>CM046948.1:135024575-137513558 GCA_025698515.1 Gossypium sturtianum | reverse complement strand
AACCATAATGGCATGCCACACGTATCCTAACCTTTTACTAAGTTTACACGGGCATCATTTCCGTATAAATGTCAAAACCAATTCCTGTACATAATTTCATTTATCATTTTAGAGACAAATAATCAGTCAACAATCACATTTACATCTTGTACTATTTCCATATAACCAATATTTACATGAATTTACAATTTAGTCCATTTTGAGCTATGAGTGTCAAAATTCATTAATTCTACTGAGCTCAAATATATATACAAGTATAAATTCAAATATCATTCATACATAAAATAAAAATTGGGTGGTAAGTTCCATATGAACTTAAAATAAACTTACAACTTTATTTAAATATAATTAATTATAAATAAATACTAAAATCCTAAACTCTAAATTCGAGATCCTAAATGCGAAACCAAAAATCTTAAATCCAAGAATTATTGATATTTATTTATAAAATTTATAATTAATATTTAATTTTATTAAATAAAATCATTTTATTTATAACTCCACAATATTTTGTTTTATTTAATAATGAATTGTCATATTATTATTCACTAACGGTACATGAGACTTATGCACCAACGATACATAAACTATTTTTTATACGATATGGGGTGGGGTTAACATAGTTTGAACTTGTACAAAACAAATGTGTGACAAGAACTTTAACTATTGCTCCATGCAAATCAAGACATAAACTATTATTCCATATATTTTGTCACATCCCAAAAATAGGGTTAGAACAAATAATGATAAAATTTAGATTTTTTTTAATCATAGGGTAAGAGAATTTAGGATGCCTTAAAAATTATTTTTGTTAAGAAATTAGCAAGAATGAGTCTGTTGGTTCAGTGATAAGACTTTAGCTTACCCTTAGGTCCTAAGTTTGAATCCCCTTGTGTGCATTTAGCCAAAATATTTTATCTTTCTATTTTTACCCCATAAAAGTGATAAAATTTCAAAATAGTCCAGCCAAAAAATGTTTTTTTTCAATTTAGTCCTTATTTTAAAATAATCCTAATTCTACATGAATTCTTAAAACCTATTTCAATTAGGGAAAGAAAGTTTTATAAATAGCCAATTTTATGCAAACCCTAGAATTGGTACTTAAGAAATTTTTGAAGAAAAATACTCCCAACTTCTTCTTTTCCCCACCATCACCAAACCAATTTTCAAGAAATAGGATTCAAAATTTTCAAAATAATCCCTTTCCTCCCAAGTGGATCGTCAATCTCCTCTTCCAAATTAAAGTTTTTGCGTCTTCAAATCAGGTGTGGGATCTAATTTAAAATCATTATGTATGATTAATTATGTTGAATCATTGAGAAATTAGGGTTAAAATACATAAAGTATAAACATGTGAGCCATTCTTTTGTAAATACACCTACAAATCCCTATGTGTTTTACAGTACGAACCACATGAATTGTTAGGCGAACCCTAGGAAGAAAACATGTAAATAGGCGAACCCTTAGAGAATTGTATGTGAACCTTTAAGTAGACGCTATCTAATATTCATGCGAACCCTTACATAAGCTATTGTATAAAGAACTGTATGTGCGAACTATAAAGTGTGAACCCTGTCTGCGAGTCCGTGTGCGACCCTCCTGCATGTGCGAGCCGTGTGTGAGGCCGTGTGCGAACCCCTTATAGATACGAGCCTGTGTGCGAACCCCCTGTATGTGTGAGTATGTATGAGCGAGCCCTTGAAACGCAAGCTCTGTGAGTGAACCCTAGCATGTGCTAACCCCTGAATAGGCGAACTGTAACAGACCGAATTTGACCCTAATCGGAACGGTGGTTTCGGGACCACGAATTCGAGTCAAAAAAATTTTTTTAATATTATTTTTGGTGCAAATTATATGTGATTTATGATGTGTGAGAGTTTCGTATAAAAATTTTATCGTTTGAGTGTTTAATTTAACAAAAAGGACTAAATCGCGTATAGTGTAAAAGTTGCATACTATAGTGGAAAGTGCTTAAATGATGATGGCTTTCTAGTATGGAGTATTAAAAGGGTAATTAACCCATTTTATGAGTTAGTGGGCTGCAAAGGTCAAGTGTGACCTTATATTATAAGTTGTTTTTTTTATTAATTAATGGTTAAAATGGTAAATCATTAAAAATGTTATTATATGTTAAATTATATGAAATTAAAAGCCATTCTTTTTGTTCTTCATCTGTCATTTCCGTATGTTAGCTAAGAAATAAGGGTTTAAAGACTTTGAAGTGTTCGGCCATCATCTAGCTCAATTTAAGGTGTGTTTTACTTCGGTTTTCGATAATTTTTACGTTTTTGAGATCGTTGTTTTGAATATTAGTTGACCCATGGTAGAATTTTTAAATTTGAGCATGCTTGATGTTCGGCCATTTACATGTTTTTGTGGTTTTTGATGTTTGATGAGTTTATATTAAAGATATGTTAAAGATTAGCATGTTTTGTATTGGAAATTTTAGTGAATTTGAGTACTTTGGGCTAAATTGCAAAAATGAATTTTTGAGGGGGCTAAAATGCAAAATAAATGAAATAAATGGACTAATATGGTCCCTATGAATATTCGGCCCGAAGGTGTTATAGTGAAATTTTGTGTATTTTGTGTTTTGTGCAAATAGGACTAAATTGAAAAATGTGAAATATTAGGGGTAAAATGGTAATTTGCCCATTTATGTGTTTTGGGACTAAATTGAGGTGAAATGTGCTTGAATGAGCTAAATTTTAATGTGTTTAGATCAAGAACAAAGAAAAACGGATTTGGATTGGGGAAAGGCGAAGGTTATCGAATAACCGGTCTACGTTGTCCGTCGATAGTCGAGGTAAGTTCTTAAGCAAATATACTTCAAAGAATTATTTATGAACGTAGTAAATGAATGAATTTATTTATTTTAAGCATAAATGTATGAGTTAGTCGAATGTAAGGGTATTATATTGGATTGAATATATTTTGTTTAATGTGAGATGAATAAGTATATTCGATTTGATATGTGAATGTAATATGAAGTATATGATTTGCCTGTGATGACAGCATTAAGAAATGTGTATTGAAGGATTAATTATGTTGATATTCGGGCTTGAAACTGCGCGCCTTGTGCCGTTGATTTATTTCGGGCTTTGAGCCTACTTGGGCCCGTGCTTGGTGAAATATTTCGGGCTTATTGCCTAGCGGGCTAAATGCCTGTTTAAACTTCAGACCTTGAGTCTAGCGGGCCTAGTGCCGGTGTGCGCGATTCGGGCAAAAGCCTAGCGGAGTTCTATACCGTGAGTTTCAATTTTGAATTTCATTATATAGTATTAAAGCCATGAAACCAATCTAGAAAGCTTAAGTTTTGAAAATGGCTTTGTTAATTCTACACAAGGTATGTACTATCATACTTTAGTGTGATAAATATATATATATAAATATGCTATGATATTGAGCAAATAAAATGATGAAAGAAAAGTGTTATATACTTGGTTGTAAATTTTGTGTATGAAATATGTTATGTGGTTATTTGAAATTCGAAACATGAGTGTGATTAAAAATGCTCATGTAGGTAAATTGTTATACTTAGCTATGTGATTATTAAGTATAATCGGCAATTGATGTAATTGTTAAGGAGATTGGAAGTCATCAAGTTAAGTAAAGTAGTAATACTTTGTTATGTTGAGTTATAAGTAAGACATGTAAATGTAATGTCATGAATTGATTTTATTTCATGTTTAAACGGTTGAACGATATAATATAATGCTTAAGACTTACTAAGCTAGTAGCTTATTTCGTGTGTGTTCATTGTTTTGTATTATAGATTCAAGTCAAGCTACGGGCTCAAAGGATCGTTGGAGGAGTCAACCACACTATCACCCTTTCTTGGTATTTTTAAAGTTAGTTTTTGAATCAAAGGCATGTATAGGCTAACTAAATGTTTGAATGATGTTTTGTTTGTATATAATAGCCATGCGAAAATGGCTTGATTATTTGTTTAATTCAGTCTTAATTGGTTTTGACTATATGATGAATGTGTTTGGTTTCAATGATTTGGCTATGGTCTTTTCTTTTATGCAAGCTTATGTATTATGCGTTCTATATGATTGCTTGTTTGTAATGCCAATGTTTATGTTAAATTAGTCAGGTGTTTCGGCATTTAAGTTAATCTTTGCATGTATAAGTCAAGGTAGGTATGTGTTAGTTGAGCATCATTCGGAATTTATGTATGTGTATTCGGCCAAACCTAGGTGATAGTTGCAAATGTAGCTAACATGTTTAAAGAACTAATTATTTAGGCTCATAGTCGAATATGGAAAATGTGCATAACTATGATGTATACATGTATATATGTTTGGCTTGTGAGATTGCTTAATTTAATTGAGTGTATGAAACTACCAAACTCAGTTTGTGCTAGGTAACGAACATGTAATGTTATAAATGAGACCTTGTATATTCGGTCAAATACATAAGTATGTATGTGATGTGTAATCAGTTGCATATATTCAGTTATGTAGAAATAGATTTTACGCCATATGAAATTAGTCTTAATAGGAAGTATTGTGCATTGACATTCGAAGTATACTTACTTAATTAATTAGTTACGAATAGTTAGTTGTTTATAAATTTTATAGATCAAGATCGTTTTGATAAATGTGGTGCATGAAATCTTTCTTGTTATGTGATAATGTCGTAATATACATTGTATGGTCATTTTATGTTCATCGATGGTTATATCGTGTATGACTTGGATTAATGTATCAAGTATGTGTTACACATGTGTGATCTGTCTGTTTATGATTAAATTATTTGATAAAGATGATCAACTAAGATTTAATCGAGTGAACTGAAGTTTTAACTTACATGGTAATACCCGTAACCCTAATCTGGCGACGGACACGGGTTAGGGGTGTTACACAAACCCTTAACATGAAAACCCTATGTATATGAACCTGTGTCCGAGCCCTTGTATGCAACCCCCTATAGGCAAACCCCCTAGTTGCGAACCTATGTGCAAAACTATATAGGAATAAGTATGCAAGCATACTGAATAAACGTGCGAACCCCTAGGTTATTATATGTGAACCCTAAACTATTGTACATGCAAGCCTATGTGTTATTACATGCGAGCTTGTGTGTAATTGCATGCGAGTCTTTATGTTATTATATGCGAACCCTGTATGTGTTATATGCGAGTTGTGTATTATGCGAACTCCTAGTTTATATCTTCGTGAGCCCTACATGATTATTTATGTGAACCCTATATACATGTACATGCGAACCCTAGGTGATTATTTATGCAAACTATACATTGCATGCGAACCCTTAATGTGTACTATGCATACCCTATATTGCATGCGAACCCTAAATGTCGTTACATGCAAACCCTACATATTGAAACATGCGAACCCTTCATGTTGTTATATGTGAACCATGCTCGTGTGAATTGTAGTATACGAACACTATAGATTAATATGCGAACCTTAGCGTGAGTAGGTGTGCGAACCCCTAGGTGCGACCCCTGTAAGTGCAAACCCTACCTAGTATGTGTTAGCCAAACTAAGTGTGTTAAATTACATGAAGATGTTGTATATGCAATACTGTTTTAATTCGCATAAATTAATAACTTATGTGAAATTGATGTGAATCAGTGCATAAACACATGTTGTTATATAATAAGTTTAACATATCCAATGTAGCATCAAATGTTGAAAAACAACATGATATGCTAAACTATATGTGTATAATTACATGGAATTGGGTACGAAGGACGAAGGAGTTCCGTAAGAGATAGTGGCAAATTAAGTCCACACCGAAAGTCAGTACTGCATGAAGTAGGCGACAATATCATCAAAACCGGATAAGTCGGGATGGTAGTTTAAAAAGCCATCAAAACCGGGTAGACCAGGATGATAGTTTATTGCAGCAAAAAGCCATCAAAACCGGGTAACTGTAATGGTAAGTTATTGTAGTAAAAGTCATCGTCACCAATGACAAGTGAACAACCATCTTCACCGGGAAATCTTGGATGATTAGTTTTTTATATGTGTTTTTGGTCTGTTAAGCGATGCTCGAGGGCGGATAGGATGGACGGGTGGAAAATTTGCATCTGCATTACATCATACATAAACTGTATATACATTGATTTACTATATGTTCCATATGTTATGTTTAACTCGCTATTAAGCTATCAATTCTATGTTTTTATGTTTGTGCAATTATATATAATGATTTATAAGTTAGTCTCACACTAAGCAATTGTAAGCTCATTCCTCCTTTTCCTTTATCTCTCATGTAACGCAGAAAATTAGGACTCGGTATGGCATCAGAGGACTCTCGGATTAGCAGCTTATTTTATTATTAAAAAGTTTTCATTTATCATTTATTTTCGGGATTGTAATTATTAATTTCTTGCTTTTATATCTTAAAGTTTGGGATTGATTTGTTATCTATTTTAAAGCATGACACTTAGTCAATACTCTGATATTTGTATACTATTTTGATTTAGAAAACTACCAACTTTAATAAATGATTTCTGCTGTTTTATTTTTAATACATAAAGATTTACATAAATCTTTTCACAAATTTAAAGAGAGATTTATACGATTACTTCAGTGATTGAATGTAACGCTTTCGACTTAGCCAAAACTCCTAGGTCGGGTTGGGGGTGTTCCATATTTTATGAATTTAGTTTTTTTATTATATTTAATCATTTTATAGATGTATAACTCCAAGATATATATATTGACATTTTAAAACGGCATAATAAACTTTTTTTATTTTTCAACTTTATTAAAAAAATGTCATTTTAACCCTCAATTTAATTTTCACTTCCTTCAATCATTGAATTTGCATTGTTTATCAAATCGCCCAAAATGGATGTAAAAGTTAATGCTTGTTAACTTTGTTGGTGTGGCATACATAACGTCAACAATTAATTAATTTTTTAAAATTTAAAAAGATTAAAAATATATGTTTATAATTTTTATACATCTTTAATAATCTTAATCATTTTTAAAAATATTTTTTAATTTTTTTTAAAATTTTAATTTTAATTAATTACTGACATCCATATTCAATGTTAACAAAATTAACAAATGTTAACATTTCTATATATTTTGAGGTGACTTGACAAATAAAATAAGTTTAAGAGTTAAAAGAAAAAAAAATTAAAATGGAGGATTAAAATATATAATATTAATAAATAAATAAATAAAACACATAGATTATTTTAAAAATATTTGATAAAATTAACAGAAAATTGAATAGAAGCAGTATTTTCACAATTTGTTTTAAAATGTTTCTGGTGCTTGTTTCAACAAGCTCCCCTTTCCAAATCTTTTATTCTCGATTCCTTCGTTCTCTTGAACTCAAGAAACACCCACCTCTCTCTCTCTAATATAAGAAAGATTATCATCATCATCTCATCATTATTTGGCCATTTTCATAAAAGAACATGAAGCAAAGAATGCGTTGTTTTCTCATTGCTGTGCAGATAATAACGTGGGTTCATGTATCAACCAGGTTTCTTGCCTCTCATTATATTGCTCCTCAACAAGGTTTTCTGTTTAATTTTTTTGTTCTTCTAGTAATTTATACATTTGTTTGATTCCCATCTTCTTCTGCTAGAAATCGTATCGTTTTCTTTGTCTATCTTCAGCCCTTTTTCTCTTCCAACACTTTGAGCAATAAAAGCAATGGCCGCTCAGCCCTAAATCTTTTTTCTATAATGTGTGGAATTATATTTTCTAATAATAGATTATAAGTCATAGAATTACTACTTTTCCCTTGAACTTGAAACCTTAGCTTCTCTATTTCCTTTTTCTTTTTCTGGTGTTTTACTAACTATCCAAAGTTCATCAGTTCCAGAGTTGTTGGGAGATGGCTTTAACTCTAAACAGGTTCATCACTCTTTCTTCTGCTCTTCTAAGTCTTGAATAATGGTGTCGGAGTCGTTTTTGGAACGAATAATGCTATATATATATATATATATATATGATTTTCAGGTTGTTGAAAGCAGTGGTGGAGTAGGTTACTTGGGTGAAAAGACAAATAGAAGAATTATGGGGAGAATAGGGTCAATGCCACCAAACTGTCAACGCAAATGCGGAGGGTGCACGCCCTGTATCGCCACTCAAATCCCGGCAACTTCTAAGAAGCTCCGAACTCAGTATACAAATTACGAGCCTGAAGGATGGAAATGCAAATGTCACTCCACTTTCTTCAATCCATAAAATGTTGCTGCCTGCCTTGGGAGTTCAATCTTTAACAACTATTTCAGCACTCTTTCTTTTTGTTTCTTCCAATAAAAAGAAAGGAATTTTGGGGTGTTAATCTTTTGAGGTAGTAATTCCATTGAAAAGGTTTCAAATCCATGTTGGGTTTATGATAAATCTACCTACTCTTCACGAATGAATAACATGTTTTCTTTTGTGATGTTTCTATTTTCTTTTGCACTGTAAGCTTCAGTACGCCATCTTGAAACTGTTTGATTATAATTTATATTAAATAAAAAATATTTTAATAAAATGTTTGAGTTTCACATAAAAATATATCAATAATATTTTCTTAAATGAAAATAATCTTCCACCTATGGAATTAAAGACACCAATTTAATAAACTATTAAGTTCCTAATTATATATTTTATTGTGATTTAAATATATCATAAACTTAAATATATAAAAACAATAATGCACGTACTTCCCATACGTCTTCTTATTTTGTTAATTTGGTACTGATAGTTTACAATATGATTTATGTTATAAATTTATAACAATTATCTTTATAACAACTATTTCTGTAACAAACAAAATCTTAATAATAAATGAGACTGAAAATTAACTATACAATTTAGTGACTATTAAAAACTACATCAGATGTTAGCCTGCATGACTTTGCTTATACCATCCAAACTACTTTGTTTCTGCAAATAATTTATAATTAAATCTTTTCATAAATTATTAAAAATAATTTTTCAATACTACTTACGCAAGTAATTTAATCTTGAAGTTTCTATTTTTTTTTTGAAGAGTTTTTTTTTTCATATTTTTGTAATTTTTAAAAAAATTAGAACTTGAATCATTGTTACAAAACAATGCAAAATTGTGAAATAAATTTAAACATGAAAAAGAAAAATAGATTGAAAATAGCTAGAAATGTCTAAAATTAAAATATATAATATAAATTATTAGCATGTAAATTTTATATAAATTTGTATAATTTTACTCATAAAAAATGATTAACACTTCATCTCACCTAATTTTTTTTTCTTTAATTGAACCAATATAACAAATTAAATTATTCTTTGAAGTTTAAATTGAATTATAATAGTACACTTGTAAAACACATCATGACATGAAAAACAATAATTAATATGACAAACATATGCATAAATCTGTTAAAATCTAAGTATAATGCTCTAAAAATTGAATTATAAATGTATAAAATATTATATGTATAATATTATACAAAAATAACTTAACACATGCTTAAATATATATACAGGGCGAAGCCATAAAAATTTTTTAAGGGGGCCGAAATTAAATTGTAACTTTTACGATTATGAAAATGTAATTTCATCATTTTAATAACCTATATATTTATAATTTTTAAAGAATTAAATAAACTTTTTTTATCATTTTTAGAGGGGCAAAGTGTAATTTTACTTTTATTAATTTAAAATTTTAAAGGACCTAAATAAAAATTTTATCCATTTTATGCGTTAGGATCACTTGTAAATTGAAAATATTAAAGTACTATACTTTTTATTTTAATTTTCAATTTTGACCTATAATATATATTAGTTTTTTTTTTGATACGATGCACAAATTAATTGTATATATTAATTAAAATAGAATTTATTTTAAATTTAATACTAAAAATTTAAAATAGTTGATGACACAGAGAAAAAAAAATGAAAGTAAGAACATAGAAAAAAGTTTTAAACACTACTCTTTAAAATAAGTTTATATAATAGTTGTGGACATTTATATAGATTGTTTTAGAATTTTTAAAATTTTAAAAAATTATATATCTAGTTATTTTACATTTAAATTTAAATTAAATAATACATATTTTATGATAAATTTTAAGTTAATAAAATAATTAAAAGTAAAATTTTAAACAAAATTTAAATTTTAATTAAATTATAATAATATCTTTTAAAAGATCTAATGATAACAAATATAAATATTAAGATAAATAATATTTATCTTAATGATATTAAATAATATTTATATTTATGATAATATTATTTATCTTTATATTTTAATTTTCTTAACCCTTTCAAATTTTACTTATGATTTTAAATTATAATTATTTAAAATGATTAAAAATAATAATTATAAGTAAGCTGTCCATACCAATTTTGAATCTTAAACCTTACAATTATATTTATATATATATATATATATATATATTAGAATAAGGGTAAAAAAAAATTACAATGACATTAAATTAAAGAAAAGTTACTATGGCAATTTTACCCCATATCAACTAAACATGTTAGAGCAATTTTATAAAATTTGTTTGATATATTACTTAAAATTGAGGAGTATAATTTATATGTATATTCTTTTTTTTTTTTAAAATATTTCACATTATTTTAAACAAAATCAAAATTTAAAGATAAAGATAAAAGTCTTTAAAAGATAATATAATAATAAAATAAAATAAAAATATCTAAAAGATAATATAGTGTTAAAAAAATTCAACATCAAGAGATAAATAGCTGTAATTATTATTTTCACAGAAACTTTCTATGATTTACTTCTTATTATGGATTATCAAATAAATTTCATTTAATTATCAAATAATTTTTAAAAAATAAATCATGGTGAATATTAATTTTCGGCTAACAAATTCTTAGTGAAGGATAACTTTTAATTAAAAGTTGTAGACAATATTGTAGGAAACTTAAAGAATAGTTAAAAAATATTTAAAAGTGAACCCAAGTTCAAATCACAATTATACCAAAAAACCAAAACCATTTCCATCCATTTCTATGTAAATTTAGCATACAGATAAGAAAATTAAAAATGATTATATTGAAGCCCTACATCTCAAATTTAACAATAATATGTATGTTCTTTTACATCTCCATCCCCAATTTCATTATAGTTCAAACACAATGGCTACGGAAAGTGCACAAATGACTTCCAAACTGTGATATCACATCTACAAGACCCCCGTAACCCCCGATTGCAGTGACCTGACCAGAAGAAAACTTATGATCAGAATGTGAAAAAGCATTAATACATTAACTAAAAATGGAGACCGAACATACACCAGACGGGTGCAAAGAGACCGAAAACGCTGATTGAGGAGCACATTGTATCTGGGAAAGTATCATTCCATTCATATCGAAACGGTTCAACACAGGGTCTGCACCAACAGCTAATATCTGAAATGGCAACATAAACATTATTAACAATTATTAGGTGGAAATAACGGATGAACAAGTCTAAGAACAACATTGTGTAAATTTGGTCTGCTTGAGAAAACCATCTACCACCTACTTGATTGTTATCAAACACCACGTCCTGTATGGATGCACCGTTGGAAATACTTGAAATGCATTCAGAAGCAGTGAGATTCCAAACTGACAAACTTCGGCCACTGCCACATGCCTGTCCAGTTCAAATCTTGATTAAAAACATGTTCACTTGGGAACAACAAATCGGAATCAATATGATTGATAGGTACTCGAAAGATCTTTCACTAGCATGGGCAAAAATAAGTGCTCATAAGACCCAGAATAAGAATCCCTCCTGAAAAGAAAAATAATAGTAGACTTCATTTGCTGAAGTCTAAGAGAAAATACTCAGGTAACTGAGTTCTAAGCGATTTAACTGGTCACAACCCCCAGTTAAAAACAGGATTTTCATCCAACTTAAACGATGGCCAAATCTTAGTGGGTCTAGCAGTATCATAATTGCATGATATTTTTACTACGAAGTAATACAAAAACATATAAAGATTTTTCACCACTTAAGGTCTTACCAACCAGCTCTCACTTGCATCTAGAGCAATGCAACTAACACAAGAGATAAGCCCCTTCAACTTCTTGTCCTTTAGTGGGTCAATTACTTTAATGCATTTACCACTTTTGCAATCTATGTAAAACCATATATTAGTCAGGTTGCAATAGGTGACACAGCACTCTGTTAAAATGAAGCTAGAACTAGAACAAGATAACAGAGTCGTTAGTAGAAACGTAACAACAAACTAGCTCTCTGTAACCCTTTTAAATAAGAACACACGCTGTTACCCCATATTCGTGCAGTCCCATCCTCTGATCCAGTTATAATCTGAAAAAGAACAAAGATGAGATAGATTAAGAAGGTTGCTCTGTATCTCAAATTCTCTTTTCTCAACCTTAGATGCATAGATGGCTACAGTAAGCATAAACCATATACCATCAGCACGTCATGACCTCTTTTTAAGAGTACTATTATTGTTATAGGATAAATATCCTTTGCTTGATTGAATCAATAAAATGGCAACCCAAAAACAAGTTCCTTTCAGTCTTGTTGTCAAAAAGAAACCCAAACTGAAGCTAAAAGGATTAAGCTAGGGCAGTAAGGATACCTAATCCTGCTATCTAAATGCAAAATTAAATTTACCACCAAAATAAAGAATCATGAAGAGAGGAAAAGTTGACCTGACTGGAAGAGGCACGTGATAGAATACAATGCAAATAGTCTGTGTGTCCCTTAAATACCATTTTGATTTCACCCTTCTCCTGAAAAGTTCCATCAGAAACAGAACTTAAAGATACATCTAATGGAAAAGGAAAATATTAACCAACCACTTCTCAGAGAGAAAATGAGGAACAGATTCATTTGAACAAAAACATACCACATCCCAGCAATATGCACAAGAATCACCAGCAGCAGAAAAGATGGATCCCCCCTATTTTAGCGGAGAGTGGAAAGAAGAAATAAATTCATAATTCTCCATAAATATAAGCAAATGTAGGAAAGGTATTAAAAACCTGAGGATCAACAGCAATGGCATTATTCTCGGGAATTGGAGAGAGAGCACCCCATGGACCTCTGGGAATAGCAATTAGATGTTACACACCAAAAAAAGGGGAAGTTAAGTTGATTTTAAAGAATAGAACAATAACAAGTAATTCCTTTTCCGGGACCTAATTGTTTTCCAAAACAAAAAACAACAGACCTGAAAATAACATTTAGTCAGCTTAACTCTACGATAGAAATTACAACTAATTTTTGGACTCAAAAAAGATCGCTCACATAATACAAGAGTGAAAAGAGCTAATGGAATGATAATCTACGATTAACTATTAATGAAGAAGTCAAAGGATATGCATTAAAGCGCACAAGAGCATCCACTATAAGCTGTGATTACGCACTTATCTTGTGGATTGATCAAATCAAGCACTGGCTTCATATGGTTTCCTGCAAAAACATCAAAACTGAATTGGCAAATTATGACATGTAGACAACTAGGCCAAAATACACACAAAATTGTCTTTCCAACCCAGAGCATTTAAATGACAGGAAATACCATTTGTCTTTGCTTACCTGAGTGTCAGAGACCATGACTGGAAAACCAGAAGGCCAACATTTAAAGCTAAAAGAAAGATTCAGATTACTAAAAGACATAAAGGTAAAGACTAAAGACACTATGCTCATCCCTTCCACGTTAAATTCATGCATTAAGTGGTGGTCTCACATAAACTCTAACTAGTTAAAAAAAACAAACCATACAGTTCCAAAATCTGGTACCTTGAAAGGTAATAGGCACCTCAGATTCAGTAAATTCCTTCCACCGCCATCCTTTAATTTTACCATCGTCACCACAACTGCAAAAATGAAGTCTATACTGTAATGTATAATAATTGAGGGTTCACCAACCAGTAGCAATTAGCTCCTGCTCTAGTCAAACTCCGTCAAGTTAATGAGCAATGGCTGGATTCAGCTTAAGCTTCAAATAAGCTCAACAATGCTAAATAAAACAATTTCCTACATTTCATGTACACGATTAAATGCAACAAAAATGGAGAAAAATATCAATTGCAAGATATTGTATTAAACCTTAACAACAAAGAATCTTCGCCATTGCCGTAGAATTTCACGTCATATGCAGGTCCATCATGCCCTTCAAGGAAACCCTCCGGCTCAGCCGGTAACAACCTATCAAATTCCACCACAACCCGAAGCACAAGCGGTTACTTTCACTCAAACTGGAAACAGTAATCAATTCGTTAATTAACTTAATAGTGCACCGAATAAACAGTTATTTTACCGTTGAGCCCTAGCACTGCAGAAACCAATCGGCTGCAAACAAACGCGAAATGCAGGTGAGAATCTTTTCTATTCTTTCAATTACATTCTTTTTTTGGGGGGGTGATAATATGAAAAAGTAGGAAGAGAAATACTCACGTGTTTGGAAACACAGGAAGAAATGGAGTAAGAAGCGATGGAACCGTCGCTGGAGGCGACCACGACGCATTCCGGGTTAGGGTTAAAGGAAGGAGCCCAAACGGTTCGGAATACGGTTCGAGTTTGGATCTCTCTTTCCCTTAATATACTCTCCCTATATGCTTCTTCGTCCCAGTTTGTAGCGTCCCCGCACATTCTCCTTTAATTTGAATCTCTATCGGGTTCGGATCGTGTATGGAGCTCCGAGCAGCTCTGCCTTCGGTTCACCTCACTGAAATCTCCCAGAGCTTGAAGGATAGCTTTTAAACGGCGTAGCGTTGATGTCGTAGCCTCAAAAATGGCCCAATATTATTATGGGCCTTTTGGGTTTAAAACAAAAGGAAACGATGTCGTTTACCTGGTTAACAAAAAAAATACACTGTTTTCTTCGGTGTCAGAGCAAAAACATTCACCAAGATCAGAGTTTCGGCATCTTCAAAGCCGCTGCCTTGGAGAAAACCCTAAACATTCCCCCTTTGCCTAAATAAATCCGAGAAAGAAAATTAATATTTATATTACTTGACGCTGTGGAGATCTGAATTTTAAAATTTCTTATCAAAAAATCCCTGCTTCCCCAGATTCAAATTCTGCTAAAGTTTTGCCTTTTGAAATCGAGTAAGTTATGCATTTCTCATAATCTTTTCATCTTCATCTTGCAGATCTCTTTGCTCATTATATTATCTTTTAATTCATTTGCTAATGTTGTTGCTACAGATTTATTTTATTTTAATAATTTCGATTGATTTAGAGTCGATGTTTTTGCTAGTTGATGTGCTTTATTTGCTTAGTTTTTTAACTTGGATCTTTGTGACATTTTTTTCTATTGATTCAGGTATATAATTGAGAAAATAGCTTAGGTTAGTTGATTGCCTGAAATGACTGATAACAATTCACCCCCTGGGTCTCCCAAAGTAAACCCAGATCATAATTCTCAGGCTAACCCGTTGCCCAAAGATGATAGCTCACTTGAAAACATAGTTCGAAGGTTTCAGGATTCAATGTCCTTAGCAAAGAAACACAAATTTTGGGAAACTCAGCCTGTTGGTCAATTTAAGGATGTTGGGGACACAAGTTTGCCTGAAGGTCCAATTGAGCCCCCAACCCCATTGTCTGAAGTCAAACAGGAACCTTATAACCTTCCGAGTCCGTATGAATGGACCACATGTGATATGGATTCGGAAGAGACTTGTAATGAGGTTTACAATCTTTTGAAGAACAATTATGTTGAGGATGATGAGAATATGTTTAGGTTCAATTATTCCAAGGAGTTTCTTAGGTGGGCTTTGCGCCCTCCTGGTTATTACAAGAGCTGGCATATTGGGGTCCGTGCTAAGACATCAAAGAAGCTTGTTGCCTTCATTACTGGTGTGCCTGCGAGAATAAGGGTGCGTGATGAAGTTGTGAAAATGGCAGAGATCAATTTCTTATGTGTTCATAAGAAGCTGAGATCAAAGAGACTTGCTCCCGTGATGATTAAGGAGGTTACTAGGAGAGTTCATTTGGAGAATATTTGGCAAGCAGCTTATACTGCTGGAGTTGTTCTTCCAACACCAATTACTACTTGCCAATACTGGCATAGGTCACTAAACCCCAAGAAGCTTATTGATGTTGGCTTTTCTAGGCTTGGGCCTAGGATGACGATGAGCCGAATCATTAAACTCTACAAGTTACCTGATCAACCAGCCACCCCTGGATTCAGAAAGATGGAGCTTCGTGATGTCCCTGCTGTCACTAGGCTGCTTAGAAATTACTTGAGCCAGTTTGTTGTTTCTCCAGATTTTGATGAGAATGATGTGGAGCACTGGCTTCTTCCTACTGAGGATGTCGTTGACAGTTACTTGGTCGAGAGCCCAAAGACGCATGACATAACTGACTTCTGTAGTTTCTACACACTTCCGTCATCAATTCTTGGCAACCAGAACTATTCAATTTTGAAAGCTGCCTACTCTTACTACAATGTCTCCACCAAGACTCCACTGCTTCAGTTGATGAATGATGCACTTATTGTTGCTAAGAAGAAGGATTTTGATGTATTCAACGCACTGGATGTCATGCATAATGAGTCTTTCCTCAAGGAATTGAAATTTGGGCCAGGTGATGGACAACTTCACTACTACCTGTATAATTATCGGATACGAAATGCCTTGAGAACATCAGAGCTCGGTCTTGTACTCTTATAGGTTGGTATGTTTCAGCTTTGATCCTGCAGTTAGGTCTGGATTGCATCATATTTCTTGTTCCGCTGCATCCACGGTCAAGGATCTGGTTTGCAGTGCATGAAAGAGCAACCTTATTGCGTTGGCAAATGCGATATTGCTATTGGGTTGACAATCCATATTGTTCCATGGACACCAATAATGTTGAGATTATGCATGTGGTTTGTTTCAATGTTTTACAATTCTCTCACTGTTTCCAATTGCTTTATCTACTCATTGTCCTTGTTTTCACTTGATTAATTCCTTTAAAGATTTCATTAATTTATCTGGTAATGAAGCTTTTGCTTGATCAACCTGACCTTGAGCTGAAGGGGAATGAAGCATTTATTGCCCAAATAATTAACATAAGTTGTCCAAATGGTTTTTTATAGCTTTTTCATGTTGGCTCTGCTCATCAGTGTACCTTTCTCATAGCAAATTATAACTGTCCCAACCATTTCATCAGAACTGCCAGATTTGCAAATTGCACTGAAAGTTCCTTTGTTCAACTGTGAGGTCGTCCTCATTGAATATTTCTGACCCGGGAGGTGGTAAGCTAGGGCCCATGGATGATGACCCTTTCTACTCTTTATTCCCATCATCATTTAGCCTTTTACCCATGGTTTTCACTTTCATTGTTGCACCCCATCACAAGCTCAACACGTATCATGACTCCTACAGGTTGTTTATATGTTAAATGTGAATATATTTATTTCTTTAAATGTTTTTTCCTGTCTGAAGATGTGCGCGGATGTATCAGATATACTCGATCACTGGTGAGCTAAAATAAACTGAAAGGAAAAGAGAGGTGAATTGATTTCAGGGCTTGAGCAAGATGAACGAGAAATGGAATATAAGTCATTGAGTTCACTTTCTTTTCTTTCTTTTTTTACTGAAAATCAATTTAATTATCACTTAAAAGCATGAGTAGTTTGGCAATCCATTCAACATTTTCCTGTATCTGATATAGCCAATTTCCAGCATCATTAAAAGGAATTTGAGTATATGGCAAAGAATCACTGGAATGAGTGATGATGATGGCTGATTGGCTGGTATGTAAGTGGCAAAATTATGGTCCATACTGCATCCTTAAAGGGGACATTCTATTCTATCCTGTCAGAATGGCAAAGATGAAAAAACCAAACCCTGTTTTATACCAAAATTATATATCCCCCAAAGACATCTGTAATATATCTAGAAGCCCACGGCAACCCCAGGGCCCCATGTTTCAATCCTTAAATATGCCAATCTTGTTTCTTAGATTAAACAAATAAGGGAGGGGGACAAATTCAGAGTACTTTCGAAAGACTTGGAGGAGTTGTTCCCCTTCCACTCAAGATGGTAATGAGTGATGACATTTATTATTTTAGCTTTTTGTCCACAAATCCAAGAATCTTGCAAGCTTTTTAGATGCTTTTCAGCATTTGGATTAACTTAACCCCAATATCAACATCTTTAATTCATGCACACTCAACTCAAAATATGAAAAAAAAAAAATTAATTCATTAATCATATCAACTGAGATTATTTTTATCATCGAAGATTGCAATAAATCAATTAATGAGATCTTGACGCAATTAACAAAGGTGGAGGTCTTGCATTTTGAGTACCCAAGTTCAATATTTCACATGCGCACAATATGTGTATGGGTCTCTAAATTTCATCATGCGCGAGTCCTATTCTAAATTTGTATTCCTATGTTATCTCGATACCTTGTATGTAACTAGGAATACAATTAATCTCTTCCTATCAATTAATTGAGTTATGCACTTTCTAGCAAATTAAACTGTTCTTGGCACTCATCTCTTCGAGTGTTCTTTCTCATTTGCCACCAACAAGTATGGTCATCACTCTTTATATATAAAAAAATTGCGAACACTGCGAACACTTCTTTAGAGCAATAATTGAGTTTTCCTTATTGACACCTCAAGAATTACGGTTCAAATTCTGATATTATTATCCCTTTCCCTATATTATATTTATACCCAAAGAAAAAAAAATTGAAGAACACTTCCTAAACAGTAAGACCAAAATCCAAATAACACCACATCAAGTAAGATAAGACTACAATTGAACTTGAAGTGAGACAATTCTGACAAAAAAAAAAAAAAAAGGTGGTATCGTTCCCACTGAGGATGTATTGGGTATTGTTTATATGAGCAAATATGAGGTTGCAGCATTAGCATATGCTTGAAAAACGCTTGTTTATCTTTAAACCTTTGATAGAGCATCATAGCTTATATTTATTGAAAGATAATAGCAAGAATGTAGTAAATGATATCACCTCCCAGCCTCCACATGTTCGCATGTTGTATAATATGAATATAATGCATACATGAAACATATCATGTTAATCATTATATTCGTGTAAAAATGATCCTTCTATCAATTAGCATGAATTATTAGCAAATTCAATGGTTATTAGAACCCAGAATTTTTGTTTAATTAACATAAAGCATATCTACTTTATGCTACTTTTGTTTTGTGCCATTATAAATCTTTAGGTAAGTTTAGATTTTGTCGTGCTCACATTGGTTGATCCCTTTGTAAAAGGATGAATTTTTTTTTTATAACATATTCTTCTTCAATTTTTTTATGATCTAACATAGACAGCCATTACTTAAAACATATTCCTTAATCAATGCTTCTCAAAACTTTATGGATGAATTACATTATTCTTTTTAACAAATCCATCTTATACTTGTGCTATACATTTCTCATTGTCGAATTATCATTCAAAATCTTATTATAAGCAGATACCACAATAATAATATTATTATTTTCGTTTGCATTTACCAATAAGGTAATTAATAATAAAAGTGCACTAATTTTGCTTCAAACATGTTAGGTTGTACTTCTCTAAAATACCATCCGCAAAGATTTATTATAACTACAATAACAAAAATAAAAAGTAATCAGTATCATATTTGTATATGTTTTGTTTTTATATTGGTATATATTGGTATGGATATGTTTTATTATTTATTGATATTTTTTACATGCTTGTATGTATCAATGCATGAGTGTCAGAACCGTCAATAATGGCCATTTTTTTAGCAAAGTATTGATACCCCTTTAGGAGGTATCGAGACTTGAATTGTAGGGACACTTTTTCAGTTCGAAATTAATGCTTCCAATGATTCAATCATCCTCAACAGTCATAAATGTTCACTAACTTATTTCTTAGTATAAATACTCATCAAGAACACTTTAAGATTCAAGAGGCACGTATCCAAGCATCAACATCAAGATAAAAGCTTCAAATCCTCATTCCTTCATTTCTCTTGTAAATATTCTCTAGGAGCTTAGTGTCAAATCTTTTATTATTCACATATCTTTGTACTTAGAGCTCAAATTTGTAAACATCCACCTTCCTAGCAGTTGTTATTTTTTATTCTTCATTTCACTAATTGCAAATTGAGAGGGTTTTAGTTGAGCCACTAAAACTAAGAAAAGGTTCTAGTTAAGCCATAAAAACTAGGAGGAAGATTTTATCTATAACTTAAGAAAAAGATAAAGTTGTAAATGTTATACCTTCTCCTTGGAAAATATTAATTCTAATAGTGAATTGGAAAATCCTTGGTGGTGTAAAGCTAAGATAGTGGGGTAGGCAATTTGGTTGAACCATTATAAATCAAACTGTGCAAGCTTTTCTTCCATTTCTATATATTTTAGAAAATTTTGTAGAGATTTTTAAAATATTAATTCACCCCCCTCTTAGTATTTGTGGGCATAACATCTGGTATTAGAGCTTGGTCTCCATCAAAGGTTTAATCCCCAGGAGCAAAGATTCGAGGCAAAAGATACCAAGTTTAGATGGCATTTGAGTCAAGATCAACAACAATGCAAGAAGATCATTCCACCATGTGTCCCCCACTCCTAAATGAAGAAAACCACTCCAATTGGAAAGGCAGGATGAAAACCACTCCTAAATGAAGTCATTGGGTATACAATATTGCACAACATAGCTTCACTTACAGCAGTGGAATTCATAGCCCAATAAAGGTAAATGATATCCTCTCATTGACATTAGATGATAGATGAAAAATAGTGTGATCATGTGTTATTTGTCCTAAGACGAATGATTTAATTATTATTTGTTAGTAATTGATTTTTTATGGAGGAAGATGAATGGTTATCATGTGATAAAATAGGATCTTATTGGAAAAACTAATTTATCCCAAAGAGATTAAAGATATCTTA
Organism: Gossypium sturtianum; assembly: GCA_025698515.1. Taxonomy (NCBI): domain Eukaryota; kingdom Viridiplantae; phylum Streptophyta; class Magnoliopsida; order Malvales; family Malvaceae; genus Gossypium; species Gossypium sturtianum. The sequence continues at coordinate 137,492,757 of CM046948.1, read as the reverse complement.
TAACGACTCGAAAGTCAGTAGTGTTGAAAATACGATTCCGGGACCTTGTTTCTATAAATCGGGTCCATATATATTAAATTAAAATATTTACAGAGTTAGTGTAAAAGAATATTAAATTTTGGTCCTTCAATTTTGTCTATTAATTGTTTAATTAAGGTATAAGGACTAAATTGTAAAAGTTTATCGCTATATGTTTTTAACTGACCAAAGGTTTAGGGATTCAAATTGTAATTAACCCAAGGCATAATTAGGCAAATAAACCATATTGATGTGATTATACTTGAAAGTTTAAGAATATTAAGTTATATTATTAAAATTAAAATTAAATGGTTAAAATTATAATATTTATAAAATTACAAAACCAAGTGGAAAGAAAGAGATTTCATTTCCTTCCTTCGTCCACAGTTAAATGTAGAATAAGAAGAAACCAAGAATTCAGCATTAGGGTTTCAAGCTTTCGCTATCAATTGGTTAGTGCAATTAAGTTATTTTCTTGTAGTTCTTATGTTTTTGAGGTCATGGGAGCTTGATTTAGCTAGCCTATGTACCAATTTGTAAAACTATTAAAGTTTTTAAAAGTTTTCGTTGATGATTTTTTGAAGTCTTAGGTGTTAGATTAGTAGATTTTAAGCTTAAATGTGAAAAAGAACTAAATTGTAAACTTTAATTGATAGATTTGTACATTAGGGACTAAACTGAATAAAATATAAAATTGATAGTAGGAATAAGAAATAAGAGGTCCTTAATGAATAAATATGAATCAGATTTTAGTCTGAAACTTTAAATTGAAAGTTATGCTAGTCCCGATTTTAGGGACTAAATTGAATAAATTGTAAAATATGTATGGTGTAACAACCTGTTTTTCAATGGTGTCGGAATAGTGGTTTCGAGGCCACAAATCTGACTTGAGTCCGTAAATATTATTATTTAATATTTAAAAATAATATATGGTGTGATAATAAAATTTGATTTAATGATTTTTGGTTAAATGGAAGAACAAATAGGTTCAAGTGGTTTGACCCTAAGGTCAAGTGGTTTTAGAAAATGAGGTATTGAGACCTCGTTTCTATAAATTGAGTCGTAAATATTTTTATAAATATTTACAGAGTGTTATTAAGGTTGTATTAAAGTTTCGTTAAGAAATTTTAGCGTTTCGATAGTTAATTAAGTAAAAAAGACTAAATTGTAAAAGTTGAAAAAGTCAATCACTATTAGTTTAAAGGTGTTAAATTGATTAAATAATTATAATTGGATGGCCTTAATGGGTAAATTAACCATTTTTAAGATGGTGGACAGTTAAAGCTTTAAATTCAAATTCCTTTAAATTTATATGTTTATATGTTATTTTTATTATTAAAATAAAGAAAACAAAAGATTAAAATATGAAAACATAATGTTTCTTCTCCATTTTTGCTTTGTTCTTCACCGAACCTCCATAGAAGTATAGTCAAAGTTCGGCTATGCTTAAATCCTTGCATGGTAAGCTCTTTTTCACTCATTTCTAATAATTTTTATGTTTTTGAGATCGTTGCAACTAGGTCCAACTAACCCGTGCCTTCATTTTTGAAACTGTTAAAGATTTTGAATGTTCCCATTGATGAATCTTTGTGAATTTAGATGTAAAATGATGAATTTGAAGTGTTGGTTTGTAACACCCCTAACCCATATCCGTCGCCGGAACAGGGTTACAGAGTATTATCGGGGTTTACGGATCAACCAGACAGAAATTTCAAACGGATACGATCCGTCTCGGGGTGAGTCGAGTCGTATGTGAAGTTGCCCAATCGTCTACGAGGAGTAATTGAAAAGTTGTCTGAAAATAGGTGAAATAAGGTTAAAATTGCGGAAGCTGATCAGAAAGGTTAAGATTTGGATGGAAGATGGAGATAGGTTCGGTTAGGAAGCAAACAAGGAAGATGAATATAGTGGATGGACTTGGTTTTAATAGAAATAATCAAAAGGATATATATTAAGATAGTTGGTGGATATGGATAGAAGAATTTAAACAAAGAATCGATTCAACACTAGGAAAGTGTCACCCCGGGTTCTATATTTGTTTAAGATGGAAAATGGAAGTCGATGATGGACCAAGACCAGTTATCTATAAAGATAAGAACCTATGGTATAAATTGATGGATGAGAAACGACTGACGCCACAAGCAACGCTTGATAAGTCAGAATCGATACTCGTACGAAAGATAGAGAGGAGAAAATCTCACTCGAAGAACAAAGTTCATAAAATATATTCAAGGATCAAAAGTTCCTTTTACAAGCTAATAACAAAGTATATATAGTGTTTACATGTGGTTAGCTGAAGAGTCATATGAATTCAACTTTATTATGCATATAAATGGCTGAAATAAAATCTAATCAATAGGTAAAACTCTTGAATTCTTCCATCCAAATAACAACAACTTTAAGACTCCTAATGAGCTGATTTCAATGAGTTTAAATGTTTGGTTTCATGCTTTCTTAGCAGCAGAATGGTCACCAGCAACTTAATGAGAAGTTGTAACTCTTAGGTGATCTTTTAAGCCTCAAATGGTTATGGAAGATGAATAGGTTGCTACCGAAATTAATGGAGATGTAATGCTTCCTTCAATGATCATAACAGCTCCCTTTAATGTTAAATAATGCTTCCCCATGTGTGTAACCGTTTTCACTTGAAAAGTCACATTAACTCTTTGTAACATCCCCTTGAGTGTAACGGTTTTCAGCTGAAAAGTTTCCTACATTCAAACACATTAAGCAAACAATTTAATCACATTTAAACACTTATTAAACACTACTTTAACTTAAACACATTAAACACTTGACTTTATTAAATGAACTAAAAGTTAAGACTTCAATTAATGCAAAGAACTAGTTAATTTATGGAGCAATTAAATTAACTTAAACTCATGCTTCATTAAAACATCCTAGTAACTAGATTAATTAATAAGCCTCTTATTAAACACAACTTATTTAATTAAACTAAGATGAGTTGAATAAATGCCCAACAACTCATTTATTAAACTAAGATGCTTAAATGCATGTCATGATTTATTATGCAAACTTAACTATCATGAGAGTTACATAATGCATGACTTTATTAAATGCGAGAACACATAATGCATGTCATAATTAAAAGATGTAGATCAATAATGCAAGACATTAGTTAAAGATGCATTTAATAAACAAGACATAATTAAAGACTCATATTATAATAACTAAAGTAACTAAAATAAATAAATCAAAGTCCTTATTCCAAAGAACAAAATTAACAAACTAAAATTAAAAGCTTTATTTTGCACTTGGGCCCTCGAGTTTGGGCCAATCTCGGTGGCATCGAGTTGTATCGTAACATGATGCGATCGGGATCGCATCATACCCTCCTCTTGAAGACGATTTGTCCTCAAATCGGGCCATTTGCTTCAAAAAAAATTTTCATCGTCACAAACCTGAAAAATACACAAGACTCGAAAAGGAAGTAGATTAGTTGCTTGCCTTCCCTTACGAAAATGAAAGAGGTTAGTGACACCATGGATGATGAACTCGAAGGAAAATGCTGAAACGTTATTCACAAATTGAACATATGAATTGATGCCGGGATCAAAAACAGAAATCAATCTTACCTTTTTCTTCGATGGAAACAAACCATAACCACATAACATTCGAGAGTTAACAACATTCCGATTCTCAAACCACTTGAACAAAGCTATAGAACAAAGGTCTCCGGGGTCAAAATCAATAATCTTTTTATCACCAATCAAAACAGATAAATCGTGTTCAAACGAAGCAGAACAGTTAATCACATCACGATCTAAGTAATTTTCAAAAACTAAGTCATCAACGTGAATTTTGTTACCATCCGTGGAGAACAAACAAGTTTCAAAAGTTTCAAGCGTCTTACCTTGTTGAACAGAAGGATAAGGGTCGATTTTACCTTTTCCATTTAACACAAACCTTCTCTCCTCGAAAATGTAGTCTAGTCGAAGCTTCGTGGTTGGATTAGCCTTTTCCAAATGAAACGCAAACTTCATGGACAACCACAGAAATTGTTTAAGGAACGCATTAAAAGGGGAAACAAATTTTTCATACCTCGTTTCCTTATTCAAAAACCAAGTATAGAAATTATTCGTACAAACTTTAAGTTGCTGGTTTTTCCCACAAAATGAATCAAAACAAATTCCCGGTTTAAAAACATGAGTTTGATTACTTATGTCGAAATATAGCAACGGTTTCGATAAATCAAACACGTTAATCCAAAAGGAGTGGTGCATACTCAAAAACGTACAATCAAAACTCGTCACATGTTTCAAAATAAATTTGCACCAATTCATGGAATTTTCACAATGCAGTAGTTGATGCTCAAAATGATCAAAGAATTTATTTGTTTTTCGTGAGAACCCGTTATCATGCAAAATTAAATTTTTGGTTTGTCGATCGTACCGAACAACGTCAACCACATTCAAAGAATAGCAATCAATCAAACAAAAATAAGGGAAACTTTTTAAAACTAAGTCATTTTCAACAACGTTCAAACCTGATCGTCATGACTCAGTTGTTAAAAATTCCTTACCTCGCTTACCTTCGAACTCGTGTAGTTCGATTTCATCTTCAACCTTACCTATGCTGATCATACGAAAGTGTCTTTCATCGGAAAGGTATTGAAGTTGAAGGTTATTGTTCGATATTTTGGGATCCTGAAAAGAAACACAACGAGGCAATTTCACATCTGGATTAGTAAACAAATTCCTCACTTTTTCTTGTTCTTTTGCCTCTTTTTTCTCTCATTTGTTTTTCAACATCACTCATTTCTTTTACACTCTCTTCTTTTTCTTTTCCTTTTTCTTTTTCTTTTTCTTTTCTTTCGTATTCTTTTTCGATTTGATTACAACATGAAGATGATACAAAAGAATAAAAAAGATGGATGTTTTGCTCAAAGAAAGAGAAAGTATTCTCGTTGATTTCTCTATCAATTTTTCGGGTACGTTCCTTCGTGCGTGATGTCTTTGAAGTGTACGAAGGATAACTCGTACTTCCTCGTTCGTTATCTTGAAGAGTCTCAAACTCAAAACTTTCTTCTCTTTGTCTTGACGACCTTGTTGGATGGGAATCCCGATAAGAATCTCTTCTCAAATAGTCATCGGGAAGGTGTCTTCGTGATAGTCGTGACTCCGTTTTCTGACTTGTTGGAGTTTGCTTTCACCGGGTTGTTGCTCGAGATTCTCGCTTGTCTTGAATTGGCTTAATCTTGCGGTCGAGCATGCTTTCCATTTCTTCCAACAAATATTGAAAATCAAACGTGGAAATCTCTTCTCGAGACATTATTATGTACTGAAAGAAGTAATGTTAAAAAGAACAAAAATAGAAAATTTAAATACCTTACCACAAACCTCACTAAAATCACTCAGAAAGAAAAAGTAAAGATTGAACACTCACACTCGTGTTTCACTCAATTTTGGCTTTTTCTCTAATGAGTCACTCGTGCCTTTTACCACTCGAATCCACCTCTCAAAAATCTGGAAGGTTGCCTTAGACTTATTAGCAACTTGTAGGTCGGCTTCAAGGGGTTAAAGCAAAGGATAATTCGTTTTAGGTAAAGGTAGGCTAAAAAAAATATTAGGGATGGTGGCGTTGGGTTTAAACAGATGGTACAGAATGATGGTTAAAAATGCTTCTTGAAGGATCGGGGTGGAAGATAAAAATATTGGCTTCAGGATCTCAGAAATTGAGAAGAAGAATAGAAAAATTATCAAAGTCACAAAGCTTCACTTTTTTTTTTCTTTCTTTTTTTTATCAAATGCACGAAAATAACACAATTACAACTTTGAGATTCAACATGAATTTTTTTTTGATTTTTTTCGATTTTTTTTGAATTTACGTACCTACTTTGGATTTACGATGTTTGTCAAATCTCCTCGTTTTCTTGCTCTGATACCAAATGATACGATTCGTCTCGGGGTGAGTCGAGTCGTATGTGAAGTTGCCCAATCGTCTACGAGGAGTAATTGAAAAGTTGTTTGGAAATAGGTGAAATAAGGTTAAAATTGCGGAAGCTGATCAGAAAGGTTAAGATTTGGATGGAAGATGGAGATAGGTTCGGTTAGGAAGCAAACAAGGAAGATGAATATAGTGGATGGACTTGGTTTTAATAGAAATAATCAAAAGGATATATATTAAGATAGTTGGTGGAGATGGATAAAAGAATTTAAACAAAGAATCGATTCAACACTAGGAAAGTGTCACCCCGGGTTCTATATTTGTTTAAGATGGAAAATGGAAGTTGACGATGGACCAAGACCCGTTATCTATAAAGATAAGAACCTATGGTATAAATTGATGGATGAGAAACGACTGACGCCACAAGCAACGCTTGATAAGTCAGAATCGATACTGCATTTAAAGATAGAGAGGAGAAAATCTCACTCGAAGAACAAAGTTCATAAAATATATTCAAGGATCAAAAGTTCCTTTCACAAGCTAATAATAAAGTATATATAGTGTTTACATGTGGTTAGTGAAGAGTCATATGAATTCACTTTATTATGCATTTAAATGGTGAAATAAAATCTAATCAATAGCTAAAACTCTTGAATTCCTCCACCAAATAACAACAACTTTAAGACTCCTAATGAGCTGATTTCAATGAGTTTAAATGCTTGGTTTCATGCTTTCTTAGCAAAATTAATGGTCACCAAAGAACTTAATGAGAAGTTGTAACTCTTGGGTGATCTTTTAAGCCTCAAATGGTTATGGAAGATGAATAGGTTGTTTGCTAAAATTAATGGAGATGTAATGCTTCCTTCAATGATCATAATGACTCCATTTAATGTTAAATAATGCTTCCCCATGTGTGTAACCGTTTTCACTTGAAAAGTCACATTAACTCTTTGTAACATCCCCTTGAGTGTAACGGTTTTCAGCTGAAAAGTTTCCTACATTCAAACACATTAAACAAACAATTTAATCACATTTAAACACTTATTAAACACTACTTTAACTTAAACACATTAAACACTTGACTTTATTAAATGAACTAAAAGTTAAGACTTCAATTAATGCAAGCAACTAGTTAATTTATGGAGCGTAATTAAATTAACTTAAACTCATGCTTCATTAAAACATCCTAGTAACTAGATTAATTAATAAGCCTCTTATTAAACACAACTTATTTAATTAAACTAAGATGAGTTGAATAAATGCCCAAAGAACTCATTTATTAAACTAAGATGCTTAAATGCATGTCATGATTTATTATGCAAACTTAACTATCATGAGAGTTATATAATGAATGACTTTATTAAATGCAGAACACATAATGCATGTCATAATTAAAAGATGTAGATCAATAATGCAAGACATTAGTTAAAGATGCATTTAATAAACAAGACATAATTAAAGACTCATATTATAATAACTAAAGTAACTAAAATAAATAAATCAAAGTCCTTATTCCAGCAACCAAATTAACAAACTAAAATTAAAAGCTTTATTTTGCACTTGGGCCCCTCGAGTTTGGGCCAATCTCGGTGGCATCGAGTTGTGTCGTAACATGATGCAGTCGGGATCGCATCACAAACATTTCATTTCATACCAATACTCATAATAAAACCAATCAAAATCATATATATTGTCCCTTAAACGAGCTCTCAAGACCCGAAATACATATTAGAAACAAGTCGGGACTAAATCGGAAACTCAGAGAATTTTTTAGAAATATTTAAAATTTTCAACACTGCAGGGGTCACACGGCCGTGTGACTCATATGGTCAAGAGACACGCCCGTGTCTCAAGCCGTGTGGGCATTCGAAATAGGGACACACAGCCGTGTCTCAGCCCGTGTCCATACTCGTGTAACTCTCTGAATTGGGTCACACGGCCAAGTCACACGCCCGTGTGCTAGGCCGTGTGAGCATACTGACTTGCATTCCTAAAAGATACAGGGGATACACAGCCGTGTCTCCTGGCCGTGTGTCACACACGGTTGAGACACACGCTGGTGTCTTTACCTGTATGGACGAAAATAGGCTATTTTCTAAGCCACATTTCTCACCCAAATTTATACCAACCTAGCCTCAACAATTTGCACATCAACAAGCCATAACAAGGCATTCAACACAAGCTAAAATCAAGTCTTAAACATGTATTATCACCACATACAACTGATAAACCCTTAGATACCTCAAATGACAACTTAGAAAAATGTCAACCAAGTCTCCAAACTTACCTAATTAACCTATCTAACCAAGTTACCAAAGTTCACTTTAACTCAATTATATATATACATATATAACTTATACTAACATCACACTCATACTTTAATTTCATATCAATAAGTATGTTGGTTATATTTATTCATAATATTTACATAAGCTAAACTTTGACTAAGTCCGTACAAAAGCCTATACATGTCATATAAACTGTATTTAATGTTTCAAAAACTACCGAGATAAGCTAGATAGTGTGATTTGAGTGCCGATCCGATTGTCCAACCTTCCGAAAATCTACAAAGACATTAAACAATACAAATAAGCTTAATGAAACTTAGTAAGTTCGATGGGTTAAAGATAAATCTTACCAAACCTAATATAATAAGTCAAATAAATAAAATCATTCATGTCAACTCCCTGTCATTCACAACTTCAATTGATAAATACCTCCGTATTCAAATCAATACAAAAATACATAGCATGTCTTTCAAATTCATTAAATAAATCACTTTACCGAAATTTTCCATTCGAAGAACGACTTATGGATAAGAGTACATCGTCAACAGAAGCTCATAAAGCTGGTCCTCCCGAATACGCAACAGAAGCTCGTAAGAGCTGAACATGAGAGTTCGCAACAAATGCTGAACCCCAGTTTACTTGGGAAAAATGCCGTTATCTCCTTCCAATACCATCATACACCAAAATACGAATGTACTCAAATCCCGCGTTCCATTCAAACCGAATATCCAATTTAATATTATAATTCCAAAAATGACTCATTTCCAACATTGGAATAAATGCATAATATCGTTTATCAAATTTATACAAATATTAAATTTTAACCGTACGAACTTACCTGGATTGAATTGTAGTAATTGTGGAAGTTCAGGGACTATTCTGATATTTTTCCTTTTTCACGAATATCTATGAGATCTTGATCTAGAATATAAAATTATTCACTTACTAGCATATATTTCATTTCCAATTCACTTTACAATTAATACCCTTTTATTTTTCAAATTTACACAATTACCCCAACTTTTACAATTTTTGCAATTTAATCCCTTATTTAGTTAATCTATCAATTAACTAATTTTTCAATCAATAATTTATCCATATATTCTAGGCCTTCATACCGCCCCTAATAAACCCAAAATTCACTATCAAACCCTAATATTTTAACCTTTTCACAATTTAATCCTAAAATTACTATTTAACAAAATCACTTTATAAAATCATCATACAACATAATAAAAGCTCTAAATCCATGTTATTCATCAAAAACATCCAATATTTATCAATGGAAACTTCCAAAAATTTTAATAGAATCAAGACAAAGGTATGGCTTAGTTGGACCTAATTGTAACAATCTCAAAAACATAAAAAATATAAGAAACGGGTAAGAATTGAACTCACATGAAGCAAAAATTGAAGAACCAGCTTAAACTTTCTCCTATGTCTGCTTTGAATCGAAAATTGAAGAAGAAATGTCTAGAAAACTATCCAAATCTATTTTTTTTATTTTGATTTCATCAAATTTACAATTTTTCCATTGAATGGCCTTATTTTATTATTTTCTCTTATTATGCAGCCTCATCCATTAAATTTAGGTACAATTATTACTTAGGTCCTTCTTTAATTATTAATCAAGCCATTTAGTCACTTAAATATTAAAATTAGCAAGTTTTGCACCTTTTTCAATTTAGTCCTTTTTGATTAATTAACTATTGAAACATTAAATTTTTTTTTTTGACGAAACTTTAATACTACCTTAATGACACTCTGTAAATATTTATAAATATTTATGGCTCGGTTTATAGAAACAAGGTCCCGATACCTCACTTTCTAAAACCACTTGACTTAATAAATCATTATAAAACACAAATTACCAATTCAAAAACCTTCTTAAAACCACATTTGACTCGTAAATATTAAATAATAATATTTATAAACTTACTCGCCGGATTTGGTGGCCTTAAACCACTGTTTCTGACATCACTGAAAAATTGGGCTGTTACATGGTTAGTATTTAAAAGTATTTTGTTAAGTGATTTTGATGAATTTAACGATTAGGGATTAAATTGTTAAAATAGTAAAAATACAAGGAATTAGTGTGAAATTTTTGCAAAAATAGGCTGAAATGGAAGCTATCACTATTTGGTTGGTATGAATTTGCAATAAAAATGGTTAATTTGCATGTTTTAGGCTCAGGGACTAAATTGAATAATAGTAAAATGTTAGGGGCAATTTTGTAAAAAGTCAAAAATGACTAAATTGCATAAAATGAATTATTTTTAGTATCTAAATTAATGAATTGAATGAAAGTATTGATTTAGATCAAGAACGAGTGGAAAATCGAGGAGAAGAGAAAATTACCATATAGCCCCTGTACTTTGACATTTCTGTAATTTAGCCAGGTAAGTTCGTACGGTTTAGAATTTATCATCTATATGAATTGATGAGTAGAATAACATGGTACAATATATATATTCAATTGTTGATAATGGAAGACTATTTGAGATATATAATTAAATTTGATGCTCAGTTTGGATTGATCGTTGGATAGAGTACAGTCGTGATTTGGTGTGTTATGGGGGGATTGGAGTGGAGATGGTTTTGGAGTGATGTATATATATATTACCCAAGTAAAACGAGGTTCAGCATTTATTGCGAACTCTCGTGTTATACTGTCTGTTTGGTGTGTTTCGGAGAGACTAGCTCTTTTGAGCAATGGTGTGTTTCGGTTGGACTAGCTCTTATGAGCATTGGTGTATTCTGGAGGGATTGGCTCGTGTGAGCATCTGGTGTGTCTTGGAGGGATTGGCTCGTATAAGCATCTGGTGTGTTTTGGTTGAACTGACAATGTACTCTTATCCGTAAGTCATTCATCGGATTGAAAATCTTGGTAAGGTAAATTGATAAGTAATTTTTGATGAATTTACCATATATTTGATTTTGAATTGAACATTTGTAATCTATCGATTGAGATGGTGGATGACAGGAACACATATGGTTGATTTTTATGTTTATACTTTGTACTATGCAAATGAAATGAGTAAGAAAAGGAAAGGAACGGTAAGTATTCAAATGATTTATATCATGAAAACTATGAAAAAGGAATGAAAAGAAAATGTTAAATAAAGGTATGTCTATGTCCATGAAATTGATGATTTCAAGTGAGGTATTTCATTTTTAATGACTTATCTTATGTTAATTCAAATGAATTATGAATTGATGCACTAACATGTGTTGTTGGTGATACTTAGGCTTATGCCAAGCTATTGGTTGGATTGTATTATATTTACTTTTAAAGTTATGCATTGAGATGGTAAGTGTATAAATGGAAATATGCTTATGTTCATGAGAGGATGGTAAGAATCAAAGTATGTATCTTCTAATAAAATGGTTTATCATGTGGGTGATGTTTATACTTATGTCTTGTATTATACAAATGAAATAGGTAAGAAAAGGTAACGAAACGGTAAGTTTAGAGTTGAGATGTAATATGATGAAAAGGGATTGATGAGTTGAATGATGTACTTATACGTGAGAAACTTACATATGCTATGGATGAATTTACCTAGTTCATGAATAAATATACTAATTAGTGAATTGATGTTGTTATTTAAGATTATGCTAAGTAAATGAAATGAAAAGTAAGTAAATGGAATGGTAAAAGTAAATGGAGTGGTTCATAGTATTATGAAAAGGTTAATGATTGAGTAATATGTTTTATAAATCTTATTATGCTAGGAATGAAAAATATATGTGATATTAATGAACTTACTCATTTATGAGTTGATGGTTATAAAGTTTGATAAACTTTGTGGAATTGGTATAGGTTTATAATTACCTAATAAGTTTATTATTAAAATGGTATGTTATGTTTAAAGTTTATACGAGCTTACTAAGCATTCATTGCTTACATAGTTATTTTCCTTTACTTTTCAAATTATCGGAAGCTCGACCAGTTTGGAAACTTGTCGGAGATCTATCACACTATTCAACGATTATTTTGGTAGATTTTGATGTCTTGATCAAGGTTATAATGGCATGTATAGGTGGACTTGTGGTTTATATTAGTTGATGAGTTTGGCATGTATATGTCATTTTGGTTGATGTAACCTTGGTACTTTTGATGCCTTATTGATGTGTGTAACTTTGACAATGTGTTAATGCATGTTTGAGTGGCCAAGTTGAGTTATGCTTTGAGGTAGATATGAGTTATTTGTAATGGTATAAATGTGGTCAAATATGGTAAGTTTGGTATGGAAATAGGTTAAGTGTGAATGGTTGATGATTGGTTAAAAATGCACATGTTTAAATAGGTTTGATGAATTGTGTTTGAGGTACCTTTTGGTATATTGGTTGTATGGACATTTGGTATAGATATTTAGTCATTTTATGCATGATTAGGGCATGTTTTAAAGTCTTATTGCTATGTGCAAGTTACTTTTAGGTTCATGTTTGAAAGGGTGAAAGAAATGGCTTGATTTTGACCATTTTCTTGTCCACACGGCCTAAGACACGGGCGTGTGTCTCAGTCGTGTGTCCCCTGTAGGTTTTAAAGAATGCATTTCTAAAGTTACACGGCCTAACACATAGCCTGGCACACGGGCGTGTAGCTTGCCCGTGTGACCCAAGTCAGTGAGTTACACGGGCATGGACACGGGCTTAGACACGGCCATGTGTCCCTATTTCGAATGTTACACGGGCGTGTGTCTCAGCCATGTAAGTTACACGGTCGTGTGACCCTTACAGTGTGAAGTTTTTTATCTTTTTCCATAAAGTTCTAAATGTTTCTGATTTAGTCCCGAATCATTTTTAAAATGTTTCTAAGGCCTCGAGGACTCAAATAAGGGATGATATGAATGTGTTTGAATGGACTATGATATGATTAATGAAATGTTTGGAAATGAATGTTTTTATGTTATGGCTTTTCGGTAATGCTCTGTAACCCTATTTTGACGACGAATACGAGTTAGGGGTGTTACATATGGCTTTATAATTGACTATGATTTGAGATAGAATTTAATATTATGTTTTTTCGGATTATTATTTGTAGCTAAAGATGATGTAGGACCATCGAGAGGGAAAGGAAATGCGATAACCGACGACAAGTGACGCGAGCTTTCGGTTTGTATTTTTGTGATTCGATTTAATTTAATATTGCTTATTCATGTTAAATTACATAACTTAGTTATGAGGTAAGTATATAATGCCTGTATGAGTTAATGTGAGATGTTTGATATGGTATTCTGAGATAGGGGACTAAATTGAACAAAATAAAAAGTTGCATGGCTTATCTAATTTTTGAAATTGATATTAAATTGGATTGAGATATGTTGTATATAGTACTGGAATGGTGAATTAATGGTGAATTGAGATTGATAGAATGTGAATTAAATATATAATGAAATTGGAAATTGGTTGTCTATTAAATGTACAGATTATACTTCGGTTTATCTGATGATGCACTGTGTATACTGGTATAATTACTTCATCTTGTTTGATGATGCAATGTGTGTACCATTATAATTGCTTTGGTTTGTCCAATGATGCACTGTGTGTTCCATTATAATTGCTTCGGCTTGTTCGATGATGCACTGTGTGTGTCAGTATAATTGCTTCGACATGTCCAATGATGCACTATGTGTGCCAATATAATTGCTTTGGTTTATCCAATGATGCACTATGTGTGCCAGTATATTTCCTTCAGTTTATCCAGTGATGCACTATGTGTGCCATTATATTTCCTTCAGTTTATCCGATGATGCATTGTAATGCCAGATCCGGATGTAGATTGGCTAATTCATTTGAAATCCGAGTCAGGTCAATAGGATTATATGACATGGTTTGGTTAGGTTTTATGGTAGACTGAAATGAAATATGAATGGATTGGTATAATTGCTCACATATGAATTGTCATAGTCGATAGCATGTGAAAGACCATGCGAATTGATTAGAACGAGCCCTGAGGGTCGATTGAGTATTTACGAGCCAATAGACTTGTAAATGATTGAATTGATAAGATGAAATTAAATATGTAAATTGATGAATGTGTACATATATGAGCATATGTTATAAATGGTGATATGAAATGATCAAATATGTATGAAGTGAGATGTATGGAAAATGGTTAAATAGATGTTAGAAAGAGAAATAAGAAATACCAAAAGAAATTATTACTAAGTTATAATACAATTTGGTGTATGAATTAGTTGAACAATAGACTTGAATTGATTATTTAAAGTTGAATAACATTTATTTTATATTGACTTGAATTATAGAAATACCATCGAGTTTTATCGTTCAGCATCTAGATTGTTTTTCGTACGCTGGTTAGGTTCAATTCGAGATCTCAAACATTGACTTCAGCATCTAGTCAACAATCTCGGAATCAGTAAAGTTTGTATATCCCATTTTGGTTTTAATTTGGCATGTACATAGTTGAGTCACTTTTGGTATAGCTTTATCTCTATATGAACTTGAATAGAGATTGATAAATGTAAATCTAATTACTTGAGTTGTTATATGTTCATAAATAAATCTTATGGTTGTGATGTGTTTGATGTTGCAATGGTAAATGATTTTGATGAATTTGGTATGGTTGAAAAAGAGCATAGGTGACGTATATTAGATATCCTACTTGATTGTGTTAAGGCTTAATTTATTGTTGTAATAATGTAATGTAAATCATGTTTTGGATGTTTGAGGTTGACATATGCTAGTTGAATGTTGAGTAGTATGTATGTGTTTGGATTTGGTAAATTGTAGATTGCTGATTTGCAGAAAATACAGAAATAGTATGTGACGTTGCAACATCAAAGTATCACGTCACAATAAGAAATGGCCTATAATGTCAAGGCGCGACGAGGAACCCCTTCGTCCCGACGTGACCCAAAATAGTGTGTTACGTCGCGATGAGGAACTCCCTCACGTCGCGACGTTGTTCCTGTAAATTTGAATTTTTTACAATTTAAGCTTGATTCGATATCGTGTTAAACTTAAAGCTTTCGTAAGCTTGTATTAGATCCGAGAATGATTATTTATTCTATTGTTTGCTTATAATTAATATGTTTGTATGCTTGATGATGTGAATCATATTAAATTTGATTATAGTTGCTCTGAAAATGAATGTGGCACCTTATAGCTCGGACTCGGTAATCGAAACGAGTATGGGTTGTTATATATCCTATAAGGGTAACACACATATGACAACGCCATAGGACAAGCACTTGAAAAAGTAATTTTTGTAATGGTACATAATATGGAGAGCTCAGTCATGGTACTTTAGTGCAATGATTCTGTGACTATATAATGTTGTAATTAATAGACGAATAGTCGGAACTTAATTACAAATTATTTGAGCCCTAATTATATATGTCCAATTGATCCCTCCTCTAGCTCGGTATAACCTAGATGGTGTATAGTTGTCGAAGCCGCAAAAAATAAAACCTAATTAAAAAAGAATAATTAGTAGAAGGGGCAAGTAGGATTGAATCCACAAAGATTGGTAATAATTTTATTCCTTTAATTAAAACAAATAAAATAAAAAATGGGGGTTTGTTTTAAGGAAAACTTAAAAATTACAATTAAGATTTGGAAAAGGAAAAGAAAGAAATGATTAAAATTTTAAGAAAAATCAATAAGATGAAACTGTAGTCAAAGTAATTTCTTCGTTTGCTTCAAGGGTTTGATCATTGATGCAAAGATGAGTTTCAATGTTCTTTAATAAATTGATTATAGTTACCGACGATCGCTTAGTAACCAAATCTCTTCTCACCTTCTCGATAATCAAGACAATCGCCATTAATTACTTCTCTTATTGGCAAATAACCCTATAATGATCACTTAGGAATTTACTCTATCAATAGCCTTAAGAACGAAAGAGATTCGATTCTAACCAAAAAACGCACAATAAGGATTTATTTAAGTTATATCACATGTCCACACTACACAAATAATCATGCAGTCGCCACAAATATTAGAAATCAATTGATCGACTTATTATTTAATTGACAAAGCAATCATTCTAAGCTATTAAATACCGACCAAATATTTAACAAACCTAAACAATTGTAATTAAACCAGAAGACATGCAAATACTAAAGAACAAAGAAAGATTAATAACAATTCGAACTCACAAACTTCATAAAATAAAATTTTGATCATTACTTTGACTAGAAAAGAAAAGTTTAGCAAGCCATAAAGGAAAAAAAACACAAAATCAAAATAAAGTTGAGAGTGGAGACAATCTCGTCTCCCTTAAAAAATCCTAATTATAGAGTTTATCTGACTTAAAATTAGGGTTACAAACTTGCTTGGACTTAAATATTCAAAAATATGAATTTAGCCTTGCATCCTGGGTTTAAACTAGTAATCGGACCCACATGATAGAGACAACGACACCATGTCTTGGAAGAATAGAGCTACAACGCGAGGGTGTGAGGTTTTGGGGTGCAACTTGTTGGGTTAGGGCGTAGCTTGCTAGGCTAGCCCTGAGCCGCAGTCCACTCGTCTTTTTTCAAGCAGTCTTTTGAACTTGCTTTTTTTCATTCCCAATGACTTGCGACATTGCATTCCAAGCTCGTACATACCTAATTTATTTCATGGAAATACTCGAAATAATCACTTGTAACTAGCTAACATAAAATCAAACGAAAAATAGAGAAAATAGAAAAACATGCAGAAATGACACTAAATGCACAAACAAAGCTAAGACATGATATTCCACTCAAGGAACAATAAAAAGTAAAGTAACAGGGGTTCAAAAATATAGGAATTATGAGTGCTTATAAGATGTTTTGCATTAATCAATATGGAAAATGTGAAACGACTAACTAGAGAAATAGATCACATGTATCACTATCCGCAGTGAATGCATTTTCTCGCTATGAACAAGAGATGCCTTGGGAATTAAATTAATTTCTTCGAATTATTATTTAATTTTTAATTAAATAAATTATGTTCAAAGTGGAATTTAAATTAATAAAGTTGTCGTAGTTTCATGAGAACAAGTTAATTAAATTGATTTACTTATAGATTCTAGTACACTGAAGTTGTCATGACTTTAAATGAATTAGAATTGGGTTGAGAAAATAATTTAATTAGTTTAATTAATTAATTTAGTTAACTAAATGAATAAATAATATTTTTGGGCATAGGAAAAAAAATTTATTGGATTGGAAAAATTATATGAGTTGGTTTGAAGACCAGGTAACACATATAATTGACCCAATAAATGACGAGGCCTGACTAGGTCCAGTTTAATAGAGAGGGTTGGCAAACCCTAGTCCCAAAGAGGGTATGCCACCTCCCTTCACACATATGCTCTTAGTAGGAGTCTTGTTTTCTATAAAAATATTATTATTCAGTTAAATCTCTTTCTACTAAGACTTTTTTTATTTTTCTCTATATATAAAGACTAAGAGCTAGGTCAAAGACATATCTCTCACACGTCGATATTCTGAAAAAATATAGTCAATTTATTTTCCAACTAAATTCTATAGTCAAAGACACATCTTGTTTTTTTCTTCTGGATTTTAAGTTTCTCTTGTGCTTTTACTTGTTTAGAGCATTCTCCTCGATAGTTATTACTCCCTGCTTTAGCAAACACTCTAAGATTTTTCACAACAACCTTCCCTTTGCCTATGAAGCCTAGGCCTCCTCTCATCTGATCTCTTTTTCCAACTAATATCATTACGTTCAATTTGTTAGTGATGCAATTAAATTTCTCAAAAGTCTACCTTGTATCTTTCAACTTTTCTTCAAGCTTTTCAACCCTTTTTGATTGCTCATTAAGCTCCACTAACTTTGCATCTACTTGTCCTTCGAGCATGGATACTTCCTTCTTCAGTAAATCATTCTCAATTGAGAATTTTAAGTTAACTTCACTGAGAAGATTTCATTTTTCCAACTTAAGATTGTAGGCTTTCAGCAATTCCTCATGTGCCTTTTCTTCATTGCACTCCATTGTTTCATAATCAGAAACATATGATTCATCCACCTTTTAACAAAATTGCTCACTTGTTCCTCATCAGATTTTGATTCTAAGTTTGTTTCCTCATCACTCCAAGTCACGCACAAAGACTTACCCTTCTTCTTCTTAAGATTATCTGCACATTCTACTTGGATGTGCCCAAAGCACTCATGGAATTGAATTTTGTAACAACCCAATTTTCAGTGATATTGAAAATGGTGGTTTTGGAACCCCGATCTTCGATAATTGAGTTTGTAAATATTATTAATTAATATTTACGATTTAATTATATTATTATATTGGAATTTGGTCCGATGACTTTGTTAAGTGGACAGTTATTTAAGGTACAAGTGTATTGATCCTAAAGTCAGTGGTTTTGGAAATTGAGGTATTGGGATCTCATTTCCATAAACCGAAACCGTAAATATTTTTATTAAATATTTATTGAGTGATTATATAATTGAATTGCATTTTAGATAGGTAATTTTTCCAATTTAGTGACTAATTAAGGTATAATGACTAAATAATAAAAATCGTAACAGTTAATTGCTATTGATTTTTATTATTTAAAAATGTTTAAAGGGTAAATTATTGAGGGTTTATGTGGAAAATTGACCATTTTAAATTTAGTGGACGGTTAGTGCTTTATTTAAAATGTTTTATATGTTAAAATTTTATTAAACTATTAATTTTATATTTTTAAAATAAACAAACACCATCTTTTTCATTTCTTCTCTCCCACCCGAATCCTCCATTTTTAAAGCTTTAAGTTTTCGGTCAAGCTTTTTCCCTCTTGCATG
The DNA here is from genome assembly GCA_025698515.1 of Gossypium sturtianum. Lineage (NCBI taxonomy): Eukaryota > Viridiplantae > Streptophyta > Magnoliopsida > Malvales > Malvaceae > Gossypium > Gossypium sturtianum. The sequence continues at coordinate 137,473,780 of CM046948.1, read as the reverse complement.
GTAAGAAAATCAAGCATGTTTTTCGTAAATTTTATGTTTTTAAGATCATTGAAACTCGATTTAGCTAACTCAAGTATTAAATCGTAAAACTGTCAAAATTTTGAAATGTTGCCATTGATGGTTTTTGATGTTTTTGTTGTTAAATGGCTTGGTTGTAAGATTAGATTTGATTAAGAACTAGATTGTAAAGCGAAATTTGTTAGTTTTGAGCTTAAGGACAAACAAAAATATTTCAAAATTGACATGAAATTTCTATAATTACTAAAATTAGAGAGATGTAGAAGGATGTATTTGAAATCAAATTGTAAAACGGGGCTTAAATGTGAAAGATGTGATAGTTTCGATTTTAGGGACTAAATTGAATAAAATGCAAAATTTTAAGAAAATTGTGTAAAATGAAATTAAGTTTTCGTATGCCTTGAGTAAGATGATATAAGGTAATTGGCATTGATATTTTGAAATGAATTATTGTATAGATTAAGAATTGAATCAACCGGTAGATAATTGAAGAAAAGGGAAAGTTGTTAACACTTCAATTGTTGTTGTTGGTACCTAAGTAAGTTCATATGGTATGATTGTATTTAAATTGTTACATAACTCAATTATGATATTATGTATGTTAGATAGTAATTTAAACTATTTGCAATTTGGTACAAAATGTGAGATATGGGCTAAATTGTAAAGAAATGATAATTTGACTGATAAATTGAATATGATGATTTGAAGTTTATGATATTTAATGAACTGATAGCTGATTATTATTGATCAATCGTATTGTTATGAATTCGATTTATTATCGAGATAGAGGACTAAATTGAAAATAGCGTTACTTGGTGAAATTGGCTTGAAATTGAGACAAAATTATGCTATGCTATGTATGAAACGAAATCTTGTTTGACGAATTGATGATATTGAAATCAATAGAATGAGAATCGAACTTATAAGGAAATTGGATTACTGTTTACCCTATCCACTGTCAGCACTTCGGTGCCTACTGATTCGCACTTCGATGCCTATTATTCAACACTTCGATGCCTACTGATTTGCGCTTTGGTGCCTACTACTCAGCACTTCGATGCCTATTGATCAGCACTTCAGTGCCTAATGGTGTGAGGTAGTTACCCTCGTATTTGTATTTGTTTATTATAATTCATCTGGCTAAATGTTTTAAAAAGGAAATATGTATTTATTGGTTGATTCTATGTGATGTTTGGAAATGATGATGATGATGGTTATATGGATATATATGGTTGAATTCAGTAAATGATTTATATGTACGATGGTTTTAATAGAATGATAAGGCACTGCATCGTACTGAACGAATTAATAGTATTATGGCTATATATGAAGTGTTCACCTTGTGCTTGTGAAATATGGTGACAGGAAACTTAATTAAATTAGTTATTTTGGGATGTTTTATTATGAAATGCGGTAAATTTATCGTTTATGTACCCATGAACTTACTAAGCATATCTAATGCTTACTCTGTTTCGTTTTTTGTTTCTGTAGTTGACATTTTGCGAAACGCGTTTATCGGATCATCCCCGGAGTTTACACTATCCAGCTTCAGTCTTAGTATTCTTTTGATTGTATTAAACTCAGTTATGTGGCATGTTTTAGGTTTTGTTGTTGTAAAAGTCAGGCAATTACCTTATCACTTGAATAGAAAAACCAGCATATAAATATACAACCTATTGACTTATCCTATCTTCTGCTATAAAGAAACAATATACAAATCCCATAGATTACTCCTATACAAATCCCATAATATATATACAAATCCCATATATTACTCCTAGACAAATCCCATAGATTACTCTTAACACCCCCCTCAAGTTGTAGCATGAGGATTCACAATGCCCAACTTGCCAAGTAAAAAATCAAAATGTTTCTTGCCTAAAGCCTTAGTGAAAATATCTGCGAGTTGACCCGTAGTAGGAATGTAAGAAGGCGTAATCAAACCCTCTGTTATTGCGTCACGAACTAAGTGGCAATCCACTTCAATATGCTTTGTTCTCTCATGATATACTAGATTTCTGACAATATGCAAAGCTGATTGGCTATCACAAAATAAGGTAATAGCCTTGGGATGATGAACACCCAAGCTAAGTAACAAGCCCTTAAGCCATTTGTACTTCATCATCCAAAAATTTCCAGAAATCAAGATCAACATCAACATTTGTGTCAAAAGTGTCGTTGGGTTCAACATGTGTACTCTTTAGATCAATAAAGGGAAAATTATTCTCAAAAAATTTCACATCTCGTGAAACAAAGAACTCTCGTGTTTCAAGGTTGAACAACCTCCATCCCTTTTTGCCAAATGGATAACCCACAAAAATACATCTGCGACTTCTACTTTTGAACTTGTCCCCTTTAGTCTTTTCATTGTGAGCAAAACATAAGGAACCAAAAACTCTAATAGCATCATAAGAAAGAGAATAGCCAAACAATTTGTCAAAAGATGTAATGTTGCCAAGAACACTAAAAGGGGTTCTATTGATCAAATGAGCTGCTGCTAAAACACACTCTCCCCAAAAGAAAATTGGTAAATGAGCATGAAAACGTAAAGCTCTTGCAACATTAAGAATGTGCTTGTGTTTGTGCTCAACTCTCCCGTTTTGTTGAATGGTACCTACACAAGAAGTTTGAAACAGAATACCAGTTGCTGAAAAATAATTAAGCAGACAAGTCAACTCTGTTCCATTGTCACTCCTAACTATTTTAATCTTTTGTGAAAATTGTCGTTCAACCATGGAAACAAAAGACATAAACATTTTAAAAACTTCTGTTTTATCAACTAACAAATAGACCCACACTGCACGAGAGAAATCATCTACGATAGTCAAAAAATATTGAGCCCCACAAGAGGACTTATGTCTATAACAACCCCACAAATCAATGTGCACCAATTCAAAAATACGACTAGCTTTATTGTCGCTTAAAAGAAACTATCTCTAGAGTGCTTGGCCCGAAAACAAACTTCACAAGTGTTATTCAAATTACCCCTACAATTAAGAACATGAGGAAATAACTTCACTATTTTCTCTGAAGGATGCCCCATTCTACTGTGCCAAACTACAAGAGAAGATGTCTCTCTGTCAACGGTGATTGTTTGAATAGAACTGGTTTCCTTCATGAAGTAGTAGAGTCCATCTTGCTTACTTCCCATTCCAATCAGCTTCCTCGTTTGGTCTTGCATAACACATATATTAGAGTTAAATTGGACAATTACGTTAGTATCGTCACAAAAATGTGAAATCAAAAATAAGTTGCAGTTTAATTTTGGAACATAAAGGACATTTTGTAAAGTGATGGCAGAAGATAATTTTACAGATCCTTCCTTGGTCGCAGTAATCTTTTGACCATCAAGAAGACCCACAATACATTCAACAATGTCTTTTATATCAAATAAAAAAGAAATATCCCCTGTCACATGATTGGATGCACCAGTGTCGATAATCTAAAGTCTTTTATTAAACATACCATTCAGATGATCATTGGAAATAGTCAAATTACCAAACACGCTTGCGAAAGCTTTCTATTGATCAGCTGTAAATGCTGAAGAAGGTGCTGCTAAAGTGATGTTATTGTTGCTCAGTCCTGCAACACTATCAAAAGCAGTAGCAGTTGCTGCATTGGCACGCACTGTACCCCCTCCTCGGTTACGACCAGCCGATTGCAAAGATGAAGTAGAAAGTCGACCACGCCCTGCTCCACCAGATTGTTTCATTCGTTCCTCCCACCACTTCGGATAGCCTATTTTTTCAAAGCAGATACTGACCTCATGGCCAATCTTCTTGCATTGAGTACATAAGAGGTGAGATTTATCAACCTTTTCAATTCGCCCACGACCCCTTCCACTCGGACGCAGAGCAAAACCAACGACTGCAGGCTTTTCATCTTTCACTTCGGAAACCATCCACACCCGCTCATCTTGAATGGCCAATTGGTACGCACGATTGAGTGAAGGTAAAGGATCCTGAGCAAGTATGTTCCCATGAAGCTGTCTATAGTACTCAGTATTTAATCCTATTAAAAATTGATGCAGCATGTCATTTTCTCGTCTACTCTCATGAGTTTTACCGACAGTACAATTAGAGCAACAGGAACATGTAATTATTGGTTCATGGTGATGCAATTCTTCCCACAATGTAGTTAGTTTTCCGTAATAGGAAGCAACACTCATTGATTTTGGTTGTTCACAAAGAGCAATTTCTGATTTTAGTTGTTGAATTCTTGGTCCATTTACAAGAGCATATCTTTCTTTCAAAGTATCCCATAAACGTTTCGCATCTTTATATTTTGAAAGAGTACGCTTTACCTCGATAGTAATGGTGTTCATAATCCATGAAACAAGCATGGTATGAATTGCAGTCCAATCTGCATCTGTACATAGAGGAATGGGTGCTGTGATCATGCCATCGAGAAATCCAAACTTCCTCCGTGCTTGAAGAGCAGTTTCTATTTCAGTCGCCCAATCATCGTAATTGTCATCGTTGAGGCGTGTCGGAGTAAGAAAATCTCCAGGTCTGTCTTGAGGACCGAGAAAAAAGGGTGAGGATATATCTATTTTAGGTGGTGGTTTTGGTAGCGTGTCTTCATCTCTAGCCATTGATCAAAGTTTTGAATCGTCAAGGCTCTGATACCATGTAAAAGTCAGGCAATTGCCTTATCACTTGAATAGAAAAACCAGCGTATAAATATACAACCTATTGACTTATCCTATCTTCTGCAATAAGGAAACAATATACAAATCCCATATATTACTCATATACAAATCCCATAGATTACTCTTAACAGTTGTGAATACATGTTTGTTTTTGGAGGATGTTGAAATGATTCATATAGTATGTATATAATAAATGTACATATGATTTATATATAGTTTTGATGTGTATAATGGTTTGCTTAGAATGATAATGATTTTGATCCTTATAAGGTACTTATATTAAATTCTCCTTTAGTATGTTATAAAAAGTTGGAAGGTAATATGGTAAGTTCTGAGTAAAACATATGAATAGTTAAATGTGATTGTGATAAGTGAGTTAATGTGAATGCGAATAGTTACCTAATTGTTTGGATGATTAGTTTTGATTCAATTGAACATTGTGCATTGATGCCATTGAGGCATATTAGTTAAATGATTAGGAATGTTGTATGTTATGTCTTGGAATGATTTTGGATTGAATTGAATGAGTTTTTTTGCAGATCTTGATGTATTTATAGACTATTTTCTTTATAAGATTTATGGTTTGAGCATGAAAGGTTCCAAAATTTGTTATTTTTTACCATTAGGGATAAAGTATTGATACCATGAATCAAAGTATCGGTACTTTACCAAATGAACAATATTTTTAAAATCGAAAGAATGCAAAAATAGTATTGGTACCTGATTTGAGTATCAATTCCCACACTCATATTTTGAAAAGTTCATAGCTTGGTTCTTTTTCATGCTTGGATTAGTTTAATCACATTTATAAACTCGTTTTAATCTCGTTTCTATTGGTAAATGATATTGCACTTGAAATTATCAAATGATTCAATATTTATTTGATGTTAAATGTATAATTTATGAATGTGATTATTCCAATAATTGTAGTAGCATCCTGTAGATCAAGTCCAGCGACCGGACCAAGTAAGGGGTGCTACAAATTTCCTATTTCTTCTCCTTAATAGATTCACTTGATTCAAATTTGCCTTTGAATTTTCCCTTTTGTATGGTCTTGGATGACTTTGATCTTTTATTCTTTCACAACTACTTCTTCGCCATCTTATTGAACCTTTGAGTAAACAAAGCCAACTGTTCTTGCATCTCCTTAATAACAGTGCATTGTTCAGTGGACATAGTTTCAGCCACTAAAAAGGAAATGTTCTTCTCAAACTTTAACTTGCCCTTATCGGCTTCTTTCAAGTTGATCTCAAAGGTTTAAAGAGATCTAATCAACTCATCTATCCTCATGGCCTCGATATACTTGGCCCCTTCGATGGTAGTTACTTTGATGTTGAACCTTACAGGAAGTGACTTAAGCACCTTTCTTACCAGTTTAGAATTTGAGTACTCACTACCTAAGGCAAAAGCCTGATTGGCTAGGTCAGATTTTTGCATAAAACTCCCCAATGGTCTTTGTTTCCTACATCCTTAGAGTCTCAAATTTAGTTATCAGCATTTGTAGCTTGGATTGTTTCACCGTATTGGTCCCTTCATGAGTTGTCTCTAGTATCTCCCAAGCTTTTTTGGCTTCAGTACACTTAGAAATTATCCTGAACTACTAAACATGTACTTCACAGAAAAATAGCATAAAGTGATTTGGAGTTGGCATTAGCAGTCCTTTCTTTTTCAGTTCTCCAAATTGTCTCGGGCATGGGAGTTTTTACTCATTCAATTTCAATGACAAGATGAGTCCATCCGATTAAAATAGCCTTCCATGATCGTTCATCAATTGACTTAATGAAAGCTTTTATCTTAGCTTTTAAGTAAGCATAATTTGCTCCATCGAGCGTAGGGGGCGTAAGACTGAAGATCCTTCCATTACAAGCAAGTAGTTCAACCAGGATAATCAATATTTGTGTTAAGTGAGAGGCTTTAATATCAATTGTAGAAACGATGGGGTACTTGCTTTGTAAAACAAAACTTATGGCTATAGTAGTGCTAGGAATTGTGGCCACGGTTTTAACCACGAAACCAAAAGTGCAAAAACAATAAAGAAGAAGATCAAGATTGTTTATGCAGTTCAACATCAGTTTACGTCTACGGGTCTTGCCTAGAGCAATGATCCACTATCTTTCTCTATAATAGCCCATTTTTTAGTGGTGTCAGAAATAGTGGTTTCAAGACCACAATTTCGAAGAGTGAGTCTGTAAATATTATTATTTAATAATTAAAAGTCAGATATAATGTTGTATTGAATTTCGATCTGATAAATTAGATACTCGAACAGTAAGTTAAAGTACAAGTGGTTTGACCTAAAGTTAGTGGTTTTGGAAAATGAGGTATCGGGATCTCGTTTCTGCAAACCGAGACCGTAAATATTTTTATTTAATATTTATGGAGTTTTTATATAAGTGAATTAGATTTTGATTCGAAAATTTTAGTGATTGGATGGTTAATTAAGGTATAAGAACTAAATCGTAAAAACTATAAAAAAAAAAGTTAATTGCTATTGATTTTACTAGTTAAATGGATTAAATGACATTATTGCAAGGACTAAAATGGAAAATAGACCCTTATTAAGGTAAGTGGGACAGTTAATGCTCATTTATTAAAGAATTATATGTTAAAAAATGTAAATAATTAAATAAATAAAAGTTAAAAACATAAAAAAAGGAAAGAAACATTGTCATCTTCATGTTTTTTTTCCTTTTTCTCACGAAAAACCATTGTTAAACTTAGGGAAGTTCGGCCAAGCTTCTCATCTTGCATGGTGAGTAATTCCAAGCCCGTTTTTCATAAATTTTATGTTTTTAAGATCGTTGTAGCTTAATCTAGCTAGTCCGGGTATTAAATCGTAAAACTGTTAAAGTTTTAAAATGTTACCATTGATGATTTTTTAGGCTTTTTTATGTTAAATGGCTTGGTTGTAAGCTTAGAAATAATTAAGGACTAATTTATAAAGTAAATTTGGTTAGTTTTGAGTTTAGGGACTAAAATGAAAATATAGTGGATTTGACATGAAATATTTGTAATTACTATTTCTATAGGGTTAAAGAAGAATTAAATTGAAAACGGATGAAAAAACGGAGCTTAAATGTGAAAGATATGATAGTTTTGGTTTTAGGGACTAAATTGAATAAAATGTGAATTTTTAGGAAAATTTTGAAAAAAATGAAATTACGTTGTCATATACATTGAATAAGATGTTTTGAGGTTATTGGAACTGATAATTGGAAATAAATTACTGTATAGATCAAGATTTGAATCAATCGGTAGACAATCGAGGAAAAAGGAAAATTACATATTAGTCCTTAACACTTCTACTATTGTTGTTTGTATCTGGTAATTTCATACGGTATGGGTGTGTATATTTATGTAATGTATGTGGTTTAATTGTGAAATTATATTATTTGAATGTATTTTAAATTGTTTACAAATTTGTACAAAACGTGAGAAAAGGACTGAATTGTAAAGAGTTACGTAACACCCCTTACCCGATCCAGTCGCCGGACCCGAGTAATAAGATGCTACAACATAATTTAAAAAATCAACCAATACTTAACTTATCAAAAATTCAATTATTTATCATTGGACTATATATATATATATATTCAAACATATTATAAATTAGAATTCTACAATGACCTAATTACATAATACAAGCATATAGAATGTTTGAATTATAAAATTATGAAAGTTAAAAGTCAATATTGAAAATTCATAGATGGTATCGATACCTCACTAAAAATCGATACCAAAAGTCGATTTTGTTTTTATTTGATAAATAAGGGTATCGATAATTATTTTTGGGTATCGATATTTTATGAAAAAGTATCGATACATAAATAAAAATCGATACCATTTTGACATTCTGCTTATTTTAAAATTGTTCATATGGTCAGGTATCGATACCAGATGCCAAAATATCAATACCTAATTTCATAATGATAAAATTCCATCTTTAAAGAGTTTATACCATGCCAAATTTACCTATCAATCAAAGACAATAATATCACATATTCAAACACTTAATGTCTATCCAATGTGCCCTCATTGACACCAGAATTCAACATTCAAATCAATTTCACATTTCACACCAAATAATAGCATTCAAATTCACATATTCAAACACAATGCATATCTCTAACTTACCATATTTCAAATGCCACAATGAGACTTTTATCAAATATCCAAAGGATAGTTCACCAAGACATGTTCAATACTAATCATAATCACATATACCAGTAACTTGTCTAATTTTATACTATCTAAACTTGTATCACATAAAATCGTTGTTCAAAACATACACATAACATATCTACTATATTTCTACTATATATATGAACACATAACTTTTATATATTTCCAACCACGTCACAAAATGACCATTAAATACAAAACGAGCTTTAGAGACTCAAAAGACTTCCTAGGTACATGCTAAAAATCAAAACAAAACATCACCAACACTCGACTTCGGGACTGTCGTTGGATGCTAAGTTGGCGAGTGAACCGAATAGTACCTAACCTGCGCACAAAAAATAAAACCATACGCTGAATAACTCAGTGATATTTCTATAATACGAACATTAAATCAAAAATATAAATACATTTACATGCTCAAACTAAAACTAAATAAAGTTATATTAATATCAATTCAATATACAAATTTATACAAACATTATTTTACTTTAAACATATTACAAATACTATTGCATGGCAAACTCAACTCAGACATATCCATTTCCCATTTGATTTCCAAGACACATTTCATTTCATATCACTTGCTAGTTCAATAGCATTTCACTTCAATAACATTTTCCATATCAATTCAGTAATTCAAATTTACCATTTATTTTCCCTATTAACACGACTCAGACTCAGACGGATACACAGATCCAACCAACACACTAGTTTGGCACCCAGTGCCTCATTGGATAAATCCGAAGCAAATAGTTAGGCCCAGAGCTATAATGACTTGACACCCAGTGTCTCATCGGTTAAACCGAAGTAAATTGGCACCCAGTACCTCATCGACTCGTAGTCGAAGTAAACCTGAACTCTTCCTATCCTATGGCATGCCATCTATATCCGACTTAACCCGAACAGTTAATAAGGTTTCCATTTAAAGTATCTTTATCAAAAATTATCTCAATTCATCCTTACTCTAATCATAAACACATTTAAACAATATATGACAATAATAAATCATCACATATATTGTAACGCCCCAAAACCCGGCCTAGAAGTTTAGACCGAATCTCGGAGGTTACATTGATCACCGAAGTGACCGTAGGAAAAATTTTAGTTTAACCATCTAGAAAAAAATGACATTTAAGTTATATAAAACTCTTTGTTATAAAATCTCGATATTACAAAAATTTCAGTCCAAAAGACGCTCACGTGCGTAAAACCCAAAATTCATACCACAATATTCTAAATAAAATTTACAGTTCAAACCATTTATTTATAAATGCAGAATTTATAAAAATACTTTTAAAGTTGATTCTAAATGTGGCTGTCCGAGACCTCCGACGTGCCGAGTCCAGCAACAGCATACGAAAATACCGGACAAAGGAAAACTAAGGGGTGAGCTACACAAGCTCAGTGTGAGATCGGAACGACAGAAAAACAAAAATTAAGTGGCACAATCAAAAATATCACAATGGCAATCTGATATCCAAATAATCATCACAACCAGAATAGACACATCAGTACTAAATACGACGATCTATATACCGTTAATCTCGCAATCAGAAAGACAGACAGACAAAATGCGGAACAAATGCATCAACATGAAACCCCCCATCCAACCAAAAACCTCTTCGTCCCCCATTCACACCACAAATGAGCTATAAGAAGCTCAACCAGCCCTGCACACCACATAGGACCTCGAAAGGCCCATCCAACCCTACACACCACGCATGTGGAACAAAGCCACGTAAATAACAGTATGCAGCTGAGCTGCTAGAAGTATCGTATTGTGCGGTAAACCGCTATACAGACGTATTGCAGTTGAAACTGCTAAATCAGATCAGAGTTCCTTCTCTTCATATCCCAAACCCAAAATCATAATGCAAATGTAAGAATGCACACCAAACACTATCAATTACACAGACGCAGAAGCTCGTAATCAGTTAATCAATTACAGAATCGGTGCACATAGTTTCCAGACAGTCACACACACCCCCACATCACTTAACCACTAAAACAGATACATATTTGTGTGGTAATATCACATTAACGAGTCACTTAACTAATGCAACGATTACATATAACAGATATGTCCAAGTCAAAATAGAGTCCCGACTACCCTTACTAAGACCTAGCCAAGGGTCGAAACACACAGAACCACAAACAAGTTATAAATTAACACAATACAAAAATTTGGCGAGGCAGGACCACATGGCCGTGTGCCCCGGCCGTGTGGAAATGCCCAGGCCATGTAGGGGTCTACAAGCCCATGTGAAGGCCACACATGCCCGTGTGGAGGGGGCACACGCCCGTGTGAGCAGCCTGTGTAACTCACTGTCCAAAAATGCTAAAAATTAATAACAGAGGAGACACGACCGTGTGAAGATCTCACACGCCCGTGTGGGACATATGCCCGTATGTCCAGGCCGTGTGGCACCAAAAATAATCTAAAACCCTAAATTCCCAAACACACACGCCCGTGTACTCAAGGGACATGGCCATGTGAAAATCGACTAATTTCCCCAAATCAGCCACACGGCCGTGTGGCCAGGCCGTGTAGCACCTAATCCTACCCGAAAACCCTAATTCCAAATTCCACACGGCCGTGTGAACAAGCACACGCCCGTGTGGCTACCCATGCGGTCATGAAACCACTCCGAAATTGACTGAAAGTCTCATTTCCCGGTCACTAAAATGACCCCTAATCAAAGTATCCTAGAAACCAACCACAACACACTAAATTACAGATAATTGAATGACACAAGCCCCAATTGCTCAATTACCAAAGCATGAAAAAAAATTGTCGAATTCCACAGCAAATCAGTACTAAATTACACAGTTCAGAAAACACACTCGAAACTATCAATTACCACAAAATTGAATTAACGAATCAAAAATAGAAGAACAAAGGTTCGAAACCCACACCTGATTCGCAATCAAGACGCTAGAAACCAATCGACACACATTGACGACCTCAATACGAACCCGAAGCTTTTTGAAACCAAAACAAAACTGTTCTCTTCTCTTCCTTTTCAAAAGACGCAAGAAAGCCAAAAAGAAAGAAAGAAAAAGCAGAGAAGAATAAGAAGAAAAAACACTCATGAGGACTTGAACTCGGGACCCAAAGGCACATTAACACACTCCTAACCACCAGACCAGCAAGCTCATTCTGACACTAGAATGCAAAAATAAACACAATAGCACAACCTACTCACTAAACCTAACCCCAAAGCTCAAAACTTCCAACCCCAACATTCAGGGTGTTACATATATACTCAATTTCACAATTATATAAACATACTATTCATACATTTTCATTTTTAATCAAAATAGACCAATCAAAATAACTAGTCCAAACCATTTCATTTCCACTATCAACTCACCTCGTATTCTTACCATGCATAAATAGTTCAAAATGCAGCAAGTTACAAAGAGTTCGGATTATAGAAACACAAATTGTAAACTCTGAGCTATTCGTCGATGACCTTGTCTTTTCCCTTCTTTTTCAAGGAATCTGGGTCGACGTTAGCTATGGAAATAAATAAACCATACCTATAATTAATACACAAGCAGTTTCTCATTGAATTACTAATTTATACAACTTTTACAATTTATTCAATTTAGTCCCTGAAACCGGGACTAACCTAACTTCCATATTTAACCCCAAATTTTATTATTAATAAAAACACTCTAAGCCAAATTTAATTTCTTAATTCTCATTTCTACCCCTAAATTTCCAATTTTTCACAATTTAATCCCTATTATACAAAATCAACAATTAACTTCACAATTTAGTCCTTTTTTACTTATAACCTTAAATTTTATCAATTTAATCCCTAAAGCTTTAACTACTCAATAAAGGTAACATCTAAAATCTTTGACAGTACCGAAAAATAGGACATGGGTCGGCTAATTCGAGATACCGAGATTCCGAAAACATAAAAATTACAATAAAATGGACTAAATTGACTAACCAATTGAAGCTTGAAACCTTAAACCGCTATGGTCGTTTGTCCTTCTCCCCCTTTTCTTTGCTTCGAAATTGAAGGAAATAAAAAGAGAAATGATTTCTCTTTCTATCCACTATCTAATATTTATTCATTCTTTATTTTTTTATAATATTATATTATTTATCATATATTAACACTAATATAACATTTATAACATATATATTATAATACCTTGACCGTCCATTTCAATTAAAAACAAATGTATATTAGTTTTTTAGGTCCCTTATTTATAATTTACCTTATAATTAAATAATAATTCACACTTTTATACTAATGTGGTTTAATCCTTATATTTAAATTAATCACTAATTAGAAAAAATTACCTATCCGAAATTCAATTCGCTACTAAAATAACTTTGTAAATATTTATTAAAAAATATTTACGAGTCTAGCTTACGAAAACGGGGTCCCAAAACCACACTTTTCAGCACTACTGACTTTCGGGTCGTTACAAGTTATCCTATTGATATGAATTGTATAAAATGGAATGTTATATGACTTGAGTGTGATGAACTCACCTGTTGATAACAGGGAAAATTGCTTAGTTAATTATTTTGTTATGTAATTATGGGAATTAAGGTAAGTTGCATTGTTTTGAACCTATGAACTTACTAAGCATATATAATGCTTACTCTATATCGTTATCCATTTTTTGTAGTTGACATTTTGTGGAACTCGGCGATTGGATCATTTCGTAGATCACACTCTCCAGCTTCAGTCTCGATAGACTTTTATATCGTTCAAAACTCGATTTTGTAGCATGTATATAGGCTTGATATGTGTAAGCGTTATTTTGGATAATAATGGTTTTGATATACATATAATACTTGTTCTTGAACATTATATGGTATGTTTACAAGTCTTGATAAGTGTTTGTGCTTGTAAATGGTTTAATGTCTAGTTTGTGGATATAGAAATGGATGAGTATTGATATGTGCATTGTGATTAATGGAATGAATGAATTGGTATAAACATGTGATAGTATCAAATGTTAAATTGCACACTTGAATTGGATGAATGGTACCAATTGAGTTGAATGACTTGTAATGTTATTATCTCTTTATTTATGTAATTGTGTCATTGTGGCACATTGTTTAGTTACTTTTTAGGTTGAAATATGTATGTTTTGGATTGGAATTGGTATGTTTTGATTAGGATTACAAGTTGTGAAAATTACTTTGTTTGTTTTGTTTAGTAAAATGTCCCTTTCATATGAAATAACTTGAATTGTTTTGTGGTTGGTTAAATAAATGTGTTGGTATGTGTTAGAGTTATTTGTGTGCAGGTTTGAATGTTCAAAATTGTACCATTTGATTCTTTGGTGTGGCTTGGCACGAATTAGGTACCAAATGGCCAAAATTTACCAAAAATAGGGTTCTCGTCTCGACGTGAATTTTCCTTCATCACAACATCGAGTGATAGTTTGTGACGTCCCGACGTCAAGTGGTCTGACATCATGATGTGACTCACTGTCCAACATCGTCACAGCATGGAGAAGGGCTCATCGCAACGTGAATTCCAAGTTTTAAAAACTTTACAATTTGGTCCTAATTCATGCCTAGGTCACCTATAAAGCTTTCGTAAGCTCGATTTAGTCTCGATTTCTATTTAAAACACATCCTATGATTACAATTGAGTTACTAGTGAATGTTGCATGATTATTTTAATGTTTCTAGTTCTGAATTACTGTAGTAACATCTTGTAACTCGGGCCTGGTGACCGAACCGAGTATAGGGTGTTACATTCTCACAGTACAACCAATGATATAAGTCATAATACTGGTCTAACACTCACCAATTTAGCGACCTCACCATTATACAAAGACTATATCACTCTCCCACTAAGCTTCCCCCTCAAAAGCATAGTTTTGCAACTCAAGAGACTCTCTTAATTGCTTACAGAAATAATGCACATATACATGTTCCTAACTTGAACAAATTATGCTCTATCAAACTCTCAATGTGTAACACCCCTTAAAATTTTTATATTTTAAAAGCAGTTATAAATTGAGGTAGTGTACAATTTATTTCTCAATAAAGTAAAATAAGGAAATGAAAGTAATAAAAGAGAAGGTTGAGGAGTATCAAAGAAAGTTAAATTGAAAAGTATGTTGTAGTATACTAAATTAAAGTAAAGATTGAATCGTAAAGATGTAAAAAGTTTTGAAGTTCAAGTATAATTATTTGAAATTTTGGGGAATGAAGTATAAACAGGAGAAAATCGAAGGAACAAAAGAGAAAAAAAAAACCCAAATTTCTTATGACATGAAATTGGTGTGTAGGGACTAAATTAAATAGGTGAAGAAATATGAAAGACTAAATTGCAATTTTTACCAAAAGTGAATAATGACTCAATGACTTAATTTTGAAGAAACATGAAGGATAAATGGTCATTACTCATATTAGATTATTATATGGTGTAATAATTAAGAAAGAAAAGTGTTAAATTATGATTGAAAGAAAATTGTTCAATTATGATTGGTTGAATATTTTATTATTTTATAAGATATTTTATTATTTAATTGATGAATTAAATAGGATATTTGTATGGAAACATGAAGAAAATTCTTCATGCTTCCAACGCCACTTATATATGCATGAAAGGGGATTTTCATTTCTTTATAATTTGGTCCCTTGCCATGAAATCTCAATTTTTCTCTCAAAATCCTTGAAAATTTCCTTTGCCACCCAAAAGGAGGAGTGAAATAGAGATACGAGAGAGTTAGAATATCATCTTGAAAGAAAGAAATTGGAAGTGGAAGTGGAGAAAGTTGTGGAAAAAGTGAAGAGATTAAAGAGAAAAGGTAAGTACTTCAAGAATTTTATTATATTTAATTTTAATCAAGTATAGATTATGCTAAATAGTTGAATTAATTATGAATAAACTAATATTATGTAATGAACTGATTTGATATATTGAAATAATAGTAAAAGGACTCAATTGTAAAGTGGACAAAAGTTTAAGATTTAAATAAAGTATTAAGATAAAGAGTTTAAATGATGTGTTAGGTATTAGTGAATTAATTACAAAGTGATATCAAAGTGAAATTATGGTAAATAATAAATTTTCATGATGCTAATGACTAAATTGTAAACTTTGGGAAACTTAAAATTAAAAATAATTGAAGTGAGGTGCATAAAAATTAGATATGTGAAGTAAGAAATAATAATGAATTATTTTATTAAAGTTTTATGTGATAGTGAAATTGAACGAAAAGTGAAGTTAGAAGAACAATTATAATAATTACTGAGTTTTTGTAATATTAAGGACTAGATTGCAAAATAATTAGAAATGACTACAGGTATTAAAAACATAAGAAATTTATTTCTAGTATAGGTACTTATTATTTTTTAATGTGCTCATTAAGTGAGAATGAAGAAGAAGTAATGAAAATATTGTAAACTATGAAAAGAAAGTGATATGAATTATAGTATGAAAAGTGAAAATGTAATTAAGTTTACATGTAAGCTTTAAGGGACTAAATAGAATAATAATCAAAAGTATAAAGTTATGTACAATCAAATGATCTTGTATAATAATCTAAGAGTTTGATAAATGAAATAAGTGTTAAATGTTGATATGAATGATAATAAGTAAAATTTTTACTAAAACATGCAGTTTTAGATAGCAGCAGTAGGTCAACTTTGAAAATTCACCAAAACATTGTAGAGAGCGATTTAGAGGTCAAAATAAATATGAAATTAAATCTTATTGAGTCTAATTTAGCATAAAAGAAATGGTGTAAGTAAATGAATAGTAGATCATGAGATATATGATTTTTTTAGAGACAATGTTAGAATGATTTCGAGTTCCCCAAATTTTACAAAAATGTTTAGGAGATGAAATTTATATGCTTATATATTGATGAGTCTACTTTTAAGGGAAACAAACAGAAACATTATATGAGTCCTATATTGAAAGATAATTATTTTTTAGTAAAGGAGGGTCAAAGTTGCCTAGCAGCAGAGTAAGGGAAAAATAAAACAATTTACTATATTAATTGGCATAAGAGGAAATTCTAAAATTTTTATTGTAAAAAGTTCATTGAGTCTAGATTCAAAAACAACAAGCAGATCTTAATTTGGAACATTTTAGACCAAAATATAAATAATTTAGTGACTGCTACTCAAGTGGACAGTTTTGCTAAAATTATGTAAATAGTAAAATTGAAATTAATGTTGCATATAGGCATACAATACTAAAAGACATAAATTATTGTATAACTACATGTACATAAAGGATGAGGAATGGAGAGGAGGAGGATAAATAATGGAAGAGTTATAATATTAACAAATTGTTGCAAATGATGGATTCGCTAATACATAAGAGAAGTTCAAATGTATTGTTGAGGTACTAAGTGAGTGATTGTTATAAAATGAATTAAGAAAGTCTTAAATGATAAATTGATTGGTATATGTTAGCAATGTTATGGTATGTAAAAAGAGTAAACTATTTTTTTATAAGAGTAAGTCCTCTAAAGGACTTATTTGCAAAACTTTAATAATTATGTTAATTTTATAGACATTGTTATCTTTGATCGAATAACATGTTATATTATGTGGACTTGATGTGAAATGAATTGAATCGATTAAATTTTAATTTCTGGACAGGGATTTAAGTGAAAAATGTTGAAAAGTGGAAAAGTTTTGGAGACAGGGAGCACGTCACAACAACGGGAGAACCATATCGCAACGATTATTCAATTCAGTGAAGTCAGTGAGTGATGTCACGACCCAAAATTTTGCAAAATTTTTATTTCAATCCTTATTCTCTATAAAGAAGGCTAAAAATCAGCATAATATACTACTTTCATAACAGTTTTGATTTAATCCAATGTCTTCAACACATGGAAAGTAACTTTCTTTATTTAATAAGTAATCTGCCTTGAGCCGAGGAAACCAATATTTAAGCCTTCAATTTCAACTCAATTATGAGCTTTACACGTAAGACACGTAAGACAACTTTGAAAATCTGTCAACTTTGAAAATAGACAAGTAAGACCATAAAACTGTGCCGAAGATATAACCACTGTTTCAGCCAAAGAAGCAACTGTGAAAATCACCTTGCCTCTAACAAATACTTTTATAGATTAAACAAGCAGGAGCCTCCAATGAATGGGATTTTGCCATTAGTATCATTTTTTTGAAAGATTTAGCCATTCATATTTCATATACGTAAGATCGATTTATGAACGGTGAACATTATTGTTGTTATGATGACGAAACTTTATTAAATAATAAAATAATAAAAACAAATGGAGGGGGAGCATCGGCCCGATTAATACTAATCATGAATTATGAGAGGTTTAAACCTGGTGTGTATGATCTCATATATGTGATGTCATCTGGTAGATCACCACCAATTCCCAGTTTTTCACCTTCTATAAAAGCCCTACAACCTCTCACCATTTCTTCAAAGTAACAAAGATTCTCAGCTCCTGTAATACTAAATTTACAGCTTTTGTTCAGGGATGAAGCTCAGGCTAGCAATCACGTGGTCGTTTCGATGGATGGAACAAGGTAAGGTAGGTAGGTAGCTAGAGCTTGTCATGTTGGTAAGTTTTAGAGCAGGAAGGTGACAGAAGAGAGGGAGCACACAGGGCTCTTTTCTTGCATGAGAGGGTCATGCTTGAAACCTTATGTGCTTCCTCTCTTCTGCCACGTACCTCTCTCTCTCTCTCTCTGCCCCTATACTTGCTTTTAAGTGCATCATCAACTTCTTGTTCATTAATTTCTTCTAAAGTTTTCTTAATAATTTCAACATTCTTTTCTTGCAGCATATGTAACTATATAGTATATATATTGCTCAGCCATCAAATTTATTTTGTTAGAAAGGAAAAACAACTGAAGCAGTGGACCTACAGCACAACACTGTCAACAACAAGACAACAGAAAAACACCATCAATGCAGTTAACAAAGTAGAGCAAAATAGAAAACACAAGTAATCAACTAAGCAAGACAGCACCACCTCAACTATATATATAAGATGCTTGGGTCTTTGGCTTAAAAACATTAATGAATGAATTAATGGTAGATGAAGGGCACCAAATAATGATTTCTGATGCATATTAAGTGGAGTTTGAAGTTGAATAAGGTAGGTTACAAAATTCCAATAAAAATAAATTTAATCAAACTTGATTTATGGATATTCACAGAGTTGGGTTCCCATTGAAGCCCAAATTGGCAAGTGTAAAGTTAAGTTTGATATTTATAGCCCATACTTAGTCTACTAATAGTTAAAACAAGTCAAAACATCCTGTCGTCAACGCTACCTTCAACAGGGTTTCAAAAAAGGAAACGATGGAGATGAGCGTTGGCAGTGCCAACACTGGTGGTTCTCCGACAAAGCTAACTACCGTTGCGATTGCCGTCAAGAGTGGAAGCGGTAGCAACCGTGCGGTTCGATGGGTCGTGGAGAATTTGAAAGCGGATCGTTTTGTTTTGGTCCACGTGATGCCAGCAGTCACCTCTATCCCAACACCATGTAAGTATTGATTACAAGTTTGATCAAATATATTAAATTTTAAAAATGATAAAAGGAATTTTGACAATGAATTATTATGCTGAAAAAAGTGTTTATAGCTTTTGTTGCGTTAAATTGTGTTGGAGATGATTACTACAGCAGGAGATCAAATACCTATCACAGAAATGGATGAAAATGTGGTCGCAATGTATGTTCAAGAAGTGAAACTTAAGTTTGAGCAAGTCTTTATACCATTCTTGAACTTATTCAAAACAAGCAAGGTGAGTTTTGGCTTCTATTGTAAATTTAAAGATTCTTTTCAAACTAATCTTAAAAATGAGGTTTAAATCGGATACATTTTTTCTCATCTAATTTTCTTTAATAAAATTTGATTCGTTTTTGGGTAGGTGGAAACAGTGGTGCTGGAGGATGACTATCCTGCAATTGGGCTTCTAAGATACATTTCTGAGTTTGGGATTCAGACTCTGGTATTGGGTTCTTATAGTTCCAATTATATAACAAGGTATGCTTATGCAGCTGTTTGTTTGCTGGTAAAACCTGAAATCTATGTATGTACTGAGCTTAATGGCATCTATTTATTTGCAAGTTTTGCTATATGAGTTGAATACAAAGCTTTTGGATAGGAAAATATTGATTAGCTAGTTTTCAGATGCATATTAGCTTTTTCATGGCTATGGAGTAATCTTCAGCAATGTGAACTATAGGAAGTTGAAGGGTCCTGGGGTACCTAATTCTGTCCTCAAGTGTGCTCCAGATACTTTTGATATTCGGGTTGTTTATAGACAAAGAATCATCACAAAACAAGCTAATCCCCTATGGACTAGCGGTAAGAAATATTTGTGTCTACATTGCAGCTTTCTTAGTCAGTTTACTGACAGTCTTGTTTCTGTCTTTCGCAATCTCACAGGGACCAGTTCCAGTGGCATTAAGAAACATATATATGGTCCTATTAATGCTTCTGCAGAATCTACAGCGCAAAACTCCTTTCGGACAGCATCATCATTTGAGCTTAACTACCCATATTTACATGCATTTTCATCTAGGGGATCTTTAACAAATGCTAGTTCTATTAGTCACTGTCATTCATTGGGTTCTACACAGAGTGAAAAGGTGAGCTTTCTTGGGTTCTACACAGAGTTTTCATCTAGGGGATCTTTAACAAATGCTTGTAATTTTGGTATTCCTTCAGTTTCATGTGCTATCCGGATGATTTTTTATATGTGCGGTTGAATCTGCAGGCTGAAGTGGAACAGCTGCGTCTAGAATTACAAAATACTGTTGCCATGTACAAAGAAGCTTGTGAAGAGCTTGTCGACACCCAGAACAAGGTGACGAAACAAGCACTTGATAATGTTCACTTATCGATGCTCTTGCAACAAATTCTACATTCTTATACAAAAGGTTCTGCATAGCCATTTATACTTTAATTTGCAGGTCCGATTACTTTCTTCAGAATGCCTAGAGGAAGCAAGTAGAGTGAATGCTGCTCAGGAAAGAGAAGAAGCATTCAGAAAAATTGCTGCAGAAGAGAAAGTGAAACTTTTGCAAGCAATGAAGGATGTTGAAGAGGCAAAACACTTGCTTTCTAGAGAAGCTAATCGAAGGCAGATGGCTGAACTGAATGCTCAGAAAGAATCCTTGGAAAAGCAGAAATTTGTCGATGCACTCTTCTGCTGTGACAGAAGGTACAGAAAATACACTAGGGATGAAATCGAAGTGGCAACAGATTTCTTCTCCGTTAGTAATGTGATTGGTCAAGGAGGATACGGGAAAGTCTATAAATGTAGTCTTCATCGCACTCCTGTAGCTGTTAAGGTTCTTCAATCCGATGCGTTAGACAGGAAAGAGGAATTTCTAAGGGAGGTAAGTTTCTGCAGCGTATACTTTATAGCTGCAGTCGCGTTAACCAACTGATATGTTTTTCTGACGACCATAATCTTTTTGAAAAAGATTGCTCCTGCTCTGACCTCTATGCCTGGATGTTCTTTTTGCAACCATAATATCGTTATCCATAAAGTTCATGAATTTTTATGCTAAGTCTCCATTTTGTGTATTAAGGGTTATGGTTAGTTTCTACTTTCGATGAAGCTTTTGGAGAAATGCTCCACAGGTAGCTCAATGTATCACTGCAATTATGACATAACAATTTCTCCCCGAAATTTGTTGCAGGTTGAAGTTCTAAGCCAGCTACACCATCCACATATTGTTTTGCTTCTTGGAGCTTGTCCAGAGAATGGTTGCTTGGTTTATGAATACTTGGAAAATGGTAGCCTGGAGGAACATATTCTCCAGAAAAGTGGAAAACCTCCTCTTCCTTGGTTTATTCGGTTCCGCATAGTTTTTGAAGTAGCTTCTGGACTTGCATTTTTACACAACTCAAAGCCAGATCCTATTGTTCATAGAGATTTAAAACCGGGTAATATACTGTTAGATAGAAACTATGTTAGCAAAATTGGGGATGTTGGGCTCGCTAAGCTTATTTCAGATGTTGTGCCTGACAATATCACCATGTACAAAGACTCAATTCTTGCTGGTACTCTCTTCTACATGGACCCCGAGTATCAGAGAACCGGCACCGTCAGACCAAAATCAGATCTATATGCTCTTGGACTTACAACACTCCAGTTACTGACAGCTCGGCATCCAAATGGACTTCTACTGGCAGTTGAAAATGCCATTAAAAATTGCTGCTTAGCTGACATTCTAGACAAGTCAATTACGGATTGGCCACTAGCTGAAACAGAAGAATTAGCTCGAATAGCATTAAAGTGTTCAAAGCTTAGATGCAGGGACAGACCTGATCTTGACACAGAGGTTCTGCCAATTCTCAAAAGACTGGTTGATGTTGCAGATGCTAGTTTAAAGTTGGGAAAGAACAATGTATATGCTCCAAGCTACTACTTCTGTCCGATCCTTCAGGTCAAAAACTGTTAGCAGAACTGATTCATGGCTTAAGCACGATCTTGTATAGTTCATTCTCAATTATTTTTCTGTTCTTTTTGTTTTTGGTGACACAGGAAGTGATGGATGACCCTCACATTGCTGCTGATGGTTTTACCTATGAGCATAGAGCAATAAAGGCATGGCTTGGGAAACACAACGTATCGCCGGTTACAAAGCGTCAGCTTCAGCATTCCGTATTGACTCCTAATCACACATTACGCTCTGCCATACATGACTGGAAGTCACGGGTGGCATTATCTAGTACGTAATATTAAGCAGGTGGCGGTTCCTTTTCTTGGAAGTTACTAGACATTGTTTCATGATGAAAAAGAAGCATCCATCTCATTCCCCGCAACCAAAGAAATCAAATTGGAAAAATGTGGGCACGGGCTGATGTATACAACAACTAGATTTGCACATAACATGTGATTTTTCTCACAGCACGGAGTATGCATGAAAGAAGACATTTTTTTTTCTTAAAAGGAAAAGAAGACACTCTTGTATAAAGACTTTTCTATTTATTAAGCTATCTTTAGAATATAATTCAAAATGTGAATACTTAGCATTATCAATTATTATATACATATTTTGTATCCTGGAGTATTATCTATGAAGAAATCCAGGCTTTGAATTCTAAAACATCACAGGCTTCAAACTTGTGTGAATTCTAGTGCATTTGCATCTGGATCTCGTGTAAATATTGCTGGCCTCCCGGATCGGCTAAGTGTGTAGGGAATACCTGCAATTTGGAACAATATTGCACTAAGATATCCTCTTTCTGTTTATAACCTACAGAATTGCATGAGAATCTGCCATCAAGGCAAATTATTAACAAACAATGAGATATTGCTTGACATGGATGACCCTGGAATAAGGAAAAAAGGATTTTACCGGCTTTGTCAAGGATTGCTTGCAGCTTAGATACATCTCGAATTGAAATACAAGCATGACGGTCTCGGCCTCCATGTTCAGGTCTTCCGATTAAGGGGTCTGGATTTGGAAGTTCCATCAAATGTATCATCTCAGAACCCACCCACAACCAAGCACCTCTGTATGGAAGCTTATCATGTGGCCTAGCCTCATTTATTTCAAGACCTAATTTAACATTTAGAAGCAGATGCTCAGTTTCTCTCTTTCTTTCTTGCAAAAATAAATTAATATCTATAATATGAGTATAGAAAAGAGATTACATACCTAAAATATTCTGATAAAATTCAAGCGATCTTTCAAGGTTTTCACATAGAATTCCAACATGGTGAATACCAACAACTCCATAATCTACATCAATGACAATACTTAAATGTAATTCCATCCAAAATTGAAGAAGCATCAAATGTAGGAGAAAGCAACAAATATAATATACACTTTATTTTGCTTGTAAAGTCCACCGTAATGTGGCAAACTATGAACTACGGCACCAAGGCAACTGCGTTTTGGATTCAATTCTCATCAAAATGACCCAAAGAGAGAGATTTTGCATTCATCTTGTGTTATAAACAAATTAGGAATGAAATACAGATGACATGTTAATTTCCTTTGATGATTTTAAATAAAAAAAATTCAAAGATGCTTCAAAAGCCAGATGAACTATAACAGTGTTAGAACTGATGCCAGTTTCATTCTCCATATTTCAGCTCTGAATAGCTTAAGAGAAACCATGGCTTCCAAGATTGTTTTCCCTGAAATCAGATATCTAATGAGATAGCAAGCAGTTACCTATCTTGTCACTGATACTAGCTGATTCTTTGTCGAGTACATTTCCTTCAACTGAACCCGCAGCTTTGGTCTTGAAACTTAACCTTTGACATCTTTCATTTCCAGGAAAAGTATGACAAATTTTGGAGGGTGTATTTGCAGATACGGCACTTGAACGATTCAACTGCAAACCAAAAGAAAAAGAAAAAGAAATTGAAGAACAAGGGTATTCAAAAAAAACCATCGAACTCAAGCTTTGTCTCAATCTGTGTAATCAAAGAGTCTACTCTAGAATTCGAATTGCAGCTCTCCTAACCCTAAGACCAAGTTTTTCATATTTCGGTTGAATAATAAATCCCAGTTTTCAAGAAACCAGAGATTTATTTAGTAAAATAAAATAAAATCAGCTCATCAGCATACTTCTCAATCAAATCTTAATCACCTTCAAATCATTTACCGAAATTAAAAGTTTTAATTTAATGAAAGAATCTTTTTGGCAGCTAATGAAGTTACCTTGTGTCGAAGAGAAATTGCTGCAGAGGGACTAAGAAGAGAGGCCATCGCTAAGCTTCAATCTTTTTCTGTTAATCCGTTCTCGTGTTCCCTTAATTGTTTAACTTGTTTTGAACCCTCTGCAAGCTTAAACCATTCATTTATCCGTGGCTCAGGTTTCTTCACAAATGAACAGAAGTCACAACCACTAGTTGAGAATTGGGGTAATTCTGCAATAAACAAAACAATTCAAGTGAATTGTGTAAATATCGTTAATCATTGGGCATCTGAGCAAAAACAAAAAGAACCCAAAAGATGAGTCAAGGAAAGCAATAGTCCAATTCTTCTTTCAGTCCTTTTACTCTACATATATTTAACATTTAGTCCCTGGCTTGCTATTAATGAGCTTCAATTATTAACTTAAAATAATAAAGAAAGTAAGTAAAAAAATCAAAGGTAGAGATATTTAATTTAGTAGTGAGATATAAGAAAATGAAAATGAGTCTATGACTATCCATGTGGTGGAATGGAGTCAAAGTGGCTTGTTGGTTGAAAACGTGTAGGAATCCAAAGCCGTAATTCACCATTAATAATCATTGTATTTGTGCATGTGTTTTTCATTTTGCTGCTCTCTATTTGTTGAATTGAATAATCAATAAAAATGATATAATAGTCCTCTTGATTTCATGCTTGAAACATGGCAGACATGGTAGGTAGTACAAGGATGTTCCCATCAATCTAGTATACAACAATTCAACACTTTCCCATTTTCCCAATTATGAATATACAATCAACTTTCTTCTTCTTCTTCTTCATCCACATTTTCTTGAAAAAAGAATAAACATTTAAGTTATTAAAACTTAAATTAATGCACTCAACCGCGAAATTATTTTCAATGCAAAAAAACATGAATTTAAACGCATTGAAGTGTATAAAAAATTAAATTAATGCAATTAATGTACCACTAGAAAAATCAAATTTATGTTTTCCTTTCACTAAAAAAAATTTATGTTTTCCTTCTCCCTTTTACATAAAATCTATTGGATCTAAATTAAAAAAAAAAAAAAAAACAATTGAGATTGTCTGTTGCTTTTGGTATAAATTGCCTTTTTCATAAAAAGTTATTTAAAGAAGATACAAGTCTTATTTTTAATGAAAGAGTACATAGATTCATCCTAGAATTCGAATTCTCAAAAATAAAATTAAAGTGCGGCAACAATATATGCAAAACAAAATGGATCAAAAAAAAAAAAAGGCGATTGAGGTGCACCACAAGCATAATCTAGGGGATTATAGGCCACATAAAAATAATTATAGGACTCCAAAACAGTGAACAACTACTTTATTGATTATTTTGAGCGATCTAGGGACTATGAGTTTTATGATCCCACAATTATGAATATTTTTGAGACGGGAACTGCAACATTCTTGAGGATGTTGAGTTTGGAGGGAGAAATAATGTTAAAGACATTGCTTTTGAGGAGGATTTGAATTCTAACTCAGTTCCTGCTATCACTTTTAATTTTGGCTAACCTTTTATGATAATAAATAATAACATATAATTACTCTTATTATATATGTGATATCCATATTTTCTAATATAATCACGAAGAAAAGCTATAGCGACCTTGAACAAGCAAACTAGGATGAGCTTAGAGTTAAAGTTGAACATTATATTGCCACAATACAAAATAAAAATTGAAAATAAAACCATTATAGTGTCATACACTACAAAAGGTGGTTGATTCCCTAGTCAAACAAAAAGGGCAAACTCCTGACAAAACCCTTTAACAATGATGAGATGACAATAAAAGGTTCTCAACTTGTATTCAAGCTCAATTGTTAATATTTTTTATTATAATATTGTAAAAGTTTATTTCTTAAAAGATATTTTTTTCCCAAAAAGAGAGATCTCGGGATGTTGAGGTCTATGTAAAATTCAAATTTAATGATTTTTCGATTACCTCAAATTAGGGAGGGGGAGAGCTTGTCTTTGGATGAAAATACGAGTATAAAAATGTCTATAATGTTATGTGAGATTGTTCAATTTTTTGAAAATTTCACCGATCCTCTCCCTAAAAAAATTAAAATTTGGTTTCTACCGAATGAAAAAAAAAAATCATATTTTGTTTTATTTGAAAAAATATATATAAATTGATGGAAACCAAGTTTTTTCCTATATATATATTTTTTTGGCTTGGTGAAAGTTTTATTATTATATATATATATTGTGTAAAACAAAACGTAACTAAACCAACTACCTAAAGCAATTATTTTCCCTACCATTCCAAGACTCTCTTAATACATCAGGTTCTAAATTGACTCTTCTGGACAAGTCTGAATTATGCACTATGTTGTATTGTTTTACCTAATTTACTGAAATCTTAAAGGTGTCCATAAAATTCCAAGATATACCTTGAAACACAAAAAGATTCCTATTTTTTCATATGCACCATACTAGTAAACCAAAAAGATAAGACCAATGCACCCCGTTTCCCAATGTCCAACTAGACATCTCCAGATTTGATCTAATCCACTCTGAGATATTTTCATAAAAAAACTGTGGCTGATGCTTCCTTGGCACAAAGTACTTCCAAACATTTTTAGTATCTGGGCAATCTCTAAGGACATGTAAAATATCTTCAATCTCGTGATGGCACACTGGGCAAGACGTACTTTATCCAATTCCCTTTCGTACCCGTTCTTGGTTAGTAAGTAGTCTTTGTTTGTAAACAAGCCATAAAAAGAAGCGAACACAATGCGATCCTTGATACTTCTAGACGGCTTTCCACTTAGTATCCTTTGCATCCCACGTATCTGCTTTTAACATATGATAGGAACTTTTAACCGAAAATCTTTCATTTGTTGTATGTACCCAAAAGATTTTATCAGGGCCAGCTAGAGGGTATGGTGGCAGGATACTTGCAATCCTTTTAACAACTTCTTTCAGCAAACGTTCCTTAAAAGCCTCCATATTCCATGCTGCATCCTCTGCTACCATATCTTTAAGAAAACAATCTGTGATAGGCCTATCTGTGGAGGGTACATACATCTTTAGCGGCCCTACTTTTGGGATCCAAACATCTTCCCAACAGCAGACTGAGGTTCCTATTCCAATGTTCCAGCATAAGTTTTCCTTCAGTAGTGGCCACACATTTTTAATCCCTCTCCAAATAGTTGAGCAACTCCCTCTCTTGATATCTTCAGGGATCCTTTCTTTTAACCTATATTTGGAGTGTAAAACCCTGACCCATAAATCCTCTTCTTTGGTGACAAGATTATACCTTAATTTCAATAAAAAAGAGGCATTCTGGTCTTCTAAATGCCGAAGCACAAGGCCAACACATAGGTGAGGTTGGCATACAGAGCCCCAATCCACTAGTGCTAACTTTCGTATACCAGTATTAGAACCCTATATGAATTGCCTTGCCAAACATTCAATATCTTCACATACTTCTTTTGGAACTTGCATAGATTGCATAAAGTAATTTGGAATAGATAGAAGGACTGATAGTGCCAAAGTGAACCTTCCTACCATAGAGAGTTGTTTTGCATCCCAATTGCATAACTTAGCTCTGACCTTTTCAACTACAAATCTTAAGGTAGCATTAGTAATTCTTTTATGAAAAAGCGAGATTCCTAAATAAGAGCCTAGCTCGTGAACCTTTTGGAACCCCAAAAGCCTACTCAATCTGTTACTTAAGTTATCATCCACCCCTCAGGAAAAGGAACATATTAGTTTTTCGTGCATTAACCTGGTGCCTTGAGAAGCTACAAAATTTATCCATGATGCTTTTGAGTAGTAAACCATGTTTTATGTCAGCTCTTAAGAAAATCACCAAGTCATCTGCAAATAAAAGGTGTGATAGGGGAGGTCCTATCTTTGTTAGCTTAATAGGAGTCCATTTGCTGGAGGCTTCAGCTGCTTTGATGCTATGCCCTAACCACTCCATACATAAAATAAATAAATAAGGTGACAGAGGGTATCCTTGATGTACTCCTCTTTCTGGTTTGAATTTCGCTCTGGGTACTCCATTCCACAATATTTGCATTGTGGATGTTGTAATTGTAGACATAATCACTTTGCGTAGAAATTTCGATATAGTTGTTGCCTGAATAGATTTATCAATGAACTCCTATGAACCCTATCATAAGCTTTTTCTAAGTCAATTTTGACGGTCAGCCACTTTCTACTCTTTCCTCTTATAGAATGGATAACTTCTTGAGCAATGGTAATATTGTCAGAAATATTCCTGCCTATGATAAACCCCACATGTTTTGGTGCAATAAGCTTGAGAATCACTACTTTGAGTCTATTAGCTATAACTTTCATAACCAGTTTGTAAAGAACGGAACAGAGACTGATAGGTCAGAATTGCGAGATCTCTTCAGGTTGAGAAGTCTTTGGGATAAGAACAATGAGTGTATTGATTAATTCCGGATCAACAGGCTTGCCTTTGAAAATTCCTTAACCCATGTGCTCCCAGTGCTATCCCATTGGTTCTGAAAGAATATGGCATGGTAGCCATCACTACCGAGAGCTTTTAATGGGGCCATGTTAAAAAGTGCTATTTTAATTTCATCGTTTGAGACTGCTTTCTCTAGAAAGTCAATGTCACTCTGCTCCAGCTGAGGAAAATGACTGACGGGCAAGTCCCCTGTCCCACTTGGTTTCTCCCCATACAACTGTTGAAAGTAGCTTACTGCTTTAGTTTGGACTTCCTCTAGGTCGTAAAGTCATTCCCCGTTTCTATTACGTAAGGCATTAATGCGATTTACTTTCCTTCTGTGCAATGTACGACTATGAAAAAACTTCGTGTTTCTGTATCCCATTTTGAGTCAATCGCACATCGACTTTTGCTTCCAGAGCAATTCTTCATGGTTAAGTACCTCCTCAAGTTCCTCTCTTAATTCCATCTTTTCAATTATCGACTCTGAGTTTGACCTCTCCATTTCCTTCTGAATATGGCTTAAGGACTGTAGAAGTTTTCGTTTGCTCATCCCAATGTGTCCGTATACATTCTTATTCCACTCTTTTAGCCCTGCCGTGAGGTTTCTTAAAGTTTCTGACATATCTCTACTATAACGCCACAGATCATTAACAACACTTGAGAAATTTTGATGTTATGTCCACCCAGCCAGAAAATGAAAGGGACGTCTTTTTGGTAGATTATTTTATATTTTAAATTCAATACAACTACAATTTTTTAATAAAAATGTTTTTTATAATTTCAAAATTAAATTTTCAATTTTTTATAAAAAAATTATATTATTAGAAACTTTTTGAATTTTTTTTGAAATCATCATCAAAGATTTTTAAAATGAACGGACAAATTAGGTATTAACATTATATAAAACAAGCCATATGATCGTTTTGTTAAGGATTAGAATATTTAACAAATAAGTGATCAAAATTTAGTCACATTTTTTTATTTTTTATAGCTTAGTGACCGAGACGAAAACAAAGTAATAGTTGGGTGATCCTGATGTAATTTACCCATGTTTCTTATTGGTACATGAATAATTGCACCATAATGAGAGGTGTTCACGTAGCATGTCAAGTCAAAGTGTCTTTTTCGTTGAATTCAAAGCATAATTACTTAATAATCATGTTATTTCCGCATGTGTTATACATTTTGATAACCTAATTAAAAACAACTTATTGGATTGAATCAAAGTTAGAATTAATTAACTAATCACACAAAGTGATATAATCGTCTTAAGCTTGCTTGGAACATGACAAACATGGTAGTTAGTACAAGGTTGTTCCAATCAACACTTTCCCGTTTTGCCATTTTCAGAAAAAACACAGAAGTCATTGAAACTAAATTAATGCAGGACAAAGAAAAATCAAATTTATTTATGTTTGATGTTGGATTGGGGTATTTGTTTCTTGTTTGTCTTATTAGAAAATATACTTTTTGTATTTTTTAGGCAAAGTTAGAGAATGAAGATTTTTCATTAAAAAAACAATGTGGATTTGCTCATCAAAATGAAACAGAATTAAGATTCTCCTTTTTTTTAGAAGTTGTTAGGAATTTGAGATTATTTTAATTATACAATAATATTTAATACGCGTTTAATTAAAAAAACATAAATTAATTAATGGTTTGTTTGAACAACAGATTATTAATTACATCTTCTTATAATTTGATGACCGGCTAAGTGTTATTACATCGCAATTCTTTATTTCATTTTTGATAGTACAAATTGTAATTATATAATTATACAATTTATATTTTTTTTAAAAATTAATTACTATAAAATAAACAAAATCTGACAAAAAAAATTCTAAACAAGTAACAAAAATTAAAATCAAATAACCGTATATAATATGCTAGTCCAAGAACATAGTCAATAACACGATTACTAAAAAAATGAACATTATATGCAATTTCATGTGATTGCTCTAGCATTTCATATTGATGGGCTATCCGCTCTTTAACGTTTAACATATATTACATTACTCATTATCATCATCTATTAATTGCATCATTGAGATTGCATAGATCTCCTTTTTTCATGTACTCTTCAAAGTATGAATATCTCAATTTTACTTATGAATGAGGTTACGAAGTACACAACATGCTAGTACAATCCAACTTTGTTTTTTTATGCTCTACTAAGATGATTTTTTTTTAGAACTACTAAGGTGATATTGTTAATATGAGAAATTTTTTTAGAACAACAAATATCCTCTCAACCACATTTCGAATGTTTAAATGTCTCGAATTATCTCAACCACTTTTCAAATGTTTAAATGTCTCGGATTAAAGAATTCGCAAGCCATCTCTGGTGCTTGTGATTGACTTCATCCTTTTAAAAGATATTGTACCCCACAATATGGTACAAGAAAATCTTGCATCTACTACATAATATTTGTGTTCACGATGCAAATAATTAGATGTGAGCATGGGCTGGGCTGGGCTCAACTAAAAATTTAGGCCCGTTTGCTAGGCTCGGGCCCGGCCCGAAAAATGGGTCTAAAATTTTGCCCAAGCCTGACTCGGATAAAAATGCTAAAACTCGGGCCCGACCCGGTCCGCCCATATTAATTTTTATATTATTTTTTTATATAATTTTAAAATATATATTTCTCAACAAATATTTTCCAAAAAATTGAAAATAAATTTTAAAAAATATGTATACTTAAATAACACTAAGATAGATGCAACTTAATAAGCAAATGTCTCTAAAATAATAACAAAATTAACAAATGTTTTTAAAATAATAATAAAATTAACAATAAAATAAGTTTTATATAATATCCAAACAATAACAACAAAATAGTAGCAACATAATAGTAAAATGGTAGCAAAATAGGGAGAAAATAACAAAATAATATTAAAAAATCAAATTTTTTTGTCCTTTAGTGAATTCGGGCCAGGCCGGGCCGGGTCCAGGCCCGAGCCAAAAATGCCTTACCCGAGGCCTGGCCCATTTTTTAAACGGGCCTTATTTTTTTATCCAAGCCCATTTTTCGGGCATATATTTTTGTCCAAACCCTCCCACATTTCGGGCGGGCCTTCTGGCCGGGCCATGCTCACCTCTACAAATAATATATAGCTTCCATTATAAAAATCTAATTTAGAGAAAGACTTTTACTAGTTATAACCCCTTTTATAATATGTAAATTACTTTTTTTTTCATTTGAAATTTAATCTTACTTTTATCCCGAGAAGCTTAGACTCTTTACTTTTTTATTTTAAAATTTAAACTCATTTATTAATATTGTTAAATTTTTTCGTATAACATTTTGAACTAAAAAAATCCACTTGATAATTATCGAAAAAAAAAATAACATTGTAATGAACCTAAATTTAATAAAAGAATTTTAACAATATTAGTGACTGAAGTTCACTTTTAAATCTAAAAAGTAGAAAAATTAAAAATTTTTAAATAGAAGTACAAAGACTAAATTCCAAGTGCATGAAGAACACAAAAACGTAGAGCACATTTTAACAATTAAGCTATGGACTTAAAACTAATTTAATTTTAGTTTTTTTTCTGTTATTCTCATATATTTAATTTCACTGT
The DNA here is from genome assembly GCA_025698515.1 of Gossypium sturtianum. Taxonomy (NCBI): domain Eukaryota; kingdom Viridiplantae; phylum Streptophyta; class Magnoliopsida; order Malvales; family Malvaceae; genus Gossypium; species Gossypium sturtianum. Next base: position 137,441,277 of record CM046948.1, on the reverse strand, counting down.
TATATTTTAAATTTTTAACGAAAAACATTTAACTATTTATCCAATATAAAAAACTATAAAAAAATTGGTATACTATTAGTGGAGTTTTTAGACTTCACAAGCAATGTTATGGGTTAATAAGTGTCATATAGGAGTATAATAAAATATTAAAAATAATTATTTTTTAAAGAAAAGAGACACGTGACAAATTTTTAAGGATACTTATGGGTAGGAGTGAGTATTTGATCGAGTCGAGTCGAATCGAGTCAAAAAATTCAAGTTAGTCGAGTTGACGAATCATATTCTAGCAACTGAACTCAATTTGAATTTTTTTCGAATCGAATCGAGTGAAAAAATTTCGAGTTAAGTCGAGTCGAGTTAACGGATCATATTATTTATACTCAATGTTACGTTTACATGGACTGATTATTTAACTAGTAGACGAAGTACAAGATTATTTAACTACATAAATAATATAATTGTTTTACCTTTTAACTTAATGAGTAAATATTTATTAAAAAAACGTAATTTTTCCTTTTAACTTTAAAAAAGGTAAACATTTATCAAAACGACGTAGTTTTGCCTTTTCTTATTTGGATTTTCGGATAACTTGAATTGTGTAATTCATATTCGAGTTAAACCTGTAACGCCCCAAAATTTCTAATTTCGTTATTGTGAAAAAATGACACAAATATCTGTCAGCTTTAACGGTTATGTGTTCTGGGAGTGTTTGGGAGGTCCGAAGTTCAAGCCTTCGCTTGGGCAAATTTTGGTATTTTGAATGAATTAGGCCTTACTCTTGTTCAATAGGCTTTTATTTGATTGTTGGTAAAAATATATCGAAATGGGCCTCTTTGTGCGGTGGTTAAGCGGAGTGTTAGTGTGTAGGAGGTCATGTGTTCGAGTCCCTGCGCAAGCAGGGGAACTAATTTTTGTTTGAGGCGTGTGGCGTGGTAGAGTTCAAATTAAATTGGACTGCTGAGTAGTTGTGTTTTAGTGGGTTAATAGGGAGTCTTTTAGGAGATAATTGGGGAGAAGTTATCAAAATAAGATTTTCTTCTTATCAGTTTTCTTTTTCCTTTTTTTCCCAACAAATTTTCTGACGTTAGACTTTTGTTTCTTTGCTGTTTCTTCTCCCTTCTTGTTCACTTTTGGTTTTTGTTCCCCTTTGGCCGAATCTTGTTTCTTGTCTTTCCCCTCTCTTTTCGTTTCTGTATTTTTGCGTGTCATCTCTTTGGGTGCAACTTTTGACTTCATCTGTTTCGATAAGTGGAATTATTCCCCTTAGTTATTGTATTTCGAGTAGGCAATTAACAAAGGGTTCGTTTTACTCTCGTTTAGGTGTTGTTCAAAGGTTTTAAGCGGATATTCCAGTGTGTGGAGACGACTGGTTATCGGATTCGTCGCGGTAAGTTTTCGAATCGTCGTTGGTTTAGTTTCTCGAGTTTTATGTTGGGGATATTTGGTTTGATTGACGAATCAAGTGATTAATTAAGGGATATATTGGTCAAATATAGGTTTTTGAAGGCTCGGGTTACTTTCCACAATAATCGATGCAGTGTGTACCAAACGCAGAAAACGGGATTCAAATAAAAAGCCAAAATTGCTTGCTGTCGAGAAATAAGAGAAATAAGAGAAAATGATGCGAAAAATTGTAGAGAAAGGAAATAAGGGTGTTATAAACTTGGAAATCAACATTTTGCACTAAAATAGTTTTGGAAAATAGCAGAAGTATAACTTTTAAAAATCATCAAAAATAGTGGGAATTAAGTTAGAGGTTGAATAAAATATGAAATTAAATTTTATTGAGTCTAGTTTTTCATGGAAGAAACAGTGTAAGCAATGGAATTGTAAATCATGAGATATAATAAATTTTGTGAGACAAGGTCAGAATGATTTTAGGTTTCCCTGTTCTGACTTAGGAAAATCATCAAAAATTGTAAAAAAAAATAATTATGGGCTTAAATTTATATTTTTAAATCCTTAATGAGTCTATTTTCAAGAGAAACAAACGGAAACATCATCTAAATTCCGTACTAAGAATTAAATAATTTTTAGTAAGGAAAGGATGAAGCTGTCAAACAACAGAATAGGGGTAACTTTAAAGATTTTAATGTACTTATTTAATAAATTATAAATTCTGAAAATTTTATTGTAGAAAGGTATATGAGTCTAGTTTCAAAAACATCAAGAGGATCTTAATTTGGAATTTTTTAGCTCAAGATATAAATAATTTAGTGATAATGACTCAAGTAGACAGTTTTGAATGAACATATAAGTAAATAGTGAAAACATATATGAGTATTGAGCTAGCATGGGTTACTTTAAAGATGGATCACACGGCCAAGGCCAATTTGGGCCGAGTGGGCCACACGGGCAGATCACATGGGCATGTGGGTCCATTTTTACGAAAATGTTTTTAAGGTTGCACGGGTCGCCCAAGTCGACTGTGAACCTACTATAGGGTCGGTAAGTGCTACTTAGACCCCTAAATGCATGAAATTGACTGAATGATATCTGTACTGAGCATGTTAATATCTGAACTGAATATATGTACTGAAATTGCATAATAGCATATCATCCATTGTATGTTGCATTGCATTGGGTTGAGGGTTGTTATTCGGAGGAAATGTACTGAAAGGCTTTAAACCTAATTTCTTGCCAATTTCACCACCGCAAACTCTTTTTTTTTGTGCCGCATTCGGTACTACTTGGAGTGTAGGGATGGGTGGGTTGATTATATCCCCACATGAAGTGTAGGGTTGGATGGAGATGGTGTGTAGAGGCTGGTTGGGTAGGATTTTTCTCTTTGCATCACCATTATTCACACTCATCGATCTCGTGATGGGCTAAGGCCCTACTGCATTTTTGACACTGTACTGAGATGGGCTAAGGCCCAAACTGTCACTGATACTGGAAAGGACTTAGGCCAAGACTGTTCAACTGTGCACTGGGAATACTGATTGTTTGTTTGCTTCTGCGGGATTACACACTGAGTTTACGTAAACTCACCCTTTTTGTTTAATGTGCACAGGTAATCCCCAGACTTAGACGGATCGGTGCGACGAAGGACTCAGCGGTGACCACAGTAATTTTTGGACTTTATGGTTTTCAATTTACGAGTTATGATTTGTTTATTATTGATTATTTGGGTTGTAATTTAAGGACTCTCTAAGACTTTGGTTTTAAATTTGGGTTTTATTTATTTATTTATTTTACTTTTTCGATTTATACCTGCTGTTCGTAGGAAATTTGGTTTTCAAAAAAAAGTTAAAGTATTTTCTAAACACATGGTGACCTAAATTGATTTATTTAAGCTTCCACAACGAGGGATGTTTCAAAATAAATATTTTAAATGAATAAAGACGACTTCCTAAGTTCTAACAAAGGTTTACTAAAGATAATAACATGGAATGTTTTCATCGTAACAACGAGGTTTCAAAAACACTATCTTGTGACATTGCCAGATACGGCCATAACGTCTAGGTCGGGTTTAGAGTGTTATATTTAGTGGTATCAGAGCTAGGTTACAAAACTCGGCTGTGGATAATGGGTTTTTATAAAAAATGGGCTTTCGAAAAATTTATTGATTTCCAAAAGATTTGAAATATTTTTACTGGGTAAGTGGTACATCGAGTCTCCGGCGCCGATCCTGTAAGTATTCTGAACTGTGATTTGTTTTAAATTGAAACTGTTATGGATAGTATATTCTGAAAATACTAAAGGTAGTAAACTGTACTAAAAACACTCTAGTTAGTGTATACTGAAAATTGTAGAGAAACTAAAAACTGTAGTGAGACTGCGATTTACGAAAACGAACTCTGAATAACCGATACTATTTTACATAAACATTTGTTAATAAACACTAGAATTGTAACTGATTCATAAAACTGTTAATACAGATAAACGTGATTAGACAATGAGCGCACGAGGTATCCGCGGACGGGGTACTAGAGGCCGAGGTAGAGGCCGCAGAGGAGCTCGAACTGAGTCCTCTTCACTGGGTAGCATACCAAATTTGGATACGAGTGAGACGTCAGTGTCGCCTGCTACTGAGACTGGGTCTCAAGATTGTATGGCTGGGGACGACGTATTGTCCCAGGCTATGCTAAGGATTTTGGAGTGGGTCGCCGCCCAATCTTTCGATCTGGGACCGAGTCGGATTTCTGGAATGAGTCTGGTCCAATGGAGCTGAGCTCTTCAGGGGTGTCACTGGAGTTACCCCTAATGTGGCCGAGTATGAGGTGAGTTCCTGCAACTGAGTCGCTATGCACGAGGTATGGTGGCCTCTAAGTATGAGTGATGTATTTGTTTTGAGGATGGGCTCAGAGATAATTTGAAAGTCCTGATAGCTCCGCAGAGGGAGCGTGATTTTACTGCACTAGTGGAGAAGGCGATGATCGCCGAGGAGGTTAAGCGCGCTGAGCGCCAGAACTGAGATCGCGAGGGGGGTAAGAATAAGAGGGATTCAAAGCCCTCGAATTCTGCACAGAGGCCTAAGAAAAAGGCCAGAGCTGATGGGTCGGTTAGAGCCGGCCCCCCTGTTATTGTTACTGGACTGCAGCCATGTACTGATTGTGCTAGACGCCATCAGGGCGAGTGTTGGAGAAGGACTGGTGCGTGCTTGCGGTATGGGTCATTGGAGCACCGTATTAGGGAGTGTCCGCTGAGGGTCGATCAGATGTAAGCTCCGGATACTGGTACGATACAACCACAGAGGGTAGTCCAGCAGCCACCAAGGGGCCGTGGACAGGCCAGAGGTGGTAATGGTATGGGTCGTGGGCAGAGAGCACTGGGCAGAGGTGCTAGACAGGCTGAGGTGAGGCAGCCGACCCTAGTTTATGCTACTCGTCGCTGAGAGGATGGAGATGCTCCGGACGTCATCACGAGTACATTTTTATTCTTGATGTACTGTATATTACCTTTATAGACATAGAGTCTACTCACTCATATATAGCTAGCAACATTTCTGAAAACTTAGGGATTTCAATTGAGAGCACTACGAGTGAGGTTACGGTACTGAGCCCGTTAGGGCAATCTGTTAGAGTTAGCAACCTGTATTGGGACGTTCCTTTAGAGGTACAAGGGGCAATCTTTTTGGCTGATTTGATGGAACTTCTATTTGGGGAGTTCGACCAAATTCTGGGGATTTTGGGTTTCCCTGTTCTGACTTAGGAAAATCATCAAAAATTGTAAAAAAATAATTATGGGCTTAAATTTATATTTTTAAATCCTTAATGAGTCTATTTTCAAGAGAAACAAACAGAAACATCATCTAAATTCCGTACTAATAATTAAATAATTTTTAGTAAGGAAAGGATGAAGCTGTCAAATAGCAGAACAGGGGTAACTTTAAAGATTTTAATGTACTTATTTAATAAACTATAAATTCTGAAAATTTTATACTAGAAAGGTATATGAGTCTAGTTTCAAAAACATCAAGCGGATCTTAATTTGGAATTCTGTAGCTTAAGATATAAATAATTTAGTGATAATGACTCAAGTAGACAGTTTTGAATGAACATATAAGTAAATAGTAAAAACATATATGAGTATTGAGCTAGCATGGGTTACTTTAAAGATGGACCACACGGCCAAGGCCAATTCGGGGCCGAGTGGGCCACACGAGCAGATCACATGGGCATGTGGGCCTATTTTTACCGAAATATTTTTAAGGTTGCACGGGTCGCCCAAGTCGACTGTGAACCTACTGTAGGGTCGGTAAGTGCTACTTAGACCCCTAAATGTGTGAAATTGACTGAATGATATCTGTACTGAGCATGTTAATATCTAAACTGAATATATGTACTGAAATTGCATAATAGCATATCATCCATTGTATGTTGCATTGCATTGGGTTGGGGGTTGTTATTCGGAGGAAGTTTACTGAAAGGCTTTAAGCCTAATTTACTGTAACACCCCAAACCCGGCCCAAACGCTACAACCGGATCTGGTATGTCACTTAAGAGATTTTACATAACATGTCGCATTTTGGAAAACAATTACTAGGTTTACACATTTATTTCGAAAGCTTAATAATTCATTAAAGTATAAAATATTAAGTAATCAATTATCTTGGTAGATTTTAAATCAAAACCGAAATTTCATGCGGGTCTTAACTTAATTGAAAACGTAAAACTTAAAACCCAGTAATAAAAGCCCAACAAAATCCCAAGACATAAATGGTAGTCTAGTGGCCCATGTCCTTATTACAAGGAAATTTGAACCCATTAATTAAATGAAAATAAAAAAAAATAGACTAAGTCTTTTTGCTGAATTCTCAAAGCTCTGTCGCATGGCCACCTTGCTCTCCTCTCCAGCCCGGTCCGATGCCCTAAGTGTCACCTGAGATAGTTAAAATTAAAGGGTGAGTCGCGAGACTCAGTGTGCAACCCTCATACACCATTAGATTTGGGCTTTAGCCCCATAAAATAGAATAATCAAAATATAAGTAACAAAAATAATATGCAAAGCCCAACCCATATCCTAGGTGTCCATCCGCTACACGCCCCCGTACCAGCCATTCACACCATTGGGGATTTCTACAATCAACCCACACCGCTACACGCCTTGATGGCAGTCGTGCTGCTCATCATCAGATCATGGCCGTAGCCACTACAACAGATCACGGCAGAAGCGCATAACAGCAGATCACGGTAAGGAACCGCTACAACAAATCACGGTAAAACCGCTACAACATATAACTTCCTCCTTTCATCAAACCCAACCCATGCAATCACATAAAATCAGTATACTTATAACATTTAATCAGATCATTTACTAACCTGGTGATTTGCTTTACCCTCTTTGGGTTCCCGTCAATATGCCGGGGTTTCGGCATTTAACAAAACATGTAATACTTATTTTCATATATTAATCAAACAGATCCAGATGGTGTGGAGAATTACACACCTGATATTGCGAAATCCAATATTCTTAGTCGATGTCCTTGCTATCTGGATCTATTATCCTCAATCTATAGCCTTGCTTAAAAGCCTGAACAATTGCGAAAATAGGCCTCTCCTATATTCGGCCATGGTTAGTATTCTACCCGATTTTATATATATAAATAAACAAATCCTCTTACCTTGAAATCCCGAAAGTAACACGATTCTATAACTTAGATATCTATGCGATTGGCTTCCTTCTTCAAATCCCGGAATGTCGAAAAGAAGAGTGAAATAAGAGATTAGTTTCTAATAGCCATTCGACTAAGGACTTTTGAAAAGCCGGAAGAACATTGAAATCCCGAAATCAATACTTACCTATTGTTTCCTTCAAGATTCGGCACAAGCAAACTCCTTTGAAGAGAATTCGGTAACTTCAGGAAGTGAGATCTAAGAATTTCGGCTTTTAGAAGATGTACGAATTGAAGAGATGGCTAAAAGAGATTCGGCCAATGAATATTAAGGAGAAGAATAGAATAATAGAGATGTGATTTCGGCTTTTAGGGATTAAAAGAAGAATAACAATAGAGGTTAAAAGATTCGGCCAACCAGGAAATTTTAGAGAGGAAGAAAGGGTGAAGAAGATGGTGATTTTCGGCTTTTGAGAGGAAGAAGATGAGAAAAGAAGATAAAAGAGAGGCTTCAAAATTTCGACACACCCCCTCTTTATATAGAAAACCGATTCCTCCCTTTAGCAGAGATTAATTTTCGGCCAACACTGCCACACATGATAGCTCCTATCCCTTTTCCCTTATCTTAATCTGTTATCTCCTTAAAAATAGCCTTTATCTGCTTATTATCCTTAAAGACTAAATCCCTAAATAATAGCCTTTATCTGCTTATTATCCACATAAAATAAATATAATAAGATTCCCTCAAAAAAATAGCCTTGTGCCGTCCCCCCTTACTCAATTAAGTGTCGAAATCTAGCCCTATAACTTGGGCTTCAAGCAACCAAAAATTTGGGCCTTCCTCATGCACTAGTGACGCCACTTATAGCTCACCTTACTGTGCCCCTAGCTGCTGAGCCACGAGCCCAATATGTCAATTAAACTTCTACAACTTCAATTTAAGCCCTTAGAGTGTCTAAGGAAAATATTTAAAACAAGGCCTCAGCCCAATTTGAGCCCCAATTGTACCTCAAATTCTCAAATTAATATTTTAAGCATCCAAACACATAAAATGCACAGACCCAATTATTCAGGATGTTACAGTTCTACCCCCTTAAAGAAATTTCGTCCTCGAAATTTCCAACTAACTAGTAATCGTACTACCTAAGTCGCACCACTATGCTTTACTTGTGCACTCTAATTTCTAAAGCAAAAAAACACACTAGTATACTATGGTAGGTGCACGCACCATTGTTCGCATCTGGGGCGTCTTCTTCCCCTTGGCGATGTGCTGCATAGACCAACGCTGGCTGCCTCGCCTCAGCATAACCTGCACCTCTACCTGGTGCTCCACGACCGCGTTCACTACCATTATCGCCCCTGGCTTGTCTGCGGCCTCTTGGTGGTTGTTGATCACCTCTCCCAACTTTGATCGTAACCTCGTCTCGCAGTGTACCCAATCCATCCGAGGACGCCCCTTAATCGGATGTCCCGTGGATCCACACCTAAAGCATCCACCGCCATTTCATTCTGCACTCCCCATAATGCGTCCTCCCACATGTAGGACATGCTCGATTCTGACCCGTCGGAGCACGAGCTGGCCCATCAGTCTTAGGCCTTTTCTGATAATTCCCAGATGCTCCTGACTGCTCAAAACTTCTCTTACTCTTACTCCTATCCTTATCCCTTTCTTGTCTCTCGACCCGTTTCACTTCCTCAGCTATTTTAACCTTATCTACCAAACCAACAAAAACTCTCTCCCGTTGCGGTGCTATCAGAACCCTTAACTCATTCCGCAGCCCATCCTCGAATCGTACACAACGTTCATACTCCGTTGCTACTATTCCCCGAGCGTAGCGGCTCAATCGCAGAAACTCTGCCTTGTACTCAGCCACAGACTTACTTCCCCGCACTGTTCGTGAATGCCTTCCTCTGTGCATCCACGTAGCTGACCCCAACATACTTCCCTTAAAATGATTCCTTAAAGAAATCCCAGTCAATACAGTCTGCGGCAGTACCCTCTTTCACCGTGAGCCACCACTGATAGGCCTCGTCTCGAAGAAGAGACACGACCCCTTTCAACTTTTCCTCTACCGTGAAGTCTAAGTCATCCATTATGCGCTCGATCGCTTCCATCCAATACTCACCGTGTGTTAGGGGCTACACCGAAAACTCCCTAAACACTTCGCCCCATTGGCCTTAAGTCGCTCGCATGCAGATTTACGGGCTCCTGTGCCCATGCCTACTCCAAAGAACCCTCTCTAAAACCCTCAATATCGCTTGAGATACGATATTATCTCCGCGCCTCATCCCGAAATTCTCCTTCTACGGTGGCGATTCCAGGCATCTCATTTTCGACCGTGGCGGACCCTCACGCTCGGCGCGGTCATTCTACTCCTACAAGCGTCCACGCGCGGGCGTCCTCGACCCCTTGAACTCATTCCTCCGATTGGCGTTTATCCGATTAAGAATTTTATGGATTATTAGTTTTCTTTCACTAGTTAACCACTAACGATCTTATGAATAATAGTTTTAAGAGTGGTTCTTTCGAATTCGCATTCACAATCTGATCTCAAGTTTGTAACCTCTAACTAAAATAAAACACATACATCATACAAAAATCATCCAAGCACTTATATTCTTCACGTAAAGGTGTTTTCGTTGATTCACTACCCAGTAGGTATTTTCGTAATTTCATCCTACTGAGGGTATTTTTGTAATTTTTCATAATAAAGTTCCTTGTTGATTTCGTGAAGTGAGGGTATTCTGTAATTTTACAATCCGGAGGTATTTTGGTAATTTTGAAATCAGGGGGTATTTCGGTAATTTTAAAATTCGGGGGTATTTCGATAATTTTGAAATCCGGGGGTATTTCGATAATTTTGCAATTAGGGACAATTTAGTAATTTTGCAAATCAGGGTTAATTTGGTAATTGTACAAACCAGGGGTATTTTGGTCATTTGACAAAACGAGGGTAGGTTGGTAATTTTTTCTAACCAGGGATATTTCGATGTTGTTGTTGTTGTTGATGTTTTATTTTTCTTTTCAAACAGGGTACTTTGGGGAAAAATCTAGTTTCATGGTCCGGGTTACTCTTATAAACATGAGATTTTTGGGTAAATTTTCAAAACATAGGTATTTTACAAATTCATGGCTGGTTGGTAGTTTTCACAAATCAAACGTATTTTGAAAATTTTGTAAAACTTGAGAAATTTTCTTTCTTTTTTTTTTTTTTCAAACTAGGGTGGTTGGTCCTTTCGGGTTTTAATTATAAGGTTTAGCCCATCAACAAGTCCTCGTAACTAGGGTGAATAGTCACCACGCACTGTAGGATTCTAGTGAAGAGGAGGTGAGTCGCTAGGGCCGCTTAAGTACCAAGCTCTCCCTGAATCCACTCCTAGACATGCGTATGCCCATTGCCACACCCTAACTTGGCTAAGGTGAGCAGTCCACTACGCACTGGGTAGGATTCCAAATGAAGAGGAGGTGAGTCACTAGGGCTGGCTTAAATACCGTGCTCTTCCTGATCCAATCCTAGACATGCGTATACCTGTTACCACACCCTAGTCTTGCGGCTCGTTCACGGGTTTGTTTAGTGAAGTTAAGTCTTATGAATTTTAATAGTTGTTTCAGCTAGGCCTAAAGTCCATCAAGTTCTAATCTAACTAATCTACGTCCCATAAAGCCCATCAAGCCCACATATATTATATCACACAATGGTTCAGAATACTTATCTGGCAGACTTGGGCCGGAGACGTAGGTGCCATGCTGAGCTAACAGACCTGTATAAATATGCATGTTTTGAAAACCCAACTTTAGAAAACGTTTTGAGCCCAAAAAACCCCCAGAGCCGAGTTTTGAACCGGGCTCTGATACCAATTTGTAACACCCCAAACCCGGCCCAAATGCTACAACCGGATCTGGTATGTCACTTAAGAGATTTTACATAACATGTCGCATTTTGGAAAACAATTACTAGGTTTACACCTTTATTTCGAAAGCTTAATAATTCATTAAAGTATAAAATATTAAGTAACCAATTATCTTGGTAGATTTTAAATAAAAACCGAAATTTCATGCAGGTCTTAACTTAATTGAAAACGTAAAACTTAAAACCCAGTAATAAAAGCCCAACAAAATCCCAAGACATAAATGGTAGTCTAGTGGCCCATGGCCTTATTACAAGGAAATTTGAACCCATTAATTAAATGAAAATAAAAAAAGTTAGACTAAGTCTTTTTGCTGAATTCTCAAAGCTCATCGCATGGTCACCTTGCTCTCCTCTCCACCGGTCCCGATGCCCTAAGTGTCACCCGAGATGGTTAAAATTAAAGGGTGAGTCGCGAGACTCAGTGTGCAACCCTCATGCACCATTAGATTTGGGCTTTAGCCCCATAAAATAGAATAATCAAAATATAAGTAACAAAAATAATATGCAAAGCCCAACCCATATCCTAGGTGTCCATCCGCTACACGCCCGCACCACCCATTCACACCATTGGGGATTTCTACAATCAACCCACACCGCTACACGCCTTGATGGAAGTCGTCTTGCTCATCATCGAGATCATGGCCGTAGCCACTACAACGAATCACGGTAGAAGCCGCTACAACAGATCACTTCAAGGAACCGCTACAACAGATCACGGTAAAAACCGCTACAACATATAACTTCCTCCTTTCATCAAACCCAACCCATGCAATCACATAAAATCAGTATACTTATAACATTTAATCGGATCATTTACTAACTCGGTGATTTGCTTTACCCTCTTTGGTTCCGTCAATATGCCGGGGTTTTGGCATTTAACAAAACATGTAATACTTATTTTCATATATTAATCAAATGGATCCGATGGTGTGGAGAATTACACACCGATATTGCGAAATCCAATATTCTTAGTCGATGTCCTTGCTATCCGGATCTATTATCCTCAATCTATAGCCTTGCTTAAAAAGCCTAACAATTGCGAAAATAAGCCTCTCTATATTCGGCCATGGTTAGTATTCTACCCGATTTTATATATATAAATAACCAAATCCTCTTACCTTGAAATCCAAAAAGTAACACGATTCTATAACTTAGAGATCTATGCGATTGGCTTCCTTCTTCAAATCCTTAATGTCGAAAAGAAGAGTGAAATAAGAGATTAGTTTCTAATAGCCATTCGACTAAGGACTTTTGAAAAGCCTAAGAACATTGAAATCCCGAAATCAATACTTACCTATTGTTTCCTTCAAGATTCGGCACAAGCAAACTCCTTTGAAGAGAATTCGGTAACTTGTGAAGTGAGATCTAAGAATTTCTGGCTTTTAGAAGATGTACGAATTGAAGAGATGGCTAAGAGAGATTCGGCCAATGAATATTAAGGAGAAGAATAGAATAATAGAGATGTGATTTCGGCTTTTAGGGATTAAAAGAAGAATAACAATAGAGGTTAAAAGATTCGCCAACCAGAAATTTTAGAGAGGAAGAAAGGGTGAAGAAGATGGTGATTTTCGGCTTTTGAGAGGAAGAAGATGAGAAAAGAAAATAAAAGAGAGGCTTCAAAATTTCGACACACCCCCTCTTTATATAGAAAACCGATTCCTCCCTTTAGCAGAGATTGATTTTCTACCAACACTCCACACATGATAGCTCCTATCACTTTTCCCTTATCTTAATCATTATCTCCTTAAAAATAGCCTTTATCTCGCTTATTATCCTTAAAGACTAAATCCTCAATAATAGCCTTTATCTCTTATTATCCACATAAAATAAATATAATAAGATTCCCAAAAAAAATAGCCTTGTGCCGTCCCCTTTACTCAATTAAGTGTAAAATCTAGCCCTATAACTTGGGCTTCAAGCAACCAAAAATTTGGGCCTTCCTCATGCACTAGTGACGCCACTTATAGCTCACCTTCTGTGTGCCTCTAGTTCTTTGGGCCACGAGCCCAATATATCAATTAAACTACTACAACTTCAATTTAAGCCCTTAGAGTGTCTAAGCAAAATATTTAAAACAAGGCCTCAGCCCAATTTGAGCCCCAATTGTACCTCAAATTCTCAAATTAATATTTTAAGCATCCAAACACATAAAATGCACAGACCCAATTATTCAAGAATGTTACATTTCTCGCGGCTCACCGCAAACTATCGCTTTTGTGCCGCATTCGGTACTACTTGGAGTGTAGGGATGGGTGGGTTGATTATATCCCCACATGGAGTGTAGGGTTGGACGAAGATGGTGTGTAGAGGCTGGTTGGGTAGGATTTTTCTCTTGCATCATCATATCGCTCATCGACATCGTGATGGGCTAAGGCCCCCTTGCATTTTTGACATCAGATCTTGAGATGGGCTAAGGCCCAAACTATCACTGATACTGAAAAGGACTTAGGCCAAGACTGTTCAACTGTGCACTGGGAATACTGATTGTTTGTTTGCTTCTGCGGGATTACACACTGAGTTTACGTAAACTCACCCTTTTTGTTTAATATGCACAGGTAATCCCCAGACTTAGACGGATCGGTGCGACGAAGGACTCAGCGGTGACCACAGTAATTTTTGGACTTTATGGTTTTCAATTTACGAGTTATGATTTGTTTATTATTGATTATTTGGGTTGTAATTTAAGGACTCTCTAAGACTTTGGTTTTAAATTTGGGTTTTATTTATTTATTTATTTTACTTTATGGATTTATACATGCTGGTCGTAGGAAATTTGGTTTTCAAAAAAAAGTTAAAGTATTTTCTAAACACATGATGACCTAGATTGATTTATTTAAGCTTCCACAACGAGGGATGTTTCAAAATAAATGTTTTAAATGAATAAAGACGACTTCCTAAGTTCTAACAAAGGTTTACTAAAGATAATAACATGGAATGTTTTCATCGTAACAACGAGGTTTCAAAAACATTATCTTGTGACATTGCCAGATACGGCCATAACGTCTAGGTCGGGTTTGGGGTGTTACATTTAGTGGTATCAGAGGTAGGTTACAAAACTCGGCTGTGGATAATGGGTTTTTATAAAAAATGGGCTTTCAAAAAATTTATTGATTTCCAAAAGATTTGAAATATTTTTTGGGTAAGTGGTACATCGAGTCTCCTGCACGATCCTGTAAGTATTCGAATCGTGATTTGTTTTAAATCAAATCTGTTATGGATAGTATATTCTCAAACTACTAAAGGTAGTAAACTGTACTAAAAACTCTCTAGTTAGTGTATACTAAAAATTGTAGAGAAACTAAAAACTGTAGTGAGACTGCGATTTACGAAAACGAACTCTGAATAACCGATACTGTTTTACATAAACATTTGTTAATAAACACTAGAATTGTAACTGATTCATAAAACTGTTAATACAGATAAACGTGATTAGACAATGAGCGCACGAGGTATCCGCGGACAGGGTACTAGAGGCCGAGGTAGAGGCCGCAGAGGAGCTCGAACTGAGTCCTCTTCACTGGGTAGCATACCAAATTTGGATACAAGTGAGACGTCAGTGTCGCCTACTACTGAGACTGGGTCTCAAGATTGTATGGCTGGGGACAACGTATTGTCCTAGGCTATGCTAAGGATTTTGGAGTGGGTCGCTGGGCCCAATACTGGATCTGGGGACCGAGAGTCGGTTACGGAATGAGTCTGGTCCAATGGAGCTGAGCTCTTCAGGGGTGTCACTGGAGTTACCCCTAATGTGGCCGAGTATGAGGTGAGTTCCTGCAACTGAGTCGCTATGCACGAGGTATGGTGGCCTCTAAGTATGAGTGATGTATTTGTTTTGAGGATGGGCTCAGAGATAATTTGAAAGTCCTGATAGCTCCGCAGAGGGAGCGTGATTTTACTGCACTAGTGGAGAAGGCGATGATCGCCGAGGAGGTTAAGCGCGCTGAGCGCCGTAATCGAGATCGCGAGGGGTAAGAATAAGAGGATTCAAAGCCCTCACCGCACGCACAGAGGCCTCAAGAAAAGGCCGGAGCCGATGGGTCGGTTAGAGCCCCTGTTATTGTTCTTCGGATCGCAGCCATGTATCGATTGTGCTAGACGCCATCGTGGCGAGTGTTGGAGAAGGATGAGTGCGTGCTTGCGGTATGGGTCATTGGAGCACCGTATTAGGGAGTGTCCGCCGAGGGTCGATCGATGTAAGCTCGGGATATCGGGTGCGATACAACCACGAGGGTAGTCCAAAGAAGCCACCAAGGCGCCGTGGACAGGCGTAGGTGGGTAATGGTATGGGTCGTGCAGCGAGCACCTTTGGGCGAGGTGCTAGACAAAGCCGAGGTGAGGCAAACACCCTAGTTTATGCTACTCGTCGCTGAGAGGATAGAGATGCTCCGGACGTCATCCCGAGTACAGTTTTTATTCTTGATGTACTGTATATTACCTTTATAGACATAGAGTCTACTCACTCATATATAGCTAGCAACATTTCTGAAAACTTAAGGATTTCAATTGAGAGCACTACGAGTGAGGTTACTGATGATCGAGCCCGTTAGGGCAATCTGTTAGAGTTAGCAACCTGTATTGGGACGTTCCTTTAGAGGTACAAGGGGCAATCTTTCTGGCTGATTTGATGGAACTTCTATTTGGGGAGTTCGACCAAATTCTGGGGATGGACTGGTTGGTCAAGCATCGTGTTAGCTTGGACTGTGCGACTAAGAGGGTCGTACTAAGGACTGAGGAGGATAAGAAGGTAGTCATGATTGGAGAACGCCGAAATTACTTACCTAATGTGATCTCTGCACTGGTGGCAGAGAAGATGGTTTGTAAGGGTTGTGATGAATTATTGGCGTACGTAAGTGTTTCGGGTTCTAGGGATTCTACAGTTAAGGATATCAGAACGGTAAAGGATTTTCTAAACATTTTTCTTGAAGAGCTACCGGGTTTACCTCTGAATCGTGAAGTGGAGTTTGGGATTGAGTTTCTTCCTGGTACAGCTCCGGTGTCTATCGCCCCTACCGAATGACACCGAAGGAGCTTACGGAGCTTAAGGCTCAAATTCAGGAGCTGTTGGATCGTGGGTTCATTCGTCCCAGTGTGTCTCCATAAGGAGCACTTATGCTGGGTGTGAAAAAGAAGGATGGGATGATGAGGATGTGTATAGACTATCGGCAGCTGAATAAGATAACGATTAAGAATAAGTACCTACTTCCGAGGATTGATGATTTGTTTGACTAGTTCCAAAAGGCTTCTGTGTTCTCCAAGATTGATCTGCATTCTGGATATCATCAGTTGAGGGTTAAGGAGGCTGATGCATTTAAGACGGCATTTAAGACTCGTTATAGATACTACGAGTTCCTAGGGATGCCTTTTTGGACTGACGAATGCACCGGCAGCTTTCATGGACCTGATGAACCGAGTATTCCAGCCTTATTTGGACCGGTTTGTGGTGGTTTATTCAAAAACTGAGGATGAGCATGATGAGCACCTTAGAGTTGTCCTTCAGACTTTGAGGTAAATGCAGCTCTATGCTAAGTTTAGCAAGTGCGAGTTTTGATTTTCGTGGTAGTTGGGAGGAGTATTTGCCGTTAGCGGAGTTTGCCTATAATAATAGCTACCAGTCTGACATCCAGATGGCACCTTACAAGGCACTGTAGTGTCGTAAGTGTCGCATTCCCTTATATTAGACTGAGTTGGGTGAATGACGTGTTCAGGGTCCTGAGTTAGTTGCTGAGACTGAGGATAAAGTTAGACTGGTTCGGGATCGTCTGAAAGTTGCATCTGACAGACAGAAATCCTATGCGGACCTGAAGCGACGTGAGATTGAATATTCTATGGGGGACTTCGTATTTCTCAAGGTCTCGCCATAGAAGAAGGTTCTAAGGTTTGGTCGTAAGGGCAAGTTGAGCCCTAGGTTTATTGGACCGTACAGGATTCTGAAACGAGTGAGACCAGTCGCTTATCAGTTGGAGCTGCCTCCAGAGTTGGATCGGATTCATGACGTGTTTCACGTCTCTATGTTGAGGCGCTACCGCTTTGATCTTACTCATATTGTCCCTATTGAAGATATTGAGGTTAGGCCAGACTTGACCTTTGAGGAGGAGCCTGTTCAAATTCTAGATCGTGACGTAAAGGTTTTAAGGAGGAAGTTTATCCATTTGGTGAAGGTTCTATGGCATAATCATAGCACTGAGGAGGCCACATGGGAGCCTGAGGATGCGATGCGTCAACAGTATCCTCATCTATTCTGATCAGGTAAATTTCGAGGACGAAATTTTCTTTTAGGGGGTAGAGTTGTAATGCCCCAAAATTTCTAATTTCGTTATTGTGAAAATATGACACAAATATCTGTCAGCTTTAGTGGTTATGTGTTCTAGGAGTATTTGGGAGGTCCGAAGTTCAAGCCTTCGCTTGGGCAAATTTTGTTATTTTGAATGAATTAGGCCTTACTCTTGTTCAGTAGGCTTTTATTTGATTGTTGGTAAAAATATATTGGAATGGGTCTGCTGGTCTGGTGGTTAAGGGGAGTGTTAGTGTGTAGGAGGTCCTGTGTTCGAGTCCTTGCGTAAGTAGGGGAACTAATTTTTGTTTGAGGCGTGTGGCGTGGTGGAGTTCAAATTAAACTGGACTACTGAGTAGTTGTGTTTTAGTGGGTTAATAGGGAGTGTTTTTAGGAGATAATTGGGGAGAAGTTATCAAAATAAGATTTTCTTTTTATCAGTTTTCTATTTTATTTTTTCCCAACAAATTTTCTGACATTAGACTTTTGTTTCTCTGCCGTTTCTTCTCCATTCTTGTTCACTTTAGGTTTTTGTTCCCCTTTGGCTGAATCTTGTTTCTTCTCTTTCCCCTCTATTTTCGTTTTTGTATTTTTTGCGTGTCATCTCTTTAGGTGCAACTTTTGACTTCATTTGTTTCGGTAAGTGGAATTTTTTCCCCTTAGTTATTGTATTTCGAGTAGGCAATTAACAAAGGGTTCGTTTTACTCTCGTTTAGGTGCTGTTCAAAGGTTTTAAGCGGATATTCCAGTGTGTGGAGACGACTGGTTATCGGATTCATCGCGGTAAGTTTTTCGAATCGTTGTTGGTTTAGTTTCTCGAGTTTTATGTTGGGGATATTTGGTTTGATTAACGAATCAAGTGATTAATTAAGGGATATATTGGTCAAATATAGGTTTTTGAAGGCTCGGGTTACTTTGCACAAATAATCGATACTGTGTGTATACCCAAATGCGAGAAACGAGATTCAACGGTGTCAAATTGCTTGCATCGAGAAATAAGAGAAATAAGAGAAAATGATGCGAAAAATTGTAGAGAAAGGAAATAAGGGTGTTATAAACTTGAAATCAACATTTTGCACTAAAATAGTTTTGGATAGCAGCAGTAGTATAACTTTGAAAAATCATAAAAAATAGCGGGAATTAAGTTAGAGGTTGAATAAAATATGAAATTAAATTTTATTGAGTCTAGTTTTTCATGGAAGAAACAGTGTAAGCAATGGAATTGTAAATCATGAGATATAATAAATTTTGTGAGACAAGGTCAGAATGATTTTGGGTTTCCCTATTCTGACTTAGGAAAATCATCAAAAATTGTAAAAAAATAATTATGGGCTTAAATATATATTTTTAAATCCTTAATGAGTCTATTTTCAAGAGAAACAAACAGAAACATCATCTAAATTCCGTACTAATAATTAAATAATTTTTAGTAAGGAAAGGATGAAGCTGTCAAATAGCAGAACAGGGGTAACTTTAAAGATTTTAATGTACTTATTTAATAAACTATAAATTCTGAAAATTTTATAGTAGAAAGGTATATGAGTCTAGTTTCAAAAACATCAAGCGGATCTTAATTTGGAATTCTGTAGCTTAAGATATAAATAATTTAGTGATAATGACTCAAGTAGACAGTTTTTATTGAACATATAAGTAAATAGTAAAAACATATATGAGTATTGAGCTAGCATGGGTTACTTTAAAGATGGACCACACGGCCAAGGCCAATTCGGGGCCGAGTGGGCCACACGAGCAGATCACATGGGCATGTGGGCCTATTTTTACCGAATATTTTTAAGGTTGCACGGTCGCCCAAGTCGATCGTGAACCCATCGTAGGGTCGGTAAGTGCTACTTAGACCCCTAAATGTGTGAAATTGATCAATGATATCCATCTTGAGCATGTTAATATCTCAACTGAATATATGTACTTGAAATTGCATAATAGCATATCATCCATTGTATGTTGCATTGCATTGGGTTGGGGTTGTTATTCGGAGGAAGTGTCTTGAAAGGCTTTAAGCCTAATTTATCAGAACACCCCAAACCCGACCAAACGCTACAACTGGATCTCGTATGTCACTTAAGAGATTTTACATAACATGTCGCATTTTGGAAAACAATTACTAGGTTTACACATTTATTTCAAAGCTTAATAATTCATTAAAGTATAAAATATTAAGTAACCAATTATCTTGGTAGATTTTAAATAAAAACCAAATTTCATGCGGTCTTAACTTAATTGAAAACGTAAAACTTAAAACCCAGTAATAAAAGCCCAACAAAATCCCAAGACATAAATGGTAGTCTAGTGGCCCATGGCCTTATTACAAGGAAATTTGAACCCATTAATTAAATGAAAAAAAAAAACACTAAGTCTTTTTGCTGAATTCTCAAAGCTCACGCGCATGGCCACCTTGCTCTCCTCTCTCACCCCGGTCCGATGCCCTAAGTGTCACCTGAGATGGTTAAAATTAAAGGGTGAGTCGCGAGACTCAGTGTGCAACCCTCATGCACCATTAGATTTGGGCTTTAGCCCCATAAAATAGAATAATCAAAATATAAGTAACAAAAATAATATGCAAAGCCCAACCCATATCCTAGGTGTCCATCCGCTACACGCCCCCGTACCAGCCATTCACACCATTGGGGATTTCTACAATCAACCCACACCGCTACACGCCTTGATGGCGATCGTCTTGCTCATCATCGATCATGGCCGTAGCCACTACAATGCATCACGGCAGGCGCTACAACAGATCACGGTAAGGAACCGCTACAACAGATCACGATAAAAACCGCTACAACATATAACTTCCTCCTTTCATCAAACCCAACCCATGCAATCACATAAAATCAGTATACTTATAACATTTAATCAGATCATTTACTAACCTGGTGATTTGCTTTACCTCTTTGGGTTCCGTCAATATCTTGGGTTTCTGGCATTTAACAAAACATGTAATACTTATTTTCATATATTAATCAAACAGATCCAGGATGGTGTGGAGAATTACACACCGATATTGCGAAATCCAATATTCTTAGTCGATGTCCTTGCTATCCGGATCTATTATCCTCAATCTATAGCCTTACTTAAAAGCCTCTAACAATTGCGAAAATAGGCCTCTCCTATATTCGGCCATGGTTAGTATTCTACCCGATTTTATATATATAAATAAACAAATCCTCTTACCTTGAAATCCCGAAAGTAACACGATTCTATAACTTAGAGATCTATGCGATTGGCCTCCTTCTTCAAATCCCTAATGTCGAAAAGAAGAGTGAAATAAGAGATTAGTTTCTAATAGCCATTCGACTAAGGACTTTGAAAAGCCTAAGAACATTGAAATCCCAAATCAATACTTACCTATTGTTTCCTTCAAGATTCGGCACAAGCAAACTCCTTTGAAGAGAATTCGGTAACTTCAGGAAGTGAGATCTAAGAATTTCGGCTTTTAGAAGATGTACGAATTGAAGAGATGGCTAAAAGAGATTCGCCAATGAATATTAAGGAGAAGAATAGAATAATAGAGATGTGATTTCGGCTTTTAGGGATTAAAGAAGAATAACAATAGAGGTTAAAAGATTCGGCCAACCAGGAAATTTTAAAGAGGAAGAAAGGGTGAAGAAGATGGTGATTTTCGGCTTTTGAGAGGAAGAAGATGAGAAAAGAAGATAAAAGAGAGGCTTCAAAATTTCGACACACCCCCTCTTTATATAGAAAACTGATTCCTCCCTTTAGCAGAGAATAATTTTCGGCCAACACTGCCACACATGATAGCTCCTATCCCTTTTCCCTTATCTTAATCTGTTATCTCCTTAAAAATAGCCTTTATCTGCTTATTATCCTTAAAGACTAAATCCCTAAATAATAGCCTTTATCTGCTTATTATCCACATAAAATAAATATAATAAGATTCCCCAAAAAAATAGCCTTGTGCCGTCCCCCCTTACTCAATTAAGTGTCGAAATCTAGCCCTATAACTTGGGCTTCAAGCAACCAAAAATTTGGGCCTTCCTCATGCACTAGTGACGCCACTTATAGCTCACCTTACTGTGCCCCTAGCTGCTGGGCCACGAGCCCAATATGTCAATTAAACTACTACAACTTCAATTTAAGCCCTTAGAGTGTCTAAGCAAAATATTTAAAACAATGCCTCATTGAATTTGAGCCCCAATTGTACCTCAAATTCTCAAATTAATACTTTAAGCATCCAAACACATAAAATGCACAGACCCAATTATTCGAGGATGTTACGCCTCTACCCCCTTAAAGAAATTTCGTCCTCGAAATTTTCAACTAACTAGTAATCGTACTACCTAAGTCGCACCACTATGCTTTCATTGCGCACTCTAATTTCTAAAGCCAAAAAAAAAAACACTTAGTATACTATGGTAGGGCACGCACCATTGTTGCATCTGGGGCGTCTTCTTCCCTTGGCGATATCTTGCATAGACCAACGCCCGTCGCCTCGCCTCGGATAACTCGCACCTCTACACGGTGCTCCACGACCGCATTCACTACCATTATCGCCCCGGCTTGTCTGCGCGCCTCTTGGTGGTTGTTGATCACCTCTCCCACTGATCGTAACCTCGTCTCGCAGGTGTACCCAATCCATCCGAGGCGATCCTTAATCGGATGTCCTGTGGATCCACACCTAAAGCATCCACCGCCATTCATTCTGCACTCCCCATAATCGTCCTCCCACATGTAGGACATGCTCGATTCTCGACCCGTCGAGCACGAGCCGCCCATCGATCTTAGGCCTTTTCCGATAATTCCCGGATGCTCTGATCGCTCAAAACTTCTCTTACCCTTACTCCTATCCTTATCCCTTTCTTGTCTCTCGACCCGTTTCACTTCCTCAGCTATTTTAACCTTATCTACCAAAACAACAAAAACTCTCTCCCGTTGCGGTGCTATCGTAACCCTTAACTCATTCCGCACCCATCCTCGAATCGTATACAACGCTTCATACTCGTTTGCTACTATTCCCGAGCGTGGCGGCTCAAAGCCGCAGAAACTGCGCCTCGTGCTCGACTCACCACGACTTACTTCCCCGCACTGTTCGTGAATGCCTTCCTCTGTGCATCCACGTAGCTGACCCCAACATACTTCCCTTAAAATGATTCCTTAAAGAAATCCCAGTCAATACAGTCTGCGGCAGTACCCTCTTTCACCGTGAGCCACCACTGATAGGCCTCGTCTCGAAGAAGAGACACGACCCCTTTCAACTTTTCCTCTACCGTGAAGTCTAAGTCATCCATTATGCGCTCAGTCGCTTCCATCCAATACTCAGCTGTGTTAGGGGCTACACCAGAAACTCCCCTAAACACTTCTGCCCCATTGGCCTTAAGTCGCTCCGGTACAGATTTCTGGGCTCCTGTGCCCATGCCTACTCCAGCAACCCTCTCTAAAACCCTCAATATCGCTTGAGATACAGTATTATCTCCGGGCGCCTCATCCCGAAATTCTCCTTCTACAGCCGGCAGTTCCGGCATCTCATTTTCTGACCCGTGGCCAGACCCTACTGGCTCTGACGCGGTCATTCTACCCCTACCGGCGTCCACTGCGGCCACGCGGCGACGTCCCGACCCCTTGAACTCATTCCTCCGATTGGCGTTTATCTGATTAAGAATTTTATGGATTATTAGTTTTCTTTCACTAGTTAACCACTAACAGTCTTATGAATAATAGTTTTAAGAGTGGTTCTTTCGAATTCGCATTCACAATACAGTCTCAAGTTTGTAACCTCTAACTAAAATAAAACACATACATCATACAAAAATCATCCAAGCACTTATATTCTTCACGTAAAGGTGTTTTCGTTGATTCACTACCCAGGGGTATTTTCGTAATTTCATCCTACAAGGGTATTTTTTGTAATTTTTCATAATAAAGTTCCTTGTTGATTTCGTGAAGTGAGGGTATTCTGGTAATTTTACAATCCGGAGGTATTTTGGTAATTTTGAAATCCGGGGGTATTTTGGTAATTTTAAAATTCGGGGGTATTTCGATAATTTTGAAATCCGGGGGTATTTCGATAATTTTGCAATTAGGGACAATTTAGTAATTTTGCAAATCAGGGTTAATTTGGTAATTGTACAAACCAGGGGTATTTTGGTCATTTGACAAAACGAGGGTAGGTTGGTAATTTTTTCTAACCAGGGATATTTCGATGTTGTTGTTGTTGTTGATGTTTTTTTTTTCTTTTCAAACAGGGTACTTTGGGGAAAAATCTAGTTTCATGGTCCGGGTTACTCTTATAAATATGAGATTTTCGGGTAAATTTTCAAAACATAGGTATTTTAAAAATTCATGGCTGGTTGGTAGTTTTCACAAATCAAACATATTTTGAAAATTTTGTAAAACTTGAGAAATTTTCTTTCTTTTTTTTTTCAAACTAGGGTGGTTGGTCCCTTTCGGGTTTTAATTATAAGGTTTAGCCCATCAACAAGTCCTCGTAACTAGGGTGAATAGTCACCACGCACTGTAGGATTCTAGTGAAGAGGAGGTGAGTCGCTAGGGCCGCTAAGTACCAAGCTCTCCTCGAATCCACTCCTAGACATGCGTATGCCCATTGCCACACCCTAACTTGGCTAAGGTGAACAGTCACTACGCACGCACTGTAGGATTCCAAATAAGAGGAGGTGAGTCACTAGGATCGCTTAAATACCGTGCTCTTTCGGATCCAATCCTAGACATGCGTATACTGGTACCACACCCTAGTCTTGCGGCTCGTTCACGGGTTTGTTTAGTGAAGTTAAGTCTTATGAGATTTTAATAGTTGTTTCAGCTAGGCCTAAAGTCCATCAAGTTCTAATCTAACTAATCTACGTCCCATAAAGCCCATCAAGCCCACATATATTATATCACACAATGGTTCAGAATACTTATCCGCGGACTTGGGCCGGAGACGTAGGTGCCATGCTGAGCTAACAGACCTGTATAAATATGCATGTTTTGAAAACCCAACTTTAGAAAACGTTTTGAGCCCAAAAAAACCCCCAGAGCCGAGTTTTGAACCGGGCTCTGATACCAATTTGTAACACCCCAAACCCGGCCCAAATGCTACAACCGGATCTGGTATGTCACTTAAGAGATTTTACATAACATGTCGCATTTTGGAAAACAATTACTAGGTTTACACCTTTATTTCGAAAGCTTAATAATTCATTAAAGTATAAAATATTAAGTAACCAATTATCTTGGTAGATTTTAAATAAAAACCGAAATTTCATGCAGTCTTAACTTAATTGAAAACGTAAAACTTAAAACCCAAAGAATAAAAGCCCAACAAAATCCCAAGACATAAATGGTAGTCTAGTGGCCCATGGCCTTATTACAAGGAAATTTGAACCCATTAATTAAATGAAAATAAAAAAATAGACTAAGTCTTTTTGTTTGAATTCTCAAAGCTCATCGCATGGTCACCTTGCTCTCCTCTCCACCCGGTCCGATGCCCTAAGTGTCACCGAGATGGTTAAAATTAAAGGGTGAGTCGCGAGACTCGGTGTGCAACCCTCATGCACCATTAGATTTGGGCTTTAGCCCCATAAAATAGAATAATCAAAATATAAGTAACAAAAATAATATGCAAAGCCCAACCCATATCCTAGGTGTCCATCCGCTACACGCCCCGTACTCAGCTATTCACACCATTGGGGATTTCTACAATCAACCCACACCGCTACACGCCTTGATGGCGATCGTCTTGCTCATCACGAGATCATGGCCGTAGCCACTACAACAGAATCACGCGTGAGCGCTACAACAGATCATCACGGTAGGAACCGCTACAACGCATCACGGTAAAAACGCTACAACATATAACTTCCTCCTTTCATCAAACCTAACCCATGCAATCACATAAAATCGTGATACTTATAACATTTAATCGGATCATTTACTAACCTCGGTGATTTGCTTTACCCTCTTTAGGTTCCGTCAATATATGCCTGGTTTCGGCATTTAACAAAACATGTAATACTTATTTTCATATATTAATCAAACAGATCCAGATGGTGTGGAGAATACACACCTGATATTGCGAAATCCAATATTCTTAGTCGATGTCCTTGCTATCTGGATCTATTATCCTCAATCTATAGCCTTGCTTAAAAGCCAGAACAATTGCGAAAATAGACCTCTCCTATATTCGGCCATGGTTAGTATTCTACCCGATTTTATATATATAAATAAACAAATCCTCTTACCTTGAAATCTCGAAAGTAACACGATTCTATAACTTAGAGATCTATGCGATTGGCCTCCTTCTTCAAATCCCGGAATGTCGAAAAGAAGAGTGAAATAAGAGATTAGTTTCTAATAGCCATTCGACTAAGGACTTTTGAAAAGCCGGAAGAACATTGAAATCCCGAAATCAATACATACCTATTGTTTCCTTCAAGATTCGGCACAAGCAAACTCCTTTGAAGAGAATTCGGTAACTTCAGGAAGTGAGATCTAAAATTTCGGCTTTTAGAAGATGTACGAATTGAAGAGATGGCTAAGAGAGATTCGGCCAATGAATATTAAGGAGAAGAATAGAATAATAGAGATGTGATTTCGGCTTTTAGGGATTAAAAGAAGAATAACAATAGAGGTTAAAAGATTCGGCCAACCAGGAAATTTTAGAGAGGAAGAAAGGGTGAAGAAGATGGTGATTTTCGGCTTTTGAGAGGAAGAAGATGAGAAAAGAAAATAAAAGAGAGGCTTCAAAATTTCGACACACCCCCTCTTTATATAGAAAACCGATTCCTCCCTTTAGCAGAGATTGATTTTCGGCCAACACCGCCACACATGATAGCTCCTATCACTTTTCCCTTATCTTAATCATTATCTCCTTAAAAATAGCCTTTATCTGCTTATTATCCTTAAAGACTAAATCCCTAAATAATAGCCTTTATCCGCTTATTATCCACATAAAATAAATATAATAAGATTCCCAAAAAAATAGCCTTGTGCCGTCCCCCTTACTCAATTAAGTGCCAAAATCTAGCCCTATAACTTGGGCTTCAAGCAACCAAAAATTTGGGCCTTCCTCATGCACTAGTGACGCCACTTATAGCTCACCTCTACACTGTGCCCTCTAGTCTGCTGGGCCACGAGCCCAATATATCAATTAAACTACTACAACTTCAATTTAAGCCCTTAGAGTGTCTAAGCAAAATATTTAAAACAAGGCCTCACCCCAATTTGAGCCCCAATTGTACCTCAAATTCTCAAATTAATATTTTAAGCATCCAAACACATAAAATGCACAGCACCCAATTATTCGGATGTTACATTTATCGGCAGCAACACCGCAAACTACTGCTTTTGCCGCATTCGTACTACTTGGAGTGTAGGGATGGGTGGGTTGATTATATCCCACATGGAGTGTAGGGTTGGACGAAGATGGTGTGTAGAGGCGGTTGGGTAGGATTTTTCTCTTGCATCACTTTATCGCTGCTCGACATCGTGATGGGCTAAGGCCCTCTTGCATTTTTGACATCAGATCTTGAGATGGGCTAAGGCCCAAATCACACCGATCATCGAAAAGGACTTAGGCCCAAGACTGCTCAACTGCGTACCTCGGGAATCTACCGATTGTTTGTTTGCTTTTGCGGGATTACACACTGAGTTTACGTAAACTCACCCTTTTTGTTTAATGTGCACATGTAATCCCCAGACTTAGACGGATCGGTCGACGGAGGACTCAGCGGTGACCACAATAATTTTTGGATTTTATGGTTTTCAATTTACGAGTTATGATTTGTTTATTATTGATTATTTGGGTTGTAATTTAAGGACCCTCTAAGACTTTGGTTTTAAATTTGGGTTTTATTTATTTATTTTACTTTATGGATTTATACCTGCTGGTCGTAGGAAATTCGGTTTTAAAAAAAAAAGTTAAAGTATTTTCTAAACTCATAATCACCTAGATTGATTTATTAAAGCTTCCGCAACGAGGGATGTTTCAAAACAAATGTTTTAAATGAATAAAGACGACTTCCTAAGTTCTAACAAAGGTTTACTAAAGATAATTACATGGAATGTTTTCATCGTAACAACAAGATTTCAAAAACACTATCGTGTGACATTGCCAGATACGGCCATAACGTCTAGGCCGGATTTGGGGTGTTACAAAATCAAAAACTTAATTTTTTATTCGAGTTGATCCGAAAAACTTGATTAACTCAAATAACTCGAACTATTTAATTCAAAATTTGAATTTTCTATCGAGTTTTTCGAATTGAATTGGATTTTGCTCACCCCTACTTATGGGATAAAAAAAGTACAGTGCGAGTGCATCAAATACAAACCCTTAAAATATATATTAAAAATAAGAAAATTAATTAGGAAGTGTCTTACATGGATATAAATATTAAAAGGAATAAATATTTAAAAAAAGACACATACCAATTTTTTAAAATTATTTGTGGAATAAAAAAAATACTACTAGTAGACCAAATACTCACACTAAAAATAAATTAGATATAACATAAATGAATATGATTTTTTTTACTTGCATAAAAAATGCAATAATTAATAGTAAACAAAATTATTAAACAATTAGATTACAAGGAGGTAGAAATAAAAATGGATGTAAAAATATAATATATTTACATTATATATATTGATAATGTAGAATTAAAGTGTTAGTATTGATGCAGTGATTAGAAGGACGTACCCACATCATTCACTTACATTTTATCATTTCTTCTTTAGAAGTTCAAACTCAGGTAAATTTAATGGGTGGATAGCCTTTAACAATCAAGTTAATCGAGAGAGTTCCAATATATATATATATATATATATATATAATATGAATGAAACTTTTGTTGAAATAGCAAAATTGAGGATTTGAAAAATTTTAATATTTTAAATTCAAGTGCCATGATATATGATTTGTTTTGAATTTAAAATGTATTTTCTTATGGTGATATTCAAGAATTATTTTTAAAACTTTTTCTTTGATTAAATATAATTATCAAAGGATTAATACTAACATGTACTCAAAGGAAAGGTGATTCTTGATTAATTAACTAATTACGTGGCAACATCTAGTTAGCTCTTTGCATAAACAATTGATTTTTTTAACCTTTAAAGCTTCTTCTACACATTGCACACACAAAAAGGAGCGCTTCTTCTATACTAGAGGGCCCTACAATTACAACCTTTTTCTAGATTTGTAGGTCAAGTAGTTCCTTTTCAGTTTTATTGGCCAAGGAAGGAATAGGGATAGCCTTATCCTTATTCTTTCCTCTCCCTTTGCTTTTCAGTTCAGTTACTTCTCTTTGTTTTCTTACACTTCCCTTTCCCTTTTAACGCACCTTCGCCCTAACTTTCCTTATGCCCAAACGTCTACGCACTATACCGAGTAGCGTCATTATTTTTAAAATAAAAAATAAAATAAATTGCACATGGGAAAAAAAAGGAAGAAAGTCAAATCAGCGTCAAAGGCCACCGCGTTCACACATGCCCTTCCCACGCGCTTCTCCTTTCTAGCTAACCGTGTGCGCTGATACGTATATAAAGTAAACCCAAAGCCCTCCGTTCCCATCTCCAATTTCAGATCATCACACTTGCCTTTTTCCCATTTCGTCAATCGCGGCATTCAATCAAAAGCAACCTTTGTTTAGTTACATGGAAATCGGGTCTTTCACATTTCTTTCTCCTGAAGATTTTTCTTTTAACAACAACTACAACAGCGATTTCTCTTGGTTTCTGGATATGGAAACTGGGTTCAACGGGAACACCAAGAAGAGGGGTAGAAAAGACTTTGAGGAATCTCTTGTCAGCGAAAAGAGTGGGTTTGGTGATATACTTTCCTCGATTTTGATGTTGGATGAGGAAGCAAAGCAAGAGCAGTATCAATGGGTGACTAACTCTGATCAAGATAGAGCTTTCTTCCAAGCCAATTACAAGGGAAATGTTCAGGAAATGAATGGGTATTTTGAAAACCAGTTTTCTGAAATGAACCAGTTGGATAATTCCAGTAACAAACGCGCCCGCAAATCTGGTTCACCCGCTGCGGCTGCGACGGTTTCAGCCGGGTCCGATAATGTGGGTCCATCGCAATCGGGCAGCGGATCCGGACAGCAAAGGCGGTTATGGGTAAAAGACCGATCCAAGGACTGGTGGACTAAGTGTAACCACCCAGATTTCCCCGATGAGGAGTTTAAACGCGCTTTCCGTATGAGCAAAGCCACATTCAATATGGTCTGCGAGGAGCTCGAACCTGCAGTTATGAAAAAGAACACGATGCTTCGAGATGCGATCCCAGTTCGTCAGCGCGTGGCGGTTTGTATTTGGAGGTTGGCCACGGGTGAACCGCTTCGGATGGTGTCGAAGCGCTTCGGGTTGGGGATTTCAACTTGTCATAAGCTGGTTCTAGAGGTTTGTGCCGCAATTAAAACTGTTTTAATGCCCAAATTCGTTCAATGGCCTGACGAAAGCAAAATGAAGAGTATCAAACAAGCATTCGAGTCCGCCACTGGGATCCCCAACGTGGGCGGTTCAATGTACACTACTCACGTTCCCATCATTGCACCAAAAGTCAGCGTCGCAGCGTATTTCAACAAAAAACACACGGAGAGGAACCAGAAAAATTCATATTCCATTACCCTTCAAGGCGTTGTCGACCAAACCGGAGCTTTCACCGACTTATGTATTGGGTGGCCCGGTTCGATGTCCGATGATCAAATTTTAGAGAAATCAGCGTTTCACCAAAGAGCCACAAGGGGACATTTGAAGGACATTTGCGTCGTAGGCAACAAAGGGTACCCATTAATGGACTGGGTTTTGGTTCCTTACAGTCACCAAAACCTCACTTGGGCTCAACATGCTTTCAATGAGAAAATCGGGGAGATTGAAAAGGTGGCCAAGGAGGCATTCGCGAGGCTGAAAGGGCGGTGGTCGTGTTTACAAAAGAGAACCGAGGTTAAGCTTCAAGAGTTGCCGATCGTGCTTGGAGCTTGCTGCGTTTTGCATAATATCTGTGAGATGAGAAACGAGGTGATGGATCCGGAGCTTAAATTCGAGCTTTTCGACGATGAGGTCATCCCTGATAATAATATAAGGTCCATGGCTTCCGCACAAGCTAGAGATCACATCGCTCACAATTTGTTGCACCATGGGCTTGGCGGCCGTGGTACATCTTCCACTGCTTTTCTATAGTGTTGATTTAGGAATCTTTTCTGTAGTTTGCTTGTTATTCTTTTGGGGTATGGCAATAAAGATTATTCCTGATTTAATTTCCATTTATGGATTTGCCAACATTTTTCTATTTACTTTTTTAAAAAATTGAAATTTGTGACCAGAGTGTATGCTATGCTACACTTACAAGAAACTCCTGAACCTTAATTTTATTCCTCGTGGATCAAGTAAAGTGCAAATATTTTTGGGCATTCAAGTCTGCTTAATAACAATCCATTCCTTGACCGTGGTAATTAAATAGGTGTCAGCATGCGGAACCGCATATTTTAGGTAACTTTTAATATAATTTTTTAAAATAATTTTGGTGATTTTTAATATAATGTAAAATTTGTTGGTAATAATTTTGATAGTATTTATTTAGTTTTGGTAATATTTTCAAAAACAAAAAAACCGTAGTAAAAAAAATTAGATCTAATTTTATTAACACTTAATGTGAGTTTGCATTCAATGTTCAATTTGCCATCCAAGTTTTTTTGTCCTTTGTAAAATACTTGAATTTGGTTATAATGTTCAATTTGGTATTTGAAATTTTTTTATCTTTATTAAGTATATGTATTTTTTTATTAAAGCACACATGTCAAACATTCATTGGGTCACATGATGATTTTTTGTCTGAACACTAAATTGAACATTAAAGTCAAATATAAATACCGAATTGAGACAAAAAAAAACTTAAGTACCAAATTCACAGCGTGAATTGGTATATTATCGCTTAGTGTGTGTGGCCCTTGTGGGATGGTCGAGCTGAGCAGGTCAGATTGCAAAATGGACCTCGGACGCCTACATACAATAAATAGAGAAGGCTAAGCTAAACTGAGTTGACGAAGTTTCATGATTGGATATGAAAAATTATGACATTTAGTATGAGAATGATTATTTATATTACCATTGCAATTACATGATGGCTGATTAATTCACATCCAACTAACTTTTTTTATTAATAGCCTTTAATTTATCTTAATTATTTTTTCTTTTTATATCAAATTGCAAAAAATTCTCACCTTTAAATATTTTCATTTCATCTAAATTTAGCAATTTTGTAAAAAAAAAAAAAGATTTTTAAATATTTTCTTTAATCAAAATGAATCTAGTGTTTTATTTTAAAACTTGTTTATATTAATATAAAAATGATTTGAATAGAGTTATAATGAACTAAAGGCAATAATTTACTTAATATAATAAAAATAATATTTAAGACACAAGTCAATAAAATAATCCAATTAAATTTCACAAAGAGAAGGACAAGACCACGAGGCACAAGCTGTCTTAGGTTAGGAGCCGGCTCAACATATATATATTTTTATTATTACCCAAAAACTCCCGTTCAGAGACATCTTTGCATCCCAAGGACAACGAACCATGGGCATAATAGTCATTTAATTGAACCAGATTTCATTGCCGATCAAAATACAGGCTCGCTTTCCACCTCCATGGCCATGTACGAACTTTCCACTTTCAGTTTTGAGCTTGGAATCAATCACGTAAACCAAAATCGTGTCCCTAATTTAAACAATCTAATTAGCTTGCTAAAAAATTACACCCTCCTTCGTCACCTCTTCTCGCGATTCATCGAAGGTAGATTTCTACTCACATTCTTGATTGCAAGCTCTAGGGTTTTCTTTTTTCTACTTTCTTGATCAATTTATTTTTTTGTTTCTTTGGTTGAGTTTTTATTTCAGTTTTATTTTCTAATTTTCGTTTTGATTTAATTGTTAGGGGTTTCTGCATATTTGTATTAGTATTTTATTTTTTATTTTGTTCAATTGCTGAGGTTCGACGAATGAAGTAGGATTGAGATGTAAACTTGAGGAATTAGAGGATAAATTGGTAATTTTTGAGCTTAAACTGGCTTTACTGTGTTAAATGGAGCATTTCATTTGATGAAACTGGATTTTGTTGATTAGTCAAAAAAATGAAGAAACATTGAGGAATTTAACTGAGATAATATTTTGTCTCGCTTTTTTCTCGTCTGATTCAATCTTGGCTTGGATTTAATTGAAGTAAGGAAAGTGAAGTTGAAGGCAATTATTCGTATCCTTGTGCCATGGTAAAAAATGCTAGGAACACAAGAGCAACGATTAGGGATAATTCAAATGGGAATGCTTTCTTACTGACTACTATGATCTATAAGTATCCTCCATTTGAGATCACATTGAGTTCAGCCAGTTAAGTAGTGTTGGTTATCTTAAGTTATAATCTCGGTGAGATTGATATTTAATTTATTGATATATACTATATATCTTTTTAGTCTGTTGCTCAGCTGGAGGTATAGTAAAATAAATGGCAGTGTTCTTCTGCTCGAGTTTGGTTATTTTGCTGAAATTTATTTATTGGGCTAACTTTTTTGAACTATGATTCTATCTTAAGTCATATTGTGTTAATGATATGGTTGTAAAAGGTTTTTCCACACATAAACCCTGATTTCTAACTTTATATCAATCTCTGATTCATGATTCTGATTCTGATTCTGATTCTGATATGTTTGTTTTATTAAATTTGTGCTGCAGAGATGGGCAAACAGCCTTAGTAGCAATTTTTGTTTTGATACATGAGAGGTGATTTACATAAAGGAGTTATACAGTTTAGAAACTTATTTAAATAAAAGGTAAATTGAATTGGTGGTTCAATCATGATTTTACATTCATATGGGTTTTACTGGCAAGTGCCTTAAGTAAACTATTATAGTAGATTATTTATTCTAAATGTAGTAGTTGACTATTAATGAAATGAATTCCTATGCATTGGAGAAAGTATTACGTAATATGATAACATTTTTTTCGAAAGTTAATATGATAACATTGAAGTGTGTCCTTTGGGGACCTTTTTACAAAACCCTATTTATATTCAAGGCATTTTATGTTATATTAGTTTGTCTTTAATTATTTACTCAGTGTGAGGCTTGTAGAATACCCTAAATATCTAATTGATCTTAGTTCTCTGTAGCTTTTGATTATTGAGTTGGTGAAGTTATTGTGTGATTCAGAGCATTGGGTATTACTTAAAATTTCTAGTTGATTGTATACATGTGCCACTTGCTAGCCGTTATAAAGTCAGGATAAATTTTAGGATCACTACACTATTTAAAGTTAGGATTGAAAATCATTTAATTTGCAATCTGTAAGACACTTATAGATGAATATAATATAAAAAATTGATCCTCATATATGAGGGGAAGAGATGAATAGATTTTGAATTTGACTTGCTGCATGCAGTAATTCTGTAGCTGAGCGAAAAGGTGCTCTAATAAGTTCTGTGCTGGTTTATACATATATTTCAAATGCCAGTTAGCTGAAGATTGAAAAGTTACCTGGAAGAAAAAAACGAACGTATCTGTTGGAAGTTAGAGGTTCAACAACCGAAAACTTGACTATTCAATGTTTTGAAAGGAATCTAACCATGCCCCATGAATATCCATAAGCTCCAGTGACGTTGCATAGGGGTTATTTTTATTCTACCTGAGGCCACCAATGCGACTGGAAGAAGCTAAAATAAATTCTGGTAGCGGTAGATGTGGACTGACCACTGAGATGAATATTTATCTGAAATGTTTTGTAGGATGTTTTTCTACTAGGAAAATATATTTGTTGATGAATTTTCAGACTATGAAATCTGAAGAAAGAAGGACCTTCTTGTGAAGGGTCGATCTTTTATGAGATTACTATTTTCTCGTCCACTATTCATGCTTGGGCTTTGGGCTTTTGCTCAAACTATTATGAGTCTCGTTCAATTGACATTATCTTTTTGTGACAGCCATTTGTACTAGATTTGTTGTCACCTTTGTTTTCTGAAGGTTTCATTTTTGTTGTTGCTGTCTACTTGTATTCACTGCTTTCATTTATTGCATTTATTTGAGGTGCCTTTGCTATGTTACTTTTTCAACTATATATATAAATCCCTATATTTACTATGCATCCATAAATTATCTGGTCATTATTGATTTAATCATGCAAATTGATCGCTTTTCAACATGAATTGAAAAAGTAAATTCAAGCTACTGGAGTACCCTCCTCTAACCTTTGGGAACCCCTTTCTTGTAACGAGACAGGAAAAAGATTAATGGTACTCGCTGTGGAAGGTGATCAATGTCATCTTAGTTCCATGGCCTCTGAATTTCTTTATAATTGATTATTTATGACTTAACTTTAATCTGCTACTTCTAGTTGTATTTTCTGTGTGTGCATTAAGCATAGAACAGTGTGTATTTTGAGGTAGTATTGAATTGATTTGTTCTTATAGATAATTTACATGCTTATCCTTAGTTTTTTTCTCCTTTGCAGATTAGTAGTCTGTTAAGAGTTTAAATCAGCCTTTATGTGCTATTGTTCTACAATATTGTAATGCACCGCTGTATTTATTGGCCTTGTAAAATTGTGGATTTGCAAAATCTGATGCAATGGCGATGTCCAGCAAGTTTGATCTGTCTTCTGGTAGCCCAGACAGGCCACTGTATACCAGCGGGCAGCGGGGAGCCCTCTTAGCTGCTCAATTAGACAGATCAGGTAGCTTTCGTGAGACCATGGAGAATCAGATTCTATCTTCTCTGCCAAGTATGTCAAGAAGCGGTTCAGTAGCAGCCCAAGGAGATGTATCCAGCTTCTTCCAGTGCTTGCGTTTTGATCCCAAGGTGGTTGCTGCTGATCATAAGTCTAATCGTCAAGGAGACTTTAAACGGCACATTAATGTTGCTCTTGGAATTTCTGCTGATGAATCTACTACCATGTTGTCTAAAGGCAAGCTGCTGCCTTCTCCTATTCCAGAAGAAATCAAACGAGTTAAGACTGGTCTACGTGATTGCTCAGTCAAAGCAAGGTATTCTTTATACATTTTGCATTTTAGATCGAAGTTGTCATTAGTTATTAAAGTGAATCAGTTAACAGGGAGCGTGTGAAAACTTTCAATGAAGCCTTATCAGTATTCAACAAGTTTTTCCCTAGCATACCATCTAAGAAGCGATCTCGATCAGAAAGCTTTTCTAATGACCGGCCTAATGCCTTGTTATCTGGTGATCGGTCAGTCTTGGGCCCTACCATTGGTAAGATGGGAATGCATAATAACTCTGTTGCTGGAGGTTTTGAATTTGAACAGCAGAAGTCTGAGGAAAGGCCTAAAAGTACTATTCCAAATAAACGTACTCGGACTTCGTTGGTGGATGTGAGGGTTTGTATCTTTGATATCTTCCATCTCTATTCATTTCTGTCTTGTTAATATTATGATTCCATATCTGCTATTAGGCCTGATATAAGTTGTTCCGTAAACTTACTCAATGGCTATTTTATTTCATGTGCCATATTCAAGTTTGATCGGGTTCAAAAAGTGCCAAGTCCAAATGTAATTATTGTTGTCACTACTGCTTCTCTTATTTCTTCTCTCTGGTGTTTCCTTCATTTTTCTATGCTAGTAGTTGATTCTTTTCCATTTGTCACTGAACCCAAACCACACTTCTTTCTTTTGATCCAACCTGTGGTGGTGGGTGGTTTGTTCTCTTTACTCTTCCTGTTCAATTGATTTCCTTTGCATTTCAATCATTGAGTTAGTACGTAAGTGAGCTCTAGGAAACCTGTTTTCTGTTACAAGAATCTTCATAACTTTCTCTTTTACACAAGCAGTAAAATCTATATGGTTTTACATCTCATATTCTTACACTTCTGCATAATTGTGATATCTTTGGTCTCATCTTGGTGGCTTGGTGCCCAATTTGCATGTGGCTTTCCTTTTTTTGCATTAGTATCTCCTGAAGAGAAGAATTGACATTTGTTCTAATGAATCTAGATGGATATGCGGAATAATGCTCTAGTCAGGCAGCCTGGTAATGCAGATAGAGATAAGGAAATGCTCAGGGTTCCAAATAGTGGCTCAGTTCAGGGTGAAGATCGAACTTTATCAGGCAGTGTTGATGGATGGGAAAAGACAAAGATGAAGAAAAAACGTTCTGGGATAAAACCTGATGTATCTCCAAGTATGGTATCAACTAAACTTGAAGGGTATCGAGAATCTAAACAGGGAATACAGCAAAGGGCTGTTTCTGATGCTCGATCAAGGTTAAGTAATGACTCCCATGGGTTCAGGTAGGTCTGCTGAAAGTACTATTATTGTGCATATGCCAAATGGTTATTATTTGAATCTATTTTTCTTCGGCTCTTCATTTTTGTTGAATTACTTGTGTCTGAGTCCATATAGGGATAGGACCTCCAAGGATCCTACAAATATATGGAAAAACTTAGAAAAAATTGACTATACCCATGTTAGACAAGTACCTGTGTCTGACACACTCAACTTTGAGTAACATAGATCTGAATGCTTGCCTTAATAAAATCTGTTAAGTGCATGCACATGGGGTGCTTGGAGGACAACCACCCTTGAGTATTTTAAATTTCATGCTTGTTATCATTCGAAGATTTTACTGTAACAATCATAAAAGAACTAGATTGCACTTGCTGACTGGACTTGTCAAGAATCAGTCAGTCAAACCAGACTGTTAGTGACTTTATGTTTTGGTCACTCAAGTTGAAAATATTACAAAATGGTCACTGAACTATTCCGAAGTTTTCATTTAAGTCACCGGGCTGTTATAATTGCTGCTGCATTAGTAACTTTATGTTTTGGTCACTCAACTTGAAAATGTTACTCACTGAACTATTCAGAAGTTTTCATTTAAGTCACAGGGCTGTTATAATCGCTGCTGCATGGCCTTCTTTGTTTGCACTGCCTGAACCAATCGACTTGAATATAAGGCGTCTTCATGCGTATTGATCCATCGTACTGATAGTCAAATCGTCGCTTAGAGCTCGCTAGTTGGACTTTCTTTTTAAAAAAAATAAACAACCCGGTGACTTAAATAAAACTTTCGAATAGTTTAGTGACTTAGAAAAGTTTCAAATAGTTCAGTAACTATTTTGTAACTTTTTGAAGTTAAGTGATCAAAACGTAAACTTACTAATAGTTTTAAGTGGTGAGATATGAACCTTTGATCACTTGCCTTTGCATTATTGGCTAAAGCATTGAGTCAAATCCATTATTTTGTTAAATATTTACTATATTCAGTACTTATCCAAAATCATGCTTCTGATTGTAGCAACCCTCTTTGATTGGATCGCCTAGTTGAAATGGTTGAATCTAGGGCCACATCAGTTCAGCATCCTGTGTGGTTTTAAAAAATTTTCTTGATTCCAATATATTATAATCAATACTTCCAGTCCACTGCCATGAGATTTGTGGGAATAAGGGGCTTGAATCATAATAATGATTGTGGTAGCAGGTTTTGTCAGTATTCTGTTATAACATAATTTATCAGCTGGAAATGCAATCTTTATACATCTTTGTTTTTATTTGCTATGCTGTGGAGGACATACTGAATTATATATGTCAAGCTTATATTTTAAGCTTCTGAGGTTCCTTTTGATCCCCCTTCCAGTTGTATATTTATTTTTGAGTTTCTATTTTATTTTTAGCATGGTGTTAATGATAGTGCTAGGGTGAGTGACTATATTTTTGGTAAGCCTATGTTCTTTCTTTCATGTTCATTTATCTGTTGTAGCCACACTTTATCATCCTATGCTCTATTGTCCTTATTTGGCATGCTGTTTTGGTTCAGATCTAAATCATCTGAATGCATGATATGGGGGGTTAGATTAAGCTGAGTTGCTTATGCCTTTAGTGCATAGGACATCTAAACTAACGCCTTAAATGTGCATTTACAGTTGCAAATATTTGATGTTAGAGCCACTAAATTTTCTGAACTGTGTTTTAGATCTGAACAGTAAACCATATGATTTAAACCATCTTGAAAAATAATGCTTGAGAGGAAACTTCAATCTTGATTTGACTTATCTTCTGATTAAGATCCAAGTGCATGATTTTCAGATGCATAAAGAAGAAATCTTATTAGGGCCTTTGCTACATTTTAGCGAGATGTAATTTCCTTAATAGATGATCATAATGGTGGCTGTATGGAAATTTATTAGGGGTTTTCTTGTTTGAAAATTTCTTCAAACCTTCTACTCGGAGCATTTTGTGAATTGAACCTTCATTTTCGTTTATTTTTAACATTTTGATGTATCGTGTTCTTGATTTTCTATTAATAACTATAAATTGTTATAGGTC
Source organism: Gossypium sturtianum (assembly GCA_025698515.1). Lineage (NCBI taxonomy): Eukaryota > Viridiplantae > Streptophyta > Magnoliopsida > Malvales > Malvaceae > Gossypium > Gossypium sturtianum. Next base: position 137,402,735 of record CM046948.1, on the reverse strand, counting down.
AGGAATTGCTAATGGATCTGTTGGGGTTGGAAAACCTGAAGGCATCTCGCAGCAGTCAGGCTTGGGTCCAAGGTCATCTGTTCCTAGGACTGACCCGGACACTAGTTCCCTTCTCAATGATAGGAGAGACCGTACCGTTGCTTCTGATAAAGAGAGAGTGAATCTCAGAGCCACTAACAAGTATGCTTATTTTCTTGATGAATATTTTGTTTTCCATTTTTTAGCGTAAATTTCTCTGTACAATTTGCATTTTATAGAGCCTTTGTTTTTGTCATTTGGGGCATCTTTATTTGAGGCACTTGGAGTACTTTTCCTTTTTGGGCCATACTGCTGTATGTGTACTTATTTGTATATCCTTTGTTCTGTACAATGAGCAGGATGAGTGTTCGTGATGAATTTAATTCAGCCAGTCCTACTTCAAGCACAAAAATGAATGCATCTATTCGTGGTCCACGATCAGGCACTGGAGTTGCACCAAAGTTGTCACCAGTCGTTCATAGAGCAACAGCATCAAATGACTGGGAGCTTTCTCACTGTACAAATAAACCACCTACTGCTGGTGGAGCTACTAATCGCAAGCGCACAGCATCAGCTCGGTCTTCATCACCACCTGTTGCCCATTGGGCCAGCCAGAGACCACAGAAGAGCTCCCGTACTGCAAGACGAACAAATATTGTTCCTTTTGTTTCAAATAATGATGAAACTCCATCATTGGATACTGTGTCTGATATGGCCGGTAAAGAGATTGGATCAGGATTTGCTAGACGCTTCTCAAGCAGTTCTCCGCAACAAATTAAACTAAAAGGTGATGCCTTATCTTCGGCTACTCTTTCTGAGAGTGAGGAGTCTGGGGTTGCTGAAATTAAATCTAAAGAAAAGGTGAAAAAGTCTGATGAAATAGATGAGAAGTCAGGACAGAATGTTCAGAAAGTATCCACGTTGGTCTTGTCATCAAGAAAGAATAAGCTGATGACTGGAGAAGATATTGGAGATGGTGTACGTCGACAAGGGAGGACTGGACGGGGTATTACTTCTACAAGGTCTCTTATGCCAATGACAGTTGAGAAGTTTGGCAATGTGAGAACAGCAAAGCAGCTCAGAAGTGCCAGGCTCGGCTTGGATAAGACCGAAAGGTTAAAATTTTCCCTCCTACGTGACCACATGATACCTTCTATCCAATAATATTTCTTTTATTGTGGTCTAGAACTGTTATTCTTTGTGATTGAAATCTCATAGTTTCATGAATATTCTCTCAGCAAGGCTGGTCGTCCTCCAACTAGGAAGCTCACTGATCGCAAGGCCTATTCGCGCCAGAAGCATGCGGCAATGAATGCGGCTGCAGATGTTCTTGGTAGTTACACTTAAAACTAAGAAATTTACTTGGATTTTAAAATATCCACTCTTAACAAAATTTTCTGAAGTTCTAAATGTATGATTACATATACATGGCTTCTAATTGCCTTTGGTACATTTTTTTAGTTGGTACGGAGGACGTGCATGAAGAGATAGTAGCTGCTGTAAATGCTCTTGTTGGTTCTGGTAGTGTCTTCTGAAATATTTGGTCATTTTTTTGTTGAAGTTTTGGGCTTTTTTTTTTTTTTTTTTTGGTTTGAAATTTCTACTCGCATTGGTTGATTTTACTTGCATTGCAGGCCATGCATTTCCCAACTCCTTTTGGAGGCAGATGGAGCCTTTTCTTGGTTTCATATCTGATGCAGATATTGCCTATTTGAAGCAGCAGGTACCAGAACCCTTTAATATATTCCCTTTTTAAGGAATAAAAAAATCATTGGAAAATATTATTGGATTAAATATTTATTGAAATGCTTAATATGAATTAGTGGTTGCAATTTATGTTTCTTTTTGGCCACGGTGGGTGAAATTTTTTCAACAAGGTAGGGGAGAGGGGAATTGAACCTAAAAATTTACCCTCCATTTCCTCTAGGAGAGGCATGGGTTCTTGCCTTTATTTATGTTGTTATCAAGTTTTGAACAAAGGCATGAGATAAATAAGTTCCTCTTGACTTGCTGATTTATGTTAGGCATTGATGGCTAACCATGTGATTAATTTATAAGAATTCATCTCTTATTTTATTTTGTTATGCAATCCTAAAGTTACCTTTTCAAAATTATTTATTTAACATTAGATAATGAGTGTTCTCTTCAACCTCATCCTTGTAACACTATCTTTTCTGAATGCACCTTTTTTCGTGAATAGTTAGAAGTGCCTTGTTTCTTATTGAACCATCAATTGTTTTTGGTACTCAAATACATCTTTTCACAAATATTTTGGTCTCTCTATACTGTTTCATATCTTTCAGGGAAATCATGAAACAAGACCGGGATCAACACCCCTTCCTTCTATTGCAGATGGTTGTAGTACCATCTCCAATGGATGTGGATTGCTTGAAAAGGAAAGAGCTGGCAGAATTGCTGCTGTAACATCAAATGATGAACTCCTTTCACAGCAGTTGCTTTTGGATAAAAGGGACAATAATCTGATACCCCTCTGTCAGAGATTTTTGGCAGCTCTAATTCCAGAAGAAGATAGTGACAGTGGAAATGAAGACCTCCAATTTGGCATATATGGAGCTGGATTTCAGATGGATGGAGAATTGGGATCTAATGGTTTGAGACATATCGTTAATTTCCAATCTACTGAGCATGCTTCTTTTAATGGTTATAGGACATCTGGGAAGCCAGAATGCGATGATCCTGAAATTGATATGGTGGGAAAGACAGGAATTAGCTCAACTTTTAGTCATTCCCTGAATGGCACATTTCTAGACAAACCAATGCCTGATATGGTTTCTTCAGAATTTGAGTACGAGGGTATGAAGATAAATGAGAAAATCCTTTTGGAGGCTCAAAGTATCGGAATCTTCTTAGAACCAATGGTTGGTCTACTTCTACATGAATATTTATATTAAATGCTGCATTATCCCTATCTTTTGATATTATTTCATCCAACATTTGGCAATTATCTCTCTCTTGCGCTCTTTGTTGTTTCAAAATCAATATCATGATGTAGCAATCTGATCTCCATTTCCATCATTATCTGAATGGTTGGTTGTCAAATAGTGCATGTATGTCCACGACATCTTCTCATTATCTCAAAGGGCTTGTTTTTTCTGACTACTGTTATGCTTGTGTGTCTGGTTTGTTCTATTTCATCCTTGACATTAAGATTGTTAATGTATTTAACTTTACGTATTTCACTCTTTTTCAGCCTGACATAACACAGATGGATGATGATGAAATCTGTGAGGACGTTGGTAAGCTAGAGGAGAAGCTTGATGAACAGGTAGTTTCTCAAAGGAATTATTGAGGCTCCAATATGTAATCTTGTATTTATATTATCTTTTTTCTTCGCAGTATTGTTTTCACCTGTAATTTTATGATAATTGCCTTTAGATAGTCAACGATTTCTATCTTTCTTCCATGCCACGCCGCTATATTTAATTGTTGGACTTTCTAACATAAGGTTTAAAACTTTTTCTGAGAAGTTCAATTTATAATTTTGATGTGAATGCAATAGGTTTCAAGGAAGAAAGGCTTGCTTGATAAACTGTTGAAAGCTGCCTCAGAAACAAGAGCACTTCAGGAGAAGTATTGTTTTATCCTTTCTCTCCAGATAGTTTTGTATTCATTTTCCTTTTAACATAAAGTCATTGGTACCTGGTATATGTATAAGCATATAATTTTTTATATAGGGAATTTGAACAAAATGCTCTTGACAAGCTTGTCACGATGGCTTATGAAAAGTACATGGTAATTCTCCTAATATCCAATCTCCTTTTCGTTTTGGTTTTCATTTGGGCACACCCATAATGATAATGTTTAATATCTTGAATGCACAGAACCAAGTCTGTACAAAAGCCCTTTAACATAAGGATATAGACAACCAATCTTTAGTCTAGAATAAAGTCACAGGATTTCAAGGAAATAATTGTCTGGCTGGACTAAAACTAACAAAGCAAGAAAAAAATGGAAATGGTCGGGTTGACTATATTATTAACCTTAACTGAGTCAAAGTTGGTGAAAATCTTCTATATCACAGGAGTGAACTACCTCCTATTGGGTAGTTCAAACTCCTTAAAATAATCAGATAGTGAAGAGACAACATCTCAAGATGGGTCCAGAAAATTCTTTTGGCCGTTATCTTAGCTCAAGTGGATAATGCTTCTCCAGTCCTCCTTATCTTATATCTGGAATCTGTTTTGACTCTGAGTGTATGTGGTTGAAAAACTGAGGTAGTGTACTTTCCCCTCCCCATTCCCAGTATATATGCTTAGACGTTCTCAAGAATCTATTATTTTTAAACCATTGAGTATCTGGGGTTTGGATTTTTTTTTTTACAAGCCCTTTGAAGAATTTGGCCATCAGAGCTTTAGCTAATAACTCTTCTGTTCTCTCTTTAGCTACATAGATGACAAAGATAGTTAAAATGCTAAGAACTGAATGGGTAGTTTGGGCTTTTTGTTTCAAAATTTATATTATAAATGGAATATTGTCTCAAGTTTGAGTTTGCTTCTAGTTTTTCTCCCCTCTTAGAGCTTCTTACCAAGGTGGATAAATTTGCTTGGTTTTCTCTGTTTATGTTACAGCTTTTCATTTTCCACTGAGAATTTTTCAGTATCATGCTGGTGTTCTATTTTTGACAATTTATCCATTATCTTTTAATAGAGTTGTTGGGGTCCTAATGCTACTGGTGGGAAGAGTTCCAGTAACAAAATGATCAAGCAAGCTGCCTTAGCATTTGTTAAACGAACATTAGATCAATATCATAAATTTGAAGATACAGGCAAGAGCTGTTTCGATGAGCCCATGCTTAGGGACATTTTTGTTTCTGGATCTTCCCGGCTAAATGGTGCACGACCAGTAGATACTCCTACAGATGGCGGCGAATCTGGGAAGCCATGTGCTTACAGCTCCACCCGTTCTCTGGAAGGTCGAACTTCAGGTATTTACTGTGGTGCCTATGGAAAGACTGAGAGCATACACTTTAATTCCTTCATGTCTAGTTGTGTCTGTTCATGTGTGTTCCATCCCATGTAATGTAATCATCTCTAAGATGTTCTTCATTGGTACTTTTTGCTCTGTCTTCTCACACAAAACAACTCTGGCAGGTCAAAGTGGGGATAGCTATGCTGTTGATCTGCTTCCACCCACAAACCGATTATCCGACCAAACCACTGTTAAAGATGACTTATGGTCTAACAAGGTGAAAAAGAGAGAGTTACCGCTGGAGGATGTAGTTGCTGGTACTATTGGTGCTTCTAGTGTTCAGCCAGGCATTGGGAGTTCTTTGTCAAGCAGTACAAAAGGAAAGAGGAGTGAGAGAGACAGAGATGGAAAGGGACTTGGTAGAGAGGTTTTATCTAGAAATGGAACTAATAAGATTGGTCGACCAGCATCCAATGTTAAGGGGGAAAGGAAACTAAAAATAAAGCCTAAGCAGAAAATGACTCAACTATCTGTTTCTGTGAACGGCATTCTTGGTGAGATGTCAGAGCACCCCAAACCATCAACCTCCATATCAAAGTCAAATGAGATTACTATCAATAATAATGCCAAAGAAAAAGATGATTTTGGCCTGGATGTACTGGATGACTTGCAGCTACCAGGACAAGATTTGGGTTCATGGTTAAACATTGATGATGATGGATTACAAGATCATGATTTCATGGGCCTTGAAATTCCCATGGATGATCTTTCTGACTTGAATATGATGGTTTGAGTTTGCTTTCTTTGTATAGTCTTGTTCATTATACCGTTGACAAACAAAAACATAATCACTGTCATCAAGAGATTACTGTTACATGGATAGTTGCTTGGCTGTCCGGTCCACAATTAGGTTACACAGATTCTTTATAGACTCCCCCAGAAGTTGATTTTCAAGTGAACCCATTTGGATATCTTGAATTTTTCTCTTAAGTTGATGACTTCGACTGTAAAGATCTTTTGTTCCTACTAGTATGTCTTAGCAAAAATGTATCCTGGCTGTAGCCTTTACAAATCAGAAGTAATGCTCAGATTGTACATAAAATTTATATTCTCAATAAAATTAGTTATTTTTGTTCAATATAATACCTTATAAACGTAATCTTGTAGGGTTTTCTTTCCTGATTTTCTGTTTTCTTGGTTTTCATTTTCACTTGCCAACTGCAATGGCCGTTCAAAGTTATATGAGATGTGGTAATTTCTCCTGAGGTTTGTTTATGAAGAAATTTCTCTTCTAAGGATAAGAGGTAAGAATGTTCAATTCAAGAAAAAGATGATTTGTGATACTGACGGGGGACTATTAGTTCTGTTTTTTTTCCTAGGTTAATACTTGAAGTTGCAGGTTCTCACTATCAGCTGCATTTATTAACTCGTACTAAAAGGTTGTTGCATCAAATTTGTGCTTCTCTTTACTGTGCTTCTAGGGTACTGACTTCTCACAGTGTTACATGCACTATGTTATGCTTTAAGTCATTATTTGTAATCAATTTTGCATTGCACTCTTCTATCTCTCCTCCTTTCTCCTAGTAAGAAATCTACAATGTTTGCAGGTAAATTGCTCTCTTGGATTTCCTGATTGAAAGACCTATATACCTGGGATTCAATGTTAGATTGCCATCTGCCATGTTCTGATAAACCTGCATTGCCACTGAGGTAACCTTTGTCTAGTCTTCACCATAAACCTTTCCAGGCATTTTATATTTTTCTTTACAATTATTTTTGCAAGAGAAAATATCTACATTCTTTATTTTCCTTCTCTTAGGGAAGGAGAGTCATTATTTCTAGGACATTGTCTAAAGCTTGGCAGTGCTCATGTTATGTAATGTTCATCCCCTGCAGTTTAAAGCTTACATTTGATTTAGTTTTTCATGCATCTCAACTTGCTTTATATAAAAAGTTTGATATATTGGATGGGCACATAAGGAATCTTGTCATGTTTGTATTGAGACATAAGTTCTTTTTGTAATTTCTCCTCTAGGAAAATAGACTTTAGGCTTGAGTATACGTTTGCTTTAGTTGCTATCATTGTAACTCAAGCTGCTTGCTGGTATTTGGTTTAATTGTTCATATATTGGCCTCTTCAGTTATCATGTTTAAGCATTTCTGAATTCATTAGAAACTTGAGATTCTTTTGCGTAAAAATTGCACACCTTGTTTGGTTACCACAGTAGGGGCTAAATGATTCTGAGGTGCTTCTGGTATTTACTTCTTGAGAACTTTGATTTGGCGTCCTGCTTTGCAGTGCTTCTCAGTGTATGGTTAGGGATGACTATCGTTTTTAACTAATTTTGTTCAGTTTCTTGGAATCATTCCTGTATGTCGTGGTTCGAAAATCAAGTTGCAAAACAAAAGAAATCGTTCCTGTATCATGTGGTTCAATAATCAAGTCGCAAAACAAAAGGACGAAATTGTGGAGGTTGGGTTGTTTCCTTTGTTCCTTCATCATATTAGTAACTAAGCAGAGACTGCCCTCCCAATTTGCATTCATATGACCTTTCAATATTTATAAAATTTTCCTTGGAAAAGAAATCGACCCTGAGAATTAATTATGAGCCTGTTTCTCAGTTCTGTTTAAGCTTGTAAAGGTCTAGTTATGCTGGGAAATTCTGCTGCAAGAAGTTGTTCTATTCTGGGGATGGAAATATACACTCATAAATGTTTTACCTTGAAATACTTGTGTATTGAAATGCAGGGAAGTTTCAACCAATAATATGTGGCTATATTTTGCATTTTTGTGGTTGTCAAGTATTAATTTTTTGGTGACTGAATTAAAAAAGGGTCCATACTTTGTACCTGCAATCGTTAGTTAAACGCAGAATTGAGCCAATTGCGATGATTCAAGGGCAGATTTCTATCATACAAAACTTCCATGACATTGTCTGTAGATCACAAAGCAAGACATTTTTCCATACTTTATTTCTTAGGAATCTTCTCATTTGGTTACTGTATTGTATATGTATTACCATAAAATAAAAAATAATTCTTACAAATTTAAGCTTGAAATGAGAAAGATAATTAAAAACTCGTCTTCCTTTTCATTGTTAGAAGTAAGTCATGAAAATAGTTAAATATCATTAATTGAATTAATTTATTACCAACTCATATACTGAAACATGTGTAAAAAATAATACTCTTATTATTAATGATTTTAGTAATCTTTTATGTAATTAACGCTGCACCACCGATGTGGCTGTTAGCTTGATGGTAAGGATTTTGGAATTTATTATTCTTTTCATGTCATTTATTTAATAAAAACTAAACAAAATAAAAACCAATTCCATCTCTAGTAATCTTTTCTTTTTTCGTCGTCGGATTTGCTGGCGGTGTCGTCGTATTCTTCTTCTTTCGAACAATCCTTTCTTGTTTATGGGTGAGTAGCTCGTTTGTCACCTTCTGTTCTGGACGCAGTTCGTTGCGGCCATGGACAGAGAACCTGAGGTGGAAAAAACGGTGCAATAGTGGGAGTGGAACTGTTGCAGAAACGGAGCTGGGGATAGTGTTATATTTGCTCTTCAGTTTTCAAACTTTTAAAGTTTCACTATGAACAATGTTTTCCAATTTGTGTGTGAGACAAGAGGGGAAAAGACAAGATGGTAAGTAAAGGGACCAAACGGAGCCGTTTGAAATTCAATCACAATAAAAGAAATTTAAATATAGCTGATGGAATACTTGTCATGGATTTAGAGAGATTTTTATATTTTTGTTTGGTAAGCTTCTGCTTTGCAAAATTTTTAAGTTTGATCCATTCATGCTTCTGGTAATATTGATATTCTCTATGTAGGTGTGGATTTATCAATTTTGCTAGTAATAGGAAATGTTTATGCTGCCAGGAGGCAAGGCCCAAGAGATAGTTAAATCTTGGGGAATGGGAATGCCCTCCGTATGTTTCTCTATTTCCCTCTCCGCAACGGTTCCGCTCTCACTGTCGTACCATTGTTTTCCACCTCAGCTTCTCTGTCCATAGCCAAAACGGACTACTCCCGAAGAGGAAGGTGACGAACGAGCTACCTGATCAGAAAGAAGTGAGGGTTGTTAGGAAGAAGAAGAATTCGGTGAGGCTACTGACGAGTCTAACGGCGAAAAAAATTGTTCTGGCGAAGGTGATTGAGAGGATTATTAGAGATGGAATTGACTATTATTTTGTTTTTTTTTTTATCAAATAAATGACATGTAAATGTGTTAAAGGATATTATTATTATTGTGGGATATGTTTTAGGAATATTTAAATATAAACAGCGGTAATCCCATTTTATTTATAAACCTTAAAGGCATATAGGAAATATATATAATATATTTCTTAAATATATGTCTAAAAGATATACAATATATTTTAAAAAATAATAATATCCCATAATAATATATTTTTTAAATATATCCCAATAATAATATTCTAACACTCCTCTCAAGTTGGAGCATGCAGATCATAAATACTCAACTTGCTAAGAAGATATTCAAATTGCAGTTTATCAAGTACATTTGTAAAAATGTCAACCAATTGAACTAAGGCCAGAACAAAAGAAGGTGCAATCAACCTATCCTGAATTGCATCCCTAACAAAGTGACAATCCATTTCAATATGTTTAGTATGCTTGTGAAATACAAGATTCTGTACAATATGCAACGCAAATTGAATATCAGAAAATAAAAAAAAATAGCTTTAGGATGATGAACACCTAAGCTCAATAGCAAGGCCTTCAGTTACTTGAACTCACAAGTGACGGAAGCCATAGACCTATACTCATCCTCAGCGGAAGAATAGGAAACAGTATGTTGTTTCTTAGTTTTTCAAGAAATAGGAGATTATCCCAAAAATACAAGCTGGCCAGTAGGTGAACGCCGAGTTAACGGATAAGTAGCTCAATATGAATCACACCACCCCTTTAAGGACAAATCACTATTAGATCTTAATAGAACTCCTTGGCCAGGAGAACCTTTTAAGTATTGGACAACCCGTAGAGCTGCGTCCCAATGCTCCTGCCTCGACTCATGCATAAACTAAGATAAAACATGAACCGAGTATGCTAAATCAGGTCTGGTCACTACCAAAAAAATCAAACGATCCATTAATCGTCTGTACAACTCAAGATCAGTTAAAACCGCCCCTATAGCATGTGCCAATCTATGATTTTACTCTATTGGGAATCCTGCGGGCTTTGCTCCCAAAAAACCCATCTCTGAAATAATATCAAGTGCGTATTTCCTTTGACAAAGAAATATACCCAAAGAACTATAAGCTACCTCTATCCCCAAAAAATATTTGGCATAATTGCAAAAAATACTCTCAACGTTTAGGGGTTTTAGATTTTGTTGCATTGACCTTTTATTTATTGTGGCCCCTAACGTAACGATTTTTCCACAATTCAGTCCAATTTTAACGGGAAACGTCAATTGACCGTTAGTCAAGCGCCGGTCAACAAAACTATCTATGTGGCGTGCCAAGTTGAAGATGACTTGTCAAAAAAAGAATTAAATATAAAATTAAAAAGAAATGAATAGTCTAAAAAAATAACCCCAAATTGTGAAATCCCTAAAAACTGTAATTCCCAAATCATCATTGAATCCTTAAAACTCTTACGATAAAAAAAAGCTTCAACAATTTCCAATATTCAAGAAACTCGCGACAACAAAAGAGTCTGATTGCAAAAGAAATCTCAGGGGAATGAGGGGGATCTAAAGATTGATATGATTAGGGCAGACTTCGTAACCCAAATTGAAAGGTAGGTGATTTTTGATTGGGTTTTTTGGGAAAATGTTGTGGTTTTTTATTTTTAATTTGGTATAATTTAGATACCCAAAGTCAAAAATGTTATGGTTGTTGTCTGCTATAGTTTCAATTGCCACAAAAATGGGTTTTTTAACAACAGCGGTGCTTGAAAATTGTTAGTGTTGTCGATTTTTTATGCGATAGTGGGGTATAAGATGTAGGGACCGAACTACATAGAAAAGCAATAATTCCAAGCAAAAAGCTTTTCAAATATGTTTGAATATCGAAAAGGAAGGATGCCTACTATGTTCTGTTGTTTACTTTTAGTAATGTCTTAGTGCTTGTTGTTGTATTCAAAGAAGTGGTCATGTTTTGGATTTTGTTTTTTTGCTGAATAGATTGTTTGTTTATGGTTGCAGATGTCGTGGGATGAGAAATATTACCTTATTTTGCACGTGGGTGGGCGCTTTTTAAAGGATCCATATGTTAGATATGTAAGTGGGGAAGTGATTAGGCTTAAAGAGGACCTAGACGCAATATCATATTTTGAATTATGTAAAATAGTGAAAATTGGGTTAGGATTTCACACTGTCATGTTAATATATTTTCATGAGCCTGGTACGGTAGGTTTGCAAAATAATCTAAGGGTGATTTATGATGACACTTCCACAATTGCTATGTTAGACTTTTGAGTTAAGTTTAAGGAAATTAACCTATATGTTAAACATGAGGGAGATATGTTACTATTGATTGTTGGGGAGAGTGATTTTGAAGATGATATGTTACTATTGAGTGTTGGAGAGAGTGATTTTGAAGGAGTAGAAGCTAATGGGGAGGGTGATGTTGAAGGGGTACAAGCTGATGGGGAAGGTGATGCTGAAGGGGGAGAAGCTAATGGGGAGGGTGATGTAGAAAGGGTACAAGCTGTTGGGTAGGGTGATGTTGAAGGGGTAAAAGCTGATAGGGAGGGTGTGACTGCTACGCAGTTTGAGGCAGATGAGTATGGTGGTGGGCAGATGAGTTTAGGATCAACTGTTGGAGAAGATAATGGTAGTGGTTTTGGATCATCTGTTGGTGATGAAAATGCTGCTAATTTTGCAACATCAGATGGAGTGGATAATGTTGCTACTGCAGTTAGTGGAGAAGAGGAGGATGGAAATGAGGCTGAGATATATGACTTAGATGAACATGGCAGCTTGGTTGGGTCAGATGAAGATGAAGAACATGAAGATGGTGACAGAAGGACAAGCAAGTTTCCCTTATACAAAGACCAGTCTGATCCATTAAAATTTAGTTTGGGAATGTTGTTTAAGGATAGCAAACAATTTAAGAGTGCAATTCGAAACTACTTTAAAGAATGTAGAAGACAACTGAAGTTTCTTAGGAATGAACTGAAATGGGTTGCTGTGAAGTGCATTGCTTCCACTAACTGTCCATAAAGAATTTTGGCTAGCTACAATCCTGTTGCCAAATGTTTGCAAATTAAGAATTTTCAGGAGGAGCACCATTGTTTGGTTAGTTCTAAGAATAAAATGGTGACTACTGCTATGATTGCCCAACATTTTGAAGCAATTATCAAGGATCACCCTAAGATGAAGATGAGGGAAATTCAAAGAAGATGTGCTTCAGAGATATATGTAAATGTGAGCATTGACTATTGTTATAGAGCTAAGAAAATAGTGAAGGAGAAAATGATTGGGAATTCTAAGGAGGAATTTGGCCAATTATGAGAGTATGCTCATGAGTTAAGGTCAAAGATGCCAGACAACACAATAAAAATGGTTGTTCAAAGGGTTACAATAGACTCCCCTCCTCATTTTAAACGGTTTTATGTGTGCTTTGATGCACTAAAGAGAGGTTGGAAAGTGAGGTGTAGGCCGCTCATTGAGCTAGATGATTGCTTCCTAAAAAGCCCATTTAAGAGTTAATTTCTCGCAGCTGTTAGAAGGGACGTAAACAACCAAATGTTCCCTATTGCATGGGCTATGGTTGAAGTGGAGTGCACTGATTCATGGGTCTGGTTTCTCAGTCTTCTATCAGTTGATTTGGGCTTGGAAGATGGGTATGGGTACACAATTATTAGTGACCAACAAAAGGTTAGTGGTAACTAATTTGGGTTTGGTCTTGTCTTTTTATTCTGTTAAGTATAATTAACTATATTTTTCTAACAATCAATCTGGTTCATTATGACACAATTAGGGCCTTGAGATTGTAATTTCTGACATACTGCCAAGGGTGGAACATAGGAATTGTGCGAGGCACGTGTTTGCAAATTGGTCAGGGAGGAAGCTAGGGAAATCATATGAGTATGATTTTTGACAGATTGTGAAGTCCATGACTGAGAGGGAGCGGGAGGAACTATGTGTATCACGGAGAAGAAAGATAAGGATGCTTATGATAGTTTGATGAGAAAGTCTCCAAAGATGTGGACTAGGGCTTTTTTGGGGACTACTTGTAAATCAGATATAGTTGACAACAATCTATGTGAAGCCTTTAATTCAAACATTGTTGAAGCTAGGTTCAAAAGCATTATTAAAATGCTTGAGAATATTAGGACCAAGATGATGACTAGGATAGTACAAAAAAGGAAGTTATGTAATGGATGGAAGCAAAATTATGGTCCATTGGTGAAAGCTAAGTTTGATGCCAACAAGAAGGACTGTGTAAAGTGGCAATTGATATGGAATGGTGAAAATGGATGTGAGATGAGAAAAGGAAGTTATTGATAAATGCCAAAAGTAACATGTTTTAGCTTCATTCTAAATGCATTTTTGGATGATTATTTGATTTAAAATGGTGAATTTTATACTCCCATTCCTTTAAATTCATGTTTCTATACTTGGGAGAGCATTTGAGAGCAAAAAGAGCGAAAAATGATCGAAAAATGATAGAAAATCAAAAAATCAAAGCAAGTTTCAAGAGCCACATAGGCTAGGCCATTCCACACAGACTAGGCCATTCCACATGGGCTAGACACACGGCCGTGTGGGTCATATAGGCTGCCACACGACCATGCGCTAGACCGTGTGGATTTCACGAATCGCACTCCAAACATGCAGGAAAACACAAATTTTAGGTTTTTCGGGCATTCTAAGACATATATATGACAAAGATAAGAATGTGAGAGTGAGCTGTTAGAGAATATTGAAGAAAACAACTCAAAAAACACAATTGAAGCCGACTCTGAAGCAAATTTCCATTAAGATTGAAGATCTCCTTTTGATTTCTTTGAAGTTTATTAGGAATGTCTTTATTTCTTGTGGTTATATTGTCTTTGAGATGTTTTTATTTGCTATCATGAACTAATTTTCCATATACCTAGGGAGATGAACCCTAGGATGGATTCTGTTATTTGATTTCTACTTTTACGTAATAAATACTTGGATATTGTTCTCAATTATGTGTGCTTAATTCTTGGTTTAATATTTCCAGATTATTAATCCATGTTTGATGTGCTTGAATCAAAAGAGGAATAAACCTTGTTTAAGAGTAGATCTAGCATAATTGAGTAAAGTTGCATTTAATCCTAGAAATAGGACGACATAAATCTACCATATTAGAGTCAAATCTAATAGGGGAATCCATATATCGAGTTAATGCGATAATAGATGTTTTAATTAGAAATAAATTTCAATTAATCAACCTAGAGTCAGTTGCTCTTAGTCTTGAAGAAAGATATTAGCATAATTTAGGGATTTCTACGGATCATGATACTAAGTGAAGAAATTGCGTAATTTAGATTAATAATGACATATGAAGTCTAGGTGGATTCTTTCTTGGGTATTGTCTCGCTTCTTGGTTGCTAATCGTTTATTTTACTGATTTGTTCTTTGTTGTGTTCTTTAGTTAATTAATTTAGTTAACTTTAGTTTTAATCAATCACTCCAATTTGTCGGTTAAATAATAGAAAGGCGGTAATTACTAGTACTTTTAGTCCTCGTGGGAACGATATCTTTCCTCACTGTGGCTATACTATTAATTGATAGGTGCACTTGCCTTTGTCAAATTTTTAGTTGGTTTACAACTGCAATCAGTTATCAATATACAGTAGACCTAAGTCAAAGGATATGTAGCTGTAGAAACTGGAAAATTAGTAGGATTCTATGTGCCCATGCATGTGCTACCATGTATCACCTAGGGCTTCAACCAGATGACTATCTGCATGAATGTTATCACATAAAAACCTATAAGAAATTTTACTCATTTCCAATGCAGAACATAAATGGGCCACATGATTGGGCAAAAATTGGTATTGAGCCAGTGCTACCTCTTATTGAAAGGAAGATACCTGGGAGGCCCAAAAAGAATAGGAGGATGTCTAAAGATGAACCCAAGAAATTGAAGCCTGACCACTTGAGTATGAAAGGTCAAATCATGACATGTACTCAATGTAGCCAACATGGCCATAACAAGCGGTCTTGCACACAAGGAAACGAACATGCTAAACAGGTACAATGTTGTTCTTCACTCATATATATTGAGTAAATTTATTTTGTCTAACCACTTTCATTATGGTCCATGTTTTGCAGAAAGATGCACAACCACCCAAACAAAAAGGGAAATCTCCCATTAAAAAGTCAACAACCTTAGATAAATCTAAGGGAAAGCAACCCAAGAAAGGCAAAATACATGGAATAGGTGTAATAAGCTGTTTTCAGTGATTCGAAAATAGTGGTTTCGAGAACACAATTTTGACGAGTGAATTATTATTTTAATATTTATTATAGGTCTATGGGATTATATTAAGGTCGTATTAAAATTTTGTTAAGAAATTTTGATGTTTAAATGGTTAATTAATCGAAAAGGACTAAATCGTAAAAAGTGTAAAAGTTGAGTTCTATTAGTTAAAAGGGTCCAATGGCTATGAAATCTTAAATTAAAGGACTTTAATGGTAAATAGACCATTTAAGGTGTTAGTGGATGTGTATGGACAAGCTTTTAATGAAATTTTGATAATTTTTAAAGGTTTAAATGGTAATTGATTAATTAAAAGGAAAATGAAGTAAAGAAAGATGAGACAAAGTCATCATCTTCTTCCTTTCATTTTTTTCAACTAAAAATCACCATTGTTTTAGGGTTTGAGCATTTGACTAGGCTTTCATCTTGCATGTAAGTGATTCCGGGCCCCGTTTTTAATGATTTTTATGTTTTTGAGTTTGTTTTAGCTTAATCTAGTTAGCCCGGAGGTCAATTTGCAAAACTGTTAAAGGTTTAAGGACTTTCCATGAATGTTTTTGGATAGGTTTTGATGTTAGTTGATAGATTATTAGTTTTGGTTGTAAAACAAACATGTTTTGTTCAGTGATTTTGATGAAAATGACAATTAGCGATTAAATTGTTAAAAGCGTGAAACCATGAGTTTTGTTGTGAATTGTTGATAATTATGAGTTTCTTTAAGGTCCCTTTCATCATGGGTTAAGTTTGATTTAGGTTAAATTGGTTAAATTTTAAGTTATGGGCTTAAGGACTAAATTATGAGAAGTTAAAATGTTAGGGGCAAATTTGTAATTTTACATAATTATGAATTATGGATTAAATTGAATTCTAGAATTATTTAATTGAATTAAATTATTTATTTAGATCAAGATAAACCACAATGGGATCTAAACTGAGGAAAAGCTAAAGCTTTAGACTAGTTTGACTTTACTTCTACGCCCTGGTTATCGAGGTAAGTTCGTATGAACTGCAATCGTATTAATGCTAGATAAATTTGAATGTTTTCTATGTTGTAATATAAATGAATTTGAAAATAAATGTATTCATGCTATGATGAATTGACGGATAATGAGTCCCAGTTGAACCTTAAGAATTCTTAGGATGCAAATGACATGTCATTAGGGATTTCATGTTTTAGGTGCTGGTCTTGAATGTACTACCGATGGCTGAGGTCCTACATTGTTGTGGATTCTCCATAGCTCGTGTGAGCAGTATCGTGTAACTTACATTCTGTCCCACAACTCGTGTGAGTAGGCCCATTTCACAGCTCGTGTGAGCAATGATGTAAAGTAAATGTTACAGTTATATGTGAAGACACACTATGTGTGAGCTTTCCCGAGTATCCGATGAAATTCTAGATGGTTCAATGGGTAAGAAAAAAGAAATGAAATGGTAAGTATGCAAATGGAATGAATCATGATCTTATGGCAACATTGACGAGTTAAATGTTATGTATATATATGGTAAACTACATAATTTATGGTTGATTTCATGTGTATCATGAACAAGTATACTAACTTGTGAATTTGATGATGTTGTATAGGCTTTTAATAAGCTTATGGAATTGATGATGATTTATGTTTAATCTGTGAATTGTATAAATGACATGGTAAGTTATGTTTTAGTTTATACGAGTTTACTAAGCACTCGTTGCTTACGTAGTTTCTTTACTTTGTTTTATATATTATCGAAAGCTCAACCGGTTGGAAGTTCGTCAGAGACCTATCATACTATCCAACAACTAATTTGGTAGATTTTGTGTATTTTGGCCAATGTTAATAATGGCATGGACAGGTTGTTTTGTAATGGTGATTTGGTATGTTTATGCTTTTAAGTCTATAGTTGATTTGGTACGCTTTAATGCTTTATCAAGTTATGTCAAATTGGTCACTTTTGAGTACTTGCAAATAAGATTCTTTTGGTATGTTGATGATTTGCCTTGAAAATGGTGAATTTGTGACATATTTTGACACATATTTGAACTAGGTCTTTATGCATGAATTGAGGCAATGGTAACATGTTTAGGTAAATGATGTTTTGATGCTATTGTGGTGCCTTTGAATGACATATTGGCTAGGTGATTTAGGATGAT
This sequence comes from Gossypium sturtianum, assembly GCA_025698515.1. Classification (NCBI taxonomy): domain Eukaryota; kingdom Viridiplantae; phylum Streptophyta; class Magnoliopsida; order Malvales; family Malvaceae; genus Gossypium; species Gossypium sturtianum. Next base: position 137,385,219 of record CM046948.1, on the reverse strand, counting down.
TGAAATGGCATGTTTATGTATGTTTGAATGGTTTTTGAACCTTTTGAATGTGTGCCTAAATGGTTTGAATGATTAGGTATGAATTGAACTTGTAATTGCTTGATTTTAGGTAAATTTTGGGTTCACACGACCTGGGACACGGGCTGTCACATGGCTTGGCAATATGGTCGTGTGTCATTTGAGTTTTCTTAGTGTTTCAAGTCAGTGAGTTACACGGCCTAGCACAAGTAAGTGTGTGGCAACTCAGAGAGTTACACGACCTAGCACACGACCTGACACATGGGCGTGTGGGGCATCTCAGTGAGTTACACGGGTGAGGACACAACCGTGTGTCCCTTGTTCAAAAGTTACACGGCCTGGGGTGATGTCACATGGCTTGCCACACGGCCATGTACCCCTGTTTTCCAATTTTTGCAACTTTTTCTTAAACTTTCTATTTTTTTTCAAATTAGTCCAGAATTTCTTCTAAGCTATTTTTAGGGCCTCGAAGGCTCGATTTAGGGACAAAATGCATGTGAAGGAATGATTTATGATATGTTTAAGATATTTAATGTTATGAAGGTAAATGTTTTCTGTTTGTACGGAATGCTCCGTAACCTTAATTTAGCGACGGAGACGAGTTTGGGGTGTTACAATAGGGTTGTATACAGACTTGAATACTTGGAATCAAACATTTTATGTGAGTTTTCTTCATTTTACTATTGATCAAACATTGTATATGATAAACCATAATTTATACATATTTTAACCCCATGCTTATCTTATTTTTGGATGAGTTTTCATTAGATTTGATGAATTCGATGCTCCTAATCCTTTAATTTAATGTTTTACACTCAGGAGAGCTTAGGGAGTCGAAAAGAATGAGAAACGGGCTAAAAAGGGACAAAATGGGCCTACCTTAGAATTCAACACGACCTGGGCCATTGGACACGACCGTGTGTAACGAGCAGGATCGAACACGGCCTGGATCAACATACACGCGGACCACCACTACCGTGTGTGGCGGCGTATGCGCAGCACGGTCTAAGGAGTCGAACACGGGCGTGTCACACGGGCGTGTCCCTGCCGTATCAAAGATTAATTCTATCCGGAAAAGGTTACTTGTGGGCAAAGAAAGACGTTCCAAAGCCTATATAAACACCCTAAGGGGTGACCTAAAAGGGGACGCGAAGTAGAACGCAGAAAATACTCGAAGACAGCCGTCGGAAGCAACTCGGAGGAAGGATCTCCATCAAGACTGAAGATCTCCCATCAATTTCTTTAGAAGTTTTTTGGGTTTTCCTATGTTTTGTTGTTTTCCTTATTTTGAGATGTTTCCTTCTATCAGTATGAACTAAATCCCTTAGATACCTAAGGGGATGAAACCTAAGACGGGTCTTATTACTATTTGATTTATAAGATAAATACTTGTTATTATTCTTAATTGTGAGTTCTTATTCTTGTTTTGATAATTCAGGTTGTTGATTCAAGTCGAATGTGCTTATTCAGTGGAACAAAAGTCCCTGTTTAAGAGTAGATCAACATAATTAAGTGGAGTTGATTGCAACCCTAGAAATAGGGCGACGAAAATCTGTCGGATTAGAGTCAAATCTAATAAGGGAATCCATAGATCGAGTTAATGCGACAATAAGGGTTTTAATTAGAAAGAGCTTTCAATTATTCAACCTAGAGTCGATTGTTTTTAGTCTCGAGAGAGATATTAACATAAATCAGGGATTTCTACGGATTAAGTCAAGTGAATAAATCATATGAATCAAAAGTAATAAGTGAAGTCTAGGTGGATTCTTCTTTGGGTATTGCCTTTATCATATAAGTTGTCTAAAAGTATTTTCCTAAATTCATTCTCTGTCGTGTTATTAATTAGTTTTAGTTTAAAAAGAAATCACTCCAATTTTTAGGCTAGATAATAAAAGGATAGTAATTACTAGTACTCTTGGTCATTGTGGATACGATATTTCCGGTCTTACCATAACTATACTATTAAACGATAGGTGCGCTTGCCTTTATTGTGGTCATAGTTAGTTAGAGACACATCAAGTTTTTGGCGCCGTTGCCGGGGACTAAGATATTAGGAACGCTAAATTTTTATTACTTTAGCCATTTTATTTACTTTTATTGCAATTTATTTTTTATTTCTATTCACTAATTTTTTTCTTTTTTCTTTGCTTTTGGCAGGAACTTTTAGTTTATGACTAGAAGGAACTCGTCAGGACCATTACTTTTTGACTGTGAGATTGAAAGTACAGCTCGCAGAAACCGAAGAGAAATAAGGCGAAGTCTACAATACATAGAATAAGAGCAAGAAGACAAAACTAATACTACCGAAGAGATGGCTGATAATAATCCGCTACCTCCTGTGGTTGCCGCAAACCCGGTGAATCAAAATCCTGCTCCTCGTACTATGTATGATTATGCTAAACCTAATTTAACATGAACTGAATCAAGTATTGTTAGACCTGCTATTGCTGCAAATAATTTTGAACTGAAACCTAACACTATTCAGATGATTCAGCAATTTGTTCAGTTTGATGGTTTGCAGATGAGGATCCAAACAATCACTTGGCAAACTTTCTGGAATTCTGCGACACTTTCAAAATTAATGGAATTTCTGATGATGCCATTCGCCTTCGGCTGTTTCCCTTTTCATTGAGGAACAAGGCTAAACTGTGGTTGAACTCGTTACCATGAGGATCAATCACTACATGGGACCAAATGACCGAAAAATTTTTACTTAAATATTTTTCGCCGATTAAAACGGCTAAGTTGAGGAATGATATCTCTTCTTTTGTGCAGATGGATTTAGAGAAACTTTACGATGCATGGGAGAGATATAAGGTGTAACATCCTGAATTTTTGGGCCTATGCGTTTAATGGGTGGATATGTTTAATGTGTTAATTTAAGTGTTAGGGGTCCAAATTGGGCTCGGAGCTTAGGTAGAGGCCTTGATTAAAATTATCTGTTTTGGGCATTATAGGGTTTAAAAGGTAGTATCTATGTTTAAAATACCAAAATGGGCTTGTGGCCCAATCTTAGGAGGTGACGCCACACAAGGGAGTAAGGGGCCCAAATTTAAGTTTTATGGAGCCCAATTCTTTTAATTTAAGTTAGCTAAATTTTGGGCATTAGGATTAGGTGGAGTGGATGGCAACAAGGCTAAAATTTAGGGGTTTTAATGTTTAAAATATGTGGATAATAAGCAGATAAAGGCTATTATTTAGGAATTTATTTTATGTGGATAATAAGCAGATAAAGGCTAAAATTTAGGGATTTTAATGATTAAAATATGTGGATAATATGCTGATAAAGGAGGGAGGAGTTAGAGATAATTAAGTCTCTTTTAGATGAGCTAGTAGATTAAGATAAAGGAGAAAAGATAGGATTTATCTGCAAAGGTTAGGTAAGTCTTTGAAATTTCTATAAATAGGGGAATATCTCTTCAATTTCAGCATTTGGGTTTTTCTCTCATTCTTTTCTCTTCTTCTCTGAGTAAAAGCCGAAAACTCCTAAAGTTCCATCTTCTTCTTCATTCTCTGCAAAAGCCGAAATCTCCATAGTTTTTCTCTACTCATCCCATTTGTGAGAATAGTTCTATTCTTCCGGCATTTAATCTTTTCTTTTGGCATTGCCGAATCTTCTCTCTAGTGCTAGCCGAATCCCCATGTTAAGGTAAGTGTCGACTTCTGTTAAGCTCTCACATTCTATTTCAGTTTTTAAAAGGCAAAAGCCGAAAAGCTAATAGTTTAATGGTTCTATGTTGGGCGGCATTCCGGGATTTGAAGGAAACTTGGTCGTCTAGATCTAAAAGTCGAAAATCGTTAGTCTCTAATTTCGGGATTTCAAGGTAAGGAGATCTATTGATTTTAGTGTGAAAATTCGGGATTTACTAACCTTTGGCCGATTATAGGAGAGGTCAATTTTCGTGATTTTCCGGCTTTTGGTTGAACCAAGTTATAAATCCGGATAGCAAGGATACCGACTAAGAGTTTAGTACTTCGCGATAACAGGTGTGTAATACTTCCCCACCATCTAGAACTGATTATTAATATATGTTCATAAGTTTATATGTTATGATAAATGCCGAAATCTTGACTTAATGTGGGAAGCCCAAAAAGGGTAACGCAAATCGCCAGGTCAGTGAATAATCTGATTAAATGTTATAAGTAATTTGCTTGTATATGATTGCATGGGTTGGGTTGATGAAAGGAGGAAGTTATACGTTATATGTGTAGCGGTTTATACCGTGATCTGTTACATGTTGTAGCGGCTAATGCCGTGATCTGTTATAAGAGCTTCGGCCATAATATGTTGATGAGCAGCATGACTGCCATCTTGGCGTGTAGCGGTGTGGGTCGATTGTAGAAATCCCCAATGGTGTGAACGGTTGGTACGGGGGCGTGTAGCGGATGGAAACCTAGGCAAACGTGTTGGGCCTTGCATATTATTTGTTATTTAAATGAATGAAATTATTAATCTATTTTATGGGCCTAAGGCCCAAAATCTAGTGGTGCATGAGGGTTACACACTGAGTCTCGCGACTCACCCTATTAATTAACCTTTCAGGTGATACCTAGTGCTTCGGACCGGGTGAGAGAGGAACGCAAGGTGGCCATGCAAAAGACCAACTGGATCCAGCAAAAAGTCTCAAGTTAATACTTTATATTTTTAATTAATGGATTTTAAATCTCGTTGTAATAAGGCTATGGGCCACTAGTTTATGTTTTGTTTTATTTTGGGCTTTAATTACTTTTAGTTATTTAAATTCTTATTGAACTAATGTATCTATTTAAATTTGGGTTTTTAATTTATAAAGGCATATTTTATTTAAACTATCAACTATTAAATTTCTCTCGAATAAGAAGATAAACTTTAGAAAAAATATTTTTCTCTAAAAAACGACATGTTCTTCCAAAATTTTCTTAGTGACATACCGGATCCTGTCCGTGGTGTTTGGGCCGGTTTGAGGTGTTACAAATTGGTATCAGAGCCCGGTTCAAAACTCGGCTCTGGGGGTTTTTTGGGCTCAAAACGTTTTCTAAAGTTGGGTTTTCGAAACATGCATATTTATACAGGTCTGTTAGCTCAAAGATGACACTGCGTCTCCTACCCAAGTCCGCTGTAAGTATTCTCGAACCATTGTGTGATATAATATATGTGGGCTTGATGGGCTTTATAGGACGTAGATTAGTTAGATTAGAACTTGATGGACTTTAGGCCTAGCTGAAACAACTCTTAAAATCTCATAAGACTTAACTTCACTAAACAAACCCGTGAACGAGCCATAAGACTAGGGTGTGGTAACAGCATACGCATGTCTAGGATTGGATTCGGAAGAGCACGGTATTTAAGTAGTCCTAGTGACTCACCTCCTCTTCACTGAATCCTACCGGTGCGTAGTGACTGCTCACCTTAGCCAAGTTAGGGTGTGGCAATGGGCATACGGATGTCTAGGAGTGGATTCAGGAGAGCTTGGTACTTAAGCAGTCCCTAGCGACTCACCTCCTCTTCACTAGAATCCTACCAGTGCGTGGTGACTATTCACCCTAGTTACGAGGACTTGTTGATGGGCTAAACCTTATAATTAAAACTCGAAAGGACCAACCACCCTATTTTGGCAAACAAAAACCCTAAGTTTTGTACATTTCCAAAAAGATACACTTGATTTGAAAATGTTCACAACTATGAAAAATTTACCCAAAACCCTATGTTTACAAGAGTAACTAGATTTTTTCCAAAGTGCCCTGCTTTGAAAAAAAAATCAAAATATTCCTCGTTTGTAAATTACAAAATACCCCTGATCACAAAATTATCAAATATCCCTGATTTCAAAATTACCGAAATGTCCCCGATTGTAAAATTACCAATATACCCCGATTTGTAAAATTACCGAAATACCCCTGGATTGCAAAATTACCAAAATACCCTTCTTTTACAAAATCACCAAGGAACCCTATTTTGGAAAATTACAAAAATACCCCTGTAGGATAAAATTACGAAAAATACCCATGGGTAGTGGAATAACGAAAATACCCCTATGTGTTGAATGTGGGTGCATGGATGTTGTCTCAGATGTTGATGGTTGAATGTATGTAGTTCTTAGAACTAGGAAAGGTGAACTTGAAACTGAATTGTGAATTCGAAAGAACTACTCTTAAAACTACTAATCATAAGACTGTTCGTGGATAATCAGTGGAAGAAAACCAATAATTCATAAAATTTTTAATCGATAAACGCGAAACGATAGCATGAATACAAGGGGGACGAGGACGCTTTAGATGCGAATACCGATCGCACTCCTACCATAGTATACTAAGTGTTTATTTTGACTTCAGAATTAGTGTGCGCAGCGAAAGCATAGTGGTGAGACTTGGGTAGTACAATTAATAGTTAGTTGGAAATTTCGAGGACGAAATTTCTTTAAGGGGGGTAGAACTGTAACATCCTGAATTTTTGGGCCTATGCATTTAATGGGTGGATATGTTTAATGTGTTAATTTAAGTGTTAGGGGTCCAAATTGGGCTCAGGCTTAGGTAGAGGCCTTGATTAAAATTATCTGTTTGGGCATTATAGGGTTTAAAAGGTAGTATCTATGTTTAAAATACCAAAGTGGGCTTGTGGCCCAATCTTAGGAGGTGACGCCACACAAGGAAGTAAGGGCCCAAATTTAAGTTTTATGGAGCCCAATTCTTTTAATTTAAGTTAGCTAAATTTTGGGCATTAGGATTAGGTGGAGTGGATGGCAACAAGGCTAAAATTTAGGGGTTTTAATGTTTAAAATATGTGGATAATAAGCAGATAAAGGCTATTATTTAGGAATTTATTTTATGTGGATAATAAGCAGATAAAGGCTAAAATTTAGGGATTTTAATGATTAAAATATGTGGATAATATGCTGATAAAGGAGGGAGGAGTTAGAGATAATTAAGTCTCTTTTAGATGAGCTAGTAGATTAAGATAAAGGAGAAAAGATAGGATTTATCTGCAAGGTTAGGTAAGTGCCAAATTTCTATAAATAGGGGAATATCTCTTCAATTTCAGCATTTGGGTTTTCTCTCATTCTTTTCTCTTCTTCTCGAGTAAAAGCCGAAAACTCCTAAAGTTCCATCTTCTTCTTCATTCTCTGCAAAAGCCGAAATCTCCATAGTTTTTCTCTACTCATCCCATTTGTGAGAATAGTTCTATTCTTCCGGCATTTAATCTTTTCCTTTGGCATTGCCGAATCTTCTCTCTAGTGCTAGCCAAATCCCCATGTTAAGGTAAGCGTCGACTTCATAAGCTCTCTCACGTTCTATTTCGGTTTTTAAAAGGCAAAAGCCAAAAGCTAATAGTTTAATGGTTCTATGTTGGGCGGCATTCCGGATTTGAAGGAAACTTGGTCGTCTAGATCTAAAAGCCGAAAATCGTTAGTCTCTAATTTCGGGATTTCAAGGTAAGGAGATCTATTGATTTTAGTGTGAAAATTCGTGGATTTACTAACCTTTGGCCGATTGTAGGAGGTCAATTTTCGTGATTTTCTCGCTTTGGTTGAACCAAGTTATAAATCCGGATAGCAAGGATACCGACTAAGAGTTTAGTACTTCGTGATAACATGTGTGTAATACTTCCCACCATCTAGAACTGATTATTAATATATGTTCATAAGTTTATATGTTATGATAAATGCCAAATCTTGACTTAATATGGGAAGCCCAAAAAGGGTAACGCAAATCGCCAGGTCAGTGAATAATCTGATTAAATGTTATAAGTAATTTGCTTGTATATGATTGCATGGGTTGGGTTGATGAAAGGAGGAAGTTATACATTATGTGTAGCGGTTTATACCGTGATCTATTACATGTTGTAGCGGCTAATGCCGTGATCTCATTATAAGGGCTTCGCCATAATATGTTGATGAGCAAAGATGACTCGCCATCTTGGCGTGTAGCGTGTGGGTCGATTGTAGAAATCCCCAATGGTGTGAACGGTTGGTGCGGGGCGCAGCGGATGGAAACCTAGGCAAACGGGTTGGGCCTTTCATATTATTTGTTATTTAAATGAATGAAGTTATTAATCTGTTTTATGGGCCTAAGGCCCAAAATCTAGTGGTGCATGAGGGTTGCACACTGAGTCTCGCGACTCACCCTATTAATTAACCTTTCAGTGATACCTAGTGCTTCGGACCGAAGCCGGAGAGGAACGCAAGGTGGCCATGCAAAAGACCAACTGGATCCAAAGAAAAGTCTCAAGTTAATACTTTATATTTTTAATTAATGGATTTTAAATCTCGTTGTAATAAGGCTATGGGCCACTAGTTTATGTTTTGTTTTATTTTGGGCTTTAATTACTTTTAGTTATTTAAATTCTTATTGAACTAATGTATCTATTTAAATTTGGGTTTTTAATTTATAAAGGCATATTTTATTTAAACTATCAACTATTAAATTTCTCTCGAATAAGAAGATAAACTTTAGAAAAAAATATTTTTCTGAAAAAACGACATGTTCTTCCAAAATTTTCTTAGTGACATACCAGATCCGGTCGTGGTGTTCGGGCCGGGTTTGGGGTGGTACATAAGGATTTAATAAGAAGGTGCCCTCACCATGGGTTACCTTTGTGGCTACAGGTTCAAACCTTTTATAATGGTGTGAACCCCTTAACTAGGCAGTTGATTGATTCAGCTGCCGGTGGAACCCTAAATAACAAGACTCCTAAAGGGGCTTATGAGTTTATAGAGAAGATGTCACTGAGTAACTATCAGTGGCAAGTTATGAGGACAAAGCCAACAAAAGTCGCCAGTGTTTTCAACCTCAACGCAGTGACCATGCTATCAAACCAGGTAGAACTATTAAATAAAAAGATTGATGGTTTGTGTGGTTCTTCGCAGGTACATCCAAAGGATGCAAAGGCGATACAAATGGAGGAGGGTCGAATAATACAGAATACCCACCCTACAACCCTGGCATAGAAAACGAACATATGAACTATATGGGTAACAATTCTAGACCTCAAAATAACCTTTATTGATCGTTGGTATCGATAGTCTTAATATTTATATAATGAATGATCTAGCCTAGAAATTAACTATCACCACGATTGAGGCAAGTGCACCTATCGAACAGTAGCATAGCTTAGTGGCAAGACCGGATTTTCGAACCCAAAGGAACCAAAAGTACTAATACTGACTTTCTTCTTATTATTTAGCCTAAGAATTAAGGGAATTGTTATTTATTCTAAAATTAACTAACTACCAAGCTAAAGACGCTAAGACTCAGAGAATGAATTGGGGAAAATACTTGTGGGAAAAACCAATTGATTAAGACAATACCCAATTAGGAATCCACCTAGACTTCACTTGTTATTTAACTCTGAACCAGATGACTTATTCACTTGACCTGATCCGTAGGATTCCCTAATTTATATTAATACCTCTCTCGAGGCTACTAACGTCTAACCCTAGGTTGATTAATTGAAATCTCTTTCTAATTAAAACCCCTAAGGTTGCATTAACTCGATCTATGGACTCCCATATTAGGTTTGACCCTAATCCGATAGATTTTCGTCATCCTATCTCTAGGGTTGCGATCAACTCTGATTAATTATGCTAGATCTACTCTTAGACAGGGTCTATTCCTCCTCTGCCTAAGCACATCAATACTTGAATCAATATCCTGAAGTATCAAAATAAGAATTAAGAACACATAATTAAGAATACATCTCAGAAGAAAAGATAAAATAAAACATAAGAAAACCCTAAAACCCCCTGAAGGAATTGAAGGAGAGATCACCCTAAAACCCCCTGAAGGAATTGAAGGAGAGATCCTCCATCTTGAGTATGATTTCGGTTTCTTGAGATGAATCGACTGGCTTTCTTCGAGTAAATCCCACAATTCTGATCTCTCTGGCTTGGCTCCTTGGCCTAGCTGGACGCCCCTTGACCAAAAGCTTATTTCGACTCCCCTTTAGGTTGGCCTTTAGGGTGTTTATATAGGCTTTTGAAATGTCTTTCTTTGCCTCTAAGTACCCTATTCCGAGTGAAATTCCTCTTTGTCACGGCAGGGACACGCCCGTGCAACATGCCCGTGTGAGTCAAATCCAGGCCGTGGTCGAGCCTGCTAAAGGGGCACGGCCGTGTGGTGAACTCCAGGCCATGTTGATTTCCTACTTTGGCCTATTTTCTTTGTTTTCGGCCCGTTTCTCGTTCTTTTCATCCTCCGATGCTCTCCTAAGTATAAAACATGAAATTAAAAGATTAGGAGCATCAAATTCCACAATTCAAGGGATAAATCATCCAAAAGGTATGCTAAATGTGGGATTAAAATATGTATATATTACTGTTTATCAAATACCCCCACACTTAAGCATTTGCTTGTCCTCAAGCAAAATTCTCAACTCACAATTAAGAACTAACTTTCCTCAGTTCATGATTCTCATTAACAATGTTTCATCATAATTCATAGGTAATTCATACATTGATAATTTAAACAGAAGGTTCCCAAAGATTCAAACAATCGGAGTCAAAGTTTTTATAGTACGAAAAGTAGGTGTTTCCCCTTGCCTAAATAATTACCTCTTATTCAAAATCGACAAAAATTGACATCCTTACTAAAGATTCACTCAAATCACTCGAAGTGTTTAAGGTTCAAAAATTAAGCACTCAAAAGTCAAACATGAAAAGTTAATCCCATAGGCTTGCATGAAAATCAAATCTCCACCACTGTAAAATGATATGATACACAAATCAAAAGGTCTTTTATGGGTTGTAACGGGGCTTGGGTTAAAGGTGTGGATAAAGGCTTAAATTAGAGGGTTAGAAATCGAGATTGAATTGACAAATTACCTAACTAGAAAAATGAACTAATCCTGAATAATTACATCAATTAAAACTTCATTACTAACAATTACGAACTTCTACTTCAAGATATGGAATTTAAACGTATAAGCTCACTTAATCATAGAACTAATAATGAATATACTTCGATTTTTTTAAGAACAAATTATACAATAATAATAAAGAATTTAACAACTGAAATGGAAAACATAGTTAGGCAACTTCTCAAATCAAATCTCGACAAAAAGGGTTAGTCAAGAGAAATGGTGATAACAAATACAAAGTGGGTTATGGGTTAATATTAATGGGTGAGTCAATAAAAGGGTTGTTAGGATCAAAGGGGTTCACTAGGGGTTAATTATGAAGGTAGGCTTTTATGAAGTAAGTGGGTTAAAACCTAGGTGCCTTTATCATCTCAAAGATATCAAATCAAAGGTGTGGTCTCAATATGTATAAACGAAGTAAGTTCTAGAATAACAAATCAATGTTGACACACTCATAATCAATAAAGTGAGCACGGAAAAGAATATATGCTCTAAAAGGCTCAAGATCTCACAAGAATTATGGGCTTTTTGATATTAACCTTGTAAATTTCAAACTTCAAGGTAATCATTAGATTCAGGTAAACAACCTAAATTTTTTTTTTTGAAAATAAACTCATCATTCTTAATTCTCTAGTTTCCTAAAATTTAAATCATCATTGCATAATTAACTATGACTTAATTAAAAACATATTAATGAAAATCATGAATCAAAGGAAATTTCATTCTAACAGTAACATGAGAAAATTACTTAAAAACAAGACATAATTCAGGGATTTGAGAATAATGCAAAAAGTTAGGCACTTTTAAGATTCACCCCCCACACTTAAGATGTACATTGCCCTCAATGTACAAGGATATATATAGATACGAAAAATCAAAATATAGGGGGAGAAGTGAAACTTCCTGAATTTAGGATGGGTTCCTTGAGTTGGAAGTGTGGAAACTTGATTTGGAGGTGAAAGATAAGTTGGAGGAGGCGTCTCTGGTGGTGGTATGGTGGCTGCCCACAATTACTGCGCTAGATGAAGAAATTGGGTAGCTCGTGAAGAAAAAACCAGGAAATAATAAGAAAAATTCAAAATATACTAATTATATATTTAAAGAAAAGAAAGATAAAAAGGAAGAAAATAAAAAGTAAAATAAAATTAAAAGAAAAGATTAATAGACTGAAAAGTCCTTATCGTTAGATGGTTAGCGAAGTGGGTGTGATTTCTAAGGCCGTGGTGTGTGATTCCCAAGCAGCCTTTAGAACCTAAATCAAAGAAAACGAAATAAAATATATTAAACTAAGTAAAAGAAAAATAAATAAAAGGAAAATAAAAGAGAAGGGGATATAAAAAGAAAAGTTAAATGGACTTAAAGGTCCTTATCCTGTTGAGTAAATGAAGCGGCCGGCATGAACTTATGTTGATCGGTCTCATAGAGGGAGACTGTGCTAGGATCCTTCTGTTTCTTCGACATGGATATAGTTAGACCAAGAGTTAGGAGAATGAAGAACAAATGAAAATAAAAATGGAGGGGGGTGTAAAGGATATGGAAGAAGAAGGGGAATGGGGAGTAGGTAAGAAGGGGAGAGGGGTGTTTTAAATAGAGATTTCAAATCTGGTACATCCCCACGCCCATGTGTCATGGGCGTGTTGCGTCGCACGGCCATATCGCACGGCTGTGTGGTGGCTCGTTCGTTTTTCCCACGCCTGTGTAGAGGTCTCCACGCCTATGTCTCTTTCTCAGTGTCGGCCATGGCCTCAAAGCACGGGCGTGTCTCATACCCGTGTGACTTCCTCAGTGTCGGCCACAGCCATATCGTACGGCCGTGGCAATTTATAGCCGTCCGTGATCTGGGGATTTTTCATCCTTGGCTCGTACGACCTCTGCCATGCCAGTGTGTAAATCTGTGATGCCCACACAGCCATGGCCATGCCCGTGTGCAAGGCTGTGTGGTATGGAAATCTACACTTTGGTTAGTTAATAGTTAGATGCTACAAAGGGGAAGTAAAAAATAAAAATATAAAAATTAATGGAGTTAGTGCTCAGGTTGCCTCCCGAGAAGCGCTCGTTTAAAGTCTTAAGCTAGACTCACCTCTCATTCGCATAATCAGGGTGGTTTGAAGAGTTGAACATCCTCTCTCATGCTATCAGTTCTACTATCATGATATAACTTGAGTCGAGTAGCGTTTACTTTAAAAGTGCCGAAAATAAGATTACTTACCTCGAATGTTCCGTATGGGAAAACATTGATTACCTTAAAAGAGATTTCTTCGTTTGTATTAAGGTCTAAATGAGATATTCGAGGATCTATTTTATCTAATAATACTTGATCTCCGATCTTAAATTTGTTTGTCCCATGGAATGGCATTGGTTCTGCTACGTGTATCCCTAATTTCTCTTTAAAATGTGTCTTCCATTCGTCTAGTTCATCGATTTGAAGCCTTCGTTCCTCATGAGTTATTTCTTTGTTTGTATGAGGTCTAGGATCTGGCTCAGTTGTGTAGTTCCGTGGTGCTTCCTGTGAGGAAGGTTGAACAAATTGGTTATTAATTGAATTCACTTTCTCACCTCTATCATTCGATGTCCTAGCCGAGTCAAGAGCTTGAAGACTGACTGTCTCGTCGCCTACACGAAGTATGAGTTCACTTGTATCAATGTCAATTTTAGTTTTAGCAGTTGCTAAAAAGGGTCTTCCTAAAATTAAAGGGATGGTGTTGTCCTCATCCATGTCTAAAACGACAAAGTCTACTGGGAATACAAATTTATCAATTTTCACGAGTACATCTTCGATTATACCCCTAGGAATTCTAATAGTTTTATCAGCTAATTGAATGCTCATCCTAGTTTGTTTGGGTTTCCCTAGACCTAGCTGTTTAAACATTTTATAAGGCATGACATTGATGCTCGCCCCTAGATCTGCCAAAGAATTATCAATGGATAAACTACCAATTAAACAAGGAATCATAAAACTCCCTGGATCTTTTAATTTCCGTGGTAGTTTGTTTTGTAGAATCGCTGAGCACATTACGTTTAGCTCCACATGCGATGCCTCGTCTAGCCTCCGTTTGTTTATCAAAAGCTCTTTTAAAAATTTCCTTGAATCTGGCATCTACGAAAGAGATTCGAGAAACGGTAAGTTAATATGTAATTTCTTTAAAAGTTTAAGAAATTTACCGAATTGTTCGTATGTGTTGTCTTTCTTCATCGCATTGGGATATGGTATACGCGGTTTGTACTCTTTAATTACCGATTTTGGATTATCACGACTTTCCTCGGCTTTACCTTCTTCTACCATATTCTCTTGCCTTAAATTGGGCTCATCTAACCCTACACCATCATGAGCTGTTATGGCTTGAATTTGCTCCTTTGGGTTAGTCTCAGTGTTGCTTGGTAGGCTTCCTTGTGGTCATTCAGAAATCAGCTTAGCAAGTTGCCCTAACTGGTTCTCGATCCCTTGAATCGATGCTTGTTGATTTTTAAGTGTTGTTTCGGTGTTTTGGAAACGAGTTTCTGACACCGCTATGAATTTTTTCAGCATCTCCTCAAGGCCCGGCTTCTTTTCCTGTGGGTAGGGCTGTTGTTGGAAGTTTGGAGGGGGTTGTTGTCTTTGATTTCCTTGACCACCCCATAAAAAATTGGGGTGGTTCCTCCAACCTAGATTATAAGTATTACTATAAGGGTTATTTTGAGATCTGAAATTGTTACCCACATAGTTCATTTGTTCGCCTTCCATGCTATGTCCGTAGGGTGGGTACTCAGGATTCGCCACACCTCCACTTGTTTCGCACTGCATAATCGAATGTACCTGCGAAGAACACAAACCATCAATCTTTTTGTTTAACATTTCTACCTGATTTGATAGCATGGTTACTGCGTTGAGGTTGAAAACTCTGACTGTTTTTGTTGGCCTTATCCTTGTGACTTGCCACTGATAGTTATTCAATGACATCTCTTCTATAAACTCGTAGGCCGCTTTAGGAGTTTTGTTGTTCAGCATTCTGCCGGTGGCTAAATCAATCAACTGTCTGGTTGAAGGGTTTACACCATTATAAAAGGTTTGGCCTTGTAGCCACAAGGGTAATCCATGGTGTGGGCACCTTCTCAATAGATCTTTGTATCTCTCCCATTGTAACATACTTAAATCGGGGTCTCTGCATTTTTTTTGTGTTGCATGTGATAATATGTTGGTTGTGCTAGTTTAGGGTGTTTTGGGGGTCCAGGCATGAGCTCGGGGAAGGCCTGAGTCATGGTAAAAATTTTTGTTTTGAAGACTTGGAAGGGGGAGCCAAGGGGGTTAGGTGATAAGAGGAATGGTTGGAGTGTCTTGACACAAATAAGCCAGTGGAAAAGTGGCAACGGAGGCGCTACTGAGGCTTGGGGAGGTGACGCCATAGGGAGCTAAGAGGGCCTTGGTTCGAGCTGCGGAAAACTCTCTTTGTGCATTTATTTTTGACGCCAAGAGCAAGGAGGAGATGGACTCAGGAAGGACTCTGTTGGATGGATGTGGATTGAGTCAACAAATTCAAAATGTGGGAAGAGGAGGAATTATAGGAGTTTGACTCATTCAAATTCGTTTGAATGAGTGGAAGAGAGGAATTCAAGGAGGGATGAAGGGGACGGCATGTGTTTGAGGGGAGTTAGGATGTGTTTAGCCGAAATTTTGAAGGTGTTGTGGGCAAGGGAAGCATTCAGCTTTGGGTTCCTTAGGTGGTGGCCGAATGTGCCTTGGGGAGTGGCTATAATCGGCTAGCTAGGGGAGTGCTTTTAGAACTCTTTCTTCCATTTTTTTTCTTTGTGCAAGTCTTAGCCGAATTCTTTTCTCCTATCTTGTGTCAAATCAAAATTTCATAGCATCTTTTCGTATTTCATTTCTCTCAAAGGTCAAGCCGAATTCTCCCTACTTTCTTTTCTCTATTTTTCTCAAAAGCCGAAATCAACATTCTTTTCCCCATTCAATTTCTTTCTTTTCCTTCAATCTCATTGTGCCGAAATACACAAATCTTCTTCTTTTCTTCTATTCGAAACCATCATCCCTCTCCCTCTTGCGATTTCTTCTTTTCTTCTCTTTTGGATCCATAGCCGAATCTTCCTGGTGAGTATTGTTTCTTCTTCTTTTCTTTAACCGATTCAGCTAGTGCCAAAATCTCACTTGCCGTTTTCTCTACTTTCATTTCTCTATTCTTTGTAGACCGAAATCTTAAACTCTCTTTCTTTGTTCTATTTTGTGAAGTAGCTGAAATCCCTAAACATCTCTAGTGTGTGCCGAATCTTGCTGGTTGTGGCCGAATCTGTCAGTCTAAGGTAAGGGAGACGATCTCTTTTGGTTCAAGTTATTTTCTTTTGGGATTTATGTTGATGCCGAATGGCTATTGGATCTATGGTGATGAGTTTGGCCGATTGTAAGAAGGAGTGTAGCCGCATTCTGTG
Organism: Gossypium sturtianum; assembly: GCA_025698515.1. Classification (NCBI taxonomy): domain Eukaryota; kingdom Viridiplantae; phylum Streptophyta; class Magnoliopsida; order Malvales; family Malvaceae; genus Gossypium; species Gossypium sturtianum. Next base: position 137,368,955 of record CM046948.1, on the reverse strand, counting down.
GATCTCCGGGATTTGGGTGGCTTGTGATTTAAGCCTAAAAGCTCGGGTATTGTCGATCTAGGTAAGGGTGGTTATCTCTGTGCGTTATATCCTTCGGGATTTCTTGGTTAAGCCGAATGGTTCTTGGTTAATGATATGGTGTTGGCCGAATGTAGGAAGGGTGAAGGCAAGCAATTAGATTTCCGGGATTCTCTCGATTCGTGGGTAGATCTTAGTTTTCGGGATTCGTTAGACTCGCGACTAACCAGGTGTGTAACACTTACACACTCCATTAGTTAATTTGCTAATTGTGTTTACTGTTAAAAGCCGAAATAACTTTTGAAATCGGTGTGTTACCCTTGTGGGTGTGAGCGTGGACTCCGGGTAAGTCCCTTGTTGATTGATTATCGTTATATGCAGTTATACCATTTGATTATGCTATGCTATGTGATATTTGCATTATAAACATGTCAACATGCCATGGAAAATGTGTTCATGATGATGGGTATGTTGAGAGGAGGGGGAAGGATGATTTAGACTCATCACCGTGGTTTTGACCACACACGATGGGTTGGCCCCGCTTTCCATATGATTTGTGACTAAGTTTCAGTGGTTTTGACCACCAGTGGTTTTGACCACACATGGATTATTGTGACTCGTCCCAGTGGTTTGGTACCACAGTGGGTTGGCCCCACATGTTGATTACGGGATTGTCATCAGTGGTTTTGACCACACGGTGGGTTGGCCCCACCATATGATTTGTGACTACGGTCACCAAAGTGGTTTTGACCACACTTATATGATTTGTGACTACAAATCACCGGTGGTTTTGACCACCAGTGGTTTTGACCACACGGGGTAGACACAGGAGTTCGGATGGTTAGGTTGGGTTGCATGATTTGCATATTGACTTATGAATTGTGTAAGTGCCTTGTTATTATCGGGATGGGGATTTATGCATTGAGTCTCGGTGACTCACCCCTTCCCTTACATTTTGCAGATGAGGCATAGATCGCGGATGTGGAGCCGGGTGGACTCGAGGTGGCCATGCGCTATGTTTTCGGGTTTTATTTCAATTACTATTTTGGGTTAATTTACTTTTAAATTTGATTTTGGATTTGTAATAAGGCCGCTAAATTTTATTATTTCGGGTCTTAATTATCTGCTTTAAGTTTTATCATACTGTGCTTAAGTTAATAACATAGCAATCTCAAATAACCTGTAAAATCAACGTTTTCGAAAATTATACATCTTATCGGGATTTTCCAAACTTTACCATCGGGTAATAACAAACAAATGAAGACAACAAACTAACTCAGACTTTCTCCAAATTAAGTTTTTCCCTATGTTCAAATACAAAACGATTTTTAACTTTACTATTTTAAACTCACTCAGGATTTCATGAAATCAAACGGTTTTCCAAAACAAGGATCGACAAACGACTTTTCTCAAAAGAGTTTTTTTCTTTTACCCCCGTGACATGCCTGATTCGGTCGTAGCGTGTTGGCCGGGTTCGGGGTGTTACAATTTTGGTATCGAGCCAGTTCAAAAGCTTCGGTGGGCCCCAAGGCCCAAAATGATTTTAGAATGGGTTATGAAAGGTTTTTTTACTGGTCGAGAAAGCATGGCACCGAGTCTCCCACGACCGATCCGCCTGTAAGCACCCCAACTATTGTTTATATGCTTGTAATGATGATGCTATGACTAATAGGGAATCACTTTAGAGACAGGAACCTTAGGATTGTGTGTGAACCTACGAAAACAATCCCCGTACTAAACTATTCATAAGACTGTGCTTTAATAACAGTGGAATAAGTCTAACGTATAAAACTTTTAAACCAGATCAATTCGTGAATGATAGTCATGAGTGCACGGGGACGTGGGCGTAATACACGTGGACGAGGTAGAGGTAGGATGACAGTGTCAGAACCGGTAGGGTCTGGACATGGGTCGGAGAGTGAGGTACCACCGCCGCCAGCTGTGGGCGTGGAATTTCAGGATCAGACGGGTGGTGATGACGCAGTGTCGCAGGCGATGCTGCGGGTTTTGGAGAGAGTCGCGAGTGCAGGTGTTGGAACGGGAGCTCGAAAATCTGTGTCCGAGCGACTCCGGGCTAATGGCGCAGAGGTATTCAGAGGTGTATCTGGTGTGGCTCCCAATACGGCGGAGTATTGGCTGGAGGCGACAGAACGTATCATGGACGACCTGGATTTCACGACTGAGGAGAAGCTGAAGGGTATAGTATCTCTTCTTCGAGATGAGTCATATCAATGGTGGCTCACGGTTAGGGATGGAGCAATGGCGGACGACATCACTTGGGATTTCTTTAGGGCAGCTTATCAGAGAAAGTACATCGGGGCTAGTTACATCGATGCGCAGCGTAAGGCATTCCTGAATTTGGTTCAGGGAAATAAGTCAGTATCGGAATATGAGGCGGAATTTCTTCGGTTAAGTCGGTATGCACGGGGTGTTGTGGGCACGAAATAGGAGCGCTGTGTCAGATTTGAGGATGGGTTGAGAGATGAGCTGCGAATATTGATTGCTCCACAAGGAGGAGAGAGAATTTGCGCCTTAGTAGAGAAGGCTAAAGTTGCTTTGAGGAAGTGAAACAGAGCATGAGAGACTCGAACCAGGGATAAGAGTTGGAATAAGAGGAGTTCTGGGTCATCAGGGTCTGCTGGGAATCAGCAGAAAAGGGCTAGATATGGTGGGCCGAATCAAGCTGCGAGGCCTACCGCTGCTACTCAGTGGCTGCCACGGTGTGCTCGATGTGGGAAGTCTCACACGGGGAATGTTGGACCGAAAACAGAGGGTGCTTCGAGTGTGGGACAATGGGGCACCGAGTGAGGGATTGTCCGCAGAGGTCGGCCTAGGCTTCATCGGGGATCGTGGTCGCATACGCGATTCGTAGGATGGTCGGCAGCCCACGAGAGGGTCGCGGTTCGGCCAGGGGAGGTAATGGTTCGGGACGAGGCCGCGGAGCACCGGGCAGAGGTGCTGGGAGCACAGAGGCGAGACAGCCTGGGTTGGTCTACGCAGCGAGGCGTCGAGAGGAAGGCGACGCACCGGACGTCATAACCGGTACGTTCTTAATTTTTGGACTGCCTTATACTGCTTTGATAGATGTTGGTTCGACGCACTCGTATGTTGCCAGTAGTATAGTGGAAACTATGAACTTAGTCTTTGAGATTACTTCTAGGGAGATGACAGTAATAAGCCCTCTAGGTCACTTAGTAGAAGTAAGTAAACAGTATAGGGATGTACTCTTAGAACTCCAAGGGGTAGTGTTCTTGGCTGATCTGATGGAACTACCGTTCGGGGAGTTCGATCTGATTCTCGGGATGGATTGGCTAGTGAAGTACCAGGCAAGTTTGGATTGCGCAGCTAAGCGCATGGTTTTGAGGACAATTGGAGGTGAAGAGGTGGTAATGATAGGTAATAGAAGAGATTATCTATCTAACATTGTATCTGCTCTGAAGGCCGAGAAAATGGTGAGGAAGGGTTGTGAGGCGTTCATGGTGCATGTGTGTGCTTTAGAGGCCAAGGAATCAGTTGTGGGGAATGTCCGAACGGTGAGGGAATTTGCCGATGTATTCCCAGGAAGAACTCCCGGTCCGCCTTTCGACCCGTGAAGTTGAGTTCGGTATAGATTTGTTACCCTGAATCGCGCGGTTTCTATTGCCCCATATAGGATGGCGCCAAGGGAATTGGTGGAGCTAAAGGCACGATTCAGAATTGTTGGATCGGGTTTCATTCGGCCAAGTGTATCACCTTGGGAGCACTGTGCTCTTTGTTAAGAAGAAAGACGGCACAATGCGGATGTGTATAGACTACCGCCACCTAAATAAGTTGACAATTAAGAACAAGTATCCGTTCTTTGAGAATAGACAACCCGTTTGATCACCTTAAGGGTGCATCGGTTTTCTCTAAGATAGATCTTAGGTCTCGGGTATCAACTCAAAGTGAAGGAGGTCGATATTCATAAGATGACGCTTTTGCACTCGTTATGGGCACTACGAGTTTTTGGTAATGCCGTTCGGGTTGACCAATGCACCGGCGTTTATGGACATGATGAATCGGGTGTTTCAATTCGTACTTGGACCGGTTCGTCGTGGTATTTATAGACGACATTTTGGTATACTCAAAATCTGAGGAGGAACATGATGCGCATCTCGCGGGTGGTTCTCTGATTCGAGGAGAAGCAACTATTCGCCAAGTTTAGTAAGTGCGAGTTCGCTTTAGGAGGTAACTTTCTTGGGTCATGTGGTGTCGGCTGAGGGGATTAGAGTAGACCCTCGAAAGATTGAGGCGGTGTTAGATTGGAAGCCACCTAAGTCGGTAGCAGAAATTCAGAGTTTTCTGGGTTTGGCAGGATATTACAGAAGATTTGTGGACGGGTTTTCTTTGATTGCAGCGCTGTTGACCAGGTTGTTGACAAAAGGGGTTCCATTTGTGTGGACGGATAGACAACAGGAAAGTTTCGACAAGTTAAAGAGAATTCTGACAGAAGCTCCAGTTTTGATACAGCCTGAAGCGGGAAAGAGTTTACGGTTTATTGTGATGCATCGCATACTGGCTTAGGATGTGTGCTGATGCAAGAGGGGAAGGTAGTGGCGTATGCGTCTCGACAGTTGAGACCTCACGAAGGTAATTACCCGACACATGATTTGAAGTTGGCTGCAGTGGTTTTCGTCCTGAAGATTTGGAGGCATTACTTGTATGGGAAGAAGTCGATAGTCTACACGGATCACAAGAGTCTGAAGTACCTCTTGACTCAGAAGGATTTGAATTTAAGGCAGCAGAGGTGGACCGAGTTGTTAAAGGACTATGACTGCTCGATTGAATACCATCCGGGTAAGGCTAATGTAGTGGCTGACGCGTTGAGCCGCAAGGTGGTAACGAATCTGAGGGCGATGTTTGCTCACCTTATTCTGTATGACGACGGGAGTCTATTGGTAGAATTACAAGTAAGGCCGACTTGGGTAGATCAGGTTAAGGAGAGACAGCTGGCGGATGAGGTTCTGAGTGCTCGAAGGTTGCAAGTGCAAAATGGTGAATTGGAAGGTTACTGCTTTGGGGCGATGATGGAGTCTTTGTGTGTTCAAGGAAAGTATGTATGCCAAGAACGTTGAGTTGAGGCAGCGAATTCTTCAGGAAGCTCATAGCAGCCCTTACGCTATGCATCCTGGGGGTAGCAAGATGTATCGGGATTTGCAGGAATAATTCTGGTGGCCGGGTCTTAAGCGAGAAGTAACTGAATTCGTGAGTAAGTGTCTGACATGCCAGCAAGTTAAAGCTAAGCACCAATTACCATCGGGTTTATTGCAGCCGGTAAAGATTCCGCAGTGGAAGTGGGAAAGGATTACGATGGATTTCGTCAGTGGGCTACCCCTTACACCTAGCAAGAAGGATTCAGTCTGGGTAATTGTTGATCGTCTGACAAAGTTGGCCCATTTCATACCAGTTCGGGTTGATTATTCATTGCAAAGGCTGGCTAAGTTGTATGTAGCGGAGATAGTGCGATTACATGGGGTGCCGGTGTCGATTATTTCAGATAGGGATCCCAGATTCACGTCAAGGTTCTGGAAAGCATTGCATCAGGCATTGGGTACGAGGTTGGACTTCAGCACGGCTTTTCATCCGCAAATGGACGGACAAATCGAAAGGGTAATTCAAATCTTAGAAGATATGTTAAGGGGTTGTGTTCGGATTTCAACGGGAGTTGGGAGGAATATCTACCATTGGCGGTTCGCGCGTACAACAACGATTATCAAGCGAGTATCCGATGGCACCATATGAGGCATTATATGGACGGAAGTGTCGTACTCCTACGTGTTGGACGGAATCGGGTGAACAGCGGATGTTGGGTTGAGTTGGTTGCTAAAACAGAGGATAAGGTTAAGGTGATTCGGGCTCATCCGGAAGCGCTGGACAGCGAAGTCTTATGCCAATCTCAAGCGTAGGGATATAGAGTTCGCAGTGGGTGACAAGGTCTTTCTCTGAAGGTATCACCGTGGAAGAAAGTGTTGAGGTTTGGTCGGAAGGGCAAGCTAAGCCCTAGATTTATCGGGCCGTATACGGTGTTGAAGCGAGTGGGACCAGTGAGCTTACTTACCGGCTCGAGTTGCCGTCGGAGTTAAGTCGATTCATGATGTATTTCATGTCTCCATGCTTAGGCGCTTATCGATCGAGATCCGTCACATATTGTGCCGATGGAGGAGATAGAGGTGAGCTCGACTTGTCTTTCGAGGAGGAACCGGTGCAGATTTTGGATCGGGATGTCAAAGTTCTGCGTAAGAAGTCAGTTCCTTTGGTGAAAGTATTATGGCGGAACCATGGTGCGGAGGAGGCCACGTGGGAACCGGAGGATGTGATGCGGCAGCAATACCCTCAACTCTTTTGACCAGGTAATTTCGAGGCTGAAATTATTTTTTAAGGGGGGTAGAACTGTAACATCCTTAAATCGGGGTCTCTGCATTTTTTGTGTGTGTTGCATGTGATAATATGTTGGTTGTGCTAGTTTAGGGTGTTTTGGGGGTCCAGGCATGAGCTCGGGGAAGGCCTGAGTCATGGTAAAAAATTTTGTTTTGAAGACTTGGAAGGGGGAGCCAATGGGGTTAGGTGATAAGAGGAATGGTTGGAGTGTCTTGACACAAATAAGCCAGTGGAAAAGTGGCAACGGAGGCGCTACTGAGGCTTGGGGAGGTGACGCCACAGGGAGCTAAGAGGGCCTTGGTTCGAGCTGCGGAAAACTCTCTTTGGGCATTTATTTTTGACACCAGGAGCAAGGAAGAGATGGACTCAGGAAGGACTCTGTTGGATGGATGTGGATTGAGTCAACAAATTCAAAATGTGGGGAGATGAGGAATTATAGGAGTTTGACTCATTCAAATTCGTTTGAATGAGTGGAAGAGCGGAATTCAAGGAGGGATGAAGGGGACGGCATGTGTTTGAGGGGAGTTAGGATGTGTTTAGCCGAAATTTTGAAGGTTTTGTGGGCAAGGGAAGCATTCGGCTTTGGGTTCCTTAGGTGGTGGCCGAATGTGCCTTGGGGAGTGGCTATAATCGGCTAGCTAGGGGAGTGCTTTTGGAACTCTTTCTTCCATTTTTTTTCTTTGTGCAAGTCTTAGCCGAATTCTTTTCTCCTATCTTGTGTCAAACCGAAATTTCATAGCATCTTTTCGCATTTCATTTCTCTCAAAGGTCAAGCCGAATTCTCCCTACTTTCTTTTCTCTATTTTGCTCAAAAGCCGAAATCAACATTCTTTTCCCCATTCGATTTCTTTCTTTTCCTTCAATCTCATTGTGCCGAAATACACAAATCTTCTTCTTTTCTTCTATTCGAAACCATCATCCCTCTCCCTCTTGCGATTTCTTCTTTTCTTCTCTTTTGGATCCATAGCCGAATCTTCCTGGTGAGTATTGTTTCTTCTTCTTTTCTTCAACCGATTTAGCTAGTGCCGAAATCTCACTTGCCGTTTTCTCTACTTTCATTTCTCTATTCTTTGTAGACCGAAATCTTAAACTCTCCTTCTTTGTTCTATTTTGTGAAGTAGCCGAAATCCCTAAACATCTCTAGTGTGTGCCGAATCTTACTGGTTGGTGGCCGAATCACATGGAGTCTAAGGTTAGGAGACGATCTCTTTTAGTTCAAGTTATTTTCTTTTGGGATTTATGTTGATGCCGAATGGCTATTGGATCTATGGTGATGAGTTTGGCCGATTGTAGGAAGGAGTGTAGCCGCATTCTGTGGATCTCCGGGATTTGGGTGGCTTGTGATTTAAGCCTAAAAGCTCGGGTATTGTCGATCTAGGTAAGGGTGGTTATCTCTGTGCGTTATATCCTTCGGGATTTCTTGGTTAAGCCGAATGGTTCTTGGTTAATGATATGGTGTTGGCCGAATGTAGGAAGGGTGAAGGCAAGCGATTGGATTTCCGGGATTCTCTCGATTCGTGGGTAGATCTTAGTTTTCGGGATTCGTTAGACTCGCGACTAACCAGGTGTGTAACACTTACACACTCCATTAGTTAATTTGCTAATTGTGTTTACTGTTAAAAGCCGAAATAACTTTTGAAATCGGTGTGTTGCCCTTGTGGGTGTGAGCGTGGACTCCAGGTAAGTCCCTTGTTGATTGATTATCGATATATGCAGTTATACCATTTGATTATGCTATGCTATGTGATATTTGCATTATAAACATGTCAACATGCCATGGAAAATGTGTTCATGATGATGGGTATGTTGAGAGGAGGGGGAAGGATGATTTAGACTGTCACCAGTGGTTTTGACCACACAGTGGGTTGGCCCCGCTTTCCATATGATTTGTGACTAAGTCTCAGTGGTTTTGACCACCAGTGGTTTTGACCACACATGGATTATTGTGACTCGTCCCAGTGGTTTGGTACCACAGTGGGTTGGCCCCACATGTTGATTACGGGATTGTCATCAGTGGTTTTGACCACACGGTGGGTTGGCCCCACCATATGATTTGTGACTACGGTCACCAGTGGTTTTGACCACACTTATATGATTTGTGACTACAGTCACCAGTGGTTTTGGTCACCAGTGGTTTTGACCACACGGGGTAGACATAGGAGTTCGGATGGTTAGGTTGGGTTGCATGATTTGCATATTGACTTATGAATTGTTTAAGGGCCTTGTTATTATCGGGATGGGGATTTATGCACTGAGTGTCGGTGACTCACCCTTTCCCTTACGTTTTGCAGATGAGGCATAGATCGCGGATGTGGAGCCGGGTGGACTCGAGGTGGCCATGCGCTATGTTTTTGGGTTTTATTTCAATTACTATTTTGGGTTAATTTACTTTTAAATTTGGTTTTGGATTTGTAATAAGGCCGCTAAATTTTATTATTTCGGTCTTGATTATCTCGCTTTAAGTTTTATCATATCGTGCTTAAGTTAATAACATAGCATGCTCAAATAACTCAGTAAAATCAATGTTTTCAAAATTATACATCTTATCGGGATTTTCCAAACTTTACCATCGGGTAATAACAAACAAATGAAGACAACAAACTAACTCAGACTTTCTCCAAATTAAGTTTTTCCCTATGTTCAAATACAAAACGGTTTTTAACTTTACTATTTTAAACTCACTCAGATTTCCACGAAATCAAACGGTTTTCCAAAACAAGGATCGATAAAACGACTTTTCTCAAAAGAGTTTTTTTTTCTTTTTACCCTGTGACATGCCGGATTCGGTCGTAGCGTGTTGACCGGGTTTGGGGTGTTACACCCATGCATCATAAAGTGTCTCTAAATCCATCTGCACAAAAGAAGAAATATCATTCCTTAACTTAGCCGTTTTAGCCTGCGGAAAATATTTTAATAAAATTTTTTCGGTTATTTGCTCCCATGTAGTGATTGGTCCTCATGGAAGAGAATTCAAGCACTGTTTTGCTTTGTTCCTCAAGGAGAAGGTAAATAACTGAAGACAGATGGCATCATCAGAAACGCCATTTATTTTGAAGGTATCACAGAATTTTAGAAAATTTGCTAAGTGTGTGTTAGGATCCTCATCCTGCAAACCATCAAACTGAACAAACTGTTGTATCATCTGTATAGTGTTAGGTTTCAATTCAAAATTATTTGCAGCAATAGCAGGTCTAAGAATACTTGACTCAGTTCCTGTTAAATTAGGTTTAGCATAATCATACTTAGTTCGAGGAGGAGGATTTTTGGCAACCACAGGAGGGAGTGGATTATTCTGGTGATCAGCCATCTCTTCCGTGTTATTAGTATCGTCCTCTTGCTCCGCTTCTATGTAATTTAAGCTTCGCCTTATTTCTCTACGATTTCTGCGAACAGTGCCTTCAATATCACTGTCGTAGATTAAGGGTCCTATCGGGTTCCTTCTAGTCATAAACTAGAGGTACCTGCTAGGAACAAATAAAAGAAGAAAAATTAGCAAAGTTAAAATCAAAATAAAAGTAAATCGCAAAAATAAAAAAATGGCTAAAGTAATAAAAATTGAGCGTTCATAATATTTTGGTTCCTCGGCAACGGCGCTAAAAACTTGATCGTTGGTATCGATAGTCTTAATATTTATATATTGAATGATCTAGCCTAGAAACTAACTATCACCATGATTGAGGCAAGTGCACCTATCGAACAGTAGTATAGCTTAGTGGCAAGACCGGATTGTCGAACCCAAAGGAACCAAAAGTACTAATACTGACTTTCTTCTTATTATTTAGCCTAAGAATTAGGGGAATTGTTATTTATTCTAAAATTAACTAACTACTAAGCTAAAGACGCTAAGACTCAAAGAATGAATTGGGGAAAATACTTGTGGGAAAAACCAATTGATTAAGACAATACCCAAGGAGGAATCCACCTAGACTTCACTTGTTATTTAACTCTGAACTGCATTTATTTATTCACTTGACTGATCCGTAGGATTCCTAATTTATATTAATACCTCTCTCGAGGCTACTAACGTCTAACCCTAGGTTGATTAATTGAAATCTCTTTCTAATTAAAACCCCTAAGGTTGCATTAACTCGATCTATGGACTCCCATATTAGGTTTGACCCTAATCTGGCAGATTTTCGTCATCCTATCTCTAGGGTTGCAATCAACTCCGTTTAATTATGCGAGATCTACTATTAGACAGGGTCTATTCCTCCTCTGCCTAAGCACATCAATACTTGAATCAATATCCTGAAATATCAAAACAAGAATTAAGAACACATAATTAAGAACAAATCAAGTATTTATCATATAGTTCAGAAAATAATAACAAGACCCGTCTTAGGTTTCATCCCCCTCAGGTATCTGAGGGGTTTAGTTCATAATCATAAAAGAATACATCTCAGAAGAAATGATAAAACAAAACATAAGAAAACCCTAAAACCCCCTGAAGGAATTGAAGGAGAGATCCTCCGTCTTGAGTACGGTTTCAGCTTCTTAAGATGAATCAACTGGCTTTCTTCGAGTAAATCCCACAATTCTGATCTCTCTGGCTTGGCTCCTTGGCCTAGCTGGACGCCCCCTGACCAAAAGCTTCTGTCGACTCCCCTTTAGGTTGGCCTTTAGGGTGTTTATATAGGCTTTTGGAATGTCTTTCTTTGCCTCTAAGTACCCTATTCCGAGTGAAATTCCTCTTTGTCACGGCAGGGACACGCCCTTGCAACACGCCCGTGTGAGTCGAATCCAGGCCGTGGTCGAGCCTGCTAAAGGGGCACGGCCGTGTGGTGAACTCCAGGCCGTGTTGATTTCCTACTTTGGCCCATTTTCTCCGTTTTCGACCCGTTTCTCGTTCTTTTCATCCTCCGATGCTCTCCTAAGTATAAAACATGAAATTAAAAGATTAGGAGCATCAAATTCCACAATTTAAGGGATAAATCATCCAAAAAGTATGCTAAATGTGGGATTAAAATATGTATATATTACAATTTATCTCTTATAGTAACACTTATAATCCAGGTTGGATGAACCACCCAAACTTCTCATGGGGTGGCCAAGGAAATCAGAGACAACAACCCCCTCCAGGCTTTCAACAGCAACCCTACCCACAGGAGAAAAAACCGAACCTTGAAAAGATGCTAACAAAATTTATCGCGGTGTCAGAAACCCGTTTCCAAAACACCGAAACAGCACTCAAAAATCAGCAAGCATCGATTCAAGGGCTCGAGAACCAATTAGGACAACTTGCTAAGCTCATATCTGAACGACCACAAGGCAGCTTGCCAAGCAACATGGAAACTAATCCAAAGGAGCAAATTCATGCCATTACTGCTCACGATAGTGAACGGTTAGATGAACCAAAATTGAGGCAAGAGAATGTTGTGGAAGAAGGTAAGGTTAAGATAAGCCATGAAAAACAAAAATTGGTAAGTACAGAATACCAACCTCGTGTGCCATATCCCAGTGCGACAAAGAAAGACCGCGCAGATGAACAATTTGGTAAATTTCTTAAACTCTTAAAAAAATTACATGTTAACTTACCGTTTATTGAAGCTCTTTCGCAGATGCCCAATTCAAAAAAATATTTAAAAGAGCTTTTGACAAACAAACGAAAGTTAGACGAGGCATCGCATGTGGAGCTAAATGCAGTATGCTCAGCAATCTTACAAAATAGACTACCACAAAAGTTAAAAGATCCAGGGAGTTTTACGATTCCTTGCTTAATTGGTGGTTTATCTGTTAATAATGCTTTAGCAGATTTAGGGGCAAGCATAAATGTTATGCCTTATAAAATGTTTTAACAGCTAGGTCTTGGGAAACCCAAACAAACTAGGAGGAGCATTCAGTTGGCTAAAAAAACTATTAGAGTTCCTAGGGGGATAATCGAAGATGTACTAGTAAAAATTGATAAATTCATATTCCCAGTAGACTTTGTTGTTTTAGACATGGATGAGGACAATAATGTTCCTTTAATTTTAGGAAGACCCTTTTTAGCAACTACTAAAACTAGAATTGATGTTGGTACAGGTGAACTCACACTTCGTGTAGGTGACGAAACGATCACTCTTTAGGCTCTTAATTCGGCTAGGACATCGAGTAATAAAGGTGAAAACATAAATTCTATTAATGACCATTTGGTTCAACCTTCTTTTCAGGAAGCACTACGAAATTACACATCTGAGCCATATTCTAGACCTCGTACCAATAAAGAAATAACTCATGAGGAGCGAAGGCTTCAGATCGATGAACTAGACGAGTGGAAGACACATGTTACGGAGAAACCAAAAACACACGAAGCAAAACCGAGGCAACTCCATAACGAACTTAAAGATGAAGCAAACTACTTCAAGGTTGGAGACCAAGTTCTAATGGATAATAAGATCCTTGTGTTGCCACTTCTGAACCTAATGGAATAACTCCTTTCACGGTACTTAATACTTTCCCATACGGTACAGTCGAGGTAACTCATTTTCAATTTGACACCTTCAAGGTAAATCGTACTCGTCTAAAATCGTATTTTAATACAATTGATAGCAAGAATGAGGAGTTTCAACTCCTCAAACCACCATGATTATGCGAATGAGGGGTAAGTCTAGCTTAAGACTTTAAACGAGCGCTTCTCGGGAGGCAACCCGAGCACTAACCCCTTTAATTTTCATATTTTTGGTTTTTAGCACCTAACTAAAAACTAACCAAATTAATAAAGCGCAAGTTTCCCAACCACACGGCCTTGCACACGGGCGTGGCCGTGGCCGTGTGGACACCACGAATACACACATCGGCGTGGCAGAGACCGTGCGAACCAAGGACGATAATTTCCCCAAAACACGGGCTGCGATAAAATGCCACGGTCGTGCGATACGGCCGTGGTCGACACTGAGAAAGTAAAACGGGTGTGTGACACGCCCGTGTCCCTAGGCCGTGGTCGATACTGATCAAATGAACATGGGCATGGAAACCTCTACATGATCGTAGGAGAAACGAGCGAAGCATCACACGGCCGTGCGACTCGGCCGTGTGACCTAACACGCCCAGGGCACACGGGCGTGGGCAGCTACCAGATGCCATGATTTCTATTTAAACCCCCTTCTTCTGTTCATTTTCTTCCCCAATTGTTCTTCTACCTAACCCTAGCCACCACACCCCTTCCTTTTCCCATTATCTTCTCCCTTCATTTTCCTTTCTGCCTTTCCCTTACTCTTTCTTTACACCACCACCACACCAACCACCATCTTTGCCACCGTACACAAAGATTAAATACTAGAGGCAAGAGCAAAGCCACCATCTCCATGTCGAAAAAGCGAAAGGCTCCTAGCACAGTCTCCCCGTGCGCGACCACTCCACATAAGTTCATGCCGGCCGCTTTCATTTACTCGACAAGACAAGGACCTTTGAGTCCATTTCTTTTTTCTTTTTCATTTATTTTCATTTTTCAATTCTTTCCTTTTATCTCTCTTGTCTTTAAGTTATATTATTACATTTTGATTTCTTTAATTTAGGTTCAAGGGGCTATTACGGAATGACCCCACCACCACCGGAGTTTCCACCACCCCTGCCCACCTTTACACCATTTCTTTTCTTTCACTCCATCTAAAATTCAGGAAGTTTCACTTCTCTCCCTATCTTATGATTTTCTTACTACTTTGTCATTACTTATTTTTGTACATTGAGGACAATGTACATTTTAAGTGTGGGGAGGTGTCAACAATACTGAATTATGCCTTGTTCTTAAGTAATTTTCTCATATTTCTATTAGAATGAAACTTCTATTGATTTATGATTTTCATTGATATGTTTTGGATTAAGTCATAGGTAATTGTGCATTGATGGTTTAAACTTTAAGATATTAGAGAATCAAGCATGATAAGTCTATTTTCAGAATTAAAATTTTGTTAGGTTGTTTTCCTAAATTTAAATATTACTTTGAAGTTTGAAATTTGCAAGGTTGACATCAAAAACCAAAAATTTTGTGAGTCTTTGAGCCTTTTAGAGCATATATCTTTTCTTGCTCACTTTATTGATTATGAGTGTGTTTATTGATTTGTTAATCTAGAACTTGCTTCGATTATATATGTCGAGACCACACCTTTGATTTGATATATTGAGATGATAAAGGCACCTAGGATTTAACCCACTTACTCCATAAAAAGCCTACCTTCATAATTAGCCCCTAGTGAACCCCTTTGATCCTAATCAACCGTTTCTTGATAAACCACTAATATTAAACCGAAACCCAGTTATTTGATTTGTTGTCCCCAATTTTCTTGAATCCCCTTTTGTCGAGATTTGATTTGATCAGTTGCCTAAATACATTATTTATTTCAGTGGTTAAAGTCATCTTATATCATATACTTGTTCTTATTCTTAAAAAAAAAAGTTGGAAATTTATTCATTTTTAGTTCTTTATTAATTGAGCTTAATCAGTTAATTCCACATTTTGAGAAGAAGCTCGTGTTATTAGTATTAAGTTTTTAATTGATGTAATTATTCAGTGTTAGTCCATTTTCCTAGTTGGGTGAATTGTCAATTCGATCTCGATTGTCGAAACCATTTTAAAATTTATAGTTCAAAAATGGGAATCGACTTTTTGAAAAACGTTACTTAGGTGTGATTGGATCACCTTGTAAAATGTTTTATTTTAAAACATTTGATTTTGGTCTGCAAAAAACAAGAAAACGGTTCGGGAGTCGGTTACGTATGAGGAAGGATTAGCACCCTCATAACGCCCAAAAATTGGTACCAAATCAATAAAATCATGTCCCAATGTTTGAAATTTAAAAATATTTAAAAATATGAATTCTTTAAAAAATTTTGAGCAATTTAAGTTAAAACTTGAGATTTCTCTGTTCCGAAAGAATATAAACATCACATCCAGCACGTTAGGACACGATATTTTAAAACCTTCGTAATCAAAATCGTCTCACTATTTAGAAAACTTGTAAAAAGGATATTTAGTTATTTAGCCAAACGGAAAATCGCAACCCAGCACGTTAGGGCACTATTTCCCGAATTTCTAAATACCGAAACATTGCCTTATTTTAAAAACCTTTAGATAAAATATAGTAATTTTGCAAAAAATGTATTTTTATTTTTAACAATAACCATGTGACAATATTGTATTTATATGCTATCGTAATATACTAACATCCAAGATAGGCAATAAATAAATAATAATACAAAATATGACAAATAATACTTCCTACACTAAAGCAATTATCAATACAGGATGAAGTATAAACAAATACAATAGGTAATAAAACAAATATAAACATATTTCATGTAAGTTGAAAGTGCTCATGTAATGACGTATAAAAATGTATATATATATTAAGAAAATAACTATTTATGACTTTAAATAAAAATATAATTATAATAATCTAATACCTATAAAATTATATTTTTAAAATAAATAATGTATTATTCAATATAAATAATCTTTGATAAAATAAAACTTTTTATCAAAATACTATAAGATATAATACTATATAATATACACTATTTTTAAAAACATATGTAATATGATTACTAATATATAAGTTAAAAATAATATATAATAAAATAATCAAATCAAATAATAGATAATAATAATTTAAAATATATAAGAATAATATATAATAATAAAAATATAAAAATTTAATTAATTTACAAATAATAAGAGTAATATAATATTTTGACATGATAAAATGATTTAAAAAAAACAGTATTAGAATAAAATAAATAAAAATAAAGAAAGTAAGGTTAAATAGTAAATAAAATAAACATAAAAGGGTTAACTTGAATCGAGCGTTAAATTCCAGGGACTTATTGGGAAATTATAACCTTTTTCAAAACGGCGTCGTGGTGATTTTGGCCTTTAAAACAGTTTAAGGGACTTAATTAAAACAAAATGCAAATTTGGGGCCAATTTTATAAAAAATAAAATTTCCAATTGGGCTGAATTAAAACATAAAAAAACTGCGGAGGGGCTGGAATTGTAAATTTCCCATTTTTAAAAAAACACGCGGATCCTTATCAGGTCCTCGGGTTGGTGCGCGGATCCTGCTACTCAAAAACGTCGCCGTTCTGTTTTGCCTATAAAAGTCAGTTTCAATAAAAAAAATTCTTTTTAAGTCTGATTTTTACAAAAAAAATTCGAAATCCTCTGGAAGCCTCGTCCTCTCGCCTGAGGTCCGATCGCTGGGTTTCTGGGCCACGCGCCTCACGCGCCTCCGTGGCCGGTGGCCGGAGGCCTAAACCTCCGATTTTCGTCGCCGAAAGGTAATCTCTTTCCTTTTTTTACTTTTTAAAATAATGGTTATATGCGCAATATGTAAAAAAAAAACAAAAATAAATAAAAAAATAAACAGAATTGAAAAAAAATCACCTATGCGAAATCGGTCTTTTATTTCTCTGAGTTTTCTGACAATATTTTTTGTACTCACTGACTCTCAATATTGTTGTGTAAATCTCTGTGTTTTTCTCGTATATCTGTGTCTCTGTTTACAAGCTTTTGTAAGGCTTTTATAGCCTTCAAAATAAAAAATAAAAAAAGAAATAAAACTTGTTGCCATTTTTACTGCGTTTTTGTTTCCTTTCTTTTACAGGCGGAGAATCTGGCGACGAGGCGCATTTGATGGCGGCGCGATTCGCGGCTTGACGAGGACTGGTGGCGCGACTGTTGGCCTGGGTGCTATTGCGGCGCGAGTGATGCGTGCTAACTCCTGCGGCGCCTAGGGTTTTAGAAACCCTAGGCCATTGAAACTGTCCAATTTTTTGAGCCCCTTTGGGCCGTGTTTTTTTTGGGTCTGAGTATTGGGTTTGTAATGGCTCGGGTAGTTTAGGTAGTCTGTTTAGGCATTGGGCTAAGAGGTATTGGGTCTGGTTATTGGACTGTAAACATTGGTATTATTTTTTATTTTTGGTTTATTCTGGTTTATTTCATTCAGATGGGCCCGGGCAAAATGGGCCTATAACATCGATTTTAACCCTCCTTTTCAGCCTTTATCCACACCTTTAACCCAAGCCCCGCTACAACCCTTTTTTTTAAAGACCTCTTGATTTGTGTATCATCTCATTTTATGGTGGTGGAGATTTGATTTTCATGCAAGCCTATGGTAATAACTTTTCATGTTTGACTTTTGAGTGCTTAATTTGAACCTTAAACACTTTGAGTGATTTGAGTGAATCTTTAGTGAGGATGTCAAGTCTTGTCGGTTTTGAATAAAAGGTAATTATTTAGGTAAGGGGAAAGACCTATGTTTTCATGCTATAAAAATCTATGGCTTAGATTGTTTGAATCTCTAGGACTCTTCTAGTTAAATTATCAATGTATGAATTATCTGTGAATTATGATGAGACATTATTGTTGAGAATCATGAGTCGAGGAAGTTAGTTTTAATTGTGAATTGAGGATTTTGCTTGAGGACAAGCAAAGGCTTAAGTGTGGGGATATTTGATAAACCATAAATTATACATATTTTAACCCCATGCTTAGCTTAGTTTTGGATGAGTTTTCATTAGATTTGATGAATTCGATGCTCCTAATCCTTTAATTTCATGTTTTACACTCAGGAGAGCTTAGGGAGTCGAAAAGAACGAGAAACGGGCCAAAAAGGGACAAAATGGGCCTATCTTAGAATTCAACATGACCTGGGCCATTGGACACGACCATGTGTGACGAGCAGGATCGAACACGGCCTGGATCAATGTACACGGGCAGACCACACGGCTGTGTGTGGCAAGCAGAAGCGAGCACGGTCTAAGGAGTCGAACACGGGCGTGTCACACGGGCGTGTCCCTGCCGTATCAAAGATTAATTCTATCCGAAAAAGGTTACTTGTGGGCAAAGAAAGATGTTCCAAAGCCTATATAAACACCCTAGGGGGTGACCTAAAAGGGGACGCAAAGTAGAACGCAGAAAATACTCGAAGACAGCCGTCGGAAGCAGCTCAGAGGAAGGATTGATAAACCGAAATAGTAACATATTTTAATCTCACATTTAGTATGCTTTTGGATGATTTATCCCTTGATTTATGTAAAAAGGTGCTCTTAATCTTCTCTTTTCATGTCTTATACCTAGGAAAGCACCCAAGGATAAAAAGAACGAGAAACGGGCTCAAAACGGACCAAAATGGGCCAAAGAAGAAATCGACACGGCCTGGACCTTAGCCCACACGGCCGTGCCTCACTGATCATCTAGAACACGGTCTTCCCTCGATTCACACGGTCGTGCCTCATTAAATAAGTCTGAGCACAGCCTGGCAACGATCCACACGGGCGTGTGCCATGGCCGTGTCCCTGTCACTAGAAAGAGCAATTTCACTCGGATTTGGATACTTAGGGAGAAAGAAACGTATTCCAAGAGCCTATATAAACCCCCTAAGGGTCAGCTGAAAAGGGGGCGATGAGCTAGGCCAAGGAGCCAAGCCAAAAAGGTCAGAGTTGTGGGAATCACTCGAAGGTAGCCAGTTGATCCATCTCAAGAAGCCGGGATTCTACTCAAGACGGCGGATCTCTCCTTCAATTCCTTCAGGGAGTTTTAGGGATTTCTTATGTTTTGTTTTATCTTTTCTCTTGAGATGTTTTCTTATTTAGTTATGAACTAAATCCTTCAGATACCTGAAGGGGATGAAACCTATGATGAATCTTGTTATTATTTTCTAAATTATATGATAAATACTTAGTTTGTTCTTAATTATGTGAGCTTTATCCAAATTTAATGTGCTTAGGTGGAGGAGGAATAGACCCTGCCTAAGAGTAGATCTAGCATAATTAAGTGGAGTTGATCGCACGCCTAGAGATAGGGTGATTTAGATTTTGCCGCATTAGGGTGAAACCTAATATGGGAGTCCCTAGATCGATTTCTTCGCTATTCTAGGGGTTATTATAAGAGAACGAGAGTTCCACTAATTAACCTAGGGTTAGACGTTATTCGCCTCGAGAGAGGGTTTAATATACGTTAGGGAGTCTTACGGATCAAACTAAGTAAATAAAATCATATGGTTCAGTTGATAGATAACAAGTGAAGTCTAGGTGGATTCTTCCCGAGGGTATCATCTAAATCAACCGAGTTTTTCTAAAAGTTATCTCCCAATTTTAGTCTTTTTTTCGTCTTTGTGTCCTTAGCTTAGTAGTTTGTTAATTTTAGATTAAAAGCAACTTCACTTATTTTAGGTTAAATAATAAAAAGAAAGTTAGTATTAGTACTTTTAGTTCCTTTGGGTTCGATAATCCGGTCTTGCCTAAGCTATACTATCTGCTCGATAGGTACACTTGCCTTTAATTGTTGTCGAGTTAGTTTCGAGTGTTTGATCGTTCTTTTATAAATTTTAAAGCTCGATTCACAAATGATAAAGTTTTTGGCGCCGTTGTTGGAACTAAAATATTAAGAAAGCTCTATTTTTATTACTTTAGCCATTATTTGTTTTATTTTCCGCAATTTATTTTATTTTTTTATTTTGTTTTCAAATTTTGCTAAATTCTCTTTCTTTCTTTTCCTAGCAGGTACCTCTAGTTTATGACTAGAAGGAACCCGAGAGGACCTTTAGTATACGACATGTGATATTGAAGCGACCGCCGCAGAATCGTCGAGAAATCAAAGTAGCCCTAAACTACACAGAAAGAGAGGAAGAAGACAGATCCAATCCTACTGAAGGGATGGACGAAAATAACCCACCACCACAAGATGTGGGAGAAAACAATGCTCCTCGTACTATGTTTGATTATGCTAAACCTCATTTAACAAGAGCCGAATCAAGTATTGTTAGGCCTGCTATAGCCACTAATAATTTTGAATTAAAGCCTAACACTATTCAAATGAGTCAACAGTTTGTTCAATTTGATGGTTTACAGGACGAAGATTCGAATACTCATATAGCCAACTTTTTAGAGTTCTGTGATACCTTTAAAATAAATGGCGTTTCTGATGATGCCATACGTCTTCGGTTATTTCCCTTTTCATTAAGGAATAAAGCCAAACAGTGGTTAAACTCGTTACCGCGAGGGTCAATCACTACATGGGATCAAATGACCGAAAAATTCTTATTAAAATATTTCCTACCGGCCAAAACGGCCAAATTACGCAATGATATATCTTCTTTTGTGCAGATGGATTTAGAGACATTAGACGATGCATGGGAGAGATATAAGGATCTCTTGAGAAGGTGTCCGCACCATGGTTTAACCTTGTGGCTCCAAGTCCAAACTTTCTATAACGGTGTAAACCCCTCAACGAGGCAACTAATTGACTCAGCCGCCGGTGGAACTCTGAATAATAAAACTCCTGAAGTAGCCTATGAATTTATAGAAGAGATGTCGCTGAATAACTATCAGTGGCAAGTTACAAGAACAAGGCCAACAAAAATAGCCGGAGTTTACAACCTCGACGCAGTAACCAAGCTATCAAATCAGGTAGAGTTGATGAATAAAAAGCTTGATAGTTTGTGTTCTTCGCAGGTACATCCAGTCATGTAGTGCAACACAAGTGGAACTGTGGCGAATCCTGAGTACCCACCCTACCAACCGGGCACAGAGAGCAAACAAATGAACTATATAGGTAATAATTTTAGATCAAATAATAACCCTTATAGTAACACTTATAATCCAGGTTGGAGGAACCACCCAAATTTTTTGTGGGGAGGACAAGGAAATCAAGGAAATCAAAGACAACAACCTCCTCAAAATTTCCAAAATCAGCCTTATCCACAAGAGAAGAAGCCGAACCTCGAAGAGATGTTGGCAAAATTCATGGCAGTTATTGAAGCCCGTTGCCAAAAAACTGAGACAACACTTATTGACCAATAAGCATCGATCAAAGCAATCGAGAATCAAGTAGGGGAAGTCACTAAGTCAGCGGGACAGCTTGCCAAACTAATGTCCGAACGACCACAAGGGCGTCTACCAAGCAACACTGAGATTAATCCAAAGGGGCAAATCCAAGCCATAACGGCTCAAGAAAGTGAAATATTAGACGAACCCAGTCCAATACAAGGAAAAGAGGTAGAAAAAGGTAAAGTTGAGGTAACACAAGAAAAGCCAAAACCGGTAATCAAGGAGTACCAACCTCGCATACCATATCCCGAAGCATTAACGAGAGACGACATAGAGGAACAGTTCGGTAAGTTTCTTAAACTCTTAAAGAAATTACATATTAACTTACCGTTACTTGAAGCTCTTTCACAGATGCCAGATTCTAGAAAATCTTTAAGAGAACTTTTGACGAACAAGCGAAGGATAGATGAGGCATCACACGTGGAACTAAACGCAATGTGCTCAGCAATCTTGCAAAATAAACTACCACGGAAATTAAAAGATCCAGGGAGTTTTACAATTCCATGCTTAATTGGTAGTTTATCTATTGATAATGCGTTAGCTGATTTAGGGGCAAGCATAAATGTCATGCCTTACAAATTGTTTAAACAATTAGGTCTAGGGAAACCCAAACAAACTAGGATGAGC
The DNA here is from genome assembly GCA_025698515.1 of Gossypium sturtianum. Taxonomy (NCBI): domain Eukaryota; kingdom Viridiplantae; phylum Streptophyta; class Magnoliopsida; order Malvales; family Malvaceae; genus Gossypium; species Gossypium sturtianum. The sequence continues at coordinate 137,347,112 of CM046948.1, read as the reverse complement.
ATTCAATTAGCTGATAAAATCGTTAGAATTCCTAGGGTATTATCGAAGATGTTCTTGTAAAAATTGATGATTCGTTTTCCCAGAGATTTTGTTGTCTTAGACATGGATGAGGATAATTCGATCCCCTAATTATAGGAAGACCCTTTTTAGCAACTGCCAGGACTAAAATTGATGTTGATGCAGGAGAACTCATACTTTGTGTAGGTAATGAGACAATCACCATCAAGGCTCTCGAATCGGCTAGAACATCGAATAATCAAGGTGAGAAAGTAAATTCTACTGATAACCATTCGTTTAACCCCTATTTTCAGGAAGCACCACCAAAGAATACAACTGAACCCGATCCTAAACCCCAAGCCAACAAGGAAGTAGTTCATGAAGATCGAGGGATTCAGTTCGATGATCTAGACGAGTGGAAGACACACTTCAAGGAGAAATTAGGGATACAAGACGAAGAACCGGAACCACACAAGGTAAAACCGAAGGAGCCCCCAAAAGAGCTCATAGGAACAGCAAACCACTTTAAAATAGGAGACCAGGTGCTGTTAGACGAGGCAGATCCTCGAATATCCCCTCCGGACCCTAACACAAACAAAGAAATACCTTTTAGGGTAACCAGTGTTTTCCCATACGGAACAGTCGAGGTAAGTAATCCTATTTTTGGTACTTTTACTATAAACACATCTCGACTTAAATCTTTTCACGAGGATACAAATGATAGCATGAGGAAGGACTTTCAACTCCTCAAACCACCCTGACAAACGAGAGGAGAGTCTAGCTTAAGACTATAAACGAGCGCTTCTCGGGAGGCAACCTGAGCACTAACCCCATTAACTTTTTATTTTTTTTCTTATTCTATCTTATCCTTTCTTTATAATATCTAGCTTTAAACTAACAAGGGGTGCAGATTCCGTGCCACGGCGGCCGCACACACGGCCGTGGCCGTGTGGCGTGTGTACCTCAAGAATCTTGGTACTAACATGGCGGGGACGGTACAAGTCGAGCAACTAAATTTCGAACTCACAGACTCAACCACTCCCACGGGCACCGAAAAGTGGCACGGCCGCGTTCCATAACCGCAGTGAAGCTACTGACTTGCCAACCACGGGCTGAACACGTCCGTGCCTTAAAACCGTGCCAACGTACTGACTTGTCGAACATAGGCTAGACACGAGCGTGGGGTAACCAACACGCCCTAGAACACGGCTGTGCGAGGCGGCCGTGTGAATCGACACACCCTCAACCCACGGGTGCGAGAAACTGCCAGACTTGAAATTTTATTTAAACACCATGCCCCTCTCCTTTGTCTTCTCAACGCACTCTCCTTCTTTCTTCTTTCTTTCTTTCTTTCTTTTCTCCCTCTTTCCTTTTCCCTTTTCCTAATAAATCCTTAGACTCTTGAGCTACAACAACATCATATCCATGGCAAAGAAGCGGAAGAAGCCAAGCACAGTCTCCCTCACGGAGACCGATCTACATAAGTTCAAGCCGGCCGCTTCAATCACTCGCCAAGCCAAGGGTCTTTGAGACCAATTATCTATTCTTTTATTTTTATCTTCTCCTTTATGTTCCTTATCTTTACTTCTCTTCTGCTTAATTTAGTTCATTTTATCTTAGTTTCTTAATTTTAGGTTCTAAAGGCTGCTAGGGAATCACGCCAATTCCACCACCACCAAAGACTCTCTGCACCTTTAAAGGTCACACCCACCTCATGAACCATCCAACAATAAGGACCCTCTCGGTCCATTCATCTTTTATTTTTAATTTATTTTACTTTCTGTTTACTTTCTCTTTATCTTCCTTGTCCTTAATTATATATTTAGTTTATTTTAATTACGTCTTAATAATCCCTAGCTAATCCTGCATGAGCTACCCAATTTCTTCATCTAGCGCAGGATCATCACCCAGACCGCCCCTCTAACTTATCTTTCACCTCCAACTCAAGAATTTCATCCATAATTCAGGGAGTTTTACTTATCCCCATATCTTCTGATCTGAACATTACATTTATATTATCTATCTTTGTACATTGAGGGCAATGTACATCTTAAGTGTGGGGGGGGGGTTGAGCAACCTAAAAAGGTGCCTAACTTTTTTTCATTATTCTCAAATTTCTGAAAAAAAGTGCCAAACTTTTTTTCATTATTCTCAAAATCCTGAATTTAGTCTTGTTTTTAAGTAATTTTCTCATATTACTAATTAGGATGAAATTTCCATGATTTATGATTTTTATTGATATGTTTTAGAGTAAGTCATTGATAATTGTGCATTGATAATTAAATTTTAAGATACTAAAGAATCAAGCATGATAAGTCTATTTTTCAAAATTTAAATTTTCTAGGTTATTGAACTAAATCTGAATATTATCTTGAAGTTTGAAATCTACGAGGTTGATGTCAAAAATACCCATAATTTTTATGAGATTTTGAGCCTTATAGAGCATATATTCTTTTTCTTGCTCACTTTTTGATTATGAGTGTGTCAACATTGATTTGTTATTCTAGAACTTGCCTCGTTTATGCATATCGAGACCACACCTATGATTTGATATACAGAGATGATTAAGGCATTTAGGTTTTAACCCACTAACTCCATTAAAAAGCCTACCTTCACAATTAGCCCCTAGTGAACCCCTTTTAATCCTAACAACCCTTTTATTGATATAACCACTAATATTAACCCAAAACCTTTGTATTTGTTATCACCATTCCTTTTGACTACCTTTTGTCGAGACTTGATTTTGAGCAGATTACCTAACTATGTTCTCAGATTTCATTTGTAAAAAGTTCTTTCCTATTATTATTTAGTTTGTTCTTAAAAAAATTAATCAATCAAAGAATATTCAGTATTAGTAAATGCGATGAAAGGCGAGCTTGTACAGCTTAAAGTCTATTTATTGAAGAAGAAGCTCAGATTATTAGTTTAAAAGTTTCAATCCATTTTGTAATTATTCAGTTTCTTTGTTTCTAGTTAGGTAATTTATCAATTCAATCTCGATTCTAACCTTTTAATTCAGCCTTTATCCACACCTTAACCCTAGCCCCGTTACAACCCTGTCAAAGACCTTTTGATTTGTGCATCATCTCATATTATAGTGGTGGAGACTTCATTTTCATGCAAGCCTATGGGATTAACTTTTCATGTTCGACTTTTGAGTGCCTAAATTTTGAACCTTAAACACTTTGAGTGATTTGAGTGGATCTTTTGTGAGGATGTCAATCCTTGTCGATTTCGAATTAAAGGTAATTATTTAGATAAGGGGAGACACCTATATTTTCGAGCTACAAAATCTATGACTTAGATTGTTTGAATATTTAGGACTCTTTAAGTTGAATTATCCATGTATAAATTATCTATGAACTATGATAAAACATTGTTGATAGGAATTATGAATTATAGAAAGTTTGTTTTAATTGTAAGTTGAGAATTTTGCTTGAGGACAAGCAAAAGCTTAAGTGTGGGGGTATTTGATAAACCGAAATAGTAACATATTTTAATCTCACATTTAGTATGCTTTTGGATGATTTATCCCTTGATTTATGTAAAAAGGTGCTCTTAATCCTCTCTTTTCATGCCTTATACCCAGGAAAGCACCCAAGGATAAAAAGAATGAGAAACGGGCTCAAAACAGACCAAAATGGGCCAAAGAAGAAATCGACACGGACTGGACCTTAGCCCACACGACCGTGCCTCACTGATCATCTAGAACACGATCTTCCCTCGATTTACACGGCCGTGCCTCATTAAAGAAGTCCGAGCACCCGGCCGCCACGATCCACACGGCGCAGCCATGGCTGTGTCCTCACACCTTTGAAAGAGAAATTTCACTCGAATTTGGATACTTAGGAGAAAGAAACGTATTCCAAGAGCCTATATAAACCCCTAAGGGTCACCGAAAAGGGGCGGTGAGCTAGGCCAAGGAGCCAAGCCGAAAAGGTCGAGTTGTGGGAATCACTCGAAGGTAGCCAGCTTGATCCATCTCAAGAAGCCGGGATTCTACTCAAGACGGCGGATCTCTCCTTCAATTCCTTCAGGAGTTTTAGGGATTTCTTATGTTTTGTTTTATCTTTTCTCTTGAGATGTTTTCTTATTTAGTTATGAACTAAATCCTTCAGATACACAAGGGGATGAAACCTATGATGAATCTTGTTATTATTTTCTAAATTATATGATAAATACTTAGTTTGTTCTTAATTATGTGAGCTTTATCCAAATTTAATGTGCTTAGGTGGAGGAGGAATAGACCCCGCCTAAGAGTAGATCTAGCATAATTAAGCGGAGTTGATCGCACGCCTAGAGATAGGGTGACAAGATTTTGCCTGGATTAGGGTGAAACTAATATGGGAGTCCATAGATCGATTTACTCCTATTCTAGGGGGTTATTATAAGAGAACGAGAGTTCCACTAATTAACCTAGGGTTAGACGTTATTCGCCTCGAGAGAGGGTTTAATATACGTTAGGGAGTCTTACGGATCAAACTAAGTAAATAAAATCATATGGTTCAGTGATAGATAACAAGTGAAGTCTAGGTGGATTCTTCCTGAGGGTATCATCTAAATCAACTGAGTTTTCTAAAAGTCATCTCCCCAATTTTAGTCTTTTCTCGTCTTTGTGTCCTTAGCTTAGTAGTTCGTTAATTTTAGATTAAAAGCAACTTCACTTATTTTAGGTTAAATAATAAAAAGAAAGTTAGTATTAGTACTTTTAGTTCCTTTGGGTTCGATAATCCTGTCTTGCCTAAGCTATACTACTGTTCGATAGGTACACTTGCCTTTAATCGTTGTCAGAGTTAGTTTCCAGGTTCGATCGTTCTTTTTATAAATTTTAAAGCTCTGATTCACAGCGATCAAGGATCTCCATCAAGACTGAAGATCTCCCATCAAGTTCTTTAGAAGTTTTTTGGGTTTTCCTATGTTTTGTTGTTTTCCTTATTTTGAGATGTTTCCTTCTATCAGTATGAACTAAATCCCTTAGATACCTAAGGGGATGAAACCTAAGACGGATCTTATTACTATTTGATTTATAAGATAAATACTTGTTCTTATTCTTAATTGTGAGTTCTTATTCTTGTTTTGATAATTCAGGTTATTGATTCAAATTGAATGTGCTCATTCAGTGGACCAAAAGTCCCTGTTTAAGAGTATATCAACATAATTAAGTGGAGTTGATTGCAACCCTAGAAATAGGGTGACGAAAATCTGCCGGATTAGAATCAAATCTAATAAGGGAATCCATAGATCGAGTTAATGCGACAATAGGGGTTTTAATTAGAAAGAGATTTCAATTAATCAACCTAGAGTCAGTTGTTTTTAGTCTCGAGAGAGATATTAACATAAATCAGGGATTTCTACGGATTAAGTCAAGTGAATAAATCATATGAATCAAAAGTAATAAGTGAAGTCTAGGTGGATTCTTCCTTGGGTATTGCCTTTATCATATAAGTTGTCTAAAAGTATTTTCCTAAATTCATTCTCTGTCGTGTTATTAATTAGTTTTAGTTTAAAAAGAAATCACTCCAATTTTTAGGCTAGATAATAAAAGGATAGTAATTACTAGTACTCTTGGTCATTGTGGATACGATATTTCCGGTCTTACCATAACTATACTATTAAACGATAGGTGCGCTTGCCTTTATTGTGGACATAGTTAGTTAGAGACACATCAGTATATTGTTTTGATCAACTTAAAACACTCTTGCAGTCTGGTAGAACCACAAGGAGCATGGTGACAGGTTCATGTAAGGATGGTACTAGACAATCTTCTCCGACACCCAAGTCGCCAAAAAACAAGAGAAAGGCTCTTCTTGACCATTTGGGAACATAAGAATTAGTTGCAAGAAACATGAGTAAATCATCGAAGAAATAGTTGCCAAGGGTGAATGTTATTTTGTCACATTTTGAGCCTACAACCTTCTGGTTTTGGAATAAACCAAGGGTGAATGTTATTTTGTTGTATTAATAACCAAGATGTTGGTTTTTTTAGTGATTGATGTAGCTAGATATAGCTCACTTACAGTAGTATGTTATATCTGTTACATCAAACTTGTTTTTGGCTAGTATAGCATGAATGTTGTATAGGCTAAATCATTACCTATGGAAAGTTTTTGTAAAGTACATTTATCCTAATTGCAATGGGAAAATAAAATGATTAAATGGGGGATATTTTTCAGTCTTATGTTTCTTTTCATTGCATTATTTACTAAGCTAAATTAAATTACATAAACAATAACCAAAATTGGTCATTAGTTTCGAGAATAATGTATATCAAGGTTCCAAATTACATAAACAACATAACATGAAGGTATGTTGGAAAATTTTACATTCAATCAACATTTCCAACTGCTAGTTGCATATGCCTTTTACCACTACTGCCAACAAATAAACCTATGGTGATAACTTTCATTTTTTCCTTCATGGTCACCATTGACTTCTCCTTATACATAACATCAAGCAAGAAAATAATATCTTATACATTGACTTTTCCTTCTTGATAACTTTCATTTTTTCCTTCATGGCCATCATTTTGTTCCTTAATGCTATTTCTCTTTCAACACCACAAATTGGTCTACCTCCTTCAACCTCAGTGTCAATAGCACTGCTGCCACCATTATGGCTACCATCAAATGAAACTAAATCCATAACCTTCTTTCTAAGTGTTGAATTCTCCTTTGAAAGATTTCATTCACTGTCACGCAATTAATGTAGTAATTTAGTCACACAGTCACACAGTCACACATTTTCCCATCGTACCACTTGAAGAAATCACAACCACCGCCCTACAAACAAACCCCAAATGAGTGAAAACAAAAAAAATTAAATCATAAACCCTCAACTGAGGGAAATTTTTGAAATAATCTAAATTGAGCTAAAGTAGCAAATAAAATTATTCTTCACTTACCCAAAAATCTGAACAACCATAAAATCTCCTCCTCGAATTTAAATCACTCCATGAAGTGTCTCTTAGAGCTAACTTTTTGAAATGACATTTTACTGCTTCCCCATCGTACACATACTCCCTCCGCGATGAAGTAACAATATTTGCATACCTCTATTTCTTCCTCGAAACATTCGAACCATGCAATACCCATTCTCTAAGTTGGCTATTCGAACTATGTGATTTAGATGTGAGAATTTCCTGAATCCATGATTTCAGAAGACAAGGAAGAAAAATAACAATTTCTTAGAGTTTATGGGATTTCACGATTTGGGAATAAGGGATTGGGAATTTTACGATTTGGGAATAAGGGATTAAGGATGTAGAAAATTTCCTCAATCCATGATTCAAATTGGAGATTGTTGAGGTTTTTAGGGATTTCACGATTTGGGAATTATAGTTTTTTGGGACGATTTGGGATTTCACGATTTGGGGTTATTTTTTCCAGATTATTTATGTCTTTAATTTTATATTTAATTATTTTTTGACACGTCATATTCAACCTGGCACGCCACGTAGAGAACTTTGTTGATCGACGCTTGATTAATGATCAACTGACGTTTCTTGTTAAAATTGGGCTGAATTGTAGAAAAATCGTTACGTTGAGGGCCACAATAAAAAAAGGTCAAGGGCACAAAACCCAAAACCCCTAAACATTGAAGGTTTTTTTAAAAGTTTTCATATGGAAACAAGAATTGAGGTACCTTTTAAAAATTTTCAAAGTAGTGAAAGCATTTCCAGATTTAATCAAATTATCAACATAAACTAGCACATTAATGTGTACAGATCCCTTAGTATATGTAAAGAGAGAATAATCAGAATATGATTGAAGAAATCTACACCCATTCAGTGCAGTAACCAACTTAGCAAACTAACATCGATGAGCCTATTTTAATCCATACAAAGACTTGCGCAAACGATAGACCAGTACAGGCTTATCAGGAGCAAAACTCGGAATAAGCTTCATGTAAACCTCTTCATTAAGATCACCATGTAGAAAGGCATTATGTACATCCATCTGATGTAACTCATAATTTTTTGAAGCTACAATAGCTAAGAAAGCACGAACAGTTACCATTTTCGCCACAAGAGCGAAAGTTTCATGATAGTCAATACCATCGACTTAGTGATTACCAAAAAATGAAAAAAATAAGCTTTAAGTATCTCAATACTTTCATCGAAGTTATATTTAATCTTGTACAACCATTTACTACCCAGAGCTTTCTTTCCGGCAGGAAGTGTCACCATAGACCAAGTGCTATTATCCTCCAGAGCACGAATCTCCTTTTGCATAGTATCATGCCATCCTACATCTTTCACAGGCTTTTTAAAAGATTGTGGCTCGATCCATGCAATAATAGTTGCAAGAAAATTTTGGTTTTCCACAGTAAATTTGTCACAATAGACATAATGCGCTATAGGAAATGGAGTACCTAAGGAAGGCTCTGAAGAAAGTGAGGCGAGAGATGAACTTTTCTTTACGGCGGTATGAGTGGAAAAATTCCGAAGCTTCACCGAGGGAAATTTCTCCTTATGCTATCGTTCCAATTCGGGCACATCATTACCCAAAGCCCCTTGTACCACTGTGTCAACAAAGGAAGAAGAATACACCACATGTGGTGAAGAATCCGCAGGTGGCGAACTTACAGGTTGCAGAGTGACAAGCAGAGGAACTATCGTGGCCTACGACACCTTTGAATTACCAAAATATGTATAAAAAAGTTACGTTAGCACTCTCATATGACATAGAAACATTATCGGGCTCAATGGTTGCAATATTCCCATCAAAATACGAAAAAATATCCTAAAAAAATCTCACATCATGGGACACAAAAAACTTCTTTGAATCCATATCATATAAATACCAACCCTTTTGGCAAAAGGATACCAAACAAAAACACACTTTCAAATCAGATTAGGAAACTTATCACCCTTAGAATGTTGATTATAAACAAAACATAAGCAACCAAACACACGAAGATTATCAAACAAAGGAGGTCTACCAAACAAAATTTCATAGGGTGTTTTACCATGAAGAAGAGGTGAATGAGTTCGATTGATAAGATGAGAAGCAACCAAAACACACTCCTCAAAAAAGATATAGGCAAATTTCCTTGGAAATGTAAAGCATGGGCCATATTTAAAATATGTTGATGTTTCCTCTCGACTCTCAACACAAGATGTTTGAAAAATAATGTCATTTGTAAAAATAATAATCCTAGAGACAATTAAATTTCATCACATTATCACTTCTAACAAACTTTATCTGTTGAGAAAATTGACGATCAATCATAGCAATAAATGATATGAAAATCTTGAAAACCTTCTTCTTCTTAGCCAACAAATATACCCAAATAACACGGGAGAAATCATCAACCAATGTAAAAAAATAATGATATCCACAAGATGAAGAAGTGTCATAAAAACCCCATAAATCACAATGAACTAACTCAAAAGTACGAGTGACTTTATGTTCACTAATTGGAAAGCTATTTCTAGTTTTCTTAGCACGATGACAAATTTCACATGCTTTATTCAAATCATCTTTAGAGTTACTATTATAGGGAAGTAATTTCACTACTTTCTTAGAAGGGTGACCCAATTTTTTATGCCAAAGTTTTAAAGAGGATGAAGCTTTATGTAACGCCCCAAACCCAGCCTAGACGTTATGGACAGATCTAGCATGTCACATCGAAGGTTATTTAAAAGCTACGCGTTCAAATAAACTTTTCCTCAGTTTAAAAACTTTATAACCTTTTTAAAACTTCGAATTTCGTTGCTTACAAATTATGATTGGCTCAAGTTATATGCTTGCAAAGATGTTATTATTTTCGAAAACTTTGTTTGTTTGCAGAAGTCTGACTTAAGTAGTTGCGAAAACATGATATTTTGAAAACAATAATTATTGTTTTAAAAACCCGTGTTCAACCGTTTAACAATTCATACCAACAGTATTACCAAATGAAAGTTTTAAAAGAAAATTCCAAAGGCCTATTTACATAAAATATTACCCCAAAAATAATATAAAATAAACTAACCCCAAAATTACTAAGTTTCGTTAAGAAGGAAATTCAACGTATGGCCACCTCCGAGTCTTCCACGGCTCAAAATCCTCTAACGCTGGGGATTACCTGTACGGTTAAAAGAAAGGGTGAGTTACAAGAACTCAGTGTGTAATCCTCTGTCATAGTCACAGTCTGGGCCAAAGCCCAGGCAGTATTAGTTGAGGCTTTAGCCCCAAAATCTTGGTAATACAAACAAAAATGTAGCCCAACCCAATCCAACCATCACACCACCCGTACCAACCCTACACACTATGTGGGGACCAAGTCAACCCACCCAGCCCTACACACTGGCAAGGCACGAGTTAGCTAAGATATCAACGCAAAGAAAGTCGCCAAGATAAACGATATCGTGGCTGAGCCACTAAAATCAGAATATCGTGCCAGAGCCACTGAATCAGTATAACGTGGCATAGCCACCAGTACAGTACTTCCTCCATAAGCATAACCCAACCCAATGCAACATGCAGAGACATAATAAAATGATGTATGACATAAATTACCATCATAAACAATTAAACAGGGTACGCATACAACACTAGATCTACCACTAGGGGTATAATGGTCATTTGGTCGATAGAGGGTAAAACGGTAATTTACCCCTCAGGGGTATTATAGTAATTTCACCCAACGAGGGCATTTCAGTAATTTTACCCTTTAAGGGTATCTTCGGTAACTTTACCCGCTGAGGGTATTTTAGTAATTTACCCACTAAGGGTATTTCGATAATTTACCCACCGAGGGTGTTTCAGTAATTTACCCACTAAGGGTATTTCGGTGATTTACCCACCGAGGGTATTTCAGTAATTTACCACTAAGGGTATTTCGGTAATTTATCAACTAACAACCTTCTTGAAGGCCCACTGTCGCTTCGAGCGACACAGGTTCCCTTTTGAGTTACTACGGTGTATTTGGGCCTAAAATCCTATTTTGGCCCAAATAGGCCCACACGCTCGTGTGGCCCGTTCAGCTCATTTTCGGTCACGATTTTGTGAACTTCGCAGTCGCAGCAACCATCTGGTACACACCATCGATTTCACCTATGTGGGCCCACTAACCCATTGGGCCCATTTAGTCCACTTCGGCCCAACAAGGTCCATTACAGCCTCGGTTTCACAAGAGCGTTCGTGACACTCTCTACGATCTATCGCCATCACTAATGGCTCAGTTTATCACTACGAGTGTTCGTATGCTTGAGTGGTTTCAGTTGTCGATACTCCGACTTGTCGGCAATTCGGCTTTTGGCCGATTCACAGAATAGTGCCATAATACACATGCAATAGTGTGAGATTACACACCTTAGCGAGTCGTGCGGTTAACCCTTCGTATCCCACCTTGCTTAAGCAAACAGCCCAACCACCAACGATTACTAAGCACGATTGGCTTCACGCCCTAAACAAGAATCTGTACCAAAAATGATACACATAAGTGCGACTAAAGACCACATATATCACGTCACCACACATGGCACATTCGGCCAAACCAATATTATCACCACAGTTCTTACCTCACTTGAACGATGAATCAACACTAAAGGTTTGATTACAACAAACCACTTGCTCCCCTTCGCCTTATTGTAATCCCTAAGCCCAACGATGGCCAAAGCACAGAAAAGAACATTCTTTTAGCCACCAAATGTAGGAAAGAAGTTACGGTTGTTAAGGTAAAACCGAATAGAAGCAGCGTTATTGACAAAGAGAGATCTACAACTTACCAATTGGTTTTCCTTGCAACACCGTACTAGAAAAGAACAGAACTGCGATTCGGCTAAAGACTACTTCACAAGATGTCATGAATATGCCCAACAAGAAATGATGGAGGATGTTTGGCTGCACCAGAATCAACTTCAAGAACCAAGGACGAGCGTTAAGAGAACAAGAAGAACAGGTTCTGCTATGAGAGTTAAACCGAAATAAAGAATCTAAAGATGGGGAAAGAAAAGAAGCAAAGCCAATTGAACAATAAAAGAAAAGGTAGAAGATTCGGCTAAGAGAATTAAACTGCAAAGAAAATCGAATGATGTGGAAGGAAAAAGAAGAAAAAAACGATTGAAGATTAGAGAAGAGAGAAAAATATTTCGGCTATGGAGAGGAAAGAGTAGGAAGGAAGTTGGAGAAGAAAAGAGAGGGATTAAGAATTCGGCAAGAAGAATTGAAAAAGAGCTGACCCGAAATGCTCAAGGAAAAAGTACCCAAAACGTCACTCTCCAAAAAGAACCCGAAAGAAACACTCCAAAGAAAGGAAAAGTTTTGGTTTCTCCCCTTACACCAAATGACCGAAAATGCTATCCCAGACTCCTCTTCAGCCGAAATTCCCCTTAGCTTGACCCCCACTTTCGGCCAACACCTCCCACACCCATCACTTCCACGATTTTCTCCCCTTTTTCCTCCTACAATTCCTCTCCTTCATCCATTTGAACCGTTTGACCAATTCTCCAACTCTCATTGCAGAGTTTGATCCAAACTCTGCCTCTTGCTCTCCAAAGTCACAAAATAAAAACCTCCAGTTGCCATCTGTGGGATTCGAACCCCTTCCCCCCTTGCTCATCCATTGACGCCACAGCCACCTTACCATATGGCCAACTTGTGTCTCCTAAACACACACAAATTTACTTAAGTCCTGCTTCCAACATCCCCTTCCACTAAAGGGCCAAAAACCAAAATTTCTCAAAGGCTCCGACTTACTCGCAGGCCTCCCTAGAACCCCCAAACACACTCAAATAACCCGCTGAGCAAGCACAACATGCAATTATGCAAAAATTTATAACCCCTACTTTTTGGGATGTTACAATTCTACCCCCTTAAAGATATTTCGGCCTCGAAATTTGCCTGATCAAAAGAGATGAGGGTAGTGATGTCGCATTGCCTCCTCAGGCTCCCATGTGGCTTCCTCTGAATCGTGATTACGCCACAGCACCTTGACTAATGGAATAGACTTCCTTCTCAGCACCTTAACATCACGATCCAAAATCTGTACCGGCTCCTCTTCAAATGTCAAATCAGATCTTACTTCGATCTCCTCCACCGGTACTACATGAGAAGGATCCGAACGATAGCGCCTCAACATAGAAACATGGAATACATCATGTATCCGGTTTAACTTAGGAGGCAGCTCAAGCTGATAGGCGACCGGTCCAACACGTTTTAATACCCGATAAGGTCCGATGAATCTGGGGCTTAACTTGCCCTTTCGTCCAAATCTCAGAATTTTTTTCCACGGTGAGACCTTCAAGAAGACAAAATCTCCCACCGAGTATTCAATCTCTTTGCGCTTCAAATCAGCATATGACTTCTGCCTATCCGATGCTTTTTTTAACCGAACCCGAATCAACTTCACTTTCTCCTCAGTTTCAGAAATTAGCTCCGGACCCATCAGTTGCCGCTCACCCAGTTCTGCCCAACAAGTAGGGGTACGACACCTACGACCATATAATGCCTCATATGGTGCCATCTGAATACTAGATTGGTAGTTGTTGTTGTAAGTGAATTCTGCCAACGGTAGATAGTCTTCCCAACTACCTTTGAAATCTATCACACAGCTTCTTAACATATCTTCCAAAATCAGATACCCTCTCTCGATCGACCATCATCCTGCGGATGAAATGTCAGTCTTTGAAATCTAACCTTGTACCCAGAGCTTCATGTAACACTCTCCAGAACCGAGATGTGAATCTAGGGTCCCTGTCCGAAATGATAGATACTGGTACCCCATGCAACCTTACAGTCTCTGCCACATATAACTTGGCCAACTTCTGTAATGAGTAATCGGTGCGAACCGGTATGAAGTGGGCAGATTTAGTTAGCCGATCAACAATTACCCACACCGAATCTTTCTTAGCAGGCGTCAGGGGTAGCCCACTAACAAAATCCATGGTTACCCTCTCCCACTTCCAGAGTGGAATTTTCACTGGTTGCAGTAATCCTGAAGGTAGTTGATGCTCAACCTTCACTTGCTGGCATGTCAAACACTTACTTACAAAATCAGTCACCTCACGCTTAAGTCCTCGCCACCAATACGATTCACGTAGATCTTAGTATAACTTGTTTCCACCGGATGCATAGCGTATGGGCTACTATGCGCCTCCGCAGAATCGATCGTCTTAACTCGAGTCCCCGAACACAAACTCTTCCACGAAACATAGTACCCCTTCACTATTCAGCTCAAAATCCACAGTCTCTCCCCTCTTCACTTGTTGAAAATGAGAAACCAACGACTCATCCAACATCTGCTTCTCTTTAATCTGACTAATCCAAGTCAGTTTTACTTGCAGTTCCACCAACAAACTACCATCCTCAAATAGACTGAGACGAGCAAACATTGCTATTAGATCAGATACCACCTTACGACTTAGTGCATCTGCCACCACGTTAGCTTTTCTTGGATGATACTCAATCGAGCAATCATAATCCTTCAACAACTCTATCCATCTTCGTTGCCTAAGATTCAACTCCTTTTGGGTAAGGAGGTACTTAAGACTCTTGTGGTCGGTGTAAATGATCGACTTTTCCCCATACAAATAATGTCTCCATATCTTTAGTGCGAACACTACCGCAACTAATTCCAAGTCGTGTGTAGGGTAGTTCACCTCGTGCGGCCTAAGCTGATGGGACGCATAAGTCACCACTTTACCCTCTTGCATCAGCACACATCCTAGACCTGTGTGCGACGCATCACAATAGACAACAAATTTTTTTCCAGCCTCTGGCTATATTAATACCGGAGCTTCAGTTAGAATCTTTTTCAACTTCTCAAAACTCTCCTGCTGTTTATCAGTCCAAACAAACAGTACCCCCTTACGCCGTAGCTTAGTTAGGGGTGCAGCAATCAATGAAAACCCCTCAACGAACCGTATGTAGTACCCGGCTAGACCCAGAAAACTTCGAATCTCTGATACTGACTTCAGTGGCTTCCAATCCAATACGGCCTCAACTTTTCGAGGATCAACCCTAATCCCCTCAGCAGACACGACATGCCCCAAAAATGTCACCTCTCGCAACCAAAACTCGTACTTGCTGAATTTGGCATAGAGTTATTTTTCCCTCAATATCTGCAGAACAACCCAGAGATGTGAATCATGCTCCTCCTCAGTTCTTGAATACACCAGAATATCATCTATGAACACCACCACGAACCGGTCTAGGTAGGGTTGGAAGACCCGGTTCATCTTATCCATGAAAGCAGCTGGTGCATTCGTTAACCCGAACGGCAAGACCAGGAACTCGTAATGTCCATAACGAGTCCTGAACGCTGTCTTGAACACATCCGCCTCCTTAACCCTTAACTGATGGTACCCGACCTTAGATCTATCTTAGAGAAAACCGAAGCTCCTCGCAGCTGATCAAACAGATCATCTATCCTTGGTAGCGGATACCTATTCTTAATCGTCAATTTATTCAATTGACGATAATCTATACACATGCGCATCGACCCATCCTTTTTCTTCACAAACAGTACCGGTGCTCCCCACGGAGACACACTCGGTCGGATGAATCCTTGATCCAGAAGCTCTTGGATCTGAGCCTTTAATTCTACCAGCTCCTTCGGTGCCATCCTATAAGGGTTATAGACACCGGAGCCGTTCCTGGTAAGAGCTCAATGCCGAAATCGACTTCACGGTTCGGTTGCAACCTTGGAAGCTCTTCAGGGAATACATCCGGATACTCCTTTACTGTCCTGACATCCCCAACAGACAAACCCTTAGTATCAGATGTGCTGATATAAGCTAGAAATGCCTCACAACCCTTGTGAACCAGCTTCTCGGCCCTTAACGCTGTGATTACATTGGATAGATAATCCCTTCGCTCTCCTATCACAATCACTTCCTCGTCCTCTGAAGACTTCAATACCATACGCTTAGCAGCGCAATCCAAATTCACACGGTGTTTCACTAACCAGTCCATGCCCAGAATGAGATCAAACTCGCCAAACGACAGTTCCATCAAATTTGCCAAAAAGACAACCCCTTGAACCTCTAAAGGCACATTTCTGAACAACTTATTCACTACAACAGACTGTCCTAAAGGACTAATCACTGACATTTGTCTATCAGCAAGTTCAAATTGTATACCCAAAGTTTCCGACACAGTACCTGCAACATACGAGTGCGTAGACCCAATATAAATCAAAGCTATAAATGGTACATCATGAATGAGGAACGTACCAGTTATAATGTCAGGTGCGTCGCCATCCTCACGATGCCTAGCAACATAAACCAACCCTGGCTGTCTCGCCTCTGTGTTACCAGCACCTCTGCCCGGTACTCCACGACCTCGTCCAAACCCATTTCCCCCTCGGGCTGGACCACGGCCTCTCGGTGGCTGCTGACCACCTCTCCCTGGCTGAACATATCCCTGACCCGCAGCTTGCATCTGACCCGGCCTCTCCGTACAGTCTCTAACCCTGTGATCTCTAGACCCACATCTAAAGCACGCCCCAGTTCTCTTCTAACATTCACCCTGATGAGATAACCTGCATACAGCGCAAGGCTGCGGTCTGCCAGTAACCATCGAAACTCCAGTTTGGACCGGCCCATCAAATCTAGGCCTCTTATGAAATCCATCTGAAGAACTTGAAGGCCTAAAATCTCTCTTATTCCTGCCCCTTTCCTTCTCACGGTTTTGACGCTCAGAGCATTTCACATCTTTAGCAATCTTAGCCTTCTCGACCAGAGCAGCGAAGTCTCTTTCCCTCTGCAGGGCTATCAGTACCTGCAACTCATCCCGAAGACCATCCTCAAACCGCACGCAACGCTCATATTCTGTTGCAACTATACCCCGAGCGTACTGGCTCAAGCGCAGGAACTCCGCCTCATACTTCGACACGGACCTATTCCCCTAAACCAGATTCAAAAATTCCTTTCTCCGGGCGTCCATATAACTTACCCCGACATACTTCCCCTGGAAGGCCATCTTAAAGAAATCCCATGTTACACGGTTGGCCTGCGTGCCTTCCCTCACGGTAAGCCACTATTGATATGCCTCATCTCGTAGTAAAGACACTGCTCCTTTCAGTTTCTGTTCCATTTTGCAGTCCAGATCATCCATGATCCGATCAACTGCCTCCAACCAGTATTCTGCTACATTTGGGGCTACACCAGAGATGCCCTTGAAGATTTCAGCCCCGTTTGACTCAAGTCGCTCGAGAATTGACCCTCGGCCATCGACCCGATGACTCGCTCCAAAGAACCCTTTCCAGAACCCGTAGCATTGCTTGGGATAGAGCATCATCCCCACTGGCTCAGTCATGAGACCCCATCTCCGTCATTGGCGATGCCGGCGCTTCCCTTTCAGGCATATGTCCCGATGTTGATGACCCAACCCTAGCACCCCGGCCTCTACCACGGCCACGTGTACCCCTTCCGCGACCTCTTGTACTCATCTCGACGTAACGTATTAATATGTTTAAGAGTTTTGTGGATCAACTTATAGTTCTCATGATTATTAACAAGTGTTTTATGAAGAACAGTAATAAGAGTTGTTTTCGCAGATCGAGTTTTACTACCATTTCAGTCTCTATAGTCTTAGTTTCCCTAACTAAAGAGTTCAGTATACTACTACTATCCCTAGTAGTTTTTCAGTACAGTCATTATAGCATATAACAAAGTATAAGGTCAGGAAACTTACGGATTTGGTACTGGAAACTCGGTGTGCCATACTTCCAGTAACACTATCACTTTTTCTAAATCAAAGTTTAAACAGATTTGGGAAAAAATTTAAACCCATTCCACAGCCGAGTTTTGCAACCTGGCTCTGATACCATTTAAATGTAATGCCCCAAACCCGGCCTAGACGTTATGGCCGGATCTAGCATGTCACATCGAAGGTTGTTTAAAAGCTACACGTTTAAATAAACTTTTCCTCAGTTTAAAAACTTTATAACCTTTTTAAAACTTCGAATTTCGTTGCTTACAAATTATGATTGGCTCAAGTTATATACTTGCAAAGATGTTATTATTTTTGAAAACTTTGTTTGTTTGCAGAAGTCTAACTTAAGTAGTTACGAAAATGTGATATTTTGAAAACAGTAAATATTATTTTAAAAACTCGTGTTCAACCGTTTAACAATTGATACCAACAGTATTACCAAATAAAAGTTTTAAAAGGAAATTCCAAAGGCCTTTTTTACATAAAATATTACCCCAAAAATAATATAAAATAAACTAACCCCAAAATTACTAAGTTTCGTTAAGAAGCAAATTCAACGTATGGCCACCTCCGAGTCCTCCACGGCTCTAAATCCTCTAACGCTGGGGATTACCTGTACGGTTAATAGAAAGGGTGAGTTACAAGAACTCAGTGTGTAATCCTCTGTCACGATCCACATGCAGGCCCAAGCACATGCAATGATCGATTCGTGCCTTAGCCCCAAAATCATGGTAATACAAACAAAAATGCAGCCCAACCCAATCCAACCATCACACCACCCGTACCAACCCTACACACCATGTGGGGACCAAGTCAACCCACCCAGCCCCACACACTAGAAGCGCAGACGAGCTGCTAATATCTACGCAGCAGAGCCGCGATGCGATATATCGTGGTTGAGCCACTAAAATCGAAATATTGTGCGAGCCAGCCGAATCGAGATAACGTGGCATAGCCACCAAGATCAAATACTTCCTCCATAAGCATAACCCAACCCAATGCAACATGCAGAGACATAATAAAATGATGTATGACATAAATTACCATCACAAACAATTAAACAGGGTACGCATACAACACTAGATCTACCACTAGGGGTATAATGGTCATTTGGTCGATAGGAGGTAAAACGGTAATTTACCCCTCAGGGGTATTCCAGTAATTTCACCCAACAAGGGAATTTCAGTAATTTCACTTTTTAAGGGTATCTTCGGTAACTTTACCCGCTGAGGGTATTTCAGTAATTTACCCACTAAGGGTATTTCGGTAATTTACCCACCGAGGGTATTTCAGTAATTTACCCACTAAGGGTATTTCGGTAATTTACCCACTAACAGCCTTCCTGAAGGCCCACTGTCGCTTCGAGCGACACAGGTTCCCTTTTGAATTACTACGGTGTATTTGGGCCTAAAATCCTATTTTGGCCCAAATGCGCCCACACGCTCGTGTGGCCCGTTCAGCTCGTTTTCAGTCTCGATTTTGCAAACTTTGCAGTCGCATCAACCATTTGGTACTCACCATCGATTTCACCTATGTGGGCCCGCTAACCCATTGGGCCAACTTAGCCCACTTCAGCCCAACAAGGCCTATTACAGCCTCGGTTTCACGAGAGCGTTCATGACACTCTCTACGATCTATCGCCATCACTAATGGCTCAGTTTATCACTACGAGCGTTCGTACGCTTGAGTGGTTTCAGTTGTCGATACTCCGACTTGTCGGCAATTCGGCTTTTGGCCGATTCACAGAATAGTGCCATAATACACATGCAATAGTGTGAGATTACACACCTTAGCGAGTCGTGCGGTTAACCCTTCGTATCCCACCTTGCTTGAGCAAACAGCCTAACCACTAACTATTACTAAGCACGATCGGCTTCACGCCCCAAAAAAGAATCTGTACCAAAAATGATACACATAAGTGTGACTAAAGACCACATATATCACGTCACCACACATGGCACATTCGGCCAAACCAATATTATCACCACAGTTCTTACCTCACTTGAACGATGAATCAACATTAAAGGTTTGATTACAAAAAACCCCTTGCTCCCCTTCGCCTTATTGTAATCCCTAAGCCCAACGATGGCCAAAGCAGAAAAAAAGAACATTCTTTTAGCCACCAAATGTAGGAAAGAACTTACGGTTGTTAAGGTAAAACCGAATAGAAGCAGCGTTATTGACAAAGAGAGATATACAACTTACCAATTGGTTTTCCTTGCAACACCGTACTAGAAATGAACAAAACTGTGATTCAGCTAAAGACTACTTCACAAGATGTCGTGAATATGCCCAACAAGAAATGATGGAGGATGTTCGGCTGCACCAGAATCAACTTCAAGAACCAAGGACGAGCGTTGAGAGAACAAGAAGAACAGGTTCGGCTATGAGAGTTAAATTGAAATAAAGAATCTAAAGATGGGGAAAGAAAAGAAGCAAAGCCAATTGAAGAATAAAAGAAAAGGTAGAAGATTCGGCTAAGAGAATTAAACTGCAAAGAAAATTGAATGATGTGGAAGGAAAAAGAAGAAAAAAACGATTGAAGATTAAAGAAGAGAGAAAAATATTTCGGCAATGGAGAGGAAAGAGTAGGAAGGAATTCGGAGAAGAAAAGAGAGGGATTAAGAATTTGACAAGAAGAATTGAAAAAGAGCTGACCCGAAATGCTCAAGGAAAAAGTACCCAAAACGTCACTCTCCAAAAAGAACCCGAAAGAAACACTCCAAAGCAAGGAAAAGTTTCGGTTTCTCCCCTTACACCAAATGACCGAAAATGCTATCCCAGACTCCTCTTCAGCCGAAATTCCCCTTAGCTAGACCCCCACTTTCGGCCAACACCTCCCACACCCATCACTTCCACGATTTTCTCCCCTTTTTCCTCCTACAATTCCTCTCCTTCATCCATTTGAACCGTTTGACCAATTCTCCAACTCTCATTGCAGAGTTTGATCCAAACTCTGCCTCTTGCTCTCCAAAGTCACAAAATAAAAACCTCCAGTTGCCATCTGTGGGATTCGAACCCCTTCCCCCCTTGCTCATCCATTGATGCCACAGCCACCTTACCATATGGCCAACTTGTGTCTCCTAAACACACACAAATTTACTTAAGTCCTGCTTCCAACATCCCCCTCCACTAAAGGGCCAAAAACCAAAATTTCTCAAAGGCTCCGACTCACTCCCTAGAACCCCCAAACACACTCAAATAACCCGCTGAGCAAGTACAACATGCAATTATGCAAAAATTTATAACCCCTAATTTTTGGGATGTTACACTTTATTCAAAACTGCTTTGACCGTCGATACTTGTCGGAAGTAGTAAAGTTCATCTCGTCTCTCACCCACTCCACTTAGCTCCTTCAAATGAAGGCCCCGAATAACATGTATGTTAGTAGAAATTGGAAAAAATAATTCATATCATCATTCAACTGTGAAACCAAAATTAAATTGCAGTTTAATTTAGGAACATAAAGAACATGTTTTAAGTGAATTTTGTCCGTCAATTTAACCATTCCTTCTTGGGTAGCCACCACTATTTTGCCATCAAGAAGTCCTACGAAACATGCTACAACTTCTCTAACATTCGTCAAACACATAAAATCACCCGTAATATGATTTGAACACCTCGTGTCGATAATCCAATTATTTTTGGACTTATCATTCAACCGATTGGTAGTAGATTGTGTATTACCGAACACTGCTAGAAGAGACTGCCACTGCTCAGCGGTAAAACCAGGAAGTTGTGGTGGTGATGGTGGTGGGGGAGAAGTAGAATCGCCGCCAGCCATTGAGAAAAAAAAAACAATTTGTGTTAAACACCTGGCTAAGATGTCATGATAAGAATAGGATAATCCCTTTCAATCTTATTGATAATCCTCTAGAATATACATAATATTTATAGGAAAGATATATAATATATTCCTAAATATAGGCCTAAAAGATATACAATATATTTAGATATTCTTAAAAGATAATAAGCCATAATATTTCATAATAATATATTCCTAAAAGATATCTCATAATAATATCCTAACAAAATGATGTGGCAAAAGAAAATTCTCAAAATCCTTGTCATCAAGTTAATAACCACGGTGATTTAATGGAAACGCACTAAAAAAACAAAAATGATAAAGTTAAGTGATTTTGTTGTTACTTTTTAAAATCAAGTGACTTAATAAGGAATTTCACAATAATAATTAGGTGAACATTTATGTAGTTTGCCCATTTATTAGAAATCTTTTAATATTTTAAGTAAAATTTTATTTATGAGTTACTTAAATTCTTATAGAAATTTTAATGTTTCAAGTAATGTTTCATGTAATTTTAATGATTATAGCTATATAATCCAAGTAGTTGGTTGATTGACACAGTGATCGGTTTACTTCCGGTAGATATGGCTAAACCGGACTTTCCAAGACCTGCTTTTCAACTTGTTCATCCTTCTGATCACACTGCTACAACAGTCATTTGAAGACGGAATCCACAATAAACTATCACATTCCACCATTCCCTGTCTAAACGCAACTTCCCAACCTATCAATAGTCCATCTATTATCCCCACATCTCAGCTTGTAAAACCGTGTAAAATCTGTATTTGAAACTCATTTTTACCGTCAAATGTTAGGTACAACCATTAAGAGAATTAAATTCGAATTTTGAACAGGATATTATTAAAAGAGATAATAAAAAATCCCAAACCACACCAACTACTTTACATAACCCATCTTAACCTTTGACATGCGGTATATTGCATGTGACACATCGGCTTACATGCATTGTCATCTTTTAATCTATGCCTTTTATTTCTTGCATGCAAGCAGGACCCATTTTTTTTGGTTTTCCTTTTAAGATAATCGAGGCTTTAATTTAAGCTTCAGACATATATTATGGTGTACTACCATTCTTTCCAAACAAGATGAGGATATTAGTGAATCGCTCACAAAACCAACTTGACCTTTCATTTAATTTTCTGCAAAACCCATTGAGGCATCACAAATTTGTTCAAATGCAAGATCTCTTCAATTGAGAGCACGCAGCATGAGAATTTTAGCACATTGGGAATCCAAATTATCTCTTTAGAAGTTTTGGGATTTAAATTTAAAGATTTCTGGAGAATTTAGCTACCCCAGAACCTTAGTGAAGGCTAATACATATTCAGGTAAATTTTTCGGGGAGGGGTGAGAAGTAAATTATAAATATTTGAAGAAATCACAATGCAGTACTAACTTATAATCTTATGAATTTTTAGAGGGATTACCAATTTTCGGCCTGAGATATGGGCTTGCCAGCAAGAAGATGTAATCCTCGACTAATATCTTTATTTTCTTGAGAAATAGTAACTTAGATATTATTGTGACCTTTAAAGTACACCGTCCTTCATGTCAAGCATTTTTTAAAATAGAGTTCAATCATGCATGCAAAAACATTCGATTACCATTATTCATGATCCTCCAAGGACAAATACTTAAAACCATAAATTATTCCAGATCAAGCGATGTTTGTTTCTCAAGTAAAAGAGGAGGAATGTTTTCATAATAATAATAAAAATATTTGATAACCTTTCGTAATTTTGTAAAATGAGTTATAAGATTTTTAAAATTACAATTGAATAATTTATCTAAATAGATAGAAATATAGGCTTATAATAGAAGTTGTACAAAAAATAATTCTTTGTGGCATAATATGTTTATTTGTGGCTAATCAACCGTATAATTATTTGTTCAACAATCTACTGTATCACAGCTAATCAACCATATAAATATATATGTGTGTGGATTAGCTAATCAACCACAGTAAATTAGGGTCTTTCTCTTCAGATGCACAAGCACCAATATAGTATAGCAAACATCACCTTAACACAATTGATCTCACATGGTCAATTAAAGGTTCCTTTTTCATCAAGTTTATACAAGTCCTTTTAGTTCTTCATGATGTGTAGCATTACTATTACACACACACAGGGTAAGGGGCAAGGTGTTCCTTGCAACCCGAGTCCCTTGTCACTAAGACAGTTTCGGAGAATCCTTCAGATTGAGTGCTTCAAAAGCCAACAGCCACTCAAAAAGAAGGCATACAAATCCTACTTTCAAAAAAGCATGTAAAGCTCTGAAGTGGTACAAAGCAACTTAAAAGTCTCAATATAATAAGGCTAACCCCCAGGATATACCAGATAATTGTTCTTCTAAGGGGTTGCAAGTGCACTGCTGAAGTAGGATGATAGCTCCACTACCTCACTATCGTACACCTTCACGAAAGGCAGTTCCTGCATTCAGATCGAAGATCATAATCAGTATCCATTTGCTTGAGAACATTGGGGTCAGGCCACAAATCAATGCTGATATATTTACATACCAGTAGTTCGTGCCCAAACTTTCTTTTCTTTGGGTCTTTCTGGAGGCTGTAATTGATCACAGAACCCATAACTGAGCTTAATGAACTCATAACAATTCTATAAAGTCAAATCGAAGAAAATGCCTAGTGGCTATTGCAGAAGCTACCTCCAGTGTATCGAAAGGATTTAATGTAATAAGTGATAAACTATTTCTTTGATTTAAAGAAAACCTTTTGATTTTAGACTAAAACTCCATAACTTGGATGCGGTCCAAATATCTTCTAAAAAAACTTATAATCCTTACCATGCAGAAATAAATGAGCAAAACTCTGGAGAAAAGTGATCTGAAGATGCAAAAGGTGCTGCTTCTTCAACAATACATTCCATAAGCTCATAAAAGTTAGTCCATTCCTCTGCTTGCTCAGGAGGGAATATGAGAATTTACCGGTGTAAAAATAGAATGTCGATAATGGCAAGGAAAGAGAGAAAAATAGAACACACAAATTTTACGTGAAACCCTTTTGGAAAAAATTACTGGCAGGAACAGAAAATTCACTATATCGAATTCTAATCAACATCTAATAATAGAAGTAATGCAGTAAATTGAACCATATTATTTAATTCAATATCAAACAGAGGAAGTAAACTTCTATACGTATTCTTCTTGTGCAGCCTGTACTAGCATCCGGCCCTTGGCCTTCGCTCTTGTGGATCCCCTGTCTTGTCACTTGTATTTTATTTTAATAAGAATTTAGATCACAACTCTAAAAACTAGTTGGACACTTAAACAACACTAGCCCCAAGCTCCAGATGTCAGCGTCAGTATCATAACTGCCTCCAACAATTCTCTCTGGCTACAAAAGAAACAAATAGAAGAAATTGAAAAGCTAATGAGCTTTGAACAAATATGAATACGAAACCAGAAAAAGACTTTTGATACAACGTGAATAACTAAATTACTTACAGACATATAGCTGTATGTGCCAACAAAAGTGTTTGCTCCTCCTGAGGAGCTTAACAGGCTTGCGTTCTCCCCGAAGTCGGTGATCTTGACTTCTCCTCCATGATTTATTAACAACTTTGAAGGCTTTATGTCTCGGTGGATAACTTTGGCTTTATGATGAAGAGAAATCAAACCCTTGAGCACCTGTATTAAAGAGAACAACTTCAAACTGCATTCTACCACATACTATAAGTAATTCAAAGTTCAAATGTACCGACCTATTTACAGATAGAAGCAAGATAGGGTTCGGGAATTGATTTAACCTTTTTCTAAAGCTCTGCAAGGGATCCACCATCCATATACTCAAACATGATTGAAATGGCACCATTGTTATAGAAATACTAATAATAATCAACATGTGGACATTGAGAGGATTGAATTAATCTCAATTTCTCTTCAATTTGCCTGTGAACAGACTCCTCAATGTCCATTTCGATTATCTGCTATAAGCATACTGTGTTAGAACTCAAAACATACATGATGCTAATAAAATTAAAGATATTTAGCTTCATTACCACAGAGGTGAAGATATTGTTGAAAGAACAATAGTTATTCCTTAAACCATTTTCTTAGATAACTGAAACTAAAAACAAACAATGGAAACAAAAGAAAAGCGGTGTTGCAACTAGGGTATAGAGAAAGAATTGTATGAAACAGTGACACCACGTCATCTATATCCCTTTCCAATAGTTTTATGCCAAATCAGTATTCTTATCCTGAATTTCAAGATTTTCATCCTGAAAAAAATCAAATCCAAATTAAAATCCTGAAATTCAGGATAAGAATACTGATGTGGCATAAAACTATTAGAAAGGGATACAGATGACGTGGCGTCACTAAATCATACAATCCTTTCCCCTAGGGTATAATACCTTTAATGCGAAAAAATGGCCAGTCTGTTTGTGTTGGACCAATTGGACGATTGTACCATAACCCTTGCCAATAAGTTTCATCACATTCATGTCTTCTAATTTTAACTGATTGCCAATAAGTTCAGTGAAATCTTGATCTGAAAGGGAATGTCCCGAGTTGAAGTATCTCCGGGTTCTGTATGAAAAATTCATCAACAAAATCAAACTTTGAGAAATCGACAATGAGAAAAGAAAATAGAATATTTATATGAGTGGATATTATAACAAATATCATAACAAAATTTTGCAAACGGAATCATCATCAGAAGGATAATGCGCTTATGAAATTGTTGTTCTGCAATGAATTTTATCACCAAGAAAAGAAGTAGGCACATAATTTACTAACAGCCTCTTTAATTTATAGATTATACCTAGTTGTCAAGCAAAAGTAGTGTAAACCAACCATTTCAACCTTTACTTGACTGTGTGAGATTATTGTAGTAGTAGAACATCTTTTTCCCACATTTGTCAGAAAAAGCAATAGAATGACTTAAATTCATCAATAAGGAAAGGATAATACTTACCTGAAGCCGGAAATTCGGACCCACAAATATTTCCATGAGAGCTTGAATGGGGCGGAGAAAAATTTCAAGTGACAAGCCTCCTTTACAGCTTCATCGTCCCAAATCAAAACATCCCACCACTTTTTATCTCCTACAATCTTCTGTAAGAAATTTGCACTTTCCAAGTTAAATGGAAATTTCCTCAACCATGGGCAATTAGATACTTCAATCACCAATAGAGAAGGAAAACACCTTGATGATCGACATATTCATTCCGGATTTTGCAGACGAGTCAAAGAAATAGTTTTCAACCCAGGGAATGCCATTTCTATTGGGAATTGTAGATTGCAAGTTCATAATTATTAATGAGCACTTAGGGAAGATTTAGGGAATTCCTCAATTTTTCTAATCAAATGATATTCAAAAGCTTCATTGTATTCGGGAGAACCTTTGTCTTAACCCTTTAGCAACTTTGTGTGGGGCTAACTAGTTCTCTTTGGAAAGCGTCACCCACGTCTCGAAGTCTACTGCTTATTTCAATATCGTCTCCGGATCTATCTTCTCCATTTTATATATCCAACAATCAAAGAGAACTGTTTTGGAGATGGCAACGGAGGCTACCACCGCATTCAAAGTGATCAACTAAGAGTTTGTGAAACTTGATCGATTTGATGGTTCAAACATCAATCGTTGGAAGGACAAGATGTTCCTTTTTACTGTTTTAAATGTGGCGTATATTCTGGATCCAAACCTACAACCCGTGGAGGATCCCGCCCCAATGCAAACCCTGAGGAAATTGCAAAAGTGGCCGAACTCAAGAAGAAGCGTGAATAAGACAATTTTGCATGTCTAGGACACATTCTCAACACCTTGTCTGATCGATTGTACGATCTCTACATGTCGATGCAATCCCCAGTGGAAATATGAAAAGCTCTTGAAGATAAATATAACACCGAATGATAAGGTACTGATAAATTTTTAATGATGAAGTATTTCAAATTCAAAATGCTCGATAGTATCCCGATCGTGGATCAAGCCCATGAATTCCAAGTCCTTGTAAGTAGGTTTCATTACTTGAAAGTTGTTATTCCGGAATTGTTACAAGTTTGGGCTATCATCTCAAAGTTGACCTTGTCTTGGAACAATTATCGAAAGAAACTTCTGCATATAGTAGAGGACTTCACTGTGGAGAAAATACTTAGGCATTTGCGTATTAAAGAGGAAACTCAAAAGCATGATGCAGTGTATCTTCCCTAAATTTCTAAAGTGAACCATGTGGGTGAGTCCAAGAACTCTCGAAATGGTAAGCGAAAGGCCATATCCGAGACTAAGGATGTGCAAGGTAAAAATAAAAAAATCTCGCAATTGTTATAATAGCAATAAGAAAGGACACTATATTAAGGATTGCAGACTTCTCAAAAAGAAGCAAGATGCCACAACTTCCAAAGCCAATATGGTGGAGGACATGGACTTAGTGGCTATGGTTATGGCAGGGATCGAGTGTAACAGTCCGAATTTGACCCTAATCAGAACGGTGGTTTCAAGATCACGAATCTGAGTCTGAAATATATTTAAATGATATATTCTGTGCTTATTATATGTGATTTAATGTGTGTGAAAGTTTTGTAGAAAAATTTAATCGTTTGTGTGTTCAATTTAACAAAAAGGACTAAATCGCGTAAAGTGTAAAAGTTGCATACTATAGTGAAAAGTGCTAGAATGATAATGGCTTTTTAATATGAGGTATTAAATGGGTAAATAGCCCATTTTTAAGTTAGTGGGTGGCATATGAAAAGATTAACCTTAAGTTTTATATTATATAATTTTATATAATAAGGTTATATAAGTAAATGATTAAATGTCATAATATATGTTAAATAAAACATAACAAAACCATTATCATCTTTTTAGTTGATGAAAGCCGAATGTTCTAAGGAAGAAAAAAGGGGTTTTTAAGTTTCAAAATTCGGCACTTGTAAGCTCAATCCAAGGTTAGTTTGATTTCGGTTTTCGATAATTTTTATGTTTTTGAGATCGTTGCTTCGAACAGTAGCTGACCCATGTTGGAATTTTTAAATTTAAGCATGTTTGATATTCGGCTATTGACATGTTCTTGGGGTTTTTGATGTTTAATGATTTTATATTAAAGATATGTTAAAGATTAGCATGTTTTGTATTTGAGATTTTAGTGAATTTGAGTATTTTGGGCTAAATTGCAAAAATGAATTTTTGAGGGGACCAAATGCAAAATAAATGAAAGAAATGGACTTGTATAGTCCCTATGAAAATTCGGCTCTAAGGTATTATAGTGAAATTTAGTGTATTTTGTGTTTTGTGCAAATAGGACTAAATTGTAAAAATGTGAAACATTAGGGGTAAAATGGTAATTTTCCCATTTATGTGTTTTGGGACTAAATTGAGATGAAATGTGCTTGAATGAGCTAAATTTTAATGTGTCTAGATCAAGAACAAAGAAAAACAGATTTGGATCGGGGAAAGGCGAATGTTACCGAATAGCCGGCCTACGTTGTCCGTCGACAGTCGAGGTAAGTCCTTAAGCAAATATATATTAAAGAGTTAAGTATGAACATGTTAAATGATGATATTTGATAAATTTTGAGTATAAATTTATGTGTTAGCCGAATGTAAAGGTGTTAAATTGGATTGAATATATTTTTGTTAATGTGATATGAATAAGTATATCCGATATGATATGTGGATGTAATATAATGTATATGATTTGTTTGTGATGTTAGCATTAAGAAATGTGTATTGAAGGATAAATTATGTTGTTATTCGGGCTTCGAGCCTAGCAGGCCTTGTGCCGGTGAAATATTTCGGGCTTATCGCCTAGCAGGCTAAATGCCGGTGTTTAAATCTCGGACCTTGAGTCTAGCAGGCCTAGTACCAGTGTGTGCAATTCGGGTTAAAGCCTAGCAGGTGCTATACTGATGAGTTTTAATTTTGAACTTCATTTATATAGTAATAAGGTCATGAAGCAAATCTAGTAAGCTTGAGCTTTGAAAATGAATTTGTTAATTCGGCAACAAGGTATGTACTTCATACATTAATGTCATATATATATATATGTGCTATAATAGTGAGCAAATGAAACTATGAAAGAAAAATGTGTTGTGCACTTGGTTGTGAAGTTTATATAAATATAATAAAATTTGCCATATGGTTATTGGAAATGTGAAAGTTTGAGTATGGTAAAAAGGTTCTTGTAAGTATATTTATTCATCCAGTTATGTAATTGTTATGTGTATTCGGCAATTGATGTATTTGGTAAAGAATTGGAACTTACCAAGTTAAGTAAGGTAGTGATATCTTGTTATGGTGAGCCTATAAGTAAGACATGTATGTTTTATGTCATGAATTGATTTAAATCATGTTTAACTAGTTGAGTGACTTAAATCAATGCTTAAGACTTACTAAGCTAGTAAGCTTACTCTGTTTATGTTTAATGTTTTGATTTATAGATTTTGATCAAGCTACGGGCTCGGGAAAATCGTCAGCAAGTCAATCGCACTATCAACTTTTTGGTACTCTTTTGGTTTAGTTTATTTTGGATAAAGGCATGTATAGGATGGATAATGTCTACGCTTGAGTTGGAAATTTTTGTTATGTATCTATATTAAAGCCATGCGAATATGGCTTACTTTCAATATCTTGAGTTTTCAACGTTTCATGTTTTAATTATAGTATATGTGATTTTAAATGAATTAGAAGTATAGTAACTTGTTTGTTCGTACATGCATTAGTATATTTATATATGAGATGAATTTATAATTGATGGTATAATGGATATGTTGATTTAATTTGTATTGGTTTAGTATGCATATGCTTTAGGCTTGATTTGGGTGATAATTTGTGTTTGGATTAAAATTTAATATAAGGTGTATTTGTATATTCGGCTAAGGCTTGGACTCAATATAATATAAATGTATTATATATTGGATGTTTTCATTAATGAGAGAATGTATATTCTATGATTGTTTTGGTTTGTTCATAAGAGAATTGATTTGTGCACGAATATTTGTTTAAGGAACCAAAGGTGCATTTGTTCTTTTAGTAGATATATACCAAGCACATTTTATATATTTGTGATGTGATCGTTTGAGTCTTGGTTACTTTGATTCTGTATGTAGTGGTAAATATACTTATATGTTAGGCCTGATTAGACAGATTATTAATATCTCGTAAATATGAATGATGAGTTTGTTACATTATTCGGTCGAATTCATGAGGTACATATTTAGCATGTGATTAAACGATGGTATGTGAGATATTAAATTCGATTAAGACATTGTGCATATGGTTAAGATTTGTTTAATCTATGCTTGACGGTTTGATGAAATAATTTGATAGAGGATCTTTAGTAATGTAATGTGAAGTGATTGAGTGGATATGCTCATGTATTTAGCTATGCTAGAAATTAAGTCTAAAACGTTGAAATGTTATAATTATAGTAATGATCGCACTGTGTATGCTTGAATTCAATGGAATGTTTATTAGGAATTGAGTTTAGTTAGGTAATGCCTCATAACCCTAATCTGGTGACGGGTACGGGTTAGGGGTGTTACATTTGATTGGTATCAGAGCTTATGGTTTAGTCGATTCTAGGACTACCGTAGCACGTGGGAGTCTAGATATACATGCCTTTATTGTATATACGATAGTGTGGTGACTTCTGACATTTTCAACTGTGTTTTATATAGTAAATTGATTTCGATCCTGACAGAGCCGTAGCAGATGATGTAGAGAGTGTAGTGCCTGATCGCGCACGTGGATCAGCGTCGGTAGACTCTCGACCTATTTCGGGTAGCCATGAGGGGGAGGCTAAGCAAGCCTTCTACCAGATGATGAATGAATGGTTCACCCAGTTCATTCAGACTAACCCGGCTGTACAACAACCTCCACCCCCGAATAATCCAACTCCGGCACCTTTCGCACCTCCGATGATAGATCCGATTGGATCTAGTAGGCCTCCCATTGATAAAATCAAGAAATATGGGGCCGAAGAATTCAAAGCTAATGATGATGATGACGCAGAGCGAGCCGAGATGTGGCTTGATAACACTATTCGGGTACTTGATGAGCTATCCTGTACTCCAGATGAATACCTGAAGTGTGCTATATCTTTACTATGGGACACTGCATATCACTGGTGTAACACACTGGTATCGGTGGTTCCGAAAGAAAAAGTGACTTGGGATTTCTTCCAGAGCGAGTTCCGTAAGAAATATATTAGCCAGAGATTTATCGATCAGAAACGGAAAGAATTTCTAGAACTGAAATAGGGTCGCATGACTTTACTGAATATGAGCAGAAATTTCTCAGATTGAGCCGATATGCTCGAGAGTGTGTGTCAATGGAAGCCATCATGTGCAAGCGGTTTGAAGACGATTTGAATGAAGATATTAAATTGCTAGTTGGCATACTTGAGATCAAAGAGTTCGTGGTACTTGTCGAACGAGCTTGCAAAGTCGAAGAGCTTGGAAAAGAGAAAAGAAAAGCCGAGTTTGAAGCTAGAGATATTCAAAAAAGATCATCGAGTAAGACCTTTCATTCTGCACCAAAGAAGTTTAAAGATGACTCCAGTCGACTTAAGGCTACTTCAGACTTCTCTAGACGAGATCGACCTCCAGTGAATTCGCGAGCCACTTCGATGGCTAGTGTTGGTAATGTCCAGCAGAACCGGGATGAGTGCAAGCATTGTGGAAAATGACATTCTGGGAGTTGTAGATTCTGTGATCGGTCTTGCTTTAAATGTGGATCGTCGGACCATTTTATTAGAGAGTGCTCGATGCTAGCCGAGCAAAATACGGCTCAGAACACTAAACCGAGCAACGCGTTAGCACGAGGAAGACCACCCAGACATTCAGGGAATGTAGGTGGCAGTAAGAGAGGAACGAAGGACACTGCAGTTCGATCAGAGGCTCGAGCACCAACTAGAGCTTATGCTATACGTTCCAGAGAGGATGCTTCTTCCCCAGATGTCATTACCGGTACTTTTACACTTTATGATACTACTGTGATTGCATTGATTGATCCTGGTTCGACTCATTCGTATGTGTGTGAAACTCTAGTATCCAGTAAGACTCTGCCTGTGGAGTCTACTGAGTTTGTGATTCGTGTGTCCAACCCCTTGGGTCGATGTGTACTCGTTGATAAAGTGTGTAAAGGTTGCCCGTTGATGATTCGGGATTCCTGCTTTCCAGCTAATTTAATGTTGTTGCCTTTCGACAAGTTCGACATAATTTTAGGAATGGACTGGTTAACTTTGCATGATGCAGTGGTGAATTATAAAAGAAAGATTATTGATTTGAGATGTCAGAACGGTGAGATCATCCGGGTTGAATCTAATGATCTGAGTGGGTTACCGGCAGTAATATCCTCGATGCTAGCTCGTAAGTATGTGAGAAAAGGATGTGAGGCTTACTTGGCCTATGTGTTGGATAATAAAGTGTCTGAAAAGCAAATTGAATCCGTACCAGTTGTATATGAATACCCAGATGTGTTCCCTAAAGAATTGTCGGGTTTACCGCCAATTCGAGAGATAGAGTTTGGTATTGAATTAGTACCGGGGCGACTCACGATTCGATAGCTCCGTGATCGGATGGCACCTCTCGAATTGAAAGAGTTGAAAGCACAGTTGCAAGAGTTGACAGATAGAGGCTTTGCACGACCGAGCTTTTCTCCTTGGGGTGCACCAGTTCTATTTGTGAAAAAGAAAGATGGAACTATGCGAATGTGTATTGACTATCGGCAGCTGAATAAGGTGACTATAAAGAATAAATACCTATTGCCTCAGACTGATGACTTGTTTGATCAGTTGAAAGGGGCTTCAGTGTTTTCGAAGATATATTTGAGATCGGGTTATTATCAGTTGCGAGTCAGAGATTTCGATGTGCCAAAGACTGCATTCCGAACGAGGTACGGACATTTTGAGTTCCTAGTTATGCCTTTTGGACTTACTAATGCACCTGCTGTTTTTATGGATTTGATGAATCGGGTGTTTAGACAGTATTTGGATCGGTTTGTGGTAGTGTTTATAGATGATATCCTGATCTACTCCATAAATGAAACCGAGCATGCCGAACATTTGAGATTGGTGCTACAAACTTTGCGAGATCAACAGTTGTATGCAAAGTTTAGTAAGTGTGAATTCTGGATGAAGGAAGTCAGCTTTTTGGGTCACGTCATTTCAGCATCAGGTATTCGGGTTGATCCGAACAAAATATCGGCTATACTTGATTGGAAACCACCAAAGAATATTTCTGAAATTCAAAGTTTTCTGGGACTTGCGGGATACTACAGACGGTTTGTGAAAGGTTTTTCTATGATAGCCACACCTTTGACAAAGCTACTACAGAAAGATGTTAAGTTCGAGTGGTCAGAAAAGTGTTAGAAAAGTTTCGATCAGTTGAAGGCCCTTTTGACCGAAGCTCCAGTGTTAGCTCAGCCTGAATCGGGTAAAGAATTTATTGTTTATAGTGATGCTTCTTTGAATGGTTTGGGTTGCGTTTTGATGTAGGAAGGCAAAGTCATAGCCTACGCTTCGAGACAATTGAAGCCTCACGAAAGAAATTATCCAACTCACGATTTGGAATTAACAGCCATCGTTTTCGCATTGAAAATTTGGCGTCATTACTTATTCGGTGAGAAATGTCATGTTTATTCGGATCACAAAAGTCTGAAGTATTTGATGATTCAGAAATATTTGAACTTGAGACAACGCAGATGGTTAGAGCTATTGAAAGACTATGAATTAGTGATTGACTACCATCCGGGGAAGCTAACATTGTCCCAGATGCCTTAAGTCGAAAATCATTGTTTGCTCTCCGTGCGTTGAACGTACATATGGTTATGTCTAGTGATGGTTCGATCATAGCCGAGTTGAAAGCAAGACCGATGTTTATTCAGCAAATTTGTGATGCACAGAAAATTGACAAAGATATGATTGCTAGACGAGTTCAGTGTGAAAATGATGCGAGTCGAGTTTGAATTGATGCAAATGATTGTTTGAACTTCAAAGGTCGAATATGTGTTCCGAGGAATATGGATTTGATTCAGATGATTTTGGACGAGGCTCATAATAGTCGACTATCGGTACATCCAGGTAGCACAAAAATGTATAATGATGTGAAACAATTTTATTGGTGGCCTGGCATGAAGCGGGATATATCTAAATTTGTTTCAATGTGTTTAATTTGTCAGCAAGTAAAAGCCGAGCATCAAGTGCCCTCTGGATTACTTCAGCTGATCATGATACCTGAATGGAAATGGGATAGAATCGTTATGGATTTTGTATCCGGTTTGCCTACAACACCGAGCAAGAAAGATGCGATGCAGGTTATAGTCGATGGATGACCAAATCACTCACTTTGTGCTTGGGTTAAATCTGCACTATTAAACGATAAACTTGTTGAGTTGTATATATCTCAAATTATGAGATTACATGGTGTGCCGAGTTCCATTGTTTCGCATGAGACCCAAGATTCACATCGCGATTTTGGAAGAAGTTGCAAGATGCTTTAGGTACTAAACTCCACTTTAGCACAGCCTTTCATTTGCAGACAGACGGTCAGTCTGAACGAACCATTCAGATACTTGAGGACATGTTGAGATGTTGCGTCCTCGAGTTTGAAGGTACGTAGGAAAGATATTTACCTCAGATTGAATTTGCTTATAATAACAGTTTTCAATCGAGTATCAAAATGGCACCTTACGAAGCTCTATATGGCCGCAAGTGTCGTACACCATTGTACTGGACCGAACTTAGTGAAAATAAGATACACGGGGTTGATTTGATTAAAGAGGCGGAACATAAAGTGGCTATAATCAGAGATAGTTTGAAAGCTGCCTCGGATCGTCAAAAGTCCTATGCTGATTCGAAGCGCAAAGACATTGAGTTTCGTGTCGAGACCGGGTATTCTTGAAAGTTTCTCCGTGGAAGAAGGTACTCGATTTGGTCGAAAAGGCAAACTAAGTCCGAGGTTCATCGGACCGCATTTGAGATCATCGAGCGTATTGGGCCTGTTGCTTATAGATTGAAGTTGCCCTCTGAATTAGAAAAGATACACAACGTATTTCATGTTTCGATGCTTCGTAGATATAGATCAGATCCGTCACATGTGATCACTCCGTCTGAGATTGAAATCCAATCTAATATGACGTATGAGGAAGAACCAATCCGTATTTTAGCTCGAGAAATGAAAGAATTGAGAAACAAGAGAATTCCATTAGTGAAAGTGCTATGGAATCGCACGGGAGTTGAAGAGGCTACGTGGGAGCCTGAGGATTCAATGAGGCAACAATATCCGACTTTGTTTAACGGTAAGATTTTCGGGGACGAAAATCCCTAAGGGGGGAAGAGTTGTAACAGTCCGAATTTGACCCTAATCGGAACGGTGGTTTCGAGACCACGAATCCGAGTCTAAAATATATTTAAATGATATATTCTGTGCTTATTATATGTGATTTAATGTGTGTGAAAGTTTCGTAGAAAAATTTAATCGTTTGTGTGTTCAATTTAACAAAAAGGACTAAATCGCGTAAAGTGTAAAAGTTGCATACTATAGTGAAAGGTGCTAGAATGATAATGGCTTTTTAATATGAGGTATTAAATGGGTAAATAGCCCATTTTTAAGTTAGTGGGTGGCATATGACAAGATTAACCTTAAGTTTTATATTATATAATTTTATATAATAAGGTTATATAAGTAAATGATTAAATGTCATAATATATGTTAAATAAAACATAATAAAACCATTATCATCTTTTTAGTTGATGAAAGTCGAATGTTCTAAGGAAGAAAAAAGGGGTTTTTAAGTTTCAAAATTCGGCACTTGTAAGCTCAATCCAAGGTTAGTTTGATTTCGGTTTTCGATAATTTTTATGTTTTTGAGATCGTTGCTTCGAACAGTTGCTGACCCATGTTGGAATTTTTAAATTTAAGCATGTTTGATATTTGACTATTGGCATGTTCTTGGGGTTTTTGATGTTTAATGATTTTATATTAAAGATATGTTAAAGATTAGCATGTTTTGTATTTGAGATTTTAGTGAATTTGAGTATTTTAATAAATTGCAAAAATGAATTTTTGAGGGACCAAATGCAAAATAAATGAAAGAAATGGACTTGTATAGTCCCTATGAAAATTCGGCTCTAAGGTATTATAGTGAAATTTTGTATATTTTGTGTTTTGTGCAAATAGGACTAAATTGTAAAAATGTGAAACATTAGGGGTAAAATGGTAATTTGCCCATTTATGTGTTTTGGGACTAAATTGAGATGAAATGTGCTTGAATGAGCTAAATTTTAATGTGTCTAGATCAAGAACAAAGAAAAACGGATTTGGATCGGGGAAAAGGCGAAGGTTACCGAATAGCCGGCCTACGTTATCCGTCGACAGTCGAGGTAAGTCCTTAAGCAAATATATATTAAAGAGTTAACTATGAACATGTTAAATGATGATATTTGATAAATTTTGAGTATAAATTTATGTGTTAGCCGAATGTAAAGGTGTTAAATTGGATTGAATATATTTTTGTTAATGTGATATGAATAAGTATATCCGATATGATATGTGGATGTAATATAATGTATATGATTTGTTTGTGATGTTAGCATTAAGAAATGTGTATTGAAGGATAAATTATGTTGTTATTCGGGCTTTGAGCCTAGCAGGCCTTGTGCCGGTGATTTATTTCGGGCTTCGAGCCTAGCAGGCCTTGTGCCGGTGAAATATTTTGGGTTTATTGCCTAGCAGGCTAAATGTCGATGTTTAAATCTCGGACCTTGAGTCTAGCAGG
This sequence comes from Gossypium sturtianum, assembly GCA_025698515.1. NCBI lineage: Eukaryota > Viridiplantae > Streptophyta > Magnoliopsida > Malvales > Malvaceae > Gossypium > Gossypium sturtianum. Next base: position 137,309,908 of record CM046948.1, on the reverse strand, counting down.
CCTAGTGCCGGTGTGTGCAATTCGGGTTAAAGCCTAGCAGGTGCTATACTGATGAGTTTTAAATTTGAACTTCATTTATATAGTAATAAGGTCATGAAGCAAATCTAGTAAGCTTGAGCTTTGAAAATGAATTTGTTAATTCGACAACAAGGTATGTACTTCATACATTAATGTCATATATATATATATATATGTGTGCTATAATAGTGAGCAAATGAAACTATGAAAGAAAAATGTGTTGTGCACTTGGTTGTGAAGTTTATATAAATATAATAAAATTTGCCATATGGTTATTGGAAATGCGAAAGTTTGAGTATGGTAAAAAGGTTCTTGTAAGTATATTTATTCATCCAGTTATGTAATTGTCTATGTGTATTCGGCAATTGATGTATTTGGTAAAGAATTGGAAGTTACCAAGTTAAGTAAGGTAGTGATATCTTGTTATGGTGAGCCTATAAGTAAGACATGTATGTTTTATGTCATGAATTGATTTAAATCATGTTTAACTAGTTGAGTGACTTAAATCAATGCTTAAGACTTACTAAGCTAGTAAGCTTACTCTATTTATGTTTAATGTTTTGATTTATAGATTTTGATCAAGCTACGGGCTCGGGAAAACCGTCAGCAAGTCAATCACACTATCAACTTTTTGGTACTCTTTTGGTTTAGTTTATTTTGGATAAAGGCATGTATAGGATGGATAATGTCTACGCTTGAGTTGGAAATTTTTGTTATGTATCTATATTAAAGCCATGCGAATATGGCTTACTTTCAATATCTTGAGTTTTCAACGTTTCATGTTTTAATTATAGTATATGTGATTTTAAATGAATTAGAAGTATAGTAACTTGTTTGTTCGTACATGCATTAGTATATTTATATATGAGATGAATTTATAATTGATGGTATAATGGATATGTTGATTTAGTTTGTATTGGTTTAGTATGCATATGCTTTAGGCTTGATTTGGGTGATAATTTGTGTTTGGATTAAAATTTAATATAAGGTGTATTTGTATATTCGGCTAAGGCTTGGACTCAATATAATATAAATGTATTATATATTGGATGTTTTCATTAATGACAGAATGTATATTCTATGATTGTTTTGGTTTGTTCATAAGAGAATTGATTTGTGCATGAATATTTGTTTAAGGAACCAAAGGTGCATTTGTTCTTTTAGTAGATATAGACCAAGCGCATTTTATATATTTGTGATGTGATCGTTTGAGTCTTGTTTACTTTGATTCTGTATGTAATGGTAAATATACTTATATGTTAGGCCTGATTAGACAGATTATTAATATCTCGTAAATATGAATGATGAGTTTGTTACATTATTCGGCCGAATTCATGAGGTACATATTTAGCATGTGATTAAATGATGGTATGTGAGATATTAAATTCGATTAAGACATTGTGCATATGGTTAAGATTTGTTTAATCTATGCTTGACGGTTTGATGAAATAATTTGATAAAGGATCTTTAGTAATGTGATGTGAAGTGATTGAGTGGATATGCTCATGTATTTAGCTATGCTAGAGATTAAGTCTAAAACGTTGAAATGTTATAATTATAGTAATGATCGCACTGTGTATGCTTGAATTCAATGGAATGTTTATTAGGAATTGAGTTTAGTTAGGTAATGCTTCATAACCCTAATCCGGCGACGGGTACGGGTTAGGGGTGTTACATCGAGAGTTTGGAGATTGGTATGATTACTGAACTCAATATAGCCATGACTGATAAGTCCTATAATTGGTGGCTTAAATCTGGAGCTACTGTCCATGTGTGTAATGACCTCAAGAGTTATGAACTAGTGACAAACCGTGAAGTGCTTATGGGAAACTACCAATCGGTTAAGGTGCTCGGTCAAGGGACAATGGAACTCAACTTCACATATGGAAAGAAATTGACTTTGACATATGTGTTGCATGTTCCCAATGTGAGAAAGAATTTAGTGTCAGTGAGTATTCTGTGTAATAAGGGGTTCAAGATTATCTTGGAATCCAATAAGTTTGTCTTGCTTAAGGGTGATATATATGTAGGAAAGGGATATTTTAATGAGAGTATGTTCAAGTTGAGCATTAATATGAATAATGTAACACCCCTTACCCGTGTCCGACGCCGAGACAAGATACAAGGCATCACCGAACTTAAACAAAAACCTTTAACAAAACCGGCTATAAAATTTCATTCAATTTAACATTCCTCATTCACATGCAAATCGCCCCTTATATGGGCCCACAAGGCCCAAAACATGCATTGAGAACTGTTCGGGACTAAACCGAGAACTTAGGAAACTTTAAGAAGACTTAGAAAATTTTTCATCAAAATAGGGGTCACACGTCCGTGTGGCTTGGGACACGCCCATGTGGGTAGGCCGTGTGGTCACACACGCCCATGTCCTTAGCTCGTGTGACTCTATGTTTATGATGTCATCAAAAAAATTGGGTCACACTGCCAAGCCACACACCCGTGTGCGTAGGCCGTGTGGCGAATTAAATTTCGAAAAGTAAATGCAGACTTCACACGCCCTGGGCACACGCCCATGTCCCGGGGTCGTGTTCTCCACACGGCTGAGACACACGGCCGTGTCTCTGCCCGTGTGGCCAAGAAAATGGCTATTTTCCAGACCATTTGGCACCCTCATTTGCACATACTTAAACACAACTTCAATCCATCCATCCCAAACACACATAACCACATCACATAAAACCTTTAGTATAAGCACACACGTATAAATAGGCATTACAACTCATTAACCAATATGAACCAACAGATTTGGCCAAATCAAATGACACATACACAATTGTATAAGTCCATATACATGCCATAGACTCAAAAAGTTTTGCATTCACTTATACCCAACATGATAGCTTGATAGTGTGATAGCATCTCCGGCGATCTCCAACCCGAGCTAGTATAAAACCCTACATGATATGAGAAAGGAAGGGGAGTAAGCTATAAAGCTTAGTAAGTATGTATGTAAATAATAAAAAATTTATTACCATGCTTTTAACAATCCTTATTTTGAGTTCTCAAGATAATGCCATCATTATTGCATAAAATTTCTCAATTCACTTATGTTCATCTTGAGCTGTCTACTCGAGTTACAGTCACTAAATTATTTTCATCCGGAGCTACGAAACTCAAAATTAAGATCTGATAATTTTCCTTGAAACTAACTCACATATATTATTACCATAAAATTTCTAGAATTTTTGGTTTAGCCAATAAGTACAGTTTATTCTTTAAATTTCCCCTGTTTCGCTGTCCAACAGTTCTGACCCCTCTTCACTAAAAATTTATTTTCTCATTTCAAAGAACTCAAAAGACGTTTCCATTTGTTTCTCTTGAAAATAGACTCATTAATAAATTCAAGCATATAAATTTTATCCATTTATTATTTTTTTACAATTTTTAATGAATTTTAAAATCGGAACAGGGGATTCTGAAATCATTCTGACACTGTCTTATAAAAATTCAAATATCTAATAATATGAAATTTATTTGCTTACAACGTCTCTTTTATGCAAAAATAGACTCCATAAGATTTAATTTCATATCTTATTCAACTTATAATTCAATTTCCACTATTTTTGGTGAATTTTCAAAGTGGTTCAACTGCTGCTGTCCAAACTGTTTTATTGCTAATTTTACTCTATCATGTTTTCTTTGTATTAATTCTCATTTACACACTTATAATACTAAAGCATATCCATAGTTAGCCATGCCAATAGCTAGTCACCATCAAATATTTACAAGCCATTCATTGGCCAATTTAACTTACACATCAACAACAAAAACTTGAACATTTCATTTCTCAATTTAATTTGGCTTAAAAGCCTCACACATGATCACAATCCACATTTCCCACATATTCTTACATCATAAGCATGGATTTAGCTCTTTGTCATTGATGCATAAACTTAGCTCTTTGTCATTGATACATAAACTTAGCTCTTTGCCCGCTGAACTACTCGGAATATCGAAGGATACTCAATCTCATCATACATGTATCACGATGCCAATGCCATATCCCAGATATGGTCTTACATGGGATCACATCTTGATGCCGATGCCATATCCCAGATATGGTCTTACACGGGATCTCATATCTCGATGTCGATGTCATATCCCAGATATGGTCTTATACGAGATCGTTCATAGATGTCGATGCCATGTCCCAGACAAGGTCTTACACGAGATCTTCCTATGGTGCCGAGGCCATGTCCCAGACATGGTCTTATACGGGACCTCCTTTATTCGGTGCCGATGCCATGTCCCAGACATGGTCTTATACGGGACCTACATTCGGTGCCGATGCCATGTCCCAGACATGGTCTTATATGGGACCTCCTTATCTCATGTTGTGACATTAGTATCCTTGTTATTCCGAATATTCAACCGGGACTTCAACTTAATATATTTTCGTCATACTCTCATCGGGGCATCATTAGTCAATTTCATGGAAATAATATATATTTCTCATAATATAAAGTAATTAAAAACATAATAGCATTATGTAGCTTTAATTTCACACAAACTTACCTTGATACCAAAATGGCAAGAAGAGACCCAACCGTCAGTTACTCGTTCCCCCCCCGTTCTAAGTCTGAACCTCGTTTTCTTTGATCTATAACATCACATTTAGCTTACTTATTAGTCACATTATTCATTGTGACCCAAAAATATACTATGGAAAAATTACGTTTTTGCCCCTAAACTTTGTCATATTTACACTTTTGCCCCTAGGCTCGTAAAATGATTTTTATTCAATTTCCTAGTATTTTAGGCCTAGCCAAACCATTTTCATAACTATAGAAGTCCAAAATTTGCACTCATTCACACATTTTTCATACATTTTTCAACTTTTTACAAATTAGTCATTTTATGCAATTTCATCGAAAATCACTTAGTAAAAGTCATTTACTACACACCGAGCATTCATATTCTACCATTAGACATCAAAGCACATGCATGTCATCCATGGGTAAATTTTTAAACACAAACCCTAGCTCAAAATAATGGTAGAAATAGCTAAACCGAGTTACGCGGATCTCAAAAATGTAAAGAACATTAAAAACAGGGCTTGGATGCACTTACTATTGAGCTTGAAAGCTTGAAAACCCTAGCCATGGCTTCCCCCATGCTAAATTCGGCCAAGGAAGAAGATGGACAAAGGTTTTTGGCTTTTATTTTGTCTTTTAGTCCATTTAATTACCAAATTACCAAAATGCCCCTAACTTAAAAATATCCTATTTCACTTATCTAATGTCCATTTTTGTCCAACAATTTAACCAATGGTCTAATTTCCATTTAAGGACCCCCAATTTAAAATTTCATAGAAATTGGACACTTCTAACATGTGGAACTCAACTTTTTCACTTTTTACAATTTAGTCCTTTTGACTAAATTGAGTGCCCAAACGTCGAAATTTTCGAACGAAATTTTCATGGAATCTTTCTGTGAAATCGTAAAACATAAAAATATAATAAAAATAAGATTTTTCCTCATCGGATTTGTGGCCCCAAAACCACTGTTCCGACTAGGCCCAAAATCGGGCTGTTACAAATAAAGTTAATTCTTCTGCTTATATTGTTGAATCTTATCCTTTGTGGCATGCGCGTTTAGCACATTTAGTTTTAAAACTTTACAATATATGCAAAAGAATGGTTATATAAGTCTAAGTAATGATGAGTTGGTGGATAAATGTGAAATTTGTATTCAATTAAAAATTACCAAGAAGACATTTCCTAATAAGTGTGAAAGGATTCCGCAAGTGTTAGATTTAATTCATTCATATGTTTGTGAATTAAATGGAACTCTAACAAGAGGTGGAAAATGATATTTTATCACTTTTATAGGTGACTTCTCTAGATTTACTTATGTGTATCTCATGAGAAGTAAAGACTAGACATTTAATATGTTTAAATGTTTTAAAAATGAGGTTGAAAATTTGTTTAGAAAGAAAATCAAAGTGCTTCGTAGTGATAGAGGTGGTGAATATTTTTCAAATGAATTTAATGTATTTTATGAAGAACAAGGTGCAAGGTGTGGTACATGAGTGTTCCGCGCCTTATACTCTGCAACAAAATGGTTTGGTAGAAAGAAAGAACCGTACTTTAGTAGATATTGTAACAACCTGATTTTTAGTGGTGACGAAACAGTGGTTCGGGACAACAAATTTTTGTCGTGTTAACTCGTAAATATTATTTTTAGAATATTTATGAAGTCATTAAGTCGTATTAAAATTTGGTTAAGAAATTTTAACGTTTAGATAGTTAATTAAGGAAAAAGGACTAAACTGAAAAAAGGACTAAACTGAAAAAGGTGAAAAATTTAGTAAATCTTGAATTCCATTGATTTGATAACTTAATTAGGAAATGAAAAGGGACTTAAATAATAATTAGTCCATTAGGAAATTGATGGACAAGGTTATAATTAAGGGTGAATATGTAATTTAGTAAATTAATTAAAGTTAAATAAAAAAAGTAAAATTTTATCATCTTTTTCACGCTTCCACCGAAAAACCTAAAGGAATTCACCATTTTCTGAGCTTCAAATTCGGCAAAGAATAAATCCTTGCATGTAAGTGATTTCTTTACCTGTTTCTTGTAATTTTTATATTTTTGAGATCGTTGCAATTAGGTCCAACTAGCCCGTACCTTCGTTTTTGAATCTGTTAAAATCACAGAAGTTTCCATTGATGAATCTTGAATTTTATGGATGAATACCTTGTATTTGAAGCTTTGATTGTGTTGTTTGATGATTTTGTAAAGTGATTTTTGTTAGATTTTGATTTTAGGATTAAATTGTGAAAATGTAAAATTTTTAGGGTTTGATAGTGAATTTAATGTTTATTTGGGATTGTATAGGGGCCTAGTATATTTGAATATAATTTTTACTTGAGAAAAATAGTTAATTTGATGATTTTCGAGTTATGGGACTAAATTGCAAAAATTGTAAAAGTTTATGGTAATTGTGTAAATTTGAAAAAATAAAAGGGTATTAATTAGAAAAGGGATTGAAATGTGAAATTTAAGTTGATAATTGAGAAATTTTTCATTTTAGATCAAGATCCCGTAGATACTCATGGAAATGGAAAAACTACGGAATAATCCCTGAACTCCTGCAACTACTACAATTCAGTCCAGTAAGTTTGTACGGTTTAAAATTTAATATCTATATGAATTTTTGAATAGTATAACATGATACAATATATATATATATATTCAATTTTTGATAATGAATGGTTAAATGTTATTGAATTTGATGTTTGGATTGGATTGAATGGGGGATAGAGTACAGTCGAGATATTGTGTGTTATGGGGGATTGGAGTGGAGATGGTTATGGAGTGATGTATATATATGTTTCCCGAGTAAACAGAGGTTCAACATTTTTTGCGAACTCTTGTGTTATACTCTCTGTTTGGTGTGTTTCGGTTGGACTAACTCTTATGAGCATTGGTGTGTTTCGGTTGGACTAGCTCTTATGAGCATTTATGTGTTTCGGAGGGACTAGCTCTTATTAGCACTGGTGTGTTTCGGAGGGATTAGCTCTTATGAGCATCTGGTGTGTTTTGGTTGGATTGACGATGTATTCTTATCCGTAAGCCGTTCTTCGAAGTGAAAATCTCGGTAAGGTAATTTTTTTAATGATTTTGATGGATTTGTTATATATATTTGAGTATTGAATTGAAAGTTGTGATTTCGGTTGAGATTGTGGATGACAGGGAACCTTCATGGTTGAATTTTTATTGTTTGAATTGTTGTACTTACTTCGGTAAGATTTATTGTTTTAATATGTCGAACTTACTAAGCTTCATTGAGCTTACTTGTGTTATTTTATGTTCTTGTAGATACTCGGAAGGTTGGACGACCGGACCGGCACTCAAGTCACACTATCCAGCATAATTCAGTAGTTCTTGGAACGTTTATTTCAGATTACATGGCATGTATTAGGCTTGAATGTTGATATTAATGTTTTGGATATGTAAATAGTTAAGTATGATCTTGAATGTATAAGTTGTTTTAGTTGATACCCTTTTTGGTACTTTTGGTGCCTTATTAATGTGTATTATTGTAGCTATGCTATGATGCTTGTTTGAATAGCCATAATGGTATGTGATGAATTGGTTTCAATATGGCAAATGTAACACCCCAAACCTGGCCCATGCGGTATGACCGGATCAGACATGTCACATGAAGAAAACGTATAAACAACATGTGATTCTTACTAAAATAGGCGTTATTTGGTCATGGTCAAGAAAACAAGTTTGGTTATAAATATTTGATAAAACACTACCAATTTTGAGAGGTTGATTGATGAATCGAAAATCAAACTAGTGAACTTTAAAACCGTGACTTTTGAGAAATGACGTTGATAATTTGAAATAGAATCCGAGTTAAATTATTAGTGCATATTTATTATGAAAACAATTTGTTAATCAATTTTAGAAACTGTTATTTATGATTTTAGAAAAATCCCCATTTTAAAACAATTCAAGCAAGATAATAAGTACGACTAAACATAAAACAAAATAAAAATATTCCAGAGGCCTTATTACAACTTAAAACCCAAAATAGTAAAAATAGTGAAATAAAGGGGGAAAGTAGGTTACTAATATTTGAAAATATTATTTCCAAAGTATGGCCTCCACCGAGTCATCCATGGGCCCAAGTCCTCATTACGGAGCATTACCTGCAAGGGTTAAGAAAGAAGGGGGTGAGTCACAAGAACTCAGTGTATAATCCCCTTACCGTCATCCACTGGGCCTGAACCCACATAGCATAATCTTGGGCCTAAGCCCATTTACATAGTAATAATTAAAATGAAGTATATGTATGCAACCCAACCCATCCATCCATCACACCCCCGACCAGCCAATTACACCCGTGGGGATCAAGTCAACCCACCCCCGCCACACACCAAAATTTGCAAATCAAACTGCTATCATATAGTATTTTTGTGGTCAAGCCACTGAAATCATATTTAAGCACAATAATTTACATATTGTGGCAATGCCACCAGGCTACACTGCTCTCCATACAATTTTCCCATCCCATGCAATATGTAAAAATGCTACGTACATAATAATATAACATAAAACATCCACATATAAATATCAACCATTAATCAAGTAATTTATGAAGGTGAATCGACCCATTATAGTTCTTTGGAAATTCGGCCCACTAAGGCATTCTAGCAAATCGACCCGTAGGGGCATTTTGGTAAATCAGCCCATAGGGGCATTTTGGTAAATCGGCCCATAGGGGCATTTTGATAAATTGTACCGATTAACACCAATTTTGACAGATCTTAGAATTAACGTCGTTTAAGCCAATTACTCGTTTTATGCTATTTTACGTTTTTTTTTCTTTTTAGACTTGTAAATGACAACGATCTATTCATACAATCATTGTAGTGAATCACGAATCTACGGAATTTCGGTGTGAGATTACACACCTGATTACGGTGAGGACTAACCCTTCTTGATCGTCGGCACCCTTAGTATCGTGAACGACCACGATTTGCCTATTCTCACCGGATGATGGTCCACAACCCGGTTGAAAATCCCGAACCGCCGATACCGCCCTACGCTTGAACTTAGGAGTAGGAATCGCAAATCCACTCCCTTTTTGCTCTCCTATTGATTTTCTTTTCAAATCACTACCACTTGCCTCCATTGGAAAAGTCTTAGTCAGAACGATATTACGATGATAGAAAACGATTGTCTAAGGAAAAGGTTTCGGTTTACCACTACTTCCGAAGGGTCAACGAGTAGATAAGAACGAACGATCTAGTCCCTATAATAATCGATTAGTCAAACTTTCAATCCGATTAACACAATAACCGAGTAGCGATATCGAATGGACTATGAAGAGACTCCTTACCTTAATCGATGATGAACCCGATTCCCACCGATTGGACTTATGACTAGAGATGAATCGGCAATGATGTGGTATTCGGCCACCCACTATAACACTACGAAAAAGAATTGATCACAATATGAGAGTGTAGGAGAGAGTGATGTTTCGATTTAGAAACAAAGTAGAACAACCGAATAGTGATGGACACACATTCGGCTAGGAAGAAAAGAAAATGGAAGAAGTAGAAATGAAACCCTTACCCGATTCAACCAAGGAGAAATGTCCAACACGCAAGAATGGAGAAGAGAGAAGATGTTAAAGATTCGGCTATTGAAGAGAAAAGGGCAAGGAAGATTCAGCCAATCAAAGTTGTCAACTAAGAAGAAGAAAAGAGAGGTTGAAGAAATGGTGAGAAAAAGAAAGAAAGATGGAAAAATAGTGTTAGGGGGTTTCGGCTAATCACCAAGGAGAAGATGACCAAATTGTCTTGAGTAATTTGGCAAAAAAAAGGAAAAAGAACCAAAATAATTTGAGTGTTTCGTCCAAGGGAAAAAAATTGGAAAAGAGACACCAAAAAAAATGTTCAAAAAGAAACTACCTCTCATGCACAATTTTGCAAAAAGGCTATAGCCAATTGGCTCCCAAAATCCCTCTACCAAAACCGTGTATCATCTTTACCAAAAAGATGAGTGTTGACCAAAACTCTTTCCTTAGGCAACTCCTAATATTCGGCCAATATGTCCCCCTCCCTTATCCCTTTCTTTGATTTCTTTCCTTCTTTTTCCCTTGTCTTCCTCCTTACCATATTCCTTAGTCATCTTTCCATCAATAAAAAGTCTCCCTTACCATATTTAGAACCATGGCCGACACTTTGGAATAGGAGCACAAAAATAATCCAAAAATTTTGCAAAAGGTGGGATTCGAACTCCACCCCTTAAGCCTCTTCATGTGACGCCACACCACTCTACTACTAGCTCATCTTATGCTAGCAAAATACACACTTATTTCCTTAAGTCATGATGCCACTTACCTTCTCTACTTAAAGTGCTTAAACACAAAAATTTTACTAAGGCCCAACTTAACCCCAAACCTTCTTAGGACCCATAAACATACACAATTAACATTCTAAATTAGCCTATCGCGAGGTATAAGGGAAAACATAAAATCCCAAAGTTCAGGATGTTACAATTCTACTCCCCTTAAAGAAATTTCGGCCTCAAAATTTACCTGATTAGAAGAGATGAGGATATTACTGCCGGATCGTGTCCTCTGGCTCCCATGTAGCTTCCTCTGACCCGTGATTACGCCATAATACTTTGACCAACGGAACTGACTTCTTTCTCAGCACCTTAATATCCCGATCTAAAATTTGCACTGGCTCTTCTTCAAAAGATAAGTCAGGTCTTATCTCAACTTCCTCCACTGGAACAACATGAGACGGATCCGAATGATAACGCCTTAACATAGAGACATGGAATACACTATGTATCTGACCCAACTCCGGAGGTAACTCAAGCTGATAAGCCACTGGCCCAACACGCTTCAATACACAGTAAGGTCCGATGAACCTAGGGCTCAACTTGCCTTTCCGCCCAAATCTTAAGATCTTCTTCCAAGGTGAGACCTTCAAAAAGACCTGATCACCGACAGAGAACTCTATCTCCTTCCGCTTCAAATCCGCATACGATTTCTGTCTATTCGAAGCTTCTTTTAACCGTGCCTAAATTACCTTAACTTTTTCCTCCGTCTCCGAGATTATCTCTGGACCAAATAATTGTCGCTCCCCAACTCAGTCCAGTAAGTAGGAGTACGACACCTACGACCATACAACGCCTCATAGGGTGCCATCTGGATGCTGGATTGATAGCTGTTGTTGTATGCAAACTCTGCCAACGGTTGAAAATCTTCCCAGCTACCCCTGAAGTCGATCACACAGCCTCTTAACATGCCTTCTAGAATCTGGATTACTCTCTTCGACTGACCATCAGTCTGCGGATGAAATGTCGTGCTAAAATTTAGCCTTGTACCCAAAGCTTCATGTAGAGCATTCCAGAACCGTGATGTAAACCTAGGATCCCTGTCCGATATAATCGACACTGGTACCCCATGCAACCTCACGACTTCTGCTATATACAACTTGGCCAACTTCTGCAACGTATAATCCGTACGAACAAGTAGGAAATGGGCAGACTTCGTTAACCGATCCACTATCACCCATACTGAATCTTTCTTAGTAGGCGTTAAGGGTAACCCACTAACAAAATCCATCGTTATCCTTTCCCATTTCCATAGTGGAATTTTCACCGCTGCAATAACCCTAAAGGCGCTTGATGCTCCGCCTTCACTGCCGACATGTCAAGCACTTGCTCACGGTCGTCGATAACCTCTCGTTTCAACCACGCCACCAATACGCTCACGAAGGTCTCGGTACATCTTATTTCCTCCGGGGTGCATAGCATATGAGCTACTATGCGCCTCACGCATAATCATTTGTCTCAATTCTAAATTCCTGGGCATACAAACTCTTCCACGGAAACACAATACTCCATCACTATTTAATCCAAAATCCCCTATCTCACCACTTTCCACTTGCTGAAGTCGAGAACCCAACCTTTCATCTAACAAGCGCTTTTCCTTAATCACGGCTTACCCATGCGGCTTCACTTGAAGTTCGGCTAACAGATTACCATATTCATAAAGGCTGAGATGAGCGAACATCGCTCTCAAATCCGATATCACCTTACGACTCAACGCATCTGCCACTACGTTATATCGGATTTGAGAGCGATGTCCGCTCATCTCAGCCTTTATGAATATGGTAGTCTATTAGCCGAACTTCAAGTGAAGCCGGCATGGATAAGCCAGATTAAGGAAAAGCAGTTGTTAGATGAAAGGTTGGGTTCTCGACTTCAGCAAGTGGAAAGTGGTGAGATAGGGGATTCAACTCCTTTTGGGTAAGGAGGTACTTTAGACTCTTATGCTCCGTATAGATAATCGACTTCTCCCCGTACAGATAGTGTCTCCAAATCTTCAGAGCAAACACCACTGCAGCTAACTCCAAATCATGAGTGGGATATTTTACCTCATGCGGCCTTAATTGACGAGATGCATAAGCTACCACTTTTCCCCCTTGCATCAACACACATCCTAAAACCGTGTGTGACGCATCACAATACACAATAAACTCTTTACCAGCCTCAGGTTGAATCAATACTAGCGCTTCTGTCAGAATCTTCTTCAGTTTCTCAAAGCTCTCTTGCTGCTTATCTGACCACACAAACGGTACTCCTTTACGCAATGTGCTTAGTTAGGGTGCAACAATCAACGAAAACCCCTCAATGAATCGCTCAGTACCCAAACAAACCTAGAAAACTCGAATTTTTGCCACGACTTCAAAGGCTTCCAATCCAACACGACCTCGACCTTCCGGGGATCAACTCTAATTCCTTCGGCAGACGCAACATGCCCCAAAAAGGTCACCTTCTTCAACCAAAATTCACACTTACTGAATTTGGCATACAGCTGCTTCTCTCTTAAAATCTGCAATACTACCTGTAGATGCGAATCATGCTCTTCTTCAGTCTTTGAGTACACCAGGATGTCATCTATGAACACAACCACAAATCGGTCTAGGTAAGGTTGGAAGACTCGGTTCATCATGTCCATAAATACAGCTGGTGCATTAGTCAACCCGAACGGCATCACTAAGAACTCGTAATGCCCATATCGAGTTTGGAACGTAGTCTTGTGAATATCCGCCTCCTTGACCCTAAGCTGGTGATACCCCGATCTCAAGTCTATCTTCAAGAAAACTGAAGCTCCTCACAGCTGATCGAACAGATCATCGATCCTCGGTAATGGATACTTGTTCTTAATCGTCAACTTATTCAATTGTCTATAATCGATGCACATACGCATCGATCCATCCTTTTTCTTAACGAACAAAATCAGCACTCCCCACGGTGACACACTTGGTCGAATAAATCCACGATCCAACAACTCCTGAATTTGAGCTTTAAGTTCCACGAGCTCCTTCGGTGCCATTCTGTAAGGAGCAATGGACACCAGAGCCGTTCCTGGCAACAACTCAATACCAAATTCTACCTCTCGATCTGGAGGCAATCCTGGAAGCTCCTCGGGAAAGACGTCTGAAAACTCTTTCACCGTTTTAACACTCTCTACCGATAACTCTTTGGCATCCAAAGCACTGATGAAGGCTATGAACGCTCCACACCCCTTTCGAACCAACCTTTCTGCCTTTAAAGCAAATACCACATTAGATAGATAATTTCTTCTTTCACCTATCATCATCACTTCCTTATCCTCCGAAGTTCTTAGTACCATCTCGCTTTGCGGCCATACCCAAGTTCGCACGATGTTTAACCAACACCCATGCCCAAAATAAGATCGAACTCCCGAACGGCGGTTCCATCAAATCGCCAAATACTACCCCCTGAACCTCTAAGGGCACATCCCTAAACAACTTATTTACTACCACCGACTGTCCTAAAGGGCTAATTATAGTTGTTTCTCTAGCAGTAATCTCAGATTTAATATTCAGAGTTCCAGACACAACACATACAACATACGAATGGGTGGATCCAATGTATATCAAAGCGGTAATAGGTACATCAGATATGAAGAACGTACCGGTTATGATGTCCGGTGCATCGCCATCCTCTCAACGCCTGACCGCATAGACCAACCCTGGCTGTCTCGCCTCCGTGTTACCCCTGTTATCGGTACCTCTACCCGGTGCACCTTGACCTCCTCCTACACCATTACCACCTCGACCTGGCCCACGGCCTCTCGGCGGCTGCTGAGCACCTCCACCGATCACGCAAATCATTATGAATCGCTCGAGTTTGATCCGGCTTTCGAGGGCAATCCCTAAACCGATGGTCCTTGGATCCACATCTAAAACAACCACCAGTTCTCTTCCAGCATTCACCCGAGTGAAGTTTCCCACAATCCACGCAAGGCTGTAACTGATTGGTAGTAGCTGGAACTCTCACTCGAACTGGCCCCTCATTCCTAGGCCTTTTCTGAAATCCTCTAGCAGGACCTGAATACCCAGAGTCTCTCTTGTTCCTGCCCCTATCCTTGTCTCGATTTTGTCATTTCGAGTGTTTGACTTCTTCAGCTATCTTAGCTTTTTCCACTAATGTAGCAAAATTCCTCTCCTTCTGTGGGGCTATCAGTACCCGCAACTCATCACGCAACCCGTCCTCAAAATGTACACAACGTTCATAATCAGTCGGTACTATTCCCCGAGCATACCGACTCAGACGCAAAAACTCCGCCTCGTATGCTGCCACAGATTTGCCTCATTGGACCAGATTCAGGAATTCCTTTCTTCGGGCGTCTACATAACTAGCCCCGACATACTTTCCATGAAATGCGGTCTTAAAGAATTCCCAGGTAATACGATCAGCCTGAGTGCCTTCCTGTACAGTGAGCCACCACTGATACGTCTCATCTCTCAGCAAGGACACAACCCCTTTCAGTTTCTGCTCAGCTGTACAATCTAGATCGTCCATAATCCGCTCCACCGCCTCAAGCCAATACTCCGCTACACTTGGGGCTACACCCGAAATACCCCTAAAAACTTCAGCCCCATTCGATCTAAGTCGCTCAGATATCGACCCACGAGCTGTCGACCCAGTTATCGCACCAAATGACCCTTTCCAAGATACCGCAACATCGCTGGGGATGAGGCGTCATCCTCTCTCATTCGATCGTATGACCCGGCTTGATCACACAGACGCAAAGGCGTCCATTTCTCGCATATATGTTCCGATGCCTCGATATAACTCTAGCACCTCGGCCTCTACCACGGCCACGCCTACGCGTCCCACGCCCTCTAGTGCTCATGTTTGCTAAGTCGATTTAATCGATTAAGAGTCTTATGAATCAAGATGCTTATTCAGGTGTTTATTAAACAATATTTTATGGAGTATAAGAAGTAAAGTTGTTTTCGCAAAACATATCCTAAAGTCTCAATCTCTATGGTTTCAGCTCCTAAAGCTAAAAGTTCTAGAGTATCTCTATTTTGTGAAGTTTTCTTACTACAGTCATACACAATAATCATAAAATGAATACAAAACTTACTGACTTGGTGCCGGATCTCCGTGGTGCCATACTTCTTCTAAATCATGTGTTAAAAAATTCAAACAGCTTTGGAAAACGCTTTTGAACCCAAACCACAGCCAAGTTTTGCAACCAGCTCTGATACCATAAAATGTAACACCCCAAACCCGGCCCATCCGGTTTGACCAGATCTGACTTGTCACATGAAGAAAACGTATAAAGAACATGTGATTCTTACTAAAATAGGCATTATTTGGTCATGGCCAAGAAAACAAGTTTGGTTATAAATATTTGGCAAAACACTACTAATTTCGCGAGGTTGATTGATGAATCGAAAATCGAACTAGTGAACTTTAAAACCGTGACTTTTGAGAAATGACGTTGATAATTTGAAATAGAATCTGAGTTAAATTATTAGTGTATATTTATTATGAAAACCATTTGTTAATCAATTTTTGGAAACCGTTATTTATTATTTTAGAAAAATCCCCATTTTAAAACAATTCAAGCAAGATAATAAGTACGACTAAACATAAAGCAAAATAAAAATATTCCAGAGGCCTTATTACAACTTAAAACCCAAAATAGTAAAAATAGTGAAATAAAGCGGGAAAGTAGGTTACTAGTATTTGAAAATATTATTTCCAAAGTATGGCCTCCACCGAGTCATCCATAGGCCTAAGTCCTCATTACGGAGCATTACCTGCAAGGGTTAAGAAAGAAGGGGGTGAGTCACAAGAACTCAGTGTATAATCCCCTTACCGTTATCCACTGGGCCTGAACCCGCATAGCATAATCTTGGGCCTAAGCCCATTTACATAGTAATAATTAAAATGGAGTATATGTATGCAACCCAACCCATCCATCCATCACACCCCCGACCAGCCAGTCACACATTGGGGATCAAGTCAACCCACCCCGCCGCTCACACCAAAATTTGCAGTCAAACTGCTATCATATAGTATTTTTGTGGTCATGCCACCAAATTCATATTTAAGCACAATAATATACAAATTGTGGCAATGCCACCAGGCTACATTGCTCTCCATACAATTTTCCCATCCCATGCAATATGTAAAAATGCTACGTACATAATAATATAACATAAAACATCCCCATATAAATATCAACCATTAATCAAGTAATTTATTAAGGTGAATCAACCCATTATAGTTCTTTGGAAATTCGGCCCACTAAGGTATTCTAGCAAATCGGCCCGTAGGGGCATTTTGGTAAATCGGCCCATAGGGGCATTTTGGTAAATTGTACTGATTAACACCGATTTTGACAGATCTTAGAATTAACGTCATTTAAGCCAATTACTCATTTTATGCTATTTTACATTTTTTTTTCTTTTTAGACTTGTAAATGACAACGATCTATTCATACAATCATTGTAGTGAATCACGAATCTACGGAATTTCGGTGTGAGATTACACACCTGATTACGGTGAGGACTAACCCTTCTTGATCGTCGGCACCCTTAGTATCGTGAACGACCATGATTTGCCTATTCTCACTGGATGATGGTCCACAACCCGGTGGAAAATCCTGAACCGCCGATACCACCCTACGCTTGAACTTAGGAGTAGGAATCGCAAATCCACTCCCTTTTTGCTCTCCTATCAATTTTCTTTTCAAATCGCTACCACTTGCCTCCATTGGAAAAGTCTTAGTCAGAACGATATTACGATGATTGAACACGATTGTCTAAGGAAAAGGTTTCAGTTTACCACTACTTCCGAAGGGTCAACGAGTAGATAAGAATGAACGATCTAGTCCCTATAATAATCAATTAGTCAAACTTTCAATCCGATTAACACAATAATTGAGTAGCAATATCGAATGGACTATGAAGAGACTCCTTACCTTAATCGATGATGAACCCGATTCCCACCGATTGGACTTATGACTAGAGATGAATCGATAATGATGTGGTATTCAGCCACCCACTATAACACTACGAAAAAGAATTGATCACAATATGAGAGTGTAGGAGAGAGTGATGTTTCGATTTAGAAACAAAGTAGAACAACCGAATAGTGATGGACACACATTTGGCTAGGAAGAAAAGAAAATGGAAGAAGTAGAAATGAAACCCTTACCCGATTCAACCAAGGAGATATGTCCAACACGCAAGAATGGAGAAGAGAGAAGATGTTAAAGATTCGGCTACTAAAGAGAAAAGGGCAAGGAAGATTCGGCCAATCAAAGTTGTCAACTAAGAAGAAGAAAAGAGAGGTTGAAGAAATGGTGAGAAAAAGAAAAAAGATGGAAAAATAGTTTTAGGGGTTTCGCTTAATCACCAAGGAGAAGATGACCAAATTGTCTTAAGTAATTCGCAAAAAACAAAGGAAAAAGAACCAAAATAATTTGAGTGTTTCTTACCAAGTGAAAAAATTGGAAAAGAGATACCAAAAAAATGTTCAAAAAGAAACTACCTCTCATGCACAATTTTGCAAAAAGGCTATAGTCAATTGGCTCCCAAAATCCCCTACTAAAACCGTGTATCATCTTTACCAAAAGATGAGTGTTGACCAAAACTCTTTCCTTAGGCAACTCCTAATATTCGGCCAACATGTCCCCTTCCCTTATCCCTTTCTTTGATTTCTTTCCTTCTTTTTCCCTTGTCTTCCTCCTTACCATATTCCTTAGTCATCTTTCCATCAATAAAAGTCTCCTTACCATATTTAGAACCATGGCCGACACTTTGGAATAGGAGCACAAAAATAATCCAAAAATTTTGCAAAAGTTGGGATTCGAACTCCACCCCTTAAGCCTCTTCATGTGACGCCACACCACTCTACTACTAGCTCATCTTATGCTAGCAAAATACACACTTATTTCCTTAAGTCATGATGCCACTTACCTTCTCTACTTAAATTGCTTAAACACAAAAAATTTACTAAGGCCCAACTTAACCCCAAACCTTCTTAGGACCCCTAAACATACACAATTAACATTCTAAATTAGCCTATCGCGAGGTATAAGGCAAAACATAAAATCTCAAAGTTCAGGATGTTACAGCCAAGAGATGGTATGTTTTAAGATGGTATTGAACTAGATGTGTCTGATTGAAATGTGGTAAAGTATACATGTTTAGGTATGTTTGAATGTTTGCATTTGAGGTGCCCTGTATGGCATATTGGTTGAATGATCTTAGACTATTGAATTGGTCATTTCATGTAGGTTTTGGTCATGTTTTGATGCCTTGATTATATGTACTAAAGGTCTTTAGGTGGTTTCATAATTTGGTGTTGAGAATGGCTTGATTTTGGGCAAATTCATGTCCACAATGCCTGAGACATAGACGTGTGACTCAGCCGTGTGTGACACGGCCTTACGGCACGACCGTGTGTCCCCTGTAGGTTCTATTGCATGCAAGTCAGGCTATTACACGGTCTGGCACACAGACGTATGGAACTATTTCGAGAGTTACACGGCCTGGCACACGGGCGTGTGACTTGGCTGTAGTTGTAACAATCTAATTTTTCAGTGGTGTCGAAAATAGTAGTTTCGAGGCCACCAAATCCGACGAGTAAGTTCGTAAATATTATTATCTAATATTTACGAATTAAATATGTTTTTTTTTAAAATGGGGTCTTTGAATTGATAATTTGTGTTTTATAATGATTTATTAGGTCAAGTGATTTTAGAAAGTGAGGTATCGAGACCTCGTTTCTATAAATTGAGCAGTAAATATTTTTATAAATATTTACGGAGTGTCATTCAGGTAGTATTAAAGTTTCATTGAAAAATTTTAACGTTTCGATAGCTAATTAATTAAAAAGGACTAAATTGAAAAAGGTGCAAAACTTGCTAATTATAAGAATTAAGTGATTAAATGGTTTAATTAATAAATAAGGAAGGACTTAAGAAATAAATAAACCTAAATTAAATTGATGAGGCGGCATAAGAGAAAAAAAATAATAAAATAAAGCCTTTCAATGGCAAAATTATAATTTTGGTTATATTAAAAATAAAACAAATTGAATTTGGATAGTTTTCTAGACAATTTCTCTTCAAATTCGGCCAAAATAGCCATAGGAGAAAGAGTTTAAGCCGGTTCTTCATATTTTGGGTTCATGTGAGTTCAATTCTTACCCGTTTCTTGTAATTTTTATGTTTTTGATATTGTTACAATTAGGTCCAACTAAACCTTACCTTAGTTTTTGATTTTAATAAAAAATTTTGAAAGTTTCCATTGATGAATATTGGGTGTTTTTGATGAATAACATGGATTTAGAGCCTTGATTTTGTTGTATGATGATTTTATAAAGTGAATTTGTTAAATATTGATTTTAGGATTAAATTGTGAAAAGGTTAAAATATTAGGGTTTGATAGTGAATTTTTGGTTTATTAGGGGTTGTATGAAGGCCTATAATATTTGGATAGATTATTGATTGAGAAAATTAGTTAATTTGATAGATTAACTAATTAAGGGATTAAATTGCAAAAATTGTAAAAGTTTGGGGTAATTATGTAAATTCAAAAAATAAAAGGGTATTAATTGTAAAATGAATTGGAAATGGAATATATGCTAATAAGTGAATAATTTTATATTTTAGATTAAGATCCCGTATATACTCGTGAAAAAGGAAAAATAGCGGAATGGTCCCTAAACTTCTACAATTATTACAATTCAATCCAGGTAAGTTCGTACGGTTAAAATTTAATATTTTGTATAAATTGATGAATGGTATTATTTATTTATTCTATTGTTGGAATTGAATTATTGTTGGAATTATAATATTGAATTGGATTTCGGTTGAATGGAACGCGGGATTTAAGTACATTCGTATTTTGGTGTATGATGGTATTGGAAGGAGACAACGACATTTTTCCCAAGTAAATCGGGTTTCAGCATTTGTTGCGAACTCTCGTGTTTTACTTACTGTTTAGCTCTTATGAGCTTCTGTTCAACTCTTATGAGTTTATGTTTAGCTCTTACGAGCTTCTGTTCAGCTTTCGAGCTTCTGTTCAGCTCTTATGAGCTTCCGTTCAGCTCTAACGAGTTTCTGTTGGTGTATTCAAGAAGACTAGCTCTTATGAGCATCTGTTAACGATGTACTCTTATCCGTAAGTCATTCTTTGAATGGAAAAATTTCGGTAAGGTGATTTATCTAATGAATTTGAAAGACATGTTATTCATTTTTATATTGATTTGAAAACGGATGTATTTATTAATAGAAGTTATGAATGACAGGAAATTGTCAGTGAATGACAGGGAATTGACATGAATGATTTTATTTATTTGACTTGTTATAGTAGGTTCGGTAAGATTTATGTTTAACCTGTCGAACTTACTAAGCTTCATTAAGCTTATATGTGTTGTTTAATGTCTTTGTAGATTTTCAGAAGGTTGGATGATCGGATCAGCACTCAAATCACACTATCCAGCTTATCTCAGTAGTTTTTGAAACATTAAATATAGTTTATATGGCATGTATAGGCTTTTATTCGATTTTGATCAAAATTTAGCTTATGTAAATATTATGAATAATATTTTGTTTATATAACCAACATACATATTGATATGAAATTAAGGTATTAGTGTGACGTTAGTATAAGTGATATATATATATGTATATAATTGAGTTAAAGTGAACTTCGGTAACTTGGTTAGATAGGTGAATTAGGTAAGTTTGGATACTTGGTTGACATGTTTTAAGTTGTCATATGAGGTGCCTAAGGGCATATTGGTTGTAGGTGGTGATAATACATGTTTAAGATATAATTTTAACTTGTGTTGAAGGCCCTGTTATGGCTTATTGATGTGCAATTTGTTGAGGCTAGGTTGGTATCAATTTGGGTGAGAAATGTGACATAGAAAATGACCTATTTTCCTCCACACGGGTAAAGACACCGGCGTGTGTCTCAGCGGTGTATGACATACAGCCAAGTGACACGGCCGTGTGTCCCCTGTATCTTTTAAAAATGCAAGTCAGTATGCTTACACGGGCTAGCACACGGGCCTGTGACTTGGCCGTGTGACCCAAGTTAGAGAGTTACACGAGCTGGGACACGGCCGTGTGTCCCTATTTCGAATGCCCACACGGCCTGAGACACGGGCATGTCTCCTGACCATGTGAGTCACACGGCCTGGCCACACGGCCGTGTGACCTCTGCAGTGTTGAAATTTTTGAATAATTCTAAAAAAATCTCTGAGTTTCCGATTTAGTCCCGAATTGTTTCTAATATGTATTTTGGGTCCCGAGGGCTCATAAAATTGGTTTCCGACATGAATGTTATATTATATGAAATATATGTTTATTGATATGTAAACTCTAATAATGCTCTGTAACCCTGTTTCGGTGACGGATACGGGTTAGGGGTGTTACAGTGTTACTTGGCCGTGTGACCCTACTCAGAGAGTTACACGGGTGAGGATACAGGCTGGGACACGATCGTGTGTCCCTACTTCGAAGGTTACACAGCCTGAGACACGGGTGTATGTCTCAACCGTGTGAGGCACATGGCCTGGCCAGATGGCTGTGTGACCCCTGTAGTCGAAATTTTCTAACTTTTTCTTTAACTTTCCAAATGTTTCTAATTTGGTCCCGAATTGTTTCTAAGGTGTTTCTAGGGCCTTGAGGAGTCGATTAAGGGATTATACGTATGTGAATGAATGTATTTTAATATGGTTGCAATGATGTATGTAATGTACATATAATGTTTCGATTGTTAGGTAACGCTTCGTAATTCTAGTTCGCAATCGATACGGGTTAGGGGTGTTACAGATATGGTTAACTCGATGTTGTTAAATGCTAAACTTCCATATAATCTATGGGGGTGAAGCATTATTGACTCTGCGTGTTATATTCTTAACAAAATACCATTGAGAAATTTCGAAATGTCTCCATATGAGTTATGAAAGGGTCGGATGCCAAACTTAGATTATTTCAAAGTGTGGGGGGTGTTTGGCTTACTATAGAGTTCTCGACCAACGGAGAACAAAGTTAGGTCCAAGAGCCGTCAAGGGTGCATTCGCTGGATATGCCTCACACTTTAAGGCTTATTGTGTTCTGACTGAGTGTCAGATACGATAATTGAAACAATAGATGTTGTATTCATTGAAAATAATATTTTCAATGATTCAACAGATTTAGAAAAAGAATATTAACCAATGATCTCAAGTGATCAAACCAAAAGAAGTCTTTGTGACAAAAAAGATACGTAGCCAAGGAAAAGTCAAATAGTGAGAAAAATAAAGGACTTCGGTCTTGATTTCATTTCCTCGCAATCTCTAGCATTTCTTGTTGAGAGAAATAAAGAACCCGTAATTAGGAAGATCCCCATAATGTTTAATGTGGATGGTGATCCATAATCCTATGGTCAAGTGATAAACCATAAAAGTAACACATTTTTATCCCATACTTAGCATGTTTTTGGATGTTTTATTATACAATTTTGTGAATTCGATGCTCCTAATTCTTTAATTTCATGTTTTTATACTTAGGTGAGCATAGGGAAGCGAAAGGAGTGAAAAACGAGCCAAAATTGAGCAAAAAGAGCCGATTTCAGTATCACACACAGGCTGGCAACACGCCCGTGTGCCAGCCCGTGTCAATCTCGAACCATGTCAGCATTGCACACAGACTGGGTACCTTAACACGGGCCTCTCACACTCTCGTGGGAGACACATGGTGTAACATCCTGGAAAGGGCCTTTACGTTTTCGGTTTAATTGTACGAAGTAACATGTTTTATGTACTAATAATAAATTTTGAACAATTTTGGAAACCTGAAAATGTATGGAAATGTTAAGCTAAAAAAAAAATGGAAAGTGAACATTTTTTTGGAAACTTGAAATGGATGGAAATGATTTGGAAATGATTCAAAATAGGAAAGTGCACATTTACTGAAACTTGGAAATGTAAGAAAATGTCAAGTTTACTGAGTCGAACGAAAATTTTTGGAAACTTAGAAATGACTGAGAAATGTCGAGTTTTAAAGTTTAAAGAGGAAATTAAGGCAAGGTGGCCTTAAAAGAAAAGTTTGTGAAATTTGACACACAAACAGCTTGGAAAAGTGGCTGAAAGATGCCACTTAGGGCCTCTGGAAATGGCGCCACATGCAAGGTGTTGGGCACAGGTTCGAGTCACTTGGGAAGCAAATAAAAGAAGTTTTATTTTGCTTCCGAAGCTCTCGAGGTGGACGGCACAAGCCTTCTAGAAAGGAGGAGTTTTATTCTCTTTAATATTCGATTAATAAGGTGATAAATAAGGGATTTAATTTGGATTATTTTTGAAGAGATAATAAAGGATTATTGTCTAAATATTTTAAATTAAGAGATAAAGCTATCAAATAAAGAAGAGTGGTGGCAAAGTAAGGGATTCTGAGGAGTAGTTTCGGCTATAAAAGGAAGGAAATAGGGCTACTCGTCAATTTTTCTTCCTCCTCCTCTCTCTCCGCCGAATTTAAAGTGCTCTCATCTCTTCTCTTCTCTTTTTCTTTTGTCAAGCCGAATCTATAGTCCACCATTGCCAAAATTCTCAAGTTTCTTTTCCTTATTTTCGTGGAAACCAAATACCCCAAGAGAACCTCTAGTCGACTTCTCCATTAAATCCCAAAAGCCAAACTTTACCATCTAGTCATCAAGGCCGATTCTTTAAGGGGCTTTTAACAAGGGTGCTACTACGATTTCTTAAAAGGGTAAGATCCAAAGTTTGGTTTCAATTCTTTTATATTTTAAACCTATCTAAAATTTAGGGACTAATCTCTATTATGGATTTTGGCCGAGTTATGGAAGGGTGTTTTCTGGATTTAAGAAATTGTCAACTACAAGAAGGTATCTTTCTGAACTTCTAAGATCTAAGGTAAGTTATGAATACCATTCGGCCATAAGCTATATTATTATGATTTAATGTTAGATTGGATCTAACATGGGTACATAGGGATTTCGACAAAGAATAAAGAAGCAAGGATCCAATTCGGGATTTAAGATTTGGAAGGTAAGAACAAAGGTAAATTCGGCCAAGGCCTATTTTAGTAGTAGATCTGTTATTATGTGTTTTAAGCCGAAAACTAACCAATTCAAGGGATTTAGTGACTAGCCGATTTCAAAGGGGAAAAATACGAGTTTAGGGATTTGATTAAATCATCAAATCGACACCAAGGTAAGCTTTAAGAATACAAATCCTACTAGGATTTGGTTTTCTAACCGAATAGACTTTGTGCTAAATAGTAAGTGATTAATCAATTGTAGGAACTTGAGATCTAAGGCGATGATCGATTTCGGGATTTCAAAGAAGTGGTTAAGCAAATCAGGTGTGTACCCCACACTACTTCTTAATATGTTTCATGGCCTGTTTTATTAAAATATGTGATATTAAGAATATGAAAGTGGCTAGGGTACCATGTTATGGTACTAAGTACTCGAGCACGTTTCCTACTTCTACAAAGAATATGAAAAAGGTCATTAGTAACATGAGAATATGTTAAGAATGTGAACTCGGCATATTTATGCATATCATCATTATATGGGGCATATGGGTTTGTTTGAAAGGGGAAGTGAATGTGGTGACTTAAGACCACGAACACGGTGACCTAAGACCGTGATATCCGAAAGTGGTGACCTAAGACCACGATGTCTGAAAGTGGTGACCTAAGACCACGATGTCTGAACGTGGTGACCTAAGACCACAAATCACGGTGACCTAAGACCGCGATATGGAGTGTAGCGAGGCGGGTGGACTTAGTAGTCCCCACACTGTATGCAGGTTTGGTGCGGGGAGTGTAGCCGATGGCTTATTAAGTTTGGGTTTGGGGATGCATCATAATTTGTATGCTATGATATGAATGCGTAACATTTGTATGCTGATTCTATTTTGATTTAGTGTTTGTGTACACATTGAGTCTGTTTGACTCACCCCTGTTGGGGAATATTTTTGGTGATGATCGGTGATGGACCAGGACTGGCGAGAACTTGTGGTGGCCATGCTCAACATGAAGTTTTTATTTTATGAACTACTATTTCTATTTAAGTACTTGAATTACTTGGAAATTTTTTGATGTAATAAGGCCATAAGGCCATAGTTGGGTTGTTTTCCATTTATTTCTATTTATTATGATTATGAGTTTTACCTATTAAAGTTTAAGTAAAATTTTTAATATAAAGAATTGAATTCGTTTTCAACACAAGCCCAATCCAAAACAATTTTTTTTCAAAATCGCACAAGTTTTCTCTAGCTAACGAAAGAATTTTGAAACCGGTTTACTTGAGGAACATACCAAATGCAGGCAAATCTCGTGGTAGGGTTTGGGGTGTTTGATTTATCAGAGCCAAGTTTTAAAACTCTCGGCCTGTGGGCCAAGGCCCAAAACATTTTCAAAGCGAGCCCAAATGAGTTTTTTTGAAAATATTTTATGAAACAAGCGGGTTTTACGGCTTGGCACCTAAAGTCTCGACCCATGATCCACGGTAAGTACCCCTAACTATTTGTGTGATTATGTGTAATGAATATTAGAAGGGTAGAAAAGGAATGGAACGTAGAATAGCATGATAGGAACTTGAACCCTAGGACTAGTCTACTCAAACACAAACACATAAGACTTAAGGAACGTTAAACAAACCCATGGCTAAGTCACTAAGTTAGGGTGTGGTAACCCCTATGCGCATGTCTAGGATTGGATCCGGAAGAGCCTGGTATTTAAGCAGTCCTAGTGACTCACCTCCTCTTCGCAGGAATCCTACCTGGTGCGTAGCTTCGGTTCACCCTAACCCAGAGGGCTCAATAGGTGTGGCAACCTGCATGCGCATGTCTAGGAATGGCTTCGGTGGGAGCTTGGTATTTAAGCGATCCGCGTGACTCACCTCCTCTCCATCGTCGAATCCTCGCACGGTGTGTAGCTTTGGTTCACCACGACCAAGAGGACTCGGTCATAGGCTAAACACAATAACTAAAACCCGAAAGGAATTAGCCGTGTTTTTATAAAAACAACAAAACCCTAGTTTTAGAACTCTTAAAACTTTCTTCTAAATTCATGAAAACCATCTTTACAAAATTTTTCGAAAGATTTCCGATTTATACAAAAATGCCCCTAGTGGTAAAATTACCAAAATACCCTTGGTTTATAAAATGACCAACTACCCAACAGTTTTGCCAAAATTTCATTATTTTATCAATGTTCAAAAACCCTAATTTGCAAATTATCAAAAATACCTTGAATTTTGGAAATTTCAAAATTGCCCCTAACTTATAAAATTACCAAAATGACCCTGATTTCTAAAATTTTTGCAACATCACCGTTTTGAAAAGTACAATTCTCAAAAAGAACCCTCAAAGTTTTGCAACCTTTGAAATATCCCTGATTTATAAGATTTTACAAATTTACCCCGGCTTGGAAAAAAAAATCACCAAAATACCCCCGAGGTCCAAAATCACCGAAATACCCCTAGATTTCAAAATTTTTCAAAATACCCCGAAATTTAAAAATACCAAAATACTTTGTGACAAAATCACCAAGGAACTTTTTACTTTTGAAAAATTACGAAAATACCCCTGGGTAGTGGAAGGAAAAAAAAACAATAACAATGAAAACTACAACCTTTCTCTGAATGAACGAGAGTTCATGATTGTTTGATGGATGTATGGATGAATTAATGGAAAGACTGTGTGCATACGAAAGAACCACTCCTAAAACTCTTTTCATAAAATTTCTTCGCGGGTAAGCAAGTGAAACAAAGACTAATTCATAAAAATTCTTAATCAGATCACAACGTTAGAAATGAGCTCTAGAGGACGTGGTCATCATGGACGAGGTAGAGGAAGGATGACGATGTCAGAACCCGTTAGATCGGGTCAAGGGTCTGACAATGAGATACCACCGCCACCACCACCCCCAGCTATTGGTGTTGAGCAGCAAGCTCAGACGGGGGATGATGCTGTGTCGCAGGCTGTGCTGCGAGTTTTGGAGTTGGTGGCTGGTACAGGAGGAAATTCGAGAACCCGTAAGTCTGTGCCTGAGCGGCTCCGAGCTAATGGAGCCAAAATTTTTCGTGGAGTATCGGGTGTGGCACCCAGTTCAGCTGAGTACTGGTTGGAAGCAACAGAGCGCATCATGGATGAGCTTGACTTGACCCCGAGGAGAAGTTAAAAGGAATGGTGGCACTTTTTACGCGATGAAGCGCACGGTGGTGGTTGACTATTCGGGATGGTGCCACGGTGAGGATCCGACACGGGAATATGTTAAGGAAGCATTTGGAAGAAGTATGTGGGAACCGGTATCTTGATGAGCAAAGGAAGGCATTTCTCAAAATTGGTTCAAGGGACAAGTTTGTGGCGAGTATGAGGTCGAATTCTTGAGGTTGAGCCGATATGCTCGAGGAGTAGTGGCAATCGAGCATGAGCGCTGTGTCCGCTTTGAGGACGGGCTAAGGGATGATCTGAGATCGTTGATAGCACCGCATCGAGCGGGAGTTTTACGCTTTGGTAGAAAAGGCCAAGGTGGTGAGGAATCAAGGATTCTACAAAGCAGGCTATGGATAGGAATAGGCCCAAAAGAGGTTTTGGAACGTCCGAAAAAGGTTCATAAGAGGCCTAGAGTTGATGGGCCGCGAAGTCGACAAGTTGGTTCGAAGGGCGGTATCGACCTTGTGATGTGTGTGGAAAGAAGCACTTAGGAGAGTCTTTGGAAGAAAACAGGAGGATGTGTTAGATGTGGGTCCAAGGACCATGTGATCAAGGATTGTCCTAAGCAATCATATGAAAGCCGACCAACAGCTCAGAATGTTGGTCAGACTGGTAGAGGAGGACCGCAGCCTCAACGAGGTCGTGGTTCGAGTAACAGAGGTAATGGTGCTTTGGCAGAGGTCGTGGAACACAAGGCGGAGGTGCCGCTAATCTTGAGGCAAGGCAACCGTGTTTGGTTTATGCGGTTCGCGGAGGAAGATGGAGACGCCACGGACGTTATAACCCAGACGTTTCTTTATTTTTGACAAGCCCTATTTTTCTCTAATTGATGTGGGCTCGACCCATTCCTATGTTTCATGTAGTGTAGTGGAAACACTAGGCCTAGACTCTGAACTCTTTGATAGGCAGATGACTGTAGTAAGCCCATTAGGCCAAATCAGCGTAGTGGTGGATAAGATCTTTCGGAGTGTACCCCTAGAAATTCAGGGAGTAAACTTTCGGGCTGACTTAATGGAGTTACCCTTCGGAGAATTTGACCTCATACTTGGGATGGACTGGCTAGTAGAACATCGAGCCGTGCTGGATTGTATGGCTAAACGAATGGAACTAAGGACCCCGGAGGATGAAGTAGTAGTAATGATCGGAGAGAGAAGAAACTACCTGTCCAACGTAGTTTCAGCGTTGAAGGCTGAGAAAATGGTTAAGAAAGGGTGCAAGGTGTTCTTAGCCATCGTAAGTGCGTTAGGTGGAAAGGAAGAAGGTGTCAGTGGAGTTAGAACGATTAAAGACTTTGAAGATGTATTTCCGGAGGAATTACCAGGAATACCCCCAGATAGGGAGGTGGAGTTTGGAATAGACTTACTACCGGGAACAGCTCATTTGTCAATCGCTCCATACCGAATGGCGCCAAAGGAGTTAGTTGAGCTCAAGGCTCAAATCCAAGAGTTGTTGGATCGTGGGTTCATACAACCCAGTGTGTCTCCATGGGGAGCACCAGTTCTGTTTGTAAAGAAGAAGGACGGAACTATGCGATGTGCATAGATTATCGTCAGTTGAATAAGCTGACCATCAGGAACAAGTACCCTTTGCCAAGGATAGACGACTTGTTCGATCGACTTGAAATTTCGCCATATTTTCAAAGATCGATCTAAGGTCTGGATATCATCAGTTGAAGGTGAAGGAGGCAGATATCCATAAGACCGCCTTTAGGACAAGATACGACCATTATGAGTTTGTAGTAATGCCATTTGGGTTGACGAACGCTCCAGCCGCGTTCATGGATATGATGAACCGGGTCTTCCAACCCTACTTGGATAGGTTCGTCGTTGTGTTCATCGATGATATTTTGGTGTATTCTAAGTCTGAAGAGGAGCATGATGAACATCTCCGAGTGGTGCTACAAGTGTTAAGGGAGAAGAAGCTCTATGCCGAATTCAGCAAGTGTGGATTTTGGCTTAAGGAGGTGGCATTCTTAGGGCATATGGTATCCGCAGAAGGAATAAGAGTGGATCCTAGGAAGATCGAAGCAGTGTTGGATTGGAAACCACCTAGGTCCGTGGTTGAGATTCAAGTTTCTTAGGTTTGGCAGCTATTACAAAAGGTTCGTAGAAGGATTCTCGTCAATAGTCGCGCTTTGACAAAGTTACTAAGGAAGGAAGTACCCTTTGAATGGTCTGATAAGCAACGTAAGAGCTTTGACAACCTTAAGAAGGTGTTGACGGAGGCTCCAGGTGTTAATTCGGCCGAGGGGTGGGAAGGATTTTGTGGTGTCTTGTGACGCTTCGCATACGGGATTAGGATGTGTGCTAATGCAAGAAGGAAAAGTAGTCGCTTATGCGTCCTCGGCAACTAAGGCCTCATGAGGTTAACTACCTAACTCATAACTTGGAACCGTAGCGGTGGTTTTCGCCCTTAAGGTTTGGAGGCACTACCTCTATGGAGAAAGGTCGGTGATCTACACAGCACCACAAGAGCCTTAAGTATCTGTTGACTCGAAAGGAGTTGAACTTGAGGCAACGAAGGTGGGTGGAGTTGTTGAAGAACTACGATCGCTCGATAGAATATCATCCGGCAAGGCGAATGTGGTACCCGATGCCCTAAGTCGGAAGGTTGTGTCGGATCTAAGGGCTATGTTCGCTCACTTAAGTTTGTCATGATGATGGAAGCTTTGTTGGCGAGTTACAAGTCAAGACCACATGGTGAAGGAGGTGAAAGAGGGACAGTTGGTTGATAAGGATCTAAGTGTTAAGTTACAACAAGTACGGAACGGAGAGTTAGAGGATTATAGTGTTAATGATGAGGGAGTATTGTGTTACAAAGGAAAAGTTTGTATGCCGAAGGACAAGGAGTTAAGACAAAGGATTCTTTGGGAGGCGCATAGTAGCCCTTATGCTATGCATCCCGGAGGCATTAAGGCATGTCTGAGAGATCTAAGGGAACAATTTGGGTGGTCTGATCTTAAGCAAGAAGTGACTGAATTTGTGGGGAAATGTTTGACGTGTTAGCAAGTTAAGGCTGAACACCAAGTTCCATCAGGATTGCTTCAACCAATCGAGATTCTGCAATGGAAGTGAGAGAGAATTACCATGGATTTCGTTAGTGGGCTTCCCCTTACGCCTACTAAGAAGGACTCGGTATGGGTGATAGTGGACCGTTTGACTAAGTCCGCGCACTTCATCCCGATAAGAGTTGACTATTCTCTTGAGTGCTAAGCTAAGTTATATGTGGCGGAAATTGTGAGGTTACATGGTGTACGGTATCGATCATCTCCGCGAGAGACCCAAGGTTTACGTCTCGGTTACGGAGGGCACTTCATCAAGCTTTAGGCACTAAGTTGGACTTCACTACGGCTTTTCATCCACAATCGACAGGCGATGCGAGCGAGTTATACAAGTGTTGGAGGATATGTTGAGAGGTGTGTGATGGATTTCCGAGGAAGTTGGGAAGCCTATTTGCCTTTAGCCGAGTTTGCCTACAACAACAGCTATCAGGCTAGCATTCGGATGGCACCATATGAAGCATTGTATGGTCGGAAGTGTAGAACTCCTACTTGTTGGACTGAGTTAGGAGAATGTCGAGTTTTGGGCCCAGAGTTAGTGGCAGAAACTGAAGAGAAGGTTGAGATAATCAGGGCACGGTTAAAAGAAGCCTCTGTAACACCCTGGTTTTAGGGGTTAGATTTTTGGTGCTTAGCTCGGGTGTTGGCACACTTCAGTGTGTGTTTGGGTAAGTTTTAGGGTCCCGAGAACCCTAGGTGGCGATGGGTGCTTTGGTAAATTTTTAGTTTTAGGGGCTAAGAGGGGGAGTTTGGATGGAGAGGGCTTTAAGAGAATTTTTGGTGGGGTTTTGGCATAAGGATTGAGCTAGTAAAGTGGCAAGGGAGACGCCACTAAGAGCTTGGGGAAGTGACGCCTCAGGTGCAAGGGAAGGAGGGCCAGTGTTCGAGCTGCGAAGGCAGCACTTTGGCCTTTGTTTTTGCGTCAAGGAGGTAAGGAGTTGGGTGGCTTTTGGATGCTTAAAAGATGGAGAAAGACTTGGTCTTTCTTTTTAAATTTTGGCTAGTTAGGTTTGACTCATTCAAACTTTTTGAATGGGTGGAAGGGAGGTATTTTAGGAGAGTTTTGAGGGATTTTTTTTGGGAGCTTGGAGCTAGGCCGTGTAGTATAAATAGGGGGAGGGGAGGTGCTCATTTCATTCACCATCTGCTCATCATTTCTTTGTAGCCGAAAGTTCATTCTCTCATCTCCCTCTTGTGCCGAATTTTGTTGGTTCTTCTCTAGTTGCTGTGACCGAATTTGCAAGCAAGAGAGAACCTCTTCTTTCCCCATTTATTTTGCATAGGCCGAAACTTCTTTTGAGCACCATTGCCGAAACCTCTTAACCTTTTTCCTTGTAGCCTAAGCCGAATATCCACAGCCTCTTCTCCTTTTCTCTTCTTTATGTTTTAGCCGAATCTCCTCTCACCCTTGTCGAAATATCCTCTTAGTAGCCTAGGGTGGTTGGTGAATATCGACAAGGCGACCTCTCCCGATTCTGCTCCATTCGGTTTAAGGGAAGCCAAAGAAGGAAGCATTGAGGAGGTCTCTTGGATTCGATCATCTAAGGGCATATCGGCAGAGCAAGGAAGCCTTCGGGATCTCGGTTATTTCGATAAGGATATTAGTAAGTGACTTAGAATTAGTTGTTTATGACTTCGTTGATTAATCGTGTGGTTCTGATTAAGTGATTACGATGGACGTGGATTCGAGTACCAGTCAAGGTGGGCAAGGGAAAGTCCCCATCCCAAAGTTCAAGAAGAGATCCGTTTCTGCTGTACAAGACTGGCCACCGGGGTGTGGACGTGCAACAGAAAACGTTAAGCAAATAGCCGTAGTTTCGCTAGACGATAGCGTCGAGGATCGAGAGTCTAGAACTCCTAGTAATAAGGTGTGTAACTAACCCACTGTTTCCGGGTTTTATGTGTTTTGCTAACAAGTGCAGTAATGAGTGTGCCATATATACCCCTAAAGGGTATAGCGATGATCAGGTTAGTATCGAACCTGTTACAATGTGATTACTTGCTTGTATATGAGTATGTTTATGGATATTAATAAGCATGTGCATGCATGATCACGATTATATTTTATGTGGCATGTGCATGGGTGGGTTATGAAAAGAAGGTGCGGGTGTACTTCGAGTGCGTGGTTGATGTCGACTTTGTGCTACATCGTGGATTGGCGCCGATCGAGGTCGCGTTGGGATCTTTGCGATTTAGTTCGCGTGGTTACCTTGATTGATATCGCCATGCCATATCGTGGCTTGATGGATTGCTGTGTGCTCCATCGTGGTTTGATGTTAGCTATCACGCTACATCGTGGATGGCATTGGTTGCCTTTTGGAGGGAAAAGGAGAGGGTGACTCGATAGTCCCCGTGTGTGGTAGGCTGGATAAGGGGGTGTGTAGCGGATGGACCCTAGGTTGGGTTGGGAATCATGTTGCATTATTTTTGTAATAACATGGAAATGGGCCAAGCCCAATATGACATGAGGATAGGTATGTTTTGGAAACATACGTGGAAATGGGCCAAGCCCAGTTGATATGTGGTTTATTGAGAAATGGGCCTAGCCCAGTATTGGAGTATGTTTTGAATGTGGGCCAAGCCAGATCGTGGAAATTGTTAAGTGTAAATATATATATTACTTGTTGCAATTGATAATGGGGATATTATGTGGCTAAGCATGTGGGTGGATTTCAGTGGCTAACTTACACACTGAGTCTGTATGACTCACCCAACTTTTTAATCTTCGCAGGTGAGTCGTGATTAGTGGACGGGTTGGAGTGGGTACAAGGTGGCCCATGCAGAAGGAGATTTTCATACAGAAGATGTTTTACTTTATTTAAGTATTTTATATTATCAGTATTTTGGTATTTTATGTGATGTAATAAGGGCCTCTTTGATTTAAAGTACTCTATTTATTAAGGTTGAAGTTTACTCTACACTTAGTAATATTTTCGCAAGAGATTCATATTATAGCAACTTACAATAACATTTTAATTCGGAAGTTTTTCAACAAGCTTATATTATTTATTAAATGTTAAATGGACATGATTTTCAGAGATAATAAGTTTTCAAGTTTAATTCTAAAGTCAAAGATTTCCAACCGTCTTTCCCAGTGACATAACCAGATTCGGTCGTAGTGAATGGGCCGGGTTTGGGGGTGTTACAGCCTCTGATAGGCAGAAGTCGTACGCAGACCTTAAACGGAAGGAAATAGAGTTTGAAGTGGGCGACCAAGTGTTTCTGAAAGTCTCACCTTGGAAAAAGGTAATGAGGTTCGGTCGCAAGGGGAAGTTAAGGCCAAGGTTTATAGGGCCCCATCGAGTGTTGAAGCGAGTTGGACCAGTGGCATATCAGTTAGAGTTGCCATCGGAATTGAAGCAGATGCACGACGTATTCCATGTATCCATGCTACGTCGTTACCGATCGGATCCGTCTCATGTAGTACCTGTCGAAGAAGTAGAGCTAAGGCCGGACTTATCCTACGAGGAAGAGCCGATTCGGATATTGGAACGTGATGTGAAAGTGCTACGGAGGAAGTCAGTTCCTCTAGTCAAGGTGTTATGGCGCAATCATGGATCGAAAGAAGCTTGTGGGAACCGTAAGAGGCAATGCGACAACAATACCCTCAATTATTTTAGTTAGAAAATTTCGAGGACGAAATTATTTTAAGGGGTAGAATTGTAACATCCTGAAAGGGCCTATGCGTTTTGGTTTAATTGTGCGAAGTAACATGTTTTATGTACTAAGAATAAATTTTGAACAATTTTGGGAACCTGAAAATGTATGGAAATGTTAAGTTAAAAAAATGGAAAGTGAACATTTTTTGGAAACTTGGAAATGGATGGAAATGATTTGGAAATGATTCAAAATAGGAAAGTGCACATTTGGAAACTTAGAAATGTAAGAAAATGTCAAGTTTACTGAGCCGAACGAAAATTTTTGGAAACTTAGAAATGACTTAGAAATGTCGAGTTTTAAAGTTTAAAAGAGGAAATTAAGGCAAGGTGGCCTTAAAATAAAAAGTTTGTGAAATTTGACACACAAACAGGCTTGGAAAAGTGGCTGAAGATGCCACTTAGGGCCTCTGGAAATGGCGCCACATGCAAGGTGTTGGGCACAGGTTCGAGTCACTTGGGAAGCAAATAAAAGAAGTTTTATTTTTGCTTCCAGAAGCTCTCAGGTGGACTGGCACAAGCCTTCTAGAAAGGAGGAGTTTTATTCTCTTTAATATTCGATTAATAAGGTGATAAATAAGGGATTTAATTTGGATTATTTTTGAAGAGATAATAAAGGATTATTTTCTAATTATTTTAAATTAAGAGATAAAGCTATCAAATAAAGAAGAGTGGTGGCCAAGTAAGGGATTCTGAGGAGTAGTTTCGGCTATAAAAGGAAGGAAATAGGGCTACTCGTCAATTTTTCTTCCTCCTCCTCTCTCTCTAGAATTTACAGTGCTCTCATCTCTTCTCTTCTCTTTTTCTTTTGTCAAGCCGAATCTATAGTCCACCATTGCCAAAATTCTCAAGTTTCTTTTCCTTATTTTCGTGGAAACCAAATACCCCAATAGAACCTCTAGTCGACTTCTCCATTAAATCCCAAAAGCCGAAACTTTACCATCTAGTCATCAAGGCCGATTCTTTAAGGGGCTTTTAACAAGGGTGCTACCGATTTCTTAAAAAGGGTAAGATCCAAAGTTTGGTTTCAATTCTTTTATATTTTAAACCTATCTAAAATTTAGGGACTAATCTCTATTATGGATTTTGGCCGAGTTATGGAAGGGTGTTTTCGGGATTTAAGAAATTGTCAACTACAAGAAGGTATCTTTCGGAAC
Source organism: Gossypium sturtianum (assembly GCA_025698515.1). NCBI lineage: Eukaryota > Viridiplantae > Streptophyta > Magnoliopsida > Malvales > Malvaceae > Gossypium > Gossypium sturtianum. The sequence goes on along the minus strand of CM046948.1, from coordinate 137,273,937 downwards.
TTCTAAGATCTAAGGTAAGTTATGAATACCATTCGGCCATAAGCTATATTATTATGATTTAATGTTAGATTGGATCTAAAATGGGTACATAGGGATTTCGACAGCAATAAAGAAGCAAGGATCCAATTCGGGATTTAAGATTTGGAAGGTAAGAACAAAGGTAAATTCGGCCAAGGCCTATTTTAGTAGTAGATCTATTATTATGTGTTTTAAGCCTAAAACTAACCAATTCAAGGGATTTAGTGACTAGCCGATTTCAAAGGGGAAAATACGAGTTTAAGGGATTTGATTAAATCATCAAATCGACACCAAGGTAAGCTTTAAGAATACAAATCCTACTAGGATTTGGTTTTCTAGTCGAATAGGCTTTGTGCTAAATAGTAAGTTATTAATCAATTGTAGGAACTTGAGATCTAAGGCGTGGAGATCGATTTCGAGATTTCAAGTGAAGTGGTTAAGCAAATCGGTGTGTACCCCACACTACTTCTTAATATGTTTCATGGCTGTTTTATTAAAATATGTGATATTAAGAATATGAAAGTGGCTAGGGTACCATGTTATGGTACTAAGTACTCAGTGCGTTTCCTACTTCTACAAAGAATATGAAAAGGGTCATTAGTAACATGACAATATGATAAGAATGTGAACTCGGCATATTTATGCATATCATCATTATATGGGGCATATGGGTTTGTTTGAAAGGGGAAGTGAATGTGGTGACTTAAGACCACGAACACGGTGACCTAAGACCGTGATATCTCGAAAGTGGTGACCTAAGACCACGATGTCTGAAAGTGGTGACCTAAGACCACGATGTCTGAACGTGGTGACCTAAGACCACAAATGCGGTGACCTAAGACCGCGATATAGAGTGTAGCGGAAGGAGGGTCGACTTAGTAGTCCCCACGGTGTACAAAGGTTGGTGCGGGGAGTGTAGCGGATGGCTTATTAGGTTTGGGTTTGGGAATGCATCATAATTTGTATGCTATGATATGAATGCGTAACATTTGTATGCCCGATTCTATTTTGATTTAGTGTTTGTGTACACATTGAGTCTGTTTGACTCACCCCATTGGGGAATATTTTTGGTGATGATCGGTGATGGACCGGGACGCGGAACTTGTGGTGGCCATGCTCAACATGAAGTTTTATTTTATGAACTACTATTTCTATTTAAGTACTTGAATTACTTGGAAATTATTTGATGTAATAAGGCCATAAGGCCATAGTTGGGTTGTTTTCCATTTATTTCTATTTATTATGATTATAAGTTTTACCTATTAAAGTTTAAGTAAAATTTTTAATATAAAGAATTGAATTCGTTTTCAACACAAGCCCAACCCAAAACAATTTTTTTCAAAATCGCACAAGTTTTCTCTAGCTAACGAAAGAATTTTGAAACCGGTTTACTTGAGGAACATACCAAATCTGGGCAAATCTCGTGGGCCGGGTTTGGGGTGTTTCACATGGGCTGGCCACACTCCCGTGTGCCATCCCGTGTCGATTTCTAACCATGTCAGTATTACACACGGCTTGGGCATTATTACACGGGCTAATCACACGGCCGTGTCCCTATCGCACCTTATTTCATTTTCACGTGGAAAAAGACGATTTTGAGGTATTTTGAGCATTCCAAAGTCTATAAAAACACACTAGAAGAAGACCTAAAGGGACACGCAGAGTAGAACGAAGAAATTACTCGAAAGAAGCCGTCGGAATCAATTCAGAAGTAGGATCTCATACAAGATTGAAGATCTCCATCAATTTTCCTTAGAAGTTTTTGGGTTCTTTTTGTCTTGTTGTTTTCCTTATTTTGAGATGTTTTCCTTTTACATTATAAACTAAACTCCCTAAAATACCTAGGGAGGATGAAACCTATGATAGATCTTATTATTCAATTATCTGAATTACATGATAAATACTTGTTTCTGTTCTTAATTATGTGTTCTTAATCATTGCCTTAATATTTTTAGGATATTAATCCAAGTTTGATGTGCTTAATTAGTGGAGCAAAAGTCCCTGCTTAAGAGTAGATCTAGCATAGTTAAGCGGAGTTGATTGCAATCCTAGAAATAGGACGACATAATTCTGCCGGGTTAGAGTCAAATCTAATAAGGGAATCCATAGTTCGAGTTAATGCGACAATAGGGGTTTTAATTAGAAAAAATTTCAATTAATCAACCTAGAATCAGTTGTTAGTAGTCTCGAAAGAGATATTAACATAATTTAGGGATTTCTACGGATCAAGGCAAGTGAATAAATCGTTTAATTCAGAATCATAATAATAAGTGAAATCTAGGTGGATTTCTCCTTGGGTATTGTCTCTCTCATTGGTTTTCCTAATGTATTTTCCCAATTTATCTCTGTCGTGTTCATAGTTAATTAGTTAGTTCAATTTTAGATTAAAACACCCCTTTAATTATTAGGCTAGATAATAAAAAGATAGTAATTACTAGTACTTTTAGTCCTCGTGGATACGATATTCTGGACTCACCATAGCTATACTACTGTTTGATAGGTGCGCTTGCCTTTGTTGTATTTTAGTTAGTTCGCGACGTCATCATGAAGCTATGACTTCTAGGGATGCAACATTTTTGAAAGAAGCAATCAGTGATGAAATAGATTCAATATTATCCAACAATACTTGGATTCTAGTTGATCTTCCTCAAGGATCAAAGCCTATCGGGTGTAAATGGGTGTTTAAAAGGAAGAATACTCCAATAGAGGGTTCTCCAACCTTTAAGCCTAGGTTGGTGGCTAAAGGATTTAGGCAAAAGGAAGGCCTAGATTATTTTGACACTTATGCACCAGTGGCTAAGATAACCTCCATTCGAATTCTTGTAGCACTTGCATCTATCCTTAAGTTACATGTATATCAAATGGATGTTAAGACGACTTTTTTGAATGGTGATCTCGAAGAGGAAGTCTACATGGAGCAACCAGAAGGCTCTGTGCTTCCTGGGAATGAACATAAGGTGTGTAAGTTGATCAAGTCATTATATGGTTTATAACAAGCAGCTAAATAGTGGCATGAGAAAATTGACTCGGTTGTCTTGTCATATGGTTTTTTACATAATAGTGTGGATAAATGTATTTACACTAAATTCACTGATAGGTATGGTGTAATTATTTGTCTCTGTGTGGACGATTTGTTGATTTTTGGTACGAACATGAAAGGTGTTCATGAGACCAAAGAGTATCTAGCCTCGAATTTTAAGATGAAGGATCTCAACGAGATAGATACAACTTTAGGTATAAAGGTGAAAAAGCATGAGAAGGGCCTTGCACTAAGCCAATCTCACTACATCGAGAAAGTAATGGAAAAGTTTAAACACTTGAATATCATGGATTCGAACACTCCATATGATTTAAACTTCAATTTAAGTGAGAATAATGGCAGAGCTATAGCGCAACTTGAGTAAGCCAGTGCAATTGGAAATCTAATGTATGCAATGCATTGTACTAAACCTGATATCGGATTTTGCTGTGTGCAAATTGGTGAGATTTACAAATTGTCCTAGTATCGATCATTGGAAAGGAATTTGTAGGATTTTTGGCTATCCCAAGAAAACAAAAAAATTGGGATTTTTCTATAGTGATTATCCTATAGTACTAGAAGGTTACTCGGATGCAAGTTGGATTACAAGTCTAAGTGATAATAAGTCCATATCGGGATGGATTTTTATAATCAGAGGTGGAGCCATTAGTTGGGCCTCCAAGAAACAAAATTGCATCTCACATTCAACTATGGAGGCTAAATTTAAAGCCTTGGCGGCTACTGGCAAAAAACCAGAATGACTAAGAGATCTCTTGCTAGATATAACGTTGTAGCCACAACGTAGATTCACCATTTTCGTATATCGTGATAGTGAATCTACCATGTCTCGAGCATACAATAAGGTGTACAATGGAAAGTCTAGACATATAAGTTTGAGACATGAGTATGTAAGACAATTGATAGGGACGATGTGATAACTGTTACCTATGTTAAGTCAGTTGACAATTTAGTGGATCCATTGAAAAAAGGTTTGTCAAGAGATTTGGTTAAGAGTATCACCACTAAGATGGGATTAAAACCATTCTAATCGTGTCATTGAAATGGAAACCCTACCTTGTTCTAGCCAAAAGTTAGTTTCAAGGTTCAAAAGGTAATAACAAGTTATCGAATGACAACGTGTACTAAGGATTAGGATTTAGTGTTTATATTTTAAGAGGATGAGTTTTACTCTTAATGGATGGACATTAATTTTCATGAAATCCACCTATATGGACATGAAGTGGTGCCGTTTCAACGAGACTTTCTTTATGGTTTTCTCTTGTACATGTTCATGAAACGGGATAAGCACATGGCCATAACGGTGCTAAAGCAAATTAAACTCTTACTCTAATACTTTACGGTTATGTGTGAAATTTTTCCGGTATTGACTTTAAGAGTGACGGTTCAAGGAACTAGCCAACATTTACTTTGTTGATACTTTGAAGAGTTTGCACTAAAAGAAGGTTCAATCTACGGACATCCTTCTTTATGCATGATCATTGTGTACTTATTTTATGGTATTAGCAATCTAGTGGGGGATTAATGGAAATTGTAGATTTCAAATTCGTAATTATTCATGAGCACTTATTAGAAAGTGATGATTTATTCAAAAGATACATTTGATTCCGTGAGACATGTTTTTATAAGAAGTATGTCTAACGGAAATCAAACATAAAGGATTGTGACTCTTCAAAATAGTGTCTATTGAATGTATATAATAGAGGGTCTATGGTGCTCACAAATCACAATTACAGTCAATCCTATTTTTTAGAAATTAAAGTAAGAGTTAGGGAATTCCTTAAATTTTCTAATCAAAGGATGTAACACCCCAAACCCGGCCCAAACACTACGACCGGATCTGGTATGTCACATAAGAAGATTTTTATAAACTCCGCATTGGACTGAAAATTTTGAAACCTCTATTAAAACTTCAAGATTGGTCGCTTATCTGAAACTCAGTATTCATTTAATTAAGATTATACTTAGCCCAAAACATGCCTTTAGGTGACGTTTGAAAACACTTGGTGTTGCATTAAATTAACCTAAGGTAGTTATTTAGTATCATTCGTAAATTCGTTATTCAAGCTTTGGAAAAACCTTTGACTTAAGTTCTATTAAGAAAACGTCTTACCAATTAGTTCATAATTGAAACGTTCAATGTTCAAATTGAAAATAACCCAAACGATTAGTGGCCTTATTACAAAATCCTCAAAATAAGAAAATGATAAATCAAGGTAAAGTTTAGTTTTAATAAAAACCGTGCATGGCCACCTTGAAGTCCGCTCCGGCCCAAGTCCACTGAGCTAAGAATTACCTGCAAAAGTTTAAGCAGAAGGTGTGAGTCACGAAGACTCAGTGTGCAATTACCTCACATAAACCATACTGGGCCAAAGCCCTCATATTTCAATCGGCCGAAGCCCAATACACGATAACATATCAGATAAATAATATGATAAACCCAACCCATCCTATTATTCCATCCTCTACACTCCGCTCCATATATCCAACCTCAACACTCCTGTAGGGATTTCTACAATCAACCCTCCATCCGCTACACTCTGCTTTGGCAGCCATGCTGACAGTCATGCTGCTCAAAGTCGATAAAATGTGACAGAGTCACCGATAAACAATATGTGGCCTAGCCACTGAAGTAATGTGACCAAGTCACCGATAAGCATATATGGCACCGAGCCATCAGAATGGTGTGACAAAGTCACCGATATACACTTCCCCTTAACATCATCAACATTTACCAAATCCCATGTATATGCAAACATAGTGAGCCGAATACATCATATAGTAGCACACATAGAATGTTTAAAGCACATGCATAATCAAGCTAACGATAATATCCATAAGGTATAGTCAGAGAATAACTAACCTGGTATTTCAATTCTACCCTCCAAGGGTAACTCAGTAGCCATTACCGAATTTTTGGCTTTCAAACAACACATGCACTTTTTATTAATATATCAAACAAAAGAAGGTGTGGGAATTACACACCTGTAAACACGGAGAACTACACTCTCAATATCGTTAACACTTTCAAAAGAAGAAACAATCGTAATCTGCCAATCCCAAGCAGACGTCGGTTCCCTACCACAACTCGACGGAAAGTCTCGTACCGCCGATACTGCACGCTTTCTAAACTTAGGGGCGGGGACTACGAGTCCAACCCCCTTCTTCCCTTGACTGGTATTCATGTCCATGAAAAGATCTTGATCAGGAAACTGGGTTAAGGCGTTGAAAAAAAAACAGAGAGAGTAGGTACTTAAACGAAGAAGTTCCTTACCTTGACCAACAGAAACCGAAAGCTAGAAGGCTTGGCCTAAGAAACCGATTGAGTCCCTAGATAATCACCATTTAAAAACCGATTCTTAAAAATAGAATAAAGGAAATGTCCTTTCAGTCAACAAATCGATAAAGAACCCCCTTACTACCCATTCGGCCAACAACCATTTACCCAGATCCTCTTGAAAAGCAGGCCACATGAAAAGAGATGTTGGAGATCTGACCCTCTACAATCGGTCACATTACCAAAGAAGTGAGTCGAACTTGATTTTAACCAAACCGAGAAAAAGGAAGAAGAACGAGAAGAAAAGAGAAGAAAAGCTCCTTACCGAACCAAGAGATTGACGAGTGGAGAGTCTATATTCGGCTACTAGCAAAATCGATAGAAAGGGTGCCTGCACTTGACGCAAAAAGGGGATTCGGCTTCCACTAAAATATGAAATAAAGAAGAGAAGAGAAACAATAAAAGCAAAGAATAAGTTTCGGCTATGACACTTACAAGTTCGGCTATGAATAAACAAGAAAGAAAAGACTAGGAAAATTCGGCTATGAAGAAACAAGAAAGAAAAGACTAGGAAAATTTGGCTATGAAGAGACAAGAAGGAGAAGAAATGAGGCTCAAAGGTGTTGGGGTTTTGATAGCAAAAGAAATGAATGCACAAATGGTAGCAAAAATGATGGTTTCGGTTCTATACTACTTCCAAAAACACTTTGAGCAAAAAAAAGGTACACTCTCACCCTATGACCGAATGCACACAAAACAAATGCCAAAATCAACAAATGGACATTCGGCCCCCACCTACCAAGCTAAATCGTGCACACACACACACCACCCCTTCCCAAATTCGGCCAAACTCTCTCCCTCTCTCCAATCCCTCAACTTCCTCCACCTTTCACTCTCCACTCCCCATTCAAAAATGTTGACTGATTCTCACTCCCCCAACTCCTCTTCTCCCTTCATTTCAAATATGTTGACTCATTCAATCCCCCACACACCAAATTCCTAGCCGAATCCACCACTCCTCCATCCTGGCGTCAAAAAGAAATTCCAAAAAATAAGCTGCGCGACTCGAACCTCCACCCTCACTGCTCTCCTATGGCATCATTTGCCACTCTTCAACACTCTTACTTGTGTTATCAAACACACACAAATACATATAAGGGCTACCTCCACAAGCTCCCCCCTAAATTGCCCTAAAACAAAAATTTAATCAGGACTCCAGCTCGAACCCGAGCCTTCGTAAGACCCCCAACCACATCCAAATAGCAAGCAAAGCAAGCCAAACACACAGAAACATGAAATGCAGAACCCCCCTAACTTGGGATGTTACAGTTCTACCCCCTTAAAGAAATTTCGGCCTCGAAATTTACCTGATCAAAAGAGGTGAGGGTACTGTTGTCGCATCACAACTTCCGGCTCCCACGTGGCTTCCTCTGCACCGTGATTCCGCCATAAAACCTTGACCAAAGAAACTGATTTCCTCCTCAGTACCTTAACGTCTCGATCTAAGATCTGCACTGGTTCCTCCTCAAAGGACAGGTCTAGTCTTACCTCAATTTCCTCCACCGACACAATGTGAGACAGATCAGAACGGTAACGTCTCAACATCGAGACATGGAACACATCATGCACCTGTGTCAATTCTGGAGGTAACTCAAGCTGATACGCCACTGGTCCCACACGTTTCAATACCCGATAAGGCCTGATAAACCTGGGACTTAGCTTGCCCTTCCGTCCAAACCTCATAACCTTTTTCCACGGTGAAACTTTCAAGAAAACCCGATCACCCACTGCAAATTCTATTTCCTTACGCTTCAGATCTGCATATGACTTCTGCCTGTCAGAAGCTTCCTTCAACCGAGCCCGAATCAGCTTAACCTTCTCCTCTGTCTCTGAAATCAAGTCCGGACCCAACAACTGTCGCTCACCCAAATCTGTCCAGCAGGTAGGGGTTCGACACCTACGACCATATAGCGCTTCGTAGGGTGCCATCTGGATGCTTGATTGGTAGCTATTATTGTATGCGAATTCTGCCAGCGGTAGAAAATCCTCCCAACTACCCCTGAAGTCAATAACACAGCCTCTCAACATGTCTTCCAAGATCTGAATTACCCTCTCAAACTGACCATCAGTCTATGGATGAAATGCCGTACTGAAATCCAATCTTGTACCCGATTACGATGCGGCGCCTTTCCAAAATCGCGACGTAAACCTAGGGTCTCTGTCTGATATGATAGACACTGGTACTCCATGCAACCTCACAATCTCTGCCACATACAACTTAGCCAGCTTCTGCAATGTATAGTCGATACAAATAGGTATGAAATGGGCGGACTTCGTCAACTAATCAACAATCACCCATACCGAATCTTTCTTAGTAGGCGTAAGAGGTAGCCCACTAACAAAGTCCATCGTTATCCTCTCCCATTTCCACTTTAATAACCCCGAAGGCAACTGGTGTTCTACTTTCACCTGCTGACACGTCAAGCACTTACCCACAAACTCGGTAATTTTTCGCTTCAAACCAGGCCACCAAAACAGTTCACGCAGATCCCGATACATCTTAGTCCCACCAGGATGCATAGCGTAAAGGGCTACTATGCGCCTCCTGAAGAATCATCTATCTCAACTCAACATCCTTTGGCATGCAAACCCTTTCTCGAAAACACAATACCCCATCATTGTTCAAACTATAATCCTCTACCCTACCACTCTGTACTTGTAGAATTCGAGCACTTAACACATCATCCAATAACTGCTTCTCTCTAATCTGAGTTACCCATGTCGGCTTCACCTGAAGTTCCGCTAGCAAACTCCCATCATCATACAAGCTGAGATGAGCAAACATTACCCTTAAATCTGATATTACTTTCTGACTTAATGCATCTGCCACCACATTAGCTTTTCCCGGGTGGTACTCGATCGAACAGTCATAATCCTTCAATAGCTCAATCCACCTCCACTGCCTTAAATTCAACTCCTTCTGGGTAAGGAGATATTTTAGGCTCTTATGGTCGGTGTAGATAACAGACTTCTCCCCATACAGGTAGTGTCTCCAGATCTTCAGAGCAAACACTACCACAACCAATTCCAGATCCTGCGTGGGATAGTTCATTTCATGCGGTCTTAACTACCGAGACGCATACGCAACTACCTTCCCTTCTTGCATTAACACACACCCTAACCCCGTGTGCGAAGCATCACAATAGACAACGAACTCCTTCCCAGCCTCAGGCTGAATCAATACCGGAGCCTCTGTCAAGATCCTTTTCAGCTTCTCAAAGCTTTCCTGTTGCCTATCAGCCCAAACAAAAGGTACCCCTTTCCGCAACAACTTAGTTAAGGGTGCCGCAATTAAGGAGAATCCTCAACAAACCTTCTCAGTAGTACCCGCCAATCCAAGAAACTTCAAATTTCTCGCTACCGATTTCTACGCTTCCACTCGAGCATCACCTTCATTTTTCTGGATCCACCTAATCCCCTCCGCGAAACAACATGCCCTAAGAAGGTAACTTCCTCACCCAAAATTCACACTTGCTAAATTTGGCATACAAATGCTTCTCTCAATACTTGCGAACAACCCTAAGATGCGAATCATGCTCCTCTTCCGTTCTTGAGTAAACCAGAATATCGTCTATGAACACCACCACAAACCGGTCCAGATAGGGTTGGAATACCCGGTTCATCATATCCATAAACGCAGCTGGTGCATTCGTCAACCCAAACGGCATCACTAAAAACTCATAGTGACCATAACGAGTTCGAAACGTCGTCTTATGAATGTCTGCCTCCTTAACCTTAAGCTGATGATAACCTGACCTCAAATCTATCTTCGAGAAGACTGAAGCCCCTTTAAGCTGATCGAACAAATCGTCAATCCTTGGCAGCGGGTACTTATTCTTAATCGTCAACTTATTCAACTGGCAGTAGTCAATACACATACGCATCGACCCGTCTTTTTTCTTTACGAACAACACCGGTGCTCCCCACGGAGATACACTAGGTCGAATAAATCCACGATCTAACAGCTCTTGGATCTGAGCTTTAAGTTCCACCAGCTCTTTCGGCGCCATCTTATAAGGGGCGATGGATACCGGAGCTGTACCCGGAAGTAGTTCAATTCTAAACTCCACCTCACGATCTGGAGGCAACCCCGGAAGCTCTTCAGGAAAGATGTCCACAAATTCCTTCACTGTTCTAACCTCCTCAACAGTCACTTCCTTTGCATCCAAAACACTGATAAAAGCTAGAAATGCCTTGCACCCTTTTCAAACCATCTTAACAGCCCTTAATGCAGAAACCACGTTAGATAAATAGTTCCTTCTTTCTCCTATCACAACTACCTCTTTATCCTCTGGGGTTCTCAACACCATTCGCTTAGTCGCGTAATCCAAATTAGCACGATGTTTAACCAGCCAATCCATGCCTAAGATAAGGTCAAACTCGCCAAATGGCAGTTCCATCAAGTTTGCCGGAAATACTACTCCCTGAATTTCTAAAGGCACATTCTTAAACATCTTGTTCACAACTACGGATTGTCCTAAAGGGCTAACCACAGTCATTTCTCTAGCAGCAATTTCAGGTTCTATACTTAAAGTCTCAGACACAGTACTAGCAACATAAGAATGGGTCGATCCAATATCAATCAAAGCAAGAAATGGCTTATCAACTAAAAGAAACGTACCGGTTATAACGTCCGGTGCGTCGCCATCCTCTCGCCGTCGAGCTACATAGACTAAACCCGGCTGTCTTGCATCTGCACTACCAGCACCCCTGCCCGGTGCTCCACGACCACGACCAGAACCATTTCCCCATTTGATCAGACCACGACCCCTCGGCGGCTGTTGTCCACCTCTTCCCGGCTGCACATAACCCTGGCTTACCGACCGTGCCCTAGCTAACTCTTGCGGACAATTCCTTATTAGATGATCCCTCGCTCCACACCTAAAGCATCCCCTATCTTTCCCCCAACACTCTCTCGAATGTGATTTCCCACACTGAGCACACTGTCGAGACTGACCAACAGCAACCAGCATCGCAACCCGACCTGGCCCATCAAACCTAGGCCTCTTCTGAAAACTCCCAGCTGATCCCGACGGCCCAAGACTCCTCTTATTTTTGCCCCTCTCCTTATCCCTGTTTTGCCTCTCTGTCCGCTTCACCTCTTCGGCTATCTTAGCTTTTTCAACTAGGATGGCAAAATCCCTCTCTCGCTGCGGAGCTATCAATACTCTCAACTCGTCTCGCAACCCATCTTCGAATCGCAAGCAACGCTTATAATCAGTCGCCACTATCCCTCGGGCGTAACGGCTCAATCACAGAAATTTCGCTTCATACTCAGCCGCAGATTTACCCCCTTGTACCAGATTCAGGAATGCTTTCCTCTGAGCATCCACATAGCTTGCCCCAACGTATTTCCCTTGAAATACCGTCTTGAAGAAATCCCAATTAACGCGATCTACTGGAGTACCCTCTCTTACCATGAGCCACCACTGATATGCCTCATCCCGGAGAAGAGACACCGCTCCTTTCAATTTCTCCTCTGTCGTGCAGTCTAAATCATCCATAATCCGCTCGACTGCCTCCAGCCAATATTTAGCTACATTTGGGGCCACACCAGAGATACCCCTAAACATTTCAGCTCCATTTGCTCGAATTCGTTCGAGAATAGACTTTCGAGATATCTTGTCGATTGCTTGCCTCAACCTTTCGCTCCAAGATACGCAACATCACCGAGACAAAGCATCATCTCCACCGGTTCTATCTTGGGATCCCGCCTCTGCCATGGGTGATGCTGGCGCTTCACCCTCGGGCTCATGTCTTGCATCTGAGAACTCAGCCTCAGCACCCCGGCCCCTACCACGGCCACGTACACCACGTCCACGTCCTCTAGCACTCATGTCTATCGTATCGTCTTAATCTGATTACAAATTTTATGCATTAGCATCTCTTTCACCGCTTATTATTCAAGGCGATCTTTATGATAGTAGAGTTAAAAGTAGTTTTCTGCAAAACATACGTACACCTAAAGGTTTCAATCTCTAAAGTTGAGTTTCTTAATTCTAGCATTCACGGCATAACATAACTACTTCATGCAAATCACCCAATTTAGTCAGAAGACTTACCGTACGAACTTGGTGTCGGAGACTCGAGTGCCATGCTTCCCGAAACATGTTTATACATATATATATATTTTTCCAAAACATTTTTGAACCAGTTTGGGAAAATGTTTTGAACCCAAAAACCCATAGCCGAGTTTTTAAACCGGGCTCTGATACCATAATTGTAACACCCCAAACCTGGCCCAAACACTACGACCGGATCTGGTATGTCACATAAGAAGATTTTTATAAACTCCGCATTGGACTGAAAATTTTGAAACCTCTTTTAAAACTTCAAGATTGGTTGCTTATCTGAAACTCAGTATTCATTTAATTAAGATTATACTTAGCCCAAAACATGCCTTTAGGTGACGTTTGAAAACACTTGGTGTTGCATTAAATTAACCTAGGGTAGTTATTTAGTATCGTTCGTAAATTCGTTATTCAAGCTTTGGAAAAACCTTTGACTTAAGTTCTATTAAGAAAACGTCTTACCAATTAGTTCATAATTGAAGTGTTCAATGTTCAAATTGAAAATAACCCAAACAATTAGTGGCCTTATTACAAAATCCTTAAAATAAGAAAATGATAAATCAAGGTAAAGTTTAGTTTTAATAAAAACCGTGCATGGCCACCTTGAAGTCCGCTCCGGCCTAAGTCCACTGAGCTAAGAATTACCTGTAAAAGTTTAAGCAGAAGGGGTGAGTCACGAAGACTCAGTGTGCAATTACCTCACATAAACCATACTGGGCCAAAGCCCTCATATTTCAATCGGCCGAAGCCCAATACACGATAACATATCAGATAAATAATATGATAAACCCAACCCATCCTATTATTCCATCCTCTACACTCCGCTCCATATATCCAACCTCAACACTCCTGTAGGGATTTCTACAATCAACCCTCCATCCGCTACACTCCGCTTTGGTAGCCATGCTGACAGTCATGCTGCTCAAAGTCGATAAAATGTGACAGAGTCACCGATAAATAATATGTGGCCTAGCCACTGAAGTAATGTGACCAAGTCACCGATAAGCATATATGGCACCGAGCCATCAGAATGGTGTGACAAAGTCACCGATATACACTTCCCCTTAACATCATCAACATTTCCCAAATCGCATGTATATGCAAACATAGTGAACCGAATACATCATATAGTAGCACACATAGAATGTTTAAAGCACATGCATAGTCAAGCTAACGATAATATTCATATGGTATAGTCAGAGAATAAATAACCTGGTATTTTGATTCTACCCTCCAAGGGTAACTTAGTAGCCATTATCGAAATTTTGGCTTTCAAACAACACATGCACTTTTTATTAATATGTCAAACAAAAGAAGGTGTGGGAATTACACACCTGTAAACACGGAGAACTACACTCTCAATATCGTCAACACTTTCAGAAGAAGAAGCAATCGTAATCTGCCTATCCCAAGCAGACGTTGGTTCCCTACCACAACCCGGCAGAAAGTCTCGTACCGCTGATACTGCACGCTTTCTAAACTTAGGGGCAGGGACTACGAGTCCAACCCCCTCCTTCCCTTGACTGGTATTCATGTCCATGAAAAGATCTTGATCAGGAAACTGGGTTAAGGAGTTGAAAAACCACAGAGAGAATAGGTACTTAAACGAAGAAGTTCCTTACCTTGACCAACAAAAACCGAAAGCTAGAAGGCTTGGCCTAAGAAACCGATTGAGTCCCTAGATAATCACCATTTAAAAACTAATTCTTAGAAATAGAATAAAGGAAATGGCCTTTCGGTCAACAAATCGATAAAGAACCCCCTTACTACCCATTCGACCAATAACCACTTACCTAGATCCTCTTGAAAATAGGCCACACGAAAAAGAGATGTTGGAGATACAGCCCTCTACAATCGTTCAGTGCCCAAAGAAGTGAGTCAGAACTTCGGTTTTAACCAAACCAAGAGAAAAAGGAAGAAGAATGAGAAGAAAAGAGAAGAAAAGCTCCTTACCGAACTAAGAGATTAACGAGTGAAGGGTCTATATTCGGCTACTAGCAAAATTGATAGAAAGGGTGCCTGCACTTGACGCAAAAAGGGGATTCGGCTTCGACTAAAATATGAAATAAAGAAGAGAAGAGAAACAATAAAAGCAAAGAATAAGTTTCGGCTATGACACTTACAAGTTCAGCTATGAAGAAACAAGAAAGAAAAGACTAGGAAAATTCGGCTATGAAGAAACAAGAAAGAAAGGACTAGGAAAATTCAGCTATGAAGAAACAAGAAGGAGAAGAAATGAGGCTCAAAGGTGTTGGGGTTTTGATAGCAAAAGAAATGAATGCACAAATGGTAGCAAAAATGATGGTTTCGGTTCTATACTACTTCCAAAAACACTTTGAGCAAAAAAAAAGGCACACTCTTACCCTATGACCGAATGCACACAAAACAAATGCCAAAATCAACAAATGGACATTCGGCCCCCCACCTACCAAGCTAAACCGTGCACACACACACACCACCCCTTCCCAAATTCGGCCAAACTCTCTCCCTCTCTCCAAATCCCACAACTTCCTCCACCTTTCACTCTCCACTCCCCATTCAAAAATGTTGATCGATTCTCACTCCCCCAACTCCTCTCCTCCCTTCATTTCAAATATGTTGACTCATTCAATCCCCCACACACCAAATTCCTAGCCGAATCCACCATTCCTCCATCCTGGCGTCAAAAAGAAATTCCAAAAAGCAAGCTGCGTGACTCGAACCTCCACCCTCACTGCTCTCCTGTGGCGTCATTTTCCACTCTTCAACACTCTTACTTGTGTCATCAAACACACACAAATACATATAAGGGCTACCTCCACAAGCTCTCCCCTAAAGTGCCCTAGAACAAAAATTTAACCAGGACTCCGGCTCGAACCCGAGCCTTCGTAAGACCCCTAACCACATCCAAATAGCAAGCAAAGCAAGCCAAACGCACAGAAACATGAAATACAGAACCCCCCTAACTTGGGATGTTACAAAGGAAATTCAAAAGCTTCGTTGTACCTCAGAGAATCATTGTCTTAACCCTCTAGCAACTTTGTGTTGGGGCAAATTGCTCTCTTTGGAAAGTTTCACTCGCGCCTCGAAGTCTATTGCTTATTTCGATATCGTCTCTGGATCCATCTTCTCCATTCTATATATCCAACAATTTCCTCACTTGTAACTTCCTTCAGTGACTCACAAGCAAAGATTGTAAGAATCTCAAGGTTTTTAGCATAATTGAGGGAATTAAGGTTTAACAACAACGGGCAAAATCTTATGCATACGATCCAAAGGTTGCCGAGTTTACACTGTTTTGATACTTCGAACTGCTTGAGTGAACTGCAATGAAATATCTCAAGGCTTTCTAGATTACTTACTTCTTCTTTAAAATATAGTGAACTCAAGCTAGTGCATTCCATGAATGTTAATTTTATAATGCAACTATGTAATTTTTTGGATTGCAAATTTTTTTCCAAAGAAGGGGCACTAAATAAGGTGATACCTATTTTGTTTATGTGATTCAAACATTCCAACGTATCTAACAGGGTAATTTCATCATCATGCGCACTTTGCACTGAGCCAAAGTACTCACTGAATCTATTTATTTTACTATAAACTTGCAATCTAAAAAGATTGGATATCACCTCCTTTGGAATCCATTTGAGATTCATAGTATAGTCTAATAGCAAACACATAAGGTTTCTCAAATTTCCAAGGCTAGTAGGCAACTTTGCTAGGCTTGTAAGTGACAAATTAAGATACTACAACGTTTTCGCATTTCCAACATTGGAAGGTAACTCAGCTAAGCTTTGGTTACTTGAAAAATCCAAAGATTTCAAAGTAGGCATAGAGTCAAAGAATCCACTTGGAAATGATTCCAACTGTTCGTTTCTTAAAAAAAAAAGTTGTGAGATAAAGGCAAGACAGTGAGTGACTTATGTTCACTTTGGCACCAAACAAGGAAATCCAATTCCCCTATTCCCATTTTTTGAGTTCCTGATCTGTGAGATTTCCATTTCCAGCTACCAAAACCTTGTTCTTCTTTCTTCCATGATCTCTAGCAACCCACAAGGCCATGTGACGGATTATATCATGCATCCTAACATATTGTTCATATTCACCAGTTTCAAGTAAATATGCAAGCTTTAAAGTCCCAGCCATAAATGCCCCCTCATCATCACTTGGATTTGGTTCATCTAAGAAACCTTCTCCTACCCAAAGATCAACAAGTTCATCTATTCTAATGTTATAATCCTTAGGGAATAGAGAACAATACAGAAAGCAATTTTGAGCTTTGGCTTCGTTCAAGTTATCATAGCTATACTTGAGAAGAGGAAACACATAAACCCCAATTGCTACAATCTTAGATGGGCAGGTACCTAAAAGCTCAATTGTGTGATGCCATTCTTGAGGAGTTTTTCGAAAAGCCAAGACTCTTGCAACAGTGAGGAGAGAAAATGGAAACCCTCCACACTTCCCAAGAACTCTATTTGCCAATTCCAGAAGATTAGGATTGCTATTTAGTACACTTTCACCTACAATCATCCTAAATAAACCCAAAGCTTTTTCCAGTGGTAAATACTGGACTTCAATTGTCATGGCTTGAACTCTCATGCCAAAGTCTAATAAGTCTAACCCCAGTGAGCTGGATGTAAATATTACTTTGGACTGATTTTGATTATTCAGCAGGTGGATGCCAAGTCTTCCAAGTTCAAACGCCTCCCATGCATTGTCCAGCAATAACACAAACCTTACAACTTTCAAAACTTTATATATCTAAGCCCCTTTCTCATTCCGACCCTAATATTTGTTCCATATGTCATCGGATATTACCAATTGCTTCCTAATCAACTCTTGAACTTTCTGTTGGAAAAATTGCATTTTTATGGAACTTTGAGGCATATTCTCAATAGGTAAAGGTGGAGAGTTGAATCATAAAATTATGGTTTCATGTTCTACTCAATGAGACCTTTACTACGGTATATCATATGCTTAAAATGGTTGAGTGATGAATGAGAAATTTATGCTCAAAGTAAGCTAGTTGGAAATATTTGTTGAGGAAAGAAAAGCTTAGATCCCACATTGGTTAAATACCAAGTGTGAGATGTGTTTATATATGGGAACCCTCTTGAAGGGTGATTGAATGACTAAGCTTAGAACACTGCCTCACACGTAGGGGGTGCAGGTCCAAACTCGACGGGGTTGGGGTGCACCCACACGACGTAGGCGACGCAAAATGTTCGGACCGATCGGGCTCGAAATAGGCCTATGGATATTTTAGCCCAATACAAAATTTAATTTTTCCTCAGCAAATATATACAAAATCTAATCTAGAAGGATATATATCCTGAATTATTCAATTCTAATCAATGTGATTTGATTTTAATCAAATTGATTCAATTGCCCCTTTAATGCATATTTTGTCTCCTTATACATGGATATTTCCATAAATTCTTCCACTTTGAATGCCTATAAAAGGCTAAGGCTTCTTCAAAATTATTTGCTTAATTTTCCACTCTCTCACACCGATTTTCTGTTGCTATCAAAACTTTTTTTTTCTTCTCTGAATTTTTCAAACGTTCTGGTGATAGAAAAAGGCAATGTTCATTCGTTGATTGTTGTAGATGTGTTACTACTTTGATCATTGTTGTTGTTGTATCCTGGGAGACATTCGAAAATGTTTCTCCAAGTACTGTAGGAGCGTCCGAATCTATCTTAAAGAAACTGTATTTCACATGCCTCAACGTTTCATAAAATCTTTTTCCTTCCTTTTTATTTCAACTTCTTTTACGGTTTTATTTTGATTTTTGTATTTAAAAAATTAATTATAAATCATTCTATTTGATTTTATTCTATATGAGTGTATTTATATTTAATCATTTGGTTCGCTAACGTGTTTTTTTCCAACACTTTCTCTATATAACATAGTTCTGAGGGGATCTCAGCCCAAATGACAACATCAAAATCATGGCTCCGCCTGCGGAACTCATTGCCAACTTTCTTCAAGAGGGTCATCTTTCCAACACCTCCTTGTCCACTTAATTTAATAATTCTAACATTTTCATCCTCAATTGCTTCCCATACCTCTTCAAATTTAGAGTCGAAGCCAACAGTGACTCCCAAAGGCCACTCAAGCATCAGAAGACGCATACTTGAATATATTCTTGCTTCACCATAACATCAAATTTTGAGTTGTAACGTTTTGCAGCCTCGTCCAGTAGGTCGTTCATGGGACCTTTCTTCTAAATGACTCGCTTCCCAATCTTGTAAGTGGACTTTAGGTTCTTGGGGCACCATATTCCTACAAATTTGTATTGGAGTTCCTCACGACTGCTTTCAATAAATTCATTTACTTCGTTATGCATATTTGTTGCATTTTTCAGCCATAGGTCCACCTCCTCCCTATGCCTCATTCGTAGTTGTTGCTGGGCAGCTTCCACTATGCGTCGTACATCTTCTTTAAGGCGTTCGAGTTTGTCCATTTCGACTTCCAAGTTCTACAGATTTTCTTCAAGATGGCGAATGTACGCCAAATGCTTGGAACTGTAACCCCACAAGCCAGTTTCAATTTCCAGTATAGGGCTAAAGCAATCCATGGGTCTTTTTTTTATTTTATCTCAAAAATCATAAAGTTATAAAAAGGAGAAATCAAAAGGGAAACCTTTTTGGCTTACTTGATGATAGCAGTGAAGAAATCATTGCAAATTTACAAACAGGGACTGCAGCTACTAGGAAAATCTTCTGCTAGTACAAAGGCCAGGAGAATTGAGATGAAAAAAAATAACATCTATAAGAAACTCAAAACTGCTTTTGATAAAAGCTAGTTGAAATTCAAATTTTCCGTACTTTAAACTAGTTAAACCTTCCTTCTCTACTTAAAATAATTTGATATTGGAGTGTTTTTTTTCATGAAAAACATGTTCTTAGAGATAGAAATTACAGCTTGATTATCAATGAACATTACTGTGCATCCTTCTTGCTTTAGATTCAAATCCATTAAAACATTTTTTTAACCACAAAGCTCGATTGATAGCAAAAGTTGCTGCAATAAATTTAGCTTCTGCTGTAGGTTGTGCCACCGTATTTTACTTTTTACAGCACCATAACTTGAAACAAAAACTTGAAGTGCTTTTCAAATCATCAAATGAACCTCCTAATGACTATCTGAATAGGCTTGCAAAACATAATCATGATTGGCACAAAATTGGATTCAATAATCCAGTGTCCCTCTCACATATCTAAAGAGTATTTTGGCAGCTGTAAGATGTGTACTTATAAAATGTAAGATATCAAGTCTTGTAGTCGTTACATACATCAGGTAACCAACTAGACTTCTGTCAAAGGTTTCATTGACTTTTTCAGCTTCATCTTTTTTGCTTAACTTCTCCTTTTGACACATTGGAGTATCTACACTATTGCATTCATCCACTCTGAATTTTTTCAAAATTTCCTTAGCATACTTCTTCTGACAAATGAACATTCATTTTTCTGCTTTATTTCCATTCCTAGAAAGTAAGTCATTTCTTCCAAATCTGTCATCTTGAAAGTTTCCTCCATATCTTCTTTGAACTTTCTCACAAGTTCTCCATTTCTTCTTGTGACTAGCAAATCATCCACATGTAAGGAAACAAAAAAAAAAAATTGATTTCATCACCTTTAATGTAAAGGGTAGCTTCATTGAGACTTCTTTTGAAACCAATTGCATTAAGCTCTCATCAATTCTGTTGTACCATACTCTTGGCACCTGTTTTAGGCCATATAAGGCTTTCTTGAGCAAGTACACATCATTTTTTTGTCCTTTCACAACAAAACCTTCAGATTGCCCAACATAAATTTCTTCCTCCAAGAAGCCATTCAAGAATTATGATTAACATCAAGTTGATAGTGTAACACCATCCACCTGACCCTATCAACCTGATTAAGTGTAAGGTGTTATGCCTAAGCACGGACGTGCTTAGATTCTTTCTATGCTTTCTTATGTAACTTAAATTACCTAGGCGACTCGCCTATGTACTTATTCTACTATGATGAATAAAATACTTAGAATCTTTTTCTCCTAAATTACCTCGTTTTACATTATTATGTCTAACTTCTTGTACAGTGTAAAACATCCTTTACAATAAAAATAATATAACTAATGTTTTCGCCTCACTTTCTATCACTATCAGAGTATTACATGTGCGCAGACTTAACTTCGCCCTATGGCTTCTCTTATATACTTATGCATTTTGCTAACAACGCTTGTATGACTTTCATAGCACTTACTTGGCGTAGACCATAACTCCACCACAATACTTTCTTTAGTCTTCTCTTTTCTTTTCTTCGCTATATGCATATCAGTACAAACCGTCGCTCCTATACCGTAGTCTTGGCATTGTCTCTTATCTCCCTTAAATTTTCTAATAGATCCTACATTCATCACATTATTAAACATACAACATCATAACATAATCAATAGAACCAAACAATCAGTC
Organism: Gossypium sturtianum; assembly: GCA_025698515.1. NCBI lineage: Eukaryota > Viridiplantae > Streptophyta > Magnoliopsida > Malvales > Malvaceae > Gossypium > Gossypium sturtianum. The sequence continues at coordinate 137,253,036 of CM046948.1, read as the reverse complement.
ATCCATTTAGCACGAAACATATATTAAGCCTTTACTTACCTTGTACTCTTTCTGAAACAATAAACATTCTTACCTCAACCGGTGTCATTCAACTTACTTACATTTTGTAACATCCTGGAAAGGGACTATGCATTTTCGGTTTAAATGTACGAAGTAACATGTTTTATGTACTAAGAATAAATTTTGAACATTTTTGGAAACCTGAAAATGGATGGAAATGATTTGGAAATGATTCAAAATAGGAAAGTGCACATTTCTGAAACTTGGAAATGTAAGAAAATGTCAAGTTTACTGAGCCGACGAAAATTTTTGGAAACTTAGAAATGACTTAGAAATGTCGAGTTTTAAAGTTTAAAAGAAGAAATTAAGGCAAGGTGGCCTTAAAAGAAAAAGTTTGTGAAATTTGACACACAAACAGGCTTGGAAAAGTGGCCTCAAGATGCCACTTAGGGCCTCTGGAAATGGCGCCACATGCAAGGTGTTGGGCACAGGTTCGAGTCACTTGGGAAGCAAATAAAAGAAGTTTTATTTTTGCTTCCGTAAGCTCTGAGGTGGACGGCACAAGCCTTCTAGAAAGGAGGAGTTTTATTCTCTTTAATATTCGATTAATAAGGTGATAAATAAAGGATTTAATTTGGATTATTTTGAAGAGATAATAAAGGATTATTCTCTAATTATTTTAAATTAAGAGATAAAGCTATCAAATAAAGAAGAGTGGTGGCCAAGTAAGGGATTCGAGGAGTAGTTTCGGCTATAAAAGGAAGGAAATAGGGCTACTCATCAATTTTTCTTCCTCCTCCTCTCTCTACCGAATTTCGAGTGCTCTCCTCTCTTCTCTTCTCTTTTCTTTTGTCAAGCTGAATCTATAGTCCACCATTGCCAAAATTCTCAAGTTTCTTTTCCTTATTTTCGTGGAAACCAAATACCCCAAGAGAACCTCTACTCGACTTCTCCATTAAATCCCAAAAGCCAAACTTTATCATCTAGTCATCAAGGCCGATTCTTTAAGGGGCTTTTAACAAGGGTGCTACCGATTTCTTAAAAGGGTAAGATCCAAAGTTTGGTTTCAATTCTTTTATATTTTAAACCTATCTAAAATTTAGGACTAATCTCTATTATGGATTTTGACCGGAGTTATGGAAGGGTGTTTTCGAGGATTTAAGAAATTGTCAACTACAAGAAGGTATCCTTTGGAACTTCTAAGATCTAAGGTAAGTTATGAATACCATTCACCATAAGCTATATTATTATGATTTAATGTTAGATTGGATCTAACATGGGTACATAGGGATTTCGACAAAGAATAAAGAAGCAAGGATCCAATTTGGGATTTAAGATTTGGAAGGTAAGAACAAAGGTAAATTTGGCCAAGGCCTATTTTAGTAGTAGATCTATTATTATGTGTTTTAAGCCGAAAACTAACCAATTCAAGGAATTTAGTGACTAGCCAATTTCAAAGGGGAAAAATACGAGTTTTGGGATTTGATTAAATCATCAAATCGACACCAAGGAACTTGAGATCTAAGGCGATGGATCGATTTCGAGGATTTCAAAGGAAGTGGTTAAGCAAATCAGTGTGTACCCTACACTACTTCTTAATATGTTTCATGGCCTGTTTTATTAAAATATATGATATTAAGAATATGAAAGTGGCTAGGGTACCATGTTATGGTACTAAGTACTCAATACGTTTCCTACTTCTACAAAGAATATGAAAAAGGTCATTAGTAACATGAGAATATGATAAGAATGTGAACTCGGCATATTTATGCATATCATTATTATATGGGGCATATGGGTTTGTTTGAAAGGGGAAGTGAATGTGGTGACTTAAGACCACGAACACGGTGACCTAAGACCGTGATATCTGAAAGTGGTGACCTAAGACCACGATGTCAAAGTGGTGACCTAAGACTACGATGGCCTGAACGTGGTGACCTAAGACCACGAATGCGGTGACCTAAGACCGCAATTTGGAGTGTAGCGGAAGGAGGGTCGACTTAGTAGTCCCCACGGTGTGCATGGTTGGTGCGGGGGGTGTGTAGCGGATGGACAATTAGGTTTGGGTTTGGGAATGCATCATAACTTGTATTCTATGTTTTGAAGGTGTAACTCTGTATGCCGATTCTATTATGACTTAGTGTCGTGTACACATTGAGTCCGTTTGACTCACCCCATTGTGGGACCATATTTCAGGTGATGAACAGTGATGGACCGGGACGGCAGAACTTGTGGTGGCCATGCTCAACATGAAGTTTTTATTTTATGAACTACTATTTTTATTTAAGTACTTGAATAACTTGGAAATTATTTGATGTAATAAGGCCATAAGGCCATAGTTGAATTGTTTTCCATTTATTTCTATTTATTATGATTATGAGTTTTACCTATTAAAGTTTAAGTAAACTTTTTAATATAAAGAATTGAATTCGTTTTGAACACAAGCCCAACCCAAACAATGTTTTTTTTTTCAAAATCGCACAAGTTTTCTCTAGGTAACGAAAGAATTTTGAAACCGGTTTACTTGAGAAACATACCAAATCTGGGCAAATCGCGTGGGCCGGGTTTGGGGTGTTTCAGTTTGGTATCAGAGCCCGGTTTTAAAACTCTCGGCCTGTGGGCCAAGGCCCAAAACGTTTTCAAAGCGAGCCCAAATGAGTTTTTTTTTGAAAATATTTTATGAAACAAGCGGTGTTTTTACGGCATGGCACCTAAAGTCTCCGACCCATGATCCACCGTAAGTACCCTAACTATTTGTGTGATTATGTGTAATGAATATTAGAAGGGTAGAAAAGGAATGGAACGTAGAATAACATGATAGGAACTTGAACCCTAGGACTAGTCTACTCAAACACAAACACATAAGACTTAAGGAACGTTAAACAAACCCATGGCTAAGTCACTAAGTTAGGGTGTGGTAACCCCACAATGCGCATGTCTAGGATTGGATCCTAAGAGCACAGTATTTAAGCGATCCTAGTGACTCACCTCCTCTTCGCGAGAATCCTACCCGTGTGTGTAGCTTCGGTTCACCCTAACCCGGAGGGCTCGGTGAGTGTGGCAACCTCTCATGCGCATGTCTAGGAATGGTTTCGGTGGGAGCTTGGTACTTAAGCAGTCCGCGTGACTCACCTCCTCTCCACTCGAATCCTACATGGTGCGTAGCTTTGGTTCACCCCGACCAAGAGGACTCGGTCATAGGCTAAACACAATAACTAAAACCCGAAAGGGAACTAGCCGTGTGTTTTATAAAAAAAAAAAACCTAGTTCTAAAACTCTTAAAACTACCCTTTTTAATTCGTGAGAACTATTTTTAAAAAATTTTTCGAAAAATTTCTGAATTGCAAAATTACTAAAATACCCCTAGCGGTAAAATTACAGAAATGCCCTTGGTTTATGAAATTTCCAAAATACCCCCGAGATTCAAAATTTCCAAAATACCCCCAAGATTCAAAATTTCCAAAATACCCCTGGATTTCAAAATTTTCCAAAGTACCCCGGGAATTCAAAATTACCAACACATTCTTATTGACAAAATCAACAAGGAACCTTATCTTGAAAAACTACGAAAATACCCAGTAGGACAAATTACTTAAAATACCCTAGGTAGTGGAAAAACAACAACAATGGAAACTACAACATTTCTCTGAATGAACGAAAGTTCATAATTGATTGATGGATGTATGAATGCAAAGATCGTGTGTGCATGTATGAATACTGAAAGAACCACTCCTAAAATTTCTTTTCATAAAACTTCTTCGCGGGTAATAAGTGAAACAAGCACTAATTCATAAAACTTTTTAATCGGATCGCGATGGTAGAAATGAGCTCTAGGGGACGTGGTCGTAACGTCACGAGGACGCGCGGTAGAGGTAGAATGACCGTGTCGAACCCGTTAGATCGGTCGTGTCCGACAACGAGAGCCACCACCACCCCCACCGTTGGTGTTGAGCGTTAGCACAAACAGGGGATGATCTTGTGTCGCAGTCAGGCCGCGGGTTCTAGAGTTGGTGGTGGTGCGGGAGGAAATTCGGGAGCTCGGAAGTCGGTACTGGCGACTTCGTGCGAACAGTGAGAGGTGTTCCGTGGAGTGTCGGGAGTGGCACCCGATCTGCCGAGTATTGGTTGGAATCAATCCGAGCGATTATGGATGAACTAGATCTAACCCCACGAAGAGAAGGTGAAAGGAATGGTGGCGTTCCTATGAGATGAAGCGTACCAATGGTGGCTCACAGTTCGTGATGGTGCCACAGCTGAGGATCTGACGTAGGACTATGTTAAGACAGCTTATCAGAAGAAGTATGTCGGTGCCGGTATCTTGATGAGCAAAGGAAGGCATTTATGGGGTGGTTCAAGGAACAAGTCCGTGGCGAGTATGAAGCCGAGTTTAGGGCCGAGCCGTTATGCTCGAGGAGTGGTGGCTACGGAGCATGAACGGTGTGTCTGATTTGAGGACGGTTTGAGGGATGATTTAAGGCTGTTGATAGCTCCGCATCAGGAACGGGAGTTTTCTGCTTTGGTAGAAAAGGCCAAGGTGGCTGAGGGAATCAAGGATTCTACAAAGCAGGCTATGGATATGAATAGGCCCAAAAGAGGTTTTGGAACGTCTGGAAAGGTTCATAAGAGGCCTAGAGTTGATGGGCCACGAGGTAAGCAAGTTGGTTCAGAAGGGCGGTATCGACCTTGTGATGTGTGTGGAAAGAAGCACTTAGGAGAGTGCTGGAAGAAAACAGGAGGATGTTTTAGATGTGGGTCCAAGGACCATATGATCAAGGATTGTCCTACGAAATCGGATGGGAATCAACCAGTAGCTCATAATGTTAGTCAGACTGGTAGAGGAGGACTGCAGCCTCAACGAGGTCATGGTTCGAGTAATGAGGTAATGGTGCCGGCAGAGGCCGTGGAACACAAGGCGAGAGGTGTCTTTGCTAATCTTTGAGGCAAGGCAACCGAGTTTGGTTTATGCGGTTCGCCGAGGAAGATGGAGACGCCACGGACGTTATAACCGAGTGCGTTCTTTATTTTTGACAAGCCCTATTTTTCTCTAATTGATGTGGGCTCGACCCATTCCTATGTTGCATGTAGTGTAGTGGAAACACTAGGCCTAGACTACGAACTCTCGATAGGCGGATGATCGTAGTAAGCCCATTAGGCCAAACGTAGGGGTGGATAAGATCTTTCTGAGTGTACCCTAGAAATTCGGGAGTGAACTTTGGCCGACTTAATGGAGTTACCCTTGGAGAATTTGACCTCATACTTGGGATGGATGGCTAGTAGAGCATCGAGCCGTGTTGGATTGTGCGGCTAAGCAGAATGGAACTAAGAACCCTGGAGGGTGAGGTGATTATCATGATAGGAGAAAGAAGAAACTACTTGTCAATGTAGTTTCGGCACTAAAGGCTGAAAGGATGGTTCGAAAAGGGAGCAAGGCGTTTTTAGCCTTCGTAAGTGCGTTAGATGGAAAGGAGGAAGGAGTCAATGGAGTCGAGCGGTAGGGACTTCGTGGATGTGTTTCGGAGGAATTACAGAATACCCCGGATAGGGAGGTGGAGTTTGGAATAGACTTACTACCGGAACAGCTCCTGTGTCAATCGCTCCATACCGAATGGCGCCAAAGGAGTTAGTTGAGCTCAAGGCTCAAATCCAAGAGTTGTTGGATCGTGGGTTCATACGACCCAGTGTGTCTCCATGGGGAGCACCAGTTCTGTTTGTAAAGAAGAAGGACGGAACTATGCGTATGTGCATAGATTACCGTCAGTTGAATAAGCTGACCATCAAGAACAAGTATCCTTTGCCAAGGATCGATGGCTTGTTCGATCAGCTGAAGGGGGCCGCAGTATTCTCAAAGATAGACTTAAGGTCGGGATATCACCAGTTGAAGGTGAAGGAGGCAGATATCCATAAGATCGCTTTTAGGACAAGATACGGCCATTTTGAGTTTGTGGTGATGCCGTTTGGATCGACAAACGCTCCAGCCGCGTTCATGGATATGATGAACCGAGTTTTTCAACCCTACTTGGATAGGTTCGTCGTTGTGTTCATCGATGATATTTTGGTGTATTCTAAGTCTGAAGAAGAGCATGATGAACATCTCCGGGTGGTGCTACAAGTGTTAAGGGAGAAGAAGCTCTATGCCAAATTCAGCAAGTGTGGATTTTGGCTTAAGGAGGTGGCATTCTTAGGGCATGTGGTATCCGCAGAAGGAATAAGAGTGGATCCTAGGAAGATCGAAGCAGTGTTGGATTGGAAACCACCTAGGTCCGTGGCTGAGATTCAAAGTTTCTTAGGTTTGGCAGGCTATTACAGAAGGTTCGTAGAAGGATTCTCGTCAATAGCCGCGCCTTTGACAAATTTACTAAGGAAGGAAGTACCCTTTGAATGGTCTGATAAGCAACAGAAGAGCTTTGACAACCTTAAGAAGGTGTTGACGGAGGCTCAGGTGTTAATCAGTAGGAGGTCGGGAAGGATTTTTTGGTGTACTGTGACGCTTCACATACGTGATTAGGATGTGTGCTAATGCAAGAAGGAAAAGTAGTCGCTTATGCGTCTCGACAACTAAGGCCTCATGAGGTTAACTACCCAACTCATGACTTGGAACTGGCAGCAGTGGTTTTCACCCTTAAGGTTTGGAGGCACTACCTCTATGGAGAAAGGTCAGTGATCTACACAGACCACAAGAGCCTTAAGTATCTGTTGACTCAGAAGGAGTTGAACTTTAGGCAACGAAGGTGGGTGGAGTTGTTGAAGGACTACGACTATTCGATAGAATATCATCCGGGCAAGGCGAATGTGGTAGTTGATGCCCTAAGTCGGAAGGTTGTGTCGGATCTAAGGGCTATGTTCGCTCACTTAAGTTTGTACGATGATGGAAGCCTATTGGCGAGTTGCAAGTCAAGCCCACATGGTGAAGGAGGTGAAAGAGGGCAGTTGGTTGATAAGGATCTAAGTGCTAGAGTTACGACAAGTGCGAGCGGGAATTAAAGGATTATGGCGTTAATGATGAAGGAGTATTGTGTTACAAAGGAAAAGTCCGTATGCCGAAGGACAAGGAGTTAAGACAAAGGATTCTTTGGGAGGCGCATAGTAGCCCTTATGCTATGCATCCCGAGGCATTAAGTCAGTCTGAGAGATCTAAGGGAACAATTTTGGTGGTCCGATCTTAAGCAAGAAGTGATCGAATTTGTGGGGAAATGTTTGGCGTGTCGACAAGTTAAGGTGAACACCAAGTTCCATCGAGGATTGCTTCAACCAATCGAGATTCCGCAATGGAAGTGGGAGAGAATTACCATGGATTTCGTTAGTGGGCTTCCCCTTACGCCTACTAAGAAGGACTCGGTATGGGTGATAGTGGACCGTTTGACTAAGTCCGCGCACTTCATCTCGGTAAGAGTTGACTATTCTCTTGGGAAGCTAAGTTATATGTGGCGGAAATTGTGAGGTTACATGGTGTACCGGTATCGATCATCTCGACGGAGACCCAAGGTTTACGTCTCGGTTACGGAGGGCACTTCATCAAGCTTTAGGCACTAAGTTGGACTTCACTACGGTTTTCATCGACAATCGGGACGGGCGATGCGAGCAGGTTATACAAGTGTTGGAGGATATGTTGAGAGGTGTGTGATGGATTTCCGAGAAGTTGGGAAGACTATTTGCCTTTAGCCGAGTTCGCCTACAACAAATGACTATCAAAGCTAGCATTCGGATGGCACCATATGAAGCATTGTATGGTCGGAAGTGTAGAACTCCTACTTGTTGGGTGAGTTAGGAGAATGTCGAGTTTTGGGTCCAGAGTTAGTGGGCGAAACCGAAGAGAAGGTTGAGATGATTCGAGCACGGTTAAAGGAAGCCTCGATAGGCGAAGTAAGTCGCACGCAGACCTTAAGCGAGAAGAAATAGAGTTTGAAGTGGGAGACCAAGTGTTTCTGAAAGTCTCGCCTTGGAAAAAGGTAATGAGGTTTGGTCGCAAGAGAAGTTAAGCCCAAGGTTTATAGGGCCCTATCGAGTGCGGAGCGAGTTGGAGCAAGTGGCTTACCAATTGGAGTTGCCACCGAGTTGCGGTAGATGCACGACGTATTCCATGTATCCATGCTACGTCGTTACCGATCGGATCCGTCTCATGTGGTACTGTCGAAGAAGTAGAGCTAAGGCCGGACTTATCCTACGAGGAAGAGCCGATTCGGATATTGGAACGTGATGTGAAAGTGCTACGGAGGAAGTCGGTTCCTCTAGTCAAGGTGTTATGGTGCAATCATGGATCGGAAGAAGCTTCGTGGGAACCGTAAGAGGCAATGCGACAACAATACCCTCAATTATTTTAGTTAGAAAATTTGAGAGGACGAAATTATTTTAAGGGGTAGAAGCGTAACATCCTGGAAAGGGCCTATGCATTTTCGGTTTAAATGTACGAAGTAACATGTTTTATGTAATAAGAATAAATTTTGAACATTTTGGAAACCTGAAAATGGATGGAAATGATTTGGAAATGATTCAAAATAGGAAAGTGCACATTTAAGAAACTTGGAAATGTAAGAAAATGTCAAGTTTACAGAGCCAACGAAAATTTTGGAAACTTAGAAATGACTTAGAAATGTCGAGTTTTAATGTTTAAAAGAGGAAATTAAGGCAAGGTGGCCTTAAAACAAAAAGTTTGTGAAATTTGACACACAAACAGGCTTGGAAAAGTGGCTGAAGATGCCACTTAGGGCCTCTGGAAATGGCGCCACATGCAAGGTGTTGGGCACAGGTTCGAGTCACTTGGGAAGCAAATAAAAGAAGTTTTATTTTTCTTCCGTAAGCTCTGAGGTGGACGTCACAAGCCTTCTAGAAAGGAGGAGTTTTATTCTCTTTAATATTCGATTAATAAGGTGATAAATAAGGGATTTAATTTGGATTATTTTGAAGAGATAATAAAGGATTATTCTCTAATTATTTTAAATTAAGAGATAAAGCTATCAAATAAAGAAGAGTGGTGGCCAAGTAAGGGATTACGAGGAGTAGTTTCGGCTATAAAAGGAAGGAAATAGGGGTACTCATCAATTTTTCTTCCTCCTCCTCTCTCTGCCTAATTTACGAGTGCTCTCCTCTCTTCTCTTCTCTTTTCTTTTGTCAAGCCGAATCTATAGTCCACCATTGCCAAAATTCTCAAGTTTCTTTTCCTTATTTTCGTGGAAACCAAATACCCCAAGAGAACCTCTAGTCGACTTCTCCATTAAATCCCAAAAGCCGAAACTTTATCATCTAGTCATCAAGGCCGATTCTTTAAGGGGCTTTTAACAAGGGTGCTACCGATTTCTTAAAAAGGGTAAGATCCAAAGTTTGGTTTCAATTCTTTTATATTTTAAACCTATCTAAAATTTAGGGACTAATCTCTATTATGGATTTTAGTAGTTATGGAAGGGTGTTTTCGGGATTTAAGAAATTGTCAACTACAAGAAGATATCCTTTTGAACTTCTAAGATCTAAGGTAAGTTATGAATACCATTCGGCCATAAGCTATATTATTATGATTTAATGTTAGATTGGATCTAACATGGGTACATAGGGATTTCGACAGCAATAAAGAAGCAAGGATCCAATTTGGGATTTAAGATTTGGAAGGTAAGAACAAAGGTAAATTCAGCCAAGGCCTATTTTAGTAGTAGATCTATTATTATGTGTTTTAAGCCGAAAACTAACCAATTCAAGGGATTTAGTGACTAGCCGATTTCAAAGGGGAAAAATACGAGTTTCTGGGATTTGATTAAATCATCAAATTGACACCAAGGAACTTGAGATCTAAGGCAGTAGATCAGATTTTGGGATTTCAGTGAAGTGGTTAAGCAAATCAGGTGTGTACCCCACACTACTTCTTAATATGTTTCATGGCCTGTTTTATTAAAATATGTGATATTAAGAATATGAAAGTGGCTAGGGTACCATGTTATGGTACTAAGTACTCAGGTACGTTTCTTACTTCTACAAAGAATATGAAAAAGGTCATTAGTAATATGAGAATATGATAAGAATGTGAACTGTGGCATATTTATGCATATCATTATTATATGGGGCATATGGGTTTGTTTGAAAGGGGAAGTGAATGTGGTGACTTAAGACCACGAACACGGTGACCTAAGACCGTGATATCTGAAAGTGGTGACCTAAGACCACGATGTCTGAAAGTGGTGACCTAAGACCACGATGGCTGAATGTGGTGACCTAAGACCACGAATGCGGTGACCTAAGACCGCAATTTGGAGTGTAGCGGAAGGAGGGTCGACTTAGTAGTCCCCACGGTGTGCATGGTTGGTACGGGGTGTGTAGCGGATGGACAATTAGGTTTGGGTTTGGGAATGCATCATAACTTGTATTCTATGTTTTGAAGGTGTAACTCCTGTATGCCCGATTCTGTTATGACTTAGTGTCGTGTACACATTGAGTCCGTTTGACTCACCCGTTGTGGGACCATGTTTCGTGATGATGAGTGATGGACCGAGACAGCAGAACTTGTGGTGGCCATGCTCAACATGAAGTTTTTATTTTATGAACTACTATTTTTATTTAAGTACTTGAATAACTTGGAAATTATTTGATGTAATAAGGCCATAAGGCCATAGTTGAATTGTTTTCCATTTATTTCTATTTATTATGATTATGAGTTTTACCTATTAAAGTTTAAGTAAACTTTTTAATATAAAGAATTGAATTCGTTTTCAACACAAGCCCAACCCAAACAATGTTTTTTTTCAAAACCGCACAAGTTTTCTCTAGGTAACGAAAGAATTTTGAAACCGGTTTACTTGAGGAACATACCAAATCTGGGCAAATCTCGTGGGCCGGGTTTGGGGTGTTTCACATTTCTTGTTGGTTACCCAGCATCATGCATTCTCTTGCTTTTCTTTTGTGGTCTCAAGCTGTTTAGTACATTCTCCTTCAGAGCCTGCTACTTTGGCGTTGCCTTTGATTTCTTGTCTAGAGCCTACAGGGTCACACCCTATAGTTGAAGTGAACAAAATCCAAAATACATTTGGTATTGTATTTAGCTATCACATCAATTAAATTAATTTCATGGTTAAATATTGAACACATTATATGTACAAACTTGTTGTATACAAATAGAGAACATATTTAAAATTAATATATGAATTTGATTCATATAAAATATTAATTGTATATAGTTTACGAAAATTATTAATATAAACAGTTATAATAATTTTGTCAAAATATAAAAGGACATGGAAAGTGATACTATTTTGGAAAGAATATAATTCTTTTTATGATTTTCCATTTGTTTATCTAATAATAAGGGAATAATCTCATTTATCTTTCTGATATATGATATCAAAAGAAAATAAAAGAAAGATATCCTTTAGTGTGTTACGGTTACCAAGTAAACACAAAGAACAAAAAAAGTCTAGCAGCCGTTCTTGAAAATTCTCTTTGAAAAGTTCAAGAGAATTTTGTTGTTCGTTCTTTGACTGGGTGGATTACGTAGAGGCAGGGACATTTTCGTTGTGACTTGGAATCGACATCGAATCAACAACATCATTTCATCATTTTTCAGTTAAGAAGGTATATGTTCAACCCTATTTCATTCCGTTTTATTCCTCGTACATGGAACCATGGCTGTGGATCACCGAAATAATTTTTTTGCTGCGCCACGGGGCGTACTGGCAGTCCCAACAACATAGTGCAGACAAACTCAAACCCTCGAACACTTATCTCTTTCATAATTACGAATACTCCCATTAGTCTAAACTGGCAACTACTATGGCAGATACCCTCTTTAAAATACAAATACATACTTTCATTCAGAAAACTTCCCTTAAGACTTGTTTGATTACATTACGGAACTAATCAATACTAAATTAACTTCAACGTATCATATTTTTACCATTAGAATTATCCATTAAAGAATTCTCAAGACGTACCCAGAACTTACCACAAAGGTGAACCATATCCTACCACAAAGACAACACCGAATATGCTAATGAGCTGATACAGAACTTGCCACAAGGCCGTACAGAATGCGTGTCTACTGTCTTGTTGAACTATCACAGAATGTGCCATGGATTTTGATTTGTTTTAATTCGGTGTAGCAGATTAAAATAGTTTTTGTACTTGAGGATCTTGAATACAAGCATTTTCATTATATTTTAGTTATGTTTTCTTAGTTTAGTTTAAATCCAATAACAAATGTATTTTGAGTCTTTTATTGACCTTAGGGTCGAATGAAGCCTAAAGGTGAGCTAATGTACTTAATGAGTGTGTCCAGGAGACCATTCAAGGGCATAGAAACTAAATATTGGTCATTGTGTTGCAACACAGGAAGCTAGATGTCGCAACATAGGGAGCAAAATGCAAGAATATCGAGACTGTCTTTGGTCTCGGGACACAGCCAAGGGATGTCGCGACACACTGATAACTCTTGAAAAGAGTTATATTTCATGCCTTTAGACCTAGCTAACTGTCTGTACTTAAGTAAATTTAGTTTCATTTTAGGACATTCCATTCGTAATTTTCATTGCATTATATTAAGATGATTGGACTGTGCTTAAATGTTATTATATGTTACTTTTACTTGTTTAAGGGAAGGATTTGTTTGGTAGTAATTGGCAGGTGCAAGATGCGAAGAAAGAAATAAAGGAATGAAGGTTTTTCATGGCAAAAGGTTGGACAGTTTACCAACGAATGCCGTGGAAATTCCAGAAAGACCGAGTCAACACTCAACGCATAACAGTTTTAGCCCAACTCTACTTGTACCGGAAAGTCTACCTAAAAAAGAGGAAAAGAGATCATGAGATCATAGGCTGATAACCACCTACCCTAAATGAAGGGGTTTTAAACCAAAAATAAAAAAGTAAAAAAGAGGATAAGATATCTTGGGTTGTTGGATTTACGTTAGGGAAAAAGCTTATAAAAAGCCAAAGGAGGAAACCCAAAAAGGCGAACAAGTGTGGAGAGCCATAGGTAAACTAGAGGGTAGCGGTTGAGTAGAGAAGGAAAAAGGAAGACGAAGGCAGTCCCTCTCAGCCATCACAAGACACTGTGCCGCTGGAGTGTGAACTGGACATGAGAAAGCTGTCTTCCCGACATTCTTCTATTATTTCTTAATATGTTCCTCTATGAATTAATTTGATTGAAACGATGTTGAATGATATTTTGGTTTTGAATTTTATTTTCCAACCCTATGGTGAGCTAAATCTTATAGGGCTGGGATTACTTGATGAAACCTTTATTTTTTTTAATGGTTGAAGCATAGATTTGAATTAATTTACTGTTTCTTTCAATTGTTTTATTTCTAAATTGTATGCATGCAATCCCTAGACATAGACGACTGTGCAGCATGCCCATAAAATAATTTAATTCTGAAAAGGTCGGATTGGTTTGACCGAAATTGAATGGTATGAGCAAGTACTTGATAGATACTTGTAGTAGACTCTAGACATAGAGCAGCATTCATACAGAAAGAAATAGTGCAGGGTATCGTATTAAACGCCTATAGACACGGGCAAGGTAACTTGAGGCTTCTGCTCTCGAAAGAAGCAGACCACTTTAGCACTCTTCTGAGCAGCAGATTGATTATGATTTTGTCGAGGCATTACTGACAGTAAGGGTAGATTCTTAGTAATCACAACCTTCCATATCAACATCGTAGACCTTTTATCCTTTGTCGTAATATCTTTACCACCGCATCCTTAGTTGTTTACTTGTTCAATTACATATTATTCATATAATCATTTTCTTAATTGCCATTGCATTTTTACTCTTGCATTGCCATAGCCTTTTTAATTATTCATCAGTTACACATATTGTTCACATCAATATTTCTTTTTTTTACCACTGCATTCTTACCATTATTTTACGATAACATCAATCAAATTCCATTATAATAACTAGACCACTTCTATACCTAATCCGATCCCTGTAGAGATGATCTCACTTATCACTTTATTACTTGATCCAACGTGTATACTTGCACAATTCGCATATCATATCCACACGCGACACACACCCATGAAGCTACCTTGAACCTGAGCATATTGCCTTCGATGTCGCGACACAAGCACTAGGGTGTCACGACATAGGTTCTGTATGGGAAACACTGACGAGCTAGGGGCATTTTGGTCTGCACAATGATAAGTTAACATGAGAAAGTCAGTTGACCTAGGGTTGAGGGCGATGACAACCCTAACTCTATAAAGAGGCTCTTAACACACTTGTGAAGGACAGATTTTCATATTCTCAGTTTTCTTTGTAAATTTAGTTTTCGGGTTTCCCCTTTTCTTAAGTTTTAGATTTCCTTTCAGTATTTCTATTTTGTGTTCTTTGGAGAACTTGATTTGTAGACGAGATCAACTCTTGAACATTTTATGCACTTCAATCATCAAGTATAGAATAGGATTCTCTAAACTCTACTCTTGTCTTATTCTTTATGCATAACTTTTATATTAAGTTTACGATGTTTATTGATTCCATGAAGAACTAATCCTCTTATGGGGGATTAGCGAGTGGAGGTGTGATTAACTGGTTACTATGTAAGGTTTTCTTAAAGGATAAGCTGTTTGGGAGAGGAAGAACTTAAACCCTAGGTTTGACGTGTAACACCCCTAACCCGTCTCCGTCGCTGGATTAGGGTTACAGAGTGTTACCGTACAAAAAAACATTTAAACTTAATACCATTCAATAATTTAATCATATCATAAACCATTAATATACATGCATATTGTCCCTAAATCGAGCCCTCGATGCCTTAAAAATATTGTAGAAGCAAATCGGGACAAATTGGAAACAATTTGAAAAGTTTAGGAAGAAGATGCAAAATTTGCAAAATAGGGGTCACAAGACTGAGACACACGCCTATGTCTCAGGCCGTGTAACCTTCAAAATAAGGACACACGACCGTGTTCCAGCCCATGTCCATACCCGTGTAACTCTCTGAGTAAGGTCACATGCCTGTGTGCTAGGCCGTGTAACTCTCAAAGTTGCCCCACACGCCCGTGTGCCAGGCCGTGTAACTCACTGATTTGAACCCTTTGAAAACTTCAAATGACACATAGCCGTGTTGCCAAGCTGTGTGCCTCACACAACTATGTCACACGCCTGTGTCTCAAGCCGTGTGAACCCAAAATTTACCCAAAATGAAGTCATTTCACAAGAAATTCACACCTAACCAATCTAACCATTTAAGTATGCATCCAATGGACATAAACATCATTCACCACTACTTAAATATGCCATTTTAACGCCCTAAAAATCAACCAACCAATGTGTCATTCAAAGACACCACAATTATATCAAAACATCAACAATCAAAACATATCAAAAATGCTTCATTTCATGCATAGTAGTTCAAACATATACCAAAACATACCACAGGTACTCACTTTCATACCATTCTAATTACACCAAAAAGGAACCTATTTACAAGCATGTTAGAATACCAAGTGACATAGTTTAGTAAAGTATCAAATTGTACTAAACCAACATATTTAGCCACATATACATGTCACTACCCTAAGAGACACAAAACTACCAACTTCAATGGATATTGTGAGTCGATTGATTGATCCTTCCAAAATGTTAGCAACAGTTATCTACAAAACAATCCACATGTAACACCCCTAACCCGTATCTATCACCGGAATAGGGTTAAAAGGCGTTACAGGACGAACGAAGACTTTTACGGACATTTCATTATACAAATCATCAAACACAATCAAGGTGTCCCTTATATAGGTCAACGAGACCTTAAACATGCTTTAGAATAGGGCCGGGACTAAACCGAACACATACGAAAGTTCTTGGAAATTTGAACATTTTTCAAATCTGCAGAGGTCACACGACCATGCAGTCAGGCCGTGTGCCTCACACGGCTACCAGACACGCCCCTGTGTCCAGGCCATGTCAAAACAGGGCATACATACTGACTTGTCCAAACGGCCACTGACACGTTTGCCATGGCGTGGCCGTGGTGAAATTAAGCTAGCTCTCGACTTGGTCACACGGCCACCAGCACGCCCGTGTGTGCGACGGCCGTGTAACCCGCCTAGGCACACTTGAAGTGGCCCTTGAGCCACACGGCAGAGACACACGCCCGTGTCCCTTGGCCGTGTATGCAAAGTAGGCCATTTGAAAGGCCAAAATTCCACCCACACTTGGGTCATTCCTACAATCTCAAACAAGCATTGTTCCATACACAATTAGTAACCCAAAATCATGTCAAGTGAACAACATATCATCTCATTGTTCAAACATATTTACTCATATTGCATCCATATGCTTACCATAACCTTGACCATTTCATAGGCATAAGATTATACCAAAACCAAACTCATATAGCATAGCATCACATACAAAACAAAATCACTTATCTAGCCACATCACATAGCTACATATATATACATGTCTCAAACATACTCCAAAACAACTAGCCTATACATGCCATATTTAGCTATTTACACATTCAAAAGTACCAAAGTTGAGTTTAATAGTATGGTGATGATCCTCGAAGGTCCCCAAGCCTCTCGTAGCTTTAACGATCTATAAAACAGAACAAACACACACAAAGTAAGCTTTCAAAAGCTTAGTAAGCCATATACAAATAAACTTAGCATAAAATGCACATAACCATATTGATACATTGGCATTAATGTTTCTCAATGCATATTTATCACAAATTCTTTGGCTCATTTACTTAGCCATAGCTTGCCACATTCTTCAACTCAAATATAACATATACACATAGCTCATCCAAGCATATATTCACATATTATCTCATCATTTCTTTACACATATTCACCTTAGTAAGTTCATACAGACACTTACCTTTCATACACACATAGTGTACTTTTCAAACGTACCTGAAACGGATATACAACTCACATAGTCGTTCATTTCTCGGACTTTCCCGTTGAACCGTTTGGAAATAAATAGGATACTCAGAGTGCTCGAAATAGTCGTACAATGCCAACGTCCTAGACGTGGTCTTACATGTAACAAAAATATCGATGCCACTGTCTCAGACATGGTCTTACACGAATCAATATGATGCCAATGTCCCAAACATGGTCTTACACGTAAATCTCATATCGATGCCAACGTCCCAGACGTGGTCTTACACGAAATCTCAAATTAATGCCAACGTCCCAGACGTGATCTTACATGATATCAAATATCGGACACCTATGTCATGACATATGTAATCCTATCTATTCCTAGGTTCGTACGGGACTTTTCAGACGTTAACACTATGTCGATTCTATCGCGGAATTCATGTACACAACATCTCATATACATTCATCATTATAAATAGTCATATGAACATACATAATTCAATACAAATACGTTTATTTGTATATTGACTTACCTCAGATTCGGATTTTCGATCGGGTTCGGTTATTTGACAACTTTTGACTTTCCTCGATCCAAATCCGTTTTCTTCGGTTCTTGATCTATACATATTCAAATTTAACCCTTTTATTCATCAACTCATTCAATTCAATCCAAAACCACATATTTAGGGCAATTTGCAAATTAAACCTCAAATTTTCACATTTGGATAATTTAGTCCCTATTTCACAAAATCACAAAATACACATAATTTCAAGTTATCCATGCCTAGCCGAATTCTCATGTAGCTCATAAAGGTCCTTACATTTCATTTATTTCACAATTTAGTCCTTCAAAATATTATTTTCTCAATTAAACTCAAAATACTCAAATTCATCAAAACTCCAAAGACAAAACTTATTAATCTATCACATATCATTCATAATTCATCCTCAAACATCATAAAACTCAAGTGTTTATCAAAGACACATTTCAAAATCATCATCAATTCTGAAAATTAAGACATGGGTTTTGTAGAGTACGAAGCAACGATTACGAAAACGTAGAAATTATCGAAAATCGATTAAAAACATACCTTGAATTTGAATCAAAAGCTAGCCGAAACCTAGCTTCTTTTTCTTTACTTCTTCTTTCTTTTATTTTGTATTTTCGGCACTAATGAATGAATATATCAACCATTTTCATGTTTTGTTTTAATTTATTATATTAATATGCCAAATTACTATACTAACCTTTATAATTTAATGTGCACATTTTATAAGCAATGTACACAACCGTCCACCACAATAAGTCATGGTATAATTGGAACATAAACACTTATCATTTAAATAACAAAGCTATTTAGCACTTTAACAAATAGTTAGCAACTTTTACCATCTACACAATTTAATCCTTTTATTAAATTAAGCATGCAAACAAACAAATTAATTCACAGAATTTTAAAACATGCTTAATCACATATCATAGGCATGGAAAATTAATATTAAGATATTTTTCTGACTCGGATTTGTGGTCCTGAAACCACTGTTCCGACTAGGGTATAAACCAGACTGTTAAAATTCTCCCCCCTTAGGGATTTTCCTCCCCAAAAATCTTACCGTTAAACAGATTTAGATATTGCTATCTCATTGAATCTTTAGGCTCCCATGTAGCCTCTTCCACTCCGTGTCGATGCCACAACACTTTTACTAACAGAATTTTCTTGTTTCTCAATTCTTTCACTTCACGAGCTAAGATACGGATCGGTTCCTCTTCATAAGTCATATCAGATTGGATTTTAATCTCAGACGGAGTAATCACATGTGACAAATCAGATCTAAATCATCTAAGGATCGATACATGAAATACATTATGAATCTTTTCTAGCTTAGGTGGCAACATCAATCTGTACGCAACTGGCCCAACACGTTCGATAATCTCATATGGCCCAATAAACCTCGGAGTCCACTTGCCTTTACGTCCGAATCGGAGTATTTTCTTCCACGGTGATACTTTCAAAAACACTTTGTCACCAATTTCAAATTATATATCTTTTCGTTTCAAGTCTGCATAGGACTTCTGACGATCTGACGCTGCTTTCAAACTATCTCGGATCACTTTCACTTTTTGTTCAGTGTCTTTTATCAAATCAACCCCGTGTATCTTATTTTCACTGAGCTTAGTCTAATACAGAGGTGTTCGACATTTGCGTCCGTACAAAGCTTCATAAGGTGCAATTTTAATGCTCGACTAAAAACTATTATTATAGGCAAATTCAATCAATGGCAGATACTGTTCCCACGTACCGTCAAACTCAAGAATGCAACATCTCAACATATCCCCAAGTATCTGAATAATCCGTTCAGACTGACCATCCGTCTTTGGATGAAATGCTGTACTAAAATGCAATTTAGTACCTAAAGCTTCTTGCAATTTCTTCCAGAACCGTGATGTAAATCTCGGATCTCTATCAGACACAATAGACAACGGCACTCCGTGCAATCTCACAATATCAGAAATGTAAAGCTCAGCTAGTTTATCAAGCGAGTAATCAGATCGTACCGAAATAAAATGAGAAGATTTCGTCAAACGATCAATTACGACCCAAATCACATTTTTCTTTCTCGGAGTCAAAGGCAATCCAGAAACAAAATCCATTCGTCACTCTATCCCATTTCCACTAGGGAATCAGAATCGGTTGCAACAAACCAGACGGAACCTGATGTTCAGCTTTAACTTGTTGACAAACTAAACATTTCGAAATAAAGTCAGAAATGTCTCGTTTCATACCTGACCACCAATAGTGTTGCTTCAGATCATGGTACATCTTTGTATTACCTGGATGAACAGATAGACGACTGTTATGTGCTTCATTCAAAATCAACTGAATTAGCTCAGGGTTTCTCAGAACAAAAATTCGATCTCGAAACCTCAAGCAATCATCAACATCAACTCGAAATTCAAAATCAAAGTTTTAATCACACTGAGCTCGTTTTGCTAGCATTTCATTATCAACTTTCTGAGCATCACATATTTGTTGTAAAAACAACGGTTTTGCTTTCAATTCAGCTAACACTGAACCATCATCAGACAGATCTAAATGAACATTCATAGCATGCAATGCAAACAATGACTTCCGGCTCAAAGCATCAGCAACGACATTTGCTTTACCCATGTGATAATCTATCATAAGCTCGTAGTCTTTCAACAACTCTAACCATCTTCTCTGACGCAGATTCAAATCTTTCTAGGTCATCAAATACTTCAAACTTTTATGATCTGAAAACACGTGACATTTCTCATCGAATAGATAATGACGCCAAATCTTTAATACGAACACAATTGCAGCTAGCTCAAGGTCGTGTGCCGGATAGTTCTTTTCATGCGGATTTAGTTGTCTCGAGGCATAAGCTATAACTTTGCCTTCCTGCATCAAAACACATCCCAAACCATTTAACGAAGCATCAGTGTAAATCATGAATTTTTTACCTAATTCTGGCTGTACTAGCACTAGAGCTTCGGTTAACAAAGTTTTCAACTGATCGAAGCTTTTCTGATATTTATCGGACCATTCAAATCTCACATCTTTCTGAAGCAATTTAGTCAACGGAGTATCTATCATCAAAAAGCCTTTTACGAACCTTCGATAATAACCAGCAAGTCCCAGAAAACTGCGAACTTCAGACACATTCTTCGGAGGTTCCCATTCCAAAATAGCAGAAGTCTTATTCGGATCAACTCGTATTCCAGAGGCTGATACAATATTTCCCAGAAAACTGACTTCACGCAACCAGAATTCACATTTTCTGAATTTCGCATACAATTGCTTATCTTGCAAAGTTTGCAACACAATTCTCAGATGCTCGATATACCCGTTTTCATCACGTGAATAAATCAAAATGTCGTCAATGAAAACAACAATAAATTGATCTAAATGCGGTCTGAAAATTCTATTCATCAGATCCATAAAATTGGTATGACCTATCCATGAACACCATAGCCCCAAACCGGTCTGGACTGTGAGGTTGAGAGATAAGTAGTTCTTTCCGATTCATTAGTTTAGTGGAAGGTGTAGAATATTAAGAGATCCTATTAAGGTAATGACTGGTTGATTAAATAGAAACCCAAAATAGGAATTAGTTATGATCACCAAAGTGAGCTAATAACCCATGACTAGATTAGTGAGGGATAGACCCATAAATTATTGGTATCATTAATGTAGGTATAGAGTACAAGTGTGTTAAGAGCCTATTTATAGAGTTAGGGTTGAGGACGATAACCCTCACTTGTACTTTATGGGTCTATCCCTCACTTGTACTAAAAGCTAATCACCTGAGGTTGAGGATGATGAAAACCCTAACTCTATAAATAAAATCTTTATGGGTCTATCCCTCACTTGGCGTTAATTATACCAATAGTTTTCAAAATTATAAAAGCTTTACTTTAATTTTTTTTCTGGTAAGTAAGCTTAAGACATGTTGTTCCATCTTGTAAGTTAGTGATATTCATTTCATTTTTAATACTTATATTCTTGGTGGGTTTTCTACAAAAATTTTATGCATATTTGAATAGTATTCATTATTTATATTCTTGGTAAATTTTGGCCATTACTGGTGTGAAGAAAAATTATAGTCTATGATAAGTTGAGAAGATTGTGAAAGTGGTTGGGAAATATAGCAAGTCAAATCCTACTAAATATTAGTTATTTTCCCAAAAGTCCCTTGCATTGAAGTTACTTTCTTTTTAATCACGAATTAAGGAAGTAATGCAAATTATCTCAATCACGTCGTCTTTTTCTTTATTTCCTTCTTAAATTCCATCCCTTTTCTTTATTATTTACTAATAGACTATACCAATCATCTAATTCCATCATAATTATTCAACTACAAGTCACAAAGAAATATCTATGAACCAACATAGAAAATACATTGAAACTCTTCCCGCTCTATATAGACATATAGATATAGTCTGCAAAGTTTTACACTCACTTTGTTCGATCATTTAAAATGAATTTCCAAATGTAGAAAACAAATACACAGTAGCTCAATTTCTATACCCATGGAAGTGTTGCAAAATTGTTCACCTGGTGTGTTTTTATATATAAACATATTTATGGCGTTTTGGAGGAGTAAGGGAAGAAAAACAAGACACAGAACAAGACAGCAAGATGCAAGAAATATTTTTACTTACTCACAAACATGCAGCAAGGGAGCTTATGGTTGATAGCTCATTTTGCTCATTTTCTTAATCAGAAAAAAAATAAATTTATAGCCAAATACATCACCAAATACTACCTACTACCACTAAGTAGCCTAGTAACTTGATAAACATTGCTTGTACACATAAACAAGCCACCTAAACTAGTCATCCAACACCTAAACATATCAAGTTACCATTAGCTTGTTCATTTTCAACTAAGTTCAATTAAAATGTAACTAAACAAATACCTTGTTGTTACAACAACCATACGTTCTGCAGCATGTTTACAAGCTGCATACACTTTAACCAAAACTATCACAATAGCATGATTGACCAATTTTCAGCACATACCAATTCTTGATTACTAAAAAGCTTTTTTTTATTAAAACATAGAATTCATTATTTTTAAGGTGAGGCATGGACAAGACCATGCATAATGTATAAGGTGACAAAAACCATGAAGCATTATTGTCTCTTCACCTATTTAATGCCCAACTTTCCCCACTGGGCCTGCATTGTAACATCCCGGTTTAGGGCCTAGTCAGAATAGTGGTGCGAGACCACAAATCCGAGGGTTATAAATGAATTATTGAGGTTTATTCCTTGTATGCATGCTAGTGTGAAAGTTTCATGAAGCAATTTTGTGAAATTGTGGTTGAATTGTCCAAAAGGACTAAATTGCAAAAGTTGCAAAATGTGTGTTTCTAGAAGCTATATGTGTGAAATAGCTTTAGATTATTAATTAGAGGTCCTTAAATAGTAATTTATCAAAATTCTAATTTTTGGACAAAAATGGGCATGGATGAGTTAAAATTTGAAGTTTATCAAAAAGGGCATTTTGGTCATTTAGTTAATAAGTGATTAAATAGGTGAAAAGATGACAAAAATTCACTCATCTTCTCCCCCAAGCTGCCGAAAATTTCAATAGCCATTGTTAGGGCTCTTTCAATTTTTCAAGCTTGCTAGTAAGTGCTCTTAAGCCCGGTTTTTGATATTCTTCGTATTTTTGAAGTCCTAGTAGCATGAGTAAGCTATTTTTAGCTTTTTGGTGAGCTATTATGGATGTTCAAAAATGTACATATGTATGACATAAATGTATTTTGATGTTTTATGGAAGAATATGAAAGATTGATGTAGTAGAAACATCTTTTGCTAAGTGATTTTCCATGAAAATGCCTGTAGGGACTAGTTTGTGAAAAACTTTAGTTTGGTCATACATATGTGGTTTAGTGATAATTGATGATAGCTTTAGTTGAATAAGTGGTTTGGCTAAGCATGAAAGACTAGAAAGTTGAATAAAAATCACTTTACGAGCCTTTGGGACTAAAGTGTGAATATGAGAAAGTTTAGGGGCAAAATAGTAATTTTGCTAAAGTATGAGATGTGGGTCAATTTAGTCAATGTATGTATTGAATAATCTGATTTATTCATTATAGGTCAATAAAGACGAAGCCCGAATCGAAACCGAGGCAAAAGCAAGGTGGTGGACTAAATTGCATATTTCTATACTTTTGAGTATCGAGGCAAGTCTATGCATAAACAATGCATTCATACTTACAATTTGTTGATGATAGCTAGTGTGTAGCTTGTTCGAGATTGATTGAAAACCTATGTGGTCCAAGTAGAATGAATGTAGTAGAATTGTGAATGGATGTTTAATTAAGTAGACATGTGAATCTGTAGTGATAATGCTAGATGGTAGGCTAAGTGCGATACCATCCTAATGCATATTGACGATGAGCTGGCTATGTGCGATGCTATCGTGAGGTATATCGTTTAGTAGGCTAAGTGAGAAACCCCTATGATTACCTTTGTGGTAGGCTAAGTGCGATACCACCTTATTAATCGGTTGTGGTGTGCTAAGTGCGAAACCACCGAGACATTTGCTGTATGGGTTAACTGTGTGGATTAGCCATGTGATGTATTATTAAGTTAATTAGCTGTGTGGATGAATTATTGAGAAATAATGATGTGTTGTATATTGTGTAAATGTGACATTGAATGCAGGGGTGCATTTTGATGGTTATAAGTATGTGACTCATGATGTGTTGGAAATGTGGTAAGGGATAGAAAGAGTAAGCATAGTTGTGAATTACTTATGTTGGTATAATGCTAATTGTTGCTTAGCTTATACTATGTTGCTTAATTGTTTATGTGTAAACTTACTAAGCTCAAAGCTTAGTCTCTTTCTTTTCCCTTGTCTTATAGATTAAAAGAGTTGAATCAAGATACGAGGATCATCAGAAGACAGCCCACATATCAGCACACTTTGGTACATGAAACTTAATGTTTTGTATATGGCATGTATAGAGGCTAGACAAGTTAGTGGATTTTGTTGTAAATGGCTAAGATGTGTTGGCCTTTAGATGGATAGCTTATTTTGTATAATGCCATGGTTGTTGGCTATTACATTATATGAAAGAAAGATGTAGTTTTCTATGTGAGAATGCACTTCAATTTGAGTTGATTATGATGGTGTTAGATGAGTATATGTTGTGTATGCTAGAAGGGTGAAAAGAGCTTGGCACATAGCTTTGTTCTTGTCCATGTGGATAGACACACGGGCGTGTGTCTAGACCATGTGTAACACACGGTCAGCCCACGGGCGTACGCTTTGGCCGTGCGTCCCCTGCATGTTAGTATTATAAATCAGAATAGACCACGGACTAGCTGCACGGGCGTGTGTCTAGGGCGTGTGGGATTTCCAGTGTTAGACCACGGACTAGCTGCACGGGCGTGTGTCTAGGGCGTGTGGGATTTCCAGTGTTGGCCACGGGTTATCCACACGGGCGTGTGTCTAGACTCTAGGCCGTGTTAAGTAGTCAGTGTGCACCACGGGTGGTAAGCACAGGCGTGTGCCTTGGCCGTGGGGCATTGGCAGAATACTGGGTTTTTAGGCACGATTTGGGGACATGGGCGTGTGTGTCCATGTACGGGCGTGTCTAATCTTGCACGGGCGTGTGAGACCTGTATAAAGAGAAAATTTTTAAGATTGGAAAAAGTTTTGGTTTAGTCTCGAGAGCCCTCGTGTGTATGAGTGAGGCCTCGTAAGTCGAGAATGAGGTTGTTGAGATGACTTCAGAGAGTAGTTACGACGAGCCTAAGTGGCGATCAAGTGGTTTGAGTTCGATAGCATCGCCTCGGGCCCGTTACGCGTAGAACCCGGGTAAAGGGGTGTTACATTTAGTGGTATCAGAGCTATGGTCTAGTCAGTTCTAGGACTACCGTAGCGGGTGTAAGAGTCTAGCTGTACTTGCCATAGGTGTACAATGATAGTGTGGTGGTTTTTGATGATTTAAATCTTGTTTTATATAGTATATGGATTCCGATCCATTGACTGCTGATGAAGCAGCTAGTAATGCGCCGGCTCCTGCGCAAGGAACCGCACCTGTTGAGAGTGGACCCGAGGCTAGGGCTCAAGGGGAAGAGGCACGGGAAGCCTTTCTCCAAATGATGAGTAATTAGTACTCGGATTATGTTCGAGCGAACCCTAATGCTCAACCTCCTCCACCTCCTCCTCCTATACCTCAGCCAAATCTAGTGGCTCCTCAAGGTATGGATGTAGTAAGGATATCGAAGCCCCCGGTGGATAATATTAGGAAGCACGGGGCTGAGGAGTTTAGAGCTAAGGTAGATGATGACCCTGAGAGGGCAGAGTTCTGGTTGGAGAACTCGATGAGGGTGTTCGATGAACTCTCATGTACGCCTGAAGAGAGTTTGAAGTGTGTCGTATCCTTGCTGAGAGATTTGACATACCATTGGTGGAAAACATTGACGCTAGTGGTCCCGAGAGAGCGGGTGACATGGGACTTCTTTCTGGAAGAGTTTCGGAAGAAGTATATAAGCCAGAGGTTTACTGATCAAAAAAGGAAGGAATTCCTTGAGTTGAAACAAGGAAGAATGACAGTGGCAGAATATGAGCGTGAGTTTGTTAGGCTTAGCAAATACACTCAAAAATGTGTATCGACTGAGACCATCTTGTGTAAGAGGTTCGAAGATGGGCTGAATGAGGACATCAAACTCCTAGTGGGCATTTTGGAGTTGAAAGAATTTGTGGTATTAGTTGAGAGGGCAAGTAAGGCCGAAGAGTTGAGTTCAGAAAAGAGGAGGGCTGTAAGTGAAGCCCGAGATGCTAGAAAGAGGCCGATGAGCAAGTCATATCAAGCCCAGTCGAAAAGATCCAAGGAAGTGAATCCTCGGATGACAGCACCAGTGGGTTATTCGCATCGAGACTTGGGTAATACTCGATCGAGTTCGAGAGCCCAAGCTCCCTCGATGGAAAGTGTGGGCAATACAAAGAGTAAACCAGAGTGTCTAAGTTGTGGTAGGTATCACACCCGAGAGTGTTGGGGAAATATTCGAAAATGTTATAAGTGTGGTTCCCCTGACCACTTTATCCGTAACTGTCCCGAGAGGGATGAAAAGGAAGAGAGGCAAGAGCTGAGACCTAGTGATGTGTCTACGAGGGGTAGACCACCAAGGAACCCGAGAGGTGGGAATAGTGGTAGAGGTGCGCCCAGAGATTCTGCTGTGAGACCAGAGGGTTGGGCACCTGCGAGGATGTATGCTATTCGCGCTCGCGAAGAAGCATCCTCCCCTGATGTGATAACGGGTACTTTTTCTCTCTATGACACCTTCGTTATTACTTTAATAGATCCAGGGTCTACTCATTCTTATATTTGCATGAGATTAGCATCTAGTTTGAGTATGACCGTTGAGTCTACGGACATAGTGGTTAAGGTGTCAAACCCGTTAGGAAAGCATGTGTTAGTGGACAAAGTGTGTAAGAATTGTCCTTTATTGATTGAGAATCATTATTTTCCGGCAAACCTTATGTTGTTGCCGTTTGATGAGTTTGATTTAATCCTAGGCATGGATTGGTTGACTACCCATAGTGTCTTAGTGAACTATGGTAGTAAGTTTATTGAATTGAAATGTGAGAGTGGAGATGTGGTTCGGGTTGAATCAGGAAAATCGGATAGTCTACCAGTGATGATTTGTTCCCTAGTGGCTGAGAAATGTTTGAGAAAAGGATGTGAGTCCTATCTTGCTTTTGTGTTGAATACTCGAGAGGTTGGAGTAGAGTTTGAAAGCAAGTGCGAGTGGTATGTGAGTACCTGGATGTATTTCCTAAGAGTTACCGGATTACCTCCAGTGAGAGAGGTTGAATTTGGAATTGAGTTGGTTAGGGAACGGCACCTATTTCGATTGCTCCGTCTGCAGAATAGCACCAGTAGAGTTGAAAAGAACCAAGGTTCGATTGCAAGAGTTGACAGATAAGGGTTTTGCAAGACTGAGCTACTCGCCGTAGGGTGCTCCGGTATTATTCGTGAAGAAGAAAGATGGGTCTATGAGGTTGTGTATAGACTATAGACAACTGAACAAGGTGATGGTGAAGAATAAGTATCCTTTACCAAGGATTGATGATCTCTTTGATCAACTAAAGGGAGCTGCAGTGTTCTCCAAGATAGACTTGAGGTCTGGTTATTATCAGCTCAGAGTGAAAGAGCAAGATGTGTTGAAAATTGCATTCCGGACAAGGTATGGCCATTATGAGTTTTTGGTTATGCCGTTTTGTTTGATGAATGCACCTGCAATTTTTATGGATCTGATGAACCGTGTTTTCAGACTGTATGTGGACAAGTTTGTAGTTGTCTTCATTGACGACATATTGATCTATTCTCGGGATGAGAACGATCACGAAGAGCATTTGAGAATTGTTTTGCAAACTTTAAGAGATAAGCAGTTGTATGCTAAGTTTAGCAAGAGTGAGTTTTGGCTCTGAGAGGTCGGATTCCTAGGACACATGGTGTCAGGTGATGGTGTCAGATTGACCCGAGTAAGATATCGACTGTTGTGGATTGGAAACCACCGAGGAACGTGTCAAAAATCAGAAGTTTCTTGGGATTAGCGGGATATTATAGACGTTTCGTAAAGGGGTTCTCTGTGATTGCCACCCCAATAACGAAACTATTGCATAAAGATGTCAAGTTTGAATGGACTGAGACATGTCAACAGAGCTTCGAGAGACTGAAGACAATGTTGACTGAGGCACCGGTTTTGGTTCAACCAGAATCGGGGAAAGAGTTCGTGGTTTATAGTGATGCGTCGTTTAATGGTCTCGGTTGCGTGTTGATGCAAGAGGGTAAGGTAGTCGCTTACGCCTCGAGGCAGCTAAAGCCGCACGAGAAGAATTATCCGACTCATGATTTACAGTTGGCTGCGATTGCTTTTGCGTTAAAGATTTGGCGACATTACTTGTATGGTGAGAAGTGTCGAATCTTTACGGATCACAAGAGTTTAAAGTATTTGATGGATCAGAAGGATCTGAATCTGAGACAGAGTCGGTGGCTTGAGTTGTTGAAAGACTATGAGTTAGTCATTGATTACCACCCGGGAAAAGCGAATGTGGTTGCGGATGCCTTGAGTAGGAAATCCTTGTATGCTCTAAGAGTTATGAGCACGAGTTTAGCATTGTCTGACGATGGTGCTATTTTGGTAGAGTTGAGAGCTAAGCCGCTATTTGTTCAACAAATATGTGAGGCTCAGAGAATTGACAGTGAGATGCAAGCTAAGATAGCTAAGTGTGGATCAGAAAGTGATTCTGATTTTCGAGTGGATTTGAATGGTTGTCTGATGTATCGTGACAGAATTTGTGTTCCTAAAGATGAGGAGTTGATTCGAAAAGTTTTGCATGAGGCCCAAAGTGGATGTTTGTCAGTACATCCGGGCAATACGAAAATGTACAACAACTTGAGGAAGTTGTATTGGTGGACAGGCATGAAAAGAGATATTTCAGAGTTTGTGACAAAGTGTTTAATTTGTCAACAAGTGAAAACTGAGCATCAAGAGCCTTCATTGCTTGACCCGATGAATGGTACCCGAATGGAAGTGGGATCGAATTACCATGGATTTAAATAGCAGGGTTGCCGATGACTCAGAAAGAGAGATCTTTGTGTGGGTTGTTGTGGATAGATTGACAAAGTCGGCTCACTTTATTCCAGTACGTGTTGATTATTCACTGGATAAGTTAGCTGAGTTGTATGTGGCAGAGATAGTGAGATTGCATGGTGTACCTGTGTCTATTATATCGAATAGAGATCCGAGGTTTACTTCGAGATTTTGGAAGAAGTTGTAAGAAGCCATGGGTACAAGATTGAATTTCAGCACTGCATTCCATCCGCAAACTGATGGTCAGTCTGAAAGAGTGATTCAAGTTCTTGAAGATATGCTTCGGTGCTGTGTGCTAGAATTCGAAAGTAGTTGGGAGAGATATCTACCTTTGGTCGAATTCGCCTATAACAACAGTTATCAGTCAAGTATACAGATGGCACCGTATGAGGCTTTGTATGGTCGTAAGTGTCGGACTCCTTTGTATTGGACCGAGCTTAGTGAGAAGCGGATCCATGGGGTCGATCTAGTGAAAGAAACCGAAGAGAAGGTGAAAGTAATCCGTAATAGTTCTGAGAGTCGCCTTCGACCGGCGTAAGTCGTACGCGAATTTGAAAAGAAAAGAAATTGAGTTTGAAGTGGGCGACAAAGTGTTTTTGAAAGTGTCCCCGTGGAAGAAGATTATGAGATTTGGACTGTAACACCCCATACCCGAGTCCGAGGCTTAGACCGGATACGAGATATTACTATGCTTTAACTTGCTCAATCATGCACTTACGGGCTGTAAAATTTTGTTCCGAATTAAAAACTTCTCTTTCTCAGTCTAATCATACATTTCATAGGCCTACGAGGCCTTATACACGTATATAAAAACTATCGGAACTTAATCAGAAACTTTTCTTTAAAGCAGGGGTCACACGCCCATGTGGTTTGGTACACGCCCGTGCACCCCTTTACACTCCCATGTCTTCCGACCGTGGTCGACACTGACTAATTACACACGGCCTTGACACGCCCGTGGACTTAGACCGTGTACTATACCTTGATATACTGACTTATTAACACGGTCGGGGCACACGTCCATGTTCCAACCGTGTGTCATGCACGGCTTCAACACACGGCCGTGGGATTAGCCCGTGGCCTATTCTGACTTATGAGACTAAGGTGCAGGTTACGCACGGCCTAGATACACGCCCATGTGTCTAACCGTGTGGGCACTTAGAGGCTATTTACCAAGCCAATGGCCACACTAAAAAAAGTATCCAAACCATTATTTAATTCAACAACTCAACTACTACATCTTTCATGAACTAGAATGCATACTTCATTGATAAATAAAAACATACATACTTAATCATTCAAGGCCAATCTCTTTGGCCATATACAAAAGAATACTAGTCTTGATAGCCAACATTTTAACTCAAAATGAAATGCTTCCTATGCATGCCATACTTAATGTAAACAACTTGGCTATACCAAAATAGCGATTGATAGTGTGCTCCGAGCTCCGATGACAATGATCCACGAGATTAGCTTGGCGGAACTACATGGAAAGAAAGAGTGAAAGACGTAAGCATTTAGCTTAGTAAGTTTGCATATAATGCACATAACAACATACTTGCTTAAATTAAACCATTTGACATAAACAATGGCATCATAATTTCAGCTATAAAGCTTACTTGCTAATACTTGATTCTTACATATCTCATGATACTTACTAGTCTCATACTTGTGAGGTAAACAAGGTACCTGTATCACTTGATCACATTGATCAGCATACATTTACATAATAATCATAATCTCTAATTTATCATTCATAACATGAATAATACTCATTTTCACTTGATAATAACTTTGCTTACTTAGCTTTCTTGTTATCTCATTTGAACTTAGCTCGTTTGCCCAGTGAATTTATATGAATAACCAAGGATACTAAATCTCATCTCACATAACTCAATACCAAAGCCATATCCTAGATACGGTCTTACATGGAATGTCTCATCTTGGTTTCGAGGCCATGTCTTGACATGGACTTATACGAAGTCTTTCTCGTGAGTCCCTTTGGAACTTACCATTTCCATGTCTTGACATGGTCTTACTTGGTATCTTTGCTCATGAACTGGTCAATGCCGAGCCTTGTCTTGGGCTTACATGAAATCTCTTTCTCTTGATAGCTTTTCAATGTCAAGCTTGCCTTGGACTTACATGACATCTTTGCTTGGAGACTCACCAATGCCATGCCTTGGCTTGGACTTACATGGGTCTTCATCTCATAACAACTCTTCAATGCCAAGATTTGTCTTGGTCTTACATGATATCTTGTCTGATTTCCGATGCCATGCCTCGGCTTGGACTTGTACAGACTTTCTCATTTCATGTGATAGATCGAGTATCCTAAGCTATTCATCTTCAATCAGGGCTTTCTCATGCTTGATCTTATTGATTACTTTGTTTAACATAACATTAAACATTTTCATAATAATATTGTACATTATACTAAGCAATTCAATGATATTAATCATAAAGCTTAGAAGTCATACAAACTTACCTCGATATACAAAATGTATGTAGATATGCAATTTAGCCCTCGACTTTGTTCTTGCCTCGGTTTCGATTCGGGCTTCGTTTTTCTTGATTAGCAAGCTTGAAAGATGAACAAACCCTAGCTATGGTTTCTTGGAAAATTTCGGCAATGAGGAAGAAGATGAATGAAATTTTTATCATCTTTTTCCCATTTTAATCATTTAAATGGTAAATGACTAAAATGCCGTTCTCTTTAAAAATTTCTATTTTACTAACTCATGTCCATTTTTGTCCAAAAATTATAATTTGGGCAAATTGCTATTTAAGGACTCATAATTAATATTCTAAAGCTATTTCATACAAAAAGCTTCTAGAAACTCATATTTTGCAACTTTTGCAATTTAGTCCTTTTTGATCATTCTATGTCAATTTCACAAAATTTCTACATGGAACTTTAGTACTATGATGCAAACAAGTCATAAACCTTAAGAACTCAATTTTACTGACTCGGGTTTGTGGTCTCGCACCACTATTCCGACTAGGCCCTGAATCGGGATGTTACAATTCTCCCCCTCTTAGGAATTTTTGTCCTCAAAAATCTTACCAGCAAATAGGTTTGGGTACTGGTTTCTCATGATTTCTTCTGGTTCCCACGTAGCTTCTTCTATTCAATGTCTTTGCCACAATACTTTTACCAGGGCAATACTTTTATTCCTTAGCTGCTTGACTTCCCGAGCTAAAATCTTAGCTGGTTCTTCACCATAAGTCATGTCGGGATGAATCTTTATCTCTGACGGAGTAATTACATGTGAAGGATCTGATCGGTAGCGTCTCAACATTGACACGTGAAACACATCATGTATCTTTTCTAACTCTGATGGTAGAGCCAATCTGTAAGCTACCGGTCCAACTTTTTCAGTAATCTCATACGGTCCAATAAAACATGGACTCAACTTGCCTTTCCGGCCAAATCTGAGAACTTTTCTCCATGGTGACACTTTCAAGAAAACTTTGTCTCCGACTTGATACTCCATCTCTTTTCTTTTTAAGTCCGAATAGGACTTCTGTCTGTCTGATGCAGCTTTTAAACATTCTTTTATCACTTTCACTTTCTCTTCAGCTTCTCTAACCAAATCAACCCCATAAATTTGGTTTTCCTTGAGTTCAGTCCAATATAGAGGCATTCTGCACTTTCGCCCATATAGAACCTCATAAGGCGCCATCTTTAAACTCGACTGAAAAATATTATTGTAGGCAAACTCTACCAATGGGAGAAACTTTTCCCAACTGCCTCGGAATTCAAGAATATAACAACTGAGCATATCTTCGAGTACTTGAATTAACCTCTCCGACTGACCGTCAGTTTGAGGATGAAAAGCGGTACTAAAGTTCAACTTTGTACCCAAGGCCTCTTGCAACTTCTTCCAAAATTTGGATGTAAACCTCGGATCTCTATCCGAGATAATTGACATCGGAAAACCGTGAAGCCTTACTATTTCTGAAATGTACAAGTTTGCCAACTTGTCTAGAGTGTAATCAACTCGAATAGGTATAAAATGAGCTGACTTCGTGAGTCTATCAACTATAACCCATACGTCATCTTTCTTGCTCGGAGATAATGGTAGACCTGTTACAAAATCCATAGTAATATGGTCTCATTTCCACTCTGGAACTAAAATGGGTTGAAGCAAACCCGAAGGTACTTGGTGTTCAGCCTTTACTTGCTGACAAATCAAGCATTTGGAAACGAACTCTGAAATATCTTTCTTCATTCTCGGCCACCAATACTGTTGTTTCAAGTCATTATACATCTTGGTACTACCCGGATGTACAGACAAACACCCATTATGGAACTCATGCAAAATTTTCTGAATAAGCTCTTCTTTTCTCGGTACACAAGCTCTATCTTTGAACATCAGAATTCCATTGGGACTAATCCGGAAGTCAGATTCAACATCTGTCTCACACTGAGCTCTCTTGACTTGCAATTCACTATATTCTTCTTGAGCTTCAATGATCTCTTGGAGGAAAGTTGGTCTAGCTCTCAACTCGGCTAGAATAGAACCATCGTCGGATAAAGTCATCCGTGAATTCATTGCCCTTAATGCAAATAGGGGCTTTCTACTCAAAGCGTCGGCAACCACATTTGCCTTCCCAAGATGGTAGTCAATGACCATCTCATAATCTTTTATCAACTCTAACCATCTCCTCTGTCTTAGGTCCAACTCTCTCTGCGTCATCAAGTACTTCAAACTTTTGTGATCAGTGAAAATCCGACATCTCTCACCATATAGGTGATGTCTCCATATCTTCAATGTGAAGACTATGGCAGCCAACTCTAAATCATGCGTCGGATAATTCTTCTCATGAGGCTTCAACTGTCTGGAGGCATAAGCAATCACTTTGCCTTCTTGCATAAGTACACACCCTAATCCATTTAAGGATACATCATCAGTAAATTACAAATTCTTTCCCGTCTCAAAGTTGTACTAAAACTGGGCTTCACAACATTGCCTTCAACTTCTCGAAACTTTGTTGGCATCGTTCAGTCTACTCAAACTTCACATTTTTCTGTAACAATTTAGACATCGAGGTTGCAATCATGGAAAACCCCTTGATGAATCGTTTGTAATAGCCGGCTAGGCCTAGAAAACTTCTAATCTCAGAGATATTCTTTGGTGGCTTCCAGTCCATAATAGCCAAAATCTTACTGGGGTCTACACGAACTCCTTCTCCCGAGACAATATGTCCCAGAAATCCTACTTCCGTGAGCTAAAATTCACTTTTATTGAACTTGGCATATAATTGATTTTCTCGTAGAATTTGTAAAACTGTCCGTAGGTGCTCAGCATGCTCATTCTCATCTCGGGAATAAATCAGTATGTCGTCAATGAAAACGACTACAAACCTATCAAGGTATGGTCTAAAAATGCGGTTCATTAAGTCCATGAATACCGCTGGAGCATTGGTCAAACCAAAGGGCATGACTAAAAATTCATAATGCCCATACCTTGTTCGAAAGGCTGTCTTAGACACATCTGATTCTTTTACTCTTAGCTAGTAGTACCCTGATCTCAAGTCTATTTTGGAGAACACAGTGGCTCCTTTCAATTGGTCGAATAAATCATCGATCTTTGGCAATGGGTACTTGTTCTTTACTATCACTTTATTAAGTTGACGGTAATCTATGCACAATCTCATAGTGCCATCTTTCTTTTTCACAAATAAAACCGGAGCACCCCATGGTGAACAACTTGATCTTGCAAAACCTTTGTCTGTCAACTCTTGCAACTGTGACTTCAGCTCCTTCAACTCCGTTGGAGCCATTCTGTAAGGAGTAATAGATATTGGTACAGTACCAGGAGCTAGCTCAATGCTGAACTTAACCTCTCTAACAGGTGGTAGTCTTGGTAATTCTTCGAGAAAAACATCCACGTATTCACATACTATCGGTACTGACTCAATCTTTAACTCTGTTTCTTTATCATTCATCACAAAGGCCAAATATACTTCGTACCCCTTTCTTACATATCTATACGCCGTCATACGAGAAATCACTGTTGGTGATTTACTTTGCTCATCTGATTCTATATGGAGAGTATCCCCATTCTCACATCTCATCTCGATATATTTCTTCCCACAATTAACTATTACATTATGGGTGGTCAACCAGTCCATACCAAGAATGATGTCAAACTCATCAAATGGTAGCAACATAAGATTTGCTTTAAAGTAATGACCTCTAATCATTAATGGACATTCTCTACATACTTCATTCACTAACACACTCTTGCCTAAAGGATTAGACACTTTAATCGCAAATTCTGTAGAATCTATAGGCATTTTCATACTGGATACTAGTTTCACACAAATGTAAGAGTGTGTGGATCCAGGATCTATTAAAGCAATAACTTTAACATCATGAAGAGAAAAGGTACCCGTAATAACATCAGGAGAAGATGCCTCTTCGCGAGCGCGAATGACATAAGTCCTCGCAGGCGCCCTACCCTCGGTTCTCACAGCCTGCTCTCTAGGGTTACCTCTTCCACTTGCCCCACTTCCCAGGGTTCCTCTCTGCTTCTTCTCTAACCACACTCCCGGATCTCGGGTTCTGAGTTCTTTCTTCTTTTGTCATCTCTGGACAATCTTTTATGTAGTGGTCCTGGGAACCACATCTGAAACATGCGTTTTCATGTGCTCGACATTCTCCAAGATGACGTCTGCCACACTGTGGGCATTCAGGTCTGTCAAATCTAATATTCCCAACACTTGCAACTGAGGTAGTCTGTGCTTTATTCTGTGAATATTGTTTACTCTTGTCTTTCCTTGAAAACCCAGTGGAAGTAGCAGATCGGGTAGGGAAATCTCTTAACTTCTTGGATGAAGATTGGAATGACTTATTCCACTGTCTCTTCCTAGAGTCACGAGACTCCATTTCAGACTTTCTTTTCTCTTTTACTAATTCCTCGGCTTTACAAGCCCTCTCTACTAGCACAACAAATTCCTTTAGTTCTAGGACAGCAACAAACAGTTTGATGTCCTCATTCAACCCGTCTTCAAATCTTTTACTCATGATGGCCTCAGTGGACACGCATTCGCGAGCGTACTTACTGAGTCGTACAAACTCACGTTCATAGTCAGTCACTGACATCTTGCCTTGCTTCAGTTCTAGGAATTCCTTCCTTTTCTGGTCCACAAACCTTTGACTGATATACTTTTTCTTGAATTCTTCTTGGAAAAATTCCCATGTGATCCTTTCCCTCGGTACCACCGACACAAGGGTGTTCCACCATTGGTAAGCAGAATCTCTTAGAAGAGAGACTACACACTTCATGCATTCCTCAGGTGTGCACGACAACTCATTAAATACCCTGATAGTATTTTCTATCCAGAACTCAGCCTTTTTCGGATCATCATCTTTTCTAGCCTAGAATTCTTCTGCCCCATGTTTCCTGATTCTATCAACCGGAGGCTTCTCTCCTCTTACCACCTCTACTACTTGAGGGGCTACTGGATAGGTTGAGGAATAGGTGCGGGTGGAGGGGGTTGCGTATTCGGGTTCGTACGAACGAACTCCGTATACCATGTGTTCATCATGCGAAGGAAGGCTTCTCTAGCCTCTTCTCCTCCTTCTTGACTCACCGTAGTGGGTCTATTCTCATTCTCGTTCGGCACCGTCCCTTCAGCGGGAGCCGGCGCGTTACTTTCTACATCATCCTCCACAGCTCTATCGGGATCCATTTACTAAATGTATAAACATAATTTAAGTCGTCAGGAGTCGTCACACTATCATTATAAAAACATTCTTACGTATGGCATGTATGGCTAGACTCGTGCTCGTGCTACGTTAGTCCTAGAACCGACTAAATCATAGCTCTGATACCACTAAATGTAACACCCCATACCCGAGTCCGAGGCTTAGACCGGATACGAGATATTACTATGCTTTAACTTGCTCAATCATGCACTTACGGGCTGTAAAATTTTGTTCTGAATTAAAAACTTCTCTTTCTCAGTCTAATCATACATTTCATAGGCCTACGAGGCCTTATACATGTATATAAAAACTTTCAGAACTTAATCAGAAACTTTTCTTTAAAGCAGGGGTCACACGCTCATGTGGTTTGGTACACGCCCGTGCACCCCTTTACACGCCCATGTCTTCTGACCGTGGTCGACACTGACTAATTACACACGGCCTTGACACACCCGTGGACTTAGACCGTGTACTATACCTTGATATACTGACTTATTAACACGGCCGGGGCACACGCCCATGTTCCAACCGTGTGTCATGCACGGCTTCAACACACGGCCGTGGGATTAGCCCGTGGCCTATTCTGACTTATGAGACTAAGGTGCAGGTTACGCACGGCCTAGACACACGCCCGTGTGTCTAACCGTGTGGGCACTTAGAGGCTATTTACCAAGCCAATGGCCACCTTGAAAACAAGTATCCAAACCAATATTTAATTCAACAACTCAACTACTACATGTTTCATGAACTATAATGCATACTTCATTGATAAATAAAAACATACATACTTAATCATTCAAGGCCAATCTCTTTGGCCATATACAAAAGAATACTAGGCTTTATAGCCAACATTTTAACTCAAAATGAACTGCTTCCTATACATGCCATACTTAATGTAAACAACTTGGCTATACCAAAATAGCGATTGATAGTGTGCTCCGAGCTCCGATGACAATGATCCACAAGATTAGCTTGGCGGAACTACATGGAAAGAAAGAGTGAAAGACGTAAGCATTTAGCTTAGTAAGTTTGCATATAATGCACATAACAACATACTTGCTTAAATTAAACCATTTGACATAAACAATGGTATCATAATTTCATTATATAAAGCTTACTTGCTCATACTTGATTCTTACATATCTCATGATACTTACTAGTCTCATACTTGTGAGGTAAACAAGGTACTGTATCACTTGATCACATTGATCAAGCATACATTTACATAATAATCATAATCTCTAATTTATCATTCATAACATGAATAATACTCATTTTCACTTGATAATAACTTTACTTACTTAGCTTTCTTGTTATCTCATTTGAACTTAGCTCGTTTTCCCGATGAATTTATTTGAATAACCGAGGATACTAAATCTCATCTCACATAACTCAATACCAAAGCCATATCCTAGATACGGTCTTACATGGAATGTCTCATCTTGGTTTCGAGGCCATGTCTTGACATGGACTTATACGAAGTCTTTCTCGTGAGTCCCTTTGGAACTTACCATTGCCATGTCTTGACATGGTCTTACTTGGTATCTTTGCTCATGAACTGGTCAATGCCGAGCCTTGGCTTGGGCTTACATGAAATATCTTTCTCTTGATAGCTTTTCAATGCCAAGCTTGCCTTGGACTTACATGATAACTTTTCAATGCCAAGCTTGCCTTGGACTTACATGACATCTTTGCTTGGAGACTCACCAATGCCATGCCTTGGCTTGGACTTACATGGGTCTTCATCTCATAACAACTCTTCAATGCCAAGAATTTTCTTGGTCTTACATGATATCTTGTCTGATTTTCGATGCCATGCCTCGGCTTGGACTTATACGGACTTTCTCATTTCATGTGATAGATCGAGTATCCTAAGCTATTCATCTTCAATCAGGGCTTTCTCATGCTTGATCTCATTGATTACTTTGTTTAACATAACATTAAACATTTTCATAATAATATTGTACATTATACTAAGCAATTCAAAGATATTAATCATAAAGCTTAGAAGTCATACAAACTTACCTCGATATACAAAATGTATGTAGATATGCAATTTAGCCCTCGACTTTATTCTTGCCTCGGTTTCGATCCGGGCTTCGTTTTTCTTGATTAGCAAGCTTGAAAGATGAACAAACCCTAGCTATGGTTTCTTGGAAAATTTCGGCAATGAGGAAGAAGATGAATGAAATTTTTATCATCTTTTTCCCATTTTAATCATTTAAATGGTAAATGACTAAAATGCCCTTCTCTTTAAAAATTTCTATTTTACTAACTCATGTCCATTTTTGTCCAAAAATTATAATTTGGGCAAATTGCTATTTAAGGACTCATAATTAATATTCTAAAGCTATTTCATACAAAAAGCTTCTAGAAACTCATATTTTGCAACTTTTGCAATTTAGTCCTTTTTGATCATTCCATGTCAATTTCACAAAATTTCTACATGGAACTTTAGTACTATGATGCAAACATGTCATAAACCTTAAGAACTCAATTTTACTGACTCGGGTTTGTGGTCTCGCACCACTATTCTGACTAGGCCCTGAATCGGGTGTTACATGGACAAAAATGGAAATTGAGTCCAAGGTTTATAGGGCCGTATGAGATTACAGATAGAGTTGGGCCTGTAGCAACCGGTTGGCTTTGCTGGTAGAGTTGGAAAAGATCCATAATGTGTTCCATGTGTCGATGTTACGACGGTATCGCTCCGATCCTTCACATGTGATTCCTTCGGCGGAAATTGAGATAAGACCGGATATGTCTTATGAAGAGGAGCCGATTAAGATCTTGGCTCGAGAAGTGAAACAGTTGAGAAATAAGAGCATAGCACTAGTGAAAGTGTTATGGCAGAAAAATGGTGTGGAAGAGGCTACGTGGGAAACGGAAGAAGCTATGAGAGAGCAACATTCAAACCTCTTTACTGGTAAGATTTTCTGGGGACGAAAATCTCTAAAGAGGAGAGTTGTAACATCCCGGTTTAGGGCCTAGTCGGAATAGTGGTGCGAGACCACAAATCCGTGGGTTATAAATGAGTTATTGAGGTTTATGCCTTGTATGCATGCTAGTGTGAAAGTTTCATGAAGCAATTTTGTGAAATTGTGGTTGAATTGTCCAAAAGGACTAAATTGCAAAAGTTGCAAAATGTGTGTTTCTAGAAGCTATATGTGTGAAATAGCTTTAGATTATTAATTAGAGGTCCTTAAATAGTAATTTATCCAAATTCTAATTTTTGGACAAAAATGGGCATGGATGAGTTAAAATTTGAAGTTTATCAAAAATGGCATTTTGGTCATTTAGTTAATAAGTGATTAAATAGGTGAAAAGATGACAAAAATTCACTCATCTTCCCCCCCAAGCTGCCGAAAATTTCAATAGCCATTGTTAGGGCTCTTTCAATTTTTCAAGCTTGCTAGTAAGTGCTCCTAAGCCCGGTTTTTGATATTCTTCGTATTTTTGATGTCCTAGTAGCATGAGTAAGCTATTTTTAGCTTTTTGGTGAGCTATTATGGATGTTCAAAAATGTACATATGTATGACATGCATGTATTTTGATGTTTTATGGAAGCATATGAAAGCTTGATGAAGTAGAAACATCTTTTGCTAAGTGATTTTCCATGAAAATGCATGTAGGGACTAGTTTGTGAAAAACTTTAGTTTGGTCATACATATGTGGTTTAGTGAGAATTGATGATAGCTTTAGTTGAATAAGTGGTTCGGCTAAGCATGAAAGACTAGAAAGTTGAATAAAAATCACTTTACGAGCCTTTGGGACTAAAGTGTGAATATGAGAAAGTTTAGGGCAAAATAGTAATTTTGCTAAAGTATGAGATGTGGGTCAATTTAGTCAATGTATGTAATGAATAAGCTGATTTATTCATTATAGATCAAGAAAGACGGTTCCGGATCGAAACCAAGGCAAAAGCAAGGTGGTGGACTAAATTGCATATTTCTATACTTTTGAGTATCGAGGTAAGTCTATGCATAAACAATGCATTCATACTTACAATTTGTTAATAATAGCTAGTGTGTAGCTTGTTCGAGATTGATTGAGAACCTGTGTGGTCCAAGTAGAATGAATGTAGTAGAATTGTGAATGGATGTTTAATTGAGTAAGTAGACATGTGAATGTGTAGTGATAATGCTAGATGGTAGGCTAAGTGCGATACCATCCTAATGCATATTGACGATGAGCTGGCTATGTGCGATGCTATCGTGAGGTATATCGTTTAGTGGGCTAAGTGAGAAACCCCTATGATTACCTTTGTGGTAGGCTAAGTGCGATACCACCTTATTAATCGGTTGTGGTGTGCTAAGTGCGAAACCACCGAGACATTTGCTGTGTGGGTTAACTGTGTGGATTAGCCATGTGATGTATTATTAAGTTAATTAGCTGTGTGGATGAATTATTTGTATATTGTGTAAATGTGACATTGAATGCAGGGGTGCATTTCGATGGTTATGAGTATGTGACTCATGATGTGTTGGAAATGTGGTAAGGGATAGAAAGAGTAAGCATAGTTGTGAATTACTTATGTTGCTATAATGCTAATTGTTGCTTAGCTTATACTATGTTGCTTAATTGTTTATGTGTAAACTTACTAAGCTCAAAGCTTACTCTCTTTCTTTTCCCTTGTCTTATAGATTAAAAGCGTTGAATCGAGATACGAGGATCATCAGAAGACAGCCCACATATCAGCACACTTTGGTACATGAAACTTAATGTTTTGTATATGGCATGTATAGGGGCTAGACAAGTTAGTGGATTTTGTTGTAAATGGCTAAGATGTGTTGGCCTTTAGATGGATAGCTTATTTTGTATAATGCTATGGTTGTTGGCTATTACATTATATGAAAGAAAGATGTAGTTTTCTATGTGAGAATGCACTTCAATTTGAGTTGATTATGATGGTGTTAGATGAGTATATGTTGTTTATGCTAGAGGGGTGAAAAGAGCTTGGCACATAGCTTTGTTCTTGTCCATGTGGATAGACACACGGGCGTGTGTCTGGACCATGTGTAACACACGGTCAGCCCACGGGCGTGCGCTTTGGCCTTGCGTCCCCTGCATGTTAGTATTATAAATCAGAATAGACCACGGACTAGCTGCACGGGCGTGTGTCTAGGGCGTGTGGGATTATCCAGTGTTGGCCACGGGCTAGCCACACGGGCATATGTCTAGAATCTAGGTCGTGTTAAGTAGTCAGTGTGCACCACGGGTGGTAAGCACAGGCGTGTGCCTTGGCCGTGGGGCATTGGCAGAATACTGGGTTTTTAGGCACGATTTGGGGACATGGGCGTGTGTGTCCATGTACGGGCGTTTCTAATCTTGCACGGGCGTGTGAGACCTGTATAAAGAGAAAATTTTTAAGATTGGAAAAAGTTCCGGTTTAGTCTCGAGAGCCCTCGTGTGTATGAGTGAGGCCTCGTAAGTCGAGAATGAGGTTGTTGAGATGACTTCAGAGAGTAGTTACGACGAGCCTAAGTGGCGATCAAGTGGTTTGAGTTCAGTAACGCCTCGGGCCCGGTTCCGGTGTAGAACCCGGGTAAAGGGGTGTTACATTCATCAGGTAATTCCATAATATTCAATGGCTATGGACAAGGCTAGAATAGGAGATTGTTATTCTGAGTCATGGAATAATGCTTCAACAAATTCTAAAAATAATTGAAAATGACTATCATCCATCAGTTAGAATAGCTTTATGCAAACAGTGAGCCTTAACCACTGTCTTTATGCTCTTCATGTCGTTTAGACAAGGACTAATCATCTAATATGGGCCTTTTTAGCTTTGAAAATTGTAAGCACGGATAAAAAGGTGAGCAGTTTGTTCCCAAATTTAAAGACATAATTCATTCAGACAACCTCTGTAACAGCCCGTTTTTGGTCAAATCAGAATAGTGGTTTCGGGACCACAAATCCAAAGTTGAAATAATTATTTTATTATTATTTTAAGTATACAGCATGAATATATGATGGTTTGAAATTTTCGTTAAGAAATTTTAGCGTTTGGTTGCTCAATTTGATAAAAAAAGGACTAAATTGCGTAAAGTGTAAAAGTGGAGTTCTATTAGATAAAAGTATCTAATGGCTATGGAATTAAATAGTTAAAGTCCTTAAGTGGAAATTATACCATTATTAAAATAAGTGGACAATTATGGACAACCATTAAGTGATTTTTATGTTTTAATATTAAGGTTAATTTAGTAATTTATGTATTAATGTTAATAAAACAAAAGAAATAAAACAATTTGGTGCTTTCATCTTCTTCTCTAGCCGAAGATTGAAGAATAGAAAAGCCAAAATTTAGTTTTTCATTCGGCCATACTTGGATAGCTAATTAAGGTACAATTTTTGTTCTGTTTTTAATGATTTCTATGTTTTTGAGATCGTTGCAGCTAGTACTAGCTAGCCCAGGGACTAGTTTTGTAACACCCCAAACCCGGCCCATGTTGTATGACCGGATCTGGCATGTCACGTGAAGAAGATGTGTAAAGAGCTTGTGATTCTTACTAAAATAGGCGTTACTTGGTTGTGTTTAAGTAAACAAGTTTGGATGTGAATATTTGATAAAATACAACTAATTTTTGAGAGGTTGATTGATGAGTCGAAAATCGAGTTAGTGAACTTTAAAACCATGACTTTTGAAAATGACGTTGAAAATTTGAAAGAGAATCCGAGTTAAATTATTTGTACATATTTATTATGAAAACCGTTTATTAATCAATTTTGGAAAACCATTATTTATGATTTTAGAAAAATCCCCATTTAAAATAATGCAAGAAAAATAATAAGTACGGCTAAACATAAAACCAAATAAAATTATCCCAGAGGCCTTATTACAACTTTAAAACCCGAAATAATAAAAGCAACGAAATAATATGGAAAAGAAGTTTACTAAACTTCGAATATAACAATCCAAAAGTATGGCCTCCACCGAGTCATCCATGACCCCAAGTCCTCGTCACGGAGCATTACCTACAAGGGATAAGAAAAAGGGGGAGTGAGTTACAAGAACTCAGTGTGTAATCCCCTTACCGTCATCCATTGGGCCTGAACCCGTATAGCAACATCTTGGGCCTAAGCCCATTACAAAGTAATAAATAAATGACATGAATGCAACCCATCCCATCCAGCCAATCTCTCCCCCAACCAGCCAATCTCTCCTGTGGGGATCAAGTCAATCCACCCCGCCATTCTCTCCAATTTGAAGTCAAACTGCCATTTATAATATTTTTGTGGTTGAACCACCAGAGTCATAATCAAGCACATTAATAAACAAATTGTGGCAATGCCACCAGGCTACACTTCTCTTCATTCAATTTTCCCATCCCATGCAATATGTAGAGATGCAACATACATAATAACAATCATTAATCTATTGTATACTTTTAATGAATCACCCCTTTAAAGCAATATAATAATTCGGCCCACTAAGGCATTTTAACAAATCGGCCCATAGGGGTGATCGCTGTAAATCAGAGTTTTAAAATTTATAAAAGAATGATCGAACCTGGAAACTAACTCTGACAACGATTAAAGGCAAGTGCACCTATCGAACAGTAGTATAGTTTAGGCAAGACCGAATTATCGAACCCAAAGGAACTAAAAGTACTAATACTAACTTTCTTTTTATTATTTAGCCTAAAATAAGTGAAGTTTGTTTATTAAACTAAATTAATTAACTACTAAACTAAAGACTCTAAGACAAAGAAGAATGAAATTGGAAAATAACTTGGGAAAAACTCAGTTGATTTAGAAGATACCCTAGGAAGAATCCACCTAGACTTCACTTGTTATCTAACACTGAACCATGCGATTTATTCACTTAGTTTGATCCGTAAGACTCCCTAACGTATATTAAACCCTCTCTCGAGGCAAATAACGTCTAACCCTAGGTTAATTAGTGGATCTCTCTTTCTCT
Organism: Gossypium sturtianum; assembly: GCA_025698515.1. Classification (NCBI taxonomy): domain Eukaryota; kingdom Viridiplantae; phylum Streptophyta; class Magnoliopsida; order Malvales; family Malvaceae; genus Gossypium; species Gossypium sturtianum. The sequence continues at coordinate 137,208,439 of CM046948.1, read as the reverse complement.
TATAATAACCCCCTAGAATAGCAGTAAACCGATCTGTGGATTCCCATATTAGGTTTCACCCTAATCCAGCAAAATCTCGTCACCCTATCTCTAGGCGTGCGATCAACTCCGCTTAATTATGTTGGATCTACTCTTAGGCAGGGTCTATTCCTCCTCCACCTAAGCACATTAAATTTGAATTAAGCTCACATAATTAAGAACAAACTAAGTATTTATCATATAATTCAAATAATCAAATAATAAGATTCATCATAGGTTTCATCCCCTTCGGGTATCCGAAGGATTTAGTTCCTAACAATAAAGGAAAACATCTCAAGAGAAAAGATAAAACAAAACATAAGAAATCCCTAAAACCCCCTGAAGGAATTGAAGGAGAGATCCTCCGTCTTGAGTAGAATTCTGGCTTCTTGAGATGAATCAACTGGCTATCCCTGAGTGAATCCCCACAAATTTGCCTTCTCTGGCCTAGCACGATGCCCCTAGACGATGGCTTTGGGCTCCCCCTTTTAGGTCATACTTAGGGTGTATTTATAGGCTTTTGAAATACGTTTCTTTCTCCCTAAGTATCCTTTCCTGAATGAAATTGCTCTTCTCCATGGCAGAGGCACGGCCATGGCACACGCCCGTGTAAATCGTGGCCAGGCCATGTTTGAATTTCTTTAATGAGACACGTCCATGTAAATCGGGGTTAGACCGTGTTTGAGATCTTTAAGGAGGCATGGCCGTTTGATCTTTGGTCCAGGCCGTGTCGATTTCATGCTTTGGCCCATTTTTCCTGTTTTAAGCCCGTTTTACGTTCTTTTCATCCTCTGGTGCTTTCCTGAGTATAAGACATGAAAAGAAAGGATTAAGAGCACCTTTTTACATAAATCAAGGGATAATTCATCCAAAAGCATACTAAATGTGGGCCTAAAATATGTTACTATTTCGGTTTATCAAATACCCCCACACTTAAGCTTTTGCTTATCCTCAAGCAAAATTCTCAACTTACAATTAAAACGAACTTCCTATAATTCATAATAGTCATTGATAGTGTCTCATCATAATTCAGAGATAATTTATACATGGATAATTCAACTCAAAGCGTTCTAAAAATTCAAACAATATAAGTCATAGATTTTGTAGCTCGAAAACTTAGGCGTCTCCCCTTATCTAGATAATTACCTTTAATTTGAAATCGACAAGGATTGACATCCTCACAAAAGATTCACTCAAATCACTCAAAGTGTTTAAGGTTCAAAATTTAGGCACTCAAAAGTCGAACATGAAGAGTTAATCCCATAGGCTTGTATGAAAATCAAATCTCCACCACTGAAATATGAGATGAAACACAAATCAAAATGTCTTTGTTAGGGTTGTAACGGGGCTAGGGTTAAGGTGTGGAGTAAGGCTGAATTAGAGGGTTAGAATCGAGATTGAATCGACAAATTACGTAACTAAGAACTAATGAACTAATAATAATTACATCAATTGAAAACTAATAGTACTTAATAATACGAGCTTCTTCTTCGATATTTGGAATTTAAATGTATAAGCTCGTTTAATCACATAACTAATAATGAATATACTTCGTTTTTTTAAGAACAATCATAAATACATAATAAAAGATAAATTACTGAAATAAAAACATAGTTAGGCTATTAATCAAATCAAATCTCGATATAAGGGTAGTCAAAAGGAATGGTGATAACAAAAACAAAGGGGTTATGGGTTAATATTAGCGGTTATGTCAATAAATAGGGTTGTTAGGATTAAAAGGGGTTCACTAGGGGTTAATTTGTGAAGGTAGGCTTTTAGTGGAGTAAGTGGGTTAAAACCTAGGTGCCTTCATCATCTCTGTATATCAAATCATAGGTGTGGTCTCGACATGTATAATCGATGCAAGTTCTAGAATAACAAATCAATGTTGACATACTCATAATCAATAAAGTGAGCAAGAAAAAGAATTTATGCTCTATAAGGCTCAAAAACTCACAAAAATTATGGGTATTTTGATGTCAACCTCATAAATTTCAAACTTCAATATAATATTTAAACTCAGTTTGACAACCTAGCAAATTTTTAATTTCTGAAAAATAGACTTATCATGCTTGATTCTCTAGTATTCTTAGAATTTAATTATCAATGCACAATTATTAGTGACTTAATCTAAAACATATCAATAAAAATCATAAATCATCAGAAATTTCATGCTAATTAGTAATATGAGTGATTTACTTTCAAACAAGACTAAATTCAGGGATTTGAGAATAATGCAAAATGTTTGGTACCTAATTTTAGAAATTTGAGAATAATGAAAAAAGTTAGGCACCTTTTTAGGTTGTTCACCCCCCCCCCACACTTAAAATGTACATTGCCCTCAATGTACAAAGATAGATAATATCATTATAAAATCATAAGATATGGGAGGAAGTGAAACTCCCTGAATTTTTGGATGGCTCCTTGAGAGGAGATTGTGTCTTTGGTGGTGGTGATGGGTCGTCTGGATGACGAACCTGTGCTAGATGAAGAAATTGGGAGTCTCATGCAGGATTAGCAAAGAAATCTAAAGAAACCTTAATAATATACTAATAATATAATTAAAGACAAGAAAGATAAAGAGAAGGAGACTAAGAAGGAAAATAAACTAAATTTAAAAGATAAAGAGGCCTGAGAATCCTTATGGTAGATGGTTCGAGAGGTGGGTGTGACTTTGAAGGTGACGGAGTTGTTGGTGATGGTGGAAGTGGCGTGATTCCCAAGCAGCCTTAAGAACCTAAAAACAAGAAACACGCCCGTGGGTTGAGGGTGTGTCGATTCACACAGCCGCATCACACGGCCGTGTTCCTAGGCATATTTGGTTACCCCACGCTCGTGTCTAGCCTGTGTTCAACAAGTCAGTATGTTGGCACGGGTTTAAGGCACATGCGTACTCTGCCCGTGGTTGGAAAGTCAGTAGCTTCACACGGTTATGAGGCACGGCCGTGCCCCTTTGTCGGTGCCCGTGGTGTAGTGGTTGGATCCGTGACGTCGAAAAGTGGTTCGAATTGATTCGCACGGCCTCTACTATGTCAGTACGGGGATTTTTTTGGGTCCACACGGCCACGGCCGTGTGTAAGGCCGTGTGTCCTTGAATTCTTCACCCCTTGTTAGTTTATAACTAAGTGTTCAGAAGGAAAAGAAGAAAAGAAAAATAAATTTAAAGCAAAATGTGAGAATAAATTATGTTAGTGCCTGGGTTGCCTCCCGAGAAGCGCTCGTTTATAGTCTTAAGCTAGACTTTCCTCTCGTTTGTTTTGTCATGGTGGTTTGAGGAGTTGGAAGTCCTTCCTCATGCTATCATTTGTGTCTTTGTGAAAAAATTTAAGTCGAGATGTGTTTATAGTAAAAGTACCAAAAATAGGATTACTTACCTCGACTATTCCGTGTGGGAAAACACTGGTTACCCTAAAAGATATTTCTTTGTTTGTGCTAGGGTCCGGAGGAGATATTTGAGGATCTGCCTGATCTAACAGTGCCTGGTCCCCTATTTTGAAATGGTTTGATGTTCCTATTAGCTCTTTTGGGGGCTCATTCAGTTTTATCTTGTGTGGTTCTGGTTCTTCGTCGTGTATCCCTAATTTCTCCTTGAAGTGTGTCTTCCACTCGTCTAGATCATCGAACTGAATCCCTCGAGCTTGAGTTATTTCTTTGTTGGCATGGGGTTTAGGATCGGGTTCAGTTGCATCTTTTGGTGGTGCTTCCTAAAAATAAGGGTTAACCGAATGGTTATCAGTAGATTTTACGTTCTCACCTTGATTACTCGATGTTCTAGCCGAATCGAGAGCCTTGATGGTGACTGTCTCATTACCTATGCAAAGTATGAGTTCTCCTGCATCAACATCAATTTTAGTCCTGGAAGTTGCTAAAAAGGGTCTTCCTAAAATTAGGGGATCGAATTATCCTCATCCATGTCTAAGACAACAAAGTCTCTTTGGGAAAACGAATCATCAATTTTTACAAGAACATCTTTGATAATACCCTAGGAATTCTAACAGCTTTATCACTAATTGAATGCTCATCCTAGTTTGTTTGGGTTTCCCTAGACCTAATTGTTTAAACAATTTATAAGGCATGACATTTATGCTTGCCCTAAATCACTAACGCATTATCAACAGTTAGTCTACCAATTAAACATGGAATTGTAAAACTCCCCGGATCTTTTAGCTTTTGTGGTAGTCTATTTTGGAGAATTGCTTTGAGCACTTTGCGTTAAGCTCCCCATGTGACAACTCGTCTAACTTTTGCTTATTCGTCAAGAGATGTTTTAAAAATTTCCTCGAATCTGGCATCTGTGAAAGAGCTTCAAGTAGCGGTAAGTTAATATGTAATTTCTTTAAAAGTTTAAGAAACTTACCGAACTGTTCCTCTGTATCATCTCTTGTTAACGCTTCGGGATATAGTATGCGAGGTTGGTACTCCTTGATTACCGGTTTTGGTTTGTCTTGTGGTACCTCAACATTACCTTCTTTTACCTCGTTTTCTTGTGTTGGACGGGGTTCGTCTACTTCTTCGCTTTCTTGAGCTGTTATGGCTTGGATTTTCTCCTTCGGATTAATTTCAGTATTACTCGGTAGACGCCCTTGCGGTCGTTCAGATAATAGCTTTACAATTTCTCTGACTGACTGGGTAATTTCCCCGATTTCCTTTGTAAGTCCTCCAACTTGGTTCACGATATTTTTGATCGATGTTTGTTGGGTGTCGAGTGTCACCTCAGTTTTTTGGAGACGGGCTTCTGTGGATGCTATGAATTTGTTCAACGTCTCTTCAAGATTCAGCTTCTTTTCCTATGGATAGGGCTGATTTTGGAAATTTTGAGGAGGTTGTTGTCTTTGATTTCCTTGTCCTCCCCACGAAAAATTTGGGTGGTTCATCCAACCTGGATTATAATTATTACTATATGGGTTATTATTAGATCTAAAATTGTTACCTATATAGTTCATCCGCTCGTTCTCTGTGCTGGTGGTAGGGTGGGTACTCAAGATTCGCCACGCTTTCCACTTGCGCCGCACCGCATGACCTGGATGTACTGCGAAGAACACAAACTATCAATCTTCTTATTCATCAACTCTACCGATTTGTTAGCATGGTTATCAAGCGTCGAGGTTGTAAACTCCGATTGCTTTTGTTGGCCTTGTTCTTGTAAATTGCCACTGATAGTTATTCAGCGACATCTCTTCAATAAACTCGTAGGCTGCCTCAGGAGTTCTATTATTCAGGGTTCTTCCGGCGGCTGAGTCGATTAGTTGTCTCGTTGAGGGGTTCACACCGTTATAAAAAGTTTGGACTTGGAGCCACAATGGTAAGCCATGGTGTGGACACCTTCTCAAGAGATCCTTATATCTCTCCCATGCATCGTATAATGTCTCTAAATCCATCTGCACAAAAGAAGATATATCATTACGTAATTTGGCCGTTTTGGCCGGTGGGAAATATTTTAATAAAATTTTTTCAGTCATCTGTTCCCATGTAGTGATTGACCCTCGTGGTAACGAGTTTAACCACTGTTTAGCTTTATTCTTTAGTGAAAAGGGAAATAACTGAAGTCGTATGGCATCATCAGAAACACCATTTATTTTGAAGGTATCACAGAACTCTAAAAAATTAGCTATATGAGCGTTTGGATCTTCGTCCTGTAAACCATCAAATTGAACAAACTATTGAATCATTTGTATAGTGTTAGGCTTTAATTCAAAATTATTAGCAGCTATAGCAGGCCTAACAATACTAGATTCGGCTCCTGTTAAATGAGGTTTAGCATAATCAAACATAGTATGAGGAGCATTATTTTCTCCCACATCTTGTGGTGGAAGATTATTTTTGTCCATCCCTTCAATAGGATTGGATCTGTCTTCTCGCTCTCCTTGGTAATTTAGGGCTCGCCTAATTTCTCTGCGATTTCTTCGAGCGGTAGCTTCAATATCACTGTCGTATTCTAAAGGTCCTCTCGGGTTCCTTCTAGTCATAAACTAGAGGTACCTGCTAGGAAAAGAAAGAAAGAGAATTTAGAAAAAATAAAAACTAAAAATAAAAATAAATTGTGAAAAAGAAAATAAAAAATAATGGCTAAAGTAATAAAAATAGAGCGTTCTTAATATTTTAGTTCCCCGGCAACGGCGTCAAAAACTTGATCGCTGTAAATCAGAGTTTTAAAATTTATAAAAGAATGATCGAACCTGGAAACTAACTCTGACAACAATTAAAGGCAAGTGCACCTATCGAACAGTAGTATAGTTTAGGCAAGACCGGATTATCGAACCCAAAGGAACTAAAAGTACTAATACTAACTTTCTTTTTATTATTTAGCCTAAAATAAGTGAAGTTTGTTTATTAAACTAAATTAATTAACTACTAAACTAAAGACTCTAAGACAAAGAAGAATGAATTTGGAAAATAACTTGGGAAAAACTCAGTTGATTTAGAAGATACCCTAGGAAGAATCCACCTAGACTTCACTTGTTATCTAACACTGAACCATACGATTTATTCACTTAGTTTGATCCGTGAGACTCCCTAACATATATTAAACCCTCTCTCGAGGCGAATAACGTCTAACCCTAGGTTAATTAGTGGAACTCTCGTTCTCTTATAATAACCCCCTAGAATAGCAGTAAATCGATCTGTGGATTCCCATATTAGGTTTCACCCTAATCCGGCAAAATCTCTTCACCCTATCTCTAGGCGTGCGATCAACTCCGCTTAATTATGTTGGATCTACTCTTAGGCAGGGTCTATTCCTCCTCCACCTAAGCACATTAAATTTGAATTAAGCTCACATAATTAAGAACAAACTAAGTATTTATCATATAATTCAAATAATCAAATAACAAGATTCATCATAGGTTTCATCCCCTTCGGGTATCCGAAGGATTTAGTTCATAACAATAAGGGAAAACATCTCAAGAGAAAAGATAAAACAAAACATAAGAAATCCCTAAAACCCCCTAAAGGAATTGAAGGAGAGATCCTCCGTCTTGAGTAGAATTCCGGCTTCTTGAGATGAATCAACTGGCTATCCTCGAGTGAATCCCCACAAATCGCCTTCTCTGCCTAGCACGACGCCCTAGACGATGGCTTTGGGCTCCCCCTTCAGGTCATACTTAGGGTGTATTTATAGGCTTTTGAAATACGTTTCTTTCTCCCTTAGTATCCTTTCCCGAATGAAATTGCTCTTCTCCATGGTAGAGGAACGGCCATGGCACACGCCCGTGTAAATCGTGGCCAGGCCGTGTTCGGATTTATTTAATGAGACACGGTCGTGTAAATCGGGGTTAGACCGTGTTCGAGATCTTTAAGGAGGCACGGCCGTGTGATCTTTGGTCCAGGCCGTGTCGATTTCATACTTTGGCCCATTTGTCCCGTTTTAAGCCCGTTTTGCGTTCTTTTCATCCTCTGGTGCTTTCCTGAGTATAAGACATGAAAAGAAAGGATTAAGAGCACCTTTTTACATAAACCAAGGGATAATTCATACAAAAGCATACTAAATGTGGGCCTAAAATATGTTACTATTTTTGCTTATCAAGGGGCATTTCGGTAATTCGGCCCATAGGGGCATTTCGGTAATTCGGCCCATAGGGGCATTTTTGTAATTTGGTAAATTTACCCACTAAGGGTAATTCGATAATCTCGCAACCCAGGGGTATTTCGGTAATTTACCCTCCAAGGGTATTTTGGTAATTTCGTAACCCAGACTTTTCGGCTGCGTCATATTGACTAAACTGACTATAACTCGAGTTAGGAAACTCAAAATTTAGTTCCGTAAATTTTCCTTGAAACTATACTTATATATATTCTTACTAAAATTTTTCTAGAATTTTCGACTTAGCCATTTAGTAAAGTTTATTCATTAAAGTTCCCTTGTTCACTGACCAACGGTTCTGACCTCTCTTATCCTAAATTCAAATATCTCACTGTACAATTTTTATATGTTGCTCCCACTTGTTTCTATTGAAAATAGGATCACTAAGGAATCTATACATATAAATTATAACTCTTAATTCACTTTGTACAATTTTAAATGATTTTTCCAAGACAGAACAGGGAACCACAAAGTCATTTAGAACCAGTCTCACTAAAATTAAAATATCACAGAATATAAAATCCCTCTTCCTACTTGGTTTCTTTCATTTAAAAATAGACACAGTAAGATTTAATTCTATATCTTATTCACTTTCTAATTCCCTTTCTCCTATTTTTCGTGATTTTTCAAAATCACATCACTGCTTCAATCCAAAACTGTTTCATTGCAAACTATGGTTACCACTACGAACATACGCATGCCCGAGTGGTCACAGATGCCGATTTTTGATTTTCTTCGGTATTTCGATCGAATTACAGAACATTTCATGCAAACATTCAGAGAGGTGTGAGATTACACACCATTTCAAACATGTATTCGAAAGGGTACGGGATTACACACCTGATTTGGATTTCCTAAAGAACCACTCTTCGTTGACCCTAGAACAATACCAACCAAAAGTTAGCCTCAGATTTCCAAAAGATTTCATACCCAACGTATTACTTATACTTGAATCACTTACCACTACGTGATCTCCCTCTACGGAGTCCCGATAATCAACCCCGCCTTCTGACTACCACCACACGCTCCTTTACTGCAACTGATGTTAACGACCCTCACCCTTTGATTATCAAAAGAATCGACAAAAGAGTGTTTCGGCTTAACTTAACTCAGAGAAAAGTCGAATGGAAGAAAAGATTTGGCACAACAGCAAAATGTAAGAACCACTATTCGGTTTTGGGACACACTACAATTGAAACCGAAAGATGAGAAGAAGGGAATCAACCACTTGAAGATTAGGAGGGAAAAAGAAGTAGGGGTTTCGGCCAAGAAGAGATTTGCAACACACGGCTCAAATTGTACTAGCTAGAATTGGATGAAAAGAGAGAAAAGATGAGTAGAAGGAACACTATAGAAGAAGAGAGGATTTCGGCAAGGAGGAAATGTAACCAAAAGAAACAAAATATTAGGTAAAGAAAAAGTGACCCAAAAATGTGGAAATACAAGGGAGAGATAGAGAAATTCGGCTCCCCCCCCCCAAAAAAAACCATGCATCATCTTTTCCAAAAGATGAGTGTTGACCCCAAAATATTCTTTCCAAAACATCCTCCACATAATAGGCCAACATGTTCCCTTCTCTTACCTTTTTCCTTCATTTTCCCTAGCTTTCCTCCTTACCATATCCTTAGTCTTCTTTCCCAAATTAAAAAGTCTTCCTTACCATAATAAAGTCATGGCCGACACATGGAAGAGAAGCACAAAAATTAATCAAAAATGCAATAGATGGGATTCGAACCTCAGATCATTAGTACACTCCACACGCCACTTTCCACCTTTACCAATAGACGCCTTGTGCTAGCAAAATGCACACTTATTTCCTTAAGTCTTGATGCCACTTACCTTCTCTCCTTTAAGTGCTTAAACACAAAATTTACCTATAGCCTGACTTGAACCCGGAACTTCTTAGAAACCTCGTAACTTTCCAAAATCACCTTCCTAATAAGTCCAACTTGAAATAATGCCGTTCTCTTGTTCTCAAAAATTTTAAACACTCCTACTCCCCAAGGCCCAATGGGCCCAATTCTACTAGGCCCAAATTCGGGTCGTTACAATTCTACCCTCCTTAAAGAAATTTCGTCCTCGAAATTTCCAACCAACTAATAGACGCACCGCTCAAATCACACCACTATGCTTTTGCTGCGCACTCTGATCTTAATAACACTAATGTACTTTTAACATAATCTTGAATCCTCTTTCACACAACCAAACATCTAACCACAGAAGCAAACAGTTATCTACCACTTATACCTAAAATTTTCTAAATTCAATCATCACGCCCAACCAAAACATACCTGGCTTGATGGTGATGAAACAATCCCGAGCCTTATGCTCCTTAGATCCGCATCTCAAGCATTCTCCTGACCTCCTCCAGCATTCTCCCGGATGACGCCTTCTGTAATATTCGCAAGCCGAAAAATTTGGACGTGCCTTAACACGCTTTACGGAACGAGACTACGACCCAAAAGAACCGCGATCTCTTTTCTTCTTACAATCCATACACCCAACTCGAAGTGCTTCACTGATTCCTTTAACCTCCTCCAATACCTCCTTAACTATCTGAGTCAGGTCAACAACCCCAGCTCGATCATGAGATCCCGTCTCAGCCACTGGCGATGCCAGCGCCTCCCTTTCGAGCACGTGCCTCGGTACCGAAGATCAAGCCCTAGCACCTCGGCCTCTATCACGATCGTGTCTACCACGTCCATGTCCTCTAATGCTCATGTTCACTAATGTCGATTTAATCTAATTACGAGTTTTATGAATCATTATCCTATTTAGTGTTTATTAAACAATATTTTATGGAATATAAGAAGTGAAGTTGTTTTCGCAAAACGCATCCTAAAGTCTCAATCTCTATAGTTTCAGATCCTAAAGTTAAAAGTTCTAGAGTATTTCTATAGTTATACCACAATAATCATAAAATGAAAACATAAACTTACTTGACTTGGTGTCGGATACCCGTGGTGCCATACTTCCTTTAGAACATGCATTTATAAATTAAAATTTTAAATAGCTTTGGAAAACGCTTTTGAACCCAAACCACAGCCGAGTTTTGCAACCGGGCTCTGATACCATAAAATGTAACACCCCAAACCCGGCCCATGCGGTATGATCAGATCTGGCATGTCACGTGAAGAAGATGTGTAAAGAGCTTGTGATTCTTACTAAAATAGGCGTTACTTGGTTGTGTTTAAGTAAACAAGTTTAGATGTGAATATTTGATAAAATACAACTAATTTTTGAGAGGTTGATTGATGAGTCGAAAATCGAGGTAGTGAACTTTAAAACCATGACTTTTGAAAATGACGTTGAAAATTTGAAAGAGAATCCGAGTTAAATTATTTTTACATATTTATTATGAAAACCGTTTATTAATCAATTTTGGAAAACCGTTATTTATGATTTTAGAAAAATCGCCATTTAAAATAATGCAAGAAAAATAATAAGTACGGCTAAACATAAAACCAAATAAAAATATCCCAGAGGCCTTATTACAACTTTAAAACCCGAAATAATAAAAGCAACGAAATAATACAGAAAAGAAGTTTACTAAAGTCCGAACATAACAACCCAAAAGTATGGCTTCTACCGAGTCATCCATGGCCCCAAGTCCTCGTCACTGAGCATTACCTACAAGGGATAAGAAAAAGGGGGAGTGAGTTACAAGAACTCAGTGTATAATCCCCTTACCATCATCCACTGGGCCTGAACCCGTATAGCAACATCTTGGGCCTAAGCCCATTACAAAGTAATAAATAAATGACATGAATGCAACCCATCCCATCCAGCCAATCTCTCCCCCGACCAGCCAATCTCTCCTGTGGGGATCAAGTCAACCCACCCCGCCATTCTCTCCAATTTGCAGTCAAACTGCCATTTATAATATTTTTGTTGTTGAACCACCAGAGTCATAATCAAGCACATTAATAAACAAATTGTGGCAATGCCACCAGGCTACACTTCTCTTTATTCAATTTTCCCATCCCATGCAATATGTAGAGATGCAACATACATAATAACAATCATTAATCTATTGTATACATTTAATGAATCGCCCCTTTAAAGCAATATAATAATTTGGCCCACTAAGGCATTTTAACAAATCAGCCCATAGGGGCATTTCGGTAATTCGGCCCATAGGGGCATTTTCGTAATTTGGTAATTTTACCCATTAACGGTAATTCGGTAATCTCGCAACCCAGGGGTATTTCGATAATTTACCCTCCAAGGGTATTTTGGTAATTTCGTAACCCAGACTTAACTACTAATGTGGGGCATAAAAATTGAAATTGTCCATCTGCGAGATATTGACTAAACTAACTATAACTCGAGTTAGGAAACTTGAAATTTAGTTCCGTAAATTTTCCTTGAAGCTAGACTCATATATATTCTTACTAAAATTTTTCTAGAATTTTTGGCTTAGCCATTTAGTACATTTTATTCATTAAAGTTCCCTTGTTTCACTAACCAACGGTTCTGACCTCTCTTACCCTAAATTCAAATATCTCACTGTACAGTTTTCATATGTTGCTCCCACTTGTTTCTATTGAAAATAGGCTCACCAAGGAATCTATACATATAAATTATAACTCCTAATTCACTTTGTACAATTTTAAATGATTTTTCCAAGATAGAATAGGGAACCACAAAGTCATTCAGAACCAGTCTCACTAAAATTAAAATATCACAGAATATAAAATCCCTCTTCCTACTCGGTTTCTTTCATTTAAAAATAGACACAGTAAGATTTAATTCTATATCTTATTCACTTTCTAATTCCCTTTCTCCTATTTTGCGTGATTTTTCAAAATCACATCACTGCTTCAATCCAAAACTGTTTCATTGCAAACTATGGTTACCACTACGAACATACGCACGCCCGAGTGGTCACGAATGCCAGTTTCTGATTTTCTTCAGTATTTCAATTGAATCACAGAATATTTCATGCAAACATTCAGAGAGGTGTGAGATTACACACCATTTCAAACATGTATTCGGAAGGGTACGGGATTACACACCTGATTTAGATTTCCTAAAGAACCACTCTTCGTTGACCCTAGAACAATACCAACCAAAAGTTAGCCTCAGATTTCCAAAAGATTTCATACCCAACGTATTACTTATACTTGAATCACTTACCACTACGTGATCTCCCTCTACGGAGTCCCGATAATCAACCCCGCTTCTCGACTACCACCACACGCTCCTTTCTATCGCAATCGATGTTAACGACCCTCACCCTTTGATTATCAAAAGAATCGACAAAAGAGTGTTTCGGCTTAACTTAACTCAGAGAAAAGTCGAATGGAAGAAAAGATTTGGCATAACAGCATAATGTAAGAACCACTATTCGGTTTTGGGACACACTACAATGGAAACCGAAAGATGAGAAGAATGGAATCAACCACTTGAATATTAGGAGGGAAAAAGAAGTAGGGGTTTCGGCCAAGAAGAGATTTGCAACACACGGCTCAAATTGTACTAGCTAGAATTGTATGAAAAGAGAGAAAAGATGAGTAGAAGGAACACTATAGAAGAAGAGAGGATTTCGGCAAGGAGGAAATGTAACCAAAAGAAACAAAATATTAGGTAAAGAAAAAGTGACCCAAAAATGTGAAAATACAAGGGAGAGCTAGAAATTTCGGCTCCCCTCCCCCCCAAAACCATGCATCATCTTTACCAAAAGATGAGTGTTGACCCCAAAATATTCTTTCCAAAACATCATCCACATAATAGGCCAACATGTTCCCTTCTCTTACCTTTTTCCTTCATTTTCCCTAGCTTTCCTCCTTACCATATCCTTAGTCTTCTTTCCCAAATTAAAAAGTCTTCCTTACCATAATAAAGTCATGGCCGACACATGGAAGAGAAGCACAAAAATTAATCAAAAATGCAATAGATGGGATTCGAACCTCAGATCATTAGTACACTTTACACGCCACTTTCCACCTTTACCAATAGACTCCTTGTGCTAGCAAAATGCACACTTATTTCCTTAAGTCTTGATGCCACTTACCTTCTCTCCTTTAAGTGCTTAAACACAAAATTTACCTATAGCCTAACTTGAACCCGGAACTTCCTAGAAACCTCGTAACTTTCCAAAATCACCTTCCTAATAAGTCCAACTTGAAATAATGCCGTTCTCTTGTTCTCAAAAATTTTAAACACTCCTACTCCCCAAGGCCCAATGGGCCCAATTCTACTAGGCCCGAATTCGGGTCGTTACAATTTTGCAAAACTGTTAAAGATTTTGAATGATGTCATTGATGAATACATATGTATTTTGAAGTTTCTTGATAGATTATGAATGCTTGTTGATCGATATACAAGTTTTGTTAAGTGTTTTTTAGTGAAATTGCAAAATAGGGATTAAATTGAGAAATGTTGAAAATTTGTGGATAAAATGTAAAATTAAAAAAAAATATGGGCTACTTGGGGTATAATAGTAATTCGGCTAAGCATGGGTATTTTGAAATTTGCATAAATTTGTGATTTTGTGTAATAAGAACTAAATTGTAAAAATGTGAAAGTTTAGGGGCAAATGTGTAAAGTAGCCTAATGTGTGTTTTGGATTAATTGAATAGAGATATGATTAAATAAGTTAATCTTGAATATATTTAGATCAAGAAAAGCGGAATTCGGATCTGGATCGGGGAAAAACGAAAGTTATCGACTGAACGACTTATTTCGTCGTTTCCACATTCGAGGTAAGTTTGTATGTGATAAATTTCAATACAAATGTATTTCATATGCTTTGATATTGCATAAATTGCGAATAAGAGACTGTGGATATAAACGTTAGTGATTCGACGACGATTCAACATTCGAAATCCCGGTTGAACCTTAGGAATAGTTTAGGATACTAGTGACATGTCATTAAGTGATACAGTGAGTTGACTTCATGCTATGATATAGCACTGTGTGTGCGAGACAAACCAATTTTGCTTCGAGCCATGCATATTGGCTGATTTGGCTTCGGGCCATGATATCAGTATTTTGGATAAGTTACCTTGATTTGGCTTCGGGCCATGGTATAGGTACTTATCGTGTGAGACCCTTGAGTATCCGACTTCTATTCCGAATGGTTCAACGGGTAAATGAAAGACGAGAATGTATATGAGATGGTACAGGTATGTGTATAAACCATTTTAGCTTTGAATGGGAGAAATGATGAGGAATGTATATGGTTTTGTGAATGAGCACTTGAAAGGTTTGATAGTTAAGGAAAGTTGCATATTGATATATTGAAATTATTGAATCATGTTTAAGTGATTGCATTAAGTTTATCTCATACGAGCTTGCTAAGCTTTATAGCTTACTTTGTTTATTTTCCTGTGTTTTATAGTGATATCGAAGCTAGCTCGAATTCGGGGATCGTCGGAGATCGCTTCACACTATCCACCTATATCTTGGTATATATGAACTTTGGTAATTTGAGTATATGGCATGTATAGGGACTTTGGTCATGTTGGTTATGTTTTGGTAATGGTTTTGGCTATATGATTTGGTTCGTAAATGTATATGTCTTGGTTTGTATCTAATAGCCATGAGAGTTGGCTTAATTTGAGTTAATTTGCTTTTGTATATGTGTATGTGCTTATAGTATTTGTTATGTAAATTGAGGTTGGTTGTGTGATGCTTGATAGCTATAGATATTATGAATGTCAAATAGTTTGGTTGTAGATAATGGTATGCTTGTGAAATTAGGCTAAACAATGCATACTTGAGTTTAGCCATTTTAATGTTTAAAGAAGTAAAGATTGGTATGAACTTAGATGGCATAATGTGGTATTTATGTTTTGTATTGATTGGTGTTGGAATTGGTAAAAATCATGCCTGATTTGGAATTGAATTATATGCCAATTGATGCTATGTTTTGTGCCATATGAGTGGTGCAAGTGTGCACAAAATAGGGTAGCAAAATGGCTTGGTAAATAGCCTATTTTTTTCCACACGGGCATGTGTCTCAGCCGTGTGTGACACATGGTTAAGTACACGGCCGTGTGTCCTTTCGTGTTGAAATTGAAATCAAGTCAATATGCTCCACACGGCCTCACACACGGGCATGTGACTTGGCCGTGTGGCATAAGTCAGTATACCCTACAGGTTTGGCACGACCTAGCACACGGCCTGGCACATGGGCGTGTGTGGCCACTTCGAAGGGCACACGGGCGTGTGGTTGGCCATGTGACCCAAGTCAGTAAGCTCACTTGTTTGGACACGGGCTGGGACACTGTCATGTACTTTCATTTCGAATGTCCACACGACCTGTGACACGGGCGTGTCTGGTGGCCGTGTGAGACACACGGCCTGGCCACACGGGCGTGTGTCCCCTGTTTTGAGGAAAATTTTCTAAGTGCTCCAAATGTTTTAAAAGTTATCGGTTTAGTCTCGAACCACTTCCAATGCATGTTTAGGGCCTCGTAGGCTCTTACTAGGGACATATTGAATTGAGATTGAATGATGAATGATTGAATTGACAATATATATGCTAAAAGTATGTGTAAGCGTGTTGTAAGTCTGGTAATGCTCTGTAACCCTATTCAGGCGTTAAATACAGGTGAGGGGTGTTACAACCTCGTATACATATATACATAAAACATCAACATCCACTTACTGTTATGTGTTGGAAAATATGGACATCACATATATAATAAGGGTAATTACATGTTATTATTTACTATCATGATAGGTTAGCCCAAATTAAAAGTGATCTAATTTGGTTAATGTTTTTTGGGCTTTAACTATTAAATAAAGTATGGGTCGAATATATGTAGATACTCTAGTAACTAATTTTTAATTGATGATAAGCTGATTAGAAATTAGGCCTAGTGTGCCAAAGTTATATATATCAGGGTTATAGTCCCCAAATTACACATAAAGTAACTTTTTTAATATCTCATCTTTAGAAAAGAGAGAGTTACCTTCTCAAGATTAGTTGTGTGCTAATTTGGAAGATCAAATCCCCAAGATCCAAATTTTTTTTAAGGAATCCATGGATTCAGGTACGCTTTTGCATCTAGTTCTATTATCATTTTGTTCTTGATGATTTAACATGATAGATCCTGATTTATGATTTCTTAAGTTTTATATCATATCTTGATTTACGATTCTAAAAACTGCCAACCGAGTCTCATCATGTCGAATCATTGAGAATTAATTAAAGTTCTTTCTTCTTTGAATTATTGATTCATGAAATTTCGTGAGTTTTATAGTTCAAATATATATGTTGATTTTTGAAGGTTTATATTGAAGTATTTTTTAGATCTTGATTATCTTAAATTCATATTAAAATTTTAATTTTTTTAATTTTTAATTTGGGTGATTTTGAATCGATGGATTCAATTTTTAAGGTTTGAAATAGAAATCGCACAATTTGTTTTTGTTTAAATATTGAAGGTTGAGTTCTCTTGAAGTTTGCATGCTACTATGGAAATATGAATATATGTATATATATTAATCGTGGGTATTGTTTTTTTCTTCATACAATTTCTATTTGCATGATCTGTTTTTCAATTTTTAGTTCCTGTGTATTTGCAAGTCATGTGAGTTAATTATTATTTTAATCCTATACAACATTTAATTAAAAAAAAGGGGGTTAACAATATACACGCATGGCTTAGTTCATATATATATATATATATTGATTATATATACATATATAATATATGTATGTTGTAGAGGTGCTCATGTGTCGGGCCGGGCCGAGCTTAACTAAAAATTTAGACCCATTTACTAGGCCTGGGCCCGGCCCAGTCCGAAAAGTGGGCCTAAAATTTTGTCCAAGCCTGACCCGGATAAAAATGCTAAAACTCGGGCCCGACCCGGCCCGCCAGTATTAGTTTTTTATATTATTTTTATATAATTTTTAAATATATATAATACATCAAAAATACTAAAAACATCAAAATAAATATTTCCCAAAAAATTGAAAATAAATTTTAAAAAATATGTAGACTTAAATAACACTAAGATAAATACAACTTAACAAGCAAATGCCTCTAAAATAATAACAAAATTAACAAATGTCTTTAAAATAATAACAAAATTAACAATAAAATAAGTTTTATACAATATCCAAACAATAACAATAAAATAGTAGCAACATAATAGTAAATTGGTGACAAAATAGGAAGAAAACAACAAGAAAATAACATTCAAAAACAAAAAAAAAGAGCAGATTTTTTTTTGTCTTTTAGTGAATTTGGACCGGGCCAAGCCGGGCCCGGGCCAAAAATACCTTACCCGAGGCCCGGCCCATTTTTTAAACGGGCCTTATTTTTTGTCTAAGCCTATTTTTCGGGCCTATATTTTTGCCCAAACCCTCCCACATTTTGGGCGGGCCTTCGGGCCGGGCCGGGCCGGGTGGCCTGACCCATGATCAGGTCTAGCATGTTGTTTTGGAAAAGTATATAAATACATATGTATATATGATTATCTTTTAATTTAATTGAAAGATGAGATTAAGAAAAATATTTTGACACAAATAAATTAAGATTTTGGCTTTGGGTTTTAATTAAGGATGTCTAATCTTTTAAATAGATTAGTTGAAATAAAATGTTGGCAAAGTGACCTCTTTAGTGTAGATTAGTTATTTAAAATATCAAGATGATTATATGTTTTTGTGATTCATACGTTTATTAATTGACCCAAAGGTAAGTTAATATTTGGAAGAATTTCAACGACATCTGTGGTAATAAATGTGTGACAATTATAAGGTATTTTATATGAACAATAAGTTAGTCCAAAGATTAATTAATTTTTTGACATAATTTATTGTCAATGTTTGATTGCTACAACAAGAGTATCGCTTACTGTTAATATTACTGTCAAAAGACTTGATATTAATGTTTTGTTTGGCATCTTGAGATGAGGTTAGCAATTATCTTGAATTTATTGTTTACTTATGAATATTGATGTGAGCTTGTTTTTATTTCTTTTTATTCTATATTCAGCTAGTTCATCTTCTGTTTCCACGCTAATATAAATTCTATACCCATGCTTAATGGGACTAATTTTAAGGAATGAAAAAGACACTTACTTGTAGTGCTTGGCCGTATGGACATAGACCTTGCACTAAGGGAAGAACAGCCTGCACCTCTCACTGCTGAAATCACCCCTGATGTTAAGAGGGATTTTGAAAGGTGGGATCATTCAAATCGCATGAGTCTAATGATTATGAAACACATCATTCCAGAAGCCTTTAGGGGCACAGAATGTTAAGAGATTACTCAGGCCAATGGTTTCCTCGACGAAATTGAGAAACGTTTTGCTAAAAACTATAAGGTTGAGATGCCATCACTTCTAACTTGTTTGATGTATATGAAGTATAAGGATCAAGAAAATGTGAGGGAGTACATTATGGAGATATTCCATGTAACAGTCCGGTTTAGTCCCTAGTCAGAATAGTGGTTTCGAAACCACAAATCTGAGTCAGGAAAATATTTAACTATTATTTTCTGTATTTATAATGTGTGAATTGATATCTGTGAAATTTTCGTGTTTTAATTTTAGCGTTTGTGTGCTTGATTTTAATAAAAGGACTTAATTGCATAATATGCGAAAGTGGCTTGCTATTTGTTAAAGTGCTATATTGCTATGATTTTTATTATATGGGGTCCTTATGTGGTAAATTGGCCGATGGATAATAGTATGGATGGTTTGGGGCTTATATTATAATGTATTCATATTATTTTATAAAGGGCAATATAGTAAATTATGTGTTATAACGAGATTAAATAAAATAAGACATAAAACCATGCATATGTTCATAATCTTTGCCGAAAATAGAGAAAAGAAATAGCCATTGAAGCTTCATCAAGTTCGGTCTTTGCATGAATTATTAGGTATGTGTTTTGAGCTTGGTTTTTGATAATTTTTACATTTTTGAGATCGTTGCTAAGAAATCTATTAAGCCCATGTCTCAATTTTTGAATTTGATGATGATTTTGTTTTTTGTCATTGTTGAAAGCTTGGTGAATCTTGTGTTTGATGATAGAAAATAAATATAGGTTGTTAGATTAATATGCTCTGTATTTGAATTTTTGATGAATTTGAATAATTTGGGCTAAGTTGTGAAAATAATAAATTGAGGGACTAAAATGTGAAATAAATGAAATGTATGGACTTATATGAGCTTAGTGAATATTCGGCCAAGCTATAGTGTGGTCAAATTTTGAATATTTTGTGTTTTGTTAAATAGGGATTAAATTGAGAAAAATGTGAAATGTCAGGGGAAAAAGTGTAATTTGCCCATTTATGTGTTTTTGGACTAAATTGAATGAATATATTAATAAACAAGATGATTTGTATTAATTTAGATCAAGAAAAGAGGAAATCGGAATTGGATCGAGGGAAATCTAAAGTGGTTGAATAATCGTCCCATTTCGTCCGCCGTTATCCGAGGTAAGTTCATAAGTAAATAATCATTGTTAAACTTATATGAAAATGTGTTTATTATGTTGAATTGAATTTTAGTAGAAAATATATGTGTATCCCGAATTGGTAAAAGTATGGGAGAATTGTTTACGAGCCTGAATCGATTGAGTTACGACGTCCGAAAGCCCCGTATGAACCTTAGGAATAGTTAGGATACATATGTCATGACATAGGATTCCGATATGTGATTTCATGTAAGACCACGTCTGGGACGTTGGCATCGACTTGTGATTTACGTGTAAGACCATGTCTGGGACATTGGCATCGTATTTGATTTAGTGTAAGACCTGTCTGCGACAAAGGGCATCGATATGTGATTACATGTAAGACCACGTCTGGGACGTTGGCATTGTACGAGATTTCCGACTATCCAAGTATCCTTATTCATTCCGAATGGTTCAACGGGCATTAACGAGCTATGATTGAATGTGAAATCGAGCTAAAAGGTTCAGGTACGTGCCAAGTTTAATGTTAATGAAAATAAGGTAAGCTTGTTATTTGAAATAGTGATATATATTAAACATGATACAAAGTGTATTATATGTATATATGAATGTTCATATTCGGCCAAATGATGTATATGTGATATTAAAAGTGAGAATTATATATGCTCATGAGTATTTTTGCATTTGGCCATATGATGTTAAAATGCTAATGTATATTTGATGATATATGAATTTGTGAGTGTGATATATGTACATTTAGTTAAGGTCTGGATTGATTCGTTAATTGAATATAATGTTAATGTTAATTTGGAAAATTATTTGCTTATGACTTACTAAGCTTTTTGAAAGCTTACTTTGTGTATGTTTGCATTGTTTTATAGATTATCGAAGCTACTGGGAGCTCGGGGGTTGTCGAGGATCATCACCACACTATCAAATTATATTTTGGTACCTTTTGAAAATGTACATATTGAAGTATGGCATGTATAGGCTAGATATGTTAAGATATGTTTTGGGACATGTATATATAGCCATGTGATATGGCTTGATAATGAATGTGATTATGGGTGAGTTTAGTCCATGTTATGCGATTCAAAAGTTGGTATGTTTTGATGTGCTCATGAATGGTTAATTTGGTGAGTTTTATGGTTAATTTTAGGAAATTGAAATGGAGAAAAATAATATGACTTGAAATAGATTTATATGAAGTATGAATCACATGATTTTGATGTGATGTTGGTATTTGAAATTGGTATGATTGAGTTGGATTTTGCATTTAGAAATGAATGATGTGGTTATGGGTCGAATTGATCATAATTTAGTATGTTTTGGTTTCCTTTGGGGCATGAATTGATGCATGTTTGATGCTTGTAGGTATGACTCAAAATGGGTGGCAATTTGGCCTTGTAATTGGCCTATAATTGCCTACATGATTGAGCACATGGGCGTGTGTCTTGAAAGTGTCCATCACTGCTCCAATTCGAAGCAAGTCAGACTTGCACACGGGCCAGACACACGGGCGTGTCTGCGACTGTGTGGTGCAAGTCAGAATGTATGCCCTATTTCACACGGTCTTAGACATGGGCGTGTCTTGTGGCCGTGTGAGGCACACGGCCTGACCATACGGGCGTGTGACCTCTGTAACTTTGAAAAATGTTTAAATTTCAGAAAAATTTGTATGTGCTTGGTTTAGTCTCGACCCCTTCCCAATGTATGTTTAAGGTCTCGTAGACCTTCTAAAGGGACTCTATATGTATATTTCACTATGGAATGTTGTGAATGTTTGATGTTAATGAAATGTTTGCGATATGTCCGGTAATGCCTCTTAACCCTTGTCTGGTGACGGTTACGGGTTAGGGGTGTTACAATTTGTTGGTATCAGAGCTACGATTTAGTCGATTCTAGGACTAACGTAGCGTGTGTGAGTCTAGCTATACATGCCATATATTTGAATTGCAATAGTGTGATGAATCCTGACAGATAAAATGTGTTTTCCATATAGTAAATGAATCCCGAATGAGTCGTAGCTGACGATGTTGAAAGTAATGCACCTACTCCCACTCAAGGGACAGTGCCAGCTGAATCTCGACCGACTTCGAGTAACCAAGAGGGAGAGGCTAAACAAGCCTTTTACCAAATGATGAATGAATGGTTTACTCAGTATATCCGGACGAATGCGGTTGTTCCACAACCTTCTCCCCCACCGGTTCTTCCTCAAATACCTGTTATGCCACAAGTTACTGATCTAGTGCGAATGAATAAGCCACCGGTTGATAAAATCAGAAAACACGGGGCTAAAGAATTTAGAGCCACTGTTGATGATGATGCTGAGCGAGCTGAATTCTGGCTCGATAATACTATCCGTGTGTTTGATGAGCTATCCTGTGCACCTGATGAGTGTATTAAATGTGCTGTATCATTGCTTCGAGATTCTGCGTATCACTGGTGGAATACACTGGTTTCGGTGGTTCCAAAAGAACGGGTTACCTGGGAGTTCTTTCAGACTGAATTCCGTAAGAAATACATCAGTCAGAGATTCATTAATTAAAAGCGTAAAGAATTCCTTGAGTTGAAACAGGGTCGTATGACCGTAACAGAATATGAACGGGAATTTGTAAGACTTAGCAGATATGCCCGAGAGTGTGTTTCAACAGAAGCAATTATGTGTAAAAGATTCAAAGACGGGCTGAATGAAGATATTAAATTGCTCGTTGGGATTCTTGAAATAAAAGAGTTCGTTGTACTTGTTGAGCGAGCATGCAAAGCTGAAGAGCTCAAGAAAGAGAAAAGAAAAGCTGATTTTGAAGGTAGAGATTTCTGTAAGAGATCATCGAGTAAGAATTTCAGTCAACATCGAAGAAATTCAGGGATGATTTTAGCCGATCAAAGGCTACGACAGGTTATTCTAGACGTGATCGGGACAGACCACCTGTGAGTTTGAAAGCTACCTCAGTAGCTAGTGTTGGTAATGTCAGACCAAATCAACCGGAGTGCAAATATTGTGGTAAACGACATCCCGACAGTTGTAGATTGAATGATCGAGCCTGTTTCAAATGTGGATCATTAGATCATTTCATCCGTGAATTCCTTGAGTTAGCTGAGCAAAACACAGTACAAAATAAGAGATCGAGTAACATGTCAGCTCGAGGTAGACCACCCAGAAACACTGGTAATGTGAGTAGCAGTCAGAAAGGAACTAAAGACACAGCTGTTAGATCTGAGGCTCGTGCACCTGCCAGAGCTTATGCTATTCGCGCTCGTGAAGAGGCTTCATCCCCAGATGTTATTACTGGTACTTTCACTCTCTATGATACTAGTGTTGTTGCATTGATTGATCCTGGTTCGACTTATTCTTATGTATGTGAGACTTTAGTATCCAGTAAGACTTTGTCTGTAGAGTCTACTGAGTTTGTGATTACAGTATCGAACCCCTTAGGCTGGTGTGTTTTGGTTGATAAAGTATGTAAGGGTTGCCCGTTGATGATTCGAGATTTATGTTTTCCGACTGATTTGATGTTGTTGCCATTCGACGAGTTTGATATAATTCTGGGTATGGATTGGTTAACTGGAATGATGGAAATGTGCAAGTGTACACAATCGCAACAAGTAATAAAGTGACAAGTAAATGTCGAGTTATCGTATCCACGAGGATCAGAAAAGAATTATTTATGAAAATGATTTTAAACACTTTGGTGAAGGAAAAATAATTGGATTTGAGAAATGATTAAAAACTAGAAAACAAAGTAAAATAAAATAAAATAAAATAAAGTCCTAATGCACGATTTCAAAAGCTGATTTTAATCAAGATGATATAATTGTGTTAGATTAATTACATTTCTTAACTTAGAATTATTAAACTCATGTTTATGTTGTTACGAATAAATTCACGGCAACTCGATAATTTGCTAACTTATGAACATATTTACAAATCAAAAATCCATTCATCTCTTGTACATATTTCTATGTCAATTCAACCGATTAAACAGATTTATAAAGGTTAACATGTTATTGCACATACATACTTATTAAATTAAACAATCTCTCGCATATTCCTATGTCGATTCAAACGATTAATTCAACCTAATAAGCATATAAAAGACTATGTGAGGTAACAAAGTATCCTTACCTTGAAACATTTTAATCACAATAATCTTGCAAGTTATGCAAGGCATGTGTATCGCCAAATACAATGCTAATCTAATCTTCAGCTACCTTAGAAGAATTAAACATGCACTGATTAAGTACTGTGTCCATTAATTAGAATTTCAATGCGTTTAAATAATTAATTCTTTAGTTATCTGAACAATTATAATGCCAGAATAACTTAGGGATGATTTTACTTAATCAAACATTTTATCGAGGCCTATAACAGCATAAACACAATTTTAATAATTTAAGAGGACGAAACACAATCAACCCAACACGAATTAAATTCAAGCTAAGCTAATTAAATTTACCATTCCAACAACATAAATATTCATAGATATGTTCATCATAAAAACAACAAAAATTAAAGAGATAGGGAACAAGAATCAAATCCGGTGTTTTTCCGTGGCCTGACTAGGTTGCTCCGTTCTTCCTTCTTTGTTGTCCTTGCCGATCAAGGCTGCTATGAACACTCAATTTCTGCTCCAAAATGGCTGAAGAAGACCCCTTTCCCAAGAGGAGAAATCGGCACAAGAGCAAGGAACTTTGAATGGGAAAATGAGAGAAAAAGTGAGAGAGGAGAGAAGAGTTGTGAGAGAAGAGATGTGAATGAGGGATGCTTTGAATGATCAGCCAAGGGGGTTTTTATAGCTGAATGTGGCAGCTGAAATTTGCTAAAAATAGAAGCCAAAGAGCCACCCCTTGGCCGGCCACCTATGTGGCAAAGTTGATGGCTTCAACTTTGCTAAATATGGCTTGGGGCAAATCTACAAAGCCACTAATTGTGGAGGGGGTTGAATGCAACTTTGACAAGTCTTCAAGGGCCTCTTTGCAAGCTCAATTAATCAGCTAATAAGCTGATTTGGGTCAGCATATGGACGGTTCTGAGCAGCCCAATTGGTGGCTGGTTCGGTTCACTAAATTCGGTTCAACCAATGTGGTTCAACTGGACCCTTTTTCCATAATTAATTAATAATAATTTATTTAGACCAAATTAAATTGGGAATAAATTAAAATTAATTATATTATGATTTAATATTCATAATCGGACCGTCTTAGGCTGGAAATAAATTTGCCTCGATACTTCAAATTGCTTCTCGGGTTTATTCTTCGAGTAGTGTCTGCCGAGCCAATTTTCGCTATTTGTGCGAATATGTCGAAAATAGTCAAAATTAATCAAAATTAACTGTAGAATTAATTAAAATTCATCATGTTCATATTTTTAACACAATTTAATTATTTTATAATATTTAATTATTTTTCGACAAGAATTTAACCGAAATAGCATGATTTTAAGTTAAAAAGGGCATGTAAAAACACATAAATTTTCGTGTTTCCACAACCCCAAACTTAATTCATTGCTCGTCCCGAGTAATGCACAAATTTGAAAAAAAAATTCTCGGAAACACTTTTGAAAAACTCCTTCAGAACAACATTCTTCCCAAAATCATGAAATCACTATACTTATGCTCAAAAACAAGAAATTTGATAATTATGCTACTCAAGTATATATGTCGTTCAAATTAATCTCAACAATTACTATAATAGCAAAATTAGACTAAATGTTTCTTAATAAAGAAATGTTAATCCCTACCATTTTGATTTTAATCCATTATTCAAAATTAAACTGCAATCATTAAGCTTAACTGATGTCTTCATATGTTGAACAGAGCAATTTCTCTCCACTAATGTAGGTAACATTGGAACTTTGAATCAATAGGTCTTTAACAGGGTTGTAACGCGACTGGGCTTAGGGGTAGGTAAAAGATAGATAATTTTAGGTTTTAAAACCCTAGACTTAGCGTAAAATCGAACCTTCGAAATTTTTACCCTTGATACACCAACTTATGCTCTTTTGTACATCTATTTTATTTCAAGTGCATATTTTTTTTTATATTCAATTTCGAGCACTCGCTTCATGTACTACAATTTTCGAGCAATTGATACTTCTTTTCAACTCCCCCAAACTTATTTTCAAAGAATAATCTGAATAGTACTGAGTCTAGTGTTTGAGACATTTTTAAGATAATTAAGAGAAGTGATGGCTAATTTTGTAAGGGTTCAAATAAAATTAGGCCATGAAGTCTCAAAGTTGGGTTTCAAAGGATAAAAATTTCATCATGGTTAGCTTGAAAGGCTCGAAGGTCCAAACAACAGTTGCCTAAATCATTTTCAATATTCCATGCTTCCTAGTATTTCGCCTCAAGAAATTACTAAGTCAATTCTAAAGACTTAAACTTTCATGCATGCCTAATTTTTTCGTAGGGAACTAAAAAAATTTATTGTACGAATTTGCATGCTTTATTAAAAATACATTCATATCATTATTAAGCTAACATAATAACTTATTGAAATAATAGAACTTTATTAATACTGAAGTTTAGCATACTTAACACAATTTCAACTTTTTGAACAAAATATATCCTAATCATAATTAAAAGAATATTTTATTCTGAGCGGAATTAGTTCAAATTTTCGGTCCCCCTACTTAAAGTGAACAATGTCCTCATTGTTTAAAGTGAATAGATACTATAAACCAAGTAGGATTTTAGGAAAGAAGAGGTGAGTCAAATTGACTGCTTAAGTACCAAGCTCTCTCTAAATCCAATCCTAGACATGTATATACCTATTGCCACACTTTAGCCTTTGTGACTTGTTCAGATTTTATTCATGATTCCTATCTCTTGTTTTATTGTGAAAAACTAAAAATTCCTAATTAACCTAATCCTAAAATAACTTAAGAATAAAAATAAAATAAAGTTGAGGTCCTCCTTTTTTTATTTGTTTGCCGATCCTTCCGAATTCGACTCATCTTTTGCTCCATCATTATTGCCTTTGCATGAATCGCTTTGCTCCCTTTTTGATAATGAACTCCATGGTTCAAATATGAAATCTAGAAACTCAGGCACAAAAATAAATGGGTCATTATAAATTTTCCTAAGGGCACTCCTCATCGAGTCATCCCTTATTTTTGAGTATCTCCAGTAGGCTTGTTGCTACCATTGCATGTGTTGCATTAAGTCCATCAGCTTTGACAGCTCATCACAAAGATTTAGGCTAGGCAGTGGAGCTCCAAACATTGAGGTTTCGATATCAGGTTCAGCTTCTAGTTCCATTGGTTCTACCTCATTAGGGACTTTCGTTGATTGCTCTGGCGGGATCTCTGTGGGGTCATTGTAACATCCCGATTTAGGGCCTAGTCGGAATAGTGGTGCGAGACCACAAATCTGAGGCATAAGTATGAGTTTTTGAGGTCTATGCCATGTTTTCAAGCTAGTGTGAAAGTTTCATGAAGCAATTTTGTTAAATTGCGGTTGAACTGTCCAAAAGGACTAAATTGCAAAAGTTGCAAAATGTGAGATTCTAGAAGCCATTTGTGTGAAATTGCTTTAGAATATCAATTAGAAGTCCTTAATGAGTAATTTTCACAATTTCTAATTTTTGGACAAATTTGGGCATGGATGAGTTAAATTAGAAAGTTTGTCAAAAAGGGTATTTTGGTCATTTGATAATTAAATGATTAAAATAGGAGAAAAGATGACAAAATTCATTCATCTTCTTCTCCAAGGCTGCCGAAAATTTGAGAGAAGCAATTGTTAGGGCTCTTCAACTTTTCAAGCTAGCTAGTAAGTGTATTCTAGCCCGTTTTTGATATTCTTCGTATTTTTGAAGTCCTAGTAGCATGAGTAAGCTATTTTTAGCTATATGATGAGCTAAAATGGATGTTCAAAAATGTACCCATGTATGACATGCATGTATTTTGATGTTTTATGGTAGAATATGAAAGCTTGATGTTGTAGAAACATCTTTTACTAAATGAATTCCATGAAAAATGCATGTAGGGACTAGTTTGTGAAAGTCTTGAGTTTGGTCATACATGTGAGAATTAGTGAGAATTGATGATAGCTTTAATTGAGTAAGTGATTCGGCTAAGCATGAAAGGTTAGAAAGTTGAATAAAAATCACTTTACGGGCCTTGGGGCAAAAGTGTAAATATGAGAAAGATTAGGGGCAAAATGGGGATTTTGCTAAAGTATGAGATAAAGGTCAATTTAGTCAATGTGTGTTTTGAATGTGTTGATTTGTCATTATAGATCAACAAAGACGAAGCCCGGATTGAAACTGAGGCAAGGGCAAGGTCGTGGACTAAATTGCACATCTCCATACTTTTTGAGTATCGAGGTAAGTTTACGTATAAACGATGCATTATGCGTATACTTTGTAAATGCTAGCTAGAGTATAGCATGGTTGAGAACATATATGGTTCATGTGGAATGAATGAGTTAGTTATAGTGAATGAATGAATGAATGAACTACAAAGTAGATATGTGAATGTGTAGTGATAATGCTTGATGGTAAGCTAAGTGCGATGCTACCCCAATACTTAGCAACGATGAGCTGGGCTATGTGCGATGCTATCACTAAGTATATTGTTTAGTGGGCTAAGTGCGAGACCACTATGATTACCTTATTGGTAGGCTAAGTGCGATACTACCTTATTGTATCGATTGTGGTAGGCTAAGTGCGAAACCACCAAGAGAGTAGCTGTGTGGATGCATTAGTGAGTAGTGTAGATGTGTGGATGTGTTATTGTGAAATAATGATGTGTTGTATATTGTGTAAATGTGATATTGAATGCAGGGGTGCATGTCAATGGTTATGAGTATGTGACTCATGATGTGTTGGAAATGTGGTAAGGGATAGAAAGAGTAAGCATAGTTGTGAATTACTTATGTTAGTATAATGCTAATTGTTGTTTAGCTTATATTATGATGCTTAATTATTTATGTGTAAACTCACTAAGCTCAAAGCTTACTCCTCTCTTTTCCTTGTCTTATAGAGTAATAGAGTTGAATCGAGATCGTGGATCAATTGGAAGATCGCCCACACTATCAAAGACACTCGGTACATTGGATTAAACGTTTTGTATATGGCATGTATAGGGGATAGACAAGTTAGTGATTTTTGGTTGTAAATGGCTAAGTTATGTTGGCCTTTAGATGGATAATCTATTTTGTATAATGCCATAGTTGCTGGCTATTTTATTATATGAAAAGATGTAGTTATCCATGTAAGATTGTGTTTCAAATTGAGTTGATTATGGATGTGTTGAATGAGTACATGTTGTGTATGCTAGAGGGGTGAGAAGGGGCATGACAAATAGCTTTGTTCTGGTCCATGTGGGTAGACACCCGGGCGTGTGTCTAGACCATGTGTGACACATGGTCAGCCCATGGGCGTGTGACTTGGCCGTGTGTCCCCTGCATGTTAGTATTTTAAGTCAGAATTGACCACGGACTAGTCACACGGGCGTGTGCCTAGGACGTGTGAGTTATTCAGTGTTGGCCACGGGCGTATGTCTAGACTTTAAGGCCGTGCGAAGTAGTCAGTGTGCACCACGAGTGGTGAACGCGGGCGTGTGACCTAGCCGTGGGACTTTGGCAGAATGGTTGAGTTTTGTGCATGGGTTGTGGACATGGACGTGTGCGACTAGACACGGGCGTGTATCATCTAGCACAGGCGTGTAGTCCCTGTCTAGATGGATGATCGTTGTTTTGGCGATGTCAAAGTCTCAAAATTTATAAAAAGAATGATCGAACCTGGAAACTAAGTATGACAACGATTTGAGGCAAGCGCACCTATCGAACAGTAGTATAGTTTAGCGGCAAGACCGGAATGTCGAACCCAAAGGAACCAAAAGTACTAATACTAACTTTTTTTTTATTATCTAGCCTAAAATAAGTGAATTCGTTATTTAATCTAAATTTAACCAACTACTAAGCTAAAGACGCAAAGACAAAAAGAATGAATTGGGGAAATACTGTTGGATAAACTCAATTGATTAAGACGATACCCTTAGAAAGAATGCACCTAGACTTCACTTGTTATCTAACTCTGAACCAGACGATTTATTCACTTGACTTGATCCGTAGGACTCCCCAATGTATATTAAACCCTCTCTCGAAGCGAATAACGTCTAACCCTAGGTTGATTAATTGAAATCTCTTTCTAATTAAAACCCCTAGAATTGCATTAACTCGATCTATGGACTCCCATATTAGGTTTCACCCTAATCCGACAAAATCTCTTCACCCTATCTCTAGACACGCGATCGACTCCGCTTAATTATGCTAGATCTACTCTTAAGCAGGGACTTTTGCTCCTCCACCTAAGCACATCAAACTTGAATCAATATCCCGGAAATATTAACACAAGAATTAAGAACACATAATTAAGAACAAATCAAGTATTTATCATATACTTCAGCAAACGATAACAAGATTTATCTAAGTTTCATACCCTTCAGGTATCTGAAGGGTTTAGTTCATAACAATAAAAGAAAACATCTCAGAAGAAAAGATAAAACAAAACATAAGAAATCCCTAAAACCCCCTGAAGGAATTGAAGGAGAGATCCGTCGTCTTGAGTAAAATTTCAGCTTCTTGAGATGGATCAACTGGCTATCTTCGAGTGTTTCCCACAAATCTGACCTTTTCGGCTCGGCTCCTTGGCCTAGCTCACCGCCCCCTTCTAGGTTATACTTAGGGTGTTTATATAGGCTTTCGAAATAGGTTTCTTTGCCCCATAAGTATCCTTTTCCGAGTGAAATTGCTCTTCTCTGCGGAAGGGGCACGGCCATGGCACACGCCCGTGTGAATCGTAATCAGGCTGTGTTCTAGTCTGTCAAGGAGACACGCCCGTGTTAGCTTTAGTCGAGGCCGTGTCGATTTTCACTTTGGCCCAATTTGGTCCGTTTTGAGCCCGTTTCTCGTTTTTTCCATCCTCCGATTCTTTCCTGAGTATAAAACATGAAAAGAAAATATTAAGAGCACCTTTTTACATAAATCAAGGGATAAATCATCCAAAAGTATGCTAAATGTGGGATTAAAAGATGTTACTTTTACGGTTTATCACATACCCCCACACTTAAGCTTTTGCTTGTCCTCAAGAAAAATTCTCAACTTACAATTAAAACGAACTTTCCATGATTCAATATTCCTATCAACAAAGTCTCATCATAATTCATAGATAATTTATACATGGATAATTTAACTCAAAGAGTCCTAAAGATTCAAACAATATAAGTCATACATTTGTAGCACAAAACATAGGTGTTTCCCCTCATCTAAATAGTTACCTCTGATCCAAAACCTATAAGGATTAACATCCTCACAAAAGATTCACTCAAATCACTCGAAGTGTTTAAGGTTCAGAATTAAGCACTCAAATGTCAAACCTGAAAAGTTAATCCCATAGGCTTGCATGAAAATCAAATCTCCACCACTGTAGTATGAGATGATGCACAAATCAAAAGGTCTTTGAAATGGTTGTAACGGGGCTTGGGTTAAGGTGTGGATACAGGCTGAATTAGAGAGTTAGAATCGAGATCGACCTGAAAAATTACCTAACTAGAAACAACGAACTGAAAAATAAATAATTACATGAATTGAAACTTTGAAACTAATAATACGAGCTTCTTCTTCAATAAATAGACTTTAACTGTATAAGCTCGCTTTTCATCATACTAATACTGAATATACTTCGATGTTTTTTTTTTAAGAACAAGTCACAAATAATAATAAAGAACTTTAACAACTGAAATATAGAACATAGTTAGGTAACTGCTCAAAATCAAATCTCGACAAAAAAGGGTAGTCAAGAGGAATGGTGATAACAAATACAAAGGGTTTTGGGTTAATATTAGTGGGTGAGTCAATAAAAAGGGTTGTTAGGATCAAAGGGGTTAACTAGGGGTTAATTATGAAGGTAGGCTTTTTATGGAGTAAGTGGGTTAAATCCTAGGTGCCTTTATCATTTCTGTATATCAAATCAAAGATGTGGTCTCAATATGTATAATCGAGGCAAGTTCTAGAATAACAGTTCAATGTTGACACACTCATAATAAAAAAGTGAGCATGAAAAAGGATATATGCTCTTATAAGGCTCAAAATCTCAAAAAAATTATGGGTATTTTGATATCAACCTCGTAAATTTCAAAGTTCAAAGTAATATTCAAATTCAGGTTAACAACCTAAAAAAAAAATTAATTATGAAAAATAGACTTATCATGCTTGATTCTATAGTATCTTAGAATTTAATTATCAATGCACAATTATCAATGACTTAATCTAAGACATATCAATAAAAATCATAAATCATAGGGAATTTCATTCTAATCATAATATGAGAAGCTTACTTTAGAACAGGGCATAATTCAGGGATTTTTCAAATAATACTATAGTTAACCCCCCCACACTTAAGATGTACATTGCCCTAAATGTACAAAGATAGATAATATCAAAATAATCATAAAATCATAAGATGTGGAGAGAAGTGAAACTTCCTAAATTTTGGATGAAGTTAATGAAAAGAAACCGGATAGGAATTGGCAAAGGTGAACGTGGGGGAGCGCCTTGAACCGTTTGAAATTGAATCCTCGAAGCAGCCGGCCTGATTTTATTGTATCCTAAGCTAAATCTAAATGGTATGAAGAATAAGAAGAAAATAATAAAGAAAATAAAAATAAAAATAAAAATAAAAATAAAAAATAAAAATAAAAATAAAAGTAAATAATGGAAAATGAAAGAAGAAAGACAACTGAAAAAGAAAAAGGAAGAAGGGGGGTCTAAATAGAGATTATGGATCTGGTGGTTGCCCCCGCCCTTGTACCTTCCTGTGGTGGCCACACGGCCACGACCACGGCCGTGTGTAAGGCCGTGTGGTCTGGAAATCTGCACTTTGGTTAGTTTGTAGTTAGGTGCTAAAAAGGAAAAATAAAAGTAAAAGAAGAATTAAAAATGTAAAAATTAATGGGGTTAGTACTCAGGTTGCCTCCCGAGAAGCGCTTGTTTATAGTCTTAAGCTAGACTTTACCTCTCATTTGTATGGTCATGGTGGTTTGAGGAGGTGAAAATCCTTTCTCATGCGATCAATTCGGTTGTGGATATAAAGTTTAAGTCGAGTAGTGTTTACCTTAGAAGTGCTAAATTTAGGATTAGTTACCTCGACTGTTCCATCTGGGAAGATTTTGAGTACCTGATCTCCGATCTTAAGCTGGGTTGTCCCATCGTCAAGTTTGTCGTGGAGTTGCCTCATTTTTGCTTCGTGTATTTTTAATTTCTCTTTGAAGTGTGTCTTCCACTCGTCTAGTCCTTCGGTCCGAAGCCTTCGTTCCTCATGCATTTCTTTTTTATTGACACGAGGTCTACGATCTGGCATCTGCGAAAGAGCTTCAAGAAACGGCAAGTCAATAAGAAACTTCTTTGGAGGTTTAAGAAATTTACCAAATTGTTCCTCTGTGTGGTCTTTCTTTATCGCATTGGGGTATGGCATATGAGCTTGGTAGTCTGTAATTACCGGGTTTGGTAAATCATGGCTTACCTCAACCTTACCTTCACTTACTACAGGCTCTTGCCTTGGGTCAGATTCCACTAACCTTTCACTGTCATGAGTCACATTACGGCTTGAATTTGCTCTTTTGGGTTAGTTTCAGTGTTGCTTGGTAGATGCCCTTGCGGTCATTCGGAAATTAACTTTGCAAGTTGTCCAACTGACTTAGTAAGTTCCCCAACTTGGTTCTCGATCCCTTTGATCGATGCTTGTTGATTATTAAGCGTTGTCTCGGTTTTTGCGGCGAGTATATCCGTGGGTGCCATGAATTTTGTCGATGTCTCCTCGAGGTTCGACTCCTCTTCCTGTTGGTAAGGTGGTTGTTGAAAAGTTGGAGGAAGTTCCGGTCCCTGGCTACTTTGATCATCCCACGAGAAATTAGGATGGTACCTCCAACCTGCATTATAAGTGTCACTATAAAAAATATTTTGAGGTCTAGAATAGTTACCCATATAGTGGACTTGTTCGTTCTCTATGCCATATCTGTAGGGTGGGTACTCAAGATTCGCCACGCCTCCGCTTGTTTCGTACTGCATAACTGGATGTATCTGCGAAGAACACAAATCATCAAACTTTTTATTTAACATCTCTAACTGGTTTGATAGCCTGTTTACTAGGTCGAGGTTGTAGATGTCGGCTGCTTTTGTTGGCTTTGTCCTCATAACTTGCCACTGATAGTTATTCAGTGCCATCTCCTCTATCTGCCAAAATCAAATAAAAGAAAATTCAGCAAAGTAAAAAAAAATAATAATGGCTAAAGTAATAAAAATTGAGCTTTCTTAATATTTTAGTTCCCCGGCAACGGCGCCAAAAACTTGATCGTTGTTTTCGCGATGTCAAAGTCTTAAAATTTATAAAAAGAATGATCGAACCTAGAAACTAACTATGACAACGATTTGAGGCAAGCGCACCTATCGAACAGTAGTATAGTTTAGTGGCAAGACCGGAATGTCGAACCCAAAGGAACCAAAAGTACTAATACTAACTTTCTTTTTATTATCTAGCCTAAAATAAGTGAGTTGTTATTTAATCTAAATTTAACTAACTACTAAGCTAAAGACGCAAAGACAAAAAGAATGAATTGGGGAAATACTGTTGGAAAAACTCAGTTGATTAAGACGATACCCTTAGGAAGAATCCACCTAGACTTCACTTGTTATCTAACTCTGAACCAGACGATTTATTCACTTGACTTGATCCGTAAGACTCCCTAATGTATATTAAACCCTTTCTCGAAGCGAATAACGTCTAACCCTAGGTTGATTAATTGAAATCTCTTTCTAATTAAAACCCCTAGAATTGCATTAACTCGATCTATGGACTCCCATATTAGGTTTCACCCTAATCCGACAAAATCTCGTCACCCTATCTCTAGGCGCTCGATCAAATCTTCTTAATTATGCTAGATCTACTCTTAAGCATGGACTTTTGCTCCTCCACCTAAGCACATCAAACTTGAATCAATATCCCGGAAATATTAACACAAGAATTAAGAACACATAATTAAGAACAAATCAAGTATTTATCATATAGTTCAAATAAACGATAACAAGGTTCATCTAAGTTTCATCCCCTTCAGGTATCTGAAGGGTTTAGTTCATAACAATAAAAGAAAACATCTCAGAAGAAAAGATAAAAAAAAAACATAAGAAATCCCTAAAACCCCCTGAAGGAATTGAAGGAGAGATCCGCCGTCTTGAGTAAAATTTCGGCTTCTTGAGATGGATCAACTGGCTATCTTCGAGTGTTTCCCAAAAATCTGACCTTTTCGGCTCGGCTCCTTGGCCTAGCTCACCGCCCCCTTCTAGGTTATACATAGGGTGTTTATATAGGCTTTCGAAATAGGTTTCTTTGCCCCTATGTATCCTTTTTCGAGTGAAATTGCTCTTCTCCACGGCAGGGGCACGACCATGGCACAGGCCCGTGTGAATCGTAATCAGGCTGTGTTCTAGTCTGTCAAGGAGACACGCTCGTGTTGGCTTTAGTCGAGGCCGTGTCGATTTTCACTTTGGCCCAATTTGGTCCATTTTGAGCTCGTTTCTCATTCTTTCCATCCTCCGGTGCTTTCCTGAGTATAAAACGTGAAAAGAAAGGATTAAGAGCACCTATTTACATAAATCAAGGGATAAATCATCCAAAAGTATGCTAAATGTGGGATTAAAATATGTTACTTTTACGGTTTATCAATGGAGAAAATTTTTAAGATAGTAAGAGTTTCCGATATGGTCTCGAGAGCCCTCTTGTGTTTGAGTAAGGCCTCATAACTCGAAAATGAGGTTGTCGTGGTGACTTAAGGAGAGTAGTCACGTTGAGCCTAAGTGGCGATCAAGTTGTTTTAATCCGGTAATGCCTCGGACCCGATTTCGGTGGGGATTACGGATAAGGGGTGTTACATTTAGTGGCATCAGAGCTATGGTTTAGTCGATTCTAGGACTACCGTAGCGGGTGTAAGAGTCTAGCTATATATGCCATAAGTGTACAATGATAGTGTGGTGGTTTCTGATGATTTTAAACCTTGTTTTATATAGTATATGGATCCCAATCAATCGATTGCTGATGAAACAGCTAGTAGAGAGTGGACCTGAGGTTAGGGGTCAAGGGGAAGAGGCTCGGGAAGCCTTTCTCCAGATGATGAGAAATTGGTACTCGGATTATGTTCGAGCGAACCCTAATGCTCAACCTCCTTCACCTCCTCCTATGCCTCAGCCAAATCCAGTGGCTCCTCAAGGTAATGATGTAGTGAGGATATCGAAACCCCCGGTGGATAAGATTAGGAAACACGGGGCTGAGGAGTTTAGAGCTAAGGTAGATGATGACCCTGAAAGGGCGGAGTTCTGGCTAGAGAACTCAATGAGAGTGTTTGATGAACTCTCATGTACACCTGAAGAGAGCTTGAAGTGTGCTGTGTCTTTGATGAGGGACTCGGCATACCATTGGTGGAAGACGTTGACGTCAGTAGTCCCAAGAGAGCGAGTAACGTGGGACTTCTTTCTGGAAGAGTTCCGGAGAATTACATAAGCCAACGATTTACTGATCGAAAAAGGAAGGAATTTCTTGAGTTGAAGCAAGGAAGAATGTCAGTAGCAGAATATGAGCGTGAGTTTATTAGGCTTAGCAAATACGCCCAAGAATGTGTGTCGACGGAGACCATTCTGTGTAAGAGGTTTGAAGATGGACTGAATGAGGATATCAAACTCCTAGTTGGTATCTTGGAGTTGAAAGAGTTTGTTGTGTTGGTCGAGAGGGCAAGTAAGGCCGAAGAGTTGGGTAAAGAAAAGAGAAGGGCTGTGAGTGAAGCCCGAGATGGGAGAAAGAGGCCAATGGGCAAGTTGTACCAAGCCCAGTCAAAAAGATCCAGGGAATTGAATCCTCGGACGACAGCATCAGTGGGATATTCACATCGAGACTTGGACCACACTCGTCCGGGTTCGAGAGTCCAAGCTACTGATAAACCGAAATAGTAACATATTTTAATCCCACATTTAGTATGCTTTTGGATGAATTATCCCTTGATTTATGTAAAAAGGTTCTCTTAATCCTTTCTTTTCATGTCTTATACTCAGGAAAGCACCCAAGGATAAAAAGAACGAGAAACGAGCTCAAAATGGACCAAAACGGGCCAAAGAGGAAATCGACACGGCCTGGACTTGGACCCACACGGCCGTGCCAAGTCAATCATCTAGAACACAGTCTAACCCCGACTCACACGGCCGTATCTCATTAAAGAAATCTGAACACGGCCTGTCCACGATTCACACGGGCGTGCGCCATGGTCGTGCCTCTGCCGTGGAGAAGAGCAATTTCATTCGGGAAAGGATACTTAGGGAGAAAGAAACGTATTTCAAAAGCCTATAAATACACCCTAAGTATGACCTAAGAGGGGGAGCCCAAAGCCATCGTCTAGGGGCGTCGTGCTAGGCCAGAGAAGGCAGATTTATGGGGATTCACTCAGGGATAGCCAGTTGATCCATCTCAAGGAGCCAGAATTATACTCAAGACGGAGGATCTCTCCTTCAATTCCTTTAGGGGGTTTTAGGGATTTCTTATGTTTTGTTTTATCTTTTCTCTTGAGATGTTTTCCTTTATTGTTATGAACTAAACCCTTCGGATACAGAAGAGATGAAACCTATGATGAATCTTGTTATTGTTTTCTCAATTATATGATAAATACTTAGTTTGTTCTTAATTATGTGAGCTTAATCCAAATTTAATGTGCTTAGGTGGAGGAGGAATAGACCTTGCCTAAGAGTAGATCCAACATAATTAAGCGGAGTTGATCGCACGCCTAGAGATAGGGTGACGAGATTTTGCGGATTAGGGTGAAACCTAATATGGGAATCCATAGATCGATTTCTTCGCTATTCTAGGGGTTATTATAAGAGAACGAGAGTTCCACTAATTAACCTAGGGTTAGACATTATTCGCCTCGAGAGAGGGTTTAATATATGTTAGGGAGTCTTACGGATCAAACTAAGTGAATAAATCGTATGGTTCAGTGTTAGATAACAAGTGTGAAGTCTAGGTGGATTCTTCCTAGGGTATCATCTAAATCAACTGAGTTTTTCCCAAGTTATTTTCCAAATTCATTCTTCTTTGTCTTAGAGTCTTTAGTTTAGTAGTAAATTAATTTAGATTAGATAAACAATCTCTCTTTATTTTTAGGCTAGATAATAAAAAGAAAGTTAGTATTAGTACTTTTAGTTCCTTTGGGTTCGATAATCC
Source organism: Gossypium sturtianum (assembly GCA_025698515.1). Lineage (NCBI taxonomy): Eukaryota > Viridiplantae > Streptophyta > Magnoliopsida > Malvales > Malvaceae > Gossypium > Gossypium sturtianum. Next base: position 137,170,201 of record CM046948.1, on the reverse strand, counting down.
GGTCTTGCCTAAGCTATACTCTTTGTTCGATAGGTGCACTTGCCTCAATCGTTGTCGAGTTAGTTTCGTGTTTGATCATTCTTTTTATAAATTTTAAAGCTCTGATTCACAGCGATCAGCTACCTCGATGGAAAGTGTGGGCAATACGAAAAACAAACCGGAGTGTCCAAATTGTGGTAGATATCACACCGGAGAGTGTTGGGGAAATAGCCGAAAATGTTATAAGTGTGGTTCCCCTGACCACTTTATCCGAAATTGCCTTGAGAGGGATGATAAGGAAGAGAAACAAGAGATGAGACCTAGTGATGTGTCTGCAAGGGGTAGACCACCAAGGAACCCGAGAGGTGGGAATAGTGGTAGAGGTGCGTCTAGAGGCTCTGCTGTGAGACCGGAGGGTCGGGCACCTGCGAGGACTTATGCCATTCACGCTCGCGAAGAGGCATTATCCCCAGATGTGATAACGAGTACTTTTTCTCTCTATGACACCTTTATTATTGCTTTAATTGATCCAGGGTCTACTCACTCTTATATTTGCATGAGATTAGCATCTAGTTTGAGTATGACCGTTGAGTCTACGGACATTGTGGTTAAGGTGTCAAACCCGTTAGGAAAATACGTGTTAGTGGAAAAGGTGTGTAAGAATTGTCCTTTGTTGATTAAGAGTCATTGCTTTCCGGCAAACCTTATGTTGTTGCCGTTTGATGAGTTTGACTTAACCTTGGCATGGATTGGTTGACTACCTGTAGTGTCTTAGTGAACTGTGGTAGTAAGTTTATCGAATTGAAATGTGAGAGTGGAGATGTTGTTCGGGTTGAATCAGGTGGATCGGATAGTCTACCAGTGATGATTTGTTCCCTAGTGGCTGAAAAATGTTTGAGAAAAGGGTGTGAGTCCTATCTCGCCTTTATTTTGAATACTCAAGAGGTTAGAGTAAAGTTTGATACAGTTCCAGTGGTATATGAGTATCCGAATGTATTTCCGGAAGAGTTACCCGGATTACCTCCAGAGAGAGAGGTCGAGTTTGGGATTGAGTTAGTTTCTTCAATTGCTCCGTATAGAATGGCACCTTTAGAGTTGAAAGAACTGAAGGTTCAGTTGCAAGAGTTGACAGATAAGGGTTTTGCAAGACAAAGCTACTCACCGTGGGGTGCTCCGGTACTATTTGTGAAAAGAAAGATGGGTCTATGAGGTTGTGTATAGACTATAGGCAACTTAACAAAGTGACGGTGAAGAATAAGTATCCTTTACCAAAGATTGATGATCTTTTTAATCAACTGGAAGGAGCTACAGTGTTCTCTAAGATCTACCTGAGGTCTTGTTATTACCAGTTGAGAGTAAAAGAGCAAGATGTGTTGAAAACTGTATTTTGAACAAGGTATGACCATTATGATTTTTTAGTCATGCCGTTTTGTTTAACGAATGCACCTGCGATTTTTATGGATTTGATGAACCGTGTCTTTCGATCGTATGTGGATAAGTTTGTGGTTGTCTTCATTGACGACGTATTGATCTATTCTTGGGATGAGAACGATCATGAGAAACATTTGAGAATTGTCTTGCAAACTTTAAGAGACGAGCAGTTGTATGCTAAGTTTAACAAGAGTGAGTTTTGGCTCCGAGAGGTTGGATTTTTAGGACACGTTGTGCCGGGTGATGGTATTCGAGTCGACCCGAGTAAGATTTCGACTATTGTGGATTGGAAACAACCTAGGAATGTGTCGGAAGTTAGAAGCTTCTTGGGACTAGCGGGATATTACAGACATTTCGTAAAGGGGTTCTCAGTGATTGCTACCCCGATGACAAAATTGTTGCATAAGGATGTCAAGTATGATTGGATGGAGGCATGTCAACAGAGTTTGATTAAAAACATTGTTGACTGAGGCACCGGTTTTGGTTCAACCAAAATTGGGGAAAGAGTTTATGGTTTTCAGTGACGCGTCGTTTAATGGTCTCAGTTGCGTATTGATGCAAGAGGGTAAGGTAGTCGCTTATGCCTCGAGACAACTAAAATTGCACGAGAAGAATTATCCGACTCATGATTTGTAGTTGGCTGCGATTGTTTTCGCATTAAAGATTTTGCGACATTACTTATATGGTGAGAAATGGCGAATCTTTACGGATCACAAGAGTTTGAAGTATTTGATGGATTAAAAAGATTTAAATTTGCGACAGAGGCGGTGGCTCGAGTTATTGAAAGACTATGAGTTAGTCATTGATTACCATCCCGAAAAAGCATATGTGGTTACGGATGCCCTGAGTAGGAAATCCTTGTATGCTCTAAGAGTTATGAGCACGAGTTTAGCATTGTCTGATGATGGTGCTATATTGGTAGAGTTGAGAGCTAAGCCACTGTTTGTTCAACAGATATGTGAGGCTCAAGAAAATGATAGTGAGATGCAAGCTAAGAGAGCTAAGTGTGGATCAGAAAGTGACTCTGATTTTCGAGTGGGTTCGGATGGTTGTTTGTTATACCATGACAGAATTTGTGTACCTAGAGATGAAGAATTGATCCGAAAGGTTTTGCATGAGGCACATAGTGGTTATTTGTCAGTACACCCGGGCAGTACGAAAATGTACAATGACTTGAGGAAATTTTATTGGTGGCCAGGTATGAAAAGAGATATCTCTGAGTTCATGACAAAGTGTCTGATTTGTCAACAAGTGAAAGCTGAGCATCAAGTGCCTTCGGGATTGCTTCAGCCAGTGATGGTTCCCAAGTGGAAATGGGATCGGATTACCATGGATTTTACGACGGGGTTGCCTATGACTCCGAAAAACAAAGATGCTGTGTGGGTTGTTGTGGATAGATTGACAAAGTCGGCTCATTTTATTCCAGTACATGTTGATTATTCACTGGACAAGTTAGTTGAATTGTATGTTGCAGAGATTGTGAGGTTACATGGTGTGCCTGTGTCTATAATATCGGATAGAGATCCGAGGTTTACTTTGAGGTTTTGGAAGAAGTTACAAGGGGCCATGGGTACGAGGTTAAATTTTAATACTGCGTTCCATCCACAAACTGATGGTCAGTCTGAAAGAGTGATTCAAGTTCTTGAAGATATGCTTCGATGCTGTGTGTTAGAATTCGAAGGTAGTTGGGAAAGATATCTACCTTTGGTCGAATTTGCTTACAACAACAGTTATCAGTCAAGTATACGGATGGCTCCGTATGAGGCCTTGTATGGTCGTAAGTGTCGGACTCCATTGTATTGGACCGAGCTTAGTGAAAAGTGGATCCATGGGGTCGATCTAGTGAAAGAAATTGAAGAGAAAGTGAAAGTAATCCGTAATAGTCTGAAAGTTGCTTCGAACCAACAGAAGTCGTACGCGGATTTGAAAAGAAAAGAGATTGAGTTTGAAGTGGGTGACAAAGTGTTTTTAAAAGTGTCCCCATGGAATAAAATCATGAGATTTGGACGAAAAGGGAAATTGAGTCCAAGGTTCATTGGGCCATATGAGATTACAGATAGAGTTGGGCCAGTAGCATACCGGTTTTCTTTGCCGGTAGAATTGGAAAAGATTTATAATGTGTTCCATGTGTCGATGTTGCGATGGTATCGCTCCGATCTTTCACATGTGATTCCTTCGATGGAAATTGAGATAAGACCAGATATGTCTTATGAAGAGGAGCCGATTAAGATCTTGGCTCGAGAAGTGAAACAGTTGAGGCATAAGAGCATAGCACTAGTGAAAGTGTTATGGCAGAAACACGTTGTGGAAGAAGCTATGTAGGAAACGAAAGAGGCTATGAGAGAGCAACATCCAAACCTCTTTACTGGTAAGATTTTTGGGGGTGAAAATCTCTAAAAGTGGGGGTGAGTTGTAACATCCCGATTTAGGGCCTAGTCGGAATAGTGGTGCGAGACCACAAATCTGAGGCATAAGTATGAGTTTTTGAGGTCTATGCCATGTTTGCATGCTAGTGTGAAAGTTTCATGAAGCAATTTTGTTAAATTGCGGTTGAACTTTCCAAAAGGACTAAATTGAAAAAGTTGCAAAATGTGAGATTCTAGAAGCCATTTGTGTGAAATTGCTTTAGAATATCAATTAGAAGTCCTTAATGAGTAATTTTCACAATTTCTAATTTTTGGACAAATTTGGGCATGGATGAGTTAAATTAGGAAGTTTGTCAAAAAGGGTATTTTGGTCATTTGACAATTAAATGATTAAAATAGGAGAAAAGATGATAAAATTCATTCATCTTCTTCTCCAAGGCTGCCGAAAATTTGAGAGAAGCCATTGTTAGGGTCACATTCAATTTTTCAAGCTAGCTAGTAAGTGTATTCTAGCTCGTTTTTGATATTCTTCGTATTTTTGAAGTCCTAGTAGCATGAGTAAGCTATTTTTAGCTATATGATGAGCTAAAATGGATGTTCAAAAATGTACCCATGTATGACATGCATGTATTTTGATGTTTTATGGAAGAATATGAAAGCTTGATGTTGTAGAAACATCTTTTACTAAGTGAATTCCATGAAAAATGCATGTAGGGACTAGTTTGTGAAAGTCTTGAGTATGGTCATACATGTGAGAATTAGTGAGAATTGATGATAGCTTTAATTGAGTAAGTGATTCGGCTAAGCATGAAAGGCTAGAAAGTTGAATAAAAATCACTTTACGGGCCTTGGGGCAAAAGTGTAAATATGAGAAATATTAGGGGCAAAATGGGGATTTTGCTAAAGTATGAGATAAAGGTCAATTTAGTCAATGTGTGTATTGAATGTGTTGATTTGTCATTATAGACCAAGAAAGACGAAGCCCGGATCGAAACTGAGGCAAGGGCAAGGTCGTGGACTAAATTGCACATCTTCATACTTTTTGAGTACCGAGGTAAGTTTACGTATAAACGATGCATTATGCGTATACTTTGTAAATGCTAGCTAGAGTATAGCATGGTTGAGAACCTATATGGTTCATGTGGAATGAATGAGTTAGTTATAGTGAATGAATGAATGAATGAACTACAAAGTAGATATGTGAATGTGTAGTGATAATGCTTGATGGTAAGCTAAGTGCGATGCTACCCCAATACTTAGCAACGATGAGCTGGGCTATGTGCAATGCTATCGCTAAGTATATTGTTTAGTGGGCTAAGTGCGAGACCATTATGATTACCTTATTGGTAGGATAAGTGCGATACTACCTTATTGTATCGATTGTGGTAGGCTAAGTGCGAAACCACCAAGAGAGTAGCTGTGTGGATGCATTAGTGAGTAGTGTAGATGTGTGGATGTGTTATTGTGAAATAATGATGTGTTGTATATTGTGTAAATGCGATATTGAATGCAGGGGTGCATGTCAATAGTTATGAGTATGTGACTCATGATGTGTTGGAAATGTGGTAAGGGATAGAAAGAGTAAGCATAGTTGTGAATTACTTATGTTAGTATAATGCTAATTGTTGTTTAGCTTATATTATGATGCTTAATTGTTTATGTGTAAACTCACTAAGCTCAAAGCTTACTCCCTTTCTTTTCCCTTGTCTTATAGAGTAATAGAGTTGAATCGAGATACGTGGATCAATTGGAAGATCGCCCACACTATCAGCACACTCTGGTACATTGGATTAAACATTTTGTATATGGCATGTATAGGGGCTAGACAAGTTAGTGATTTTTGGTTGTAAATGGCTAAGTTATGTTGGCCTTTAGATGGATAATCTATTTTGTATAATGCCATAGTTGTTGGCTATTTTATTATATGAAAATATGTAGTTATCCATGTAAGATTGTGTTTCAAATTGAGTTGATTATGGATGTGTTGAATGAGTACATGTTGCTTATGCTATAGGGGTAAGAAGGGGCATGACAAATAGCTTTGTTCTGGTCCATGTGGGTAGACACACGGGCGTGTGTCTAGACCATGTGTGACACACGGTCAGCCCATGGGCGTGTGACTTGGCCGTGTGTCCCCTGCATGTTAGTATTTTAAGTCAGAATAGACCACAGACTAGTCACACAGGCATGTGCCTAGGACGTGTGAGTTATTCAGTGTTGGCCACGGGCTAGCCACACGGGCGTATGTCTAGACTTTAAGGCCGTGTGAAGTAGTCAGTGTGCACCTCGGGTGGTGAACACGGGCGTGTGACCTAGCCGTGGGACTTTGGCAGAATGGTTGAGTTTTGTGCACGGGTTGTGGATATGGGCGTGTGTGACTACACACGGGCGTGTATCATCTAGCACGGGCGTGTAGTCCCTGTCTAGATGGAGAAAATTTTTAAGATAGTAAGAGTTTTCGATATGGTCTCGAGAGCCCTCGTGTGTTTGAGTAAGGCCTCGTAACTCAAAAATGAGGTTGTCGTGGTGACTTAATGAGAGTAGTCACGTTGAGCCTAAGTGGCGGTCAAGTAGTTTTAATCCGGTAACGCCTCGGACCCGGTTCTGGCGGGGATTACGGGTAAGGGGTGTTACAGTCATCTTCTGCTTCTTTGGGATCCTCACTTTCTTCAACTCGTTGCTGTAGAACAGAATCTTCAGCTACTCGGTAGAGGTCCCAATCGGTGATTGTGCTTTGACTATACCCTGTCTTCTTTACGTTCCCAAGAATTTTTGCTTTTAAGCACAAAATTGTTATCGTAAAGGGAAAATAGGCTGGGCCAGAACGTCTAACGGTACAATTTCGCATTTCTCTTAGGATGATTTTGCCCACATCAATGGTCTTTCCAGTTAGAATCGAGTATAGTAGGACCATTCGCTCTAATGAGATTGTAGTCCTATGCGAACTAGGCATAAGGCTGAACCAGATGAAATAGAACCATACCTTCACAAGTGGTGTCAAATATTCTTTTCAACACGTGTGGATTCCTTGCTTTGACACATTCCACTTAGAACTTGGAACTGTAAGTTCCTCGAGAATTTCTTGCAAATTTTCAGGCTTAATGTTGCTCAACAAATGAAGAATATTCATCATTTTCGAAATCAGGTAATTCAAAGAACTCATTAATAGCATTTGAATTTATTGGTACCTTGATTCCATGAACTGGAACTTCGGTCAATTCGCTTGAGGTTAAGTTCGCATAGAATTCACGAACTAGTTCCTCATCCACACTTGGTCTCTTTTCACAAAACAATTCCCAATTGAGGGCTTCAGCAACTTGACAAATACGTGCCATAAATTTTCTGTAGTTGCTTTCCTTCAATGTGAAGCCTTTCTCTGGATGCATTTCATCAATTTGAGCGGAAGCACGAGTGGAACTTATTTTGCATTTCATCAATTTGAGCGGAAGCACGAGTTCTCTTGCGAGGCATGATTGACCTGAACATAATATGGGAAAAATTATTTTCTCAAAAATTTAAATAATAAAAATTACTAATATTTCAATAAATTGAAAAATTAAATAATTGAATAAAATTAAAACTTAAGAAAAAAAAGTTGTTCTTACCACCTTCCTTGTAAAAATTAAGAACTCCTAAAATAAAATATACTTATGAAACAAAAGATGGAAATTTAGAATAGATTGGAGGGTTTGGCTAAAGGGCTTGGTGCGGTATTGGTGTGCTGCACGGATGCTGCTAGGTGCGCGGGCAGATGAGCGTGGGAGCAGGTAGCAACGCTCAGTGGGGCATGCGGGGGCAAGCAGCAGTAGGCAAGACCTTTCGGCAAGCAGGCCTGGGCTGCTAGGACGTGCGCAGATGTGGCGCACAGGAGCAGGACACGGCCTGGGCAGCTGGGCTGGAGCAGCAAGTATAGCGGCGCGGGGAGGCTACTTGCGCGCCTGTGTGCGAGAGCTGCTGGGCGCTTGGGCGTGCGGCTAGGTGCTCAGCTAGGAGGTTTCGGCACTTTAAGGGTGTGGGGTTTTGAGTGATGAATGAATGAGGAGAAGCATGGGTGGAATTTATAGTGAGAGTAGTAGGAATTAGAGTAGAACTCTTAGAGTAATTTAATAATTAAAAAAAAAATTCTAAGTCTAGTCCTACTCAAAGTTAACAACAATTAGTAATTAAATATATGCATATGAAATTATCAATTGCTATTAAATTATTAAGATAAACATAAAATATAATTAAATAAAATTAATCCTAATTCTATGCTAAGTTGATAAAAATTAATATATAAATTATAAGAGATATAATTATTTATTAAAGTTTATCATATTATTATTATTATATAAAATATATATATATTAAGTAAAAATATTTATTTTAGATGCCTTTTGGAAATATTTACAAAAAGAGGCACCTAGTTTTTTTTATTTACGAAAATAGCAACCAAAATTTAAAAATAATTCAATTAAGTCTTTAGACTTAATGAAAATTTGAAATTGAGTTGCAATTTAAGACTTGGGTCAAAATTGACCTTTTTATTTGAAAAACCAAAAATTTATTTTGTCATTTAGGGACTAACTTCTCGGAAAATTATGTAAAAATCAATTCCCAAGAAAGATTGGAGGTGTCACAAGCGGTCCCACTTAAGTTCCAATCTCCTAGACAGAATTTATTTAAACATAATAAACCCCAAAAATATACCCTAAATAATTTATTAAAAACAAGAAAATTTAAATATCTGATAAATTGAACAAGATTTGATCCCGTTCAGGTTTTTTTCCGTAGTAATGTTTCAAACGCTGAGCGTTGACTTGAAAATTACCTCCCTTACCTTGGAGTTCAACAACTCCATATGGATAAAGCGATGAAACGTAAATGGACCAGACCAACGTGATTTCAACTTACCTGGGAAGAACTTCAATCTGGAATTAAATAATAAGACTTGCTAACCTGCTTCAAATTCTCTAACTCAAATGTGCTTGACATGCCATTTCTTGAGTCTTTCTTTGAGTAATTTGGCATTTTCGTATGAGAACATTCGGAATTCTTCTAGCTCGTTGAGTTGGAGCATCCGTTTCTCTCTAGCAAGCTTAAGATTCCAAGTTGAGTCGTCGCAGAGCCCAGTAAGCTTTGTGCTCTAACTCCAGAGGTAGATGACAGGCTTTCCCAAAGACTAACATGTAGGGTGACATTCCTAAAGGTTTCTTGTATGCTGTTCTGTAAGCCCATAAAGCATCATCTAGTCTCTTGGACTAATCTCGTCGGTTCGGGCAAACTACCTTCTCAAGTATGCCTTTAATCTCCTTATTCGCCAGCTCAGCTTGCCCATTTGTCTGATGGATGGTAAGTCAGAGCAACCTTATGTTTTACTCCATGTTTATCTAACAACCATTTTAACCACTTATTCACAAAATGGGTTCCTTCATAGCTGATAATAGCTCTTGAGGTTCCAAACCTTGTGAACACGTGTCTCTGCAAGAACTTCATCGCAACCTTAGCATCGTTAGTCGGATAGGCTTCAGCCTCGATGTAACACCCTGGTTCTAGGGGTTAGATTTTTGGTGCTTAGCTTGGGTGTTGGCACACTTCAGTGTGTGTGGTTGGGTAAGTTTTGGGGTCCGGAGAACCCTAGGTGGTGGTAGATGCTTTGGTAAATTTTTAGTTTTAGGGGCCTAGTAGGGGAGTTGGATGGAGAGGGCTTTAAGAGAATTTTTGGTGGGGTTTTAGCACAAGAATGGGCTTGGTAAAGTGGCTTGGAAGCGCCACTTAAGGGCCTTGGTAGGTGACGCCACATGCATGTGAGCAGGGCCAAGGTTCGAGTCGTGGTAGAGGCATGAGATGCGTTTTTTTTTGTGTGGCGTCATGGATAAGGGGGCTGGGTTAAAGAAGGTTTTAAGAATTAATTTGGGGTTTAGGACACAAGAAGCAGCTGGTCCAAGTGGTGCTCGTCGGCGCGCTTAGGCGCTGGAGGTGCGTGTGTGCTGGTTCGAGCGACAGAAGCGACATTTTGGCGTTTCATTTTATGTGCGGCTATGGGGCTGGAGTAAGAAGGGTTATAAATAAATGTTGGGGTTTTCTAGCATAAAATTCAAAGTGGCCGAGTGGCACAGGCGTTGGGGGCAAGGAGTGCGCGCAGAAGGTCCCAAGTTCGAACCTGGTGTTTGGAGTTTTGTTTTTGTTATTTTTGGGCAGCAAATTTGGAGGTATTGGACGGTTTTGGGAGGCTTGAAAGGTGGAGAAGACTTGGTCTTTGTTTTTAAATTTTGGCTAGTTAGGTTTGATTTTTTTAATTTTTTTCAAAACAGTTTGAATGGATGGTAGGGAGGTGTTTTAGGAGAGTTTTGAGGGATTTTTTGTGGGAGGTTGGAGCTAGGCCATGTAGTATAAATAGGGGGAGGGGAGGAGCTCTTTTCCATTCATCATTCGCTCATCAATTCTTTGTAGCCGAATATCCTCAGCCTCTTCTCCTTTTCTCTTCTTTATGTTTTAGCCGAATCTCCTCTCACCCTTGTCGAAATATCCTCTTAGTAGCCTAGGGTGGTTGGCCGAATATCGCAGAAGGCGACCTCTCCTAGTTCTCGCTCCATTCGGTTTTAGGAAGTCGAAAGAAGGAAGCATTGAGGAAGTCTCTTGGATTCGATCATCTAAGGGCATATCGACAAGAGCAAGGGAAGCCTTCTGGATCTCGTGTTATTTCGGTAAGGATATTAGTAAGTGACTTAGAATTAGTTGATTATGACTTCGTTGATTAATCGTGTGGTTCTGATTAAGTGACTTTCGATGGACGTGGATGCGAGTACCAGTCAGAGTGGGCAAGGGAAGGTCCCTATTCCGAAGCTTAAGAAGAGAGCGGTTTCTGCTGTACGAGATTGGCCACCAGGGTGTGGGCCAGCAGCAGAAAGCGTTAAGCAAATAGCCGTGGTTTCGCTAGACGATAGCATCGAGGTGCGAGAGTCTAGTACTCCTAGTAGTAAGGTGTATAACTAACCCACTGTTTCCGGGTTTTATGTGTTATATGTTTTACTAACAAGTGCAGTAGTAAGTGTGCTATATATATACCCCTAAAGGGTATAGCGATGATCAGGTTAGTATCGAACTTGTTGCAATGTGATTACTTGCTTGTATATGAGTATGTTTATGGATATTAATAAGCATGTGCATGCATGATCACGAATATATTTTATGTGGCATGTGCATGGGTGGGTTATGAAAGAAGGCGGGTGTACTTGAGTACGTGGTTGATGTCGACTTTGTGCTACATCGTGGATTGGCGCTGACTGAGGTCGCGTTGTGGATCTTTGCGATTTAGTTCGCGTGGTTACCTTGATTGATATGAGCTTTATGCCATATCGTGGCTTGATGGATTGCTGTGTGCTCCATCGTGGTTTGATGTTGGCTATACGCTACATCGTGGATGGCATTGGTTGCCTTTTTGGAGGGAAAAGGAGAGGGTGACTTGATGGTCCCCTGGTGTGTGGTAGGCTGGATAAGGGGGTGTGTAGCGGATAGACCCTAGGTTGGGTTGGGAATCATGTTGCATTATTTTTGTAATGATATGGAAATGGGCCAAGCCCAATATGACATGTGGATAGGTATGTTTGGGAACATACGTGGACATGGGCCAAGCCCAGTGGATATGTGGTTTATTGGGAAATGGGCCTAGCCCAGTATTTGAGTATGATTTGAATGTGGGCCAAGCCCAGATTGTGGTTATGAATAAATGAATATATGTATATATATATACTTGTTACCTTCGATAATTGGGATACTATGTGGCTAAGCATGTGGGTGGATTTCAGTGGTTATCTTACACACTGAGTCTGTATGACTCACCCAACTTTTTAATCATCGCAGGTGAGTCGTGATTAGTGGACGGGTTGGAGTGGATACAAGGTGGCCCATGCAGAAGAAGATTTTCATACAGAAGATGTTTTACTTTATTTAAGTATTTTATATTATCAGTATTTTGGAGTTTTATTTGATGTAATAAGGGCCTCTTTGATTTAAAGTACTCTATTTATTAAGGTCGAAGTTTACTCTACACTTAGTAATATTTTCGCAAGAGATTCATATTATAGCAACTTACAATAACATTTTAATTCGGAAGTTTTTCAACAAGCTTATATTATTTATTAAATGTTAAATGGACATGATTTTCAGAGATAATAAAATTTTCAAGTTTAATTCTAAAGTCAAGGATTTCCAACCGTCTTTCCCAGTGACATAACCCGTATTCGGTCGAGTAAATGGGCGGGTTTGGGGTGTTCTGATTTGATCGTGAGCCCGGTTCAAAACTCGGCTTTGAGGTTTTGGGGTCCAAAAACGTTTTCAAAATGGGCTTTTCAAAAATATGGACTTTTAAGAAATTTTTCAGTTACTCGCATGGCACTGTACCTCAGGCAAGTCCACTGTAAGTACTTGGACTTTTGAAGTGATTTGTTTGTATGAAATTTTATGGGTTTATTTGGGCTCGTAGAATAGAATACTAGGATCTGTTGGACCCTAAGATTAGTCTACTCAAACACGTGCATAAGATTTAAAGTGCCTAATAAACAAACCTCGTGATTAAGTCGCGAAGTTAAGGTGTGGCAACCATTGTGCGCATGTTCAGGAGTGGATCCTAAGAGCTCGGTACTTAAGCGATCCTCGTGACTCACCTCCTCTTCGCAGAATCCTACTGCAGTGCGTAGCTACGGTTCACCTTAACCAAGAGGACTTGTTCATAGGCTAAACCGATTATTAAAACCCGAAAGGGAATTAGTCTTGTTTTTTTTTAAAATTCCCTGTTTTAAAATTTTCAACTCTACTCCTTGGGTTTGTAAGCTCTAAATCAGTTTTTGGAAGATGTTTTCTCGATTTACAGAATACCCCTGTAGGAAAATGACGAAATTACCCCTGGGTAGGAAAAGGAAACTTGATTGCTCGAAAGAACTACTCTCGAAACCTTCATTGCATAAGATTGCTCGTGGATAAAACAGTGAAACAATAATTTCTAATTCATAAAACTTTCTAAACAGATTAAATCGAAGCGCTAGAGATGAGTTCTAGGGGACGCGGTAGAGGAAGAATGACAGCTTCGGAACCAGTAGGGTCTGGCTATGGGTCAGAAAGCGAAGTGCCGCCAGCAGTGGATGTAGAGGAACAAGATCCGATAAGTGAAGAGAACGCAGTGTCGCAGGCTATGTTACGCGTGCTTCAGCAAGTGGCAAGAGCTAGTAGGGGAAATGGAGCTCGGAAGTCAGTGCCCGAGAGGCTTAGGTCTAACGGGGCTGAAGTTTTTAGGGGAGTATCTGGAGTAGCTCCGAACGTAGCGGAATATTGGCTAGAGGGAGTCGAGAGAATTATGGACGACTTGGATTGCGCCCCAGAGGAAAAGCTAAAAGGTGCTGTTTCGCTTCTTCGGGATGAGGCTTATCGTTGGTGGCTCACCGTCAAACAAGGTGTACCGCGATCGATTGGATTGGGACTACTTTAAGGAAAAGTTTGAAGGAAAATACGTTGGAGCAAGCTACTTGGATGCGCAAAGGAAGGCGTTTCTAAATCTGGTGCAAGGAAATAAGTCGATAGCGGAATACGAAGCTGAGTTCGTGCGGCTAAGTCAGTACGCCAAAGGAATCGTGGCTACTGATTATGAAAGGAGTGTTCGATTCGAAGATGGGCTGCGAGATGAGTTGCGAGAGTTGATCGCGCCTCAAAGAGAAAGAGACTTTGCGGTGCTAGTGGAGAAAGCTCGTATAGCCGAAGAAGTTAAGAGGACGGTAAGGGAAAACCGAGGAAAGAGTAGGAACGAGAATAAGAGAAGTATTGGACCATCAGCATCGTTGGGTAATGTCCAGAAAAGACCTAGGATCGAGAATCCTGTGCGTATACTTGCCCCAGTGGATCGGAATCGTTCTTGTGTTCGATGTGGAAGACCTCACACAGGAGAGTGTTGGGGAAATAGTAAAGAATGTTTTCGGTGCGGATCTAAGGCACATCTGGTTAAGAATTGCCCTCAAGCGACGAGGGGTCGTGGTTCAAGTCATGGAAGGAATGGTTCTAGTCGGAGTCAACCAAGGATGTGATGCTAGGTAAGCTCCTTTGCTTCGGTACTTGCGTTAATTGCTTTGTTTGCTTATGAGTTAGCCTTTCCTGTGTTGCTAAGAGAGGCGTTTCGAGTTTTGAGCGCGAATTTGGAGATTGTGTAGGTACGATAGCCTTAGTAAGAGCAGAGTGCGCAGCGTAAGCGTAAGGTGGTAAAATAGGTTGTATGGACGCTTGTTAGTAAAGTAATTTCGAGGACGAAATTATTTTAAGGAGGGTAGAATTGTAACACCCTGGTTCTAGGGGTTAGATTTTTGGTGCTTAGCTTGGGTGTTGGCACACTTCAGTGTGTGGTTGGGTAAGTTTTAGGGGTCCTGAGAACCCTAGGTGGTGGTAGATTGCTTTGGTAAATTTTTAGTTTTAGGGGCTAGTAGGGGGAGTTGGATGGAGAGGGCTTTAAGAGAATTTTTGGTGGGGTTTTAGCACAAGAATGGGCTTGGTAAAGTGGCTTGGAAGCGCCACTTAAGGGCCTTGGTAGGTGACGCCACATGCATGTGAGCAGGGCCAAGGTTCGAGTCGTGGTAGAGGCATGAGATGCGTTTTTTTTTGTGTGGCGTCATAGATAAGGGGGCTGGGTTAAAGAAGGTTTTAAGAATTAATTTGGGGTTTAGGACACAAGAAGCAGCTGGTCCAAGTGGTGCTCGTGCGGCGCTTAGGCGCTGGAGTGCGTGTGGGGCTGGTTCGGCGACTAGGCGACATTTTGGCGTTTCATTTTATGTGCGGCTATGGGGCTGGAGTAAGAAGGGTTATAAATAAATGTTGGGGTTTCTAGCATAAAATTCAAAGTGGCCGAGTGGCACAGGGCGTTGGGGGCAAGGAGTGCGGCGGAAGGTCCCAAGTTCGAACTCGTGTTTGGAGTTTTGTTTTGTTATTTTTGGGCAGCAAATTTGGAGGTATTGGACGGTTTTGGGAGGCTTGAAAGGTGGAGAAGACTTGGTCTTTGTTTTTAAATTTTGGCTAGTTAGGTTTGATTTTTTTTATTTTTTTCAAAACAGTTTGAATGGATGGTAGGGAGGTGTTTTAGGAGAGTTTTGAGGGATTTTTTGTGGGAGGTTGGAGCTAGGCCATGTAGTATAAATAGGGGAGGAGGAGCTCTTTTCCATTCATCATTCGCTCATCAATTCTTTGTAGCCGAATATCCTCAGCCTCTTCTCCTTTTCTCTTCTTTATGTTTTAGCCGAATCTCCTCTCACCCTTGTCGAAATATCCTCTTAGTAGCCTAGGGTGGTTGGCCGAATATCAGCAAGGGCGACCTCTCCTAGTTCTGCTCCATTCGGTTTTAGGGAAGTTGAAAGAAGGAAGCATTGAGGAAGTCTCTTGGATTCGATCATCTAAGGGGCATATCGACAAGAGCAAGGGAAGCCTTCGGGATCTCAGATTATTTCGGTAAGGATATTAGTAAGTGACTTAGAATTAGTTGATTATGACTTCGTTGATTAATCGTGTGGTTCGATTAAGTGACTTTCGATGGACGTGGATGCGAGTACCGGTCAGTGGGCAAGGAAGGTCCTATTCAAGCTTAAGAAGAGAGCGGTTTCTGGCATGCGAGATTGGCCACCGGGGTGTGGGCGGCAGAGCGTTAAGCAAAAATAGCCGTGGTTTCGCTAGACGATAGCATCGAGGTGCGAGAGTCTAGTACTCCTAGTAGTAAGGTGTATAACTAACCCACTGTTTCCGGGTTTTATGTGTTATATGTTTTACTAACAAGTGCAGTAGTAAGTGTGCTATATATACCCCCCTAAAGGGTATAGCGATGATCGAGTTAGTATCGAACTTGTTGCAATGTGATTACTTGCTTGTATATGAGTATGTTTATGGATATTAATAAGCATGTGCATGCATGATCACGAATATATTTTATGTGGCATGTGCATGGGTGGGTTATGAAAAGAAGGTACGGGTGTACTTGAGTACGTGGTTGATGTCGACTTTGTGCTACATCGTGGATTGGCGCCGATCGAGGTCGCGTTGTGGATCTTTGCGATTTAGTTCGCGTGGTTACCTTGATTGATATGAGCTTTATGCCATATCGTGGCTTGATGGATTGCCTTTGTGTGCTCCATCGTGGTTTGATGTTGGCTATACGCTACATCGTGGATGGCATTGGTTGCCTTTTTGGAGGGAAAGGAGAGGTGACTTGATGGTCCCCGGTGTGTGGTAAAGAATTTGGATAAGGGGTGTGTAGCGGATGGACCCTAGGTTGGGTTGGGAATCATGTTGCATTATTTTTGTAATGATATGGAAATGGGCCAAGCCCAATATGACATGTGGATAGGTATGTTTGGGAACATACGTGGACATGGGCCAAGCCCGTGGATATGTGGTTTATTGGGAAATGGGCCTAGCCAGTATTTGAGTATGATTTGAATGTGGGCCAAGCCCAGTTGTGGTTATGAATAAATGAATATATGTATATATATATACTTGTTACCTTCGATAATTGGGATACTATGTGGCTAAGCATGTGGGTGGATTTCAAAGGTTATCTTACACACTCGAGTCATGTATGACTCACCCAACTTTTTAATCATCGCAGGTGAGTCGTGATTAGTGGACGGGTTGGAGTGGATACAAGGTGGCCCATGCAGAAGAAGATTTTCATACAGAAGATGTTTTACTTTATTTAAGTATTTTATATTATCAGTATTTTGGAGTTTTATTTGATGTAATAAGGGCCTCTTTGATTTAAAGTACTCTATTTATTAAGGTCGAAGTTTACTCTACACTTAGTAATATTTTCGCAAGAGATTCATATTATAGCAACTTACAATAACATTTTAATTCGGAAGTTTTTCAACAAGCTTATATTATTTATTAAATGTTAAATGGACATGATTTTCAGAGATAATAAAATTTTCAAGTTTAATTCTAAAGTCAAGGATTTCCAACCGTCTTTCCCAGTGACATAACCAGATTCGGTCGTAGTAAATGGGCCGGGTTTGGGGGTGTTACACTCGACCCACTTGGACACATAATCCACTGCTACCAATATGTCCTTGTGACCAAAAGACAGAGGGAAAGGACCAAGAAAGTCAATACCCCAAACATCGAACAATTCTACCTCAATGATATTTGTTCGAGGCATCTCATTTCTGTTGGTGACATTTCCAACCCTCTGTCATCGATCACAACTCTTTACGTAAGTGTATGCATCCTTGAATAGTGTTGGCCAAAAGAATCTGGCTTGCAATACTTTGGCCGCTGTACGTGTACCTCCTAAGTGTCCCTCACTCGGAGCTGAGTGACAGTGGTATAGAATCTTCTATATTTCATCTTCTGCCTCACATCTCCTGATCATCTCATCTGCACACTTTTTAAACAAATATGGCTCTTCCCAGAAATAGTATTTCGCATCGTGAAGAAACTTTTTCCTTTGTTGATACGTTTTATCAATCGGCATCAAACCACAAGCTAAATAGTTAGCAATATAAGCAAACCAAGGAATATTATAGACATGATTTACCTTCAGTATGTGTTCATCTGAAAATGTCTCCTAGATCGGTACAAGTAGAGAATTTCCCTCTTGCAGCTCCATTCTAGACAAGTGATCTGCTACTTGGTTCTCTACTCCCTTTCGATCTTGAATTTCTAGATCAAACTCTTGAAGTAGTAGTACCCACCGGATCAGCCTCGGCTTAGCGTCTTTCTTTGCAAGTAAATACATAATTGCTGAGTGGTCCGTATAGAAAGTCATTTTGGTACCGTACGGGCAGGTGAATGTCGTTTTCTGTTAATCTTCCGGTGCTACTGTAATCTGATTATACCCTGAGTATCCATCGAGAAAACAGTAGTAATCTCGTCCTGCGAGTCTATCCAGCATCTGAACCAAGAACGGCAAAGGAAAGTGATCTTTCCTAGTCGCATTGTTCAGCTTCTGTTAATCGATGCAGATTCTCTATCCCGTAACCGTTCTAGTCGGTATCAACTCGTTCTCGTTCTCTACGACTGTGATACCTCTTTTTTTTGGCACGCACTGGACCGGACTTACCCATGAACTGTTTGAGATGGGATAGATAATACCTGCATCTAACCACTTGATAATCTCCTTTTTTACTACGTTCTTCATGATGGGGTTTAGTCTCCACTGTCCATCGATCGTCCCTTTTTCGCCATCTTCCAGGATAATCTTGTGCATGCATACAGATGGACTAATACCGCGAATATCGGCTATGGTCCATCCGATGGCCTTCTTGAATTTTTTCAAAACTAAGATAAGTTTCTCTTATTGCTTAATGGTCAATTCTGCTGAAACAATCACAGGCAGAGTAGAAGCGTTACCTAAATAAACGTATTTTAAATGAGAAGGTAATACCTTGAGTTCTAATTTAGGTGGCTCCTCGATCGACGCTTTTGGTTGGGAATAGTCCCTCTTTTCTAACTCCAAAGATTCCAAACGGGATTGCGGCTGAAATCCCCTTTGATTAGCTTCTAGCAAAGCTAAGTATTCATCCTCTTCTTCATCATTTGGGGGATCCGATGTCAAAATTCTTTCCAGTGGGTCCTCAACACAGTTGAGTTCCTTCTCCACTATTAAATCCTCTAAATCGATTAACTGTGAGCAATCATCAATTGTGTCAGGAAATCGCATAGACTTAAAGACATTAAATGTTACTTGATCATCCTGAACACGCATAGTGAGCTCGCCCTTCTGCACATCAATAAGGGTCCTTCCATTTGCTAGGAACGGCCTTCCTAGGATGATTGGTACTTCTTTGTCTGCTTCAAAATCTAGAATTACAAAGTTAGCAGGAAAGATAAACTTATCTACACGCACTAATCGTCCTCGATTTTACCTTCGGATGTGCTAAGGATCGATCGCTAGTTGAAGCGTAACTGTAGTTGGTCTAACTTCTCCTATCCCCAACTTCCTAAATATTGAAATAGGCATCAAGTTGATACTTGCACCTAAGTCACATAATGCCTTGCCACAATATGTTGCTCCAATGTTGCACGGTATGGTAAAACATCCAGGATCCTTCAATTTTGGGGTAGTTTGTCTTGAAGATATGCACTCGCATTCCTTCGCCGTCGAGCTACCGCCTCAAATTTCTCAAGTCTTCTTTTCTTAGACAAGATATCTTTCATGAACTTGACGTAGTTCGGCATTTGCTCAAGTGCTTCAACCAACGGGATGTTGATGTGAAGTTGCTTGAGTACGTCAAGAAACTTCTTGAATTGAATCTCCCATACCTTACGAAGTCTTTGAGGTAGGGTGGTGGTGGTTTCATTCATCGAACTAATTTTGGTTGATTCGTCTTTGGTGGCAATTCTGCACCTAACAAAGTTGTTAGTTGATCAGAATTAGCTGGTCCTGAGGTTACTTTGTCGGGTTTTGCAGATTCTGGTTCTGGTGAAACTGGGATTTCAACACTTGGTTGAACTTCTTCTGAATCTTGAGCGTCAGCTGGCTCCTTTTCAACTTCGGCAGTGTTGGGCTCTATTGTCTTTCTGCTCCTCAATGTCAACACTTTACAATGTTCCTTCCCCCGAATTTCTCGAATTCTCCGTGTCACTAGGTAGAGCACCTTGTGGTCGGTTCCTGAGTTCAGTAGCAAGCTGGCCCACTTGATTCTCTGAATTCCTTAGAGTGGCGTCGTTTTTCACCATGTATGCCTTCAATAGATTCTCTAAGTTATTGGATGGTTCTGCTTGGGTTGGTTTTTGTACTTGTTGGGGGAAGCTAGGCGGCTGGGTTGGTCTGGGTTGGGTGTAAGTGTTACTGGTTCCAGCCCCTTGGTTACTCCAGGACAAATTCGGGTGGTTTCTCCATGATGGGTTATAAAAGTTGGATTGCAGTCCTTGCCTCCCTCGGTTTTGGTTCTGGTTACCCATGTAATAAACAGATTCAGGGTTCGATGGACATTCTTCAAAAAAATGTCCTTCCCCACAGTACACACAGGCTATATTCTCAATTTGGTTAGGTGGTTGGGCTGCAAAACTGTTAGACCCATTAGTGGTAAGATTCTTAAGCATTGAGAAAATTTAAGATACCTGAGATGCAAGTGAAGTGAGAGCGTCCACTTCATGTATTCCAGCGACTCATCTTCCTGACGCTGCTCGATTGGTTGGCCATTGATAATTGTTGCTGGCAATCCTCTCAATAATTTCGTAAGCCTCATTATAAGACTTAGAAATGAGAGCACCATTAGCAGAGGCGTCCACTACCATCCTCGTGTGAGCGTTCAGACCATTATAGAATGTCTCAAGTTGAATGCAATGTGGGATTCCATGATGAGGGCACTTTCATAATAACTCTTTGTACCTTTCCCATGCCTCATACAGGGACTCATCATCCATTTGTTGGAAGGAACTGATCTCATTCTTCAACTTGGCATTCTTGCTCGACGGGAAATACTTCATGAGGAATCTCTCCGCTAACTCTTGCCATGTAGAAATGGAGTTCGGTGGCAATGAGTTCAACCAGGCAAGAGCTCTGTCCCTTAGCGAATATGGGAACAGCTTCAGTTGTAATGCATCTTCGGGTACTCCGGCTAACTTGAAAGAATCGCTCACCTCCATGAATAGTCTCAAGTGCAGATGAGGGTCTTCGGTAAGCATTCCACTGAATTGGCCCACTGTCTGAAGCATCTGGAACATGACTGGCTTCAACTCGAATTGTTGTGCCTCAATTTCGGGTCTCCTAATACCCAGATTAAGATCGTTAAATACTGGCATAGCATTCTGTCGTAAAGCTCTATCCCTATCATCAGCAATAAGGATAGGATTCTGAGCAAGGTTTGCTCCGTTTCCTTGATTCATATTCTTGAAGTTCATCTCTTCGGTCATTCTCTAGTTCGCTTGTCGTCTTCTCTGTCGAAAGGTTCGTTCTATCTCAGGGTCTACAGGGAGTAAATCGATAATTTGGTCAATACTCATAAACACCTGAAATATTCAAAGAAAAATTAATTAGGTTAAAAAGTAAATAGAAAATTAAACCAAAATGTAAGACTAACAAATTCACAAATAATGGCTTTTAAAAAACAGTCACTGGCAACGGCGCCAAAAACTTGGAACGATGGAAATGTGCAAGTGTACACAATCGCAACAAGTAATAAAGTGACAAGTAAATGTCGATTTATCGTACCCACATGGACTGTAAAAGAATTATTTATGAAAATGATTTTAAACACTTTGGTGAAGGAAAAATAATTGGATTTGAGAAATGATTAAAAACTAGAAAACAAAGTAAAATAAAATAAAATAAAATAAAGTCCTAATGCACGATTTCAAAAGCTGATTTTAATCAAGATGATATAATTGTGTTAGATTAATTACATTTCTTAACTTAGAATTATTAAACTCATGTTTATGTTGTTACGAATAAATTCACAGCAACTCAGTATTTTTCTAACTTATGAACATATTTACAAATAAAAAATCCATTCATCTCTTGTACATATTTCTATGTCAATTCGACCAATTAAACAGATTTATAAAGGTAAACATGTTATTGCACGTACATACTTATTAAATTAAACAATCTCTTGCATATTCCTATGTCGATTCAAACGATTAATTCAACCTAATAAGCACATAAAAGACTATGTGAGGTAACAAAGTATCCTTACCTTGAAACAGTTTAATCACAATAATCTTGCAAGTTATGCAAGGCATGTGTATCGCCAAATACAATGCTAATCTAATCTTCAGCTACCTTAGAAGAATTAAACATGCACTGATTAAGTACTGTGTCCATTAATTACAATTTCAATGCGTTTAAATAAATAATTCTTTAGTTATCTAAACAATTATAATGCCAGAATAACTTAGGCATAATTTTACTTAATCAAGCATTTTATCGAGGCCTATAACAGCATAAACACAATTTTAATAATTTAAGAGGACGAAATGCAATCAACCCAACACGAATTAAATTCAAGCTAAGCTGATTAAATTAACCATTCCAACAACATAAATATTCATAGATATGTTCATCATAAAAACAACAAAAATTAAAGAGATAGGGAACAAGAATCAGATCCGATGTTTTTCCGTGGCCTGACTAGGTTGCTCCGTTCTTCCTTCTTTGTTGTCCTCGACGATCAAGGCTGCTATGAACACTCAATTGCTTCTCCAAAATGGCTGAAGAAGATCCCTTTCCCAAGAGGATAAATTGGCACAAGAGCAAGGAACTTTGAATGGGAAAATGAGAGAAAAAGTGAGAGAGGAGAGAAGAGTTGTGAGAGAAGAGATGTGAATGAGGGATGCTTTGAATGATAAGCCAAGGGGGGATTTTTATAGCTAAATGTGGCAGCTGAAATTTGCTAAAAATATCAGCCAAAGAGCCACCCCTTGGCCGGCCACCTATGTGGCAAAGTTGATGGCTTCAACTTTGCTAAATATGGCTTGGGGCAAATCTACAAAGCCACTAATTGTGGAAGGGGTTGAATGCAACTTTGAAAAGTCTAAAAGGGCCTCTTTGTAAGCTCAATTAATCAGCTAATAAGCTGATTTGGGTCAGCAAATGGACGGTTCTGAGTAGCCCAATTGGTGGCTGGTTCGGTTTGTAACATCCTAAAATTTGAGTTTTGTATGAGTTACATTAAATTGGTGATTAAACTTGTTAGATTATTAATTTTGTTTGTCAAGGAGGTCCTGAGAAGGCTTGGGATCTAATTGGAATTGGTGAAAATTTTTAGCTTCGGTACTTTAAAGAGAGGGAGTCAGTGGATTTATAACATATGGAAATTTTTGAGTAAGAATCTAAGCATAATTGAGCAATTAGTAAAGAGGATATGCGCCACATGTATTGTCTTAAAGGGAGAGGTTCGAATCCCTTGGTATGCATTTTTGTGACTTAAATTTTTGCACTCTCCTATTAAGTGACGGCCAAGCTTTATTTTTGGTATGTTGGACTTTTAATTTTTATGGTAAGGGGCTAAATGAATTAAGGAAACATTGAAGTTGAGGAAAGGAATCAATAGGATAAGGCAAGTAAGGGAACAAATGGCTTAATTTGTGGAATGTGTTATGGATAGAAGAGTTGGCAAAGATTGACTCTCTTGGCCATGAACTTGGTCGATTTTTAGGGCTAGAGGGGTTGGCCGAATATTGATAGGGATTAGGAGCTAGTTGGTCAAATTTCTTTAGCAATTTTGTGCACTATTTTGTTTTTCTCCAAAACTTCTCTCCCTAGCCGGTTTTGTCATAAGCAATAGGTAAAGCTTTTGTTTTCTTTTGGCCATTTCATTTTTTTTGACCATTTTGGTACCATCCTTTTCTCCCTAAACTCTCTCCTTTTTGTGCCAAAATCGTTACAACCTTGAGGGACATATTTTTCAATACCTTTCTTCCTTGGCCGAATGAACACCAATCTCAAAACTTCTTCTTTGTTCATTCTCCATCCTTGAAACCAAACATAAACATCTTATCTTCTTTACTACTTATAAAAAAAAAAATTCTTAAACATCTCTCTCCCTAATTCTTCACCATGGCTGAATGACAATGATCATCTCCTTAGCCGAATCTTTCTCTTCATATATATATATATATATATATTTTTTTTCTTTGCAATCATTCTTTCTACTCACGTTTTGATCGGTCGGTAAGAACCCTCTTCAATTCTTTATTTTCTTTTCCTTTTTGCCGAATCTACATATTGGCTTGGGAGGGTCTTTTTGACCGAAAATATCATCACCTATCCCTCTCTTAGATAAATCTTTTTCGTCTTTATAGTGAAATAGAGAAAGGCCGAATTACCATTTCCTCGAAGTTATCTCGTAATCGCTAGAATTCGGACCAAAAACCTTCAAGGTGAGAGTTCTTCATGGTTTTCACGATCATCCTTTATTTATTAAGATAATTAACAGTATGAAAAGGAATAACCGATTCTTATATATAGGGATTTATTCATGGATTACTCAGAACTTGTGGTAAGCCTATCTATATCACTTTGTTAAGTCCATACTTTAATAGATTATTGATTTATTAAAGATTTAACGAATGGAGGCTCGTAGTAATGTATTGAAAGGGAAACCTAGTGGTGATCTAAAAAGGAGTGGATTGACGATCCCAACTCCTAGATTCAAGCGTAGGGCTGTTTCGGCAATTCGAGACTTTCCACCGGGTTGTGGACCCTTCTCTGGTGAAAATCAATTATTCGAGGTTGTTCGCAGTTTTGAGCCATTAGCTGTTCGGGGTTTTCCAACGGGTTGTGGGCCATCAACCGGGGAAAATCGACAAATCGTAGTTATTCGCAATTCCGAGGGTAAATCTTAGATCGTTTCTTTAGAGTGGCTTTATTAGATCGCATTTATTTTTCTAATCGAGCGTTAAAAATATTCTAGATGTTGACGATCAAGAAAGTGTAGCGCTCACCGTAATCAGGTGTGTAATCTCACACTATATCTCGTGGGTTGGATAACTATATCGTATTAATCGTTGGATTAAATCACAAGTTAGTGAAATCAGATAAAATAGTATATTTATCACTTTAATGGTAAAAACTATGAAATCGGTATTAAGACCGTGAAAATTACAAAATTTGCCCTTAATGGGTTAAATCGATAAAAGTGACTGAGTGGGCCTTATGTGAATATGTGATATGGGCCAAATGTGATATGTGATAAATGGGCCAAATGTGATATGTGATAAATGGGTCATATGTGATATTTGATAAATGGGCCATATGTGATATTTGATAAATGGGCCATATGTGATATTTGAAAAATGGGCCATATGTGATATTTGATAAATGGGCCATAAGTTATATTTGATAAATGTTCCATATGTGATATTTGATAAATGGGCCAAGTGTGATATGAAATTATATAGGCCAAAATGTGTAATGGGCTAGATTGCAATAATTTTTATAATAGGTCTTATATTAGAATAATTATATGAATGGATTGTTATGCATATTATATACATGATTTCATGGGTTGGGATATTTGACGAAGAGAAGTTCTGGTAGCTTTGCTACAAAATTCTGGTGGCTTGTCCACAAATTGATATATGGCTTAATGCCCAGTTTGATATATGGCTTAATGCCCAGTTTGATATATGGCTTAATGCCCAGTTTGGTGTGTTGGCGGGGTGGGTGACTAAAGCTCCCCACAGGTGTGTTGGTTGGTACGGGTGGTGTGTAGCGGATGGAAAACTAGGTTTGGTTGGGAAATTGCATAACACATGCATGTTATATATATGATATAATGCTATGATTGTAATGGGCTTTGGCCCAATAAATGCTTAATTGAATTTTGGCCCAGTGAAAGTGGTAAGTGAATTACACACTGAGTTCTAAGTAACTCACCCCTGTTTTCCTTACTCTCCTCAGGTAATGATCAGTGATGGAGACTTGGGCCGGGGACGACTCAGTGGAGGCCATACTACGAATAATGGGTTATTTACATTCCGGATTTCTTTTTAAGTACTTTTTATTATTTTTACTATTTAAGTTAAAAATTGTAGTAATAAGGCCTCTGGTTAATTTTTTTTTTATGGATGTTTTACTTGTGGATGGATTTTATAATACGCTTTAAATACTTAAGTGGGGTTTCTTTTCTAAAAATAGAAATAAATGTTTTTCTTAAAATAAACATGCATAAAGGGTTTTCATTCTGAAATATTTTAACTCGCAAAATTGCCTATTAATAACGTTCTTCAAAATTTGTTTTCAAGATTATTTTCAAACTCTATTAAATTTTCTC
The DNA here is from genome assembly GCA_025698515.1 of Gossypium sturtianum. NCBI lineage: Eukaryota > Viridiplantae > Streptophyta > Magnoliopsida > Malvales > Malvaceae > Gossypium > Gossypium sturtianum. Next base: position 137,144,706 of record CM046948.1, on the reverse strand, counting down.
GAAATATTATTTTAATTTCTTTTAAGTTTCAATTTATAAATTCTTACGTCTCAAATTGTTTGATTTATCAATCAACCTTAATTTTCATTAAACTTCACGTCAAGATGTTTTGAAAATTCGATTTCTTAAAATCTTTAAAAAGACTAGATGTATATTCCTTTCCGTGTGACATGTCAAATTTGGTCTTAACGCATAGACCGGGTTTTGGGTGTTACATTTTATGGTATCAGAGCACAGTTCAAAACTCGGCTGTGATTTGGGTTCAAAAACATTTATGGTTCAAAACTGTATTGAATTATAGAACTTATGTTTTTAAAGGTAGTATGGCACCACGAGAATCCGGCACCAAGTCAAGTAAGTGTATGCAAATTTAATTATTATTATTATTATTATTATTATTATTGTGACATGACTATAGGAACACTCTAGAACTTTTAGTTTTAGGTGTTGCAACTATAGAGATTGAGACTATAGGATGTGTTTACTGAAACAACTCTACTTCTTATATATCATAAAACATCGTTAATAAACACTTGAATCGATTATCTTGATTCATAAAACTATGTCAATCGATTAAACCGAAATAGTCAAAATGAGCGCTAGAGGGCGTGGGCGTGGTAGACGTGGCCGTGGTAGAGGCCGAGGTGCTAGGGTTTGCGTCTGAAGCGTCGGGACATATACCGAAAATGGACGCTTTGCATCACCCGGATCGAGATCGGATCACATGACTATACGAGAGAGACATTGCCTTGACCCAAGCAATGCTGCGCAAGTCTTGGAAAGGGTTGCTAGAGCTAGAATTGGGCGGCAAGCTCGTGGATCAATTTCGAAACGACTTAGATCGAGTGGTGCTGAGGTTTTTAGGGGTATCTCGAGAGTAGCCCCAAATGTAGCAGAGTATTGGCTCGAGGCTGTGGAGCGAATCATGGATGATTTGGAGTGCACCACCGAGGAAAAACTGAGAGGAGTTGTGTCCTTGTTGAGGGACGAGGCTTATCAATGGTGGCTTACTGTTCGAGAAGGCACTCAGTCTGAACATGTTACTTGGGATTTCTTCAAAATTGCATTCCAAGGAAAGTATGTCGGGGCAAGTTATGTGGATGCCCGGAGGAAGGAATTCCTGAATTTTGTCTAAGGAAATAAGACGGTGGCAGCTTACGAGGCAGAATTTCTACGCTTGAGCCGTTATGCTCGAACAATAGTGCAACTGACCATGAGCGCTGTGTACGTTTTGAGGATGGGCTGAATGATGAGTTCATGTAGTGCGATAGCCCCACAACAAGAAAGGACTTTTGCCAAGCTTGTGGAGAAAGCCAAAATAGCTGAAGAGGCTAAGAACTCCGAGCGTTAGAACAGAGACAGAGGTAGAGGCAAGAGGGACTTTAAGTACTCGAGTCCTGCTAAAAGGTTTCAGAAGAGGCCCAGGAATGATGAGCCAGCTCCAGCTAGAGCACCTGCTGCTACCAATCAGATTCAACCATGTGTTGACTGTGGAAGACGACACCCTGGTGAATGCTGGAAGAGAACCGGTGGTTGCTTCAAATGTGGTTCTAAGGACCACCAGTTTAAAGATTGTCCTCGACGAACCGCTCCGAATCAAGAAGCTCGTAACCATGATACACAGCCAGCTAGAGGCGCTCAACAGCCACCGAGAGGCCGTGGGCCAGGTCGAGGTGGTAATGGCGATGGACGAGGTCAAAGAGCACCGGGTAGAGGAAATGGCTTCAGAGGTAACGCGGAGGCGAGACAACCAGGGTTAGTGTATGCGGTCAGACACCGAGAGGATGGTGATGCACCTGATGTGATAACTGGTATGTTCTTCATCTCTGATGTACCTGTTATTGCTTTGATAGATATCGGATCTACCCATTCGTATGTTGCTAGTGATATATCTAGAAATCTGAACATTAGATCTGAGATTACTGATAGGAAGATGGCGGTAATTAGTCCTTTAGGACAGTCTGTGATAGTGGATAAATTGTTTAGAGACGTGCCCTTAGAAATTCAAAGAGAAAAATTTTTGGCGGATTTGATGGAATTTCCTTTCGGAGAGTTCGACCTTATTTTGGGCATGGACTGGTTGGTGAAGCACCGTACGCACTTGGTTTGTGCTGCAAAGCGGATGTCAATAAGGACTTTAGAAGATAAGGAAGTTGTGATGATAGGCGAACAGAGAAATTATTTAGCAAATGTGGTATCTGCTTTAAAGGCAGAAAAGTTGGTGCGAAAAGGGTGTGGAGCATTCCTAGCCTTCATTAGTGCTTTGGATACCAAGGAATTATCGGTGGAAGGTGTTAGAACGGTGAAAGAATTTCCAGATGTCTTTCCCGAGGAACTTCCGGGTTTACCTCCAGACCGGGAAGTAGAGTTTGGCATTGAGCTTTTGCCCGGAACGGCTCCGGTATCCATTGCTCCTTATAGGATGGCGCCGAAGGAGTTAGTGGAGCTTAAGGCTCAAATTCAGGAGTTGTTGGATCGGGGATTCATTTGACCGAGTGTGTTACCATGGGGAGCACCGGTCTTGTTCGTGAAGAAGAAGGATGGGTCGATGCGTATGTGCATCGATTATAGGCAGTTGAATAAGTTGACGATCAAGAATAGGTATCCATTGCCGAGAATCGATGACTGTTTGATCGGGCTTGAGAGGAGCTTGATTTTCTCAAGATAGATTTGAGATCGGGTTATCATCAACTTAAGGTTAAGGAGGCGGATATTCATAAGACGGCATTTCGAACTCGTTATGGACATTATGAGTTCTTGGTGATGCCGTTTGGATTGACCAATGTACCATCTGCATTTATGGACATGATGAATCGAGTCTTTCAACCCTACCTAGACCGGTTCGTGGTGGTGTTAATAGATGATATCTTAGTATATTCGAGGAATGAAGAAGAGCATGACTCACATCTGCGGATAGTATTGCAATTACTGCGAGAAAAGAAACTTTATGCCAAATTCAGTAAGTGTGAATTTTGGCTGAAGGAAGTGACTTTCTTGGGACATGTTGTGTTGGCCGAAAGAATCAGAGTTGATCCTCGGAAGGTAGAGGCTGTGTTGGATTGGAAACCACCGAAGTCAGTGGCTGAGATTCGGAGTTTCCTAGGTTTGGATGGTTATTATAGACGCTTTTTTGAGGGGTTTTCGTTGATTGTTGCACCCCTAACTAAACTATTGCACAAGGGAGTACCGTTTGTGTGGTCAGATCAGCAGCAAGAGAGTTTTGAGAAATTGAAGAAGATTTTGACTAGCGCCCGTATTGATTCAACTCGAGGCCGGAAAAGAGTTTATTGTTTCTTCGCGATCGTCACACACGGGCTTGGGATGTGTGTTGATGCAAGGTGGTAAAGTGGTGGCTTATGCATCTCGTTAGTTAAGGCCGCATGAAGTCAATTATCCTACTCATGATTTGGAGTTGGTGCGGTGGTTTTGCCTTGAAGATTTGGAGGCACTACATGCGGTGAGAAGTCAATCATTTATACGGATCATAAAAGTCTGAAGTACCTCCTTACCCAAAAGGAGTTGAACTTAAGACAGCGGAGATGGATAGAGCTGTTGAAGGATTATGACTTCTCAATCGAGTATCATCCTGGAAAGGCTAACGTGGTAGCAGACGAGTTGAGTCGTAAGGTGATATCGGAGTTGAGAGCAATGTTTGCTCATCTTAGTTTGTATGAATATGGCAGTTTGCTAGCGGAACTTCAGGTGAAGCCTATGTGGTTAAAACAGATCAAGGAGAAGCAGTTATCAGATGAAAAGTTGGGTCCCTTAATTCAACGAGTTGAAAGTGGTGTAATAGGGGATTTTGGATTGAAAAAAGATGGAGTACTGTGTTTTCGCGGAAGAATTTGTATGCCCAAGGATTCAGATTTGAAACTAATGATTCTGCGAGAGGTGCATAGTAGCCCCTATGCTATGTACCCCGGGGGAAATAAGATGTATCGAGACCTTCGTGATCAATATTGGTGGCCAGGGTTGAAACGAGAAGTTACGGATTTTGTGAGTAAGTGCTTGACTTGTCAACAACTGAAGGCAGAACATCAATTGCCGTTGAGATTGCTACAACCGGTGAAGATTTCATTATGGAAATGGGAACGAATAATGATGGACTTTGTTAGTGGGTTACCCTTATCGCCTACTAAGAAAGATTCCGTCTGGGTTATAGTGGATCGATTGTCGAAGACTGCCTATTTTCTACCTGTTCGTACGGATTTTTCACTACAGAAGATGGCCAAGTTGTATGTAGCGGAGATTGTGAGGTTACATGGGGTACCAGTGTCTATTATTTCGGACAGGGACCCTAGGTTTACATCGTGGTTTTGGAAAGCTTTACATGAAGCCTTGGGAACAAAGTTAAATTTCAGCACGGCTTTTCATCCTCAGTCAGATGGTCAGTCGGAAAGAGTAATTTAGATTTTGGAAGACATGTTAAGGGGTTGTGTGATTGATTTCAAAGGTAGTTGGGAAGATTTTCTACCGTTGGCGGAGTTTGCATATAACAACAGTTATCAATCCAGTATCCAAATGGCACCTTATGAAGCATTATATGGTCGTAGGTGTCGTACCCCTACTTGTTGGGCTGAATTGGGGGAACGGCAGTTATTGGGTCCTGAATTGATATCAGAGACGGAAGAAAAAGTAAAGGTGATTCGAGCACGGTTAAAGGAAGCTTCGGATAGACAAAAGTCGTATACGGATCTGAAGCGTAAGGATATTGAGTTTAAGGTGGGAGATCAGGTTTTTCTTAAGGTCTCACCGTGGAAGAAGATCTTCAGATTTGGAAAGAAAGGCAAGTTGAACCCTAGGTTCATTGGACCGTATCGCGTGTCGAAGCGTGTAGGACCAGTGGCTTATCAGCTTGATTTACCTCCGGAGTTGAGTCAGATTCATAATGTTTTTCATGTCTCTATGTTGAGGCGTTATCGATCGGATCCGTCTCACATAGTGCAGAGATAGAGGAAGTTGAGTTAAGGCCCCGACTTGTCGTTCGAGGAAGAGCCAGTGAAAATTTTAGATCGAGATGTAAAGGTGCTAAGAAAGAAGTCAGTACCGTTGGTTAAGATTCTATGGCATAATCACGGAGCGAAGGAAGCTACATGGGAGCCTGAGGAGATAATTCGGCAGTAATATCCTCACCTCTTTTAACCAGGTAAATTTCGAGGACGAAATTTTCTTTAAGGGGGTAGAATTGTAACATCCTAAAATTTGAGTTTTGTATGAGTTACATTAAATTGGTGATTAAGCTTGTTAGATTATTAATTTTGTTTGTCAAGGAGGTCTTGAGAAGGCTTGGGATCTAATTGGAATTAGTGAAAATTTTTAGCTTCGGTACTTTAAATAGAGGGAGTCAGTGGATTTATAACATATGGAAATTTTTGAGTAAGAATCTAAGCATAATTGAGCAATTAGTAAAGAGGATATGCGCCACATGTATTGTCTTGAGGGAGATGTTCAATCCCTTGGTATGCATTTTGTGACTTAAATTTTTGCACTCTCCTATTAAGTGTCGGCCAAGCTTTATTTTTGGTATGTTGGACTTTTAATTTTTATGGTAAGGGGCTAAATGAATTAAGGAAACATTGAAGTTGAGGAAAGGAATCAATAGGATAAGGCAAGTAAGGGAACAAATGGCTTAATTTGTGGAATGTGTTATGGATAGAAAAGTTGGCAAAGGTTGACTCTCTTGGCCATGAACTTGGTCGATTTTTGGGGCTAGAGGGGTTGGCCAAATATTGATAGGGATTAGGAGCTAGTTGGTCAAATTTCTTTAGCAATTTTGTGCACTATTTTCTTTTTCTCCAAAACTTCTCTCCCTAGCCGATTTTGTCATAAGCAATAGGTAAAGCTTTTGTTTTCTTTTGGCCATTTAATTTTTTTTTGACCATTTTGGTACCATCCTTTTTCTCCCTAAACTCTCTCCTTTTTGTGCCAAAATCGTACAACCTTGAGGGACATATTTTTTCAATACCTTTCTTCCTTGGCCGAATGAACACCAATCTCAAAACTTCTTCTTTGTTCATTCTCCATCCTTGAAAACCGAAACATAAACATCTTATCTTCTTTACTACTTATAAAAAAAAAATTTCTTAAACATCTCTCTCCCTAATTCTTCACCATGGCTGAATGTCAATGATCATCTCCTTAGCCGAATCTTTCTCTTCATATATAAATATATATATATTTTCTTCGCAATCATTCTTTCTACTCACATTTTGATCGGTCGGTAAGAACCCTCTTCAATTCTTTATTTTCTTTTCCTTTTTGCCGAATCTACATATTGGCTTGGGAGGGTCTTTTTGACCGAAAATATCATCATATATCCCTCTCTTAGACAAATCTTTTTCGTCTTTATAGTGAAATAGAGAAAGGCCGAATTACCATTTCCTCGAATTTATCTCGTAATCGCTAGAATTCGGACCAAAAACCTTCAAGGTGAGAGTTCTTCACGGTTTTCACGGTCATCCTTTATTTATTAAGATAATTAACAGTATGAAAAGGAATAACCGATTCTTATATATAGGGATTTATTCGTGGATTACTCAGAACTTATGGTAAGCCTATCTATATCACTTTGTTAAGTCTATACTTTAATAGATTATTGATTTATTAAAGATCTAACGAATGGAGGCTCGTAGTAATGTATTGAAAGGGAAAATTAGTGGTGATCTAAAAAGGAGTGGATTGACGATCCCAACTCCTAGATTCAAGTGTAGGTCTATTTCGGCAATTCGAGACTTTCCACCGGGTTGTGGACCCTTCTCTGTTGAAAATCAATTATTCGAGGTTGTTCGCAGTTCTGAGCCATTAGCTGTTCGGGGTTTTCCAACGGGTTGTGGACCATCAACCGGGAAAAATCGACAAATCGTAGTTATTCGCAATTCCGAGGCTAAATCTTAGATCGTTTCTTTAGAGTAGCTTTATTAGATCGCGTTTATTTTTCTAATCGAGCGTTAAAAATATTCTAGGTGTTGACGATCAAGAAAGTGTAGTGCTCACCGTAATCAGGTGTGTAATCTCACACCATATCTCGTGGGTTGGATAACTATATCGTATTAATCGTTGGATTAAATCAAAAGTTAGTGAAATCGGGTAAAATAGTATATTTATCACTTTAATGGTAAAAACTATGAAATCGGTATTAAGACCGTGAAAATTACGAAATTTGCCCTTAATGGGTTAAATCGATAAAAGTGACTGAGTGGGCCGTATGTGAATATGTGATAAATGGGCCAAATGTGATATGTGATAAATGGGCAAAATGTGATATGTGATAAATGGGCCATATGTGATATTTGATAAATGGGCCATATGTGATATTTGAAAAATGGGCCATACGTGATATTTGATAAATGGGCCATATGTGATATTTGAAAAATGGGCCATATGTGATATTTGATAAATGGGCCATAAGTTATATTTGATAAATGTGCCATATCTGATATTTGATAAATGGGCCAAGTGTGATATGAAATTATATAGGCCAAAATGTGTAATGGGCCAGATTGCAATAATTTTTATAATAGGCCTTATATTAGAATAATTATATGAATGGATTGTTGTGCATATTATATACATGATTGCATGGGTTGGGATATTTGACGAAGAGAAGTTACGTAGCTTTGCTACAAAATTCAGTGGCTTGTCCACAAATTGATATATGGCTTAATGCCCAGTTTGATATATGGCTTAATGCCCGCTTTGGTGTGTTAGGGGGGTGGGTGACTAAAGCTTCCACAGTGTGTGTTGGTTGGTACGGGTGGTGTGTAGCGGATGGAAAACTAGGTTTGGTTGGGAAATTGCATAACACATGCATGTTATATATATGTTATAATGCTATGATTGTAATGGGCTTTGGCCCAATAAATGCTTAATTGAATTTTGGCCCAGTGAAAGTAGTAAGTGAATTACACACTGAGTTCTAAGTAACTCACCCCTGTTTTCCTTACTCTCCTCAGGTAATGATCAGTGATGGAGACTTGGGCCGGGGATGACTCAGTGGAGGCCATACTACAAATAATGAGTTATTTACATTCCGGATTTCTTTTTAAGTACTTTTTATTATTTCTACTATTTAAGTTAAGCTGTAATAAGGCCTCTGGTTAATTTTTTTTTATGGATGTTTTACTTGTGGATGGATTTTATAATACGCTTTAAATACTTAAGTGGGGTTTCTTTTCTAAAAATAGAAATAAATGTTTTTCTTAAAATAAACATGCATAAAGGGTTTTCATTCTTAAATATTTTAACTCGCAAAATTGCCTTTTAATAACGTTCTTCAAAATTTGTTTTCAAGATTATTTTCGAACTCTATTAAATTTTCTCGAAATATTATTTTAATTTCTTTTAAGTTTCAATTTATAAATTCTTACGTCTCAAATTGTTTGATTTATCAATCAACCTTAATTTTCATTAAACTTCACGTCAAGATGTTTTGAAAATCCGATTTCTTAAAATCCTTAAAAAGACTAGATGTATATTCCTTTCTGTGTGACATGTCAAATTTGGTCTTAACGCATAGACCGGGTTTGGGGCGTTACACGGTTCACTAAATTCGGTTCAATCAGTGCGGTTCAACTGGACCCTTTTTCCATAATTAATTAATAATAATTTATTTAGCCCAAATTAAATTGGGAATAAATTAAAATTAATTATATTATGATTTAATATTCATAATCGGACCGTCTTGGGCTGGAAATAAATTTTCCTCGATCATCGTAAATTGCTTCTCGGTTTTATTCTTCGAGCGATTATCTGCTTGAGCCAATTTTCGCTCTTTGTGCGAATCATTTAAAATAGTCAAAATTAATCAAAATTAACTATAAAATTAATTAAAATTCATCATGTTCATATTTTTAACACAATTTAATTATTTTATAATATTTAATTATTTTTCGACAAGAATTTAACCGAAATAGCATGATTTTAAGTTAAAAAGGGCATGTAAAAACACGTAAATTTTCGTGTTTCCATTAACATTGCATGATGCTATTGTAAACTGCAAACGAAAGACTATTGATTTGCGATGTCAGAATAATGAGATTATTCGGATTGAGCCTAATGATCTAAATGGTTTACCAACAGTGATTTCTTCGATGTTAGCTTGGAAATATGTGAGAAAGGGTTGTGAAGCCTACTTTGCTTATGTGCTCGATTCTAAAGTAACCGAAAAGAAGATTGAATCAGTACCAGTTGTGTGTGAGTATCCGGATGTATTTCCTGAAGAATTACCGGGTTTGCCGCCGATTCGAGAGGTAGAGTTTGGTATTGAGTTAGTGCCGGGGACAACTCCGATTTTGATAGCTCCATATAGAATGGCACCGACTGAATTAAAAGAATTGAAAGCTCAGTTGCAAGAACTGACGGATAGAAGCTTCGCACGATTGAGTTTTTCTCCCTGGGGTGCAATGATTTTGTTTGTGAAAAAGAAAGACGAAACTATGAGAATGTGCATCGATTACCGATAGCTCAATAAGGTGACTATAAAGAATAAATATCCTTTGCCAGGGATTGACGACTTGTTTGATCAGTTGAAAGGGGCTACCATGTTTTCTAAGATAGATCTGAGATCGGGTTACTATCAGCTGCGAGTTAAAGACTCCGATGTGCCGAAAACTGCTTTCTGAATGAGGTACGGACATTATGAGTTTCTGGTTATGGCTTTCGGACTTACTAATGCCCCTGCTGCTTTTATGGATCTAATGAACCGGGTCTTCAGACAGTATTTGGATCAATTTGTGGTTGTGTTTATATATGACATTTTAATCTATTCTCGTGATGAAACCGAGCATGCCGAGCATTTGAAAATAGTGTTACAGACTTTGCGCGACAAGAAGTTATATGCAAAGTTCAGTAAATGTGAGTTATTATTACGAGAAGTCAGTTTTCTCAAACATGTTGTATCAGCATCGGGTATTCAGTTTGATCCAAACAAGGTTTCGGCTATACTAGATTGGAAGCCTCCTAGAAATGTATCCGAAGTTTGAAGTTTTTTGGGACTAGCTGGTTACTATAGACGGTTCGTAAAAGGTTTCTCTATGATTGCAACCCCGATGACGCGACTACTTCAGAAAGATGTTAAGTTCGAGTGGAATGAAAAGTGCCAGAAAAGTTTCGATCAGTTGAAAGCTTTGTTGACCGAATCTCTAGTGATGCATCCTTGAATGGTTTAGGCTGTGTTTTGATGCAGGAAGGTAAAGTTATAGCTTATGCCTCAAGACAGTTAAAGCCACACGAAAAGAACTATCCGACACACCATCTGGAATTGGCAGCTATTGTGTTTGCATTGAAAATTTGGCGCCACTTTTTGTTCGGTGAGAAATGTCACGTCTATTATGATCACAAAAGCTTAAAATATTTTATGACTCAGAAAGATTTGAATTTACGACAGCGAAGATGGTTAGAGTTGTTAAAAGATTACGAGCTTGTAATTGACTACCTTCCGGGGAAAGCCAATGTTTTTGCTGATGCTTTGAGTCGGAAATCGTTGTTTTCCCTTTGTGCGATGAATACTCAGTTGGCCCTATCTGATGACAGTTCGATAGTAGCTGAGTTGAAAGCGAAACCGTTATTTATTCAGTAGATTTGTGAGGCTCAGAAAGTTGATAACGAATTGATAGCAAAACGGGCTCAATGTGATGCGAATATTAATTCAGACTTCCGAGTTGATACTGAAGGTTGTTTGAGGTTCAAAGACCGAATGTGTGTTCTGAGAAATTCAGATTTGATTCAGATGATTTTGAATGAAGCTCATAGTAGTCAGTTATTTGTTCACCCGAGTAGTACAAAAATGTATAATGATTTAAAATTTTTTTACTGGTGGCTTGGTATGAAACGAGACATCTCTGAATTTGTTTCGAAATGTCTAATTTGTCAACAAGTCAAAGCCGAGAATCAAGTACCTTCTGGGTTACTTTAGTCGATTATGATACCCAAATGGAAATGTGACAGAGTCACGATGGATTTTGTATCAGGTTTACCTTTGACATTGAGCAAGAAAGATGCAATCTGGGTTGTTGTGGATAGATTGACTAAATAAGCTCATTTCATTCCGGTTCGCACAGATTATTCACTTGATAAGCTTGTTGAGTTGTACATTTTTTAGATTGTGAGATTACACGGAGTACCTATTTCTATTGTTTCGGATAGAGATCCGAGATTCACATTGCGGTTTTGGAAGAAACTACAAGATGCATTAGGTACAAAATTACATTTCAGCACTACCTTCCATCCGCAGACAAATGGTCAGTCCGAACGAATCGTTCAGATACTTGAGGATATGTTGAAATGTTGCATTCTCGAGTTTGAAAGTATGTGGGAACGATATCTTCCATTGATTAAATTTGTGTATAATAATAGTTTTCAATCGAGTATCAAAATGGCATCTTACGAGGCTTTATACGATCGCAAATGTCGAACACCATTGTATTGGACTGAGCTCAATGAGAATAAGATACACGGGGTCGAATTGATCAAAGAGACTGAACAGAAAGTAAGAGTGATTCGCGATAGTCTGGAAGCAGCATCAGATCGTCAGAAATCGTATGCAGACCTGAAACGAAAAGATATTGTGTTTCAGATCGGGGACAAAGTGTTTTTGAAAGTCTCATCGTGGAAGAAAATACTTCGATTCGGTCGTAAAGGCAAATTGAGTCCGAGATTTATTGGGCCATATGAGATTATTGAGCGTATCGGGCCGGTTGCTTACAGACTATTGTTGCCACCTGAGTTAGAAAAGATCCATAATGTATTTCATGTTTCGATGCTTTGATGATATCGATCCGACTAATCGCATGTAATTTTTCTGTCTGATATTGATATTTGATCCGATATGACATACGAGGAAGAACCGATCCGGATTTTAGATCGCAAAGTGAAAGAATTGAGAAATAAGAAATTTTCTTTAGTAAAAGTCTTATGGCATCGAAACGGGGTTGAAGAAGCTACGTGAGAGCCCGAAGATGCTATGAGAGAACTTTACCCAAACCTATTCACCGGTAAGATTTTCGGGGACGAAAATCCCTAAGAGGGGAGAGTTGTAACAGTCCGGTATAGACCCTAGTCGGAATAGTGGTTTCGGGACCACAAATTTGAGTCAGGAAAATATTTAACTATTATTTTCTGTGTTTATAATGTGTGAATTGATATCTGTGAAATTTTCGTGTTTTAAAATTTTAGCGTTTGTATGCTTGATTTTTATAAAAGGACTTAATTGCATAAAATGCGAAAGTGACTTGCTATTTGTTAAAGTGCTATATTGCTATGATTTTTATTATATGGGGTCCTTATGTGGTAAATTGGCCAATGGATAATAGCATGGACGGTTTGGGGCTTATATTATAATGTATTCATATTATTTTATAAAGGGCAATATAGTAATTTATGTGTTAAAACGAGATTAAATAAAATAAGACATAAAACCATGCATATGTTCATAATCTTTGCCGAAAATAGAGAAAAGAAATAGCCATTGAAGCTTCATCAAGTTCGGTCTTTGCATGAATTATTAGGTATGTGTTTTGAGCTTGGTTTTTGATAATTTTTACGTTTTTGAGATCATTGCTATGAAATCTATCAAGCCCATGTCTCAATTTCTGAATTTGATGATGATTTTGTGTTTTGTCATTGTTGAAAGCTTGATGAATCTGGTGTTTGATGATAGAAAATTAATATAGGTTGTTAGATTAATATGTTTTGTATTTGAATTTTTGATGAATTTGAATAATTTGGGCTAAATTGTGAAAATAATAAATTGAGGGACTAAAATGTGAAATAAATGAAATGTATGGAATTATATGAGCTTAGTGAATATTCGGCCAAGCTATAGTGTGGTCAAATTTTGAATATTTTGTGTTTTGTGAAATAGGGATTAAATTGAGAAGAATGTGAAATGTCAGGGGAAAAAGTGTAATTTGTCCATTTATGTGTTTTTGGACTAAATTGAATGAATATATTAATAAGCAAGATAATTTCTATTAATTTAGATCAAGAAAAGAGGAAATCAGAATTGGATCGGGGGAAATCTAAAGTGGTTGAATAATCGTCCTGTTTCGTCTGTTGTTATCCGAGGTAAGTTCATAAGTAAATAATCGTTGTTAAACTTATATGAAAATGTGTTTATTATGCTGAATTCAATTTTAGTAGAAAATATATGTGTATGTCGAATTGGTAAAAGTATGGGAGAATTGTTTACGAGCCTGAATCGATCGAGTTACGACGTCCGAAAGCCCCGTACGAACCCTAGGAATAGTTAGGATACATATGTCATGAAATAGGATTCCGATATGTGATTTCGTGTAAGACCACATCTGGGACGTTGGAGTCGACTTGTGATTTACGTGTAAGACCATGTCTGGGACATTGGCATCGTATTTGATTTCGTGTAAGACCCTGTCTGGGACAGTGGCATTGATATGTGATTGCATGTAAGACCACGTCTGGGACGTTGGCATTGTACGAGATTTCTCACTATCCGAGTATCCTTATTGATTCCAAATGGTTCAACGGGCATTAACGAGCTATGATTGAATGTGAAATTGAGCTAAAAGGTTCAGGTACATGCCAAGTTTAATGTTAATGAAAATAAGGTAAGCTTGTTATTTGAAATAGTGATATATATTATACATGATACAAAGTGTATTATATGTATATATGAATGTTCATATTCGGCCAAATGATGTATGTGATATTAAAAGTGAGAATTATATATGCTCATGAGTATTTGTGCATTCGGCCATATGATGTTAAAATGCTAATGTATATTTGATGATATATGAATTTGTGAGTGTGATATATGTACATTTAGTTAAGGTTTGGATTGATTCTTTAATTAAATATAATGTTAATGTTAATTTGGAAAATTATTTGCTTATGACTTACTAAGCTTTTTGAAAGCTTACTTTCTGTATGTTTGCATTATTTTATAGATTATCGAAGCTACTGGAAGCTCGGGGATTGTCGAGGATCATCACCACACTATCAAATTATATTTTGGTACCTTTTGAAAATGTACATATTGAAGTATGGCATGTATAGGCTAGATATGTTGAGATATGTTTTAGGACATGTATATATAGCCATGTGATATGGCTTGATAATGAATGTGATTATGGGTGAGTTTAGTCCATGTTATGTGATTCAAAAGTTGGTATGTTTTGATGTGCTCATGAATGGTTAATTTGGTGAGTTTCGTGGTTAATTTTGGGAAATTGAAATGGAGAAAAATAATATGAATTGAAATAGGTTTATATGAAGTATGAATCACATGATTTTGATGTGAGGTTGGTATTTGAAATTGGTATGATTGAGTTGGATTTTGCATTTAGAAATAAATGATGTGGTTATGGGTCTAATTGTGCATAATTTAATATGTTTTGGTTGCCTTTGGGGCATGAATTGATGCATGTTTGATGCTTGTAGGTATGACTCAAAATGGGTGGCAATTTGGCCTTGTAATTGGCCTATAATTGCTCACATGGTTGAGCACACGGGCATGTGTCTCGACAGTGTCCATCGCTACTCCAATTCAAAGCAAGTCAGACTTGCACACGGGCCAGACACACAGGCGTGTGACAGGCCGTGTGAATCAAGTCAGTGTTGCACACGGGCCAAACACACAGGCGTGTCTTCGGTCGTGTGGTGCAAGTCAGAATGTATGTCCTGTTTCATACGGTCTTAGACATGGGCGTGTCTTGTGGCTGACCACACGGGCGTGTGACCTCTGTAACTTTGAAAAATGTTTAAATTATAGAAAAATTTGTATGTGCTCGGTTTAGTCTCGACCCCTTCCCACTGTATGTTTAAGGTCTCGTAAACCTTCTAAAGGGACTCTATATGTATATTTCACTATGGAATGTTTTGAATGTTTGATGTTAATGAAATGTTTGCGATATGTCTAGTAATGCCTCTTAACCCTTGTCCGGTGACGGTTACTGGTTAGGGGTGTTACATTCCATGTTGCTTTAAGACTTAAGGCACTTAAGATCGAGGTTTCTGAGGAATTTCTTGTTCTTATGGTTTTGGTATCGTTTCTTGCACAATTCAATCAATTTAAAAGTAGTTATAATTATCAAAAGGAGAAATGAACTTTTAAATAAGCTCATTTCTCATTGTGTGCAAGAGGAAGAAAGGTTGAAGCATGATAAGTCTAAAAGTACTCATTTGGTCAATGCCCCTAAAGACAAGGGCAAGAAAAGAAAATATCAGAATGAAACTGCTAAGGGTCCAATTCAAAAGAAACAACAATAACAAGCTACATGGAGTTGTTTCTTTTGTAACAAGTCTAGACACGTGAAGAAATGATGTACCAAATATCATGCCTGGTATGCAAAGAAAGGTATAATTCTTAATTTGGTTTGTTTTGAGGTTAATTTAGTTTCAGCACCTAGAAAAACTTGGTGGATAGATTCTGGTGCTACTACTCACATAAGTGTTTCTATGCAAGGTTGCCTGAGTTATTGAAAGCAAAGTGATAGTGAAAGAGACATCTTCGTGGGCAATTGAAAATCGACAGAAGTGGAAGCAATTGGGCATTTTAGGTTTTTATTAGGAACTGGTTTTTATTTTGATTTAATAGACACTTTTATTGTACCATCATTTAGATGGAATTTAGTTTCTATTTCTTCGTCAAACAAATTTGGATATTATTGTTCATTCAGAAACAATCAATTTAGTTTGTCTTTAAATTCAAATGTTGTTGAAATTGGTTATTTAAATACTTATGACAACCTTTATTTGCTAGAAACAGTTGCATCCTATAATGAAACCTTGCATGTGGAATCACGTGGTATTAAACACAAATTAAATAAGGAAAATTTAGCATCATTATGGCATAAGCGCTTAGGTCATATTTCAAAAGTTAGAGTTGAATGCCTTGTGTCTGATGGTATTTTAAAGTCCATTGACTTCAGAGACTTTGATGTCTGTGTCAATTGCATTAAGGGAAAGCATACCAAAACCAAGAGATTGTGTGCCAATAGATCTTTAGACGTCTTAAAATTAATTCATACAGATATTTGTGGGTTATTCCCTATGGCATCCTGGAATGGTCAACAATATTTCATAATATTCATAGACGATTACTCATGTAACAGCCCGATTTTGGGGCTAGTCGGAACAGTGGTTTCGGGACCACTAATCCGAGGTTGAAGAAAATTATTTTAATATTATTTTATGTGTTATAGCATGATTATAAGGATACATGAAAATTTTGGTGCTTTAATTTTAGCGATTGTATGCTTAATTGTGAAAAATGACTAAATCGCATAAAGTGCGAAAGTTTCATTTTACAAGCTAGAGGTGTCTAATAGCTATGGAATATTAAATTGGAGGTCCTTAATGTGCAATTAGGCCAATGAGAGGGTGTTGGCCGGCCATAGGGACAAGGGAGACAAGGGCATTAAATGAGTTAAAAATTTGGTGATATTAGGTGACTATAAATGAATAAAATAAGATAAATAAAGAAGATATCATCTTTTACTATTCCCATTTCTTCTTCCACCAAAAATTGAAGAGAAAATAAAGGTTTTTGGAGTTCAAACTTTCAGCCAAGCTATTCCCTTGCAAATAAAGAAGAGCGCAGAAACAACCTTGACCGAGGAAAAGGCAAGGTTATGAACTAAACCGTCAATTAACACATTTTGCACTGAGGTAAGTTTATGTGTAAATGATACATCTTTAATACATATGTTGTTATCTATTGATGCATTGTATGGGAGTAAATACTTATTGGTGAGATTGATTGAAAATGATAGAAATAAGTAGTTCTCGAATAAACCTCGGAATAGAAATGTGGGCACGGGTAAATATCCGTAAATATGTAATTGTCGATGGGCCGTGTGCGATACCATCATTTTTATTATCATTTGGTGGTCTGTGTGCGATACCACCTTGTAATTTATTTACGATGGGCTATGTGCGATACCATCGTTTATATTATCACTTGGTGGACTATGTGCGATACCACCGTAATTATCCTTGTTGGTGGGCTATGTGTGATACCACCATATTATCGATTAATGGTGGGCTATGTCCGAAACCACCGGGTACTTTGTATCATTCCGAAGGGTTCATCGAGAAACTTGTTTAAGTAAAATGTTTCATGTGGCTTTGTGGTGATAAGTGCAGGGTATATGTGCAAGTAATTGTGAGCAATGTTTGTGGTATGTGTTTGGGATGTGGTAAGAATTGAAATGAGTAAGCTTGATTATGAGGTTAGGAATTGTTATTGCACAGTGTGTGTAAAGTTTGGCTAAATTATCATGTGGTATGATGTTTATTGTTTACATATAGACTTACTAAGCTTAAAGCTTACTCCCTTTCTTTTCCCTTGTTTTATAGTGTCAAAGAGCTAGCTCGGGATACGAAGATAATCAGAAGATCACCCACACTATCAGCACATCTTGGTATATTTAGACTTAGCATTTTGAGTATGGTATGTATAGGGACTAGACTTAGTGAAATGTCATGTTGTTTTGGTCAAGTGTATTGGCTCTTCTAAAGTTGAACTCCTTTGTATAAGGCCATAGTTGATGGCTCATTATTATTAATCTATGAAAAGATGAGGTTATTCATGAATGTGTATGTTGCATGATTGGGTTGCTTGGTTAAAGTATGCATGAATGGATTGATGGTTGAATGTGATTTATGTTTGTATAAGTTGGGGTGATAAAAAGAGCTTGGCAATTAGCCTTGTTCTTGTCCACAAGGGTAGATACACGGGCGTGTGTCTAGGCCGTGTGTGACACACGGTCAACCTCATGGGCGTGTGGTTAGGTCGTGTGTCCCCTTGCATGCTAGTTTTACAAGTCAGTATGCCCAGTAGTAAACCCACGGGCAGAGACACGGCCATGTGTCTCAGCCGTGTGGAAGGCACGGCCGTGGACATGGGCGTGTGCCCAGGTCGTGTGAAGTCTACACCTAAAATTGGAATTTAATTCGCCACACGGTCGAAGGACATAGGCGTGTGCCCAGGCTGTGTGACATTTTTGAGTTGATGATGTCAGAATTAGAATGCCAAGGTTTTGGCACACGGGCTAAGACACGGGCGTGTCAAGGCCGTGTGAGGGACACGGGCCAGGGACACGGGCGTGTGTCCAGCCGTGTGAAAACCCCTGTAGGTTCGAATTGAAAAATAATTCCACACGGGTGTGGAACATGGGCATGTGATATGCCACACGGGCGTGTCCCTTACTCCACACGGGCGTGTGGACTGTTTAGTAAGAATTTTCTAAGTTTTTCTAAGAGAGCTTCAAAAGGGTTCGATTTGATCCCGAACCATTCCTAAAGTGTGATTTAGGCCTCATAGGCTTATTTAAGAGGTGTTATGAAAAGTTTTAATTTGGAGTGGAAAGTCATGTCTCGGTATTGCATAATTTTTGGTGTATAAGTCTAGTAACGCCTCGTACCCTGTTCTGGTATCGAGTACGGGTAATGGGTGTTACATTTAGCGGTATCAGAGCTATGGTTTAGTCGGTTCTCAGACTACCGTAGCATGTGTGAGAGTCTAGCTATACTTGCCATAAATATATATTGATAGTGTGGTGACTCCTGACCATATTAAACTATGTTTTCGTATAGTAAATGGATCCCGACCGAGCTGTTGCTGATGACGCTGCTACTAATACGCCGGCTCCCTCACAAGGGACCGCGCCTGTAGAAAGTAGACCCGAGACTTTGGGTCAAGGAGAAGAGGCTCGGGAAGCCTTTCTCCACATGATGGGTAATTGGTACACTGAGTTTGTACGAGCGAACCTTAATGCTCCACCTCCTCCACCCCCACCTATACCTCAGTCAGTTCCTGTGGCTGCTCAAGATATAGACTTGGTAAGAGTGACTAAACCCCCGGTCGATAAAAATTCGAAAACAAGGGGCCGGGGAATTTAGAGCTAACATAGATGATGACCCTGAGAGAGCGGAGTTCTGGCTTGAGAACTCTATGCGGGTATTCGATGAACTCTCTTGCACGCCTGAGGAGAGCTTAAAATGTGTCGTGTCATTGCTGAGGGACTCGGCATATCATTGGTGGAAAACGCTGACATCCGTAGTACCGAGGGAGAGAGGGACATGGGACTTTTTCCTAGAAGAATTTCGAAAGAAGTATATAAGCCAGCGATTTCTTGACCAGAAACGGAAAGAGTTTCTTGAAGTGAAGCAAGGCAAGATGACTGTGGCAGAGTATGAGCGTGAATTTGTTAGGCTCAGTAAATATGCGCAAGGGTGTGTGTCTACGGAAGCTATTTTGTGCAAGAGGTTCGAAGATGGGCTAAATGAGGATGTCAGATTGCTAGTTGGGATTTTAGAATTGAAGGAATTCGTGGTGTTGGTTGATAGGGCATGCAAGGCTAAAGAATTGAATAAGGAAAAGAGAAAAGCTATGATTGAGGCTCGAGATATGGTCGTTGGTATCGATAGTCTTAATATTTATATAATGAATGATCTAGCCTAGAAACTAACTATCACCACGATTGAGGCAAGTGCACCTATCGAACAGTAGTATAGCTTAGTGGCAAGACCGGATTGTCGAACCCAAAGGAACCAAAAGTACTAATGCTGACTTTCTTCTTATTATTTAGCCGAAGAATTAAGGGAATTGTTATTTATTCTAAAATTAACTAACTACTAAGCTAAAGACGCTAAGACACAGAGAATGAATCGGGGAAAATACTTGTGAGAAAAACCAATTGATTAAGACAATACCCAAGGATGAATCCACCTAGACTTCACTTGTTATTTAACTCTGAACCAGACGATTTATTCACTTGGCCTGATCCGTAGGATTCCCAAATTTATATTAATACCTCTCTCGAGGCTACTAACGTCTAACCCAAGGTTGATTAATTGAAATCTCTTTCTAATTAAAACCCCTAGGATTGCATTAACTCGATCTATGGACTCCCATATTAGGTTTGACCCTAATCCGGCAGATTTTCGTCATCCTATCTCTAGGGTTGCAATCAACTCCGCTTAATTATGCTAGATCTACTCTTAGACAGGGTCTATTCCTCCTCTGTCTAAGCACATCAATACTTGAATCAATATCTTGAAATATCAAAACAAGAATTAAGAACACATAATTAAGAACAAATCAAGTATTTATCATATAGTTTAGAAAACAATAACAAGATCCATCTTAGGTTTCATCCCCCTCAGGTATCTGAGGGTTTAGTTCATAATCATAAAAGAATACATATCAGAAGAAAAGATAAAACAAAACATAAGAAAACCCTAAAACCCCCTGAAGGAATTGAAGGAGAGATCCTCCGTCTTGAGTATGATTTCGGCTTCTTGAGATGAATCAACTGGCTTTCTTCGAGTAAATCCCACAATTCTGATATCTCTGGCTTTGCTCCTTGTCCTAGCTGGACGCCCCCTGACCAAAAGCTTCTGTCGACTCCCCTTTAGGTTGGCCTTTAGGGTGTTTATATAGGCTTTTGGAATGTCTTTCTTTGCCTCTAAGTACCCTATTCCGAGTGAAATTCCTCTTTGTCACGGCAGGGACACGCCCGTGCAACACGCCCGTGTAATTCGAATCCAGGCTGTGGTCGAGCCTGCTAAAGGGGCACGGCCGTGTGGCTACCTCCAAGCCGTGTTGATTTCCTACTTTGGCCCATTTGGTCCATTTTTAGCCCGTTTTTCGTTCTTTTCGACCTCCTATGCTTCCCTGAGTATAAAATATGAAATTGAAGGATTAGGAGTATCGAATTCCACAATTCAAAAGTTAAATCATCCAAAAAGCATGCTAAATCTGGGATTAAAATATGTATAAATTACGGTTTATCAAGTACCCCCACACTTAAGCATTTGTGTAACATCCCGAATTAATGGGCTTATGCGTTTAATGTGTAGACATGTTTAATGTGTTAATTTGAGAATTAGAGGTTCAGATTGGGCTCAAGGATTGGGCCGAGGCTTTGACTAAACATTCTGTTTAGACACTCTAGGGCTTAAAATATAGTAGTTATTGTTTAAGTGAAACACCCCAAACCCGACCCACGAGCCTGAACCGAATCTGGTATGTTCCTTAAGTAAACCGGTTTCAAATTCTTTTGTTCCTTAGGAAAAACTTGTGCGATTTTTAAAAAAATATTGTTTTGGGTTGGGCTTGTGTTGAAAACCAATTCATCTTATATTGAAATCCATTAAATAAGGTGACAAAATGATTTAGGGTTTATTTTAAAGGAAATAAATTTTAAACTTAACTTTAATTGAAAATAATTCGTAACATAGTAATTAAAAATAAAAGTAAAGAAATGTAACTTATGGCCTTATTACATCAAGTGAAATCCCAAAATAAAATTCTAAAATACTTAAATAAAATTAAATATCCATATTGAATAAAACTTCAAGCTGAGCATGGCCATCCCTAAGCTTCCGCTAACCCGGTCCATTATTGATCGTCACTGAAAAATAGTCCCACAACGGGGTGAGTCAACAGACTCAATGTGTACACAACACTAAAATTCAATAGATCGGGCATACATTTTTCATATCCAATACTTATTCATATAATGATATAAAAATGATGATGCAACCCAAACCCAAACCTAGGTGCCATCCGCTACACATCCCCGTACCAACCTGCACACCGTGGGGACTACTAAGTCAACCCTCCATCCGCTACACTCCATCGAAGGCAGTCGCTGCAGTCGACGTGCTCATCGCCCATATAAAATTTGTGGCATAACCACGAGATAATTGTGTCATGAGACACCACATTCGAGATAATGTAACCGGTTACCACATTCGAGATAATGTAAACGGTTACCACATTCGGATAGTGAGACCGTAGTCATCACATTCACTTCCCCTTTTTCATATATCTCGAATGACCCATATTATTCATATCATGCATATCATACTTAAATTCACATTCTTATCATATTTCACATGTTAAATATAACATATTTCGTAATCTTAATAGGAGTAGGAAACGTACCTGAGTACTTTGTACCATATTATGGTACCTTAGCCACATTCTTATAAACATGCATATTTTACATGTTACCATCAATCTTATTAAAAGTTAGTGTAGTGGGTACACACCGATTCGCTTAACGAAGTCCTTGAAATCCCAAAGAACCGATCTACTGATTTAGATCCTTAACTCCTATATTCGGCCAATCATTTAAACACATTAATAAACCTTTTGGCTTTAAAACCAAATCCTAGTAGGATTTGTATACCGAAAACCTACCTTGTTGCCGATTGACTTAAGAATCAAGTCCCAAAACTTTGTTGTATTCCTTCTTTGTGATCTCAAATCCCGAAAAGTATTCCTTGCTTTCCTAGGGATGTCGAAATTCCTATAATCACATGTTAGGTTTAATCTAACATTAAAACTTAAAACAAGACCTTTGGATCTTATAGTTTCTTACCTTAGATCCTGAAATATTCCTCCTTGTAGTCGACAGTTGTAGAAACCCGAGAGATCCCCTTAATACTTCAGTCGACTACTTCCTTGCTTAGATTCACAGGGAGATTCGGCTATGGCTTCTAATGGAGAGGAAAATATTCGGCTAGGTTCCAACAATTACTTAATCTCGACTTGACAAAAGAAAAGAAGAGAAGAGAGCACTAAGAATTCGGCAGAGAAAGGAGGAAGCACAAATTGATGAGTAGCCCTCCTTCCTTCCTTTTATAGCCGAAATTATCATCTAAGGAGTCCCTTACTTGGCCACCACTCCTCTATCTGATAACTTTATCCTTTAATTATCACTTAAAATAAAAGATAATTCAGCAACTATCCTTACTTAGCCGAAATTATTAAA
Organism: Gossypium sturtianum; assembly: GCA_025698515.1. Classification (NCBI taxonomy): domain Eukaryota; kingdom Viridiplantae; phylum Streptophyta; class Magnoliopsida; order Malvales; family Malvaceae; genus Gossypium; species Gossypium sturtianum. The sequence goes on along the minus strand of CM046948.1, from coordinate 137,121,946 downwards.
CTCAAAGTCCCTTACTTGGCCATCACTTCTCCCTTATTTTCCTCTTTATCTCTTTATTCAAATTAAAAGAATTTAATCCAACAATTATCTCTTGAAAATAATGATAAATAAATCCCTTATTTATCCACTATTTTATAAAATAATAAAAGCTCCTAATTTATAGCCATGTGCCGTCCACCTCAGTCTTCTGGAAGCAAAAATAAAACCTCCTTTATTTGCTTCCCAAGTGACTCGAACTTAGGCCCATTCCTCTTGCATATGGCGCCATTTCCATAGGCCCTAAGTGGCATCTTCAAACCACTTTTCCAAGCCTGTTTGTGTGTCAAATTCAACAAACTTTTTCTTTTAAGGCCACCTTGCCTTAATTTCCCCTTTTAAACCTTAAAACTCGTCATTTCTAGGTCATTTCTAAGTTTCCAAAAATGTTCACTTTCCATTTTCCTTACATTTCCTAGTTTCCAAAAATGTTCACCTTCCATTTTTAAACTTAACATTTCCATACATTTTCAGGTTTCCAAAAATGTTCATTTCTAACTTACTTTCACTCATTTCCGGGTTTCCAAAAATATTTAAAATTTATTCTTAGTACATAAAACATGTCACTTTGTAGAACTAAACCGAAAATGCATAGGCCCTTTTCAGGATGTTACAGTTCTACCCCCCTTAAAAAAAATTTCGTCCTCGAAATTTCCTAACTAAAATAATTGAGGGTATTGCTGTCGCATCGTCTCTTCTGGTTCCCACGAAGCTTCCTCCGATCCATGGTTGCGCCATAACACTTTGACTAGAGGAACTGACTTCCTACGTAACACTTTCACATCACGTTCCAATATCTGAATCGGCTCTTCCTCGTAGGATAAGTCTGGCCCTAGCTCTACCTCTTCAACTGGTACCACATGAGACGGATCCGATCGGTAACGACGTAGCATGGACACATGGAATATGTCGTGCATCTGCTGCAACTCTGGTGGCAACTCCAATTGGTATGCCACTGCTCCAACTCGCTTCAGTACTCGATAGGGCCCTATAAACCTTGGGCTTAACTTCCCTTTGCGACCAAACCTCATTACCTTTTTCCAAGGCGAGACTTTCAGAAACACTTGGTCTCCCACTTCAAACTCTATTTCCTTCCGCTTAAGGTCTGAGTACGACTTCTGCCTATCAGAGGCTTCCTTTAACCGTGCTCGAATCATCTCAACCTTCTCTTCAGTTTCGGCCACTAACTCTGGACCCAAAACTCGACGTTCTCCTAACTCAGTCCAACAAGTAGGAGTTTTACACTTCCGACCATACAATGCTTCATATGGTGCCATCCGAATGCTAGCCTAATAGCTGTTGTTGTAGGCGAACTCAGCTAAAGGCAAATAGTCTTCCCAACTTCCTCGGAAATCCATCACACAGCCTCTCAACATATCCTCCAACACTTGTATAACTCTCGTTCGGTGCGCCTGTCGATTGTGGATGAAAAGCCGTAGTGAAGTCCAACTTAGTGCCTAAAGCTTGATGAACTGCCCTCCAGAACCGAGACGTAAACCTTGGGTCTCTATCGGAGATGATCGATACAGGTACTTCATGTAACCTCACAATTTCTGCCACATATAACTTGGCCAACTTCTGAAGAGAATAGTTTACTCTTACCGGAATGAAATGCGCAGACTTGGTCAAACGGTCCACTATTACCCATACCGAGTCCTTCTTAGTAGGCGTAAGGGGAAGCCCACTAACGAAGTCCATGGTAATTCTCTCCCATTTCCATTGGGGAATATCGATTGGTTGAAGCAATCCCGATGGAACTTGGTGTTCAGCCTTAACTTGCTGACACGTCAAACATTTCCCCTCAAATTCAGTAACTTCCTGTTTAAGATCAGACCACCAACATTGTTCCCTTAGATCTCTGTACAGCTTAATACCTCCGGGATGCATAGCATAAGGGCTACTATGCGCCTCCCAAAGAATCCTTTGTCTTAACTCCTTGTCCTTCGGCATACAGACTTTTCCTTTGTAACACAATACTCCTTCATCATTAACGCCATAATCCTTTAATTCTCCGTTCTGCACTTGCTGTAACTTAGCACTTAGATCCTTATCAGCCAACTGTCCCTCTTTCACCTCCTTCCGCCATGTGGGCTTGATTTGTAATTCTGCCAACAGGCTTCCATCATCATATAAACTCAAGTGAGCGAACATAGCCCTTAGATCCGACACAACCTTCCGACTTAGGGCATCAGCTACCACATTCGCTTTGCCCGGGTGGTACTCTATCGAGCAGTCATAATCCTTCGATAGTTCCACCCACCTTCGCTACCTCAAGTTCAACTCCTTCTGAGTCAACAGATACTTAAGGCTCTTGTGGTCTGTGTAGATTATCGACCTTTCTCCATAAAGGTAGTGCCTCCAAACCTTAAGGGCGAAAACCACTGCTGCCAACTCTAAGTCATGAGTTGGGTAGTTAACCTCATGAGGCCTTAGTTGCCGAGACGCATACGCGACTACTTTTCCATCTTGCATTAGCACACATCCTAATCCCGTATACGAAGCGTCACAATACACCACAAAATCCTTGCCTGCCTCCGGCTAGATTAGCACTGGAGCTTCCGTCAACACCTTCTTGAGCTTTTTAAAGCCCTCTTGTTGCTTATCTGTCCATTCAAAGGGTACTTCCTTCCTTAGCAACTTTGTCAAAGATGCGGCTATTGACGAGAACCCTTCCACAAACCTTCTGTAATAGCCTGCCAAACCTAGGAAACTTCGGATCTCAGCCACAGACCTAGGTGGTTTCCAATCCAACACTGCTTCGATCTTCCTAGGATCCACTCTTATTCCTTCATGGATACCACATGCCCTAAGAATGCCACCTCCTTAAGCCAAAATTCACACTTGCTGAATTTGGCATAGAGCTTCTTTTCCCTTAATACTTGTAGTACCACTCGGAGATGTTCATCATGCTCTTTTTCAGGCTTGGAGTACACCAAAATATCATCGATGAACACAACGACGAACCTATCCAAGTATGGTTGGAAAACCCGGTTCATCATATCCATGAACACGGCTGGAGCGTTCGTCAATCCAAACGGCATCACCACAAACTCAAAATGGCCGTATCTTGTCCTAAAAGCGGTCTTATGGATATCTGCCTCATTCACCTTCAACTGGTGATATCCCGACCTTAAGTCTATCTTTGAGAATACTGCGACCCCCTTCAGCTGATCGAACAAGTCATCGATCCTTGGCAAAGGATACTTGTTCTTGATGGTCAGCTTATTCAACTGACGGTAATCTATGCACATACGTATAGTTCCGTCCTTCTTCTTTACAAACAGAACTGGTGCTCCCCATGGAGACACACTGGGTCGTATGAACCCACGATCCAACAACTCTTGGATTTGAGCCTTGAGCTCAACTAACTCCTTTGGCGCCATTCGGTATGGAGCGATTGACACAGGAGCTATTCCTGGCAGCAAGTCTATTCCAAACTCCACCTTCCTATCTGGGGGTATTCCTGGTAATTCCTCCGAAAATGCATCTTCAAAGTCTTTCACCGTTCTAACTCCACTGACACCTTCTTCTTTTCCACCCAACGCACTTACGAAGGCTAAGAACGCCTTGCACCCTTTTCTTAACCATTTTCTCAGCCTTCAACGCCAAAACTACGTTGGACAGGTAGTTTCTTCTCTCTCCGATCATTACTACTACTTCATCCTCTGGGGTCCTTAGTTCCATTCGTTTAGCCGCACAATCCAACACGGCTCGGTGCTCTACTAGCCAGTCCATTCCAAGTATAAGTTCAAACTCCCCGAAAGGTAGTTCTATTAGCTCAAAGCCGCTCAGGCACAGACTTACGGGTTCTCGAATTTCCTCCCGTACCAGCCACCAACTCCAAAACTCGTAGCACAGCCTGCGACACAGCATCTTCTCCCGTCTGAGCTTGCTGCTCAACACCCACAGCTGGGGGTGGTGGTGGCGGTGGTATCTCGTTGTCAGACCCTTGACCCGATCTAACGGGTTCTGACACCGTCATCCTTCCTCTACCTCGTCCACGACGACCACGTACTCTAGAGCACATTTCTAACATCGTGATCTGATTAAGAAGTTTTATGAATTTGTCTTTCTTTCACTTGTTTACCCGCGAAGGAATTTTATGACAAGAGTTTTAGGAGTGGTTCTTTCGTATTCATACATGCACACAGTCTTTCCATTCATTCATACATCCATCAAACAATTATGAACTTTCGTTCATTCAGAGAAAGGTTGTAGTTTTCATTGTTATTGTTTTTCCACTACCCAGGGGTATTTTCGTAATTCTATCCTACAGGGGTATTTTCGTAATTTTTCAAAAGGAAAAACTTCCTTGGTGATTTTGTCATAAAGTATTTTGGTATTTTTAAATTCCAGGGTATTTTGAAAAAATTTGAAATCTAGGGGCATTTCGGTGATTTTGGACCTCGGGGGTATTTTGGTGATTTTTTTTCCAAGCCGGGGTAAATTTGTAAAATCTTATAAATCAGGGATATTTCAAAGGTTGCAAAACTTTGAGGGTTCATTTTGAGAATTGTACTTTTCAAAACGGTGATGTTGCGAAAATTTTGGAAATCAGGGTCATTTTGGTAATTTTATAAGTTAGGGGCAATTTTGAAATTTCCAAAATCAAGGTATCTTTGTTAGTTTGCAAATTAGGGTTTTTGAACATTTATAAAATAATGAAATTTTGGCAAAACTGTTGAGTAGTTGGTCATTTTATAAACCAAGGGCATTTTTGTAGTTTTACCACTAGGGTACTTTTGTAATTTCACAAATCGTAAAATTTTTAGAAGTAAAGATAGTTTTCGCAATTTAAAAGAGTAATTTTAAGAGTTTTAAAACTAAGGTTTTGTTGTTTTAAAAAAACACACGGCTAGTTCCCTTTCGGGTTTTAGTCATTGTGTTTAGCCTATGACCGCGTCCTCTTGGTCGGGGTGAACCAAAGCTACGCACTGGCAGGATTCGAGTGGAGAGGAGGTGAGTCACGCGCGATCGCTTAAATACCAAGCTCCCACCGAAACCATTCCTAGACATGCGCCTGGAGAGGTTGCCACACCTCATCTGAGCCCTGCTCGGGTTAGGGGTGAACCGGTTACGCACTGGTAGGATTCTGCGAAGAGGAGGTGAGTCACTAGGGATCGCTTAAATACCGTGCTCTTCCGGATCCAATCCTAGACATGCGCATGTGGGGTTACCACACCCCTAACTCGTTGACTTAGCCATAGGTTTGTTTAACGTTCCTTAAGTCTTATGTGTTTGTGTTTGAGTAGACTAGTCCTAGGGTTCAAGTTCCTATCATGCTATTCTCGTTCCATTCCTTTTCTACCCTTCTAATATTCATTACACATAATCACACAAATGGTTAGGGGTACTTACAGTGGATCATGGGTTGGAGACTTAGGAGCCATGCCGAGAAAACCTGTTTATTTCATAAAATTCTTTCAAAAAGCTTACTTGGCTCGATTTGAAAATGTTTTGGGCCTTAGCCCACAGTAGAGAGTTTAAAATCGGGCTCTAATACCAAATCAAACACACCGAACCCGCCCCACGAGCTGAGCCAAAATCGGTATGTTCCTTAAGTAAACCGGTTTCAAATTCTTTTGTTCCTTAGGAAAAACTTGTGCGATTTTTAAAAAATATTGTTTTAGGTTGGGCTTGTGTTGAAAACCAATTCATCTTATATTGAAATCCATTAAATAAGGTGACAAAACGATTTAGGGTTTATTTTAAAGGAAATAAATTTTAAACTTAACTTTAATTGAAAATAATTCGTAACATAGTAATTAAAAATAAAAGTAAAGAAATGTAACTTATGGCCTTATTACATCAAGTGAAATCCCAAAATAAAATTCTAAAATACTTAAATAAAATTAAATATCCATATTGAATAAAACTTCAAGTGAGCATGGCCATCCCTAAGCTTCCGCCAACCCGGTCCATTATTGATCGTCACCAAAAAATAGTCCCACAACGGGGTGAGTCAATGAGACTCAATGTGTACACAACACTAAAATTCAATAGATCGGCATACATTTTTCATATCCAATACTTATTCATATAACAGATAAAAATGATGATGCAACCCAAACCCAAACCTAGGTGCCATCCGCTACACATCCCCGTACCAACCTCGCACACCGTGGGGGGACTACTAAGTCAACCCTCCATCCGCTACACTCCATCGAAGGCGCCGCATTGCGATCGACGTGCTCATCGCCCATATAAAATTTGTGGCATAACCACGGATAATTGTGCCATGAGACACCACATTCAGATAATGTAACCGAAGTTACCACATTCAGATAGTGAGACCGTAGTCATCACATTCACTTCCCCTTTTTCATATATCCCGAATGACCCATATTATTCATATCATGCATATCATACTTAAATTCACATTCTTATCATATTTCACATGTTAAATATAACATATTTAAGTAATCTTAATAGGAGTAGGAAACGTGCACAGTACTTTGTACCATATTATGGTACCTTAGCCACATTCTTATAAACATGCATATTTTACATATTACCATCAATCTTATTAAAAGTTAGTGTAGAATTACACACCTGATTCGCTTAACGAAGTCCTTGAAATCCCGAAGAACCGATCTACTGATTTAGATCCTTAACTCCTATATTCGGCCAATCATTTAAACACATTAATAAACCTTTTTGGCTTTAAAACCAAATCCTAGTAGGATTTGTATACTGAAAACCTACCTTGTTGCCGATTGACTTAAGAATCAAGTCCCAAAACTTTGTTGTATTCCTTCTTTGTGATCTCAAATCCCGAAAAGTATTCCTTGCTTTCCTAGGGATGTCGAAATTCCTATAATCACATGTTAGGTTTAATCTAACATTAAAACTTAAAACAAGACCTTTGGATCTTATAGTTTCTTACCTTAGATCCCGAAATATTCCTCCTTGTAGTCGACAGTTGTAGAAACCCGAGAGATCCCCTTAATACTTCAGTCGACTACTTCCTTGCTTAGATTCACAGGAGATTCGGCTATGGCTTCTAATGGAGAGGAAAATATTCGGCTAGGTTCCAACAATTACTTAATCTCGACTTGACAAAAGAAAAGAAAGAAAAGAAGAGAAGAGAGCACTAAGAATTCGGCAGAGAAAGGAGGAAGCACAAATTGATGAGTAGCCCTCCTTCCTTCCTTTTATAGCCGAAATTATCATCTAAGGAGTCCCTTACTTGGCCACCACTCCTCTATCTGATAACTTTATCCTTTAATTATCACTTAAAATAAAAGATAATTCAGCAACTATCCTTACTTAGCCGAAATTATTAAACTCAAAGTCCCTTACTTGGCATCACTTCTCCCTTATTTTCCTCTTTATCTCTTTATTCAAATTAAAAGAATTTAATCCAACAATTATCTCTTGAAAATAATGATAAATAAATCCCTTATTTATCCACTATTTATAAAATAATAAAAGCTCCTAATTTATAGCCATGTGCCGTCCACCTCAGTCTTACGAAGCAAAAATAAAACCTCCTTTATTTGCTTCCCAAGTGACTCAAACTCAGGCCCATTCCTCTTGCATATGGCGCCATTTCCATAGGCCCTAAGTGGCATCTTCAGACCACTTTTCCAAGCCTGTTTGTGTGTCAAATTCCACAAACTTTTTCTTTTAAGGCCACCTTGCCTTAATTTCCCCTTTTAAACCTTAAAACTCGTCATTTCTAGGTCATTTCTAACTTTCCAAAAATGTTCACTTTCCATTTTCCTTGCATTTCCTAGTTTCCAAAAATGTTCACCTTCCATTTTTAAACTTAACATTTCCATACATTTTTAGGTTTCCAAAAATGTTCATTTCTAACTTACTTTCACTCATTTCCGGGTTTCCAAAAATATTCAAAATTTATTCTTAGTACATAAAACATGTCACTTCGTAGAACTAAACCGAAAATGCATAGGCCCTTTTCAGGATGTTACATTAAGTTAGCAAATTGGGCTTGTGGCCCAGTCACAAGGGGCGCAGAAAAGCGGGGAGCTTTAAGTGGCGTTTTGGGCAGGTGAGGAGGCCCAAGTGTGGCCGCATGGGGCCCAAGAAATTGGGCCAATTTCGGCACTTAAAAGGGAGCAAGGGAGGGGACGGCACAAGGCGATTATTTAGGGGATTTTTAAAGTATATAATATGTGGATATTAGGCCTATTTTGGAGGAGTTAGTAGATTAAGATAAGGAAGAAAGATAGGAGTTATCATTTGGTTGCAGAGTTGGCCGAAAATCAAACACAGGAGAGGGGGAAGAGAATTGGTTTTGTATGGCAAGGGGTGTGTCGAAAATTTGAAGGCCATCTCACTTGTTTTCTTTTCTCATCTTTTCTCTTCCAAAAGCTGAAAATCACCACCTCCCTCACCTTTTCTTTCTTTTTCTTTGAAACTTCCTTTTAGCCGAATCTTCTGATCCCCATTTTTATTCTTCTTCCATTCACTAAAAGCCGAAACTCCTCATTCATTTCTTCTAAAAAGCAAAAAAAACACATCTAGTTCATCTTTTCAGGATTTTCTTAAAAGCTGAAATTCCTAGATCTATACTCTTCTACGCTTCGATCTTCTTCTGGGATTGCCGAATCTTTCTGCAAGGGGTAGCCAAAATCATCTGTAAAGGTAAATGTCGATTTGTGTATTCTTTTTTGGCTTTTAGAGATCTTAGCCGAATGGTTATATGGTTAACTAATCGGGTGTTTTCTATCGTTTGCGGTATTCCGGGATTTGAAGGGGATTCAATCGCTTAGATTTCTAAGCCAGAGTTCAGTAGCCCTTGGATCGTATCACTTTCGGGATTTCAAGGTAATGAGATCTGTTAATTTAAGCATATAATTTGGGTAAAACACTAACCCTTGGCCGAATATAAGAGAGGCCTTATCTTCGCGTTCTTCCGGCTTTTGAGCAAAGTTGTAGACAAAGAGTAGTAGATCCGATTAGCAAGGGTATCGACATAGAGGGTAGTCCTACGTATTAATCAGGTGTGTAACATTCTCACACCATTTGGATTGCTTGTTAGTATATGTTTATAAATCATTTATATTCGCTAATAATCGCCAAATATCGCATGGCTGTTGAAAACCCGTGGAGGGTAAAGGCGAATAACCAGGTTAGTGATCTCTGTCATTCTAAAGTGAATGTTTCTGTCGATTTGGTATGATGAACATGTATGCCGGTTTCTGTGATTGCATGGGGTTGGGTGATTGATGAAAGGGGAAGTGTTCTGTTGTAGTGGCTTTTGCCATGATCTCATTGTAGTGGCTAATGCCATGATCTCGTTGTAGTGGCTATTGCCATGATCGGACGATGAGCGACTATCTGCAGCATGACTGCCATCGATGGTGTGTAGCGGTGTGGGTTGATTGTAGAAATCCCCAATGGTGTGATTGGCAGGTAAGAGTGGTGTGTAGCGGATGGAAACCTAGGATTGGGTTGGGCTTTGCATATTTTCTGATATATTATACTCTGTTATCTGTTCTATGGGGCTAAGGCCGAATCTGATGGTGCACGAGGGTTGCACACTGAGTCTCGCGACTCACCCCATTATTTAACATCTTTCAGGTAGCACCTAGTGCATCGGACCGGGTTGGAGAAGAGCGCAAGGTGGCCATGCGAGGGATTATTTTGATTTAGCAAAAGACTTTACTAGTTTATTTATTTTTAATATTTTTAATTAGTGGGTTAAAATTTCATTGTAATAAGGCCATGGGCCACTAGCTTCATATTTTCGGTTGTTTTGGGCTTTTATTATTATTAGACATTTACATTTTACATTTTAATTAAGGCATGTATCAAATTTCGGTTTTTAATCCACTAAGGCATAAATATAAAATGTATATCTTTTACAAATCATCCAACCATTTAGTTTTCTCGAATAAAGTGTTAAACTTAAGAAAAATATTTTCCGAAATTGCGACATCTTTTAAAATCTCCCTAAGTGACATGCCAGATCCGGTCATGGTGTTTGGGCCAGGTTTGGGGTGTTACAAATTGGTATCAGAGCCCGGTTCAAAACTCAGCTTTGGGGTTTTGGGCTCAAAACATTTTCTAAAGTTGGGTTTTTGAAAACATGCATGTTTATAAATAACACAGGAGGGTTTTCTCGGCATGGCACCTGCGTCTCCAGCCTAAGTCCGCCAGGTAAGTATTCAGAACTCACTGTGTGTTATATATATATATGTGGGCTTGATGGGCTTTTAGGGACGTAGATTATTTTAATTAGAGCTTGATGGACCTTAGGCCTAGTTAAACAACTCTCAATTGCATAAGACTTAATCCAACCGAACAAACCTGTAGACAAGTCGCAAGACTAGGGTGTGGCAACAGGCATGCGCATGTCTAGGATTGGATCCGGAAGAGCCTGGTACTTAAGCAGTCCTAGTGACTCACCTCCTCTTCGCTGGAATCCTACCTGGTGCGTAGTGACTGTTCACCCTAGCCACGAGGATTTGTTGATGGGCCAAAATCTATAACTAAAACCCGAAAGGGACCAGCCACCTGATTTTCACAAAATTACTGAGATGTCCCTAGTTTAAAAAAAATTTTGAAACACCCCGGTTGGCAAAATTACCAAAGTACCCCCAGATTTTCAAATTACCAAAATACCCCCGAAATGAAAAATTACCTTATTTCACAAAGGAACCCTATTTTGGAAAATTACAAAAATACCCCTATAGGATAAATTACAAAAATACCCCTGGGTAGTGAAACAATGAAGACACCCCTACATGATGAATGTAAGTTCGTGGATGCTACTTGTATGTGGATGGTTTAGTGAAACGATGAAGACACCCCTACATGATGAATGTAAGTTCGTGGATGCTACTTGTATGTAGATGGTTGATGATTGAACGTATGTACTTCTTAGGACTAGAAGATGTGAACTTGAGACTGAAACTTGTGGATGTGATTCCGAATTCGAAAGAACTACTCTTAAACTACTGTTCATAAGACTGTTCGTGGTCAAGTCAATGGTGGCAATGGCACAGGACATGGTCGTGAAGGTGTAGGTTATGCTGAGGCGAGGCAGCCAGCTTTGGTCTACGCAGCACGTCTCCAAGGGGACGAGGACGCTCTAGATGCGAATACCGGTGCGTACTCTATAGTATTATCCTAAGTGTTTCTTTTGGCTTTAGAATTAGAGTTCGCAGCGAAAGCATAGTGGTGAGACTTGGGTAGTACGATTAATAGTTAGCAGGTAAATTTCGAAGTCGAAATTTATTTTAAGGGGGGGTAGAATTGTAACATCCCGAATTAATGGGCTTATGCGTTTAATGTGTTGACATGTTTAATGTGTTAATTTGATAATTAGAGGTCCAGATTGGGCTCAAGGATTGGGCCGAGGCTTTAACTAAACATTCTGTTTAGACACTCTAGGGCTTAAAATATAGTAGTTATTGTTTAAGTTAGCAAATTGGGCTTGTGGCCCAGTCACAAGGGGTGTAGAAAAGAGGGGAGCTTTAAGTGACGTTTTGGGCAGGTGAGGAGGCCCAAGTATGGCCGCATGGGGCCCAAGAAATTGGGCCAATTTCGACACTTAAAAGGGAGCAAGGGAGGGGACGGCACAAGGCTATTATTTAGGGGATTTTTAAAGTATATAATATGTAGATATTAGGCCTATTTTGGAGGAGTTAGTAGATTAAGATAAGGAAGAAAGATAGGAGTTATCATTTGGTTGCAGAGTTGGCTGAAAATCAAACACGGGAGAGGGGGAAGAGAATTGGTTTAGTATGGCAAGGGGTGTGCCAAAAATTTGAAGGCCATCTCACTTGTTTTCTTTTCACATCTTTTCTCTTCCAAAAGCCGAAAATCACCACATCCCTCACCTTTTCTTTATTTTTCTTTGAAACTTCCTTTTAGCCGAATCTTCTGATCCCCATTGTTATTCTTCTCCCATTCACTAAAAGCTGAAACTTCTCATTCAATTCTTCTAAAAAGCCGAAAAAACACATCAAGTTCATCTTTTTGGGATTTTCTTAAAAGCTGAAATTCCTAGATCTATACTCTTTTACGCTTCGATCTTCTTCTGGGATTGCCGAATCTTTCTGCAAGGGGGTAGCCGAAATCATCTGTAAAGGTAAATGTCGATTTGTGTATTCTTTTTTGACTTTTAGAGATCTTAGCCGAATGGCTATATGGTTAACTAATCGGGTGTTTTCTATCGTTTGCGGTATTCCGGGATTTGAAGGGGATTCAATCACTTAGATTTCTAAGCCAGAGTTCAGTAGCCCTTGGATCGTATCACTTTCGGGATTTTAAGGTAAGGAGATTTGTTAATTTAAGCATATAATTCGGGTAAAACACTAACCCTTGGCCGAATATAGGAGAGGCCTTATCTTCGCGTTCTTCCGGCTTTTGAGCAAAGTTGTAGACAAAGGGCAGTAGATCCGATTAGCGAGGGTATCGACATAGAGGGTAGTCCTACGTATTAATCAGGTGTGTAACATTCTCACACCATTTGGATTGCTTGTTAGTATATGTTTATAAATCAAGTTATATTCTGCTAAATGCCGAAATACCGGCATGGCTATTGAAAACCCGAGGAGGGTAAAGGCGAATCACCAGGTTAGTGATCTCTGTCATTCTAAAGTGAATGTTTCTGTCGATTTGGTATGATGAACATGTATGCCGATTTCTGTGATTGCATGGGGTTGGGTGATTGATGAAAGGGGAAGTGTTCTGTTGTAGTGGCTTTTGCCATGATCTGTTGTAGTGGCTTTTGCCATGATCTGTTGTAGTGGCTAATGCCATGATCTGTTGTAGTGGCTATTGCCATGATCTGACGATGAGCAGCTATCTGCAGCATGACTGCCATCGATGGTGTGTAGCGGTGTGGGTTGATTGTAGAAATCCCCAATGGTGTGATTGGCGGTAAAGGGTGGTGTGTAGCGATGGAAACCTAGGATTGGGTTGGGCTTTGCATATTTTCCGATATATTATACTCTGTTATACTGCTCGTGGGGCTAAGGCCAAATCGATAGTGCACGAGGTTGCTGCACCGAGTCTCGCGACTCACCCCATTATTTAACATCTTTCGGGTAGCACCTAGTGCATCGGACCAGGTTGGAGAAGAGCGCAAGGTGGCCATGCGAGGGATTATTTTGATTTAGCAAAAGACTTTACTAGTTTATTTATTTTTAATATTTTTAATTAGTGGGTTTAAATTTCATTGTAATAAGGCCATGGGCCACTAACTTCATATTTTCGATTGTTTTAGGCTTTTATTATTATTAGACATTTACATTTTTACGTTTTAATTAAGTTAAGGCATGTATCAAATTTCAGTTTTTAATCCACTAAGGCATAAATATAAAATGTATATCTTTTACAAATCATCCAACCATTTAGTTTTCTCGAATAAAGTGTTAAACTCAAGAAAAATATTTTCTGAAATTGCGACATCTTTTAAAATCTCCCTAAGTGACATGCCAGATCCGGTCATGGTGTTTGGGTCGGGTTTGGGGTGTTACAATTTGCTTGTCCTCAAGCAAAATTCTCAACTCACAATTAAAATGAACTTCCTCAATTCAAAACCTTCATCAACAGTGTTTCATCATAATTCATAGGTAATTCATACATTGGTAATTTAACCAGAAGGTTCCTAAAGATTCAAACAATCAAAGTCATAGTTTTTATAGTACAAAAAATAGGTGTTTCCCCTTACCTAAATAATTACCTCTGATTAAAAATCGACAAGGGTTGGCATCCTCACTAAAGATTCACTCAAATCACACGAAGTGTTTAAGGTTCAGGAAAAAGCACTCATAAGTCAAACATGAAAAGTTAATCCCATAGGCTTCCATGAAAATCAAATCTCCACCACTATAATATGAGATGATACACAAATCAAAAGGTCTTTAAAAAGGGTTGTAACGGGGCTTGGGTTAAAGGTGTGGATACAGGCTTGAATTAGAGGGTTAGTATCGAGACTGAATTGATAAATTACCTACTAGAAAGTTGTACTAATACTAAATAATTACATCATGGAAACTTAATACTAATAACATGAGCTTCTTCTAAAGATAATGAAATTAACAGTTTAAGCTCAAATAACATAGAACTAATAATGAATATACTTCGTGTTTTTTTTAAGAACAAATCATAAAATAATAATAAGATAGAATTTAACAAATGATAAAAAGAAAATAGTTAAGTAACCGATCAAATCAAATCTCGATATAGGGGTAGTTAAGAGAAATGGTTATAACAAATACAAAGTGGGTTTCGGGTTAATATTAGCGGGTGAGTCAATAAAAGGGTTGTTAGGATCAAAGGGGTTCACTAGGGGTTAATTGTGAGGGTAGACTTTTTATGGAGTAAGTGGGTTAAAACCTAGGTGCCTTTATCATCTCAGTATATCAAATCATAGGTGTGGTCTCGACATGTATAATCGAAGCAAGTTCTAGAATAGCAAATCAATGTTGACACACTCATAATCAATAAAGTGAGCAAGAAAAAAAAATATGCTCTGAAAGGCTCAAAATCTCACAGAAATTATGGGTTGTGATGTCAACCTTGAAAATTTCAAACTTCAAAGTAATATTTAAATTTAGGAAAACAACCTAGAAATTTTAATTACGAAAAATAGACTTATCATGCTTGATTCTCTAATATCTTAAAGTTTAAATCATCAATGCACAATTAACTATGACTTAATCCAAAACATATCAATGAAAATCCTAAATCAAAAGAAATTTCATTCTAACAGTGATATGAGAAAATTACTAAAGAATAAGACATAATTCAGGGATTTTCACATAATACTGTAGTTAACCCCCCCACACTTAAGATGTACATTGTCCTCAATGTACCAAGATAGATAATAGCAATATAGTAATAAAACCATAAGATAGGGAGAGAAGTGAAACTTCCTGAATTTCGGATGGAGTCAATGAAAAGAAACGGTAAAGTTGGAGAGAGGTGAAGGTAGGGAGGATACTCCGGTGGTGGTGTGGTTGTTCGTTAACAGCCCCTTGAACCTAAATTAAAGAAATGAAAATATAATAATATAAATTAAAGACGAGAAAGATAAAAGAAAAGAAATAAAAAATGAAAATAAGAGAAAAAGAAAGAAAAAAAAATGGACTCAAAGGTCCCACGGGCGTACGTGTAGATTTCTCAGTTTCGACCACGACCGTGGTGTTTTATCGAAGCCTGTGTTTTTGGGAAAAGTTTTTGCCCTATTTCCACATGGCCACGCCCGTGTGCAAGGCCGTGTGGGTAGGGAAGCCTGCACTTAAAAATTTGGTTAGTTTTTAGTTAGGTGCTAAAAATAAAAATTATGATAATTAATGGGGTTAGTGCTAGGGTTGCCTCCCGAGAAGCGCTCGTTTAAAGTCTTGAGCTAGACTTACCTGTTATTCGTATGGCCATGGTGGTTCGCGGAGTCGAAACTCTTTTTTCTTACTATCAATTCTATCAACATATGGTTTGAGTTGGGTAATATTTACCTCAAAAGTGCCGAAATTAGGATGAGTTACCTCGATCGTTTCGTATGGAAAGACCTTAAGTACCGTAAAAGGAGTTGCACCGTTTGTATTAAGCTCTAAAGCGGCTATTCGAGGGTCGGTTGTATCTGACAGTACCTGGTCCCCAACTTTGAAGTGATTGGTTCCACCTTTAATACTCGATGTCCTAGCCGTGTCAAGAACCTGAAGAGTGATCGTTTTGTCACTTACACGAAATGTGAGCTCACGTGGTAGTTTATTTCGTAGAATTGCTGGGCACACTGCGTTTAGCTCCACATGCGACGTATCATCTAACTTTCGTTTGTTTATCAAAAACTCTTTTAAAAATTTCCTTGAATCTGGCATCTGCGAAAGAGCTTCAAGAAACAGCAAGTTAATATGTAATTTCTTTGAAAGCTTAAGAAATTTACCGAATTGTTCCTCTGTGTGGTCTTTCTTTATCGCATTGGGGTATGGCACACGAGGTTGGTACTCTGTAATTATCAGGTTTGGTTTATCATGGCTTACCTCAACCTTACATTCCTCTACCACATTCTCTTGCTTCAATTTTGGTTCATCTAACCCTTCACTATCGTGAGCAGTTATTGCTTGAGGTTGCTCTCTTGGGTTAGTTTCGGTGTTGCTAGGCAAGATACCTTATGGTCTTTCTGAGATCAGCTTAGCAAGCTGACCTATTCAATTCTCGAGCCCTTGAATCGACACTTGCTGATTTTTAAGCGATGTTTCAGTGTTTTGGAAGCGTGTTTCTGACACCGAGATAAATTTTGTTAGCATCTCCTCAAGGTTCAACTTCTTTTCCTGCTGGTAAGGTGGTTGTTGAAAACCTGGAGGAAGTTGCGGTCTTTGATTACCTTGACCACCCCACGAGAAATTGGGATGGTACCTCCAACCTGCATTATATGTGTTACTATAAAGATTATTTTGAGGTCTAGAATAGTTACCCATATAGTTGACTTGTTCGTTCTCTGTGCTAGGGTTGTAGGATAGATATTCTGTGTTGTTCACCCCTCCTCCATTTGAATCGTCTTCAGATTCTTGGATGTACTGCGTAGAACATAAACCATCAATCTTTTGTTTAACATCTCTACCGATTTGATAGCATGGTTATCTGCGTCGAGGTTGAAAACTCCACGCTTTTGTTGGCCTTGTCCTTGTAACTTGCCACTCGATAATTATTCAATGACATCTCTTCGGTTTTGCGAGAAATTTGTATGTTTTATTTCATCATCAAAAATCAAGGGTCCTGACGGGTTTCTTCTAGTCATAAACTAGAAATACCTGCCAGAAGCAAAGAAAGAGAAAAATTAGCAAAGTTAAAATAAAATAAAAAATAAAAATAAATTGCAAATGAATAAAATGGCTAAAGTAAAAAAAATTGAGCGTTCTTAATATTTTAGTTCCCCGGCAACGGCGCCAAAAACTTGATCGTTGGTATCGATAGTCTTAATATTTATATAATGAATGATCTAGCCTAGAAACTAACTATCACCATGATTGAGGCAAGTGCACCTATCGAACAGTAGTATAGCTTAGTGGCAAGACCGGATTGTCGAACCCAAAGGAACCAAAAGTACTAATACTGACTTTCTTCTCATTATTTAGCCTAAGAATTAAGGGAATTGTTATTTATTCTAAAATTAACTAACTACTAAGCTAAAGAAGATAAGACACAGAGAATGAATCGGGGAAAATACTTGTGAGAAAAACCAATTGATTAAGACAATACCCAAGGAGGAATCCACCTAGACTTCACTTGTTATTTAACTCTGAACCATACGATTTATTCACTTGACCTGATCCGTAAGATTCCCTAATTTATATTAATACCTCTCTTGAGGCTACTAACGTCTAACCCTAGGTTGATTAATTCAAATCTCTTTCTAATTAAAACCCCTAGGATTGCATTAACTCGATCTATGGACTCCCATATTAGGTTTGACCCTAATCCGATAGATTTTCGTCATCCTATCTCTAGGGTTGCGATCAACTCCGCTTAATTATGCTAGATTTACTCTTAGACAGGGTATATTCCTCCTCTGCCTAAGCACATCAATACTTGAATCAATATCCTGAAATATCAAAACAAGAATTAAGAACACATAATTAAGAACAAATTAAGTATTTATCATATAGTTCAGAAAACAATAACAAGATCCGTCTTAGGTTTCATCCCCTCGTGTATCCGAGGGGTTTAGTTCATAATCATAAAATAATACATCTCAGAAGAAAAGATAAAACAAAACATAAGAAAACCCTAAAACCCCCTGAAGGAATTGAAGGAGAGATCCTCTGTCTTGAGTATGATTTCAGCTTCTTGAGATGAATCAACTGGCTTTCTTTGAGTAAATCCCACAATTCTGACCTCTCCGGCTTGGCTCCTTGGCTTAGCGGGACGCATTCCTCAAGGTTGGCCTTTAGGGTGTTTATATAGGCTTTTGGAATGTCTTTCTTTGCCTCTAAGTACCCTATTCCAAGTGAAATTCCTCTTTGTCACGGCAGGGACACGCCCGTGCAACACGCCCGTGTGATTCGAATCCAGGCCGTGGTCGAGCCTGCTAAAGGGGCACGGCCGTGTGGCTACCTCCAGGCCGTGTTGATTTCTACTTTGTCCCATTTGGTCTGTTTTAGCCCGTTTCTCATTCTTTTCGATCTCCTATGCTTCCCTAAGTATAAAACATGAAATTGAAGGATTAGGAGCATCGAATTCCACAATTCAAAGGTTAAATCATCTAAAAAGTATGCTAAATGTGGGATTAAAATATGTATAAATTACGGTTTATCAAGATACAAGGAAGAGGCCGACGAGTATATCGTTTCAAACTCAATCAAAGAGATCCAAGAAAACAAACCCTCGGACGACTGCTTCAGTTGGGTATTCACACCGAGATCGAGGTAATACATATTCGGGCTCGAGAGTTCAAGCCACCTCGATGGCAAGCGTGGGCAATATAAAGTCAAATAAACTAGAGTGTCCAAATTATGGTAGACAACACACTGGGGAGTGTTGGGGAAACAACCGTAATTGCTACAAGTGTGGCTCACCTAACCATTTCATTCGGAACTGTCCAGAGAGAGAAGAGAAAGACAAAAAAACAAGAAGTAAGAGCGAGTAATGTACCTTTGAGGGGTAGGCCACAGAGGAACCCGGGGAGTGGGACTAGTAATAGAGGTGCGCCTAGAGACTCTGCTGTGAGATCGGAGGGTCAAGCACCTGAAAGGACTTATGCCATTCGCGCTCGCGAAGAGGCATCATCTCCAGATGTGATAACGGGTACTTTTTCTCTTCATGATATCTCTGTTGTTGCTTTGATTGATCCGGGGTCTACCCATTCTTATATTTGCATGAAATTGGTATCTAGCATGAGTATTATTGTTGAGTCTACGGAATTTGTGGTAAAAGTGTCAAACCCGTTAAGCAAACATGTGCTAGTTGACAAGGTTTGTAGGAATTGTCCTTTGACAATTAGAGGTCATTATTTTTCGGCAAATCTTATGTTGTTGCCATTTGATGAATTTGACCTAATTCTTGGAATGGATTGGTTGACTACTCATAATGTTTTAGTAAACTGTGGTAGTAAGTTTATTGAACTAAGATGTGTAAATGGAGATGTCATTCGGGTTGAATCAGGTAAATCAGATAATATGCCTGTAGTGATTTCGTCTATGGTAGCTGAGAAATACATGAGAAAAAGGTATGAGTCCTATCTCGCCTTTGTGCTGAATACCTAAGAGCCAGAGGTAAAGATTGAATCAGTTCCTGTGGTGTGCGAGTATCCAGACGTGTTCCCGAAAGAGTTACCCGGATTGCCTCCAGTTAGAGAGGTTGAGTTTGGTATTGAGTTAGCTCTTGGTACGGCACCTATTTCGGTTGCCCCGTATAGGATGGCACCATTAGAGTTAAAAGAATTGAAGATTCAGTTGCAAGAGTTAACGGATAAGGGTTTTGCGAGACCATTGTAACACCCCAAACCCGGACAAGACACCACGTCTGAATCTGGTATGTTACGGGGAAAATGCTTTTGGGAGATCCGATTTATCGTTTAAAAGCTGGGTGAAAACACAGGGTCTTTGAAACAATTTGAGTGGTCTTGTTTGAAAAACAGCTGATGTATTTGAAACCCGGAGATTTTGAAAACTTAGCCAGAATTTTGTAGTTAAAACGAGTTTAACCATTAAAACCTCATTAGTTTCTTAGTGACACATAAAACACTTTTAAACTTAGGAGAACTACAAGTTTGAATTTGGAAACCAGTTGTTTTTGTTTATAAAAAAGACTTAGTGTGATACCCGATGGTATAGTAAAAAAAAAAAACCAGTGCGTTATAGTTTTGAAATCATTATCTTTCCAAGTTTTAGTAAAATTTATTCCAAGTTACTTTGTTTAAGGCATGTCAAAATCAACTTAAAACATCAACAACATAAAACATAACTTTAAAGGCCTTTACAAATCCAAAATAAAACCCAATTAAAAGTAAATAAACTAAAGTACCCAAATAGTAGAGTCCGAGTAAAACTTTATTAAAGCATGGCATGTGCACCCCGAGTCCATCCTTTACCCATGTCCGCGTCTCACGAGTCACCTGAAATGTCAAAGGAGAGGGTGAGTCGAGTGACCCAGTGTGTGCAAATCCCGCTCCCAAGAAACAACATGCTAACACACATCATACATAGCAACATAATTAATGCAACCCGATCCTAACCATCCATATCGCCTTTTCTACCCCGTGGTACCAAACCACCGGTGGTGCCAAACCACCGGTGACATATAGTCACAATGTGTTACCAAAACACCGGTGTCCCAAAGACACAATATCCGTCATTGTGGTACCAAACCACCGGTGTCCCAAAGACACGATGTGCTACCAAAGCATCGTGACCGTAGTCACAAATCCGATGATGATGGGGCCAACCCATCGTGTGATACCAAATCACTAGCGATTTATCCCATAACTCAAGTGGGGCCAACCCACGGTGGTCAAACCACGGGGACAAGTCGCAATGAGGTGCCAAACCTCCGTGTCCCAAAGACACAATGTGCTACCAAAGCACCGGTGACCGTAGTCACAAATCGGTGATGGGGCCAACCCATCGTGTGATACCAAATCACCGGCGTCAATCCCGTATAATCATCCGTGGGGCCAACCCACTCGTGGTACCGAGCCACTGGGACGAGACGAGAGGTACCAAACCTCCGGAGGTGCCAAACCTCTGGTGACCCAAAGTCACAAAGTGTGCTACCAAAGCACCGGTGCTCGTCAACACAATATACCATCGCTCCCTCCTCTCGTATCACCCACACATATCATACTCATGGGATTATGCATCTCATACAAGCCATGCATATCATGCCAACATATCAAGCATTACAACTCATAACATGCATAACATAAATCATGATATCATGTGTTATCATTAATACTCATCATAGAAACGGACTTACCCGAATCGTATACATACCCCTTTTGGGTATCCAATTATCCTTCTCAACTGTTTCAATCTTATTAAGCAATCAAGTTTATTAACAACGCGTTACTAAGTAGAGAGTGTGTTAGTTACACACACTGTAAAACCGAGTCTAAAGATCCCCACGAATCACTCCGAGTCCCTTGATTATCAAGCCCCTACAACAATCGGCCAACATAGATTTAGGCACTAAGACCATTCGGCCAAAGACATATAAACCCAAAGGGTTAATATCGAACCCTTACCTTACTCTTGATTTGATTCCTTACCAAATCCGAATCAAGCAATGATTCTTCTTCCAACAATCGGCACTCTAATAAACAAATAGTTAATCACCAATCACCTTTATCTAAACGAAAACTAATAAATGGACTAACAACAATACCAACCCTTACCACACTTACCAATCGGTTCAAGGAGTCGAAGGCTCTTCCTGGCTACTTTACGATATCCAAGACCCTATCACAAAATGATAATCCAAAAGGTTAACACCCTTCCCAACTGACCATAATCGGCCCTTAACCAAACCATAACCAACAAAGAACCAAAAGAAGGAGATATGGCCATTCGGCCTTGCACTTACCAACACCCAATATTCGGCCAACTAGGACTTCTAGGAGGGAACCACAAGAGATTCGGCCAAGGCTTGCAAAGAGAGAAAAAAAAAAGAATCGGTTTTAAGTGTTTATCACCTTTAATGTTCGGCTTGAGTGGAGGAGAAAGAAAAGAAGTGTGAGAAGAATGTAGTTTCGGCAATGGCAATTTGAGAAAGAGAAAAGTGAGTGAAATGGAAGTAGTTTCAGTTTGCCAAAGGAAGAAATGAAGAGAGAAAGAAAGAAAACAAGGCACAATCGGCTACCAAGAAAGTTGAGAGAAACAAATCAATTTCGACAACTAGGTGCTTGCACTTTTGGCTCCAAAGAGAAAATGAGAGAAACTCCTTAGAATTTCGGCTTGTTTTGACAAAAATGGAAAAAAGAAAGTGTGGCCTTACCAATTGTTTCATTGCCGAAAAACACCCAAAATGCCAAGGCACATTCGGCACTACCCAAACCCCATGCCAAACCGTCCACACTCCCACTTCAACACCCACAAATTCGGCCATCCCCTAATTCACTCACATCCACACATTCAAACATCAAGACCAAGTCTCCTCCTACAATTGCTCTCCACCCTCCTTTTGAATGTGAAGACTTGGTCCAAGTTAGAGTTTCACTAGCCTTCTACCTCTCCTCCATGCCGTCCCAAAAAGAAGTCAAAAGGAGAACTCTGCACTCGAACACTGGACTTCCCTCTCCACGAAGATGACGCCACATCAAGCTCCCCATGTGGCGCATGCTTTGCCTCTAAGCTAGCTCCTTATTTGTGCAACAAAACCTCAATTAAAACTCTTAAACCCCCGCTTCCTCGGCTCCTTCACTTAACACCCAAAAACCAAAATTTCCCCATTCACTCAGCACACTCCTAGCCTACAATTAAGCTCCTAAAACACCGAAATAACCACACAAAGACACTAAACACATGCTATAACATGCAACAACAAAATAGCCCCTAACCCGGGATATTACAGTTCTACCCCCTTAAAAATAATTTCGCCCCCCAAATTACAGGTCAAAAGAGTTGCGGGTATTGCTTTGTTTCATCGTATCCTCGAGTTCCCATGTCGCTTCTTCTATACCATGATTCCAAGAAAGTACCTTAACCAAAGGCACAGATTTCCCTACGCAGAACCTTCACATCCCGATCAAGAATCGCACGGTTCCTCTTCCACGAGATAAGTCCGATTCACCTCGATCTCTTGCACTGCTACCACATGCGACGGATCTGAACGATACCTCCGAAGCATCGAAACATGGAAAACGTCGTGAATCTGACTAAGCTCTGCTGGCAACTCAAGCTGATACGCTACTGGCCCAACTCGCCTCAATACCTTATACGGCCCAATGAACCTCGGACTAAGCTTGCCTTTCTTCCCGAACCTCAATACCTTCTTCCAAGGCGAGACCTTCAGGAAAACTTTATCCCCTACAGCAAACTCTATATCTCTTCGCTTAAGATCGGCATAAGACTTCTGCCGGTCCGAAGCTTCCTTTAATCGAGCCTGAATCACTTTGACCTTGTCCTCAGTCTCAGCTACCAACTCGGGTCCCAACAACTGACGTTCACCTAACTCCGTCCAACAAGTAGGTGAGCGACACTTCCTACCATACAACGCCTCATACGGAGCCATCTTGATGCTCGCTTGGTAACTGTTGTTGTAGGCAAACTCGGCTAACGGTAGAAACTCCTCCCAACTACCTCTGAAATCCAAGACACAACCTCTCAAAGATGTCCTCTAAGATCTGAATAACCCTTTCGATTGTCCGTCGATCATGGGTGAAAAGCCGTGGTTGAAATCCAAACGAGTACCCAATGCTTGATGCAATGCCTTCCGAAACCTAGACGTAAATCGGGATCCCTATCCGAGATTATCGAACCGCACACCGTGCAACCTCACTATCTCTGAAACATACAACTTCGCTAGCTTCTGAAGTGAGTAGTCAACCCTCACCGGAATAAAGTGAGCTGATTTAGTCAGACGATCCACCACTACCCAAACTGAATCCTTCTTGCTTGGCGTAAGCGGTAACCCACTGACAAAATCCATGGTTATCCTTTCCCACTTCCATGGCGGATCCTTCACAGCTGAAGCAAACCCGACGGCAACTGATGTTCAGCCTTGACCTGCTGACAAGTCAGACACTTTCCCACAAACTCAGTCACCTCTTTCTTCAAGCCAGGCCACCAAAACTGCTCTCTAAGATCCTTATACATCTTGCTACCTCCAGGATGCATAGCATAAGGACTGCTATGTGCGTCCTGAAGAATCTTCTGTCTCAGCTCAACATCTTTAGGCATACAAGCCTTACCTTGAAAACACAGAACCTCATCACTGACAAGTCAGAACCCTCCAAACCACCATTCTGCACTTGTAACCTTCGCGCACTCAGAACCTCATCCTCTAACTGTTTTTCTCTGATCTGCTCAACCCAAGTAGGCTTAACCTGTAACTCTGCCAGAATACTCCCGTCATCATACAAGCTCAAATGGGCAAACAAAGCTCTTAAGTCCGAAACAACCTTTAGGGCCAATGCGTCTCGCCACCACGTTAGCCTTGCCCGGATGATACTCAATAGAAACGATCGTAATCCTTCAAAGAACTCAACCCATCTACGCCGCCTCAAATTCAAATCCTTCCGAGTCGGTAGATACTTGAGACTCTTATGATCTCGGTAGACTATCGATCTCTCTCCATACAAGTAGTGCCTCCAAATTTTTAAGGCGAAAACTACCGCCGCTAGCTCCAAATCGTCGCGCGGATAGTTGACCTCATGTGGCCTCAAATGCCTAGAAGCGTAAGCCACAACCTTACCTTCTGCATCAACACACAACCCAATCCCGTATGTGATGCATCGCGATGAGAGCATGTATTCCTTACGACCTCGAGTTGAATCAAAACCGAGCCTCGGTCAAAATCTTCTTTAACTTATCGAAGCTTTCCTGCTGTTTCTCGACCCATACAAACGGAACCTCTTTCCTTAACAACTTGGTCATCGTACTGCTATTAACGAAACCTCAACAAACCTTCGGTAGTATCCGGCCAAACCCAGAAAACTCGAATCTCACCCATCGACCTAGGCGGCTTCCAATCCAAAATCGCCTCAATCTTACGAGGATCTACACGAATCCTCACCCCGACACTACATGACCCAAGAACGTCACTTCTCTAAGCCGAACTCGCACTTACTCGAATTTAGCATAGAGTTGCTTTTCCTCGAAATCTGCAGCACCACTCTCAAATGCGCATCATGCTCTTCCTCCGCCCTTGAGTACACTAAGATGTCGTCTATGAAAACCACCACGAACGATCCAGATCATCGTTGAAACACCCTATTCATCATATCCATAAACGCCGCGGTCGTTAGTCAACCCGACGGCATTACCAAAAATTCGTAGTGCCCATACCGAGTCCGAAACGCTGTTTTATGGATATCCGCTTCCTTAACCTTCAACTGATGGTACCCGGACCTCAGATCAATCTTAGAGAATACCGCTGCACACCTCTTGGTGATCAAACAAGTCATCTATCCGTGGCAACGGATATTTGTTCTTAATCGTCACTTTGTTCAATCAAGGTAGTCTATGCACATCCGCATCGTACCATCTTTCTTCTTGACAAAAAGAACCGCGCACTTACGGTGAAACACTTGGCCCGATAAAACCTCGATCCAATAACTCCCGGATCGAGCCTTAAGCTCCACCAATTCCTTTGGTGCCATCCTATACGGAGCAATAGACACCGGGCGCTGGTCCCCGGTATGAGATCTATCCCGAACTCTACCTCTCGATCGGCGGCAAACCCGAAGCTCCTCGAGAAAACACATCAAGAAATTCCTTAACAAGATGCGAACCTTCTCAACAGCAGACTCTTTAACCTCCAAAGCATACACATGAACCACATACGCTTCGCAACCCTTCCTGACCATCTTCTCCGCTTTCAAAGCAGATACCACATTTGATAAGTAATCTCTCCTACTACCTATCATAGCCACATCATCACCATCAACCGTCTTAAGAACCATGCGCTTTAGCCGCGCAATCCAACCTCGCTTTGGTACTTAACCAGCCAATCCATCCCAAGGATCGGATCGAACTCCCCAAACGGCGCTCCATCAGATCGCAAAAGCAAATACTACCCCTTGGAGTTCTAGAGGTACATCTCTAAACGAACATTATCTACTACTACGAGTGACCTAACGGACTAATCACGATCATCCGCCTAGAAGATATCTCAGAGTCTAAATCCATTGTCTCTACTATACTACTGGCAACATAAGAGTGCGTAGAACCCACATCAATTAAAGCAGTATAAGGAGTACCAAAAATCAAGAACGTCACCAGGTTATGACGTCCGGTGGTCGCCTCCTCTCGGCGCCTCGCAAAGATACACCAATCCAGCCGTCTAGCATCGAACTACCACCTCTGCGCGGTGCTCCACGGCCCCGACCAGATCCATAACCATCTCTCGCCATTACCACGGCCCCTCTGCGGTGGCGGTCCATTACCTCGAATCGACACGGCTCGACTCTCCGACCGAATCCTGGCCATCCTACGCGGACAATCCCTAATGCGATGATCCGAGAGACCCACACTCGAAGCAACCTTTACCTCCACCCAATAACCACCCCAATGAGATTTCCCACATCGACATACACTGCGGCGGTCCGCCTAGCAAAGAAACAAACCTAGCGGATCGATTCGCCCCACTCGGTCTAGCCCTCTTCTGCGCAGACACCCGACGAACCGTAAGACCCAAAACTCCTCTTAAGCCTACTCCTGCCCATACTGCGCCTCACGGACTCCTTAACACCCTCGGCTACCTTAGCCTTCTCAACTAAGACAAGAAACTCGCGCTCCTGGCGAGGAGCAATCAGCGACCTCAACTCGTCTCGCAGACCATCCTCGAAACGAACACACCTCTCATGCTCAAGTGGCTACAATGCCCTCGCATACCCGCTCGGCTTCAGAACTCGACCTCGTACTCGAATGCACTTTACTCCCTGAACAAGCCTCAGAAATGCCTTTCTTTGGGAGTCGATGTAACTAGCCCCGATGTACTTCTTTTGATATGCTGCCCGAAAATAATCCCATGTCAAATCCTCTACGGCCACACTATCCCGAACCGTGAGCCACCACTGATATGACTCATCCCGAGAAGCGATCACGATACCCTTCGGCTTCTCTTCACCACAAGTCCAGATCATCCATGATCCGCTCGGTTGCCTCCACCAATATTCAAAGCAGTGCTAGGAGCAACACCGGATACACCTCGAAAGAATTCAGCCCCATTAGCGGAGTCGCCAGAACCGATTTCCTGACTCCTGCACCACCACCTGCCCCAGCTACCCTTTCCAACACTCGCAGCATCGCCTGTGACACTGCGTCGTCTCCAGTCTGATCTTGGAACTCACCACCTCCAGCTGGTGGCGGAACCGGTATCTCATTTTCTGAACCCTGCCCAGATCCTACGGGCTCAGAAACCGTCATTCTACCCCTACCTCTACCACGAGTATTACGACCACGTCCGCCTCGAGTGCTCATGACTAATCTTTCTACGTATCTGATTAAAGAATTTTATGCATCAGTGTTTATTCCACTTGTTTAAAAAGCAAGTCTTATGAATATTTAATGAGGATTTGTTCTCGCGAGTTCACAGAATCCTATCAGTTTCAATCTCTAAAGTAGTATACTATTGCTATTCATCAGATCATATCATATCCAATCAAATCACAAAGAATAGTCCGGGGTACTTACCTGGGCGAACTGGTGCCGGAGACTCGGTGCCATGCCTTTCAAACCATATATTTAAACCCAAAACACTTATGACATCCTTTAAAAACATTTTGGGCCTCAGGCCCACAGCCGAGCCTTTGAACTTGGCTCTGATACCACAAATGTAACACCCCAAACCCGGACAAGACACCACGTCCGAATCTGGTATGTTACGGGGAAAATGCTTTTGGGAGATCCGATTTATCGTTTAAAAGCTGGGTGAAAACACAGGGTATTTGAAACAATTTGAGTGGTCTTGTTTGAAAAACAGCTGATGTATTTGAAACCCGGAGATTTTGAAAACTTAGCCAGAATTTTGTAGTTAAAACGAGTTTAACCATTAAAACCTCATTAGTTTCTTAGTGACACATAAAACACTTTTAAACTTAGGAGAACTACAAGTTTGAATTTGGAAACCAGTTGTTTTTGTTTATCAAAAAGACTTAGTGTGATACCCGATGGTATAGTAAAAAAAAAAACAAAGTGCGTTATAGTTTTGAAATCATTATCTTTCCAAGTTTTAGTAAAATTTATTCCAAGTTACTTTGTTTAAGGCATGTCAAAATCAACTTAAAACATCAACAACATAAAACATAACTTTAAAGGCCTTTACAAATCCAAAATAAAACCCAATTAAAAGTAAATAAACTAAAGTACCCAAATAGTAGAGTCCGAGTAAAACTTTATTAAAGCATGGCATGTGCACCCGAGTCCATCCCGGCTCCATGTCCGCGTCTACGAGTCACCAAATGTCAAAGGAGAGGGTGAGTCGAGTGACCCATGTGCAAATCCCGCTCCCGAAGAAACAACATGCTAACACACATCATACATAGCAACATAATTAATGCAACCCGATCCTAACCATCCATATCGCCTTTTCTACCCCGTGTGGTACCAAACCACCGGGTGGTGCCAAACCACCGTGACATATAGTCACAATGTGTTACCAAAACACCGGTGTCCCAAAGACACAATATCCGTCATTGTGGTACCAAACCACCGGTGTCCCAAAGACACGATGTGCTACCAAAGCACCGGTGACCGTAGTCACAAATCCGATGATGATGGGGCCAACCCATCGTGTGATACCAAATCACTAGCGCATTCGATCCCATAACTCAAGTGGGGCCAACCCACGGTGGTCAAACCACGAGGACAAGTCGCAATGAGGTGCCAAACCTCCGTGTCCCAAAGACACAATGTGCTACCAAAGCACCGTGACCGTAGTCACAAATCGGTGATGGGGCCAACCCATCGTGTGATACCAAATCACCGGCGTCAATCCCGTATAATCATCCGTGGGGCCAACCTCGTGGTATCGAGCCATTTGGGACGACGCCGAGGTACCAAACCTCTGGAGGTGCTAAACCTCTGTGACCCAAAGTCACAAAGTGTGCTACCAAAGCACCGGTGCTCGTCAAAGACAATATACCACCGCTCCCTCCTCTCGTATCACCCACACATATCATACTCATGGGATTATGCATCTCATACAAGCCATGCATATCATGCCAACATATCAAGCATTACAACTCATAACATGCATAACATAAATCATGATATCATGTGTTATCATTAATACTCATCATAGAACAGAGATTTACCCGAATCGTACACATACCCCTTTTTGGGTATCCAATTATCCTTCTCACTGTTTCAATCTTATTAAGCAATCAAGTTTATTAACAACGTTACTAAGTAGAGAGTGTGTTAGTTACACACTGTAAAACCGAGTCTAAAGATCCCCACGAATCACTCTGAGTCCCTTGATTATCAAGCCCCTACAACAATCGGCCAACATAGATTTAGGCACTAAGACCATTCGGCCAAAGACATATAAACCCAAAGGGTTAATATCGAACCCTTACCTTACTCTTGATTTGATTCCTTACCAAATCCGAATCAAGCAATGATTCTTCTTCCAACAATCGGCACTCTAATAAACAAATAGTTAATCACCAATCACCTTTATCTAAACGAAAACTAATAAATGGACTAACAACAATACCAACCCTTACCACACTTACCAATCGGTTCAAGGAGTCGAAGGCTCTTCCTGGCTACTTTACGATATCCAAGACCCTATCACAAAATGATAATCCAAAAGGTTAACACCCTTCCCAACCCGACCATAATCGGCCCTTAACCAAACCATAACCAACAAAGAACCAAAAGAAGGAGATATGGCCATTCGGCCTTGCACTTACTAACACCCAATATTCGGCCAACTAGGACTTCTAGGAGGGAACCACAAGAGATTCGGCCAAGGCTTGCAAAGAGAGAAAAAAAAAATCCCGGTTTTAAGTGTTTATCACCTTTAATGTTCGGCTTGAGTGGAGGAGAAAGAAAAGAAGTGTGAGAAGAATGTAGTTTCGGCAATGGCAATTTGAGAAAGAGAAAAGTGAGTGAAATGGAAGTAGTTTCAGTTTGCCAAAGGAAGAAATGAAGAGAGAAAGAAAGAAAACAAGGCACAATCGGCTACCAAGAAAGTTGAGAGAAACAAATCAATTTCGACAACTAGGTGCTTGCACTTTTGGCTCCAAAGAGAAAATGAGAGAAACTCCTTAGAATTTCGGCTTGTTTTGACAAAAATGGAAAAAGAAAGTGTGGCCTTACCAATTGTTTCATTGCCGAAAAACACCCAAAATGCCAAGGCACATTCGGCACTACCCAAACCCCATGCCAAACCGTCCACACTCCCACTTCAACACCCACAAATTCGGCCACATCCCCTAATTCACTCACATCCACACATTCAAACATCAAGACCAAGTCTCCCTCCTACAATTGCTCTCTACCCTCCTTTTGAATGTGAAGACTTGGTCCAAGTT
Source organism: Gossypium sturtianum (assembly GCA_025698515.1). Lineage (NCBI taxonomy): Eukaryota > Viridiplantae > Streptophyta > Magnoliopsida > Malvales > Malvaceae > Gossypium > Gossypium sturtianum. Next base: position 137,091,789 of record CM046948.1, on the reverse strand, counting down.
AGAGTTTCACTAGCCTTCTACCTCTCCTCCATGCCGTCCCAAAAAGAAGTCAAAAGGAGAACTCTGCAGCTCGAACACTGGACTTCCCTCTCCTGAAGATGACGCCACATCAAGCTCCCCCATGTGGCGCATGCTTTGCCTCTAAGCTAGCTCCTTATTTGTGCAACAAAACCTCAATTAAAACTCTTAAACCCCCGCTTCCTCAGCTCCCTTCACTTAACACCCAAAAACCAAAATTTTCCCATTCACTAAGGCACACTCCTAGCCTACAATTAAGCTCCTAAAACACCGAAATAACCACACAGCACACTAAACACATGCTATAACATGCAACAACAAAATAGCCCCCTAACCCGGGATATTACAACCATGCTATTCACCGTGGGGTTCTCCAGTACTTTTTGCAAAGAAGAAAGATGGGTCGATGAGATTGTGTATAGACTACAGACAACTTAACAAGGTGACAATGAAAAATAAGTATCCTTTGCCAAGGATAGATGATTTGTTCGACCAATTGAAGGGAGCTACAGTGTTCTCTAAGATAGACTTAAGGTGTGGCTATTACTAGTTGAGGGTTAAGGAGCAAGATGTGTCGAAAACTGCATTTCGGACGAGGTATGGCCATTATGAGTTTCTTGTCATGCCATTTGGCTTAACGAATGCTCCTGCGATCTTTATGGATTTAATGAACCGTATCTTCCGGCAATATTTGGATAAGTTTGTAGTTGTTTTTATCGATGACATACTGATCTATTCTCGGGATAAGAGTGAGCATGCAGAGCACCTGAAAACTGTTTTGCAGACTCTAAGAGATAAGCAGTTGTATGCTAAGTTTAGCAAGAGTGAGTTTTGGCTCCGAGAGGTCGGATTCCTAGGACAGATTATGTCGCGTGAAGGAATTAGAGTTGATCCAAGTAAGATCTCGGCTATTATGGAGTGGAAACCGCCGAGGAATGTGTCAAAGATTAGAAGCTTTTTGGGTTTAGCGGGTTACTACAGACGTTTCGTAAAAGGGTTCTCCCTGATTGCTACCTGTCGAAACCATTTTTAAGTTTTTATAAACGACGAAGATCGACTAAAAAACGAAAACGGGAGTCGACACCAATCTCTTTTTACTTAGGTGTGATTAGATCACCTTATAAAACGTTTTATTTTAAAACAGTGATTTTGGCCCAAGAAATATAAGAAAACGGGTTCGGGAGTCGGTTACGTACGAGGAAGGGTTAGCACCCTCGTAACGCCCAAAATTTGGTACCTAATTGATAATTTCATGTCCTAATGTCGAAATTTTGAAAAATTTAAAATACGATCCTTTTATTTGAAAGAAAATCAAGATTTACCTATCTCAAAGAAATGAAATGCTACACCCAATAAGTTAGGATGTAACATCTCATGACCTCGAAACTAGGCTCACATTTGTTTGTAGAAAATCCTTATTTCGAGATACAAAACATCATATCTAATAAGTTAAGATATAACATTTTAAATTTTCGATGATAAGTTTTGGAATTTATAGGTTTTTTAAAAAAGAGGATACTTGATACCTTAAGTTCCATGAGAAAACTAAAATCCAGTAAATTAGAATATAATTTTCTCGAGGTTTCAAAATATCATGTATCGCTATATTTAAAGATATTTGAATAAAATGCTTCAATTCAAAATGTGTTTTTATAAAAATGGTTTTAGTAAGATATTGCATGAATACATTACATCATATATGCCAAATAACAATTTATCATAACTACAAATCATATTAACAATTACTACTAATGGAGAATAATACGAAATAATAAGTAATACAAACAATAGAATAATCATACAAAAGCAGAATATAAAAATGATAAACAAATAAAATAAAGAAAGGATAAATAAATATAAGATATAAAGCAATAAATAATAAAAGATAAAAAGAAAACTATTAAATAAACATAAAGCTTTATGTGCATGATTAGATGTAAAATAAAATAATAACATAGAACGAATTACAACAAATATTGTAAATTAAGAAACAACAAAAAGTGATATGGCGAAATCTAAAAATAATACATATATCCATGAGAAAATAAGTAAAATATATATTAAATAAATAAATGATATATAAACAAAATATATTTTTGATATAATAATCTAATATATATATATGTAAAATAATATAAACAATATTCAATATACAAAATCATATATAATATTAAGGGTAAAACAATTTAAAAATTATATATAAAATATAATATGATGGTGTATAATATAAAATAATAATAATAATATAATAACTAATATGCAAAATTTAAAATAATGTAAAATAAATAAAGTAACCTAATTATAAATATAAATATAATGAATGATAAAAAAGCAATTTTAAATAAATATCATATATAACTTAAAAAATATATTTATAATACAAATCATAAAACGCATTTAAAAAAATATACATATGGTAAAAAAATATAGAATTTTAATATGATAAAACAATAATGTTAAAATAATGTTAAAATAAAATAATAAAAAAGGTTTTAAAAAACTTAAATTAAAATAAATAAAAAAATAAACATGTAAAAGGATGACATCGAAGTGCGCTACAAATTGTAGGGACCTAATGGGCAATTATGCCCTGTCTCCTAAACAGCGTCGTTCTGTCATTGGCCTTTAAGTAGCCCGAAGGGCTAAATTGAAACGCAAGAAGTAATTCTGGGCCCAATTGTAAAATAATAAAAAAATATAACAGGACGTAATTATAAAATTGAAATAATGCGAAAGGGCCTATTTGGCAATTAGACCTTTTATAAAAAATGCGCGGATCCTCCCCGGGTTTTCGGGTCAACACGCAGATCCCAGCCCCGAACGACGTCGTTTTTTGCTTATTAGTTTAAGCAAAAACGGCGTCGTTTCCTCATTGCTATATAAGTTAAAAATGGGCCAAAAAAATCATTTTACACACTGTTTTAAAAAAAAAAAACACAGAGAGCTTTGCTCTCTCCCTCTGGCGATTTCCGGCCAGACTCCGGCATGGGCTCCGGTGACCGGCCACCGTGCGTGCACCCCACGCATCACCGCAAGCGCCACCACACACGACGGTCGGAGGCCAGAAAATTCGTCTCTTCCGCGCGCGAATCGAAAGGTAATTTTTATTTGTTATTTTTTAACAATAGGTATATGTGTAAAAAATAGCATAGATAAAAAAAAAAGATGAAATAACTGAGAAAATAACCTCTGCTATCAACCTTTCGTATTTTTATTTCTCTGTATATGTGTATTCGTGTCTCTATCCTCTGTTACAGATTATTTCGGGGTTTTTATAACCCAAAAAAATAAAAAAGGAAATACATATTTGCCATTTTTACTGCTTTTTTTTTCTTTCCTTTTTGCAGGTGAGAGGCGGAGATCTCGGCGACGAAGCCGTTCACGTGTTGATGGCGGCGTGACCGAGGGGCTACTGTTTGGGGCTTGCGGCGCCTAGGGAAACCTTAGGGTTTGGGGTTTCCAGTTTCTGGAAACAAGTTTGGGCCATTGGGCCGTGTAGTTTGTTGGGCTAGGTTAGGATTGGGTCTGTGGGTTAGCTAGGCTAATCGGGTTTGGGTTTCAGTTTTGGGTTGTAATGGATTGGCTTGTAGTTGGGCTACTGGATCGGGGTGTTATTCAGGCCTTTAAATGGACTTTTTAAACATTATTTTTATTTTTTTGGTTTTTTTTTAATGGAATGGGCCCGGGCTAAATTGGGTTCCTACAGCTGCCCCTCTTTGCTCATTGTCGTGTAACGAGAATGGAGCAAAGACTATAAAAGGACCAATTTTGCCCGGTCTTTTCGAATCTTGACTTCTTGGCCCTCATCTTCTCCAAATGGCTTCCAACCCAACTGCAACTTCAGGGGTATTGGAATATAAGTTTGACGGCTTCAATTTGCTTCACTGCAACTTCAGGAATGCAATATCCGCTATCTTTAGTCTGCTCCCTTGCAAACTTAGGGAAACGAGACTGGTGTCTTCTAGCTTTCTCTACTGCAAACTCAGAGAGCCAAAGCTAACGTCTTCGATCTTTTTTCCTGCAACTTCAGGAAAGTAAGATCTGTTGTCTTCGATCTGCTTCACTGCAACTTCAGGAATGCCAGATCTGATGTCTTCGATTTGCTTCCTGCAACTTCAGGAATGCCAAATCTGCTATCTTCAATCTGCTCCACTGCAAACTCAGGGAGACAAGATTTGATGTCTTCAATCTGCTTCCTGCAACTTCAGGAATGTCAGATCTGCTTTCTTCAGTTTGCTCCACTGCAACTTCAGAAAGGTCAAGCTGAGGTTTTTGATCTTCTTCCTGCAACTTCAAGAAGGTAAGATCTGTCGTCTTCAATCTGCTCCACTGCAACTTCAGGGAGACAAGATCTGACGGTGCCAATTTACTCTACTACATTGTCCTATAGAAGACATAACATGTAGAATGGGTATATACTTATGCCTAATGATTAGGATGCCGTGATCGAAATGAGTCAAATGCTCCTACTCAAACATGCTATGATATGTGAATGCAAAAATGATATGAGTATGATTCCTACTCGAGGTGTTATCACTCATTCATTCATCAAGGTTTCATCTTCGTTTCCCTTGAAGCATCATTTTCTTGCTCAAATAATTTTCCCCATGGAAATTTTAGGGCTCACTCCTCTTGAACCTTGGGACCCGGGTCGTATATCAACTTCAAACCATCCACCTAGGAATTGCAACTTTTTCTGTCCGTCCTTACTGCAACTTAAGGATACATGACTTGTTTCAACTTCAATTCATTCCACCACAATTTAGGGTTTTTCGAATCTTTTTCTGTCGAATTGGTCTGTCATACCATTTTTCGAATAACCCAATGACATTGTTTACTTTCGTCACAACAACTCATTATTCTGTCTAATTACCAATTGGACAAAGAATTTAAAGAAATAGTCTCCATCAAGACTCTTATTTCTCAAATATTTTTAATCTATGTACATGGAAATTCTAAACAATTGTCATGTTTATGTTTCTTGTTTTATCTAGAAATTTCCAAAGTAATATATAGAACCTCTTTTGTGAAATTATTAGTTCATCAATCATTATTTCAATGCAACATGCTTATGAATAATGGGTAATAAATAAATTGATTTCAAGGAGAATTTAATGAATTATCAAAAATACAAAAGAAATTAAACTGGTACGAGCGAAATCCCGAGTTCCGACACATACCCCTCAGCTAAGCTATCCCCTTTCTCTAATTGTCTTTGCTCTGACCATATGCGGACGGTGGCATTGTCTTCCACTTTATCAAGGAATTCGTTCTCCATAACCAGCTTTCTAACTTCGAAACTGATCGTGAATCGGTACCTCTTAAAATATGAAATGACATGCACAAAAATAAAACATAACAAGTTAGTACCGCAGAATGAAATATAAAGAAAGTAAAATAAACAAACGCCTATCTGGGTAACTACTAAGGTTTGACATGGTTCTACTTAGGGTAAGTCCTTATGTTTTCTACGTGTGGTTTAGCTCTAAAGTTGAGGTACCTGAACCAGCAGATTCCTCGATCCTCACCCATTATAGGCTCATACGGACTGAGTTCGGTTCAGGGGAATACATTTCCCTATGGCCATGCGGAAGTGAAAACTTCACGAAGACATAGGTACAGATGTATCCCGGAAGCAATCCACTAGCCCATGTGGAGGTGAAAACCTCACGAAGGCATAGCTTTTCGCTCCCAATTAAAGGCGCGACCACATCGGTCATGTAATGCAATGTAGAGGTATATATTGAAAATTAGAACCACATGCAATAAAAGTATCATCATTTTTTTTTTAAATCAGAATTTTAAATTTGGACAAAAGGACATGAAATTATCAATTTTACAGCTTGACTCTCTTATTGGGCCCCAGTGGAGTCGCCAAGCTATCGAAACCATTTTTAAGTTTTTATAAACGACGGAGATCGACTAAAAAATGAAAACGGGAGTTGATCGCTGTAAATCAGAGTTTTAAAATTTATACAAGAATGATCGAACCTGGAAACTAACTCTGACAACGATTGAGGCAAGTGCACCTATCGAACAGTAGTATAGCTTAGGCAACACCAGATTATCAAACCCAAAGAAACTAAAAGTACTAATGCTCACCGTCTTTTTATTATTTAGCCTTAATATAAAGTGATGGTTGTTAAACTAAAATTAATCTACTTACAAAGCTAAGATGCAAAGACAAAAAGAATGAATTCGGGAAATAACTTTTGGAAAAACTCAATTGACTCAAACGATACCCTTAGGAAAAATCCACCTAGACTCCACTTGTTATCTAACCTTGAACCATATGATTTATTTACTTAGTTTGATCCGTGAGACTCCCTAACGTATATTAAACCCTCTCTCGAGGCGAATAACGTCTAACCCTAGGTTAATTAGTGGAACTCTCATTCACTTATAATAACCCCCTAGAATAGTAGTAAATCGATCTATGGACTCCCATATTAGGTTTCACCCTAATCTGGCAAAATCTCGTCACCCTATCTCTAGGCGTGCGATCAACTCCGCTTAATTATGTTGGATCTACTCTTAGGCGTGGTCTATTCCACCTCCACCTAAGCACATTAGATTTGGATTAAGTTCACACAATTAAGAACAAACTAAGTTATTATCATATAATTCAAAAATCAAATAACAGGATTCATCATTGGTTTCATCCCCTTCGGGTATCCGAAGGTTTAGTTCATAACAATAAAGGAAAACATCTCAAGAGAAAAGATAACACAAAACATAAGAAATCCCTAAAACCCCCTGAAGGAATTAAAGAGGAGATCCTCCGTCTTGAGTAGAATTCCGGCTTCTTGAGATGGATCAACTGGCTATCTTCGAGTGATTCCCACAAATCTGACCTTTTCGGCTTGGCTCTTTAGCCTAGCTTTCCGCCCCCTTTTCAGCTGGTACCTAGGGTGTATTTATAGGCTTTTGAAACACGTTTCTTTCTCCCTAAGTATCTTTTCCCGAATGGAATTTCTCTTTTCCACGGTAGAGGCACGACCATGGTACACGCCCGTGTAAATCGTGTCCAGGTCGTGTTCGAAACTGTTGAATGAGGCACGGCCGTGTAAGTCGTGGTAAGGCCGTGTTTTAGTAGGAATGGTGGCACGGCCGTGTGGCTTGAAGTCTAGGTCATGTTGATTTTGTGGCTTGGCCCAACTTGGTCCGTTTTAAGCCCATTTCTCGTTCTTTTTGTCATCGGGTGCTTTTCTGAGTATAAGACATGAAAAGAAAGGATTAAGAGCACCTTTTTACAAAAATTAGGGCTTAATTCATCCAAAAGCATACTAAATGTGGGCTTAGAATATGTTACTTTTACGGTTTATCAAATACCCCCACACTTAAGCTTTTGCTTGTCCTCAAGCAAAATTCTCAACTTACAATTAAAACGAACTTCCTGTAATTCATAATTCCTATTGATAGTGTCTCATCATAATTCATAGATAATTTATACATGGATAATTCAATTCAAAGTTTCCTAAAAATTCAAACAGTATAAGTCATAGATTCTGTAGCACAAAACATAGGAGTTTCCCTTCATCTAAATAATTACCTCTGATTCGGAATCGACAAGGATTGACATCCTCACAAAAGATTCGCTCAAATCACTCAAAGTGTTTAAGGTTCAAAATTTTGGCGCTCAAAAGTCAAACATGAAGAGTTAATCCCATAGGCTTGTATGAAAATGAAATCTCCACCACTGAAATATGAGATGAAACACAAATCAAAAGGTCTTTGTTAGGGTTGTAACGGGGCTAGGGTTAAGGTGTGGAGTAAGGCTAAATTAGAGGGTTAGAATTGAGATTGAATCAACAAATTACCTAACTAAGAACTCATGAACTAATAATAATAAATACATCAATTGAAAACTAATAATACTAATAATATGAGCTTCTTCTTTGATATTTGGAATCCAAACGTATAAGCTCATTTAATCACAACTAGTAATGAATAATGAATATACTTTTGATTTTTTTTTTAAGAACAAACTAAAAATACATAACTGAAATAGAAAACATAGTTAGGCTATTAATAAAATCAAATCTCGATATAAGGGTAGTCAAAAGGAGTGGTGACAACAAAAATAAAGGGGTTCTGGGTTAATATCAGTAGGTGAGTCAAAATAGGGTTGTTAGGATTAAAAGGGGTTCACTAGGGGTTAATTGTGAGGGTAGGCTTTTTATGGAGTAAGTGGGTTAGATCCTAGGTGCCTTTATAATCTCTGTGTTTCAAATCAAAAAAAATGTGGTCTCGACATGTATAATCGATGCAAGTTCTAGAATAACAAATCAGTGTTGACATACTCATAATCAATAAAGTGAGCAAGAAAAGGAATTTATGCTCTATAAGGCTCAAAAACTCACAAAAATTATGGGTATTTTGATGTCAACCTCGTAAATTTCAAACTTCAAAGTAATATTTAAACTCAGTTCGACAACCTAGAAAAAATTTTTATTTCTGAAAAATAGACTTATCATGCTTGATTCTCTAGTATTCTTCAAGTTTAATTATCAATGCACAATTATCAATAACTTAATCTAAAACATATCAATAAAAATCATAAATCATCAAAAATTTCATCCTAATTAGTAATATGAGTAATTTACTTTCAAACAAGACTAAATTCAGGGTTTTTGTTAGGTATCTTTTTAGGTTGTTCACCCCCCACACTTAAGATGTACATTGCCCTCAATGTACAAAGATATATAATAACCTTGTAATAAGATCATCAGATATAGGGGTAAGTGAAAACTTCCTGAATTTTCAGATGATTCCTTGAGATGAGATTGTGCCTTTGGTGGTGGTGATGGGCCGTCTTGATGACGAACCTGCGCTAGATGAAGAAATTGGGCCGCTTGTAGAGAATTAGCCAGGGATCCTTAATACATAATTAAAGTAAACTAAATATGAAATTAAGGACAAGGAAGATAAAGAGAAGGAGACTAAGAAGAAAACTAAAATCAAAAGAAAATATGGATGGACCGTAGAGTCCTTATTTTTGGGTATGATTTCTAAGGCTGAGGTTATGGTGGTGGTGGTGGCGTGATTCCCAAGCAGCCTTAAGAACCTAAAAACAAGAAACTAAAACAAAGTAAACTAAATTAAGTAGTATAGAAGTAAAGATAAAGAAAATAAAGGAGAAGATAAAAATAAAAGAACAGATAATTGGTCTCAAAGACCCTTGGCTTGTTGTTTGGATGAAGCCGCTGGTATGAACTCAGGTGAATCGGTCTTCTTTGGGGAGATTGGCCTCTTATTCTTTTTTTCCATGGATATGATTTTAATGTAGCTCAAGAGTCTAAGGATTTATTAGGAAAAAGAAAAAGGAAAGAGAAAGGAAAGGAAGGAAGAAGGAAAGAAGAAAGAAGTGGGTTAATAAGGGGAAGGAAAAGGGTATGATGTTTAAATAGAATTTCAAGTCTGGCGGTTTCCCACGCCCGTGGGTTGAGGGTGTGTCGATTCACACGGCCGCCTCGCACGGTCGTGCTCTAGGGCGTGTTGATTCCCACGCTCGTGTCTAGCCTGTGTTCGACAAGTCAGTATATTAGCACGGTTAGCTGGCACAGGCGTGTTTAGCCCGTGGTTGGCAAGTCAGTAGCCTCACACGGCCGTCAAGCACGGTCGTGTCACTTTGTTGGAGTCCGTGGGAGAGTGGTTGAGTCCGTGATTGCCAGAAATTAGGTCATTCTGACTTGTACCGTCCTGCCCTGTTAGTACCAAGAATCTTGAGGTACACACGGCCACGGCCACGGCCGTGTGCAAGGCCGTGTGTCCTGGAATTCTGCACCCCTTGTTAGTTTATAACTACGTATTCAGAAAGAAAAGAAGAAAAGAAAAATAAATTTAAAACAAAATGTGAGAATAAATTATGTTAATGCTCGGGTTGCCTCCCGAGAAGCGCTCGTTTATAGTCTTAAGCTAGACTCTCTTCTCGTTTGCATCTTCAGGGTGGTTTGAGGAGTTGGAAGTCCTTCCTCATGTTATTATCTGTCTCCTCGTGAAAAAATTTAAGTCGAGATGCGTTTATAGTAAAAGTACCAAAAATAGGATTACTTACCTCGATCAAGCTTCGTATGGAAAAACACCGTTTACCCTAAAAGATATTTCTTTGTTTGTGCTAGGGTCCGGAGGAGATATTCGAAGATCTGCATGGTCTAACAGTACCTTGTCCCCTATTTTGAAGTGGTTTGTTGTTCCTATAAGCTCTTTTGGAGGTTCTTTCGATTTTTCCTCGTGTGGTTCTGGTTCTTCGTCGTGTATCCCTAATTTCTCCTTGAAGTTTGTCTTCCACTCGTCTAGATCATCGATTTGAATTCCTCAATCTTTACGAATTATTTCTTTGTTGGGGTTGGGGTCAAGATCGGGTTCAGTTGTATTCTTTGGTGGTGTTTCCTGAAAAGAAGGGTTAACCGAATGGTTATTAGGGAAATTTACGTTCTCACCTTGATTACTCGATGTTCTAGCCGAATTAAGAGCCTTGATGGTGACGGTCTCATTACCTACACAAAGTATGAGTTCTCCTGTATCAACATCAATTTTAGTCTTGGAAGTTACTAAAAAGGGTCTTCCTAAAATTAGGGGGATCGAGTTATCCTCATCCATGTCTAGGACAACGAAATCTACTGGGAAAATGAATTTGTCAATTTTCACAAGAACATCTTCGATAATACCCCTAGGAATTCTAACAGTTTTATCAGCTAATTGAATGCTCATCCTAGTTTGTTTGGGTTTCCCTAGACCTAATTGTTTAAACATTTTATAAGCCATGACATTTATGCTTGCCCCTAAATCAGCTAACGCATTATCAACAGTAAGTCTACCAATTAAACATGGAATTGTAAAACTCCCTGGATCTTTTAGTTTCTATGGTAGCTTATTTTGCAAGATTGCTGAGCACTTTGCGTTGAGTTCCACATGCGAATCTTCATCTAGTTTTCACTTGTTTGTTAGAAGCTTCTTTAAGAATTTCCTTAAATCAGGCATCTGCAAAAGAGCTTCGAGGAGTGGTAAGTTAATGTGTAATTTCTTTAAAAGTTTAAGAAACTTACCGAACTGTTCCTCTGTGTCGTCTCTTTTTACTACTTCAGGGAAAGGTATGCGAGGTTGGTACTCCTTGATTACCAGTTTTGGCTTGTCTTGTGTTACCTCAATTTTACCTTTTTCTACCTCGTTTCCTTGTGTTGGACTGGGTTCGTCTACTTTTTCGCTTTCTTGAGCTGTTATGGCTTGGATTTGCTCCTTTGGATTAATTTCAGTATTACTCGGTAAACGCCCTTGCGGTCATTCGGATAATAGCTTTGCAATTTCTCCGACTGACTGGGTAATTTCCCCGATTGCCTTTGTAAGTCCTCCAACTTGGTTCTCGATCGTTTTGATCGATGTTTGTTAGGTGTTGAGCGTTACCTCATCTTTTTGGAGACGGGCTTCTGTGGATGCTATGAATTTGTTCAATGTCTATTCAAGACTCGGCTTCTTTTCCTGTGGATAGGGATGATTTTGGAAATTTTGATGAGGTTGTTGTCTTTGATTTCCTTGATTTCCTTGTCCTCCCCACGAAAAATTTGGGTGGTTCCTCCAACCTGGATTATAATTATTACTATATGGGTTATTATTGGATCTGAAATTGTTACCTATATAGTTCATCTGTTCGCTCTCTGGTTGGTAGGGTGGGTACTCAGAATTCGCCACAGTTCCACTTGTGTTGCACTGCATCACTGGATTTACCTGCGAAGAACACAAACTATCAATCTTCTTATTCATCAACTCTACCTAGTTTGATAGCATGGTTACTGCGTCAAGGTTGTAAACTCTGGCTGTTTTTGTTGGCCTTGTTCTTGTAACTTGCCACTGATAGTTTTTCAGCGACATCTCTTCAATAAAATCGTAGGCTGCCTCAGGAGTTTTATTATTCATGGTTCCACCGGCGGCTGAATCAATTAATTGCCTTGTTGAAGGATTCACACCGTTGTAAAAAGTTTGGACTTGGAGCCACAATGGTAATCCGTAGTGCGGGCATCTCCACAAGAGATCTTTGTATGTAACATCCCAAATATGGGGTTATTTGGAATTTAGTTATTTTTCTTATTATGAACTGCTGTGATATTATTTATGGAATGTTAAGGCTTAATTATGGATTTTTAGTAAGCCCGAGTAGTGGGAAAAATATTATTTTCAAGCTTTGAGGTAGGGAGCCTTAACAAGTGGGGGTTATAAGAATAAATGGGGATAATTTGGACATAAGATGAGCCTAGAATAAGTGGCAAAGTAAGCCCACTTAAGAGCTAGCATGTGACGCCACAAGGGATAGGGGAGAGCCTTGGTTCGAGTCACAAAATTCCCTTTCTTTTTTTGCACTATGTTTGGACGGCACAAGTGGGAGAATTTTTCTCCCTTCAAACTCTTTTATTAAATATTATTATTAAAGGATAATATGAGAGTTTTATTTGTTTAATTATAGTAATAATAAGAGGATATTCATGGATAATTGATGGATTATTATTTATTAATTCAAATCGTTTGAATTAAATCAAATGAGTGGCCAAGAGAAAAACTAGGAGTTGGCTAGGAGTTGAACTCCTTGAGCAAGGAGAAGTGGACGGCAAGAGGCTACTAGAGGGGCCGAATGCTTATAAAAACCTCACCCTACCACCTTGTTTTGTTTTTTTTTCCCATTCTTGCTAGTTGCCGAAAATCCCTAACCCCTCTCCCTTTGTGCTCTTTTATTTTCTTTGTTCTCTCAAACCCCTTCAAGCCGAAATTCCTAGCACCTTTCTTTCCCATTATTTTCTTTCTCCCCTTGGCCGAATACACTCCCTTGGAAGTGCTGATTTCTTTTCCTCTTATTAAACTCTCTGTTGGCCGAATATTGAGCATAGTATCTTCCTGCATCTCCTTTGTTAATCGATTTGGATCAAGGTAAGTAATGGCCGAATATCTATCTCCCCTTTTCCTTCTTTTTACGCCGATTTCTTTTGCAAGGGAGGTGCCGATTTCGGCAATGGTTATAAGGCTTCTAATCGAGTAGTGAATGATTCTTCTAGGTGCTCAGGGAATGAAAGCAGTCGACTCAGGCCCTGATCTCTAGCATTCGATTTTGATTCGGGAATCAAGTATTGCGATTAGTATCCAAAAGTGTGAAGGGATCAGTAGATCTAGGGTGGTCGACCCTTCTTTTTCGGATTTAGAGCATCCAAAGGTGACAGGTGTGTACATACACACTTATAATTAATTAAATGTACTAAACTGTTGTGTGTGCTAACCGGATCTGTGTAGATTCGGGATTAATACCATGAATGGTATAAGCAAGGAACCGTAAGTCCTTGTTGACTATGAAATATTTTAAGATGCTTTTGGGAAGCATGGTGTGTCTAGTACACGTTGCTTATTGCTGATGATAAAACCTGTACATGTGACTAAGTATATGGTAGCATAAATGTTGATGTGGGATTGATGAGTGGAGGGGGTAGATATTCGCGTCGACGGGCACCGTTGTTTTGGTAACACACCGTGACTATATGTCACCGTGAGGTTTGGTACCTCCGCAGGTTTGGTACCTCATAGCGACTCGTCCCTGTGGTTAACACCACCGTGGGTTGGCCCCACTTGAGATATGGGATCGTCTGCCAGTGATTTGGTATCACACGATGGGTTGGCCCCATCACCCGATTTGTGTCTACGGACACCGTGTTTTTGGTAACACATCGTGACTATATGTCACCAAAGTGGTTTGGCACCACCAAAGTGTTTTGGTAACACATTGTGACTACGGTCACCAGTGGTTTGGTACCACATGGGGTAGACAAAGGCGTTTGGTTGGCTAGGACGGGTGCATGACTTAGTACATGATGATTGATTATATGCTGTGTATGAAATTGTTTACATACGGGGGAAGGGTTACATACTGAGTCTTGGTGACTCACCTTCTCCTTTAACATTTTTCAGGTGACTCGTAGATGGCGGTTGAGGAGCCGGTTGGACTCGAGGTGGCCATGCAGTGGACTTGCATAAACTGAACTTTAAACTTAGCTATTTTATTTTAGTATTGGGTTATTTTTATTTTGGTTGTAATAAGGCCTCCATAAACTTTACTTTTGTTATTTCTTATATGTTGGATACTTTGTTTAAACTATATTATTAAAATTGAATTAAGATCACATGTTTTCTTAAAATTAACGCGAAAAGGTTTTATCGTGCCATCGGGCACATTTGAAATTTGTATAACAACCTGACTCAATTAAAATTTCCAAATTAAATCTAAGTATAGTTTCGGCAAGATAACCAAAAACGAGAAGTTTTCAACAAAACTTAAATTGGTTTTAAAATGGTGTTCAAAAGGTTTTTCTCCGTAACAAATCAAATTCGGTCGTAATGTTTGGGCCGGGTTTGGGTTGTTACATTGTATCTCTCCCATGCGTCGTATAATGTCTCTAAATCCATCTGCACAAAAGAAGATATATCATTACGTAACTTGGCCGTTTTGGCCGGTGGAAAATATTTTAATAAAAATTTTTCAGTCATTTGTTCCCATGTAGTGATTGACCCTCGTGGTAACGAGTTTAACCACTGTTTAGCTTTATTTCTTAGTGAAAAGGGAAATAACCGAAGACGTATGGCATCATCAGAAACACCATTTATTTTGAAGGTATCACAGAACTCTAAAAAGTTAGCTATATGAGTGTTTGGATCTTCGTCCTGCAAACCATCAAATTGAACAAATTGTTGAATAATTTGAATAGTGTTAGGCTTTAATTCAAAATTATTAGCAGCTATAGCAGGCCTAACAATACTCGATTCTGCCCCTGTTAAATGAGGTTTAGCATAATCATACATAGTACGAGGGGCATTCTGATCCGCCACATCGTTTTGTGGTGGTGGATTATTTTCGTCCATCCCTTCAGTAGGATTGGATCGGTCTTCTCGCTCTCCTTGGTAATTTAGGGCTCGCCTAATTTCTCTACGATTTCTTCGAGCGGTAGCTTCAATGTCACTGTCGTATTCTAAAGGTCCTCTCGGGTTCCTTCTAATCATAAACTAGAGGTACCTGCTAGGAAAAGAAAGAAAATTTAGCAAATTTAAAATTAAAACTAAAAATAAAAATAAATTGTGAAAAATAAAAAAAATAGTGGCTAAAGTAATAAAAATAAAGTTTTCTTAATATTTTAGTTCCCCGGCAACGGCGACAAAAACTTGGTCGCTGTAAATCAGAGTTTTAAAATTTATAAAAGAATGATCGAACCTGGAAACTAACTCTGACAACGATTGAGGCAAGTGCACCTATCGAACAGTAGTATAGCTTAGGCAAGACCGGATTATCGAACCCAAAAGAACTAAAAGTACTAATACTCACCGTCTTTTTATTATTTAGCCTTAATATAAAGTGATGGTTGTTAAACTAAGATTAATCTACTTACTAAGCTAAGATGCAAAGACAAAAAGAATGAATTCGGGAAATAACTTTTGGAAAAACTCAGTTGACTCAAGCGATACCCTTAGGAAAAATCCACCTAGACTCCACTTGTTATCTAACCTTGAACCATATGATTTATTTACTTAGTTTGATCCGTGAGACTCCCTAACGTATATTAAACCCTCTCTCGAGGCGAATAACGTCTAACCCTAGGTTAATTAGTGGAACTCTTGTTCGCTTATAATAACCCCCTAGAATAGCAGTAAATCGATCTGTGGACTCCCATATTAGGTTTCACCCTAATCTGGCAAAATCTCGTCACCCTATCTCTAGGCGTGCGATCAACTTCGCTTAATTATGTTAGATCTACTCTTAGGAAGGGTCTATTCCTCCTCCACCTAAGCACATTAGATTTGGATTAAGTTCACACAATTAAGAACAAACTAAGTTATTATCATATAATTCAAAAATCAAATAACAAGATTCATCATAGGTTTCATCTCTTCGGTATCTCAAGGTTTAGTTCATAACAATAAAGGAAAACATCTCAAGAGAAAAGATAACACAAAACATAAGAAATCCCTAAAACCCCCTGAAGGAATTGAAGAGGAGATCCTCCGTCTTGAGTAGAATTCAGGCTTCTTAAGATGGATCAACTGGCTATCTTCGAGTGATTCCCACAAATCTGACCTTTTCGGCTTGGCTCTTTAGCCTAGCTTTTTGCCCCCTTTTCAGCTGGTACCTAGGGTGTATTTATAGGCTTTTGAAACACGTTTCTTTCTCCTAAGTATCCTTTCCCGAATGGAATTTCTCTTTTCCACGGCGGAGGCACGCCATGGCACACGCCTGCGTAAATTGTGGCCAGCCATGTTCAAATCGTTGAATGAGGCACGGCCGTGTAAGTCGTGGTAAGGCCGTGTTTTAGTAGGAATGGTGGCACGGCCGTGTGGCTTGAAGTCTAGGCCGTTTTGATTTCGTGGCTTGGCCCATATTGGTCCGTTTTAAGCCCGTTTCTCGTTCTTTTTGTCATCGGGTGCTTTCCTGAGTATAAGAAATGAAAAGAAAGGATTAAGAGCACCTTTTTACACAAATTAGGGCTTAATTCATCCAAAAGCATACTAAATGTGGGCTTAGAATATGTTACTTTTACAGTTTATCAGGAGTCGCCACCAATCCCTTTTTACTTAGGTGTGATTGGATCACCTTATAAAATGTTTTATTTTAAAACAGTGATTTTGGCCCACAAAATATAAGAAAACGGGTTTGGGAGTCGAATACGTACGAGGAAGGGTTGGCACCCTCATAACGCCCAAAATTTGGTACCTAATTGATAATTTCATGTCCTAATGTCGAAATTTTGAAAAATTTAAAATAGGATCCTTTTATTTGAAAGAAAATCAAGATTTACCTATCTCAAAGAAATGAAATGCTACACCCAATAAGTTAGGATGTAACATCTCATGACCTCGAAACTAGGCTCACATTTGTTTGTAGAAAATCCTTATTTCGAGATACAAAACATTATATCTAATAAGTTAAGATATAACATTTTGAATTTTCGATAATAAGTTTTGGAATTTATAGGTTTTTTAAAAAAGAGGATACTTGATACCTTAAGTTCCATGAGAAAACTAAAATCCAGTAAGTTAGGATATAATTTTCTCGAGGTTCCAAAATATCATGTATTGCTATATTTAAAGATATTTGAATAAAATGCATCAATTCAAAATGTGTTTTTATAAAAATGGTTTGAGTAAGATATTACATGAATACATTACAACATATATGCCAAATAACAATTTATCATAACTACAAATCATATTAACAATTACTACTAATGGAGAATAATACGAAATAATAAGTAATACAAACAATAGAATAATCATACAAAAGCAGAATTTAAAAATGATAAACAAATAAAATAAAGAAAGGATAAACAAATATAAGATATAAAGCAATAAATAATAAACGATAAAAAGAAAACTATTAAATAAACATAAAGCTTTATGTGCAAGATTAGATGTAAAATAAAATAATAACATAGAACGAATTACAACAAATATTGTAAATTAAGAAACAACAAAAAGTGATATGGCGAAATCTAAAAATAATACATATATCCATGAGAAAATAAGTAAAATATATATTAAATAAATAAATGATATATAAACAAAATATATTTTTGATATAATAATCTAATATATATATGTAAAATAATATAAACAATATTCAATATACAAAATCATATATAATATTAAGGGTAAAACAATTTAAAAATTATATATAAAATAAAATATGATGGTGTATAATATAAAATAATAATAATAATATAATAACTAATATGCAAATTTTAAAATAATGTAAAATAAATAAAATAACCTAATTATAAATATAAATATAATGAATGATAAAAGCAATTTTAAATAAATATCTTATATAACTTAAAAAATATTTATAATACAAATCATAAAACTGCATTTAAAAAAATATACATATAGTAAAAAATATAGAATTTTAATATGATAAAATAATAATGTTAAAATAATCTTAAAATAAAATAATAAAAATGATTAAAAAACTTAAATTAAAATAAATAAATAAATAAATAAAAATGTAAAAGGACGACATCAAGTGCGCTACAAATTGTAGGACCTAATGGGCAATTATGCCCTGCCTCCTAAACGGCGCTGCTCATCATTGGCCTTTTGGTAGCCCGAAGGGCTAAATTGAAACGAAAGAAGTAATTCTGGGCCCAATTGTAAAATAAATAAAAAATATAACAGGACGTAATTATAAAATTAAAATAATGCGGAAGGGGCTATTTGGCAATTAGACCTTTAATAAAAAACGCGCGGATCCTCCCCGGGTTTTCGGGTCAACACGCGGATCCCAACCCCGAACGATGTCGTTTTGTACTTATTAGTTTAAGCAAAAACGGCACCGTTTCCTCATTGCTATATAAGTTAAAAATGGGCCAAAAAAAACATTTTACACACTGTTTTAAAAAAAAACACAGAGAGCTTTGCTCTCTCCCTCTGGCGATTTCCGGCCAGACTCTGGCATGGGCTCCGGTGACCGGCCACTGTGCGTGCACCCCACGCGTCACCGCAAGCGCCGCCACACACGGTGGCCGGAGGCTAGAAAATTCGTCTCTTCCACGCGTGAATCGAGAGTTAATTTTTATTTGTTATTTTTTAACAATAGGTATATGTGTAAAAAATAGCATAGATAAAAAAAAAAGATGAAATAACTGAGAAAATAACCTCTGCTATCAACCTTTCGTATTTTTATTTCTCTGTATATGTGTATTCGTGTCTCTATCCTCTGTTACAGATTATTTCGGGGTTTTTATAACCCAAAAAATTAAAAAGGAAATACATATTTGCCATTTTTACTGCTTTTTTTCTTTCCTTTTTGCAGGTGAGAGGCGGAGATCTCGACGTTGGAGCCGTTCACGCGTTGATGGCGGCGTGACCGAGGGGCTGCTGTGTAACATCCCGAAATTGGGCCTAGTAGGATTGGGCCCAATGGGCCTTGATTTAAAATTTTTGAGAACGGCATTAATGCAAGTTAGACTTATTAGGTAAGTTATTTTGGAAGGTTAGAGGGCTTCTATGAAGTCCCGGATCAAATATTAGCTTTGGGGAAATTTTGGTTTTAGGTGAAAAAACCCCGGAAGTTGGCAGTAGGCCTTAAGAATAAAATGTGGGGAAAATGACACAAGTGGAGTGTGTGGTGTAGTGGCAAAGTGACGCCACATAAGAGACAAGGGGTGACGCCACAAGGAAGGAAGGAGGTCCAAGGTTCAAGTCTTGGCTTTTGCATTTTGGTTTTCTTTTACTTGGACCTTAGAATTTGGCTATAGATTTATATTTAGTTGCGCATGGTTTAAGACACAAGAGGAGCTTGTGGCCAAGTGGCTAGCAGCGTGGATTATGTTGCAAGGGAGCCCGGTTCGAATCTCATGAGAAGCAAGGGAGTATTTATTTTGCGGTTTGGACCGGAAGAGTTTCATTAAATTTAAACTCTATCGACGGGGGATCCCACATCTGAAAGATACAAAGAAGGAAGGTGAAGAGCTAGCTATATAAAGAGCATTCCAGAGGAGGGTTGACACACCTTGGAAGGGGTTTGGGCACAGGAGTGGTCGGAGCGCGGATTAACACCAGAGTCCTATCAGGTGTGTAACTCTCTCTACTCTAGTTGTAGAGCGGCAAATGCCGAAGTGCTTGGCCACGGCAATAGTAGCTACACGAGCGCGCGCGGCGCACGTGTGGGGCTTCGACGTGATAGTTGAGGCCATAAGTAGTATTCTTGTGGGTTGGGTCGCTGGGCCGCGATGGGCCGGTGGGGCCCAATGGGCCGTGGGGCCCTTATGAGTAAATTGTGCCATTGTGTAGTATATAGTGAGCTAGACTAGGTGAATCTCATAAACGTGGCTAGATTTGTGTTAGGTGGGCCACACGAGCGCAGGGCCCGAATGGGCCGAAATTGGGCTTTAGGCCCAATAGTCCATTTCGACCAGAAATGGTAGTTGGGTCGCTCGGGGCGACACTGGGCCTTTGGAAAGGCCATTCCAGGTACGAAATTACCAAAATACCCTTGGTGGGTAAATTACTCAAATACCACCAAGGGTAAATTACTTAAAATGCCCTTGGTGGGTAAATTACCGATATACCCTTGGTAGGTAAATTACTTAAAATGCCCTTGGTGGGTAAATTACCGATATACCTTTTGGTGGGTAAATTACGAAAAATGCCCTTCAGTAGGTAAAATTACGGTTATACCCTTAGAGGTTGATTAGGGTGATTATGTTGTTTTATGTCTATCCGATTATGATGGTAATTCATGTTATACTTATATTTGATATATGTCTAGCATACATGACATACTGCATACACGAATTATTATGTCATATTGCATGGGTATGATGAGAGGAGGGGGAAGATTGATATTCATGTCTTCGGACACCAGAGGTTTGGCACCTCCAAAGATTTGGTATCACATTCGTGTCTCCTGGACACCGAGGTTTGGCACCTCATAGCGACTCGTCCCTCGCGGTTAACACCACCGTGGGTTGGCCCCACTTTGAGATATGGGATCGCCGCTAGTGATTTGGTATCACACGTGGGTTGGCCCCACGAGATGGATTATTAGTGACTTTGAGTCACCAGTGATTTGGTATCACATTCGTGTCTCCTGGACACCGCAGGTTTGGCACCTCATAGCGCCTCGTCCCAGTGGTTTGGTACCACAAAGGGTTGGCCCCACGCGATAATACAACGGGATTGACGCCAAAGTGATTTGGTATCACACGATGGGTTGGCCCCATCACTATTATTCGTGACTTCGAGTCACCAGTGGTTTGGCACCACAATATTGATGGATATCGTGTCTTTGGACACCAGTGGTTTGGCACCACCAGTGGTTTGGTACCACACGGGGTAGAAAAAGGAGTTGCGGATGGCTAGGTTTGGGTGCATGATATGCATATTTTCATATGAAATTGTGTAAGGGCCTGTTGGATGGGGATTTACACACTGAGTCTCGATGACTCACCCCTTAGTTAAATTTTGCAGGTAATCATTAGATCGCGGATTTGGGAGCTGAGGTGGACTCGTGGAGGCTATACATATGTTTACTCGTAAATTCATTTCTTTTATTTGGACTTATTTTTATTTGAGTTTTTGTTATGTAATAAGGCCTTGGGTATTTTATTTGGTTTCAGCTTTCAATTTGTTTATTGCTTATTATTAAATGATCAATATGGGATTTTCCTAAAATGATAATAAACCATTTCTTATTCAAAATTTCTTAAACTCGATTTCTCACCACAACTATAAAGAATATGAGCTTTTTAACGAATGCACAGTTTTTAAACATTCATTTCATGTGACATGCCAGATTCGGTCGTAACGTTTAGGCCGGGTTTGGGGTGTTACAATTATGGTATCAGAGCCAAGTTCAAAAACTCGGCTGTGGGTTTGGGTTCAAAAAAATGTTTTCAAAAGATGGTTTGGAAAATGGTTTAGAAAAATATATATCTGTTCTTTTTGTTGAAATATGGCACCCGAGTCTCCGGCACCAATCCGCACCGTAAGTTTCCCCGATACTTTGCTTTGTTATATGTCGTATTTTGAATATCTATTCTATGTGTTTGGGTTGGATGTGATGTTCTGATATAGAGTTGATTATGTATTTAAATATTTGTCTGCTTTAATGGTTAGTTTTTTTTTTAGTATGTGTAGGATTTCTAAATTCTAGTTAAAAGTATATTAGGTTATCTGAATCGAGTCAGCGCATGAGCAGCACAATGTAGGTTAAGTGGTACGAATGTTCTCAGTAGTTGGAAATTTCGAGGACGAAATTTCTTTAAGGAGGGTAGATTTGTAACATCCCAAAATTGGGCCTAGTAGGATTGGGCCCAATGGGCCTTGATTTAAAATTTTTGAGAACGGCATTAATGCAAGTTAGACTTATTAGGTAAGTTATTTTGAAGGTTAGAGGGCTTCTATGAAGTCCCGGATCAAATATTAGCTTTGGGGAAATTTTGGTTTTAGGTGAAAAAACCTGGAAGTTGGCAGGTAGGCCTTAAGAATAAAATGTGGGGAAAAATGACACAAGTGGAGTGTGTGGTGTAGTGGCAAAGTGACGCCACATAAGAGACAAGGGGGTGACGCCACATAAGAGACAAGGGGGTGACGCCACAAGGAAGGAAGGAGGTCCAAGGTTCAAGTCTTGGCTTTTGCATTTTGGTTTTCTTTTTACTTGGACCTTAGAATTTGGCTATAGATTTATATTTAGTTGCGCATGGTTTAAGACACAAGAGGAGCTTGTGGCCAAGTGGCTAGCAGCGTGGATTATGTTGCAAGGGAGCCTGGTTCGAATCTCATGAGAAGCAAGGGAGTATTTATTTTGCGATGCTGACGGGAAGAGTTTCAGTTGAATTTAAACTCTACTGACGAAGGATCCCACATCGGAAAGATACAAAGAAGGAAGGTGAAGAGCTAGCTATATAAAGAGCATTCCAAGAGGAGGGTTGACACACCTTGGAAGGCGTTTGGGGCACAGGAGTGGTCGGAGCGCGGATTAACACGAGTCCTATCGTGTGTGTAACTCTCTCTACTCTAGTTGTAGAGCGGCAAATGCCGAAGTGCCGGTCACGGCAATAGTAGCCACACGAGCGTGCGAGCGCACGTGTGGGGCTTCGACGTGATAGTTGAGGCCATAAGTAGTATTCTTGTGGGTTGGGGCTGCTTGGGCGCGATGGGCGAGTGGGGCCCAATGGGCCCGTGGGCCCTTATGAGTAAATTGTGCCATTGTGTAGTATATAGTGAGCTAGACTAGGTGAATCTCATAAACGTGGCTAGATTTGTGTTAGGTGGGCCACACGAGCGTGTGGGCCCGAATGGGCCGAAATTGGGCTTTAGGCCCAATAGTCCATTTCGACCAGAATGGTAGTTGGGTCGCCGGGCGACACTGGCCTTTGGAAAGGCCATTCCGTGTACGAAATTACCAAAATACCCTTGGTGGGTAAATTATCAAATACCACCAAGGGGTAAATTACGAAAATGCCCTTGGTGGGTAAATTACCGATATACCCTTGGTAGGTAAATTACGAAAATGCCCTTGGTGGGTAAATTACCGATATACCCTTGGTGGGTAAATTACGAAAATGCCCTTGGTAGGTAAAATTACGGTTATACCCTTAGAGGTTGATTAGGGTGATTATGTTGTTTTATGTCTATCCGATTATGATGGTAATTCATGTTATACTTATATTTGATATATGTCTAGCATACATGACATACTCGCATACACGAATTATTATGTCATATTGCATGGGTATGATGAGAGGAGGGGAAGATTGATATTCGTGTCTTCTGACACCGCAGGTTTGGCACCTCCAGGTGATTTGGTATCACATTCGTGTGTCTCCGGACACCGAGGTTTGGCACCTCATAGCGACTCGTCCCTCGTGGTTAACACCACCGTGGGTTGGCCCCACTTTTGAGATATATGATCGCCGCCGCGATTTGGTATCACACGTGGGTTGGCCCCACAGATGGATTATTAGTGACTTTGAGTCACCAAAGGATTTGGTATCACATTCGTGTCTCCGGACACCGTGAGGTTTGGCACCTCATAGCGCCTCGTCCCGTGGGTTTGGTACCACGCGGGTTGGCCCTACGATAATACAACGGGATTGACGCCAAAGTGATTTGGTATCACACGATGGGTTGGCCCCATCATTATTATTCGTGACTTCGAGTCACCAGGTGGTTTGGCACCACAATATTGATGGATATCGTGTCTTTGGACACCAGTGGTTTGGCACCTCCGGTGATTTGGTATCACATTCGTGTCTCCGGACACCGTGAGGTTTGGCACCTCATAGCGACTCGTCCCCAGTGGTTAACACCACCGTGGGTTGGCCCCACTTTTGAGATATGGGATCGTCGCCGGTGATTTGGTATCACACGTGGGTTGGCCCCACGATGGATTATTAGTGACTTTGAGTCACCAAAGTGATTTGGTATCACATTCGTGTCTCCTGACACCGCAGGTTTGGCACCTCATAGCGTCTCGTCCCAGTGGTTTGGTACCACAGTGGGTTGGCCCCACAGATAATACAATTGGCCCCATCACTATTATTCGTGACTTCGAGTAACCAGTGGTTTGGCACCACAATATTGATGGATATCGTGTCTTTGGACACCAGTGGTTTGGCACCACCAAAGTGGTTTGGTACCACACGGTAGAAAAAGGAGTTGCGGATGGCTAGGTTTGGGTGCATGATATGCATATTTTCATATGAAATTGTGTAAGGGCTCATGGATGGGGATTTACACACTCGAGTCTCGATGACTCACCCCTTAGTTAAATTTTGCAGGTAATCATTAGATCGCGAATTTGGGAGCTGAGGTGGACTCGTGGAGTCTATACATATGTTTACTCGTAAATTCATTTCTTTTATTTGGACTTATTTTTATTTGAGTTTTTGTTATGTAATAAGGCCTTGGGTATTTTATTTGGTTTCACTTTCAATTTGTTTATTGCTTATTATTAAATGATCAATATGGGATTTTCCTAAAATGATAATAAACCATTTCTTATTCAAAATTTCTTAAACTCGATTTCTCACCACAACTATAAAGAATATGAGCTTTTTAACGAATGCACAGTTTTTAAACATTCATTTCATGTGACATGCCGATTCGGTCGTAACGCTTAGGCCGGGTTTGGGGTGTTACATGTTTGCTTGGGGCTTGCGGCGCTTAGGAAACCCTAGGTTTGGGGTTTCAGCTTCGAAACAAGTTTGGGCCGTTGGGTCGTGTAGTTTGTTGGGCTAGGTTAGGATTGGGTCCAGTGGGTTAGCCGGGCTAATCGGGTTTGGGTTTCGATTTTGGGTTGTAATGGATTGGCTTGTAGTTGGGCTACTGGATCGGGGTGTTATTCGTGCTCAGTAAATGGACTTTTAAACATTATTTTTATTTTTTTGGTTTTTTTTGAATGGAATGGGCCCGGGCTAAATTGGGTTCCTACAGCTGCCCCTCTTTGCTCATTGTCGTGTAACGAGAATGGAGCAAAGACTATAAAAGGACCAATTTTGCCCGGTCTTTCCGAATCTTGACTTCTTGGCCCTCGTCTTCTCCAAATGGCTTCCAACCCAACTGCAACTTCAGGGGTATTGGAATATAAGTTTGACAGCTACAATTTGCTTCACTGCAACTTCAGGAGTGCAATATCCACTATCTTTAGTCTGCTCCCTTGCAAACTTAGGGAAACGAGACTGGTGTCTTCTAGCTTTCTCTACTGCAAACTCAGAGAGCCAAAGCTAACGTCTTCGATCTTTTTCCTACAACTTCAGGAAAGTAAGATCTGTTGTCTTCGATCTGCTTCACTGCAACTTCAGGAATGCTAGATCTGATGTCTTCGATTTGCTTCCTGCAACTTCAGGAATGCCAAATCTGCTATCTTCAATCTGCTCCACTGATAACTCAGGGAGACAAGATTTGATGTCTTCAATCTGCTTCCTGCAACTTCAGGAATGCCAGATCTGCTTTCTTCAGTTTGCTCCACTGTAACTTCAGAAAGGTCAAGCTGAGGTTTTTGATCTTCTTCCTGCAACTTCAAGAAGGTAAGATCTGTCATCTTCAATCTGCTCCACTGCAACTTCAGGGAGACAAGATCTAACAGTGCCAATTTACCCTACTACATTGTCCTATAGAAGACATAACATGTAGAATGGGTATATACTTATGCCTAATGATTAGGATGCCGTGATCGAAATGAGTCAAATGCTCCTACTCAAACATGCTATGATATGTGAATGCAAAAATGATATGAGTATGATTCCTACTCGAGGTGTTATCACTCATTCATTCATCAAGGTTTCATCTTCGTTTCCCTTGAAGCATCATTTTCTTGCTCAAATAATTTGCCCCATGGAAATTTTAGGGCTCACTCCTCTTGAACCTTGGGACCCGGGTCGTATATCAACTTCAAACCATCCCCCTAGGAATTGCAACTTTTTCTCATCCGGTCCCATCGCAACTTAAGGATACAGGACTTGTTTCAACTTCAATTCATTCCACCACAATTTAGGGTTTTTCGAATCTTTTTCTGTCGAATTGGTCTGTCATACCATTTTTCAAATAACCCAATGACATTGTTTACTTTCGTCACAACAACTCATTATTCTGTCTAATTACCAATTGGACAAAGAATTTAGAGAAATAGTCTCCATCAAGACTCTTATTTCTCAAATATTTTTAATCTATGTACATGGAAATTCTAAACAATTGTCATGTTTAGGTTTCTTGTTTTATCTAGAAATTTCCAAAGTAATATATAGAACCTCTTTTGTGAAATTATTAGTTCATCAGTCATTATTTCAATGCAACATGCTTATGAATAATGGGTAATAAATAAATTGATTTCAAGGAGAATTTAATAAATTATCAAAAATACAAAAGAAATTAAACTGGGAACATATCTTTGCGAAGAAAAAGAATCCAAAGATAGTAAAATGAATAGGACCAAGATCAGATGCCCTAGATATCGCAGATTGGGCTTCTATATACAGACTTTATGAAGACTGCTTTGAGCTTAACATGTGTTTAGAAGACCCAAAGTACTTTGTTGATGCCCCGATATGCAGCATACTTCATTTCCTGTTGATTCAGGTACAGCAAGATGACTGCGTGTCCATTCAAAATTTGAGCCGCCCTTTTCGTGTTTTCAACTCAAAACCCCTTGATCTCAAGGCGCCCTTTGCGGGTTTTCACCTTGGCCTCTCCTTTTTTTTTAAGAAGTCTCAAAGAGCCCTTTGCGGGTTTTCACCTTGGCCTCTTCTCCTCTTTTCAAGCAAAGTACTTTTTAACTGAGTCCGAGTTCACAGGATTAGGTAAGCTTTTCCCGTCCATTTCAGTCAGAATCAGTGCACCTCCAAAGAAAGCTTTCTTCACCACGTATGGTCCTTCCCAATTCGGCATCCATTTTCCTCTGAAATCTTTTTGTATGGGAAGGATCTTTTTCAGTACAAGGTCGCCCTCGTACTGATCGGGCGCCTTTTGGATTCAGCTCGGGGATGTTATAATTAATCCTTCTAATCCTCCATCCACTATATTCTGAGGTCGTCTTTGGGCCTGTGGATAATCTCTTCATTCTACGAATCTGATTCCAAGCACCAGAAATCTCTTTAACCCTCTTCTTATAGTTTTCCCCTCTGTATGAGAACTCACATTGAGCCAGCCCATATGTCGTTGGTACAAACTGTCTTGATCCATATTGCCTCAGTACAAGCAAAGGGGCATACCCTACGGCTCCCCAAATTCCAAGTAAAGGAACCCAGTCGAAACTCCCACACCAATAAAGGATTTTGTCAGGAACCATCCAAGGAGCCCTCCACTCGATGTCTTCTTCTTGAAGGCTTTGAAGGAGCGCCATCCAGC
Organism: Gossypium sturtianum; assembly: GCA_025698515.1. NCBI lineage: Eukaryota > Viridiplantae > Streptophyta > Magnoliopsida > Malvales > Malvaceae > Gossypium > Gossypium sturtianum. The sequence continues at coordinate 137,064,408 of CM046948.1, read as the reverse complement.
TTTCCTCAGACACATCTTCTCTCCTTGGTGTAGCTACTATTTCTTTCAACGGAGAGTAATTCTCAAAGAAAACCCGATAAGACACTTTCTCCACCTTCCAGAAATGACTGTAGAACCAAGCTAACAATAACTGCGCACATCCAATGAACCTGCCTTCACCTATTCTTCGACATGCATTCAAAGATCTGAACGTCTCGGCTAAGATCGCAAGCACAGGCGTGACCCCTTTGTCAAGTCGATCGAATAGATCAGTAACTGCTTCATCTACATGTCTTAGAGCTTTAGAGAAGATTACCAAACCGTAAATACACAAGGCAAAAACGTCAATCTTCTTCTTTACATCTGGATGTGTTAGGATCAGGTCCCTCAAACTCACCCAAGGTACGCATTTACCCTCACCTTTCTCCTAAATTCTGGCTGAGACCCACTACTTACTCATCCCCGTGATATTCATTAACTTCTTCACAAAAAGTTGGGACATTAGCAGCCCTAGAATAAGCCTTGTCGACTTGGATCCTCGAACAGTGCAGCAAGGTTGTATATTCCTCCACCGTGGGCACTAAATCTACTTTCCCGAAAGAGAAACAAATATATAAGCGTAATTCCAAAACTCGAGTCATAGCTCCTAATGCATTCTTATCTACCTTGACGTCGAGCAAATAAGGTAGATCGCCATAATTATGATAGAACAGCTGCTTTGCCTCATCATCCCACTGGGTTCATATTCCTTTCAACTCCTGGAGCTCATTTTACGTGACACTGATATGAGCGAAATCCCGAGTTTTGACACATACCCCTCAGCTAAGCTATCCCCTTTCTCTAATTGCCATTGCTCTGACCATATGCGGACGACGGCATTGTCTTCAACTTTATCAAGGAATTCGTTCTCCATAACCAGCTTTCTAACTTAGAAACTGACCGTGAATTGGTACCTCTTAAAATATGAAATGACATGCACAAGAATAAAACATAACAAGTTAGTACCGCAGAATGAAATATAAAGAAAGTAAAATAAACAAACGCCTATCTGGGTAACTACTAAGGTTTGACATGGTTCTACTTAGGGCAAGTCATTATGTTTTCTACGTGTGGTTTAGCTCTAAAGTTGAGGTAGCTGAACCAGCAAATTCCTCGATCCTTACCCATTATAGGCTCATACGGACTGAGTTCGGTTCAGGGGAATACATTTCCCTATGGCCATGCGGAAGTGAAAACTTCACGAAGACATAGGTACAGATGTATCTCGGAAGCAATCCACTAGCCCATGTGGAGGTGAAAACCACATGAAGGCATAGCTTTTCGCTCCCAATTAAAGGCGCGACCACATCGGTCATGTAATGCAATGAAGAGGTATATATTGAAAATTAGAACCACATGCAATAAAAGTATCATCATTTTTTTTAAATCAGAATTTTAAATTCAGACAAAAGGACATGAAATTATCAATTTTACAGCTTGACTCTCTTATTGGTCCCCAGTGGAGTCGCCAAGCTGTCGAAACCATTTTTAAGTTTTTATAAACGACGGAGATCGACTAAAAAATGAAAACGGGAGTTGATCGCTGTAAATCAGAGTTTTAAAATTTATAAAAGAATGATCGAATCTGGAAACTAACTCTAACAACGATCGAGGCAAGTGCACCTATCGAACAGTAGTATAGCTTAGGCAAGACCGGATTATCGAACCCAAAGGAACTAAAAGTACTAATACTCACCGTCTTTTTATTATTTAGCCTTAATATAAAGTGATGGTTGTTAAACTAAAATCAATCTACTTACTAAGCTAAGACGCAAAGACAAAAAGAATGAATTCGGGAAATAACTTTTGGAAAAACTCAGTTGACTCAAGCGATACCCTTAGGAAAAATCCACCTAGACTCCACTTGTTATCTAACCTTGAACCATATGATTTATTTACTTAGTTTGATCCGTGAGACTCCCTAACGTATATTAAACCCTCTCTCGAGGTGAATAACGTCTAACCCTAGGTTAATTAGTGGAACTCTCGTTCGCTTATAATAACCCCCTAGAATAGCAGTAAATCCATCTATGGACTCCCATATTAGGTTTCACCCTAATCTTGCAAAATCTCGTCACCCTATCTCTAGGCGTGCGATCAACTCTACTTAATTATGTTGGATCTACTCGTAGGCAGGGTCTATTCGTCCTCCACCTAAGCACATTAGATTTGGATTAAGTTCACACAATTAAGAACAAACTAAGTTATTATCATATAATTCAAAAATCAAATAACAAGATTCATCATAGGTTTCATCCCGTTCGTGTATCCGAAGGTTTAGTTCATAACAATAAAGGAAAATATCTCAAGAGAAAAGATAACACAAAACATAAGAAATCCCTAAAACCCCCTGAAGGAATTGAAGAGGAGATCCTCCGTCTTGAGTAGAATCCCGGCTTCTTGAGATGGATCAACTGGCTATCTTCGAGTGAGTCCCACAAATCTGACCTTTTCGGCTTGGCTCTTTAGCCTAGCTTTCCACCCCCTTTTCAGCTGGTACCTAGGGTGTATTTATAGGCTTTTGAAACACATTTCTTTCTCCCTAAGTATCCTTTCCCGAATGGAATTTCTCTTTTCCACGGCAGAGGCACGGCCATGGTACACGTCTGTGTAAATCGTGTCCAGGCCGTGTTCGAAACTGTTGAATGAGGTACGGCCGTGTAAGTCGTGGTAAGGCCGTGTTTTAGTAGGAATGGTGGCACGGTCATGTGGCTTGAAGTCTAGGTCATGTTGATTTCATGGCTTGGCCCAACTTGGTCCGTTTTAAGCCCGTTTCTCGTTCTTTTTGTCATCGGGTGCTTTTCTGAGTATAAGACATGAAAAGAAAGGATTAAGAGTACCTTTTTACACAAATTAGGGCTTAATTCATCCGAAAGCATACTAAATGTGGGCTTAGAATATGTTACTTTTACGGTTTATCAAATACCCCCACACTTAAGCTTTTGCTTGTCCTCAAGCAAAATTCTCAACTTACAATTAAAACGAACTTCCTGTAATTCATAATTCCTATTGATAGTGTCTCATCATAATTCATAGATAATTTATACATGGATAATTCAATTCAAAGTTTCCTAAAAATTCAAACAGTATAAGTCATAGATTCTGTAGCACAAAACATAGGAGTTTCCTTTCATCTAAATAATTACCTCTGATTCGGAATCGACAAGGATTGACATCCTCACAAAAGATTCGCTCAAATCACTCAAAGTGTTTAAGGTTCAAAATTTTGGCGCTCAAAAGTCAAACATGAAGAGTTAATCCCATAGGCTTGTATGAAAATGAAATCTCCACCACTGAAATATGAGATGAAACACAAATCAAAATGTCTTTGTTAGGGTTGTAACGGGGCTAGGGTTAAGGTGTGGAGTAAGGCTGAATTAGAGGGTTAGAATCGAGATTGAATCAAAAAATTACCTAACTAAGAACTCATGAACTAATAATAATAAATACATCAATTGAAAACAAATAATACTAATAATACGAGCTTCTTCTTTGATATTTGGAATCCAAACGTATAAGCTCATTTAATCACAACTAATAATGAATAATGAATATACTTTTGTTTTTTTTAAGAACAAACTAAAAATACATAACTGAAATAGAAAACATAGTTAGGCTATTAATAAAATCAAATCTCGATATAAGGGTAGTCAAAAGGAGTGGTGACAACAAAAATAAAGGGGTTCTGGGTTAATATCAGTAGGTGAGTCAAAATAGGGTTGTTAGGATTAAAAGGGGTTCACTAGGGGTTAATTGTGAGGGTAGGCTTTTTATGGAGTAAGTGGGTTAGATCCTAGGTGCCTTTATCATCTCTGTGTTTCAAATCAAAAAAAAAATGTGGTCTCGACATGTATAATCGATGCAAGTTCTAGAATAACAAATCGGTGTTGACATACTCATAATCAATAAAGTGAGCAAGAAAAGGAATTTATGCTCTATAAGGCTCAAAACTCACAAAAATTATGGGTATTTTGATGTCAACCTCAGAAATTTCAAACTTCAAAGTAATATTTAAACTCAGCCTGAGAACCTAGAAAAATTTTTTATTTCAAAAATAGACTTATCATGCTTGATTCTCTAGTATTCTTCAAGTTTAATTATCAATGCACAATTATCAATGACTTAATCTAAAACATATCAATAAAAATCATAAATCATCAGAAATTTCATCCTAATTAGTAATATGAGTAATTTACTTTCAAACAAGACTAAATTCAGGGTTTTTGTTAGGTATCTTTTTAGGTTGTTCACCCCCCACACTTAAGATGTACATTGCCCTTAATGTACAAAGATATATAATAACCTTGTAATAAGATCATCAGATATGGGGGTAAGTGAAAACTTCCTGAATTTTCGGATGATTCCTTGAGATGAGATTGTGCCTTTGGTGGTGGTGATGGGCCGTCTTGATGACGAACTTGTGCTACATGAAGAAATTGGGCCGCTCGTAGAGAATTAGCTAGGGATCCTTAATACAAAATTAAAGTAAACTAAATATGAAATTAAGGACAAGGAAGATAAAGAGAAGGAGACTAAGAAGAAAACTAAAATTAAAAGAAAATATGGATGGACCGTAGAGTCCTTATTTTTGGGTGTGATTTCTAAGGCTGAGGTTATGGTGGTGGTGGTGGCGTGATTCCCAAGCAGCCTTAAGAACCTAAAAACAAGAAACTAAAACAAAGTAAACTAAATTAAGTAGTATAGAAGTAAACATAAAGAAAATAAAGGAGAAGATAAAAATAAAAGAACAGATAATTGGTCTTAAAGACCCTTGGCTTGTTGTTTGGATGAAGCTGCCGGCATGAACTCAGGTGAATCGGTCTCCTTTGGGGAGATTGGCCTCTTACGCTTTTTTGCCATAGATATGATTTTAATGTAGCTCAAGAGTCTAAGGATTTATTAGGAAAAAGAAAAACGAAAGAGAAAGGAAAGGAAGGAAGAAGGAAAGAAGAAAGAAGTGGGTTAATAAGGGGAAGGAAAAGGGTATGATGTTTAAATAGAATTTCAAGTCTGGCGGTTTCCAACGCCCGTGGGTTGAGGGTGTGTCAATTCACATGGCCGCCTCGCACGGCCGTGCTCTAGGGCGTGTTGATTCCCACGCTCGTGTCTTGCCTGTGTTCGACAAGTCAGTATATTAGCACGGTTAGCTAGCATGGGCATGTTTAGCCCGTGGTTGGAAAGTCAGTAGCCTCACACGGCCGTCAAGCACGGCCGTGTCACTTTGTTGGAGTCCGTGGGAGAGTGGTTGAGTCCGTGATTGCCAGAAATTAGGTCATTCTCGACTTGTACCGTCCCCGCCTCGTTAGTACCAAGATTCTTGAGGTACACACGCCACGCCACGCCGTGTGCAAGGCCGTGTGTCCCGGAATTCTCACACTTTGTTAGTTTATAACTACGTATTCGTAAAGAAAAGAAGAAAAGAAAAATAAATTTAAAACAAAATGTGAGAATAAATTATGTTAGTGCTCGGGTTGCCTCCCGAGAAGCGCTCGTTTATAGTCTTAAGCTAGACTCTCTTCTCGTTTGCATCTTCAGGGTGGTTTGAGGAGTTGGAAGTCCTTCCTCATGTTATTATCTGTCTCCTCGTCAAAAAATTTAAGTCGAGATGCGTTTATAGTAAAAGTACCAAAAATAGGATTACTTACCTCTACTGTTTCGTATGGAAAAACACTGGTTACCCTAAAAGATATTTCTTTGTTTGTGCTAGGGTCCGGAGGAGATATTCGAAGATCTGCATGGTCTAACAGTACGTTGTCCCCTATTTTGAAGTGGTTTGTTGTTCCTATAAGCTCTTCTGGGGGTTCTTTCGATTTTTCCTCGTGTGGTTCTGGTTCTTCATCGTGTATCCCTAATTTCTCCTTGAAGTGTGTCTTCCACTCGTCTAGAACATCGATCTGAATTCCTCGATCTTTACAAATTATTTCTTTGTTGGGGTTGGGGTCAGGATCGGATTCAGTTGTATTCTTTGGTGGTGTTTCCTGAAAATAAGGGTTAACCGAATGGTTATTAGGGAAATTTACGTTCTCACCTTGATTACTCGATGTTCTAGCCGAATTGAGAGCCTTGATGGTGACGGTCTCATTACCTACACAAAGTATGAGTTCTCATGTATCAACATCAATTTTAGTCTTGGCAGTTGCTAAAAAGGGTCTTCCTAAAATTAGGGGGATCGAGTTATCCTCATCCATGTCTAGGACAACGAAATCTACTGGGAAAATGAATCTGTCAATTTTCACAAGAACATCTTCGATAATACCCCTAGGAATTCTAACAATTTTATCAGCTAATTGAATGCTCATCCTAGTTTGTTTGGGTTTCCCTAGACCTAATTGTTTAAACAGTTTATAAGGCATGACATTTATGCTTGCCCCTAAATCAGCTAACGCATTATCAACAGTAAGTCTACCAAATAAACATGGAATTGTAAAACTCCCTGGATCTTTTAGTTTCTGTGGTAGCTTATTTTGCAAGATTACTGAGCACTTTGTGTTGAGTTCCACATGCGAATCTTCATCTAGTTTCCGCTTGTTTGTTAGAAGCTTCTTTAAGAATTTCCTTGAATCAGGCATATACGAAAGAGCTTCGAGGAGTGGTAAGTTAATGTGAAATTTCTTTAAAAGTTTAAGAAACTTATTGAACTGTTCCTCTGTGTCGTCTCTTTTTACTGCTTCAGGGTAAGGTATGCGAGGTTGGTACTCCTTGATTACCAGTTTTGGCTTGTCTTGTGTTACCTCAATTTTACCTTTTTCTACCTCGCTTCCTTGTGTTGGACCGGTTCGCTCTACTTTTTCGCTTTCTTGAGCTGTTATGGCTTGGATTTGCTCCTTTGGATTAATTTCAGATGATACTCGGTAGACACACTTGCGGTCGTTCGGATAATAGCTTTGCAATTTCTCCGACTGACTGGGTAATTTCCCCGATTGCCTTTGTAAGTCCTCCAACTTGGTTCTCGATCGTTTTGATCGATGTTTGTTGGGTGTTGAGCGTTACCTCATCTTTTTGGAGACGGGCTTCTGTGGATGCTATGAATTTGTTCAATGTCTCTTCAAGACTCGGCTTCTTTTCCTGTGGATAGGGCTGATTTTGGAAATTTTGATGAGGTTGTTGTCTTTGATTTCCTTGATTTCCTTGTCCTCCCCACGAAAAATTTGGGTGGTTCCTCCAACCTGGATTATAATTATTACTATATGGGTTATTATTGGATCTAAAATTGTTACCTATATAGTTCATCTGTTCGCTCTCTGGTTGGTAGGGTGGGTACTCAGAATTCGCCATAGTTCCACTTGTGTCGCAATGCATCACCGGATTTACTCGCGAAGAACACAAACTATCAATCTTCTTATTCATCAACTCTACCTAGTTTGATAGCATGGTTATCGCACGTCAAGGTTGTAAACTCCTACTGCTTTTGTTGGCCTTGTTCTTGTAACTTGCCACCGATAGTTGTTCAAAGAACATCTCTTCAATAAACTCGTAGGGTCGCCTTTAGGAGTTTTATTATTCGTGGTTCCACCGCATGCAATGAATCAATTAATTGCCTCGTTGAAGGATTTACACCGTTGTAAAAGTTTGGACTTGGAGCCACAATGGTAATCCGTGGTGTGGGCATCTCCTCAAGAGATCTTTGTATCTCTCCCATGCGTCGTATAATGTCTCTAAGTCCATCTCACAAAAAGAAGATATATCATTACGTAACTTGGCCATTTTGGCCAAGGGAAAATATTTTAATAGAAATTTTTCGGTCATTTGTTCCCATGTAGTAATTGACCCTCGTGGTAACGAGTTTAACCACTGTTTAGCTTTATTTCTTAGTGAAAAGGGAAATAACCGAAGACGTATGGCATCATCAGAAACACCATTTATTTTGAAGGTATCACAGAACTCTAAAAAGTTAGCTATATGAGTGTTTGGATCTTCGTCCTGCAAACCATCAAATTGAACAAATTATTGAATAATTTGAATAGTTTTAGGCTTTAATTCAAAATAGCGGCTATAGCAGGCCTAACAATACTCGATTCTGCCCCTGTTAAATGAGGTTTAGCATAATCATACATAGTACGAGGGGCATTCTGATCTGCCACATCGTTTTGTGGTGGTGGATTATTTTCGTCCATCCCTTCAGTAGGATTGGATCGGTCTTCTCGCTCTCCTTGGTAATTTAGGGCTCGCCTAATTTCTCTGCGATTTCTTCGAGCGGTAGCTTCAATGTCACTGTCGTATTCTAAAGGTCCTCTCTGGTTTCTTCTAATCATAAACTAGAGGTACCTGCTAGGGAAAGAAAGAAAATTTAGCAAATTTAAAATTAAAACTAAAAATAAAAAAAATTGTGAAAAATAAAAAAAATAGTGGCTAAAGTAATAAAAATAAAGTTTTCTTAATATTTTAGTTCCTCAGAATTGCGCCAAAAACTTGGTCAGAATCGTAGTTTTAAAATTTATAAAAGAATGATCGAACCTCGAAACTAACTCGACAACGATTGAGGAAAGTGCACCTATCGAACAAAGAGTATAGCTTAGGCAAGACCGGATTATCGAACCCAAAGGAACTAAAAGTACTAATACTCACCGCTCTTTTATTATTTAGCCTTAATATAAAGTGATGGTTGTTAAACTAAAATTAATCTACTTACTAAGCTAAGACGCAAAGACAAAAAGAATGAATTCGGAAATAACTTTTGGAAAAACTCGGTTGACTCAAGCGATACCCTTAGGAAAAATCCACCTAGACTCCACTTGTTATCTAACCTTGAACCATATGATTTATTTACTTAGTTTGATCCGTGAGACTCCCTAACGTATATTAAACCCGCTCTCGAGGTGACTAACGCCTAACCCTAGGTTAATTAGTGGAACTCTCGCTCGCTTATAATAACCCCTAGAATAGCAAAGAAATTGATCTGTGGACTCCCATATTAGGTTTCACCCTAATCTGGCAAAATCTCGCCACCCTATCTCTAGGCGTGCGATCAACTCCGCTTAATTATGTTGGATCTACTCTTGGCGTGGTCTATTCCTCCTCCACCTAAGCACATTAGATTTGGATTAAGTTCACACAATTAAGAACAAACTAAGTTATTATCATATAATTCAAAAATCAAATAACAAGATTCATCATAGGTTTCATCTCTTCTGTATCTCAAGGTTTAGTTCATAACAATAAAGGAAAACATCTCAAGAGAAAAGATAACACAAAACATAAGAAATCCCTAAAACCCCCTGAAGGAATTGAAGAGGAGATCCTCCGTCTTGAGTAGAATTTTGGCTTCTTGAGATGGATCAACTGGCTATCTTCGAGTGATTCCCACAAATCTGACCTTTTCGGCTTGGCTCTTTAGCCTAGCTTTCCGCCCCCTTTTCAGCTGGTACCTAAGGTGTATTTATAGGCTTTTGAAACACGTTTCTTTCTCCCTAAGTATCTTTTCCCGAATGGAATTTCTCTTTTCCACGGTAGAGGCACGACCTTGGTACACGCCCGTGTAAATCGTGTCCAGGCCGTGTTCGAAACTGTTGAATGAGGCACGGCCGTGTAAGTCGTGGTAAGGCCGTGTTTTAGTAGGAATGGTGGCACGGCCGTGTGGCTTGAAGTCTAGGCCGTGTTGATTTCGTGGCTTGGCCCATATTGGTCCGTTTTAAGCCTGTTTCTCGTTCTTTTTGTCATCGGGTGCTTTCCTGAGTATAAGACATGAAAAGAAAGGATTAAGCGCACCTTTTTACACAAATTAGGGCTTAATTCATCCAAAAGCATACTAAATGTGGGCTTAGAATATGTTACTTTTACGGTTTATCAGGAGTCGCCACCAATCCCTTTTTACTTAGGTGTGATTGGATCACCTTATAAAATATTTTATTTTAAAACAGTGATTTTGGCCCATGAAATATAAGAAAACGGGTTCGGGAGTCAGTTACGTACGAGGAAGGGTTGGCACCCTCATAACGCCCAAAATTTGGTACCTAATTGATAATTTCATGTCCTAATGTCGAAATTTTGAAAAATTTAAAATAGGATCCTTTTATTTGAAAGAAAATCAAGATTTACCTATCTCAAAGAAATGAAATGCTACACCCAATAAGTTAGGATGTAACATCTCATGACCTCGAAACTAGGCTCACATTTGTTTGTAGAAAATCCTTATTTCGAGATACAAAACATCATATCTAATAAGTTAAGATATAACATTTTGAATTTTTGATGATAAGTTTTGGAATTTATAGGTTTTTTAAAAAAGAGGATACTTGATACCTTAAGTTCCATGAGAAAACTAAAATCCAGTAAGTTAGGATATAATTTTCTCGAGGTTCCAAAATATCATGTATTGCTATATTTAAAGATATTTGAGTAAAATGCATCAATTCAAAATGTGTTTTTATAAAAATGGTTTGAGTAAGATATTACATGAATACATTACAACATATATGCCAAATAACAATTTATCATAACTACAAATCATATTAACAATTACTACTAATGGAGAATAATACGAAATAATAAGTAATACAAACAATAGAATAATCATACAAAAGCAGAATTTAAAAATGATAAACAAATAAAATAAAGAAAGGATAAACAAATATAAGATATAAAGCAATAAATAATAAACGATAAAAAGAAAACTATTAAATAAACATAAAGCTTTATGTGCATGATTAGATGTAAAATAAAATAATAACATAGAAATCAATTACAACAAATATTGTAAATTAAGAAACAACAAAAAGTGATATGGCGAAATCTAAAAATAATACATATATCCATGAGAAAATAAGTAAAATATATATTAAATAAATAAATGATATATAAACAAAATATATTTTTGATATAATAATCTAATATATATGTAAAATAATATAAACAATATTCAATATACAAAATCATATATAATATTAAGGGTAAAACAATTTAAAAATTATATATAAAATAAAATATGATGGTGTATAATATAAAATAATAATAATAATATAATAACTAATATGCAAATTTTAAAATAATGTAAAATAAATAAAATAACCTAATTATAAATATAAATATAATGAATGATAAAAGCAATTTTAAATAAATATCATATATAACTTAAAAAAATATTTATAATACAAATCATAAAACTGCATTTAAAAAATATACATATAGTAAAAAAATATAGAATTTTAATATGATAAAATAATAATCTTAAAATAATCTTAAAATAAAATAATAAAATTTTTTTAACAAAACTTAAATTAAAATAAATAAATAAATAAATAAAAATGAAAAAGGACGACATCGAAGTGCGCTAACGATGTCGTTTTGTACTTATTATTTTAAGCAAAAACGGCGTCGTTTCCTCATTGCTATATAAGTTAAAAATGGGCCCAAAAAAAACATTTTACACACTGTTTTAAAAAAACACACAGAGAGCTTTGCTCTCTCCCTCTGGCGATTTCCAGCCAGACTCTGGCATGGGCTTCGGTGACCGGCCACTGTGCGTGCACCCCACGCGTCACCGCAAGCGTCGCCACACACGACGGCCGGAGGCTAGAAAATTCGTCTCTTCCACGCGCGAATCGAGAGTTAATTTTTATTTGTTATTTTTTAACAATAGGTATATGTGTAAAAAATAGCATAGATCGAAAAAAAATGAAATAACTGAGAAAATCACCTCTGCTATCAACTTTTCGTATTTTTATCTCTCTGTATATATGTATTCGTGTCTCTATCATCTGTTACAGATTATTTCGGGGTTTTTATAACCCAAAAAAATTAAAAAGGAAATACATATTTTCCATTTTTACTGTTTTTTTCTTTCCTTTTTGCAGGTGAGAGGCGGAGATCTCGGCGTTGGAGCCGTTCACGCGTTGATGGCGGCGTGACTGAGGGGCTGTTGTTTGGGGCTTGCAGCACCTAGGGAAACCCTCGGGTTTGGGGTTTCCAGTTTCTGGAAACAAGTTTGGGCCGTTGGGTCGTTTAGTTTGTTGGGCTAGGTTAGGATTGGGTCTGTGGGTTAGCTGGGCTAATCGGGTTTGGGTTTCAGTTTTGGGTTGTAATGGATTGGCTTGTAGTTGGGCTACTGGATCGGGGTGTTATTCAGGCCTGTAAATGGACTTTTTAAACATTATTTTTATTTTTTTGGTTTTTTTTAATGGAATGGGCCCGGGCTAAATTGGGTTCCTACATGCTACCCCGATGACGAAACTGTTACATAAAGATGTTAAGTTTGAATGGACCGAGAAATGCCAATAGAGTTTTGAGAAATTGAAAGCTTTGTTGACTGAAGCTCCGGTGTTGGTACAACCTGAGTCGGGAAAGGAGTTTGTGGTTTACAGTGATGCGTCATTAAATGGTCTTGGCTGTGTGTTGATGCAAGAGGGCAAAGTAGTAGCTTATGCCTCGAGACAGCTAAAACCGCATGAGAAGAATTACCTGACTCACGATTTGGAGTTGGCTGCGATTGTTTTTGCCTTGAAGATTTGGCGTCATTATTTGTATGGAGAGAAGTGTTGAATCTTCACCAATCACAAGAGTTTGAAATACTTGATAAATCAAAAGGATTTGAATTTGTGACAACGGCGGTGGCTCGAATTATTGAAGGATTATGAGTTAGTAATCGATTACCATCCGGGGAAAGCGAATGTGGTTGCGGATGCCTTGATTAGAACATCCCTGTATGCTTTGAGAGCTATGAGTACGAGCTTAGCATTGTCTGATGATGGTGCTATATTGGCTGAGTTGAGGGCTAGACCATTATTTCTTCAGCAGATACGTGAAGCTCAAAAGTATGATAGAGAAATGCAAGCTAAGAGAGCTCAGTGTGAATCGGGAAATGACTCTGATTTTCGGGTTGGTTTAGATGATTGTTTGATGTTTCATGATAGAGTTTGTGTACCAAAGGATGATGAGTTGATCCAGAAAATTTTACATGAAGCACACAATGGTTGCTTGTCAGTACATCCGGGCAGCAAAAAATGTACATTGATTTGAAGAAGTTGTATTGGTGGCCGGGTATGAAAAGAGACATCTCCGATTTTGTTACAAAGTGTTTGATCTTGTAACACCCCAAACCCGGCCTTGACGTTATGGCTGAATCTGGCATGTCACATTGAAGTGTTTTTCGAAAACCATGTTTTTATTGAAAACCCTTCTTAATAAGCAGCTTGAGTAAAATCCTAGTTACGTTAGTTTTTTATTATTTTATTTCAAACGTGGTATATAGAAAAAAATTATTAAGTTTATTCCCAAAATTTCTTTTCAGTTGCGGAAGCTAAGTTTAAAAGTAACCGATTTACGGAAACGTGATGTTTAAAGATTAAATTGTGAAAGCGTAGTATTTTGAAAATAGTTATTGTTTTGGAAAACCGCGATATACTTTTAACAGATAGGAAACGTAATAACTAAAATCCCAAATTAAAAACCAGAAATTAAAAGAAGCCTTATTACAACCCAATAAGAAACCTGTTTAAGTAAGGTAAACTAGACTACTAAAATTTAAAGCTGTTCGTAGTGTGGCCACCTCCGAGTCCTCCAATACGTCGAACCACTTACTGAGGATTACCTGAAATATTAAAAAGAGGGGGTGAGTTTACGAAAACTCAGTGTGTACAACCCTCATCGATCATAAAGCATGCATCACATCAATTCGGGCCTAAGCCCATTACAGTAACGGTGGCATTTGGGCCTTAACCTATAATAGCCTCAGCTGGGCCTTAGCCCATAACAAATGTCACATATCACATCCATCTGGCCCTAAGCCCATCTCATCATCAGAATCAGAACATGCAATGCATAAATGCCCAAAACCAACCCTGCACTCCGTCTCCTGTCCAACCCTGCACTCCTGTGGGGATTTAATCGACCCACCCATCCCTACACTCCTTATGTAGCACCGGTTGCGGCACTAACCAAAATTGCAGCAGAGCTGCCAATCACATAATCGGGTTAAAGCCATCGGTGGATCCACAGTCGTCAAGCGACCATGCGACCCTAACAAATCATATACTTCCTCCAAATCAATGATCCCATCCCCCATGCAACATAATATCACATGAATGCAACATACCATAAATAGCATACAATAACAATCATATAACATGTAGGGGAATTTTAGTCATTTTGCCCTCCAGGGGCACAACGGTCATTTTACCCTATAAGGGTATTTCAGTCATTTACCCTATGGGGGTATTTCGGCCATTTACTCCCTATGGGGGTATTTTGGTCATTTACCCTATGGGGGTATTTCAGTCATTTAACAACTTCCCGAAGGTCTACAGTCGCCTCGAGCGACACAGATAACATATATGATCAAACGGTGTAATTAGGCCCAAAGCCTAATATTCAGACCAAGCGTGTGGCCCACTAAGCCCAAAACTGCCTTTGGCCATGTGATCGTCATGGTCAGCTCATGATATCCTACCCATCCAAAAAATTTACACGCGTAGGGCCTGCGGGCCCATTGGGCCCACACAGCCCATTTCGGCCCATTAGACCCAAAAACGGTCCAAGACCATGAGACCGCTCATGGTGGCCTCTATCACTGTATCGACTTCCCCACACAAGCGTTCGTGCACTCGTATGGTAACCGTTGCCGTATTTTTGGCATTTCATCATTTGCCGATCTACAGTTGGAATGGTGTGTGTACACACCTTTTTGGAGAAAAACGCAGTAGCCCACGAGCGTAGAACCTATATTCGATTAAGGTATTCGGTTAGCCATTCCATTAATAAGATTTAACAAGCCTACAGAAGCCGAACCCAAGGCTAATACTTACCTTAACTGAATCGGCTTATACTTCTTAAGCCGTTTGATTATGAATCGATCTCACCTCTTTGTGGTTTATCTGTACCACAACCATTATTAAGCATCAATATCCAATAACCAAGGTTAATCAAATACTAACCTTAGGAAAACACGCGGCCAACAAGAGAACTAGCATTCGGTTAATGGTTGAAAGCACAAACCACTTACCCCTAACAACCGGCCAATAAATAAATTGCACTCAGACAACCTTCAAGAGAAGAATAGATTCGGCTCTTCAGAGACTTTGATAATGCGGATTAAAGCAGATGGGAAGGAAGAGAATCGGTCAAGTACAGCAATCAAATGCCACCCAAAACAGAAAAGAAGAAGAAGAAAAATAACTAATGTTCGGCCTAACTCAAGAATACTCAAGGTTGACAGTGAAAAGTTGAAAAAAAAGAAGTAGAGAGAAGGGGAATTCGGTTTTAGATAAGTGAAAAGAAGGACTTCGAATGAGTAAGAAAGGAGGGAGAGAAGGAATTGGTTCGGTCACATTAAGAAACAAGAAGACCAGAAAAGTGCCAAGAGGAGGAGAATAAAGGGAGATTCGGCACAAGCAGCAATTGTTGCAAAGGAAAAATAGCAGAGAAAATGGGTATTGCTCGATTTTGGCAAAAGGCAAAAAAGACGAACAAAAAGAGCCAAAAGCCGAAATGGCTAAAAGAAAAACGGTATTCTTACCATACTCTAGCTGAATTTCCCATAGCAGAGACCCCATTTCGGCACCAACTTCTCAAGCCTTCAAACTCCTTGAAAATCTCCACCTCCCTCTCCTTGATTTCCTCCATGATCCACTCCCTAAATCACTCAATTGACTCATTCAAACTCTCCAATCACAGAGTTCAAATCCAACACAAACTCTTGCCCTCACATGAGCAAAATAAATAATCCCATTTGCATGCAGTAAGACTTGATCCTTTGACCTTCTTGCCATTCCTGTGACGCCACCTTGCCACTACACCACGGGCTCCTTCGTGTCTCTTTTTAATCACAATTACTTAAAAGGCTTAAAACCAGGAGTCAGGGTTCCCCTAATGCTAAAAACAAAAATTTTCCATATGACATGGCTTGAACCCAGGACTTCACAGAAGCCCCCTAACCTTCCAAAATCACTCACCCAATAGACCAAACATGCAATTGTACCGTTCTCTTATTCTCAAAAATTTTAAACGCTCCCATGCCCAAGGCCCAATTCTTCTAGGCCCAAAAATTCGGGGCGTTACAGCTCTACCCTCTTAAAGAAATTTTGTCCTCAAAATTTTCTAACTATCTAATAGTCGCACAACACAGGTTAGACCACTACGCTTTTGCTGCGCACTCTAATCCTAATTGCAAATTAGGTAAATTGTAACATCCTAAATTTACGGGCCTATACATTTAGTGTAGGGATAGGTTTACTATGTTAATTTAATTGATAGGGTCTAAATTTGGGCTTAGAATTAGGAAAAAGGCCCAGATTAAAGTGGCATCATTAATGCTTAAAAGGAACAAGTTTTAGGTCGCAAGGAGCCCATGTTTTAGGCCAAATTCGGCACTTTAAATGAAGAGAGGGTGACGCCACACACAAGGAATTAGGGGCCCAAGTATTAAGTTTAATGAGGCCCAAATATTTTAATGTAAGTGAGTTAAATTTGGCATTAGGGATTAGTAGAGGTGGACGGCTACAAGGCTATAAAATAAGAGAATTTATGTGGATTTTTAAGTAATAATATCATAGATAAAAAGGAGAAAAGTTAGGACCTTATCTTCAAGGGAAGTGTTGGCCGAAAATCCACCACCTAGAGGAGTGTAAAATTCGGCTACTGCATGGCAAGGAGGGTACCGAATTTCCCCCCTCTTTTAGCTTGAATTTTTAAGGACGTTTTCGGTTTTTAGCAGTAGGTGCCAAAATATCTATAAATAGGGGGGGCTAGCTCCTTGATTCTGACACTGAAAACCCTGAATTTCTCTCCCATTATGCCGAAATCCCCTAGCCTCTCCCTCTCCAATTTCTTTTCTCCAATTTCTTTAAAAGCCGAAACTCTTCTCCACTTTTTCCTTCTTGTGCCGATTTCTCTAGAAAGCCGAAGCATCCATAGTCTTTTCTTCTATTCATCCTATTTGAGAATTAGTTCTATACTTCCGGCATTTAAATCTTCCATGGGCATTGCCGAATCCTCTCTCTAGTGCTAGCCGAATCTCCTATGCTAAGGTAAGTGTTAATTTTGATTAGTTCTCATGATCTATTCCCGCTTTTGAAAGGCAAAAGCCAAAAGCTAATAGTTTAATGGTTTTATGATGGACGGCAATTCGGGATTTGAAGGAAGCTTAGTCGACTAGATCTAAAAGCCGAAAATCATAAGTCTCCAATTTCGGGATTTTAAGGTAAGAATATTTGTTATTCAAATATATAAAATTGGGTAGAACACTAACCATGGCCGAATATAGAAGAGGCCCTAGTTTCGCATCTTTTCGACTTTTTGAGCAAAGTTGCAAACTGTGGTATCGACATTAATCGGTGTGTAGATCTCTAACACACTACTAATAAACCTGTATGTATGTTTATTTATATATGTTATGGGCTAAAAAGCCGGAATGAGGTTGTGTAGACAGTCGAATGGAACCCTAAAAGGGTTAGGCAAAGATGCCAGGTACGTAAACATAGAACTCCCTAAGTGTATCGAAAAGTATATAAGTCTGTATAATGTTTTCTTTATGTATGTATGCATGGGGTGGGAATGATGATATTGAAGGAGAAGTGCATGATAGGTCACTTGGTGATCGGTGGTAGAAATCCCACATGATTTAAATGAAAGGTCACATAGTGATCGGTGGCGATGCCACGTTAAATGATTCCTAATTAATAGGAATAGGCGAGACGGCACCGCTTTTGGTGTGTAGCGGATGGAGGGTTGATTGTAGAAATCCCAAGATGTGATGGTTGGTACGGGATGGTGTGTAGAGGATGGAAACCTAGGATGGGTTGGGTTTTTCATTATTTATTGTTTATCATGTGATTATGATTGATACCTTTATGCATGGGCCAGGCCCATAATGTGTTTGTGGGCTCAGTCATTGTGTGTTTTGAGATTTATACACCGAGTCTTGGTGACTCACGCTTTCCTTTTTCTACTCGCCGGATGAGCAAGAGATCGTGGACATGGGAGCCGAGACTGACTCGAGGGGCCATCAAGCTTTGTTTCTATAAATTATTTTTTTGAGATTTCTTTAAGTATTATTTTATTTTTACTTTGGAATTATCAATGTAATAAGGCCCCATAGTTTTATCCAACTAAGTAGTTTTAATGTTCTGCAACTTATGAGATTATGTCAAAGGTTTAATTATACTTAATACAAGGTTTTATTTTTAAAATGCCGCTTATTTACTTAAATAATGTCTATTTAATTTATGACTTCCAAAACCAACAAGATAAAAGTTTTTAATGTACAACTAGTAGCATACCAGATCTGGTCGAAACGCATGGGCTGGGTTTGGGGTGTTACATTTTGGTATCAGAGCCCAGTTCAAAACTCGAGCTGTGAAATGGGTCTAGTAGTGTTTTGAAAATTTATGTGAAATTGAGAAAAAAATCTGGAAGAAGATATGGCCTTCGAGTCTACCGGCACCCGATCCACGCAGGTAAGTATTCTGAACTCCTGATTGTGATATAAATGTGGGCTTAATGGGCCTTATGGGACGTAGACTATCTAGGTTAGAACTTGATCGACTCTAGGCTTAGACAAATAACTCTTCAAATCCATAAGACTTAATTTCACTAAACAAAACCTGTAAACGAGTCGCAAGACTAAGGTGTGGCAATAGGCATATGCATGTCTAGGAATAGATCCGGAAGAGCTTGGTATTTAAGCAGTCCAAGTGACTCACCTCCTCTTCGCTGGAATCTTACCTGGTGCGTAGTGACTGTTCACCCTAGCTATAAGGACTTGTTCATGGGCTGAACCCATAATTAAAACCCGAAAGGGACCAACCACCCTATTTTGGCAAACAAAAACCCCTAAGTTTTGTACATTTCCAAAAAGATACACTTGATTTGAAAATGTTCACAGCTATGAAAAATTTACCCAAAAACCCTATGTTTACAAGAGTAACTAGATTTTTCAAAGTGCCCCTATTTTGAAAAAAAAAACATCAAAATATTCCTGGTTTGTAAATTACCGAAATACCCCCGAATTGTAAAATTACCAATATACCCTCGGGTTGTAAAAATTACCAAAATACCCTTTTTTTTCACAAAATCACCAACAAACTTTATTATGAAAAGTTACGAAAATACCCCTGTAGGATAAAATTATGAAAATACCCCTGGGTAGTGAATCAACGAAAACACCATTACGTGAAGAATGTGAGTGCTTGGATGTTATTTGTATGATGTATGTGTTTTATTTTAGTTAGAGGTTACAAACTTGAGACTGTATTGTGAATGCGAATTCGAAAGAACTACTCTTAAACTATTGTTCATAAAACTGTTCGTGGTTAATCAGCGGAAGAAAACTAATAATTCATAAAATTTCTAAACAGATAAACGCGAATCGATAAAATGAGTACAATGGGTCGAGGACGTTCACCACGTGGTCGTGGTAGGGGTAGAATGACCGTGTCAGAACCAGTAGGATCTTGCCATGGTTCTGGTAACGAGATGTCAGCGGCGGAGGAGGAATTTCAGGACCAGACTGCCGGAGATAACGCGGTATCTCAGGCAATGTTAAGGGTTTTAGAGAGGGTTGCTGGGGTAGGTATGGGCACAGGAGCCCAGAAATCTGTGCCGGAACGGCTTAGGGCCAATGGGGCAGAAGTGTTTAGGGGAATTTTTGGGGTAGCCCCAAGTTCAGCTGAGTATTGGTTGGAGGCGGTAGAACGAATAATGGATGATTTGGATTTCACGGAGGAGGAGAAGTTGAAAGGGGTTGTATCCTCCCGAGGATGAAGCCTATCAATGGTGGCTTACGGTGAAGGATGGTACAGATGGTGACCGTATCACTTGGGATTTCTTTAAAATAGCGCTTCGTAATAAGTACATTGGATCGAGTTATGTGGATGCGCAACGCAGAGCATTTCTCGAATCGTGCAGGGAGTAGGTCGGTGGTCACGTATGAAGTCGAATTTACGCTTTAGCCGTTATGCTCGTGGGATGGTAGCCACGGAGCATGAACGTTGTGTTAGGTTCAAACATGGTCCGAGGGATGATTTGCGTGTTTTAATAGCCCCACAAATGGAGAGGGAATTTGTCCTAGTAGAAAAGGCTAAGATAGCCGAGAAGTAAAGCGGACCAAAAAATCGAATCGAGATAAAGATAGCGGTGGAAATAAGAGGAATTTTGGATCGCCGAGGCACCGGGCAAGCTCGTAAAAGACCCGTGCCGGATGGGCCGAGACGGGATGAGAGACTGCTGCGCTAATCGCATACGTAAGTGCTCGATGTGGTAAATTCCATGAAGGTGAGTGTTGGGCGGGCGGTGGGAAGTGCTTTAGGTGTGGATCTACGGACCACCAAGTTAGAAATCGTCCGCAAAGAACGGGCGATGAAGGGTCCACAGTCAAGAGAATGCACCGCCGGGTAGAGGAGGTCAACAACCACCAAGGGGCCGTGGTCAAGGCAATAGTGGCAATGGCACAGACATGGTCGTGGAGATACAAAGTTATGCTTTGAGGTGAGGCGGCCACTTTTGGTCTATGCAAAGACGTCGCCAAGGGGACGAGGACGCCTAGATGCTAACACTGGTGCGTACTCTACCATAGTATACTAAGTGTTTCTTTTGGCTTTAGAATCGAGTCTGCAGTGAAAGCATAGTGGTGAGACTTGGGTAGTACGATTAATAGTTAGTTGGAAATTTCGAGGACGAAATTTCTTTAAGTGGGGTAGAACTGTAACATCCTAAATTTATGGGCCTATACATTTAGTGTAGGGATAGGTTTACTATGTTAATTTAATTGATAGGGTCTAAATTTGGGCTTAGAATTAGGCAAAAGGCCCGCATTAAATTGGCATCATTACGCTTAAAAGGAACAAGTTTTGGGTCGCAAGGAGCCCATGTTTTAGGCCAAATTTGGCACTTTAAATGAAGAGAGGGTGACGCCACACACAAGGAATTAGGGGCCCAAGTATTAAGTTTAATGAGGCCCAAATATTTTAATTTAAGTGAGTTAAATTTAGCATCAGGGATTAGTAGAGGTGGACGGCTACAAGGCTATAAAATAGGAGAATTTATGTGGATTTTTAAGTAATAATATCATAGATAAAAAGGAGAAAAGTTAGGAGCTTATCTTCAAGGGAAGTGTTGGCCGAAAATCCACCACCTAGAGGAATGTAAAAGTCGGCTACTGCATGGCAAGGAGGGTGCCAAATTTCTCTCCTCTTTTAGCTTAAATTTTTAAGGGCGTTTTGATTTTTAGCAAAGAGGTGCCAAAATATCTATAAATAGGGGCTAGCTCCTTGATTCTCGACACGAAAACCCTGAATTTCTCTCCTATTGTGCCAAAATTCCCTAGCCTCTCCCTCTCTAATTTCTTTTCTCCAATTTCTTTAAAAGTCAAACTCTTCTCCACTTTTTCCTTCTTGTGCCGATTTCTCTAGAAAGCCAAGCATCCATAGTCTTTTCTTCTATTCATCCTATTTGAGAATTAGTTCTATACTTCCTAAGCATTTAAATCTTCCATGGGCATTGCCGAATCCTCTCTCTAGTGCTAGCCGAATCTCCTATGCTAAGGTAAGTGTTGATTTTTGATTAGTTCTCATGATCTATTCCCGGTTTTTGAAAGGCAAAAGCCAAAAGCTAATAGTTTAATAGTTTTATGATGGGCGGCAATTCGAAATTTGAAGGAAGCTTAGTCGACTAGATCTAAAAGCCGAAAATCATAAGTCTCTAATTTTCGGATTTTAAGGTAAGAAGATTTGTTATTCAAATATATAAAATTGGGTAGAACACTAACCATGGCCGAATATAGGAGAGGCCCTAGTTTCGCATCTTTTCGACTTTTTGAGCAAAGTTGTAGCCAGGGTATCGACATTAATTAGGTGTGTAGATCTCTAGCACACTACTAATAAACCTGTATGTATGTTTATTTATATATGTTATGGGCTAAAAAGCCGGAATGAGGCTGTGTAGACAGTCGAATGGAACCCTAAAAGGGTTAGGCAAATATGCCAGGTACGTAAACATAGAACTCCCTATGTGTATCGAAAAGTATATAAGTCTGTATGATGTTTTCTTTATGTATGTATGCATGGGGTGGGAATGATGATATTGAAGGGGAAGTGCATGATAGGTCACTTGGTGATCGGTGGTAGAAATCCCACATAATTTAAATGAAAGGTCACATAGTGATCAGTGGCGATGCCACGTTAAATGATTCCTAATTAATAGGAATAGGCAGTACGACTGTCGTTTTGGTGTGTAGCGGACGGAGGGTTGATTGTAGAAATCCCCAAGGTGTGATGGTTGGTACGGGATGGTGTGTAGAGGTTGGAAACCTAGGATGGGTTGGGTTTTTCATTATTTATTGTTTATCCTGTGATTATGATTGATACCTTTATGCATGGGCCAGGGCCCATAATGTGTTTGTGGGCTCAGGTCGTTGTGTGTTTTGAGATTTATACACTGTGTCTTGGTGACTCACGCTTTCCTTTTTCTACTCGCGGATGAGCAAAGAGGTCGTGGACATGGGAGCCGAGACGGACTCGAGGGCCATCAAGCTTTGTTTCTATAAATTATTTTTTTGGGATTTCTTTAAGTATTATTTTATTTTTACTGTGGAATTATCAATGTAATAAGGCCCCATATATTTATCCAACTAAGTAGTTTTAATGTTCTGCAACTTATGAGATTATGTCAAAGGTTTAGTTATACTTAATACAAGGTTTTATTTTTAAAATGCCACTTATTTACTTAAATAATGTCTATTTAATTTACGACTTCCAAAACCAACAAGACAAAAGTTTTTAATGTACAACTAGTAGCATACCAGATCTGGTCGAAACGCATGGGCCGGGTTTGGGGTGTTACATAAATAGTATACTATGAGTAAAGTACGTACCATTATTCACATCTAGAGCATCTCTGTCTTCTCGGTGACGTGCTGCATAAACCAAAGCTGGCTGCCTCGGCTCCGCATGACAAACACCTCTACCCGGAGCTCCACGACCCAAACCGTTTCCACCCCTGGTCTGTCCACAGCCTCTAGGCGGCTGCTGTCCACCCCTAGGTGGTTGTACATCACCCCTACCAAAAACTTGCATCTGATCCTGTCTTCTGGGACACTCTCTGAGACAGTGTTCTATGGAACCACAACTCAGACAAGCTCTCGTCCTCCTCCAGCACTCGCCCACATGACCTTTCCCACAAAAAGCACAAGGTGTTAACCCAGTAGTAGCAACAGGGGGCCCAACTCTGACTAGCCCATTGATCGTTGTTTTCGAGATGTCAAAGTCTTAAATTTTATAAAAAGAATGATCGAACCTGGAAACTAACTATGACAATGATTTGAGGCAAGCGCACCTATCGAACAGTAGTATAGCTTAGGCAAGACCGGATTGTCGAACCCAAAGGAAACAAAAGTACTAATACTAACTTTCTTTTTATTATCTAGCCTAAAATAAGTGAAGTTGTTTTTTTAATCTAAATTTAACTAACTACTAAGCTAAAGATGCAAATACAAAAAGAATGAATTGGGGAAATACCGTTGGAAAAACTCAGCTTGATTAATACGATACCCTTAGGAAGAATCCACCTAGACTTCACTTGTTATCTAACTCTCAACTGCATAATTTATTCACTTGACTTGATCCGTAAGACTCCTAATGTATATTAAACCCTCGCTCGAAGAGAATAACGCCTAACCCTAGGTTGATTAATTGAAATATCTTTCTAATTAAAACCCCTAGAATTGCATTAACTCGATCTATGGACTCCCATATTAGGTTTCACCCTAATCTGCAAAATCTCGCCACCTTATCTCTAGGCGCGATCAACTCCGCTTAATTATGCTAGATCTACTCTTAAGCAGGGGACTTTTTCTCCTCCACCTAAGCACATCAAACTTGAATCAATATCCCAAAATATCAACACAAGAATTAAGAACACATAATTAAGAACAAGTCAAATATTTATCATATAGTTCAAAGAAACGATAACAAGATTCATCTAAGTTTCATCCCCTCGTGTATTTGAGGGTTTAGTTCATAACAATAAAAGAAAACATCTCAGAAGAAAAGATAAAACAAAACACAAGAAATCCCTAAAACCCCCTGAAGGAATTGAAGGAGAGATCCGCCGTCTTGAGTAGAATTCCGACTTCTTGAGATGGATAAACTGGCTATCTTCGCGTGTTTCCCACAAATCTAACCTTTTCAGCTCGGCTCCTTGGCCTAGCTCACCGCCCCTTTCTAGGTTATACTTAGGGTGTTTATATAGGCTTTCGAAAAGGGTTTCTTTTCCCCTAAGTATCCTTTTCCGAGTGAAATTGCTCTTCTCCACGACAGGGACACGGCCATGGCACACGCCCATGTGAATCGTCTTTAGGCCGTGTTCGGACTTTTAATGAGGTGACACGCCCGTGTAAATCGTGATCAGGTCGTGTTCTAGTCTATCAGGGAGACACGGTCGTGTTGGCTCAAGTCGAGGCCGTGTCGATTTTCACTTTGGCCCGATTTGGCCCGATTTTCAACTTACAATTAAAACAAACTTTCCATGATTCAATATTCCTATTAACAATGTCTCATTGTAATTCATAGATAATTTATACATGGATAATTTAACTTAAAGAATCCTAAAGATTCAAACAATATAAGTCATACATTTGTAGCACAAAACATAGGTGTTTCCCCTCATCTAAATAATTACCTCTGATCCAAAACCTACAAGGATTAACATCCTCACAAAAGATTCACTCAAATCACTCGAAGTGCTTAAGGTTTAGAATTAAGCACTCAAATGTCAAACCTGAAAAGTTAATCCCATAGGCTTGCATGAAAATCAAATCTCCACCACTATAATATGAGATGATGCACAAATCACAAGGTTTTTATCAGGGTTGTAACGTGGCTTGGGTTAAGGTGTGGATAAAGGCTGAATTAGAGGGTTAGAATCGAGATCGACCTGAAAAATTACCTAACTAGAAACAACGAACTGAAAAATAAATAATTACATGAATTGAAACTTTGAAACTAATAATACGAGCTTCTTCTTCAATAAATAGACGTTAACTGTACAAGCTCGTTTTTCATCATACTAATACTGAATATACTTCAATTTTTTTAAGAAGAAATAATCAAATATTTAAAATAATAAGAAAGTACTTTAATAACTAAAATATAGAACATAGCTAGGCAACTGCTCAAAATCAAATCTCGACAAAAAGGGTAGTCAAGAAGAATGGTGATAACAAATACAAAGGGTTTTAGGTTAATATTAGTGGGTGAGTCAATAAAAAGGGTTGTTAGGATCAAAGGGGTTCACTAGGGGTTAATTATGAAGGTAGGCTTTTTATGGAGTAAGTGGGTTAAATCCTAGGTGCCTTTATCATTTCTGTATATCAAATCAAAGATGTGGTCTCAACATGTATAATCGATGCAAGTTCTAGAATAAAAAATCAATGTTGACACACTCATAATCATAAAGTGAGCATGAAAAAGGATATATGCTCTTATAAGGCTCAAAATCTCACAAAAATTATGGGTATTTTGATATCAACCTCAGAAATTTCAAATTTCAAAGTAATATTCAAATTCGTAGACAACCTAGAAAAAAATTTATTTCTGAAAGATAGACTTATCATGCTTGATTCTCTAGTATCTTAGAATTTAATTATCAATGCACAATTATCAATGGCTTAATCTAAAACATGTCAATAAAAATCATCAATTATGGGAATTTCATTCTAATGATAATATGAGAAATTTACTTTAAGACAAGGCATAATTCAGGGATTTGAGAACAATGCAAAAAGTTTGGCACCTAATTTCAGGAATTTGAGAATAATGAAAAAAAGTTAGGCATCTTTTTAGGTTGTTCACCCCCCCACACTTAAGATGTACATTGCCCTCAATATACAAAGATATATATACAGACAATTAAGTATAAATTCAAGAGATATAGAGAGAAGTGAAACTCCCTGAATTGTGGATGACATCCTTGGATTGGAGGTGAAAGATACGTTGGAGGTGTCGTCTTTTGTTTTGGCGGTTACTAATGAACTCTGTGCTAGATGAAGAAATTGGGTAGCACATGGAGGATTAGCCAGGAATTATTAAGACACATTTAAAATAAACTAAATACATAATTAAAGACAAGAAAGATAAAGAGAAAGAAAACAGAAAGTAAAAGAAAATTAAAAGAAAAGATGGATGGACTGAGGGGTCCTTATTGTTGGATGGTTCGCGAGGTAGGTGTGACCTCTAAGGCTGCGGTGAGTTGGTGGTCGTGGTCCTGGTGTGATTCCCTAGCAGCCTGTAGAACCTAAAATTAAGAAACTAAAATAAAATAAACTGAGTTAAGCAGTAAGAGAAGTAAAGATAAGGAAATTGAAGCAAAAGAGAAAAATGAAATAAAAACTAAATGGCCTCAAATGTCCTTGGCTTGTTGAATGCTTGAAGCGGCCGGCCTGATTTTATTGTATCCTAAGCTAAATCTAAATGTATGAAGAATAAGAAGAAAATAATAAAGAAAATAAAAATAAAAGTAAATAATGGAAAATAAAAATAAAAAAATAAAAAAAATTAAATAATGGAAAATGAAAGAAGAAAGACAACTGAAAAAGAAAAAGGAAGAAGGGGGGTCTAAATAGAGATTATGGATCTGGTGGTTGCCCCCGCCCTTGTACCTTCCGGTGGTGGCCACACGGCCGTGTGTAAGGCCGTGTGGTCTGGAAATCTGCACTTTGGTTAGTTTATAGTTAGGTGCTAAAAAGAAAGAATAAAAGTAAAAGAAGAATTAAAAATGTAAAAATTTATGGGGTTAGTGCTCGGGTTGCCTCCCGAGAAGCGCTCATTTATAGTCTTAAGCTAGACTTTACCTCTCATTCGTATGGTCATGGTGGTTTGAGGAGGTGAAAATCCTTTCTCATGCGATTAATTCGGTTGTGGATATAAAGTTTAAGTCGAGTAGTGTTTACCTTAGAAGTGCTAAATTTAGGATTAGTTACCTCGACTGTTCCATCTGGGAAGATTTTGAGTACCTGATCTCCTATCTTAAGCTGGGTTGTCCCATCGTTAAGTTTCTCGTGCAGTTGCCTCATTTTTGCTTCGTGTATTTCTTTGAAGTGTATCTTCCACTCGTCTAGTTCATCGATCCGAAGCTTTCGTTCCTCATGAATTTCTTCTTTATTGACACGAGGTCTAGGATCTGGCATCTACGAAAGAGCTTCAAGAAATGGCAAGTTAATAAGAAACTTCTTTGGAGGTTTAAGAAATTTATCGAATTGTTCCTCTGTGTGGTCTTTCTTTATCGTATTGGGGTATGGCATATGAGCTTGGTACTTTGTAATTACCGGGTTTGGTAAATCATGGCTTACCTCAACCTTACCTTCACTTACTACAGGCTCTTGCCTTGGGTCAGATTCCACTAACCTTTCACTGTCATGAGCTGTTACGGCTTTAATTTGCTCTTTTGGTTTAGTTTCAGTGTTGCTTGGTAGACGCCCTTACGGTCGTTTGGAAATTAACTTTGCAAGTTGTCCAACTGACTTAGTAAGTTCCCCAACTTGGTTCTCGATCCCTTTGATCGATGCTTGTTGATTCTTAAGGGTGGTTTCAGTGTTTTGGAGACGGGTATCTGTGGCTGCCATGAATTTTGTCAGCATCTCCTCGAGGCTCGATTCCTCTTCCGCTTGGTAAGGTGGTTGTTGAAAATTTGGAGGAAGTTTCGGTCCTTGGCTACTTTGATCATCCCACGAGAAATTAGGATGGTACCTCCAACTTGCATTATAAGTGTCACTATAAAAATTATTTTAAGGTCTAGAATAGTTACCCATATAGTGGACTTGTTCGTTCTCTATGCCATATCCGTAGGGTGGGTACTCAAGATTCGCCATGCCTCCGCTTGTTTCGTACTGCATAACTGGAAGTATCTGCGAAGAACACAAATCATCAAACTTTTTATTCATCATCTCTACCTGTGTTGATAGCATGGTTACTGCGTCGAGGTTGAAAACTCTGACGGATTTTGTTGGTTTTGTCCTTGTAACCTGCCACTGATAGTTATTCAGTGACATCTCTTCAATAAACTCATAGGCTGCTTCAGGAGTTCTGTTGTTCAAGGTTCCACTGGCGGCTGAATCAATTAGTTGCCTCATTGAGGGGTTTACACCGTTATAGAAAGTTTGGACTTGGAGCCACAAGGGTAAACCATGGTGCGGACACCTTCTCAAGATATCCTTGTATCTCTCCCATGCGTTGTATAATGTCTCTAAATTCATCTGCACAAAAGAAGAGATATCATTCCGTAATTTGGCCGTTTTGGCCGGTGGGAAATATTTTAATAAAAACTTTTCGGTCATTTGATCCCATGTAGTGATTGACCCTCGTGGTAATGAGTTTAACCACTGTTTAGCTTTATTCCTTAATGAAAAGGGAAATAACCGAAGACGGATGGCATCATCAGAAACGCCATTTATTTTAAAGGTATCACAGAACTCTAAAAAATTAGCTATATGAGTATTTGGGTCTTCGTCCTGTAAACCATCAAATTGAACAAATTGTTGAATCATTTGTATAGTGTTAGGCTTTAATTCAAAATTATTAGCAGCTATAGCAGCCTAACAATACTTGATTCTCGCTACTCATTAAATGAGGTTTAGCATAATCATACATAGTACACAGAGCATTATTTTCTCGCCACATCTTGTAGTGGTGGATTATTCTCGCCCATCCCTTCAGTAGGATTGGATCCGCCTTCTCGCTCTTTTACGTGTAATTTAGGGCTCGCCCTAATTTCTCTCGCGATTCCTCGCGAGCGGTAGTTTCAATATCACTGTCAGATACTAGTGGTCCTCTCGGGTTCCTTCTAGTCATAAACTAGAGGTACCTGCTAGGAAAAGAAAGAAAGAAAATTTAGCAAAGTTAAAAAATAAATAAATAAATAAATTGCGGAAAATAATGGCTAGAGTAATAAAAATAGAGCTTTCTTAATATTTTAGTTCCCCGGCAACGGCGCCAAAAACTTGAACGTTGTTTTCGCGATGTCAAAGTCTTAAAATTCATAAAAAGAATGATCAAACCTGGAAACTAACTATGACAACGATTTGAGGCAAGCGCACCTATCAAACAGTAGTATAGCTTAGGCAAGACCGGATTGTCGAACCCAAAGGACCCAAAAGTACTAATACTAACTTTCTTTTTATTATCTAGCCTAAAATAAGTGAAGTTGTTTTTTTAATCTAAATTTAACTAACTACTAAGCTAAAGACGCAAAGACAAAAAGAATGAATTGGGGAAATACCGTTGGAAAAACTCAGTTGATTAATACGATACCCTTAGGAAGAATCCACCTAGACTTCACTTGTTATCTAACTCTGAACCAGACGATTTATTCACTTGACTTGATCCGTAAGACTCCCTAATGTATATTAAACCCTCTCTCGAAGCGAATAACTTCTAACCCTAGGTTGATTAATTGAAATATCTTTCTAATTAAAACCCCTAGA
Source organism: Gossypium sturtianum (assembly GCA_025698515.1). Classification (NCBI taxonomy): domain Eukaryota; kingdom Viridiplantae; phylum Streptophyta; class Magnoliopsida; order Malvales; family Malvaceae; genus Gossypium; species Gossypium sturtianum. Next base: position 137,034,992 of record CM046948.1, on the reverse strand, counting down.
ATTGCATTAACTCGATCTATGGACTCCCATATTAGGTTTCACCCTAATCTAGCAAAATCTCGTCACCCTATCTCTAGGCGCGCGATCAACTCCGCTTAATTATGCTAGATCTACTCTTAAGCAGGGACTTTTGCTCCTCCACCTAAGCACATCAAACTTGAATCAATATCCCGGAAATATCAACACAAGAATTAAGAACACATAATTAAGAACAAGTCAAATATTTATCATATAGTTCAGCAAACGATAACAAGATTCATCTAAGGTTTATCCCCCTCATGTATCTGAGGGTTTAGTTCATAACAATAAAAGAAAACATCTCAGAAGAAAAGATAAAACAAAACATAAGAAATCCCTAAAACCCCCTGAAGGAATTCAAGGAGTGATCCATCGTCTTGAGTAGAATTCTGACTTCTTGAGATGGATCAACTGTCTATCTTCATGTGTTTCCCACAAATCTAACCTTTTCAGCTCGGCTCCTTGGCCTAGCTCACCGCCCCCTTCTAGGTTATACTTAGGGTGTTTATATAGGCTTTCGAAATAGGTTTCTTTGCCCCTAAGTATCCTTTTCCGAGTGAAATTGCTCTTCTCCACGACAGGGACACGGCCATGGCACACGCCTGTGTGAATCGTCTTTAGGCCGTGTTCAGACTTTTAATGAGGTGACATGCCCGTGTAAATCGTGATCAGGCCATGTTCTAGTCTATCGGGGAGACACGGCCGTGTTGTCTCAAGTCGAGGCCGTGTCGATTTTCACTTTGGCCCGATTTGGTCTGTTTTAATCCTGTTTCCCGTTCTTTCCATCCTCCGGTGCTTTCCTGAGTATAAAACATGAAAAGAAAGGATTAAGAGTGCCTTTTTACATAAATCAAGGGATAAATCATCCAAAAGTATGCTAAATGTAGGATTAAAATATGTTACTTTTACGGTTTATCACCCATCCACTCTGGCCCTTCTCTTAGGTCTCTGATCAGAATTGGAATGCTCAGAATCCATCTTGTTTCTGCCCCTTTCTCTTTCTCCGTTTAGGCGCTTCGAGCGCTTCACATCTTCAGCGATCTTTGCTTTCTCCACTAATGCTGCAAAATCCCGCTCCCTTTAGGGAGCAATCATTACCCGAAGACTGTCTCTAAGGCCATCTTCAAATCAAACACAACGTTCATAATCTATTGCCACTATTATTTTAGCATACCGACTGAGTCGTAGGAATTCCGCCTCGTATTCCACCACAGATCTGTCTCTCTGAGTCAAGTTTAAGAATTCATTCCTCCGGGCATCCACATAGCTTGCGCCCATGTACTTCCTTTGAAATGTGGACTTGAAGAACTCCCAAGTGACCCGGTCAAGCTGAGTGCCCTCTTTCACGGTAAGCCACCACTAGTAGGCTTCCTCTCGCAGCAACGATACTGCACCTTTCAGTTTTTGTTTCGGAGTGCAATCCAAGTCATCCATTATCCTTCGGTGGCCTCCAACCAATATTCGGCCACATTCGGGGCCACCCCAAAAACTCCCCTAAAGATCTCTGCTCCATTTGCCCGGAGTCGTTCTGTAATTGACCCGCGGCCCACAGTTACGGTATTTGACCCAGCAGTACCCGCAACCCTTTCTAGAATCCTTAACATTGCTTGGGATAATGCGTCGTCCCCAGCCGCTCGATCAAACGACTCTATCTCAGCTACCGGTGAAGCCGGAGCCTCTCTCGCTTCAACGCTGGGCATATGGCCTGATGCCGAAGATCCAGCCCTAGCACTTCCACGGCCTCTACCGCGGCCTCTTGCACCTTTTCTAGTGCTCATTATCGCTTCGCGTAATATCTGAATTAGAAATTTTATGAATTTAGCTCATAGTTTCAATAATTAAACAGATGTTTTATGGAAGTAGTAGTTAAGAGTTGTTTTCTCACGATCATGCAAGCTCACTACGCTTTAGTTTCCTATAGCTTCTAGTTTACTCTAGCTAAAGAGTCTCAAATATAGTCTATCATCTAAAGTAAGCCCAAAGAACTATATACAGATAACAGCTTTTAAATGCATTTCAAAGATCACGAGAACTTACTTGGTCCGACACCGGTGACTCGGTGTGCCACACTTTTCAGAGGAAATATCTCAAACCCTTCACATATTGAAAAACAACTTATTGAAATCCAAGATTTGAAAACCCATTCCATAGCTGAGTTTGCAACTCAGCTCTGATACCACTAAATGTAACACCCCAAACCCGATCTGGACGTTATGGCCGAATATGACATGTCACATTGAAGTGTTTTTCGAAAACCATGTTTTCATTGAAAACCCTTCTTAATTAGCAGCTTGAGTAAAATCCCAATTATGTTAGTTTATTATTATTTTATTTCAAACGTGGTATATAGAAAAAAATTATTAAGTTTATTCCCAAAATTTCTTTTCAGTTGCGGAAGCTAAGTTTAAAAGTAACCGATTTACGGAAACGTGATGTTTAAAGATTAAATTGTGAAAGCGTAGTGTTTTGAAAACAGTTATTGTTTTGGAAAACCGCGATCTACTTCTAACAGATAGGAAACGTAATAACTAAAATCCCAAATTAAAAACCAGAAATTAAAAGAAGCCTTATTACAACCCAATAAGAAACCTGTTTAAGTAAGGTAAACTAGACTACTAAAATTTAAAGCTGTTCGTAGTGTGGCCACCTCCGAGTCCTCCAAAGACGTCGAACCGCTTTATCGAGGATTACCTAAAAATTAAAAAGAGGGGGTGAGTTTACGAAAACTCAGTGTGTACAACCCTCATCGATCATAAAGCATGCATCACATCAATCCGGGCCTAAGCCCATTACAGTAACGATGGCATTTGGGCCTTAGCCCATAATAGCTTCAACTGGGCCTTAGCCCATAACAAATGTCACATATCACATCCATCTGGGCCTAAGCCCATCTCATCATCAGAATCAGAACATGCAATGCATAAATGCCCAAAACCAACCCTGCACTCCGTCTCCTGTCCAACCCTACACTCCTGTGGGGATTTAATCGACCCACCCATCCATACACTCCTTATGTAGCACCGGTTGCGGCACTAACCTAAATTGCAGCAGAGCTGCCAATCACGAAATCGGATTAAAGCCATCGGTGGATCCACAGTCGTCAAGCGACCATGCGACCCTAACAAATCATATACTTCCTCCAAATCAATGATCCCATCCCCCATGCAACATAATATCACATGAATGTAACATACCATAAATAGCATACAATAACAATCATATAACATCTAGGGGCATTTTAGTCATTTTGCCCTTCAGGGGCATAACGGTTATTTTACCCTATGGTGGTATTTCGGTCATTTACCCTATAGGGGTATTTTGATCATTTACCCTATAGGGGTATTTCGGTCATTTACCCTATGGGGGTATTTCGGTCATTTACTCCCTATGGGGGTATTTCAGTCATTTACTCCCTATGGGGGTATTTCAGTCATTTAACAACTTCCCGAAGGTCTACAGTCGCCTCGAGCGACACAGATAACATATATGATCAAACGGTGTAATTGGGCCCAAAGCCCAATATTTGGCTCAAGTGGGCCCACACGCTCGTGTGGCCCAATAAACCCAAAACTGCCTTTGGCCATGTGATCGTCATGGCCGGCTCATGATTTCCTATCCATCCAAAAGATTTACACGCGTAGGGCCCACGGGCCCATTAGGCCCACACGGCCCGTTCTGGCCCATTAGACCCAAAAACGATCCAAGACCATGAGACCGCTCATGGTGGCCTCCGTCATTGTATCGACTTCCCCACACGAGTGTTCGTGCACTCGTCTGGTAACTACTGCCGTATTTTCGGCATTTCGGCATTTCGGCATTTGCCGATATACAGTTGGAATGGTGTGTGTACACACCTTGTTGGAGAAAAACACAGTAGCCCACGAGTGTAGAACCTATATTCGATTAAGGTATTCGGTTAGCCATTCCATTAATAAGATTTATCAAGCTTACAGAAGCTGAACCCAAGACTAATACTTACGTTAACTGAATCGGCTTATACTTCTTAAGCCGTTCGATTATGAATCGATCTCACCTCCTTATGGTTTATCTGTACCACAACCATTATTAAGCATTAATATCTAATAACCAAGGTTAATCAAATACTAACCTTAGGGAAACATGCGGCCAACAAGAGAACTAGCATTCGGTTAATGGTTGAAAGCATAAACCACTTACCCTTAACAACCGGCCAATAAATAAATTGCACTCGGACAACCTTCAAGAGAAGAACAGATTCGGCTCTTCAGAGACTTTGATGATGCAGATTAAAGCAGATGGGGAGAAAGAGAATTGGTCAAGTATAGAAATCAAATGCCGCCCAAAACAAAAAAGAAGAAGAAGAAAAATAACTAATGTTCGGCCTAACTCCAGATTAAGAAAGAATACTCAAGGTTGACAGAGAAAAGTTGCAGAAAAAGAAGTAGAGAGAAGGGGAATTCGGTTTTAGATAAGTGAAAAGAAGAACTTCGAATGAGTAAGAAAGGAGGGAGAGAAGGAATTGGTTCGTTCACATTAAGAAACAAGAAGAGCAGAAAAGTGCCAAGAGGAGGAGAATAAAGGGAGATTCGGCACAAGCAGCAATTGTTGAAAAGGAAAAATAGCAGAGAAAATGGGTATTGCTCGATTTTGGCAAAAGGCAAAAAGACGAACAAAAAGAGCCAAAAGCCTAAATGGCTAAAAGAAAAATGCTATTCCTACCATACTCTAGCCGAATTTCCCATAGCAGAGACCCCATTTTGGCACCAACTTCTCAAGCCTTCAAACTCCTTGAAAATCACCACCTCCCTCTCCTTGATTTCCTCCATGATCCACTCCTTAAATCACTCAATTGACTCATTCAAACTCTCCAATCACAGAGTTCAAATCCAACACAAACTCTTGCCCACACATGAGCAAAATAAATAATCCCATTTTCATGCAGTAAGACTTGAACCTCTGACCTCCTTGCCATTCCTATGACGCCACCTTGCCACTACACCACAGGCTCTTTTGTGTCTCTTTTTAATCACAATTACTTAAAAGGCTTAAAACCAGGAGTCAGGGTTCCCCTAATGCTAAAAAAAAAATTCCATATGACATGGCTTGAACCCAGGACTTCACAGAAGCCCCCTAACCTTCCAAAATCACTCACCCAACAAACCAAACATGCAATTGTGCCGTTCTCTTATTCTCAAAAATTTTAAACGCTCACATGCCCAAGGCCCAATTCTTCTAGCCCCAAAAATTCAGGATGTTACAGATCTGTCAACAAGTGAAAGCCGAATATCAAGTACCTTCGGGATTACTTCAGCCAGTGATGATTCCCGAATGGAAGTGGGATCGAATTACGATGGATTTCGTAACGGGGTTACCTATGACTCCGAAAAAGAAAGATGTTGTGTGGGTCATTGTTGATAGATTAACGAAATTGGCTCACTTTATACCGGTGCGTGTGGATTACTCACTTGATAAGTTGGCCGAGCTGTATGTCACTAAGGTGGTAAGATTACATGGGGTGCCTATATCTATTGTCTCGGATAAAGATCCAAGATTCACTTTGAGGTTTTGGAAGAAATTACAGGAATCTTTGGGTACAAGATTGAATTTTAGTACCGCGTTCCATCCGCAAATCGATGGCCAATCCGAAAGGGTAATTCAAGTTCTTGAGGATATGCTACGATGCTGTGTTTTAGAGTTCGAAGGTAGTTGGGAAAAATATCTACCTTTGGTTGAGTTTGCCTACAACAACAGTTATTAGTCGAGTATACGGATCGCACCGTGCGAAGCTTTATATGGTCGTAAGTGTCGGACTCCCTTGTATTGGACCGAGCTTAGTGAGAAGCAAATTCACGGGGTTGATCTAGTTAAAGAAATCTAGGAGAAAGTGAAAGTGATCCGTGATAGTTTGAAAGCTGCTTCATATCGACAAAAGTCATACGCGGATTTAAAAAGGAAAGAAATCGAGTTTCAAGTGGGCGATAAAGTATTTTTGAAAGTATCCCCGTGGAAGAAAAATTGCGATTTGGTCGAAAGGGAAAATTGAGTCCACGATTCATAGGGCCATATGAGGTTATTGAGAGGATTGGACCAGTAGCATACCGGTTGGCCTTGCCGACAGAGTTAGAGAGAATACACAACGCGTTTCATGTGTCGATCTTGCGACGATATCATTTCGATCCTTCGAATGTGATTCCTTCGACCGAGATTGAGATACGATCGGACATGACTTATAAAGAGGAACCAATTAAGATTTTGGCTCGAGAGATTAAACAGTTGAGGAACAAAAATATAGCCTTAGTGAAAGTGTTGTGGCAAAAACATGGTGTAGAAGAGGCTACGTGGGAACCAAAAAAATCCATGAGAGAACAGTACCCAAACCTTTTTACCAGTAAGATTTTCGAGGACGAAAATCTCTAAAGGGGGGAGAGTTGTAACAGCCTGATTTTGGGCTAATCGAAATAGTGGTTTTGGGACCACTAATCCGAGGTTGAAGAAAATTATTTTAATATTATTTTATGTGTTATAGCATGATTATAAGGATACATGAACATTTTGGTGTTTTAATTTTAGCGATTGTATGCTTAATTGTGAAAAAGGACTAAATCGCAAAAAGTGCGAAAGTTTCATTTTACAAGCTAGAGGTGTCTAATAGCTAAGGAATATTAAATTGGAGGTCCTTAATGTGCTATTAGGCCAATGAGAGGGTGTTGGTCGGCCATAGGGACAAGGGAGACAAGGGCATTAAATGAGTCAAAAATTTGGTGATATTAGGTGACTAAAAATGAATAAAATAAGATAAATAATGAAGATATCATCTTTTACTATTCCCATTTCTTCTTCCACCGAAAATTGAAGAGAAAATGGAGGTTTTTGGAGTTCAAACTTTCAGCCAAGCTATTCCCTTGCAAATCAAGAAGAGCGCAGAAACAACCTTGACAGAGGAAAAGGCAAGGTTACGGACTAAACCGTCAATTAACACATTTTGCACCGAGGTAAGTTTATGTGTAAATGATACATCTTTAATACATATGTTGTTATCTATTGATACATTTTATGGGAGTAAATACTTATTGGTGAGATTGATTGAAAATGAGAGAAATGAGTAGTTCTCAAATGAACATCAGAATAGAAATGTGTGCACGGGTAAATATCCATAAATATGTAATTGTCGATAGGCCGTGTGCGATACCATCGTTTTTATTATCATTTGGTGGGCTGTGTGTGATACCACCTTGTAATTTATTTACGATGGGCTATGTGCGATACCATCGTTTATATTATCATTTGGTGGACTATGTGCGATACCACCGTAATTATCCTTGTTGGTGGGCTATGTGCAATACCACCTTATTATCGATTAATGGTGGGCTGTGTGCAAAACCACCGGGTACTTTGTATCATTCCGAAGGGTTCATCGAGAAACTTGTTTAAGTAAAATGTTTCATGTGGCTTTGTGGTGATAAGTGTAGGGTATATGTGCAAGTAATTGTGAGCAATGTTTGTGGTATGTGTTTGGGATGTGGTAAGAATTGAAATGAGTAAGCTTGATTATGAGGTTAGGAATCGTTATTGCATGGTGTGTGTAAAGTTTGGCTAAATTATCACGTGGTATGATGTTTATTGTTTACATATAGACTTACTAAGCTTAAAGCTTACTCCCTTTCTTTTCCCTTGTTTTATAGTGTCAAAGAGCCAGCTCGGGATACGAAGATAATCAGAAGATCACCCACACTATCAGCACATCTTGGTATATTTAGACTTAGCAATTTGAGTATGGCATGTATAGGGACTAGACTTAGTGAAATGTCATATTGTTTTGGTCAAGTGTATTGGCTCTTCTAAAGTTGAACTCTTTTGTATAAGGCCATAGTTGATGGCTCATTATTATTAATCTATGAAAAGATGAGGTTATTCATGAATGTGTATGATGCATGATTGGATTGCTTGGTTAAAGTATGCATGAATGGATTGATGGTTGAATGTGATTTATATTTGTATGAGTTAGGGTGATAAAAAGAGCTTGGCAATTAGCCTTGTTCTTGTCCACACGGGTAGACACACGGGCGTGTGTCTAGGCCGTGTGTGACACACGGTCAACCTCATGGGCATGTGGTTAGGCCCTGTGTCCCCTTGCATGCTAGTTTTACAAGTCAGTATACCCAGTAGTAAACCCACGGGCTAAGACACGGGCGTGTCGAGGCCGTGTAAGGGACACGGGCCAGGGACACGGGCGTGTGTCCGGCCGTGTGAAAACCCCTGTAGGTTCGAATTGAAAAATAATTCCACACAGGTGTGGAACATGGGCATGTGATATGCCACACGGGCGTGCCCCTTACCCCACATGGGCGTGTGGACTGTTTAGTAAGAATTTTCTAAGTTTTTCTAAGAGAGCTTCAAAAGGGTTCGATTTGATCCCGAACCATTCCTAAAGTGTGATTTAGGCCTCATAGGCTTGTTTAAGAGGTGTTATGAAAAGTTTTAATTTGGAGTGGAAAGTCATGTCTTGGTATTGCATAATTGTTGGTGTATAAGTCTAGTAACGCCTCGTACCCTTTTCCAGCATCGAGTACGGGTAAGGGGTGTTACAACTCACGTTATGGGTACCTATATCTCATTCATGAGAAATATCAGTCTCTGGACGTGTTCAAAGCTTATAATATTGAAGTTGAGAATCAACTTAAAAAAAGGATTAAGAATGTCAGATTTGATCATGGTGGTGAGTACTACAGTAGATATGATGGCTCACGTGAACAATGTCCAGGACCATTTGCGAAATTCCTAGAGGAATGCAGTATTGTCCCACAGTACACCATGCCAAGATCACCCAGTATAAATGGTGTAGCTGAAAGACAAAACAGGACTCTTAAGGATATGGTAAGGAGCATGATTTCTTATTCTACCTAGTCCCTCTAGGGAGAAACATTAAAGACAACATCTTACATTCTGAATAGAGTACCCACTAAAGCAGTTGCAAAATCACTTTATGAGCTTTGGACAAGTCAAAATTCTAGTCTAAAGCACTTTCACATTCAGGGATGTCTAGCTTAGGCAAGGCCTTATAGGCCATATAAAAAGAAATTGGACTCCAAAACAGTGAGCAGCTACTTTATTGGTTATTCTGAGCGATCTAAGGGCTATAAGTTTTATGATCCTATTATTAGGAATATTTTTTAGATGGGAACTGCTACATTTTTTTGAGGATGTTGATTTTGGATGGAGAAATAAGGTTAGAGACATTGCTTTTGAGGAGGAATTGGATTCTAACTCAGTTCCTACTATCTCTTTTGACGATGTTCAAGTTCTCATACCTATCATTGATCAAGAAGTGAATCTAGAACCTCAACAAGACAATGTTGAACAACTTCCTATTCAAGATGAGGTAATTATTCCAGATGAACAAACTCAACAACCTCAAGAACAAGTGCCATTAAAGAGGTCCACAAGAGAAAGGAGAAATGCTATTCTAGACGATTATGTTGTATTTCTCCAAGAACATGAAGATGATAACTGAATGATGGAAGATGATCTAATCAACTTTCGTCAGGCCATGAAAATTTTTAATGCTCAAAGGTGGATTGATGCCATGAAAGATGAGTATAAGTCTATGCAAGAAAATAAAGTTTGGGAACTTGTTCCATTACCTGAAGGTGCAAAACCAATTAGTTTTAAATGGATATTTAAAACCAAGAGGGATGCAAATGGTAATATGGAGAGGTAAAAGGCGCGTCTTGTAGTTGAAGGATATACTGAGAAAGAAGGCATTGATTTTACAAAGACTTTCTCTCCAGATTCATCGAAAGACTCTTTCAGGATAATCATGGCCCTTGTTACTCATTTTTTTCTTGAGTTACATCATATGGATGTTAAGACTGCATTTCTCAATGGCGACATTGAAGAAACAATTTATATGGTGCAACCAGAAAACTTTGGGTCAGAAGACCCAAAGAATATGGTTTGCAAATTGACAAAATCCATCTATAGACTCAAACAAGCTTCCCGCTAATGGTACCACAAGTTTCATCAAGTAATTATTTCGTTCAATTTTGAAATGAATATTGTTGATGATTAAGTGTATCAAAAATCTAGTGGGAGTAAGTACATATTTCTGGTTCTATATGTTGATGACATTTTGTTTACCACTAATGATATAGCCTTATGGCACGAAACTAATAGGTTTTTATCCAAGCATTTTTAGATGAAAGATGGGATGCCTCTTTTGTTTTAGGAATTCAGATACATCAAGACCGATCTCAATGTATTTTTAGATTGTCACAAAATAGCTATATCGATAAAGTATTCAAAAGGTTTGGCATGTAAAGTTTTAAACCAAGTGACACCCATGTCGCTAAAGGAGACAAATTTAGTCTTACTCAATTCCCTAAAAGTAACCTTGAAATTTAGGAAATGAAAAAGATTCCCTATGCATCCATTGTTGGGAGTCTAATGTATGTTCAAGTATGTACGCGTGCGGACATTGCGTACATTGTTGGGATGTTAGATAGATATTTAAGCAACCCTGGTATGGACCATTGGATAGCAGCCAAGAGGTGAGGCATCTTCAAATAATAAAAGATTACATACTCACTTATAAGAGATCAAATCAATTTAGAGGTCGTAAGGTATTCTGATTCTGATTTCACTGGGTGCCAAGATAGTAGGAAATCTACATCAGGCTATGTTTACCTATTAGTTGGATGAGCTATATCTTGGAAAAGTGTCAAATAGACACTTGTAGCTTCCTCTACTATGGCAGCAGAGTTTGTAGCATGCTATGAGGCATCAAACCATGGAATATTGATGTGTCTCTAACTAACTACGATCACAATAAAGGCAAGAGCACCTATCGAATAGTAGTATAGTTATGGTAAGACCAGAAATATCGTATCCACAAGGACCAAGAGTACTAGTAGTTACTATCTTTTTATTATCCAGCCTAAGAATTAGAGTGATTTCTTTTTAAAACTAAAACTAAGTAATTAAAACACGACAAAGAATGAATTAGGAAAATACTTTTAGACAACTTATGTGATGGAGGCAATACCTAAGGAAGAATCCACCTAGACTTCACTTATTACTTTTGATTCATACGATTTATTCACTTGACTTAATCCGTAGAAATCCCTGATTTATGTTAATATCTCTCTCGAGACTAAAAAACTCTGACTCTAGGTTGATTTATTGAAATCCCTTTCTAATTAAAACTCCTATTGTCGCATTAACTCGATCTATGGATTCCCTTATTAGATTTGACTATAATCCGGCAAATTTTCGTCGCCCTATTTCTAGGGTTGCAATCAACTCCACTTAATTGTGTTGATCTACTCTTAAACAGGGACTTTTGCTCCTCTGAGTAAGCACATTCGACTTGAATCAATAACCTGAATTATCAAAACAAGAATAAGAACTCACAATTAAGAATAAGAACAAGTATTTATCTTATAAATCAAATAATAATAAGATCTGTCATAGGTTTCATCCCCTCATGTATTTATGGGGTTTAGTTCATACTGATAGAGGGAAACATCATAGAATAGGAAAAACAACAAAACATAAGAAAACCCAAAAAACTTCTAAAGAACTTGATGGGAGATCTTCAGTCTTGATGGAGATCCTTCTTCCGAGCTGCTCCCAATGGCTGTCTCCGAGTATTTTCCGCGTTCTATTCAGCGTCCCCTTTTTAGGTCAGCCCCTAGGGTGTTTATATAGGCTTTGGAACGTCTTTCTTTGCCCACAAGTAACCTTTTTTGGATAGAATTAATCTTTGATACGGCAGGGGCACGCCCGTGTGACACGCCCGTGTTCGATAGCCTTAGGCGTGCTCGCTCCTGCTCACCACACACAGCCATGTGGTCTGTCCGTGTGCGACATTCTAGGCTGTGTTTGATCCTGCTCGTAACACACGGTCGTGTCCAATGGCCCAGACCGTGTTAAATTCTAAGATAGGCCCATTTTGTCCCTTTTTGGCCCGTTTCTTGTTCATATCGACTCCCTAAGCTCTCCTGAGTGTAAAACATGAAATTAAAGGATTAGGAGCATCGAATTCATCAAATCTAATGAAAACTCATCCAATAAATAAGCTAAGCATGGGCTTAAAATATGTATAAATTATGGTTTATCAAATATCCCCACACTTAAGCCTTTGCTTGTCCTCAAGCAAAATCCTCAACTCACAATTAAAACTAACTTCCTCGACTCATAATTCTCAACAATAATGTCTCATCATAATTCATAGATAATTCATACATTGATAATTTAACTAGAATATTTCCAGAGATTCAAACAATCTAAGTCATAGATTTTTATAGCATGAAAACATAGGTGTTTCCCCTTACCTAAATAATTACCTTTGATTCAAAACCGACAAGACTCGACATCCTCACTAAAGATTCACTCAAGTCACTCAAAGTGTTTAAGGTTCAAATTAAGCACTCAAAAGTCAAACATGAAAAGTTATTACCATAGGCTTGCATGAAAATCAAATCTCCACCACTATAAAATGAGATGATACACAAATCAAAAGGTCTTTAAAAAGGGTTGTAATGGGGCTTGGGTTAAAGGTGTGGATAAAGGCTGAAAAGGAGGGTTAAAATCGAGATCGAATTGACAATTCACCTAACTAGGAAAATGGACTAACACTGAATAATTACATCAATTGAAAACTTAATACTAATAACACGAGCTTCTTCTCAAAATGTGAAATTAACTGATTAAGCTCAAATAATAAGGAACTAGAAATGAATAAATTTCCAAATTTTTTTGAATAAGAATAAACAATAATAAGAGAATTTAACGACCAAAATAAAGAACATAGTTAGGCAACTGCTCAAATCAAATCTCGACAAAAAGGGATTTATTTAAATAGGAAATTCTTAATGAATCAAAAAGAGTGAGTTTTGGGTTAATATTAAGGGTAAATCAAGAAACGGTTTATTAGGATTCAAAAGGGTTCACTAGGAGTTAATTATGAAGGTAGGCTTTTTATGGAGTAAGTGGGTTAAATCCTAAGTGTCTTTATCATCTCAGTATATCAAATCAAAGGTGTGGTCTCGACATGCATAATCGAAGCAAGTTCTAGAATAAAAATTCAATATTGACACACTCATAATCAATAAAGTGAGCAAGAAAAGAATATGCTCTAAAAGGCTCAAAATCTCAGAAAAGTTATGGTTTTTGATGTCAACCTTGCAAATTTCAAACTTCAAAGTAATATTCAAATTTAGGGAAACAACCTAATAAATTTTTAATTCTGAAAATAGACTTATCATGCTTGATTCTCTAATGTCTTAAAGTTGAAACCATCAGTGCACAATTACCTATGCCTTAATCCAAACCATATCAATGAAAATCATAAATCAATAGAAGTTTCATTCTAATAGTAATATGAGAAAGTCACTTGAGAACAAGATATAATTCTGGGATTTTCAAATAGTACTATAGTTAACCTCCCCACACTTAAGATGTACATTGTCCTCAATGTACAAAGATAGATAATATAGTAAGAAAATCATAAGAGAGGGAGAGGAGTGAAACTTCCTGAATCATGGATGAAATCCTTGAAAATGAAACTTGTAGCAATGGAGCCATTGAAAAGCATGATGAACTACGCAGAGGCGAAGGTAGGGAAGAATATTCCATTTCCTTAGTAGCACCTTGAAGCTTTTGAAACTGCGGAGTCATCAGTAAAGTTTTAGGGGGTTTTATTAAGTGGATTTCGTTATAATTACTCGATAATAAACAACCAAAGATAAAAAGAAATCAACATAATTAATATAATTTAAAGACAAGAAAAGGAAATAGTTTAATAGTTTAAAACTTCAAATAAAATAAAGACAACGAAAAGAAAATTAAAAATAAATGGACTCAAAGGTCCTCATCCCCTGATGGATCGTGAGGTGGGGGTGGCGGCGATATGTGAAAGTGCTAACAAATCTGTTGCAGCGTCACCTCGATACCGTCAAATCATCGAGCGTTGTCATTAAATTGCTGCGTACAATACTGCTCAAACCTAGTGAGGCACTCAAAAATGTCAGTCAGTGAAGCTGCCGCATGAGCTGGTCGGTGTGGCGGTGGTGGCTCCTCGTGCTGTGGGGGGACATCATCAGTAATGTCCTCTGGGTCATCCTGCTCGGTGGGTTGCGAGAGTCGGTATTGGGGAGGATCAAACCCACGTCGGTGCTCAATCATCCTCATGTGAAGCATTGTCTGAATGCCCTGCGGGGACATCTGTCCGATAAGGGTGAGTGAGGAGGATTGAGCTGCGGTGTTGAGGAGCCCAAAATATCGAGCCAGGCGTGTGATGTATGGGCCCATGGTGACTCCTGTCCTATGCCGCTCCGTCTGATGCTGAATGTCGCTGGCGATGAAGTAAGCTAAGTCGAAGATGTGCCCGTTCGCCATGCACCATAAAAAGTAGGCGTCGTGAGTGTTGACGATGCCGGTGCTCTCTCGCCTACCCGTCAAAGTATGAGCTAGGATAGCGTGTAAGTACCTCAATGATGGGGCGAGAGCTAACGCTTTGGAGCGGCTGGGGTCATAGGTGGCCGAGACAGGGACCAAACCATTCCAACATGACGAAGGGGAGTGGTGGATATGGCGATGGAGATCCTCAAAGTCGTCGTCCTCCATGAACTCCTCGGTGTAAAGTCCCAAGGCGACCCCAAACTCTGGGACACTGTAACACCCCAAACCCGGCCTGTAACAGTCCGGTTTATACCCTAGTCGGAAAAGTGGTTTTGAGACCACTAATCCGAGTTCGAATAATATTTTAATAGTATTTTCTGTGTCTCTGATAAGTGATTATACATGTGTTAAAGTTTCGTAAGTTAATTTGTTCGTTTGTGCGTTTAATTGGACCAAAGGACTGAAATGCATTAAATGTGAAAGTTGCTTGCTATTTGTTAAAGTACCAACGTGTTGTGACTTTGTAAAGGTGGAGGCCTTATATGGCAATTAAGCCAATTCTGTGGATGGTGGACGGCAATGAATGATGATATGTATATATTATATGTTTATTATATTTACTTTAATAGTTAAATTTATTTTATATCTATTTTATAAGTTATGTTAATATTA
The DNA here is from genome assembly GCA_025698515.1 of Gossypium sturtianum. Taxonomy (NCBI): domain Eukaryota; kingdom Viridiplantae; phylum Streptophyta; class Magnoliopsida; order Malvales; family Malvaceae; genus Gossypium; species Gossypium sturtianum. The sequence goes on along the minus strand of CM046948.1, from coordinate 137,019,923 downwards.
TTATATTATAAGAGTTTATAATAAAAGAAACATGAGTAAGTGGCCTCATTTTTATCACCTTCTTGCCGAAAACACAAAGAAAAAGAAAGAGCTTAAGCTTGTTAAGGTTCGGTCATTTGAAGGCTTAAATTCAAGGTATGTTTTAGTCGATTTTCGATAATTTCTACGTTTTTGCAATCGTTGTTTTGAGAGCTACAAAACCCATGTATTAATTTTGTGTATTTGTGATGCTCATGAGATATACCATTGTTGATATGTTGAGCTTTGTGATGGTTTATGGTGTTAAATGAAAGATGTGAGCTAGATGAACAAGCTTTGTTCTTGAATTTTTGATGAATTTAGCTAATTAGGGCTAAATTGAGAAAATATTATTTTTAAGGACTAAATTGCAAATTTGACGGAAAATATGGGCTTGTATGAGGTGTATAAACATTCGGCTAAGCATGTGTAAGTATTAATTTTGTGAATTTGATGTTTTGAGAAAGATGGACTAAATTGATAAATTGTGCAAATGTGAGGGTTAATTTGCAAATAGCCCTAAATGTGTGTCCGTGGATTGAATTGAATGAATAAGTGAATAAAAGAGTTAATTCTGAATATGTATAGATCAAGAATCGAGGAAAACGGACTTAGATCGCGGGAAAGCGAAAGTAACCGAGTAGCCGTTTCCGTTTCTGTTAAATCGAATCCGAGGTAAGTCATATTGCAAATAAATGTTGTTATATTGAATTGAGCTTATTTATAAGATTATTGATGAAAATGAATGCTTATGAGATGCTTTGTATTTGAATTCCGAGTTATGGATGATACAGTGTTAAGTCCGAGAAGTCCCGTATGAACCTAGGAATATATAGGATTAGCTATGTCATGATATAGGTATTTGTTCTGTTTTATCATGTAAGACCACGTCTGGGACGTTGGCATTGATTTGAAATTTCATGTAAGACCACGTCTGGGACGTTGGCATTGATTTGAAATTTCGTGTAAGACCACGTCTGGGACGTTGGCATTGATTTGAAATTTCGTGTAAGACCACGTCTGGGACGTTGGCACTGATATGATCTATACGTGTAAGACCATGTCTGGGACATCGGCATCGTATTAATTCGTACAAGACCCTGTCTGGGACAGTGGTATCGATATCTGATTACATTTAAGACCACATCTGGGACGTTGGCATCGATATGATCTATACATATAAGACCATGTCTAGGACATCGGCATCGTATCAATTCGTATAAGACTGATAAACCGTAAAAGTAACATATTTTAATCCCACATTTAGCATGCTTTTGGATGAATTATCCTTTATTTTATGTAATTTGGTGCTCTTAATCCTTTATTTTCATGTTTTATACTCAGGAAAGCACCGGAGGATGAAAAGAACAAGAAACGGGCTTAAAACGGGCCAAATGGGCCAGATCACGAAATCGGCACGGCCTGGACCCAAGACCACACGGCCGTGCCTCATTAATGAAGTCCAACACGGCCTGGCCACGATTCACACGGGCGTGTGCCATGGTCGTACCCCTGCCGCGGCCAAGAGGAGTTTTACTCGGATTTGGATACTTGGAGGCAAAGAAACACATTCAAAAGTCTAATTAAACACCCAAATAGGAACTTCACTCAGATTTGTATACTTGGAGGCCAAGTAAGGCATTTCCAAGCCTATATAAACATCCTAGGGGGCAACTTAAGTGGGGGAGTTCGACAGAGCCCTCTGTCGGGGCGGTGAGCTAGGCCAAGGAGCCGAGCCGAAAAGGTCAGATTTGAGGGAAACACTCGAAGATAGCCAGTTGATCCATCTCAAGAAGCCGGAATTCTACTCAAGACGACAGATCTCTCCTTCAATTCCTTCAGGGGGTTTTAGGGATTTCTTATGTTTTGTTTTATCTTTTCTTCTGAGATGTTTTCTTTTATTATTATGAACTAAACCCTTCAGATACCTGAAGGGGATGAAACTTAGATGAATCTTGTTATCGTTTGCTGAACTATATGATAAATACTTGATTTGTTCTTAATTATGTGTTCTTAATTCTTGTGTTGATATTTCTGGGATATTGATTCAATTTTGATGTGCTTAGGTGGAGGAGAAAAAGTCCCTGCTTAAGAGTAGATCTAGCATAATTAAGCGGAGTTGATCGCGTGCCTAGAGATAGGGTGACGAGATTTTGCCGGATTAGGGTGAAACCTAATATGGGAGTCCATAGATCGAGTTAATGCAATTCTAGGGGTTTTAATTAGAAAGAGATTTCAATTAATCAACCTAGGGTTAGACATTATTCACTTCGAGAAAGGGTTTAATATACATTAGGGAGTCTTACGGATCAAGTCAAGTGAATAAATCGTTTGGTTCAGAGTTGGATAACAAGTGAAGTCTAGGTGGATTCTTCCTAAGGGTATCATCTTAATCAACTGAGTTTTTCCAACAGTATTCCCCCAATTCATTCTTTTTTGTCTTTGCGTCTTTAGCTTAGTAGTTAGTTAAATTTAGATTAAATAACAATTTCACTTATTTTAGGCTAGATAATAAAAAGAAAGTTAGTATTAGTACTTTTGGTTCCTTTGGGTTCGACAATCCGGTCTTGCCTAAGCTATACTACTGTTCGATAGGTGCGCTTGCCTCAAATCGTTGTCATAGTTAGTTTCCAGGTTCGATCATTCTCATTATAAATTTTAAAACTCTGACATCACAGCGATCAAGTTTTTGGCGACATTGCCGGGGAACTAAAATATTAAGAAAGCTCAATTTTTATTGCTTTAGCCATTATTATTATTATTATTATTATTATTTTTATTTTTATTTTTATTTTTATTTTTTTTATTTTTTTTACTTTGCTAAATTTTCTTTTATTTGATTTTGGCAGAAAGAGGAGATGGCACTGAATAACTATCAGTGGCAAGTTATGAGGACAAAGCCAACAAAAGCAGCTGATATCTACAACCTCGACCCAATAACCGTGGCTATCAAACCGCTTAAAGATGTTAAATAAAAAGTTTGATGATTTGTGTTCTTCGCAGATACATTCAGTTATGCAGTACGAAACAAGCGGAGGCATGGCAAATCTTGAGTACCCACCCTACGGATATGGCATAGAGACCGAACAAGTCCACTATATGGGTAACTATTCTAGACCTCAAAATAATTTTTATAGTGACACTTATAATGCAGGTTGGAGGTACCGTCCTAATTTCTTGTGGGATGATCAAAGTAGCCAAGGACCGGAACTTCCTCCAAATTTTCAACAACCACCTTACCAACAGGAAGAAGAGTCGAACCTCAAGGAGATGCTGACAAAATTCATGGCAGCCACAGATACCCGTCTCCAAAAAAATTGAGACAACGCTTAATAATCAACAAGCATCGATCAAGGGGATCGAGAACCAAGTTGGGTGACTTACTAAGTCAGTTGGACAACTTGCAAAGTTAATTTCCGAACGACCACAAGGGCGTCTACCAAGCAACACTGAAACTAACCCAAAAGAGCAAATTCAAGCCGTAACAGCTCATGACAGTGAAAGGTTAGTGGAATCTGACCCAAGGCAAGAGCCTGTAGTAAGTGAAGGTAAGGTTGAGGTAAGCCATGATTTACCAAACCCGGTAATTACAGAGTACCAAGCTCATATGCCATACCCCAATATGATAAAGAAAGACCACACAGAGGAACAATTCAGTAAATTTCTTAAACCTCCAAAGAAGTTCCTTATTAACTTGCCGTTTCTTGAAGCTCTTTCACAGATGTCAGATCCCAGACCTCGTGTCAATAAAGAAGAAATGCATGAGGAACGAAGGCTTCGGACCGAAGGACTAGACGAGTGGAAGACACACTTCAAAGAGAAATTAAAAACACACGAAGCCAAAACGAGGCAACTCCATGAAGAACTTAATAATGGGACAACCCAGCTTAAGATAGGAGATCAGGTACTCAAAATCTTCCCAGATGGAACGGTCGAGGTAACACATTCTAATTTCGGCACTTTTGAGGAAAACATTACTCGACTTAAATTTTATATCAATAACCGAATTGATCGCATGAGAAAGGATTTTCACCTCCTCAAACCACCATGACCATACGAATGAGAGGTAAAGTCTAGCTTAAGACTATAAACAAGCGCTTCTCGGGAGGCAACCCGAGCACTAACCCCATTAATTTTTACATTTTTTATTTTTTACTTTTATTTTTCCTTTCAGCGCCTAACCATAAACTAACCAAAGTACAGATTCCCATACCACACGGCCGTGGCCGTGGCCGTGTGGCCACCACAGGAAGGTACAAGGGCGGGGCCAACTACCAGATCCATAATTTCTATTTAACCCCCTTCTTCCCTTCCTTTTCCCGTTATCTTTCTTCTTTCATTTTCCATTATTTACTTTTATTTTTATTTTTATTTTTATTTTTATTTTTTATTTTATTTATTATCTTCTTCTTATTCTTCATGCCATTTAGATTTAGATTAGGATACAATAAAATTAGACCAGCTACTTTGAGGATTCAAGTTCAAACGGTTCGAGGCACTTCCCCACGTTCACCTCCAATCCTATCCGGTTTCTTTTCATTGACTTCATCCAAAATTCACGAAGTTTCACCTCTCTCCCTATCGTATGATTTTATATTGATATTATCTATCCTTGTACATTGAGGGCAATGTACATCTTAAGTGTAGGGGGTGAACAACCTAAAAAGGTGCCTAACCTTTTTTTCATTATTCTCAAATTCCTGAAATTAGGTGCCAAACTTTTTGCATTATTCTCAAATCCCTGAATTTTAATTTGTTTTTAAGTAATTTTCTCATATTACTAATTAGGATGAAATTTCTAATGATTTATGACTTTTATTGATATGTTTTAGATTAAGTCATTGATAATTGTGCATTGATAATTAAATTCTAAGATACTAGAGAATCAAGCATGATAAGTCTATTTTTCAGAAATTAAATTTTTTTCTAGGTTGTTAACCTGAATTTGAATATTACTTTGAAATTTGAAATTTACGAGGTTGATATCAAAATACCCATAATTTTCGTGAGATTTTGAGCCTTACAGAGCATATATCCTTTTTCATGCTCACTTTTTGATTATGAGTGTGTCAACATTGAACTGTTATTCTAGAACTTGCCTCGATTATACATGTTGAGACCACATCTTTGATTTGATATACAGAAATGATAAAGGCACCTAGGATTTAACCCACTTACTCCATAAAAAAAGCCTACCTTCATAATTAACCCCTAGTGAAGCCCTTTGATCCTAACAACCCTTTTTTGACTCACCCACTAATATTAACCCAAAACCCTTTGTATTTGTTATCACCATTCTTCTTGACTACCCTTTTTTGTCGAGATTTGATTTGATTAGTTGCCTAACTATGTTCTTTATTTTAGTTGTTAAAGTTCTTTATTATTACTTGATTTGTTCTTAAAAAAAATCGAAGTGTATTCATTATTAGTTTTGTGATTAAGTGAGCTTATACGTTTAAATTCCAATTACTGAAGAAGAAGCTCGTATTAGAGTATTATTAGTACAAGTTTTCAATTGATGTAATTATTTATCAGTTTATTTTTTTCTAGTTAGGTAATTTTTCAAGTCAATCTCGATTTTAACCCTCTAATTCAGCTTTCATCCACACCTTTAACCCAAGCCCTGTTACAACCCTATTAAAGACCTTTTGATTTGTGCATCATTTCATATTACAGTGGTGGAGATTTGATTTTCATGCAAGCCTATAGGATTAACTCTTCATGTTTGACTTTTGAGTACTTAATTCTGAACCTTAAACACTTCGAGTGATTTGAGTGAATCTTTTGTGAGGATGTCAATCCTTGTAGGTTTTGGATCAAAGATAATTATTTAGATGAGGGGAAGCACCTATGTTATGTGCTACAAATGTATGACTTATATTGTTTGAATTTTGAGGACTCTTTGAGTTAAATTATCCATGTATAAATTATCTATGAATTATGATGAGACATTGTTGATAGGAATATTGAATCATGGAAAGTTCATTTTAATTGTAAGTTGAGAATTTTTCTTGAGGAAAAGCAAAAGCTTAAGTGTGGGGGTATGTGATAAACCGTAAAAGTAACATAATTTAATCCCACATTTAGCATGCTTTTGGATGAATTATCCTTTATTTTAAGTAATTTGGTGCTCTTAATCCTTTATTTTCATGTTTTATACTCAGAAAAGCACCGGAGGATGAAAAGAATAAGAAACGGGCTTAAAACGGGCCAAATGGGCCAGATCACGAAATCGGCACGGCCTGGACCCAAGACCACACGGTCGTGCCTCATTAATGAAGTCCAACACGGCCTGGCCACGATTCACACGGGCGTGTGCCATGGCCGTGCCCCTGACACGGCCAAGAGGAGTTTTACTCGGATTTGGATACTTGGAGGCAAAGAAACACATTCCAAAGTCTAGTTAAACACCCAAATAGGAACTTCACTCAGATTTGGATACTTGGAGGCCAAGTAAGGCATCTCCAAGCCTATATAAACATCCTAGGGGGCAAGTTAAGCGGGGGAGTTCGACAGAGCCCTCTGTCGGGGCGGTGAGCTAGGCCAAGGAGCCGAGCCAAAAAGGTCAGATTTGGGGGAAACACTCGAAGATAGCCAGTTGATCCATCTCAAGAAGCCGAAATTTTACTCAAGACGACGGATCTCTCCTTCAATTCCTTCAGGGGGATTTAGGGATTTCTTATGTTTTGTTTTATCTTTTCTTCTGAGATGTTTTATTTTATTATTATGAACTAAACCCTTCAGATACTTGAAGGGGATGAAACTTAGATGAATCTTGTTATCGTTTGCTGAACTATATGATAAATACTTGATTTATTCTTAATTATGTGTTCTTAATTCTTGTGCTAATATTTTCGGGATATTGATTCAAGTTTGATGTGGTTAGGTGGAGGAGCAAAAGTCTCTGCTTAAGAGTAGATCTAGCATAATTAAGCGGAGTTGATTGCGTGCCTAGAGATAGGGTGACGAGATTTTGCCGAATTAGGGTGAAACCTAATATGGGAGTCCATAGATCGAGTTAATGTAATTCTAGGGGTTTTAATTAGAAAGAGATTTCAATTAATCAACCTAGGGTTAGACGTTATTCGCTTCGAGAGAGGGTTTAATATACATTAGGGATTCTTACGGATCAAGTCAAGTGAATAAATCGTCTGGTTCAGAGTTAGATAACAAGTGAAGTCTAGGTGGATTCTTCCTAAGGGTATCATCTTAATCAACTGAGTTTTTCCAACAGTATTCCCCCAATTCATTCTATTTTGTCTTTGCGTCTTTAGCTTAGTAGTTAGTTAAATTTATATGAAATAACAATTTCACTTATTTTAGGCTAGATAATAAAAAGAAAGTTAGTATTAGTACTTTTGGTTCCTTTGGGTTCGACAATCTGGTCTTGCCTAAGCTATACTACTGTTCGATAGGTGCGCTTGCCTCAAATCGTTGTCATAGTTAGTTTCTCGGTTCGATCATTCTCATTATAAATTTTAAAACTCTAACATCACAACGATCAAAGACCCTGTTTGGGACAGTGGCATCGGTATCAGATTACATTTAAGACCACGTCTGGGACGTTGGCATCGATATGAACTATACGTGTAAGACCATGTCTGGGACATCGGCCTCGTATTAATTCGTATAAGACCCTGTCTGGGACAGTGGCATCGATATCTGATTACATTTAAGACTACGTCTAGGACGTTGGCATTGTATAACTATTCCGGGCACTTTATGTGTTCTATTAGATTACAAACGGTTCAATGGTCAAGTTCAAGAAATGAATGAATATGTAAATTATATATTTGTTTTAGGTATGTTTAATAAGTACACTTTGTGTGTATAAGAAGGTAAGTATTTTCTTAAACTTACCTTAATGAATTATGTATTTGAATATTAGAATATAAGTGTGTTATATTGATTGAAATGCTATGAACTAATAAAGTATGTAGTGATATGCAAATTTGAAAGATGAATGGTCTAAGTGAATGTATTAAGAAGAATTATGATGATGCAATTGAGCCATTAGTGAATTTAGATTGATTATATGTTTTGAATGTCTATATGCTAAGTTTATTTGTATATGGCTTACTAAGCTTTTGAAAGCTTACTTTGTGTGTGTGTTTACTTCGTTTTATAGATCGTTAAAGCTACTGAAGGCTCGGGGACCATCGAGGATCGTCATCACACTACGAAACCTATTTTGGTACATTTTGGAAATGTATAAAGCTAGATATGGAATGTATAGGCTAGCATTTGGTATAAGTTTGTTATATGAATTTAGCCATGTGATTTGGCTAGTTATGATGTTGGGAATTTGCTTGAAAGAATGTGATATATGAAGTAGTTTTGGTATGGTTAGTTGAGGCATAATATGGTCAAGTTTTGATTAAGTGAATGAATGAAATATGTTTGTGACGAGATGAGTTTTAACCTTGTATTTTAGTATGTTTGGAATTGGTATTGAATGTATAGATTGAATGGTTAAATTGGGTATGTTTTTGTGTGTCATTTGAGTATGAAATGAGTTGGTAAACATTGCTTGTAGATGTGACCTATGTGGGTGGCATTTTTGCCTTGCAAATGGCCTATAATGTCACACTTGCCAGGTACTGCTGCGGCGCGCCTAGTGATCGTGGGGCTAAGTCGGTAGCTAGCCTAATAACACACGGCCAAGATACACGGGCGTGTCTAGTAGCCGTGTGAGAAAGTCAGTATATGGCCTAAGAATACACGGCCTTAGCACACGGGCGTGCTTGGTGGCCGTGGATGTGAAGTCAGATTCAACCACGGCCAAGGCACACGGGCGTGCTTGGTGGCCGTGGATGTGAGGTCAGATTCGACCACGGGGAGGACACACGGGGGTGTCCAGCAGTCGTGGGAGGCACACGGCTTGCCTACATGGGCGTGTAACCCCTGAAACTTAGAAAAGTTTTAAATTTTCGAAGATTTCTGTATGTGTTTCGGTTTAGTCCCGATTCGGTTTATAAGCATGTTTTGGGTCTCGATGACTTACTTAAGGGACAATATGAATGTAATTGATGAGTTACTTGATGAATTGTCTGTTAAAGTTTCTGATCTGTCAGGTAACGCTCTTAACCCTAATCTGGCAACGGACACGGGTTAGGGGTGTTACATTTGGTTGGTATCAGAGCTACGGTTTAGTCGATTCTCGGTCTAACGTAGCATGTCAGAGTCTAGCTATACATGCCATAATTCTAAATTGTGATAGTGTGATGAATCCTGACGTATAAAATGTGATTTTTGTATAGTAATGGATCCCGAAAGAGCCGTAGCTGATGACATAGAAAGTAATGCGCCTACTCCCGCGCAAGGGACAGTGCCCTCTGATCTGAGACCGGCTACTAACGGTCAAGGGGAAGAAGCTAAGCAAGCTTTCTTCCAAATGATGAGTGAATGGTTCACTCAATTTGTAAAGAATAATCCGAATGTTTCACAACCCCCGCCCCCAGTTAATCCCCCTCAAACCTCGGTTGTGCCTCCAGTGATGGGTACAAATCTGTTGAATAAGCCTCCGGTTGACAAGATTCGCAAGTATGGGGCTGAAGAGTTCCGAGCTACCAATGATGATAACACCGAGAAAGTCGATTCTGAAACTCGTAATGAAAGAAAAAGATTGGTGAGTAATTTTTCTCAACCTTTAACGAAGAAATATAGAGATGCAAACAATAGATCAAATGCTTCATTTGGACATGCTAATAGAGATCGTGTGAGACCAAATGTTGGCTTGAGAACTCAAGCTCTAATTGAATCAAATGATGGAAGTACTAAAAGCAACATACCTGAGTGTAGACAGTGTGGAAGACGACATGTGGGAAAATGTTGGGGAAAGTATAACAATAGAGTTTGTTATAAATTTGGATCACGAAATCACTTCATTCGAGATTGCCCAAAGATGGCGAGTGTTGGAAATGTCAGATCCGAGCGACTTAAGTGTAAGCGTTATGGTAAAAGACATTCGGGAAATTGTAGATTGAATAATCAAGCTTGCTTCAGATGTGGATCGTTAGATCATTTTATTCGAGACTGTCCAGAGTCTGTTGAATAAGAGACTACTCAAAATCCAAGATCGGATAACGCCCCAGAGAGAGATAGACCTTCCCGAAATACAAGAAATGTCAGTAGTAGTCAAAGGTCTACGAGGGATACTGTTGCAAAATCTAAATTTAGAGAGCAAACTAGAGCGTATGCTATTCGAGCTTGTGAGGAAGCTTCATCTTCAGATATTATTACGGGTACGTTTACTCTTTATGACACTTTTGTGATTTCATTGATAGACCTTGGCTCAACTCATTCGTATATATACCTAAATCTAGTAATCAGTAAGACTTCTTCTGTAGATTCTACTGAATTTGTTGTAAAAATATCAAAACCCTAAGTAAAAGTGTCCTAGTTAACAAAATATGCAAGAACTGCCCATTAATGTTTCGAGATATCTGTTTTCCTGCTAACCTGATGCTATTACCATATGATGAGTCTAACATAAGTTTGGGTATGGACTGGTTGATACTACATGCTGCTGTTGTAAATTTTAAAAGAAAGATTATAGATTTGAGATGTCAAAATGATGAAACAGTTCGGATTGAGTTAAATGATTTGAATGGTTAAATGTGACTGAATCTATCCATCTGTCTGGAAACAAATTTTGAATGTACATGTTTGAATTGAGGAATAGTCTGAAGAAGAATTCATTTTCTTGAAGACTTGATACTGAATTATATTTATAGGAACGATTCTATCTGGGAAACACTGTGATAAATTAAAGTTAGTTTGATTGTTGAAGTTTTCTTACAGACGGAAATAATTTCAATCCAAATATCACTTTTAGTTTAGTCTGAGGTTAATAAAGAGATTACGATCTTTATCCTTGTGTTGATGAATGAAAGGTCTGAACTTGGTACAACAAGGCTAGCTTCAATTGTCGAAAAACTTTTGAGTCTATAAGTGATTCTTTTCTGAGGAAAATGATTATGGTTTGGAATATTTTGTTTTGGCAATGAATAAATGATTATTTAGTGAAGTCATGAAATTCAGAAGTGAGTCAGCAAACTATAAGTTAAAAAGGAGTTTAACATAAATTGATTTCTAATTCGGAATCACAGATGTGATATCGATGTTTGTTTGTTATTTCGAAATAGAGTGTGTATGTTGAAAAGTTCTATAAAAGTTTATAACAGATATGTGATGTCAGAAAGTTGATATTGTAATAATAGCAAAACGAGCTCAGTGTGATTCGAATTCTGATTCTGAATTTCATGTTGTTGATGATTGTTTGAGATTTAGAGATCGTATCTATGCACCAAGAAAATCTGAGTAGTTACAACCAATTCTAAGTGAGGCTCATAATAGTTGTTTATCTATTCATCCGGAAGGTACTAAAATGTATCATGATTTGAAGCAACACTATTGGCGGTCTGGTATGAAACGATATATTTCTGATTTTGTGTTGAAATGTTTAATCTGTCAGCAAGTTAAAGTTGAACATCAAGTTCCATCTGGTTTGTTATAATCGATACTGATTCCCAAGTGGAAATGGGATAAAGTGACAATGGACTTTGTCTCTAGTTTGCCCCTGACTCCGAGAAAGAAAGATGCGATTTGGGTCGTAATTGATATATTGACGAAATCTGGTCATTTTATTCCGGTACAATCTGATTACTCAATTGATAGATTAGCCGAGCGTTGTATTTCTGAGATTGTAAGATTGCACGGAGTACCACTAACTATTGCATCAGATAGAGACTCGAGGTTTACATCACGATTCTAGAAGAAATTGCAAGAAGCTTTAGGCACGAAGTTACATTTCAGTACAGCTTTTCATCCACAAACAGATGGTCAATCTGAGCGGATTATTCAGATTCTTGAAGATATATTAAGATGTTGCATTCTTGAGTTTGATGGTACGTAAGAACAGTACCAACCATTGATTGAATTTGCATACAATAATAGTTTTCGGTTAAGCATCAAAATGGCACCATATGAAGCTTAGTGAAAATAAGCTACATGGAGTTGATTTGATAAAAGATTCAGAACAGAAAGCGAAACTGATCCGAGATTGTTTGAAAACAGCATCTGATCATCAGAAGTCTTATGTGGATTTAAAACGAAAAGATATAGGATTTGAGATCGGCGACAAAGTATTTTTGAAAGTGTCTCCGTGGAAAAAGGTACTCCGATTCGGACGTAAAGGTAAGTTGAGTCTGAGGTTCACCGGACCGTATGAGATTATTGAACGTGTCGGGCCTGTTGCATATAGATTAAGGTTGCCCTCTGAATTAGAAAAGATCTACAATGTGTTTCATGTCTCGATGCTCCGTAAATATCGGTCCGATCCGTCACATGTGATTACTCCATCTGAAATTGAAATCCGATCTGATATTTCATACGAAGAGGAACCGATCCGTATCTTAGCTCGTGAAGTAAAAGAATTAAGAAACAAGAGAATTCCGTTAGTAAAAGTATTGTGGAGTCGACATGGAATAAAAGAGGCTATGTGGGAGCCCGAAGATTCATTCAGACAGCAATATCCGACTTTGTTTAACGGTAAGATTTTCGGGGACGAAAATCCCTAAGGGGGGAGAATTGTAACATTCTGGTTTATACCCTAGTCGGAACAGTGGTTTCGGGACTACTAATCCGAGTTCAAATAATATTTTAATAGTATTTTATGTGTCTCTGATAAGTGATTATACATGTGTTAAAGTTTCGTAAGTTAATTTGTTCGTTTGTGTGTTTAATTGGACCAAAGGACTGAAATGCATTAAATGTGAAAGTTGCTTGCTATTTGTTAAAGTACCAACGTGTTGTGACTTTGTAAAGGTGGAGGCCTTATATGGCAATTAAGCCAATTCTATGGATGGTGGACGGCAATGAGTGATGATATGTATATATTATATGTTTATTATAATTACTTTATTAGTTAAATTTATTTTATATCTATTTTATAAGTTATGTTAATATTATTATATTATAAGAGTTTATAAAAAAAGAAACATGAGTAAGTGGCCTCATTTTTATCACCTTCTTGCCGAAAACACAAAGAAAAGGAAAGAGCTTAAGCTTGTTAAGGTTCGGTTGTTTGAGAGCTTAAATTCAAGGTATGTTTTAGTCGGTTTTCGATAATTTCTACGTTTTTGCAATCGTTATTTGAGAGCTACAAAACCCATGTATTAATTTTGTGTATTGGTGATGTTCATGAGATATACCATTGTTGATATGTTGAGCTTTGTGATGGTTTATGGTGTTAAATGAAAGATGTGAGCTAGATGAACAAACTTTGTTCTTGAATTTTTGATGAATTTATCTAATTAGGGTTAAATTGAGAAAATATTATTTTTGAGGAAAAAATTGCAAATTTGACGAAAAATATTGGCTTGTATGAGGTGTATAAGCATTCGGCTAAGCATGTGTAAGTATTAATTTTGTGAATTTGATGTTTTGAGAAAGATGGACTAAATTGATAGATTGTGCAAATGTGAGGGTTAAATTGCAAATAGCCCTAAATGTGTGTCCTTGGATTGAATTGAATGAATAAGTGAATAAAAGAGTTAATTCTGAATATGTATAGATCAAGAACCGAGGAAAACGGACTTAGATCGCGGGAAAGCGAAAGTAACCGAGTAGTCGTTTCTGTTTCTGTTAAATCGAATCCGAGGTAAGTCATATTGCAAATAAATGTTGTTATATTGAATTGAGCTTATTTATAAGATTATTGATGAAAATGAATGCTTATGAGATGCTTTGTATTTGAATTCCGAGTTATGGATGATACAGTGTTAAGTCCGAGAAGTCCCATATGAACCTAGGAATATATAGGATTAGCTATGTCATGATATAGGTATTTGTTCTGTTTTATCATGTAAGACTACGTCTGGGACGTTGGCATTAATTTGAAATTTCATGTAAGATCACGTCTGGGACGTTGGCATTGATTTGAAATTTCGTGTAAGACCACGTCTTGGACGTTGGCATTGATTTGAAATTTCGTGTAAGACCATGTCTGGGACGTTGGCATCGATATGATCTATACGTGTAAGACCATGTCTGGGACATCGGCATCGTATTAATTCGTATAAGACCCTGTCTGGGACAGTGGCATCGATATCTAATTACATTTAAGACCACATCTGGGACGTTGGCATCGATATGATCTATACGTATAAGACCATGTCTGGGACATCGGCATCGTATTAATTCATATAAGACCTTGTCTGGGACAGTGGCATCGATATTTGATTACATTTAAGACCACGTCTGGGATGTTGGCATCGATATGAGCTATACGTGTAAGACCATGTCTGGGACATCGGCATCGTATTAATTCGTATAAGACCCTAACTGGGACAGTGGCATCGATACCTGATTACATTTAAGACCACGTCTGGGACGTTGGCATTGTATAACTATTCCGGGCACTTTATGTGTTCTATTAGATTACAAACGGTTCAATGGTCAAGTTCAAGAAATGAATGAATATGTAAATTGTATACTTGTTTCAGGTATGTTAGATAAGTACACTTTGTGTGTATAAGAAGGTAAGTATTTTCTTAAACTTACCTAAATGAATTATGTATTTGAATATGAGAATATAAGTGTGTTATATGGATTGAAATGCTATGAACTAATAAAGTATGTAGTGATATGCAAGTTTGAAAGATGAATGGTCTAAGTAAATGTATTAAGAAGAATTATGATGATGCAATTGAGCCATTAGTGAATTTAGATTGATTATATGTTTTGGATGTATATATGCTAAGTTTATTTGTATATGGCTTACTAAGCTTTTGAAAGCTTACTTTGTGTGTGTGTTTTCTCTGTTTTATAGATCGTAAAAGTTACTGAAGGCTCGGGGACCATCGAGGATCGTCATCACACTACTAAACCTATTTTGGTACATTTTGGAAATGTATAAAGCTAGATATGGCATGTATAGGCTAGCATTTGGTATAAGTTTGTTATATGAATTTAGCCATGTGATTTGGCTAGTTATGATGTTGGGAATTTGCTTGAAAGAATGTGATATATGACGTATGTTTTGGTATGGTTAGTTGAGGCATAATATGGTCAAGTTTTGATTAAGTGAATGAATGAAATATGTTTGTGACGAGATGAGTTTTAACCTTGTATTTTAGTATGTTTGGAATTGGTATTGAATGTATAGATTGAATGGTTAAATTGGGTATGTTTTTGTGTGTCATTTGAGTATGAAATGAGTTGGCAAACATTGCTTGTAGATGTGACCTATGTGGGTGGCATTTTTGGCCTTGCAAATGGCCTATAATGTCACACGGTTGTGGCACACGGGCGTGCCTAGTGACCGTGGGGCTAAGTCAGTAGCTAGCCTAATAGCACACGACCAAGATACACGGGCGTGTCTAATAGCCGTGTGAGAAAGTCAGTATATGGCCTAAGAATACACGGCCTTAGCACACGGGCGTGCTTGGTGGCCATGGATGTGAAGTTAGATTCAACCACGGCCAAGGCACAAGGGCGTGTTTGGTGGCCGTGGATGTGAGTTCAGATTCGACCACGGGGAGGACACACGGGGGTGTCCAGCAGCCGTGGGAGGCACACGGCTTGCCTACACGGGCGTGTAACCCCTGAAACTTAGAAAAGTTTTAAATTTTTGAGGATATCTTTATGTGTTTCGGTTTAGTCCTGATCCGGTTTATAAGCATGTTTTGGGTCTCGATGACTTACTTAAGGGACAATATGAACGTAATTGATGAGTTACTTGATGAATTGTCTGTTAAAGTTTCCGATCTGTCAGGTAACGCTCTTAACCCTAATACGGCGACGGACACTGGTTAGGGGTGTTACACGGCCTATACGTTATGACCAAATCTGGCATGTCACATGGAATGGTTGTTAAAGAGCTTTCGCGTTCGTTAGAAACTTCGAGTTTTGATGCTTGTAAAAGTTAGCATTTTCTTTTATGACTTTCAAAAGTAAGAACAACGTTGCTTTTGTTACTAGTGATATTATTAATATTGCTATTTTGATTTTCTAAAAACTTGTGTAAAATAGAATTTAGATTCATTGAATTTTTGGAAAGGTGATATTTTAAAAACTGTTCCGAAGTTTAAGAGAAACCAAAGTTTATAGGTTATAAATTGTTCGTTAACATTTTGGAAAACAGCTATTAATATTTTAGAAAAATCCCGTATTGCACAATTAATACTGAGTAATAACCGAATTAAAACTAAAACCGAAATAAATCCCAGAGGCCTTATTACAGAACATAATCCCAAATTGAAATAAAATTTAAAGTAAAGTAAAATGTAATTTACTGAAGTAATGATGTATGGCCACCGTAGAGTCTGCCTCGGCTCCAAATCCTCAAAGCTAGGGATTACCTGCAAAATTAAGCAGAGGGGTGAGTTACAAGAACTCAGTGTGTAATTCCCCAATCGGACATTAATTGGGCCTAAGCCCACAGAAGCAGATTGGGCCTTAGCCCTCACATAAGCAATCTGGCCAAAGCCCATACGGAGACGAATTAACCTTGGCCCTATCAACATGGTATAACAAATAATGAATGCAATGCAATGTAACCCAGCCCAGCCTAGTAATCCATCCGCTACACACCACCCGTATCCAACCTAACACACCTGTGGGGATTTCTACAATCAACCCTTCATACGCTACACACCTCGATGGCAGTCACGCTGCTCATCGCCGAAATCGTGGCAGAGCCACCGAAATATGTGGCAGAGCCACTGAAATATGTGGCAGAGCCACCGAAATATGTGGCAGAGCCACCGGATTGCACTTCCCCGATCATCAATATCCCAATCCCATGCAGAATGTCATGTATGCAAAGCATATATCAAATATGATGTATAAGATGAATTACCATCATAACTAGATAAACAGAATACACACAATCATGCTAATCAACCCTTAAGGGTATAATAGTAATTTTACCCAACGAGGGTATTTCAGTAATTTACCTACCAGGGTTATTTCGGTAATTTACCCTCCAGGGATATTTTGGTAATTTACCCTCCAAGGGTGTTTCGGTAATTATACCCACTAAGGGTATTTCGGTAATTATACCTATCGAGGGTATTTCGGTAATTATACCCATCGAGGGTATTTCGGTAATTTTGTCAACCCATCAGAAGGGCTACAGTTGCCTCGAGCGACTCAATTATTCTAAATAGAGATAACGATGTGAATGGGCCTAAGGCCCAAACTCGGCCCAAGTGGGCCCACACGCTCGTGTGGCTACCATCACCGTGTGACCAGCATTTCGTCATTTGCCGCTATACAGCTAGAGTAGGGCGAAATACACACCTGATAGGAATCTAGAGTTAATCCACGCTCCGAACACTCCTATGCCCAAATGCCAACCAAGGTATGCTTACTCTCCTCATGGTTTGCTCTATTTAAAGCTAGCTTCTCATCTTCCCTCTTGCTATCTTTCCGATGTGGGATCCTTCCTTTAGTAGAGTTTAAATCCAACACAAACTCTGGCCGTCCAATCCGCAAAATAAATACTCCCTTGCTTGTCATGAGATTCGAACCCAGGCTCCCATGTAGCATAATCCACGCCGCTAGCCACTTTACCAACTAGCTCATTGTTGTCTTAAAACATGCGCAACTTAATATAAGTCTATGGCCAAAGTCTAAGTTCATTTAAAAAGAAAAACAAAATGTAAGCGCCAAGACTTGAACCTTGGACCCCTTGCTCCCATTATGGCGTCACTTCTTTGCTCCCTAAGTGGCGTCACTTTTGCCACTTCACCACAACTCCTCTTGTGTCATTTTTCTCCTCATTTTATTCTTAAAGCCTACCTTCTAACTCCCAGGGTTTTATTCACCTAAAACCAAAATTTTTCCTAAAGCTCAAGTTTGATCCCGGGATTTCATGGAAGCCCCCTAACCTTCTAAAAATCACTCACCTAATAGGTCCAACTTGCTTTAGTGCTGTTCTCTTGTTCCCAAAAATTTTTAAACATACCCACGCCCAAGGCCCAATGGGCCCAAATTCTACTAGGCCCAAATTTGGGTCGTTACAAATCTACCCCCTTAAAGAAATTTTGTCCTCAAAATTTCCAACTATCTAACAGTCGTTTAACACAGACTACTCTACTACGCTGCCGCTATGCATTCTGATTCTAATATCCCTATCATATTCTAACTAGAATTTGGAACTCCCTACACATACTCAAAACACCTAACCATTAAAGCAGACAGATATCCCATACGCAATCAATTTCTATATCCAAACATCACATCCAAATCAAACACACACAGAATAACTACCAAAAATACAGTCATTACAGCATATAACAGAGTAAAATGTTAGGAAACTTACGGATTTGGTGCCAGAGACCCGTGGTGCCATACTTCCCGGAAAGACATGTATTTTTAAACCATTTTCAAACAACTTTTTGGAAAACGTTTTTGAACCCATTCCACAGCCGAGTTTTGCAACTTGGCTCTGATACCAAAAAATGTAACACCCCAAACCCGGCCTATACGTTATGACCAAATCTGGCATGTCACATGGAATGGTTATTAAAAAGTTTTCGCGTTCGTTAGAAACTTCGAGTTTTGATGCTTGTAAAAGTTAGCATTTTCTTTTATGACTTTCAAAAGTAAGAACAACGTTGCTTTTGTTACTAGTGATATTATTATTGCTATTTTGATTTTCTAAAAACTTGTGTAAAATAGAATTTAGATTCATTGAATTTTTGGAAAGGTGATATTTTGAAAATTGTTCCGAAGTTTAAGAGAAACCAAAGTTTATAGGTTGTAAATTGTTCGTCAACATTTTGGAAAACAGTTATTAATATTTTAGAAAAATCCCGTATTGCACAATTAATACTGAGTAATAACCGAATTAAAACTAAAACCGAAATAAAATCCCAGAGGCCTTATTACAGAACATAATCCCAAATTGAAATAAAATTTAAAGTAAAGTAAAACGTAATTTAATGAAGTAACGATGTATGGCCACCGTAGAGTCTGCCTTGGCTCCAAATCCTCAAAGCTAGGGATTACCTGCAAAATTAAGCAGAGGGGTGAGTTACAAGAACTCAGTGTGTAATTCCCCAATCGGACATTAATTGGGCCTAAGCCCACAGAAGCATTGGGCCTTAGCCCTCACATAAGCAATCTGGCCGAAGCCCATACGGAGACAAATTGGGCCTTGGCCCTGTCAACATGGTATAACAAATAATGAATGCAATGCAATGTAACCCAGCCCAGCTGATAAACCGAAATAGTAACATATTTTAATCCCATATTTAGCATACTTTTGGATGAATTATCCCTTATTTTATGTAAAAAGGTGCTCTTAATCCTTTCTTTTCATGTTTTATACTCAGGAAAGCACCGTGGGATGAAAAGAACGCAAAACGGGCTTAAAACGAGATAAATGGGCCAAAGCCTGAAATCGACACGGCCTGGACCAAAGATCACACGGCCGTGCCTCCTTAAAGATCTCGAACATGGCTTGGACCACGATTTACACGGTCATGCCTCATCAACGAAGTCCACACGGTCTGGCCACGATTCACACGGGCGTGTGCCAGAGGCCGTGCCCTACCGCGGCCAAGAGGAGTTTTACTCGGATTTGGATGCTTGGAGGCAAAGAAACACACTCCAAAGTATAATTAAACCCCCAATTAGGAATTGCACTCAAATTAAGATACTTGGAGGCCAAGTAACACATCTCAAAGCCTATATAAACACCCTAGGGGAAACTTAATTGAGGGAGTTCGGCAGAAGCCCTCTGTCAGGGCGGTCAGCTAGGCCAAGGAGCCGAGCCGAAAAGGTCAGATTTGTGGGAAACTCTCAAGGGATAGCCAGTTGATCCATCTCAAAGAAGCCGAAATTCTACTCAAGACGGAGGATCTCCTCTTCAATTCCTTCAAGGGGTTTTAGGGATTTCTTATGTTTTGTTTTATCTTTTCTTCTGAGATGTTTTCCTTTATTGTTATGAACTAAACCCTTCAGATACCTGAAGGGGGATGAAACCTAGATGAATCTTGTTATTGTTTTCTGAACTATATGATAAGTATTTGATTTGTTCTTGTATATGTGTGCTTAATTCTTGTGTTGATATTTCGCGGATATTAATTCAAGTATGATGTGCTTAGGTGGTGGAGCAAAAGTCCCTACTTAAGAGTAGATCTAGCATAATTAAGCGGAGTTGATCGCGCGCCTAGAGATAGGGTGACGATATTTTGGCGGATTAGGGTGAAACCTAATATGGGAGTCTATAGATCGATTTACTACTATTCTAGGGGTTATTAATGGGAAAGAGATTTCAATTAATTAACCTAGGGTTAGACGTTATTCGCCTCGAGAGAGGGTTTAATATACGTTAGGGAGTCCTACGGATCAAGTCAAGTGAATAAATCGTTCGGTTCAAGTGTTAGATAACAAGTGGAGTCTAGGTGGATTCTTCCTAAGGGTATCGTCTTAATCAACTGAGTTTTTTCCAAGTATTTCCCCAATTCATTCTTTTTGTCTTTGCGTCTTTAGCTTAGCAATTAGTTAATTTAGATTAATAAACAACTTCACTTATTTTAGGCTAAATAATAGAAAGAAAGTTACTATTAGTACTTTTAGTTCCTTTGGGTTCGACAATCCGGTCTTGCCTAAGCTATACTACTGTTTGATAGGTGCACTTACCTCAATCGTTGTCATAGTTAGTTTCCAGGTTCGATCATTATCTTTATAAATTTTAAAACTCTGACTTCACAGCGATCAAGTTTTTGTCACCGTTGCCGGGGAACTAAAATATTAAGAAAACTCTATTTTTATTACTTTAGCCATTATTATTATTTTTATTTTTATTATTATTTTTATTATTATTATTTTTTACTTTGCTAAATTTTCTTTTATTTGCTTTTGTCAGGAAGATTTTAGTTTATAGAGAAAATGTCATTGAATAACTATCAGTGGCAAGTTACAAGGACAAGGTCAGCCAAAACAGCCAGTGTCTTCAACCTCGACGTACACCCAATAATGCAAAATGACTCAAATCTAGAAGGCATGGAAAATCATGAGTACCCACCCTACGGATATGGCATGGAGAACGAACAAGTCCACTATATGGGCAACTATGCTAGACCTCAAAATAATTTTTATGATAACACTTATAATGCAGGTTGGAGGTACCATCCCAATTTCTCATGGGATGATCAAAATTTTCAACAACCACCTCACCAACAGGAAGAAAAGTCGAACATTGAAGAGATGCTGACAAAATTCATGGCAGCCATAGATAACCGTCTCCAAAAAACTGAGACAACACTTAATGACCAACAAGCATCGATCAAAGGGATCAAGAACCAAGTTAGGGAACTTACTGAGTCAGTTGGGGAACTTTTAAGTCAGTTATACAACTTGCTAAGCTGATCTCAGAACTACCACAAGAAAGGTTGCCAAGCAATACTGAAACTAACCCGAGAGAGCAAAATCAAGCCATTCACGATAGTGAAGGGTTAGACGAACCAAACCCAAGGGAAGAACCTGTGGTAAGTGAAGGTAAGGTTGAAGTGTGCCATGATATGCCAAAACCGACAATTACAGAGTACCAACCTCGTGTGCCATATCCCGATGCAATAAAGAAAGACCACGGAGAGGAAGAATTCGGTGAATTCACACTTCGTGTAGACGATTTAAACAATTACTCTTCAAGCTCTTGACTCACTAGGACATCGAGTAATAAAGGTACGAACGTTAATTCTATTGATAACCATTTGGTTCAACCTTCTTTACAGGAAGCATCACGAAATCACCTAGCTGAGCAAGATCTTAGACCTCGTACCCATAAAGAAATAATTCATGAAGAACTAAGGCTTCAGGTCGATGAACTAGACGAGTGGAAAACACACTTTAAAGAGAAACTAGGAATACACGAAGTGAAACCAAAGAAAACCCCAGACGAGCTGATAGGAACAACAAATCACTTCAAAATAGGGGATCAGGTATTGTTGAATAAGGAAGACCCTCGAATCACCAATTCAGATCTCAAGAAAAATGAAGAAATCACTTTTGAGGTACTTAATCTCTTCTTATACGGCACAGTCGAGGTAAGCAATCCTAAATTCAACACTTTTGAGGTAAACATTACTCGACTTAAACTATTTATCAAAAACCGAATTGATCGCATGAGAAAGGATTTTCACCTCCTCAAACCACCATGACCATACGAATGAGAGGTAAAGTCTAGCTTAAGACTATAAACGAGCGCTTCTCGGGAGGCAACCCGAGCACTAACCCCATTAATTTTTACATTTTTTTTAATTCTTCTTTTAATTTTATTTTTCCTTTTTAGCACCTAACTATAAACTAACCAAAGTGCAGATTTCCAGACCACGCGGCCTTACACACGGCCGTGGCCGTGGCCGTGTGGCCACCACAGAAAGGTACAAGGGCGGGGGCAACCACCAGATCCATAATTTTTATTTAACCACCTTCTTCCTTTTTCTTTTCCAGTTGTTTTTCTTTTTTTCATCTTCCATTATTTACTTTTATTTTTATTTTTATTTTTATTTCTTTTAATTTTCTTTTAATTTCTTTATTATTTTCTTCTTATTATTCATTCCATTTAGATTTAGCTTAGGATACAATAAAATTAGGATGGCTGCTTCGAGGGCTCAAACAGTTCAAGACACTCCCCCACGTTCACCTTTGCCAATTCCTATCCGGTTTCTTTTCATTGACTCCATCCAAAATTCAGGAAGTTTCACTTCTCTCCCTATCTTATGATTTTATTATTATATTGCTATTATCTATCTTTGTAGATTGAGGGCAATGTACATCTTAAGTGTGGGGGGAGTTAACTATAGTATCATTTGAAAATCCTTGAATTATGTATTGTCTTAAAGTAAGTTTCTCATATTATGATTAGAATGAAAATTTCCCTGATTTATGATTTTTTTTAATGTGTCTTGGATTAAGTCATTGATAATTGTGCATTGATGATTAAATTTGAAGGATACTAAAGAATCAAGCATGATAAGTCTATTTTTCAGAAAATTAAAAAAAATTTTAGGTTGTCTACCTGAATTTGAATATTACTTTGAAGTTTGAAATTTACAAGGTTGATATCAAAATACCCATAATTTTTGTGAGATTTTGAGCCTTATAGAGCATAAATTCTTTTTCTTGCTCACTTTATTGATTATGAGTATGTCAACATTGATTTGTTATTCTAAAACTTGCCTCGTTTATACATATCGAGACCACACCTATGATTTGATATACAGAGATGATTAAGGCACCTAGGTTTTAACCCACTAACTCCATTAAAAGCCTACCTTTACAATTAACCCCTAGTGAACCCCTTTTAATCCTAACAACCCTTTTTATTGACATAACCACTAATATTAACCCAAAACCCTTTGTATTTATTATCACCATTCTTTTTTGACTTCCCTTATATCGAGATTTGATTTGATTAAGCTACCTAATTATTTCATCTTAGTATATGAATAGATGTATTATATATATTAAAAAAACAAAAAAAACGAAGTAGATTCATTATTAGTTAAGTGATTAAGTGAGCTTATACGTTTGAATTCCAAATATTAAAGAAGAAGCTCGTATTATTAGTTTAAAGTTTCAATCCATTATGTAATTATTCAGTTTCTTATTTCTAGTTAGGTATTTTATCAATTCAATCTCGATTCTAACCTTCTAATTCAGCCTCTATCCACACCTTAACCCTAGCCCCGTTACAACCCTAATTAAATACCTTTTGATTTGTGCATCATCTCATATTATAGTGGTGGAGATTTGATTTTCAGGCAAGCCTATGGGATTAACTTTTCATGTTCGACTTTTGAGTGCTTTTTCCTGAACCTTAAACACTTTGAGTGATTTGAGTGAATCTCTAGTGAGGATGTCAATCCTTGTCAGTTTTGAATTAAAGGTAATTATTTAGATAAGAGGAGATGCCTATGTTTTTCGAGCTACAAATCTATGACTTAGATTGTTTGAATCCTTAGGACTCTTTGAATTGGATTATCCATGTATAAATGATCTCTGAATTATGATGAAACATTGTTGATAGGAATTATGAATTATAGAAAGTTCGTTTTAATTGTAAGTTGAGAATTTTGCTTGAGGACAAGCAAAAGCTTAAGTGTGGGGGTATTTGATAAACTGAAATAGTAACATATTTTAATCCCACATTTAGCATACTTTTGGATGAATTATCCCTTATTTTATGTAAAAAGGTGCTCTTAATCCTTTCTTTTCATGTTTTATACTCAGGAAAGCACCAGGGGATGAAAAGAATGCAAAACGGGCTTAAAACGGGACAAATGGGCCAAAGCATGAAATCGACACGGCCTGGACCAAAGATCACATGGCCGTGCCTCCTTAAAGATCTCAAACACGGCTTGGACCATGATTTACACGGCCGTGCCTCATCAATGAAGTCCACACGATCTGGCCACGATTCACACGGGCGTGTGCCAGAGGCCGTGCCCTGCCGCGGCCAAGAGGAGTTTTCCTCGGATTTGGATGCTTGGAGGCAAAGAAACACACTCCAAAGTCTAATTAAACCCCCAATTAGGAATTGCACTCAAATTAGGATACTTGGAGGCCAAGTAACACATCTCAAAGCCTATATAAACACCCTAGGGGGTAACTTAATCAGGGGAGTTCGTCAGAAGCCCTCTGTCAGGGCGGTCAGCTAGGCCAAGGAGTCGAGCTGAAAAGGTCAGATTTGTGGGAAACTCTCAAGGGATAGCCAGTTGATCCATCTCAAAGAAGCCAGAATTCTACTCAAGACGGAGGATCTCCTCTTCAATTCCTTCAGGGGGTTTTAGGGATTTCTTATGCTTTGTTTTATCTTTTCTCTGAGATGTTTTCCTTTATTGTTATGAACTAAACCCTTTAGATACCTGAAGGGGGATGAAACCTAGATGAATCTTGTTATTGTTTTCTGAACTATATGATAAATATTTGATTTGTTCTTGATTATGTGTGCTTAATTCTTGTGTTGATATTTCATGGATATTAATTAAAGTATGATGTGCTTAGGTGGTGGAGCAAAAGTCCCTGCTTAAGAGTAGATCTAGCATAATTAAGCGGAGTTGATCGTGTGCCTAGAGATAGGGTGACGAGATTTTGCCGGATTAGGGTGAAACCTAATATGGGAGTCCATAGATCGATTTACTGCTACTCTAGGGGGTTATTAATGGGAAAGAGATTTCAATTAATCAACCTAGGGTTAGACGTTATTCGCCTTGAGAGAGGGTTTAATAAACATTAGGGAGTCCTACAGATCAAGTCAAGTGAATAAATCGTCTGGTTCAGTCTTAGATAACAAGCGGAGTCTAGGTGGATTCTTCCTAAGGGTATCGTCTTAATCAACTGAGTTTTTTCCAAGTATTTCCCCAATTCATTCTTTTTGTCTTTGCGTCTTTAGCTTAGTAATTAGTTAATTTAGATTAATAAATAACTTCACTTATTTTAGGCTAATTAATAGAAAGAAAGTTAGTATTAGTACTTTTAGTTCCTTTGGGTTCGACAATCCGGTCTTGCCTAAGCTATACTACTGTTCGATAGGTGCACTTGCCTCAATCATTGTCATAGTTAGTTTCCAGGTTCGATCATTATCTTTATAAATTTTAAAACTCTGACTTCACAGCGATCACCAGCCTAGTAATCCATCCGCTACACACCACCCGTATCCAACCTAACACGCCTGTGGGGATTTCTACAATCAACCCTCCATCTGCTACACACCTCGATGGTAGTCACGCTGCTCATCACCGAAATCGTGGCAGAGCCACCGAAATATGTGGCAGAGCCACCGGATTGCACTTCCCCGATCATCAATATCCCAATCCCATGCAGAATGTCATGTATGCAAAGCATATATCAAATATGATGTATAAGATGAATTACCATCATAACTAGATAAACAGAATACACACAATCATGCTAATCAACCCTTAAGGGTATAATAGTAATTTTACCCAACGAAGGTATTTCAAGAATTTACCTACCGTGGTTATTTTTAGGTAATTTACCCTTCAGGATATTTTGCAAATTTACCCTCCAAGGGTGTTTCTGAATTATACCCACTAAGGGTATTTCGTAATTATACCTATCGAGGGTATTTCGGTAATTATACCCATCGAGGGTATTTCGCTAATTTTGTCAACCCATCAGAAGGGCTACAGTTGCCTCGAGCGACTCAATTATTCTAAATAGAGATAACGATGTGAATGGGCCTAAGGCCCAAACTCGCCCAAGTGGGCCCACACGCTCGTGTGGCTACCATCGCCGCAGTGGCCTGGCATTTCGGCATTTGCCGCTATACAGCTAGAGTAGGGCGAAATACACACCTGATAGGAATCTAGAGTTAATCCACGCTCCGAACACTCCTATGCCCAAATGCCAACCAAGGTATGCTTACTCTCATCAAGGTTTGCTCTATTTAAAGCTAGCTTCTCATCTTCCCTCTTGCTATCTTTCCGATGTGGGATCCTTCCTTTAGTAGAGTTTAAATCCAACACAAACTCTGGCCGTCCAATCCGCAAAATAAATACTCCATTGCTTGTCATGAGATTCGAACCCAGGCTCCCCTGTAGCATAATCCACGCTGCTAGCCACTTTACCAACTAGCTCCTTGTTGCCTTAAAACATGCGCAACTTAATATAAGTCTATGGCCAAAGTCTAAGTTCATTTAAAAAGAAAAACAAAATGCAAGTGCCAAGACTTGAACCTTGGACCCCTTGCTCCCATTATGGCGTCACTTCTTTGCTCCCTAAGTGGCGTCACTTTTGCCACTTCACCACAACTCCTCTTGTGTCATTTTTCTCCTCATTTTATTCTTAAAGCCTACCTTCTAACTCCCAGGGTTTTATTAACCTAAAACCAAAATTTTTCCTAAAGCTTAGGTTTGATCCCGGGACTTCATGGAAGCCCCCTAACCTTCCAAAAATCACTCACCTAATAGGTCCAACTTGCTTCAGTGCCATTCTCTTGTTCCCAAAAATTTTAAACATACCCACGCCCAAGGCCCAATGGGCCCAAATTCTACTAGGCCCAAATTCGGGTCGTTACAGGCACTCATCTCTCGTACGAGGCCCCCAAGACGGAATTGGATCATGCCTGGGTCGTCAAAGTTGGTCATCACCGTCTGAAGGTGGAATGTGGAACAGAGTTCCAAAGTGAGCTCTAGGTATGTCGGCTCTACAATCTCAAAGAAGTGCCCCCACGGGTCGGTAGTCAGGAGGGCCCGGACGGTATCGGCTAGTTGAACCTGCTCCAAGGCGGCCCAATCAATGCTCCCCCCATGCTGAGGGGTTGCGCGCAAAGTAACTGAAAGAGCTCCTCTTCGGGTTTCGAAGAAAACTGTAGGAAGGGGTGGCGTACTTCGGCAGAAGCGCTTGAGGAGGTCGCACCGGCACCCTTCCATTTTTTTGAATCGAGAACGACAGTCTTCTTCCCATATGGGGGAGTCATTATGTACCTGCAAAAGATGTACAATAATCAAGTATCATTAACAAGCCGAGGATGTAAGATCCTACAAATCATTATATTATTGTGACAAGAATCAAAAATTGATAATCCTAAAACTAAGAACACATAATTCTATTGGATAATGAGAAAGCAATATTAATGAAGAAAAAGAGAAATCAGCTAATTAATAATAAGACGACTTGTCTAACAAATAGAAATATCAGAATACTTAGCATTAAGAATTAGAGAAAATAAATATAGAATAAGAGAATAACAATTAACATAATCTATGAAAAAAAAAATCTAAAAATGCTAAAAGTAATGATGAAGAGAATAATAATTAAGAGAATAGAAAACTAAATAATAATAATAATAATGGAGGGGAAAAGCAATGGTGACCGACGGTGAGGTGGTGGGAAGAGGCACATGGTCGTGTTGGTGGCACGCGGGCTTGTCGTACTTACACGGGCGTGGACCGCGTACTGCACGTGTAGAGAAGAAAGGGAAAGAGGAAAAATGAGGGGAAGAGGAGGAAAAGGAAGTGAAGGGGTGAGGGTGAAGGGTTGCCAGTGGCCGAAATGGGAAAGGGAGATAGGTTGTTTGGGGAAAAACGGCTAGGGTTTTTTTGGGGGGAAATTTTGGGAAAGATGAGTCGTGTGATACTTTAAATAGGAAGTAGGGAACACGGTCAGGGGCCACGCCCGTGTGCCCTTTAATTAGCACGTGTGTTTCGAGAATTTTGAATTAGGGCGTATTTGAGTGTTAGACCACGCCCGTGTTCCCTGGGCGTGTTATGTCACACGGCCAAATCGCACGGCCGTGTGATGCTTCATTCGTTTATCCCACGCCCGTGTTTAAGGTCACACGCCTGTGGTAATTAGTCAGTATCGACCACGACCTAAAGGCACGGGCGTGTCCCACGCCCGTGTGATTCTTTCATTTTCAACCACAGCTTCTGGGCACGGGCGTGTCGCATGCCCGTGTCATTTACTCAGTATCAACCACGGCTGCATCGCACGGTCGTGGCACTTTTATCGCAGCCCGTGTTTTGAGTCAATTTTGACCACGGCCTCATCGCACGGCCGTGGTGTTTTATCATAGCCCGTGTTGGGGGGAAGTTTTTCTTCCTTGGCCCGCACGGTCTCCGCCACACCGATGTCTCTTCCCGTGGTGTCCACACGGCCACGGCCACGCCCGTGTGCTAGGCCGTGTGGGTAGGAAATCTTGCACCTATTAAATTGGTTAGTTCTTAGTTAGATGCTAAAAATCAAAATTATGGATGTTTAGTGAGGTTAATGCTCGGGTTGCCTCCCGAGAAGTGCTCGTTTAAAGTCTTAAGCTAGACTTACCCTATTTTCATTTCTATATGAAGGTTCACGGAGCTGAAAGTCCTCTCTCATATCCCTAAAATCTTCACCATTATATATTTTAAGTCGTTGACCGTTTACCTTGAATGTGCCATAAGTCGGATGAGTTACCTCAATTGTGCCATAAGGAAAAATGGTTTTGACTACGAATGGACCTGACCATCTTGATTTCAGCTTTCCAGGAAACAATTTGAGCTTTGAATTGTATAGTAGAACAAGATCTCCCACTTCAAATTGCTTCGATTATTTCAAACGAGCATCATGGTGTCGCTTTGTTGCCTCCTTATATAAATGTGAGTTCTCGTAGGCATTAGCTCGCCACTCATCTAGCTCGTTCAACTGCATCATTCTTTTCTCACCTGCAAGTTTAAGATCGTAATTTAAGAATTTTATAGCCCAAAATGATTTGTGCTCTAATTCAAATGGTAGATGACAACTCTTTCCTTAGACAAGTCTGAATGGGGATGTTCCTATGGGAGTTTTAAAAGCGGTTCTATAGGCCCATAAAGCATCGTCTACTTTTAATGCCCAATCTTTCCTGTTTGATTCTATTGTTTTCTCTAGAATACGCTTAAGCTCTCGATTTGCTACTTCCACTTGTCCACTGGTTTGAGGGTGATAAGGGGTAGCTATTCTGTGGTGTACTCCATATTTCTTTAAGACTTTATCAAATTGAGTATTACAAAAATGAGTACCCCTATCACTAATAATTGCTCTGGGTGTTCCAAATCGAGAGAAGAGTTTCTTAAGAAATCTCACTACCACTCTAGCATCATTAGTAGGTAAAGGTTGAGCTTCCACCCCTTTTGACATATAATCAACTGCTACTAAGATGTATTTATTCCCAAATGAGCTAGGGAATGGACCCATAAAATCAATACCCCATACATCAAATATTTCACATGATAGCATATATGTTTGAGGCATTTCATCGCATTTAGAGATATTACCTGTTCTCTGACATCTATCACAGGAAGCAACATACATGTTAGCGTCCTTGAACAGAGTGGGCCAATAAAAACCTGATTCGAGCGTTTTATGTGCTGTCCTAGTCCCACTGTAATGTCCTCCTGTTGGTCCTGAATGGCAATGTTCTAGGATTTTGGTTTCTTCTGCCTTTGTAACACATCTCCGAATTACTTGATCTGCACATATACGAAAAAGAAAAGGGTCCTCCCAAAAATAATTTTTCACATCAGCAAAGAATCGCTTCTTTTGGTGATGTGTTAACCCTTTTGGTAGGATGTTAGCAGCTAAGTAATTCGCAATATCTGCAAACCAGGGTACCTCGGAGTCGGATATAGCAAAGAGTTGTTCTTCAGGAAACGAGTCATTTATCTCACTCTCATCGAGTTCTTTGACATGTGGATTTTCAAGCCTAGAAAGATGGTCTGCCACAAGAATTTCAGCTCCTTTCTTATCCTGGATTTCCAAATCAAATTCCTGTAAGAGTAAAATCCATCTTATGAGTCGAGGTTTTACATCAGATTTAGTTAAAAGATAACGAAGAGGTGAATGGTTAGTGTAAACGACAACTTTAGATAATATCAAATACTGTCTAAATTTATCAAATGTAAAAACCACAGCTAGCAACTCTTTTTCTGTGGTGGTGTAATTTTCTTGTGCGGCCGTCAACGTCTTGCTAGCGTAATAAATCGGCTGAAAGTTCTTGTCTCTTCGCTGTCCTAAAACCGCACCTACTGCAAAATCACTCGCATCACACATTAGTTCAAAGGGTAAATTCCAATCAGGTGCAATTATAATTGGAGCATTTATTAATTTATTTTTGAGGGTATTAAATGCATCTAAACATTCCTGATCAAAATTGAAAGGCACATCTTTTTCTAGTAATTTTGTTAGAGGCTTATTTATTTTAGAAATGTAACACCCTGGTTTAGGGGCTGTGCATATGGGGTATAAATCAAGTGTTAGTAGGTTTTTGGGAGTGCTTGGTTGAGTTTTAGAGGCTCTAAGAATGTTGGGATGAGAAGGGAAGGCTTTGGAAAATTTAGATTTTTAGGGTAAAAAGGAATTGGGCCTAGGAGAATTGAGCCCAATGGGCCTTAGGCGTAGTAGCGTTTAAATTTTTGGAGAACAAGAGACCGGCTTAAATGCAAGTTGGACCTATTGGATAAGTGATTTTGGAAGGTTAGAAGGCTTCTATGAAGTCCCGGGATCAAATATTAGCTTTGAGGAAATTTTGGTTTTAGGTGAAAAAAAAAAAAACCCTGGAAGTTGGTAGGTAGGCCTTAAGAATAAAATGTGGGGAAAAATGACACAAGTGGAGTGTGTGGTGTAGTGGCAAAGTGACGCCACATAAGAGACAAGGGGGTGACGCCACAAGGGAAGGAAGGAGGTTCAAGTCTTGGCTTTTGCATTTTGGTTTTCTTTTTACTTGGACCTCGAATTTGGCTATAGTTTATATTTAGTTGCGCATGGTTTAAGACACAAGAGGAGCTTGTGGCCAAGTGGCTAGCAAAGTCAGTGGATTATGTTGCAAGGGAGCCTGGTTCGAATCTCATGAGAAGCAAGGGAGTATTTATTTTGCGGTGCGGACGGGAAGAGTTTCAGCTTGAATTTAAACTCTCATGACGAAGGGATCCTACATCGGAAAGATACAAAGAAGGAAGGTGAAGTGCTAGCTATATAAGGAGCATCCTAGGAGGAGAGTAAACACATCTTGGAGGGCGTTTGGGCACAAGAGTGGTCGGAGCGCTGATTAACACCGCAGTCCTATCGTGTGTGTAACTCTCTACTCTAGTTGTAGAGCGGCAAATGTCGAAGTTCCGGTCACGGCAATAGTAGCCACACGAGCGTGCGAGCGCACGTGTGGGGCTTCGACGCGATAGTTGAGGCCATAAGTAGTATTCTTGTGGGTTGGGTCGCTTGGGCGCGATGGGCGGCGTGGGCCCAATGGGCCCGTGGGTCCTTATGAGTAAATTGTGCGATTGTGTAGTATATAGTGAACTAGACTAGGTGGAACTTATATACGTGGCTAGATTTGTGTTAGGTGGGCCACACGAGCGTGTGGGCCCGAATGGGCCGAAATTGGGCTTTAGGCCCAATAGTCCATTTCGACCAGAAATGGTAGTTGGGTCGCTCGGGCGACATGGGCCTCTGGAATGGCCATTCCAGGTGCGAAATTACCGATATACCCTTGGTGGGTAAATTACGAAAATGCCCTTAGTAGGTAAAATTACGATTTTACCCTTAAAGGTTGATTAGCAAGGTAAGGGCGTGTTAGTTTTCTTTGTGCTATAGTTTTTGTCTTGGCCGAATGGCCTAAGTGTTCATTGTTTTTATGCCAAGGCCGATTGTAGGGAAGAAGAGCCATCATGCTGGGAACCTTTTGTAAAGTCCGTTAGTCTGCATGCGCGTAAGGTATAGCGCGTTTGGGTTTTGGTATCATTTAGGTGCGTAATCATCGCACTATTTCGTGGTTTGGTTTGCTAACATGTTTATGTGTGTATTATGTGTAATAGCCATTTATAATGGCATAAGTGATGAATAATCGTGATGGTAAGTTAATCTTGATATACATTTATATATGTACAATGTGGTAGTGATAAGTGATAAATACTCATTCTATATGATATTCTTGCATGATTTATTGACACATGGGCATGGGATTGGATTGAAGAAGGAGAAGTGTACACAGGATGTACGTGGTCTAATGATAGCTCAAAGCTACATTAGCGCTTGAGGGTTAGCTTTGTGCTACCTCAAGGGAGGTGTTGGCTAGGTGCCCATCTCGGCGGTTGATTGCTATGTGCATCACCGTAGACGATTACGATATTTGGATCACTTTGGTTGATCGGTGGCTCACCACGGCCTCGAGCAAATGAGAATGCCGAGGTAAGATTTATGGATCACGATGTGATCGGTGGCTCACCACGGCCTTTGTGCAAGCAGTCCGCCGAGGTAACATATGTGGGATCACTCGGTTGTTGATCGGTGGATTAGCCACGGCCTTAGGCGGGAGTCCGCTAAGGTTGGTGTCACGGTTGGATAGTAGGTTGGGCCGAGATGCATTCTTGCATGATTTGTTTCGATGGTCAGTGTGGGTATGGGCCAAGCCCATACGGATGGAAATATGTGTTGTGGTTATGCACCGAGTCGATGGACTCACTCTTTTCATTAACCATTTCGTAGTGCATAAAGTCGGACCGGGATCGGAGAGGACAAGGTGGCCCATGCCGAGGATGATGTTCAATTATTCCATGCTAAATTTTGATATAAGTACTTTATTTGAATTGTTGGGTTGTAATAAAGGCCATTTTATGTTTTTGGTATTACTTTAACTATGGTTTATTTAAATTAAATTGCTACGTGAAAATGATTTATGGTTTGCAACCTATTTATTCAAATTGGATATTATAAACTAAAGTTTTAAAATGAATGAGTTTTATAGCAAAGTTTTATTCCAAAGATATGTTTTCCAAAATTCAAAGAAACTACGATGTTTTATTTTAAGATTTTCAACCGTCTTTTCCCAGTGACATAACCAGATTCGGTCGTAGCGAATGGGCCGGGTTTGGGGATGTTACAGTTTGGTATCAGAGCCCGGTTCAAAACTCGGCTTTGAGGGTTTTGGGCCCAAAAACGTTTCAAAATGGGTTTTTGAAAAGGTTTTCGTGTTAGGTGGCATGGCACCTGTACCTCAGACCGAAGTCCACTGTAAGTACCCTTACTATTGCTTGTGAGTTATTGATGTGATCGGATGATTGCAATAGTGGATTACTTTAGAATCTGAAACTTTGATTGCTCGAAAGAACGACTTCCAGAAACTTCTGTTCATAAAATTTGCTCGTGGATTAAACAGTGGAACAAAATTTCTAATGCATAAAACTTTTAATCAGATTAAATCGCGACGCTAGATATGAGTTCTAGGGGGCGTGGTCGTACTTCTCGTGGACGTGGTAGAGGCCATTTTGGTGACTTGTTTGTTTTGTTGCTCGTAAAGTATGTTAGCTCTTGGAGATCAGAGTGCGCAGCGATAGCGTAGTGGAGAGAATTGGACTGTTAGTTTAGACAAGTAATTTCGAGGACGAAATTATTTTAAGGAGGGTAGAATTGTAACACCCTGGTTTAGGGGCTGTGCATATGGGGTATAAATCAAGTGTTAGTAGGTTTTTGGGAGTGCTTGGTTGAGTTTTAGAGGCTCTAAGAATGTTGGGATGAGAAGGGAAGGCTTTGGAAAATTTAGATTTTTAGGGTAAAAAGGAATTGGGCCTAGGATAATTGAGCCCAATGGGCCTTAGGCGTAGTAGCGTTTAAATTTTTGGAGAACAAGAGACCGGCTTAAATGCAAGTTGGACCTATTGGAAAAGTGATTTTGGAAGGTTAGAAGGCTTCATGAAGTCCCGGATCAAATATTAGCTTTGAGGAAATTTTGGTTTTAGGTGAAAAAAAAAAAAACCCACGGAAGTTGGCGGGTAGGCCTTAAGAATAAAATGTGGGAAAAATGACACAAGTGGAGTGTGTGGTGTAGTGGCAAAGTGACGCCACATAAGAGACAAGGGGGTGACGCCACAAGGGAAGGAAGGAGGTCCAAGGTTCAAGTCTTGGCTTTTGCATTTTGGTTTTCTTTTACTTGGACCTCGGGAATTTGGCTATAGTTTATATTTAGTTGCGCATGGTTTAAGACACAAGAGGAGCTTGTGGCCAAGTGGCTAGCAGCGTGGATTATGTTGCAAGGGAGCACAGGTTCGAATCTCATGAGAAGCAAGGGAGTATTTATTTTGCGGTGCAGACGGGAAGAGTTTCATTGAATTTAAACTCTCTGACGAAGGGATCCTACATCGGAAAGATACAAAGAAGGAAGGTGAAGTGCTAGCTATATAAGGAGCATCCTAGGAGGAGAGTAAACACATCTTGGAGGCGTTTGGGCACAAGAGTGGTCGGGCGCGGATTAACACCGTAGTCCTATCGTGTGTAACTCTCTCTACTCTAGTTGTAGAGCGGCAAATGCCGAAGTTCCGGTCACGGCAATAGTAGCCACACGAGCGTGCGGCGCGCGTGTGGGGCTTCGGCGCGATAGTTGAGGCCATAAGTAGTATTCTTGTGGGTTGGGTTTTGCTTGGGCGCGATGGGCGAAGTGGGCCCAATGGGCCCGTGGGTCCTTATGAGTAAATTGTGCGATTGTGTAGTATATAGTGAACTAGACTAGGTGGAACTTATATACGTGGCTAGATTTGTGTTGGGTGGGCCACACGAGCGTGTGGGCCCGAATGGGCCGAAATTGGGCTTTAGGCCCAATAGTCCATTTCGACCAGAAATGGTAGTTGGGTCGCTTCGGGCGACATCGGGGCCTCTGGAAAGGCCATTCCAGGTACGAAATTACCGATATACCCTTGGTGGGTAAATTACGAAAATGCCCTTAGTAGGTAAAATTACGATTTTACCCTTAAAGGTTGATTAGCAAGGTAAGGGCGTGTTAGTTTTCTTTGTGCTATAGTTTTTGTCTTGGCCGAATGGCCTAAGTGTTCATTGTTTTTATGCCAAGGCCGATTGTAGGGAAGAAGAGCACATCATTTGGGAACCTTTTGTAAAGTCCGTTAGTCATCATGCGGTGTGCGGCGATAGTAGCGCTTTGGGTTTTGGTATCATTTAGGTGCGTAATCATCGCACTATTTCGTGTGGTTTGGTTTGCTAACATGTTTATGTGTGTATTATGTGTAATAGCCGTTTATAATGGCATAAGTGATGAATAATCGGTGATGGTAAGTTAATCTTGATATACATTTATATATGTACAATGTGGTAGTGATAAGTGATAAATACTCATTCTATATGATATTCTTGCATGATTTATTGACACATGGGCATGGGATTGGATTGAAGAAGGAGAAGTGTACACAGGATGTACGTGGTCTAATGATAGCTCAGGCTACATTAGCGCTTGAGGGTTAGCTTTGTGCTACCTCAAGGGAGGTGTTGGCTAGGTGCCCATCTCGGCGGTTGATTGCTATGTGCATCACCGTAGACGATTACGATATTTGGATCACTTTGGTTGATCGGTGGCTCACCACGGCCTCGAGCAAAGCGAGAATGCCGAGGTAAGATTTATGGATCACGATGTGATCGGTGGCTCACCCACGGCCTTGTGCAAAGCAGTCCGCCGAGGTAACATATGTGGGATCACTTCGGTTGTGATCGGTGGATTAGCCACGGCCTTAGGCAGGGAGTCTGCTAAGGTTGGTGTCACGGTTGGATAGTAGGTTGGGCTGAGATGCATTCTTGCATGATTTGTTTCGATGGCTGTGTGGGTATGGGCCAAGCCCATACGGATGGAAATATGTGTTGTGGTTATGCACTCGAGTCGGTGGACTCACTCTTTTCATTAACCATTTCGGGTAGTGCATAAAGTCGGACCGGGATCGGAGAGGACAAGGTGGCCCATGCCGAGGATGATGTTCAATTATTCCATGCTAAATTTTGATATAAGTACTTTATTTGAATTGTTGGGTTGTAATAAAGGCCATTTTATGTTTTTGGTATTACTTTAACTATGGTTTATTTAAATTAAATTGCTACGTGAAAATGATTTATGGTTTGCAACCTATTTATTCAAATTGGATATTATAAACTAAAGTTTTAAAAATGAATGAGTTTTATAGCAAAGTTTTATTCCAAAGATATGTTTTCCAAAATTCAGCAAACTACGATGTTTTATTTTAAGATTTTCAACCGTCTTTTCCCAGTGACATAACCAGATTCGGTCGTAGCGAATGGGCCGGGTTTGGGGATGTTACAAGAAAAATCCTTAATAAATCTTCTATAAAATCCAACATGTCCTAAAAAACTTCTAATAGCCTTACCTGAACTAGGAGGAGGTAATTTTTCTATGGTTTCAATTTTTGCTTTATCAACCTCAATCCCTTTACTAGAAATTTTGTGACCTAACACAATCCCTTCTCAAACCATAAAGTGACACTTTTCCCAATTAAGCACAAGGTTCATTTCCTCACATCTCATTAGAACTTGTAACACCCCAAACCCGGCCTAAACGTTACGACCGAATCTGGCATGTCACATGAAAGGAATGTCTAAAAACTGTGCATTCGTTAAAAAGCTCATATTCTTTATAGTTGTGGTGAGAAATCGAGTTTAAGTAATTTTGAATAAGAAATGGTTTATTATCATTTTAAGAAAATCCCATATTGATCATTTAATAATAAGCAATAAACAAATTGAAAGCTGAAACCAAATAAAATACCCAAGGCCTTATTACATAACAAAAACTCAAATAAAAATAAGTCCAAATAAAAGAAACGAATTTACGAGTAACCATATGTATGGCCTCCACGAGTCCACCTCGGCTCCCAAATCCGCGATCTAATGATTACCTGCAAAATTTAACTAAGGGGTGAGTCATCGAGACTCAGTGTGTAAATCCCCATCCAACAGGCCCTTACACAATTTCATATGAAAATATGCATATCATGCACCCAAACCTAGCCATCCGCAACTCCTTTTTCTACCCCGTGTGGTACCAAACCACTGGTGGTGCCAAACCACTGGTGACTTAAAGTCACAATATCCGTCAATACATGTGGTGCCAAACCACTGGTGGTGCCAAACCACTGGTGACTTAAAGTCACAATATCCGTCAATACATGTGGTGCCAAACCACTGGTGACCCGAAGTCATAAAGCAAATGATGGGGCCAACCCATCGTGTGATACCAAATCACTGGCAGACGATCCCATATCTCAAAGTGGGGCCAACCCACGGTGGTATTAACCACAGGGACGAGTCGCTATGAGGTGCCAAACCTCTGGTGTCCGAAGACACGAATGTGATACCAAATCACTGGTGGTGCCAAACCACTGGTGTCCGAAGACACGAATCATCAAGTTGTGGGGCCAACCCACGTGTGATACCAAATCACTGGCAGACGATCCCATATCTCAAAAGTGGGGCCAACCCACGGTGGTATTAACCACAGGGACGAGTCGCTATGAGGTGCCAAACCTCTGGAGGTGCCAAACCTCTGGTGACCGTAGTCACAATGTGGTACCAAACCACTGGTGCCCGTCGACACGAATATCACTGCCCCCTCCACTCATATAACCCATGCAATATGACATAATAATTCGTGTATGCAGTATGTCATGTATGCTAGACATATATCAAATATAAGTATAACATGAATTACCATCATAATCAGATAGACATAAAACAACATAATCACCCTAATCAACCTCTAAGGGTATAACCGTAATTTTACCTACCAAGGGCATTTTCGTAATTTACCCACCAAGGGTATATCGGTAATTTACCCACCAAGGGCATTTTCGTAATTTACCCACCAAGGGTATATCGGTAATTTACCCACCAAGGGCATATCGGTAATTTACCCTTCAGGGATATTTTGGTAATTTACCCACTAAGGGTATTTCAGTAATTTCGTACCTGGAATGGCCTTTCCAAAGGCCCAGTGTCGCCCCGAGCGACCCAACTACCATTTCTGGTCGAAATGGACTATTGGGCCTAAAGCCCAATTTTGGCCCATTCGGGCCCACACGCTCGTGTGGCCCACCTAACACAAATCTAGCCACGTTTATGAGATTCACCTAGTCTAGTTCACTATATACTACACCATCATACATTTTACTATATTGGGCCCACGGGCCCATTGGGCCCCCTTCGGCCCATCGCGGCCCAAGCAGCCCCAACCCACAAGAATACTACTTATGGCCTCAACTATCGCGTCGAAGCCCCACACGCAGCGCCGCGCGCTCGTGTGGCTACTTATTGCCGTGATCGGCGCCCGACATTGCCGCTCTACAGCCTAGAGTAGAGAGAGTTACACACCCGATAGGACTCGGTGTTAATCCGCGCTCCGACCACTCCTGTGCCCAAACGCCTTCCAAGGTGTGTCAACCTCCCCCCTGGAATGCTCTTTATATAGCTATCTCTTCACCTTCCTTTTTGTATCTTTCCGATGTGGGATCCTTCACGTCGATGAGTTTAAATTCAATCAAACTCTTCCCGTCCGCACATAAAATAAATACTCCCTTGCTTCTCATGAGATTCGAACCCAGGCTCCCTTGCAACATAATCCACGCTGCTAGCCACTTGGCCACAAGCTCCTCTTGTTTCTTAAACCATGCGCAACTAAATATAAATCTATAGCCAAATTCTGAGGTCCAAGTAAAAAGAAAACCAAAATGCAAAAGCCAAGACTTGAACCTTGGACCTCCTTCCTTCCTTGTGGCGTCACCCCCTTGTCTCTTAAGTGGCGTCACTTTGCCACTACACCACACACTCTTTTTGTGTCATTTTCCTCTACATTTTATTCTTAAGGCCTACCTGCCAACTTCCAGGGTTTTTTTTCACCTAAAACCAAAATTTCCCTAAAGCCAAAGTTCGATCCCGGGATTTCATAGAAGCCTTCTAACCTTCCAAAATCACTTATCCAATAGGTCCAACTTGCATTTAAGCCAATCTCTTGTTCTCTAAAAAAAAATTTAAACGCTACTACGCTCAAAGCCCATTGGGCCCAATCCTACTAGGCCCAATTTCGGGATGTTACAGAACTCGTTTTAAATTTTTAAGGCAAAGGTGGAAAGAATTACCAAATACCGAAAAGTCGTCCATAAATACCTCCATGATGTCCTCCACAAGTTCGTCAAAGATGGCTAGCATGCAGCGCTGAAAAGTAATAGGAGCATTACATAATCCAAAAGGCATTCTAAGATAAGCAAACGTACCATATGGACATGTAAATGTTGTCTTTTCTTGATCCTCAGGAGCTATTAGGATTTGGAAGTAGCCAGAGAGTCCGTCCAAGAAGCAATAGTACATATGCCCAGATAATGTTTCTAACATCTGATCAATGAATGGTAAGGGAAAGTGATCTTTTCTCGTGGCATCGTTTAATTTCCTATAATCAATGCAAACTCTCCAACCTATGACTGTCCTTGTTGGAATCAATTCATTCTTCTCATTGGCTATAACAGTCATGCCTCCCTTCTTTGGAACAACACGCACATGTGGCTTACCCAAATCTTGTCCGAAAATAGGATAAATAATTCCAAAGATCTAGAAGTTTAATTACCTCGCCTTTAACAAATTCCTTCATGTTAGGATTTAATCGTCTTTGAGGTTGCACACATGGTTTATATTCATCTTCCATTAAAATTTTGCGGTGCAAAACGATGGGCTTATCCCTTTAATGTCGAAATTTTCCAAGCTATGGCTCTTTTATGCTCCTTTAGTACTGTATTAACTCGTCTTTCTCATTGGGTTCCACTCAAGAAATAATTACCACTGTTTGTGTAGAATTATCTCCGAGGAATGCATACTCTAAGTGATTTGGTAATCAAGTTTCAATTCCAATTTGGGGGCTCTTCAATAGAGGGTTTTTATTTTAGTTAAATCGTTTATTTCAATGCCCTCATACTTCTTTTGTCTTGGGGAAGAAATTTTTACCTCCCCATCTCATTGGTATCGCCATCGGCCTCCTCTCCTTGGGCAAGACACAGTTCTAACGTGTCTTTATGTATGATTTCCTGAAAAGAATCTTGAATAGAATGATCAATAGCATCGATAAAATAACAGGAATCATCTAGCTCTATAAAGTATCGCATAGCATCATAAATTTTAAAAATAATTTCCTCGTCACCTATCCTGAGCACAAGTTTACCATCACCTAGATCAATAACAGCCCTAGCAGTGGCTAAAAATGGGCGTCCTAAAATTAAAGGTACCTCAACGTCCTCATCCATGTCAAGCACAACAAAATCAACAGGGAATATGAATTTATCAACTTTTACCAAAACATCTTCAATAATTTCCCTAGAATATTTAATAGATCTGTCAGCTAATTGAATACTCATCCTAGTGGGTTTTGGTTCCCCAAGACCAAGCTGCTTGAACATTTTATAAGTCATTAAATTAATACTGGCACATAAATCAGCTAGTGCTTTCTCAATAATTAAACTACCAATTAAACAGGGAATAGTGAAACTTCCTGGATCTTTCAATTTGGTTGGTAGCTTATTTTAGAGAATAGTTGAACATTCCTCATTAAGTTCCACGGTCGATAGCTCTTCAAACTTCTTTTTATTTGTTAAAAGCTCTTTTAGGAATTTTGCGTATGTCAGAATCTGTGAAATAGCTTCAACAAAAGGTAAGTTAATATGTAATTGTTTAAAAAGTTCAAGAAATTTACCATTTTGTGCGTCCATGCGGTCTTTCTTTAACTTTGCCGGATATGGGATCGATGGTTTATACTCTTTAAGTACCGGCGTTACATTCTCGTTTACTTCTTCACCCTTTGCCTTATCAGTTTCTTGTGGCATCTTCTTTTCAGCTTCAACCAACTCCTTCCCACTCCTTAGCGTAACTGCTTTCACATGCTCTTTTGGTTTAGGTTCGGTGTTACTAGGTAAACTACCTGGTTGCCTTTCGGAAACTAACTTAACCAGTTGTCCAATTTGATTCTCAAGCCCTTGAATCGATGCTTGCTGATTTTTCAACGCTGTTTCGGTATTCTGAAAATGAGTCTCTGACACCGAAATAAACTTTGCTAGCATATCTTCAAGGTTCGGTTTTCTCTCTTGCTGGTAAGATGGTTGGAAACTTGGAGGGGGTTGTTGTCTCTGATTTCCTTGACCACCCCATGAAAATTTTGGGTGGTTCCTCCAACCTAGATTATATGTATTATTGTAAGGATTATTTGGAGGTTTAGAGTTATTACCCATATAATTCAGCTGCTCATTCCCCATGCCAGAATTATAGGATGGATATTCTGTATTGCTCATTCCTCCTCCATTCATGTCGCTTTGCATTACTGGATGTACCTGCGAAGAACACAGACCATCAATCTTTTTATTTAACAGTTCTACCTGGTTTGATAGCATGGTCACTGCGTCGAGGTTGAAAACATTGGTAGCTTTTGTTGGCTTTGTCCTCATAACTTGCCACTGATAGTTATTCAGTGACATCTCTTCAATTCATTCGTAAGCAGCCTCAGGTGTTTTATTGTTTAGTGTACTGCCGGCGGATGCATCAATCAACTGCCTAGTTGAGGGGTTCACACCGTTGTAAAAGGTTTGAACCTGTAGCCATAATGGTAAACCATGGTGAGGGCACCTTCTCAGTAGATCCTTGTATCTCTCCCATGCATCGTAAAGTGTTTCTAGATCCATCTGCACAAAAGAAGAGATATCATTCCTCAACTTAGCCATTTTAGCCGGCGGAAAATATTTTAACAAAAATTTTTTGGTCATTTGCTCCCATGTAGTGATTGATCCTCGTGGTAACGAGTTCAACCACTGTTTAGCTTTGTTCCTCAACGAAAAGGGAAACAACCGAAGGAGAATGGCATCATAAAAAATGCCATTAATTTTGAAAGTGTCGCAGAATTCCAGAAAATTTGCCAAGTGATTGTTTGGATCCTCATCCTACAAACCATCAAACTGAACAAATTACTAAATCATCTGAATAGTGTTAGGTTTCAGTTCAAAATTATTTGCAGCAATAGCAGGTCTAACAATACTTGATTCAGTTCCTATTAAATTAGGTTTAGCATAATCATACATAGTACGAGGAGCAGGATTTTGATTCACCGGGTTTGCGGCAACCACAGAAGGTAGCGGATTATTATCAGTCATCTCTTCGGTAGTATTAGTTTCGTCTTCTTGCTCTTCTTCTATGTATTGTAGACTTCGCCTTATTTCTCTTCGGTTTCTGCGAGTTGTACTTTCAATCTCACTGTCAAAAAGTAATGGTCCTGACGTTTTCCTTCTAGTCAT
Source organism: Gossypium sturtianum (assembly GCA_025698515.1). Classification (NCBI taxonomy): domain Eukaryota; kingdom Viridiplantae; phylum Streptophyta; class Magnoliopsida; order Malvales; family Malvaceae; genus Gossypium; species Gossypium sturtianum. The sequence goes on along the minus strand of CM046948.1, from coordinate 136,977,312 downwards.
AAACTAAAAGTTCCTGCTAGAAGCAAAGAAAAAAAAATAGTGAATAGAAATAAAAAATAAATTGCAAATAAAAGTAAATAAAATGGCTAAAGTAATAAAAATTTAGCGTTCCTAATATCTTAGTTCCCCGGCAACGGCGCCAAAAACTTGATGTGTCTCTAACTAACTATGATCACAATAAAGGCAAGCGAACCTATCGAATAGTAGTATAGTTATGGTAAGACCGGAAATATCGTATCCGCAAGGACCAAGAGTACTAGTAGTTACTATCTTTTTATTATCTAGCCTAAGAATTAGAGTGATTTCTTTTTAAAACTAAAACTAAGTAATTAAAACACGACAAAAAATGAATTAGGAAAATACTTTTAGACAACTTATGTGATGGAGGCAATACCTAAGGAAGAATCCACCTAGACTTCACTTATTACTTTTGATTCATATGATTTATTCACTTGACTTAATCTGTAGAAATCCCTGATTTATGTTAATATCTCTCTCGAGACTAAAAACAACTGACTTTAGGTTGATTAATTGAAATCTCTTTCTAATTAAAACCCCTATTGTCGCATTAACTCGATCTATGGATTCCCTTATTAGATTTGACTCTAATCCGGCAGATTTTTGTCGCCCTATTTCTAGGGTTGCAATCAACTCCGCTTAATTGTGTTGATCTACTCTTAAACAGGGACTTTTGCTCCTCTGAAAACGCACATTCGACTTGAATCAATAACCTGAATTATCAAAACAAGAATAAGAACTCACAATTAAGAATAAGAACAAGTATTTATCTTATAAATCAAATAATAATAAGATCTGATATAGGTTTCATCCCCTCAGGTATTTATGGGGTTTAGTTCATACTGATAGAGGGAAACATCATAGAATAGGAAAAACAACAAAACATAAGAAAACCCAAAAAAACTTCTAAAGAACTTGATGGGAGATCTTCAGTCTTGATGGAGATCCTTCTTCCGAGCTGCTCCCGATGGCTATCTTCGAGTATTTTTCGCGTTCTATTCAGCGTCCCCTTTTTAGGTCACCCCCTAGGGTGTTTATATAGGCTTTGGAATGTCTTTCTTTGCCCATAAGTAACCTTTTCCGAATAGAATTAATCTTTGACACGGCAGGGGCACGCCCGTGTGACACGCCCGTGTTCGATAGCCTTAGGCCGTGCTCATTTTTGCTCACCACACACGGCCATGTGGTCTGTCCGTGTGCGTCATTCCAGGCCGTGTTTGATCCTGCTCGTAACACACGGCCGTGTCCAATGGTCCAGGCCGTGTTGAATTCTAAGATAGGCCCATTTTGTCCCTTTTTGGCTCGTTTCTCGTTCTTTTCAACTCCCTAAGCTCTCTTGAGTGTAAAACATGAAATTAAAGGATTAGGAGCGTCGAATTCATCAAATCTAATGAAAACTCATCCAAAAAATAAGCTAAGCATGGGGTTAAAATATGTATAAATTATGGTTTATCAAATATGGTTGCAGAACTTTGTCACTGGGCTATGCATTTTGGAGAATGTAGAAAGACCACTCAAATTATTTTGTGACAATAAGTCAGCGGTGTTGTATTCTAACAACAACAGGAGTTCATCTAAGTCAAAGCATATTGACATAAAGTTCCTAGTTGTGAAAGAAAGAGTGCAAAATGGACAAATATCCATAAAGCACATTGGGACAAATTCCATGATAGTGGATCCACTCACTAAAGGTTTACCACCCAAGGTCTTTCATGAGCACACTGCTCATATGGATATTACATTATTTGAGGACATCATGATTTAGTGGGAGTTTTTATTTTATCTACTTATTTTTTTTTTCATACATTTATGTATTTGGTTATTTTCTGATCAGAAATAAAGTATTCAGTTTATTCACTCTATTTTATTATTTTGATACTAACATCACTTAAGTTTAAAGAGGACCAGTTAGAAATAGACATGTTTAGATCATATTGCATGTAATTTCCAGGCTACACATCCATACTTGATCTATGTCATTTGGTTGCGTTGATATACGTGATCAGGGATGGATTTAGTTACGATATATGTAACAAAAGTCGCCTTGGTTCTATTTTAGCAAAATTAATGGATGAGATTGTTCGGAATACCTTTTGAATATGATAGTAAAATTTTAAGCTCAGAAGGTTATATAATGACATGTAATTATAGAGTAATTAGTATATATATGTGGTACAAGTGGGAGATTGTTGGAAAATATGGACATCACATATATAATAAGGGTAATTACATGTTATTATTTACTATCATGATAGGTTAGCCCAAATTAAAAAGTGACCTAATTTGGTTAAGGTTTTTTGGGCTTTAATTATTCAATAAAGTATGGGTCGAATATGTGTAAATACTCTAGTAACTAATTTCTAATTGATGATGGGCTAATTAGAAATTAGGGCCAATGTGCCAAAGTTATATATATTAGGGTTATAGTCCCCAAATTACATACAAGGTAATTTTTCTAATATCCAATCTTTAGAAAAGAGAGCCCCAAAATAAGGCCTAGGAGTTTTAGGGGTATTTTAGGAATTTTAGCCTTTGAGTGTTCGGAATTCTATGACATGGCATATCAGTAATATTTTCAATTATGGTTTTTAGAAAATTAAATCAATTTTTAAAAATGAGTTTTAAATACCTTTAATTCTAGAAAAGGATTGATTTATAAAAGAGTCAAAATTGTGAGTTTTTAAGAAGTAATTAGATCAAAATTAAAAAGCCAACCTATTTCTTCTTCCCACCTACAGTTTTTCACGTTAACTCTTCCCCAAAACTAGTGTTGTCATCCCTTGATTCTCTCTTGTTATTTCAATCAATTTTGAACTCCAGCTCCTAATCTTCTTTGATTTCAATCACCTTGAACCTTAAACCTCTATAAAAGACCAAGAAAAACATCCAAAAGTACCATAGTTCCTCCATTGTCAAGCTTTCGAGTTTTTCAGGTTTTTAGTCAAATGCATAGATTTTCTTCATCTAAGGTAATGATTCAATTCCTTATGAGATTTTAATGTTATCTAGTATTTAAAACTAAGTTATTAGCCGTTAAAACGCATGTTCTTGATAAAAGCCGAAAACCGGGTCATTAATATGTGAATTTTGGGTTTGTGGATAAAAACTTGATTTTAAAGTGTTTTTAAACTTTTTTTTAACATTACTAGAAGCTTTCTAAAGTTACTTTGAAGTTTCGTTAAGAATTTTTGGAGTTTTAAATGAATTTTCGTCATAAAGGTAAAAACTTGTCAAAATATTTCGATACCTTAAAAAGTGTAGTTTTGTGTAGTTTAAAAGTTGATAATTAGCCGTAGATGAATATGTAGATGAGTGGAATTCATTTCGTGTGAAAATATTAAGTGTAGACTGAGATATTCGAATCTAAAGTTTTCTATGTTGAAAGTTTCAGTTAAAAGATAAGGTAGCTTAGGCTTATGTTTGTGACTATTTTAATGAAGTTGATGATTGATTGTTGAATGTGTGTTTATGTGGTTTGTCTTGTTGAAGTGTCGGAGTCAATAGGACCCTCAATGAGTATAGATAAAGGCAAAGAAAAGCTTGTCTAAGTTTTTGGTTTTTGGCGAAAGTGTATATTTTGGTTAGTGTTTAGATTAGCTGCTCGTAAGCAATTCATTGTGTTATTTGGGAATTTAGAGGTAACCTAAACCCCTTCTCTAAACTCCAAGTGTAAGTGTTCTTTTACCTATGCTAAATATGTGATAAATATGTTAGTGAATTGTGATAAAGAGAGTTATGATGTGACAAAATATGAACATGTTGTGATGACTTTTGTGACGGTAAATATGAGGGTATCCTATTCATGCCATGTGATAGTGTGTATAATGTGCTAATGATATGGTTATGCAGAGAATATGTATGAATAATCGGTAAAGTAATATTTGATGACAGTATGGATATTTTGGCCTTGTGACTTAATGAGACCGTTGGATATAGTTGGCATGCCCCAGGGACAGTTTTTGAAGAGATAATTTATTGGGACATGGGTGTTTGGTGTGTTGGAGAGTGTTAGCTATAAGCTACACTTATGAGATATGTTCGACTCTACGAGTCTATGTGTGGTGTGTTGGAGATCCGTGTATCTGATGAGTGATGATATGTGTATATATGTGTAATGTGTTGTATGCCTAAATGAGTATGTGGATGCTATGAAAATTATTATAAATTGCATTTAAATGGGATTATATGTGACTATATGTGATTAATATGTATCGGAATATATGCCTAATTATTCGTATATAAATGTGTAAAAGGAATACATGAAAGATGATTAAATATGTAAATTATGGCACTAAGTTAAAGATGTCTTGGAAAAATGCTATAAGTTGTTTGGTTGATGCATGACGACTTGTTTGTGTAGTGGTTATTCTGAGCATTTACTGAGCTTGTTAAGCTCACCCACTCCTTTTAAACCATTGTAGATAAGCAGTGCCGGTGTGAGTGGTGTGGTCTCGAGGAGTGATCCAAGCCAGGAACTTAGTTGCTATTAGTAGGTGTTATTTGTTTAATTGGGTTTTGGGAATAAAAGGCAATATGGTAGATGTTATGTGATTTTCCTATGAATTTTTAGTTGATTGCACGCCTATTATGATTGGTATTTGCCAAGCCCGAATATACACAACATTTTAAAATCTCGTTGTAAAAGAAATGTCTTCTATTTTAGGATTCATATAGGTGTTAAGTCAATCTTACTTTTTAGTTATCATCCTTACATGCTAAACATACATGACATAATCTTATAACAATAATTATACATGCATTTAGACCAATCGGAAAATTTTCCAAACTGTTACGTAGGTATCGATACTAAAAGAGTGGTATCGATACCACTTGGAATATCAATACCAAATTAGCTTACTGTTTCTTGTTTCAAAACCCCAACTTTCGAAAAATATCGGTACCACTGACGAAGTATTGATGATTTCACCTTGAGTATCGATACTCGAGATAAAATATTGATACCTATAAGCAAAAATTTCAAGATTACTTATGTGCTAATTTGGAAGATCAAATCCCCAATATCCGAAAAAATTTCAAGGAATCCATGGATTCAGGTACACTTCCGCATCTAGTTCTGTTATCGTTTTGCTCTTGATGATTTAACATGATAGATCCTGATTTATAATTTCTTAAGTTTTATATCATATATTGATTTACGATTCTAACATTTTAAACATGTAACACCCCTCACCCGTATTCAACACCGGAATAGGGTTACAGAGCATTACCGGACTTACAACACACTTATGCATACTTTTAGCATATATTTTGTCAATTCAATCATTCATCATTCAATCTCAATTCAATATGTCCCTAGTACGAGCCTATGAGACCCTAAACATGCATTGGGAGTGGTTTAGGACTAAACCGATAACTTAAGAAACACGGGAAAAATAAACAAAGTAAGCTATAAAACTTAGTAAGCTTGTATGAAATAAAGTTAATGTAATTACCTAAATATAATTCAATAATTTGAATACACCAATATGTAGCTTACATTAGCTAACAAATCTTTCAAATAATCATTCACAAAACTATATACTTTCATCATTATTTCTTCGATTCAATACTAAAATAGTTTATGCACATACCTGTACCATCTCGTACAAATCTCATACACATTCATGTCTTTCATTTACCCGTTGAAACATTCGGAATAGAAGTTGGATAATCAAGGATCTTACACGATAAGTACATATACCATGGCCCGAAGCCAAATCAAGGTAACTTATCCGAAGTACTAATATCATGGCCTGAAGCCAAATCAGCCGATATGCATGGCCTGAAGCCAAATCGGTATATCTCGCACCCGAAGTACTAATCTCATGGCCCGAAGCCAACTCACTGTATCCCATAATGACATGTCACTAGCATCCTAAACTTTTCCTAAGGTTCAACCGGGATTTCGAATGTCGAATTGTCATCGAATCACTATCGTTCATATCCGCAGTCTCGTATTCGCAATTTTAGGAAATATCAACGCATATGAAATACATTTGTATTGAAATTTATCTCATACGAACTTACCTCGAATGTGGAAACGACGAAATAAGTCGTTTAGTCGATAACTTTTGTTTTCCCCCGATCTAGATCCGAATTCCGCTTTTCTTGATCTAAATATATTCAAAATTAACTTATTCAATCATCTATTTTCAATTTAGTCAAATTACACATTAGAGATATTTTACACATTTCCCCCTAAACTTTCACCTTTTTCACAATTTAGTCATTATTTCATAAAATCGAAAATTAATGAAATTCAAAATAAACCCATGCTAGCCAAATTACTATTATGCCCCTAGCAGCCCATATTTTTCATTTATTTCACATTTTAACCATGAATTTTACATTTTCACAAATTAATCCCTAATTTGCATTTTTACTAAAAATCACATAACAAAATAGGTAAATCTAATAACAAGATTTCATTTTTCATCATCAACCATCAAAGAAAAAATATTTTCATCAACGGCCACTTTCAAAATCTTTAATTGTTTTGCAAAATAGTCCCTGGGCTAGCTAGTACTAGATGCAATGATCACAAAAACATAGAAATCATTAAAAAACGGGTCAAAAACACTCACCAATTTAAGCTTGAAGTTGCCGAACCCTAATGGCTTCCATGAACATTTTCTTTTCTCCATTTTCGATTGAAAGAACCATAAAAGATGATAACTTTTATTTTGGTTTTATTTATTTAATATTATCATATTTACCTAATTAACCTTAGTATAAAACCATTAAAATCACATAATGGTTGTCCATAATTGTCCACTCATGCTATTAGTGGTATAATTACAACATAAACCCTTCAAACATTTAATTTCATAGTTATTAAACCCTTTTAACTTATAGAACATTACTTTTGCACTTTACGCGATTTAGTCCTTTTTATCAAATTAACTAATCATACGTTAACGAAACTTTCACACAATCATATATTCATGCTGTAGACCTTAAATTAATAATAAAATAAATATTTTGACCTCGAATTTTTGGTCCCAAAACTACTATTCTGATTTGACTAAAAACGGGCTGCTACAACTCTCCCCCTTTAGGGATTTTCGTCTCCGAAAATCTTACCAGTAAATAGGTTAGGGTACTGTTTTCTCATTACTTCTTCAGATTCTCACGTAGCCTCTTCAATACTGTGACGTTGCCACAAAAATTTCACCAAAACTATGCATTTATTTCTCAACTCTTTAAATTCCCGAGCTAAAATTCTGATCGGTTATTCGTTATCTGACATGTTGACTAAATCTCAACATCTATCGGAGAAATTAATATACGAATGGTCTGATCGCAACATAGATAACTGAAATAAATTATAAATCTGTTCTAACTTTGATGGTAATTCAAGTCGGTATGTTACTGGCTCTCTCTCTCAATAACTAATACAGCTCAATAAATTACAGAGTCAATCTGAAGCTGCTTTCAACTTTCACGAATCACTTTCACTTTTTCCCCAGAATCACGAATCAATTCAACCTCGTATATCTTTTTCTCACTGAGCTCCATCCAATATAACAGAGTTCGTCATTTACAACCACATAAAATTTCATACAATACCATCTTATACTCGACTAAAAATTATTATTATACGTGAATTCAACCAACAGTAAACATTTTTCCCAATTGCCTTTGAATTCTAAAACATAGTAACGAAGCATATCATCAAGAATCTAACCACTCTCTCATACTTATCGTCGATCTGAGGATGAATTGTAGTGCAAAAATACAATCGCGTACTCAGAGCTTCTTGTAGCTTTCTCCATAATCGCGGTATAGACCTCAGATCTCTATTCGAAATAATGGAGACTGGCACTCTGTATAACCTGACAATCTCAGAAATACATAACTCAGCAATTCTGCCACGTGAGAAATCTATACGTACTGGAATAAATATGCAGATTTCATCAACCGATCAATAACAACCCAGATAACATCTTTCTTTTCAAAAATTAGGGTAATCCCGGTACGAAGTCTATCACAACTCTATCTTATTTTCCATTTCAGTATCATCATTGGCTATAATAGTCCTAAATGCACCTCATATTCGGCTTTAACTTGTTGACAAATCAAATATCTGAACACAAAATCAGAAATATCGCTTTTCGTACCCGACCATCAGTGCTTCTACCTCAAATCACTGTACATCTTATTACTCCCCTGATGAATAGACAAGCTACCACTGTGAGCCTCGTGCAAAATTTTTTGTATAAGCTCTGGATTCTTCAGTACACAAATTCTATCTCAGAATAATAATAATAGTCATCAGGTCCGACCTGAAATTTAGAATCAGAAGTCTATTCACACTATACTCGTTTCGCTTGCAATTCAATATCACATTTCTGAGCTTCTCAGATTTGAACATCGGTTTAGCTTTTAACTCAGCTAAGATTGTGCCATCATTTCAAGGTCAATCGTGTAACCATCGTTCACAAAGTAAACAAAAATTTTCCACTCAAGTATCGGCAACTATATTTGCTTTTCCCCAAAGGTTAATCAATAACTAACTCACAATCTTTCAATAGCTCGAGCCATCAACGCTGTTTCAGATTCAAATCTTTTTGTGACATCAGCTACTTTAAACTCTCGTGATCAGTAAGTATGTGACATTTTTCGTCGAACAAATGATGTCATCAAATTTTCAACGCAAACACAATAGCAACCAACTCTAAGTTACGTGTCAGATAATTCTTTTAATATGGCTTTAATCGTCTGAAAGCATAAACTACCCCTTTACATTCTTTTACTAAAACACATCCTAATCTGTTCAATGAAGCATCACTGAAAATCACGAATTCTATACCCGATTCAGGCTGAACCAGAACTAGTGTTTCGGTTAACAATGCTTTCAACTATTTAAAAAATTGTTAACAAGTATCAGACCATTCAAACTTCACAAGTGCGATAACTTTATCAATCAGAACAACTTTAACTCATAATAACGTCTTTCAATTAAAACAAATCTAATAGATATATTTCTATATAATGTTTTCTAGAACATGAATTCTTCATTCAAACTGTCAGTCTATTTACCCGTGAATGCACAAAATTATTTCTACACCTGAGGATAAACTTAAATGCATATAACTCAAATTATTCTTCAACTAATTAACCCGCTCAGATTTAAAGCAACTGAATCGATCTTATCTAACAGATAATAACTTTTCAAAGTAATCTCTTCTTCATGTTGTTAGAACAACTCAAACATACAATCTTTCATAATTCCCTCAACATACTAGTCAAAGATCTGTACAAACTGCATTAGCTCAATGAATCATAATATCCCGATTTAACTCATTGACCTTAATCAAGCTTACCTGAGAAAAGAAAACCATTATACAAATTTGAGCTTGAGTTTCCACCGTCTATACTTTTGCCAATGTCAACCCCTTTCACGAAAACTAGAAAAACCTGAGATCAGCATCACCATGCTCCCATGATCAGACTAGAAATTATAACCATAGTAAATATAATTATTTCCGATCACTGAATATCCTTTACAGATGAGCCATATTTGATACATTAAACAGTAAGAATGATAAGAAAACCGAGATAATGAAATCCAAGATGTGAAGCTATACTGAATTTTCAAGAATACAACCTATATTGGATGATAAAGATCTCGATGATATCCTAGAGAAAATCCAGAAGAAAAACACCACTCATACGAACTGGAATCAATTGTGACAGAGGCAATATAATTTCCACATATATAAAGCTGAGCAACAACCAGTAGAAACAGAATACTAGCATCATATGGATTTTACCGCCAAATTTTCTACCAAATGTAATGGAATAAAATACCAAAGAAAGATAAAGAAATGGCGATCATAAACCAACTAAACCCACAATGCTTTCATCAAAAAATATGGTTAGTTAGCGTTCTCCTAAGACAAGAATCTCATCCGAAAATGAAGAGCTACATATATCTCTGAGAATGAATGAACAAATAGAATACCCAGAAGAGTTCGTTATAATCTACTCAACTATAACCACTACACTCGGATATCTTTACAATTCAAACATGATTCCACTAACTATTACAGTCATCACTAATCCCACATTATTCCATTCACTAACAAAAATCAATTCAGAAGAATTTCCAATTAATACATTCTTTAGACATTATACCGGAATGAGACGATTAGTCGAGATTAACTTCTTCTTTAATAGCATCATTGCGTAATCCGAATGATCTTCATAACAAGCTGATATCTCTTTTGAAACTGTCTTTACTTGCTAACCCTTTCTCATCTCTAACCGAATTAATAATCATTCCACCACCGAACTCTTTAGTTTCACACTTGTGAGCTTATCCAATCTAAATCTTGTGAACTTCATTGTATAACACTATATTGGTGAGGGGGTGAAGATTGTAAAGCCTCAAAATTTGACTCTCATATATACACACATATAATACAACATTTATCATCAACACAATATTAGGAACTTTTATTCATACCTTTATGAGTTTCAACTCATCATAGACACATTTTTACTCAGATGCTTGAGTATTATTGTAACACCCCAAACCCGGTCAACACACTACAACCGGATTCGGCATGTCACAGGGTAAAAATAATTTGAATAAAACAAGTTGTAGGTTTAAATTTTGAAGATAACGCTATAAAACACTTTGCTGTTTAAAGTTTGGACAAAAGAAGAAAACTCCTTTGAGAAAACCGTTTGTTTTTAAGGAAATGCCGACTTTGATTAAAATGCAAAGTTGAAAACCGTTTTGTATTTGAACTTAAAGTAAAACTTAGGTTGGCGAAAATATGAGTTGTTCGTTAACACCATTTGTTTGTTATTACCCGATGATAAAGTTTGAAAATCCCGATAAGAGGTATAACTTTTCAAAAACATTGAGTTAACAAGTTATTAACATGCCATGTTGTTTAACTTAAGCACAATATAATAAAACTTATAGCAGATAATCAGAAAACCCAAAATAATAGAATTTAGCAGCCTTATTACAAATCCAAAACCAAATTTAAAAGTAAATTAACCCAAAATAGTAAATGAGAAAAAACCCAAAACATAACGCATGGCCACCTCGAGTGCCGCCTTTGGCTCCACATCCGCGATCTATGCCTCATCTCGCAAAATGTAAGGGAAGGGTGAGTCACCGAGACTCGGTGTATAAATCCCCATCCCGATAATAACAAAGCACTTACACAATACATAAGTCAATATGCAATTCATGCAAACCCAACCTAACCATCCAAACTTCGTGTGTCTACCCCGTGTGGTCAAAACCACCGGTGGTCAAAACCACCGTGACCGTAGTCACAAATCATATAAGTGTGGTCAAAACCACCGGTGACCGTAGTCACAAATCATATGGTGGGGCCAACCCACCGTGTGGTCAAAACCACTGATGACAATCCCGTAATCAACATGTGGGGCCAACCCACTGTGGTATCAAACCACTGGGACGAGTCACAAATAATCCATGTATGGTTAAAACCACTGGTGACCGTAGTCACAAATAGTATATGTGTGGTCAAAACCACTCGAGACTTAGTCACGATTATAATATAGAAAGCGGGGCCAACCCACTGTGTGGTCAAAACCACTTGGTGACAGATCTAGAAACAAGCCTTCCTCCTCCTCTCATTACACCCGCAATATGACATAATAATTGTGTATGCAAAGATGTCATGTATGCTAAACATATATCAAATATAAGTATAACATGAATTACCATCATAATCGATAGACATAAAACAACATAATCACGCTAATCAACCTCTAAGGGTATAACCGTAATTTTACCTACCAAGGGCATTTTCGTAATTTACCCACCAAGGGTATATCGAAATTTTGCACTGCAATGGCCTTTCCCAAAGGCCCAAATGTCGCCCGAGCGACTCATTACCATTTCAGGTCGTGCAGAATGATTGCCCTAAAACTCGATTCCGCCCATTCGGGCCCACACGCCGTGTGGCCCACCTAGCACAAATCTAGCCATGTATATAAGTTCCACCTAGTCTAGTTCACTATATTCTACACAATCGCACAATTTACTCATAAGGGCCCACGGGCCCATTGGGCCCACTTCGGCCCATCGCGGCCCAAGTAGCCCCAACCCACAAGAATACTACTGATGGCCTCAACTATCGCGTCAAAGCCCCACACGTGCGCTCGCACGCTCGTGTGGCTACTATTTGCCGTGGACGGCACTTCGGCATTTGCCGCTCTACAACTAGAGTAGAGAGTTACACACTGATAGGAGTGCAGTGTTAAACACGCCACACGACCACTCCTGTGCCCAAACGCCCACCAAGGTATGTTAACTCTCCTCCTGGAATGCTCTTTTTATATAGCTAGCTCTCCACCTTCCTTCTTTGTATCTTTCCGATGTGGGATCCCTTCGTCGGTAGAGTTTAAATTCAACTGAAACTCTTGCCGTCCAATCCACAAAATAAATACCCCTTGCTTCTCATGAGATTCGAACCTGTGCTCCTCGCAACATAATCCACACCGCTAACCACTTAGCCGAAGCTCCTCTTGTGTCTTAAACCATGAGCAACTAAATTTGAATCTATAGCCAAATATTAAAGTCCATGTAAAAAGAAAACCAAAATGCAAGAGTCAAGACTTGAACCCTGGACCTCCTTCCTTCCCTGTGGCGTCACCCCCTTGTTCCTTAAGTGGCGTCACTTTGCCACTACACCACACACTCCACTTGTGTCATTTTTCCCCACATTTTATTCTTAAGGCCTACCTGCCAACTTCCAGGGTTTTTTTCACCTAAAACCAAAATTTCCCTAAAGCCAAAGTTCGATCCCGGGACTTCATAGAAGCCTTCTAACCTTCCAAAATCACTTATCCAATAGGTCCAACTTGCATTTAAGCCGATCTCTTGTTCTCTAAAAATTTTAAATCAAGGCCCATTGGGCCCAATCCTACTAGGCCCAATTTCGGGATGTTACAAATCTACCCTCCTTAAAGAAATTTCGTCCTCTCGAAATTTCCAACTGAGAACATTGCATACAACCTAACCTACAACATCAGTGCTCACGCTGCGCACTCTGATTCCAATAACCCTAATATACTTTTAACTAGAATTTAGAAATCCTACACATACTTAAAAACACCTAACCATTAAAGCGCACAAATATTTAAATGCGCAATCAACTCTATATCCGAACATCACATCCAACCCAAACACACGAATAGATATTCAAAATACAAAGATATAACAAAGCAAAGTATCAGAAACTTACAAAGCAGATTGGTGCCGGAGACTCGGGTGCCATATTTCAAAAAAAAACAGATATATATTTTTCTAAACCATTTTCCAAACCATCTTTTGAAAACATTTTTGAACCCAAACCCACAGCCGAGTTTTTGAACCTAGGCTCTGATACCAAAATTGTAACACCCCAAACCTGGTCAACACACTACAACCGAATTCGGCATGTCACAGGGTAAAAATAATTTGAATAAAACAAGTTGTAGGTTTAAATTTTGAAGATAATGCTATAAAACACTTTGTTGTTTAAAGTTTGGACAAAAGAAGAAAACTCCTTTGAGAAAACCGTTTGTTTTTAAGGAAATGCCGACTTCGATTAAAATGCAAAGTTGAAAACCGTTTTGTATTTGAACTTAAAGTAAAACTTAGGTTGGCGAAAATATGAGTTGTTCATTAACACCATTTGTTTGTTATTACCCGATGATAAAGTTTGAAAATCCCGATAAGAGGTATAACTTTTCAAAAACATTGAGTTAACAGGTTATTAACATGCCATGTTGTTTAACTTAAGCACAATATAATAAAACTTATAGCAGATAATCAAAAAACCCAAAATAATGGAATTTAGCGGCCTTATTACAAATCCAAAACCAAATTTAAGAGTAAATTAACCCAAAATAGTAAATGAGATAAAACCCGAAAACATAACGCATGGCCACCTCGAGTCTGTCCCGGCTCCACATCCGCGATCTATGCCTTATCTGCAAAATGTAAGGGAAGGGGTGAGTCACCGAGACTCAGTGTATAAATCCCCATCCCGATAATAACAAAGCACTTACACAATACATAAGTCAATATGCAATTCATGCAAACCCAACCTAACCATCCGAACTCCTGTGTCTACCCCGTGTGGTCAAAACCACTTGTGGTCAAAACCACTGGTGACCGTAGTCACAAATCATATAAGTGTGGTCAAAACCACTGGTGACCGTAGTCACAAATCATATGGTGGGGCCAACCCACCGTGTGGTCAAAACCACGATGACAATCCCGTAATCAACATGTGGGGCCAATCTCATCGTGGTACCAAACCACCGGGACGAGTCACAAATAATCCATGTGTGGTCAAAACCACTTTGTGACCGTAGTCACAAATAGTATATGTGTGGTCAAAACCACCGGTGGTCAAAACCACCGAGACTTAGTCACGATTATAATATAGAAAGCGGGGCCAACCCAATCGTGTGGTCAAAACCACTTGGTGACAGATCTAGAAACAAGCCTTCCCCTCCTCTCATTACAAATAGTGCAATATGACATAATAATTACGTGTATGCGATGTGTCATGTATGCTAAACATATATCAAATATAAGTATAACATGAATTACCATCATAATCGAGATAGACATAAAACAACATAATCACGCTAATCAACCTCTAAGGGTATAACCGTAATTTTACCTACCAAGGGCATTTTCGTAATTTACCCACCAAGGGTATATCGATAATTTTGCACTGCAATGGCCTTTCCCAAAGGCCCAAATGTCACCCCGAGCGACTCGGCTACCATTTCCTGGTCGTGCGGACGATTGGGCCTAAAACTCGATTACGGCCCATTCGGGCCCACACGCTTCGTGTGGCCCACCTAGCACAAATCTAGCCATGTATATAAGTTCCACCTAATCTAGTTCACTATATTCTACACAATCGCACAATTTACTCATAAGGGCCCACGGGCCCATTGGGCCCACTTCGCCCATCGCGCCCAAGACCCCAACCCACAAGAATACTACGATGGCCTCAACTATCGCGTCGAAGCCCCACGCGCGCGCTTGCGCGCTTGTGTGGCTACTATTGCCGTGGATCGCACGCCGGCATTTTGCGCTCTACAACTAGAGTAGAGAGAGTTACACACTGATAGGAGTCTGCAGTGTTAAATCGCTACCACGACCACTCCTGTGCCCAAACGCCCACCAAGGTATGTTAACTCTCCTCCTGAATGCTCTTTATATAGCTAGCTCTCCACCTTCCTTCTTTGTATCTTTCTCGATGTGGGATCCTTCGTCGGTAGAGTTTAAATTCAACCTGAAACTCTTGCCATCCAATCCGCAAAATAAATACCCCCTTGCTTCTCATGAGATTCGAACCCAGGCTCCCCTGCAACATAATCCACGCCGCTAACCACTTGGCCACAAGCTCCTCTTGTGTCTTAAACCATGCGCAACTAAATTTGAATCTATAGCCAAATATTAAAGTCCATGTAAAAAGAAAACCAAAATGCAAGAGCCAAGACTTGAACCTTGGACCTCTTTCCTTCCCTGTGGCGTCACCCCCTTGTTCCTTAAGTGGCGTCACTTTGCCACTACACCACACACTCCACTTGTGTCATTTTTCCCCACATTTTATTCTTAAGGCCTACCTACCAACTTCCAGGGTTTTTTTCACCTAAAACCAAAATTTCCCTAAAGCCAAAGTTCGATCCCGGGACTTCATAGAAGCCTTCTAACCTTCCAAAATCACTTATCCAATAGGTCCAACTTGCATTTAAGCCGATCTCTTGTTCTCTAAAAATTTTAAATCAAGGCCCATTGGGCCCAATCCTACTAGGCCCAATTTTGGGATGTTACAATTATTTTCAGTATCATCGGAACTAGCTCGTGTAGAAAACATCTCTGTCTAAGTAAGACAAATCTCATCAAAGTCGAGAGATATCACACTATCACAGGATATATATATATATGGCATGTATAACTAGACTCACATACGCTACGTTAGTCCGAGAATCGACTAAATCGTAGCTCTGATACCAATAAATGTAAAACCCCTCACCCGTATTCAATGCTGAAATAGGGTTACAGAGCATTACCAAACTTACAACACACTTATACATACTTTTAGCATATATTTTTTCAATTCAATCATTCATCATTCAATCTCAATTCAATATGTCCCTAGTACGAGCCTATGAGGCCCAAAACATACATTGGGAGTGGTTCAAAACTAAATCGATAACTTAAGAAACTTTCATGAAACTTTGAAAATTTTTCTCAAAACAGGGGTCACACGCCCGTGTGGCCAGGCCGTGTGGACATTCAAAATGGGAGCACATGGCCGTGTCCCAGCCCGTGTATGACCCCGTGTAACTCTCTAACTTGGGTCACACGGCCAACACACACGCCCGTGTGCCCTAAAAATGGTCATACACGCCAGTGTGCTAGGTCGTGTGCTAGGTCGTGCCAAACCTGTAGGGTATACTGACTTATACCACACGGCCAAGTCACACGCCCGTGTGTGAGGCCGTGTGGAGCATACTGACTTGATTTTAATTTCAACACCAGGGGACACACGTCTGTGTAACATAACTGCGTGTCACACACGGCTGAGACACACGCCCGTGTTTCTGCCCGTGTGGACAAAAATAGGCTATTTACCAAGCCAAATTTCCACCCAAACTTAGGCACACTTATACAACCTGTATAGCACAAAACATATCATCAATAGACATATAATTCAATTCCAAATCAAGCATAATTTATACCATTTCCAACACTAACAAACAACATGCTTATAAACTCATGTTTTACTCATTCAAAACATACCAAATACCAATTACTCAATCATAAAAATGACCTACTCCATTATGCATTATTTGATCTATAATCTCAAGCATTTCAACCATTCATTTACTTAGAACCACAAACATACCAATGTCCACAATTCAACCAATTGAACACTTATAATACCTATAGCCATCAAGCATCACCTAACCATAATACAATTCATATCACAAAGCATAAACACATATATCAATATAAGATTCAACCATACCAAAATAACTCCAAATAAGCCACTACTCAAGGCTATATATACAAACCAAAAAATGTACATTTACAAGCCAATTCCATTGGCCAAAATCATTACCAAAACATAACCAAAATGACCAAAGTCCCTATACATGCCATATACTTAAAATACCAAAGTTCATAGATACTAAGAGATAAGGGGATAGTGTGAAGCAATCTCCGACAAGCCCTGAATCCAAGCTAGTTTGTTAACACTATAAAACACGGGAAAAATAAACAAAGTAAGCTATAAAGCTTAGTAAGCTCGTATGAAATAAACTTAATGCAATCACCTATATATAATTCAATAATTTGAATACACCAACATGTAGCTTACATTAGCTAACAAATCTTTCAAATAATCATTCACAAAACTATATACTTTCATCATCATTTCTTCGATTCAATGCTAAAATAGTTTATGCACATACTTGTACCATCTCGTACAAATCTCATACACATTCATGTCTTTCATTTACCCGTTGAACCATTCAGAATAGAATTCGGATACTCAAGGATCTCACACGATAAATACCTATACCATGGCCCAAAGCCAAATCAAGGTAACTTATCCGAAGTACTAATATCATGGCCCGAAGCCAAATCAGCGATATGCATGGCTCGAAGCCAAATCGTTATATCTCGCACCCGAAGTGCTAATATCATGGCCCAAAGCTAACTCACTGTATCCCCTAATGACATGTCACTAGCATCCTAAACTATTCCTAAGGTTCAACCGAGATTTCAAATGTCGAATCGTCGTCGAATCACTATCGTTCATATCCATAGTCTCTTATTTGCAATTTATGCAATATCAAAGCATATGAAATACATTTGTATTGAAATTTATCACATACGAACTTACCTCGGATGTGGAAATGACGAAATAAGTCGTTTAGTCGATAACTTTCGTTTTCCCCAATCTATATCCGAATTTCGCTTTTCTTGATCTAAATATATTCAAAATTAACTTATTCAATCATCTATTAGTCAAATTACACATTAGAGATATTTTACACATTTCCCCCTAAACTTTAACCTTTTTCTGTAGCACCCCAAACCCGGCGTAGACGTTATGGCCGAATCTGGCGATGTCACATGATAGTGTGTTTGAAAACTAAATTATTACAATAAAATCATTTCCATGTTATTACCTATCTTTATCTCTTATTAGTTCTAAAGGGAATCGTTTTACTTATTTAAAACATTTGCTTTAAAACGTTTCTCATTGCGGAAGCTTTTAAAACAAAGTAGTTTAAATAATCGTGAGTTTAGAAAATGTGTTAGCTTTTTGAAAACCGAACTTCCTACGACTGGCAGTTATAATTTCAAAAAAATAAATAATAAAAAAAACAAATTTAAGCAAAAGTCCCAAGAGTCCTCAATCTACATCCCAATAATAATAAGCCCATAAAAAATAAATTAAAAAAAACGTAAAGTCCAAAAACTGTGGTCACCGTTGAGTCCTCAGCCGCACCGATCCGTCTAGGTTTGGGGATTACCTATGCACATTAAACAGAGAGGGGTGAGTTTACGTAAACTCAGTGTGTAATCCCATAGAAAATAAACATTAGTAGACACAGTGCACAGTCAAATACAGTTTTGGGCCTAAGCCCCTTTCCGTATCAGTAACGGTTTGGGCCTTAGCCCATCTCGATCTGATATCAAATATGCAAGGTAGGCCTTAGCCCATCACAATGACGATGAGCGATCATGCAAAGATTCGATATCAAAGTCCTACCTAACAAGCCTCTACACACCATCTCCGTCCAACCCTACACTACATGTGGGGATTAAATCAACCCACCCATCCCTACACTCCAGGTAGTACCGAATGCGGCATAAAACAGTAATTTGCAGCTGAGCTGCCAGTATATTAGGCTTAAGAGCCTTTTAATACACTTCTTCCAAATATAATCAACCCAACCCCATGCAATGCAACATACAACTCATGACATGCCATATCATGATATCGGTACATATAACCAGTTCAGTATACATGCATACTATCATCATGCTCAAGATATATAAATCAAGCAGTCAGTTCACACAATTAGGGGTCTAAGTAATGCTTACCGACCCTACAGTAAGTTCACAGTCGACTTGGGCGACCCGTGCAACCTTAGCAATCAATTCAGTGAAAATGGACTCACACGCCCATGTGGCCTGCCCGTGTGGGCCCACACACTCGTGTGGCCCACACGCCAATATTTGTAACACCCCAAACCTGGCCTAGACGTTTTGGCCATATCTAGCAATGTCACACGATAGTGTTTTTGAAACCTCGTTGTTACAATGAAAACATTCCATGTTATTATCTTTAGTAACCTTTGTTAGAACTTAGGAAGTCATCTTTATTCATTTAAAACATTTGTTTTGAAACATCCCTCGTTGCGGAAGCTTTAATAAATCAATCTAGGTGATCATGCGTTTAGAAAATGCTGTAACACCCCAAACCCGGCCCAAACAATATGACCGAATTTGGTTTGCTACAGAGAAAAGATTTTGAAAACCATTTTAACACCGATTTTGAAATTAGTCGAAATGCCTTTCAATTTAAATTTTCTTTGTTAAAAACCAAACTTAAAATATTTGTTGAGTCGAGTTGTTTAAAAATTTTGAATGTACCGATGGTACTTTAAAACATTTTATGTTTAATTTGAGAAAACATGTGCAACCGTTTTAACATCATCAAGTAGTTTAAACCAAACATTCAAACACGCAAAGAATAATAAAATCATACTAGGAGGCATTATTACAAATAAGCAACATAAACCTAAAAGAAAGATAAATAAAATCCAAAATTCATTTATTAAAAGTCTCCACCGCATGGCCACCTCGAGTCCATCCTGTTCCTCACCCGAGATCTACGAATCACCTGAAAAATTAAAGGAGAAGGTGAGTCACCAAGACTCAATGTGTAACCCTTCCCCGGTTTAGTGCAACAACATACACAAATTATAACCAATTAACATGCATAAGTTTAAAATGCACCCAACCTAACCATCCATACGCCTTTTTCTACCCCGTGTGGTACCAAACCACTGGTGGTGCTAAACCATCGGTGTCCAAAGACACAATTGTGTTACCAAAACACATCGGTGACATATAGTCACGTATGTGATGCCAAATCACCGGAGATACCAAATCTCGGTGTCCGAAGACACAAATCGAATGATGGGGCCAACCCATCGTGTGATACCAAATCACCGCGCATTTATCCCATATCTCAAAGTGGGCCAACCCACGGTGGAATTAACCACGGGGACAAGTCGCTATGAGGTGCCAAACCTCCGGAGGTACCAAACCTCTGTGACCGTAGTCACGATGTGTTACCAAAACACCGGTGTCCGTCGACACACGAATATCACCGCCCCCTCCACTCATCAACCCATATCAAACAATTATGTATATTTATCAAAATCATGCAAAAGGTTTATTTTAACGACATTAATAAATTTATCATTGCCATATGTCCAATAATACACATACCAAATGTGTCATGCTTCCCAAAAGCATCAAATAGTAATCTCATAGTCACAAAGACTTACCCAAATCCTTGTTAATACCATGATGATATTACATCCATGTCTACATAAATCGATTAGGCATAATATAACACTTAGC
Organism: Gossypium sturtianum; assembly: GCA_025698515.1. Lineage (NCBI taxonomy): Eukaryota > Viridiplantae > Streptophyta > Magnoliopsida > Malvales > Malvaceae > Gossypium > Gossypium sturtianum. The sequence goes on along the minus strand of CM046948.1, from coordinate 136,956,614 downwards.
TTATTAAAAGTTATAAGATGTGTATGTACACACACTGTATTTAACGAAAGCCTTAAATCCCGATTAGACAAATCGGCCACACAAACTTTCCTTGTCCCCAAAAGCCTTCGAACACTATCCAACACACTCCTAAAAGAATCGGCCTCACTTCCCTACAATCAACCATCATCATTAAGGTTTATTAGCCTTCTACTTAAACGAAACTTAAAAGAATAATCCTTTGAAATAAACCCTTACCACCTTACCAAAAACCGATTGCTAGAGAAGTCCCAAAGAAAACTATGTTACCTTCAATATTCGGCCTAAGAGATTCAAGATAGAAGAAGAATATTTTCGGCACAACAAAGAGGTATATTCGGCTATAGGACAAAAAGAAAATAATGTGAAGAGAAATATAATTTCGGCAAAGAAGAGTGTATAGGAGGTTTTTGATGTTTAAGCAAAACAAATGGGAGAACAAAAGGTTAATGCAAGTTTCGGTTTTTGAGAGAATGAAAAGGAGAAAATAGCAAATGATCAAAAATGACCAAATGGTCAAAAGAGTTTAGGCTTACCACAATGTAGAATTCGGCCAAAAGAAAAGTGTTTGAGAGAAAATGTTTTGCAACTTTTGCACCAAATGAAAGAAATGACCAAAAAGAAAAGACTTCAATCCTAGCCAAACTAAGGTAAAATTTGGCTCCCCCCTTTAGCCACTTTGCCGTCCAAGTTCATGGCATAAAGGCCATGAATTTGTTTCCAAAACATTTCCCACAAACCAAGCCTTTGTCCCCTCAATTTACCATAACTTCAAGATATCTTACCATAACCTTAGGAATCTTATCCCTTATTCCATGCTTTCCTTAAACAACAATTCAACTTACCAAAAATTATTAGTCCACCTATCATAATCATGTTTGACCGTCCATTAAAGCTAACATACAAAAATAACTTTTAAAAATGCTATACCTACTACTCGAACCACTAACCTCATGCAACCTTTCAAGCTCTTTAACCAACTTGCCACTAATTCATCTTGTGCTTTAATATACACTTAAATTAACTTAAGTGCTAAGCTCATTTAATCCTCTTCATTAAATAAGCCATACTAAGAATTATCCTACTAAACCGAGCTTACTCAAGACCCCTAATTAAGTCTTATAACACCACAAATAATATCACGTAAATTTAAACACAAGCAAAATAATTCAATCACGAATAACCCCTATTTCGGATGTTACGCTTCTACCCCTTAAAATAATTTCGCCCCTCGAAATTACCCGATCGAAAGAGATGGTGGTATTGCCGTCGTATTACATCCTCGGGTTCCCACGCCGCTTCCTCACACCATGGTTTCGCCATAGCACTTTCACCAAAGGTACCGACTTTCTCGCAGAACCTTGACATCACGATCTAAGATCCGAATCGGTTCCTCCTCGAACGATAAGTCGGAGTTAACCTCAATCTCGCGCTCTCGGCACACGACGTGCGATGGATCCGACCTATACCGCTCTAAGCATCGACACATGGAAGACATCGTGAATCGACTCAACTCGCTGGCGCTTCGAAATGATAAGCTACGGTCCTACTCGCTTCAACACGATTATATAATGCGCGATGAACCTTGGACTTAATTTCCTTTTTGCCCAAAGCGCAACACCTTTTTCCAAGGCGACACCTTCGTAAAGACTTTATCTCCTACCTCAAATTCCATTTCCTTGCGCTTGAGATCGGCGTAAGACTTCGCCTATCGATGCTTCCTTGAGACGAGCCCGAATTACCTTAACTTTATCTTCGATTTGATCACCAACTCGGACCCAAAACTCGACGCTTCACCCAATTCCGTCCAACACGTAGGAGTACGGCACTTCCGTCCATACAATTGCTTCATATGGAGCCATTTGGATACTCGCTGATAACTATTGTTATAAGCGAATTCCGCCAACGGTAGATACTCCTCCCAACCGCCAAATCGAAATCCGTAACGCAACCTCTCGAGCATATCTTCTAAGATCTCAATCACTCTCTCCGATTGTCCGTCGGATTGCGGATGAAAAGTCATGGCTGAAGTCCAATCTCGTACCCAAAGCTTGATGCAACGCTCTCCAAAACCTCGATGTAAACCTCGGATCCCTATCCGAGATAATCGATCTTGCACACCATGCAATCTCACTATCTCGGCTACATATAACTTAGCTATCCTCGTGGCGAATAATCTACCCTTACAGTATGAAATGCGCTGATTTAGTCGACGATCCACAATCACCCAAATCGAATTCTTCTTGCTAGGCGTAAGAGGTAATCCACCGACAAAGTCCATGGTGATCCTCTCCCACTTCCACCGAGGAATCTTCACCTACTGAAGTAAACCGGATGGCAACCGATGTTCACCTTGACTTGTTGACACGTCGACACTTACCCACGAACTCGCCATTACTTCCGTTTGGACTGCCACCAAAATTGCTCTCTCGCATTTCGATACATCTTGGTACCTCCGGATGCATAGCATATGGGTTGCTATGTGCGCCCCGAAGAATCCTTTGTCTCAACTCCACATCCTTCTAAGATACAAGCTCTTCCTTTAAAGCACAAAACTCCATCACCGGACGTACTAAAATCCTCTAATCCATCATTCGGACTTGCAACCTCCGATCATTCAAACCATCATCCTCTAACCGCTTTTCCTTAATCTGATCTAACCAAGTCGGCTTGACTTGCAATTCTCGCCAAAAGACTCCCATCATCGAACGACTAAGTCGAGCAAACATCGATCTTAAATCCGATACAACCTTACGACTCAACGCGCGCGCCACCACGTTAGCCTTACCAGGATGATACTCGATCGAATAGATCGTAGTCCTTCAACAACTCAATCCATCTACGCGCCTCAAATTCAAATCCTTCCGAGTCAAGAGATACTTAAGACTCTTGTGATCCGTATAAACTATCGACTTCTCTCGCACAAATAGTGCCTCCATATCTTCAAAGCGAAGACTACACTACCGCTAACTCCAAGTCATGAGTCGGATAATTAGCCTCATGTGGTCTCAACTGCTGAGATGCATAAGCCACTACCTTCCCTTCTTGCATCAAAGATGCATCCCAAACCAATATGTGATGCATCGCAATAAACCGTGAATTCCTTGCTCCGCCTCAGTTGAATCAAAACCGAGCTTCACTCGAATCTTCTTCAATTTGTCGAAACTTTCTTGCTGCTCCTCGATCCACACAAATGGAACTCCTTTCCTCAACAACTTGGTCATCGGTGCGGCAATCAAAGAAAATCCTTCCACAAATCTTCTGTAATACCCCGCTGCACCTAGAAAACTCGAATTTCACCACCACATTTGAAGCGGCTTCCAATCCAACATCGCCTCAATCTTTCGAGGATCCACTCTAATCCCTTCGTTGAAACAACGTGACCCAAGAAAGTCACCTCTCTAAGCGAGTTCGCACTTACTAAATTTCGCATACAAATGCTTTTCCTCGGAATCGCAACACTACTCGCAAATGCGCATCATGCTCTTTTTCGACTTCAATACACCAAAATATCATCTATAAAGACCACAACAAATCGATCCAAAACTGTTGAAATACCCTATTCATCATGTCCATGAAAGCTCTTTGGTGCATTAGTCAAACCAAACGGCATCACCAGAACTCGTAGTGTCCATACCGAGTACTAAATGCCGTCTTATGGATATCGACCTCTTTCACCTTCACCGATGATATCCGCACCTTAAATCAATCTTAGAGAAAACGCACTTCTTTTCACCGATCAAACAAGTCATCTATCCTCGGCAAAGGATACTTGTTTTTAATCGTCACTTATTCAATCAAGCGTAGTCTATACACATCCGCATCGCACCATCCTTCTTCTTGACAAAAAGTACCGCGCTCCCAAGGTGAAACACTTGGTCGAATGAAACCTCGATCCAACAACTCTTGTATCTCGAGCCTTCAATTCTAACAATTCCTTCTGTGCCATCCTATACGGAGCTATAGACACCGGCGCTGCTCCGGTAATAGATCTATACCGAATTCTACCTCACGATCCGGAGGCAACCCCTAAGTTCTTCAGAAATACGTCAAGAAATTCCTTTACGCTTTGAACATTCCTCACGTAAGACTCATTAGCTTCCAAAGCACACACATGAACTACGAAACGCCTCACACCCTTCCCGACCATCTTTATCGCTTTCAACGCAGATACCACGTTGGATAGATAATCTCTCCTATTACCTATCATGACCACTTCTTCACCTTCAACCGTCTTCAAAACCATGCGCTTAGCGGCAAGACAATCCAAACTTGCTTGGTACTTGACCAACCAGTCCATTCCAAGAATCGATCGAACTCCTCAAACGGCAGTTCCATCGGATCGGCTACAAACACTACCCCTTGGAGTTCTAGGGGTACATCTCTATACTGCTTTATCTACTTCTACAGAGTGACCTAAAGGACTAAAATACACCATCCTCCTAGAAGCGCCTCGGGAACTAAACTCATGGTCTCAACTATACTACTAGCAACGTAAGAGTGCGTCGAACCCACATCTATCAAGGCGTATATGGAACACCAAAAATTAAAAACGCACAGGTTATGACGTCCGGTCGCGTCTCTCTTCCTCTCACGACGCCTGCAAAGATACACCAAACCAGCTACCTAGCCTCCGTGTTGCCAATACCTCTGCCACCGCTCATGACCTCCACTAGAGCCATAGCCACCTCTACCATAACCACGACCTCTCTGCGGTCTTTGGTCCCTCCTTTCTGAATCCAGGCACGACCTTAACCTTCAGACTGATTCCTAGCTTGCTTACGCGGACAGTCTCTCACACGATGATCCAACAAACCACACTCGAAACATCCTTTCCCTCCGGTCCAACATTCTCCCCAATGGAACTTCCCACAATGATTACACTGGGTCGGTCTCTGATTAGCAGCTGTGGACCTTCCTGCCTGATTTGACCCACTCTACCTAAACCTTTTCTGAACATTACCACCTGACCCAGACGATCCAAAGCCTCTCTTCAGCTTGCTCCTATCATAACTTTGCCTCGCAGACTCCTTGATTCCTTCGGCTACCTTCGCCTTCTCCACCAAGACAGCAAACTCACATTCTTGCTGTGGAGCAATCAGCAGCCTTAACTCGTCTCTAAGTCCGTCTTCAAAACGAACACAACGATCATGCTCCGATGCCACTATTCCCTAAGCATAACGACTCAGCCTTAGGAATTCCGCTTCATATTCCGACACAGATTTACTTCCTTGTACTAACCCCAGAAAAGCTTTCCTTTGAGCATCAATGTAGCTTGAGCCAACATACTTCTTCTGATAAGAATTCTTGAAATACTCCCAAGTGAGATCATTTGCCGTAGCACCATCTCGAACCGTGAGCCACCATCGATAGGACTCATCCTTAAGAAGCGACACCGCTCCTTTCAGTTTCTCCTCATTAGACAAATCTATCTCATCCATGATTCTTTCGGTCGATTCCGGTAATACTCTACCGTATTATGCGCTACACTGCACACACCCTCGAAAAATTCAGCTCAGTTAGCTCAAGTCTCTCGGAACCGACTTCCGAGCTCCTCTACCTCCACCAATTCCAGCTACCCTTTCCGGAACCCGTAGCATCGCTTGTGACACAAATAAGCGTCGCCACCCGTCCCGCTCCTGCTTTTCAGCTCCAAAGGTTGGGGGTGGTGGTGGCGGTATCTCATTCTCAGATCCTTGACCCGACCCGACGAGTGTTCTAATACGGCCATCCTACCCCCTTCCGCGTCCCACGACGGCCACGTCCTCTAAAGCTCATTCTAACTATCGCGCTTTAATCTGATGAGGAAATTTTTATGAATTAGTACATGTTTCACTTCATTATCCGCGAAGAAATTTTATGAAAAGAGTTTAATAGAGATTCTTTCGATCAAACAAGGTTTTAAGTCTTCTATCCTGGTTTACACAGAATAATACATCCATTCCCTATACCTTTCATACCTATGCACTCTTCAGGCATTACTGTCCGTTTCTAACCCAGGGGTATTTTCGTCATTTTTCCTAAAGGGTATTTTTGTAATAAACCGAAGAAATTTGAAAACTTTAACAAATCGAGATATTTTGAAAATTTTCGAAGATAAATTTGTCCTACCATCTAAAAAAATAATTTAATGATTTTAAAACCGAAGTTTTCCTTAAAACATGGCTAATCCCTTTCGGGTTTTATTTAGGATTTTGCCTATGACCGAGTCCTCTTGGTTAGGGTGAACCGAAGCTACGCACCAGGTAGGAATCCCGCGAAGAGGAGGTGAGTCACGAGGACCGCTAAGTACCAAGCTCTTCCTGATCCAATCCTAGACATGCGCACCAAGGTTACCACACCCTAACTCCTACGACTTGGTCACGGGTTGGTTTTAATTAGGCCATTAAAGTCTTATGTCTTTGTTTGGAGTAAACTAGTCCTAAAGTTTAAAATACTATCACTATCTCACGTCCCATGCTTCCTACCCTTCTACAGTAATATAATTCATACAAAAAAAGTCGAGATACTTACTTGGGCGAGTTGGTGCCGGAGACTCTAAGTGCCATGCTTATTAAAAACCAAAATTTTTCAAAAAGGCCTACCAAAACATTTTTGGGCCTTGGGCCCCCACAGCCGAGCTTTGAACTGGGCTCTGATACCAATTTTGTAACACCCCAAACCCGGCCCAAACAATATGACCGAATTTGGTTTGCTACAGAGAAAAGATTTTGAAAACCATTTTAACACCGATTTTGAAATTAGTCGAAATGCCTTTCAATTTAAATTTTCTTTGTTAAAAACCAAACTTAAAATATTTGCTGAGTCGAGTTGTTTAAAAATTTTGAATGTACCCGATGGTACTTTAAAACATTTTGCGTTTAATTTGAGAAAACATGTGCAACCGTTTTAACATCATCAAGTAGTTTAAACCAAACATTCAAACACGCAAAGAATAATAAAATCATACTAGGAGGCATTATTACAAATAAGCAACATAAACCTAAAAGAAAGATAAATAAAATCCAAAATTCATTTATTAAAAGTCTCCACTGCATGGCCACCTCGAGTCCATCCGGTTCCTCACCCGCGATCTACGAATCACCTGAAAAATTAAAGGAGAAGGTGAGTCACCAAGACTCAATGTGTAACCCTTCCCCGGTTTAGTGCAAAAACATACACAAATTATAACCAATTAACATGCATAAGTTTAAAATGCACCCAACCTAACCATCCATACGCCTTTTTCTACCCCGTGTGGTACCAAACCACTGGTGGTGCCAAACCACTGGTGTTCAAAGACACAATTGTGTTACTAAAACACTGGTGACATATAGTCACGGATGTGATGCCAAATCACCGGAGATACCAAATCTCGTGTCCAAGACACAAATCGAATGATGGGGCCAACCCATCGTGTGTGATACCAAATCACCGCGCAGACGATCCCATATCTCAAAGTGGGGCCAACCCACGGTGGAATTAACCACGAGGACAAGTCGCTATGAGGTGCCAAACCTCTGGAGGTACCAAACCTCCGGTGACCGTAGTCACGATGTGTTACCAAAACATCGGTGTCCGCTTACACGAATATCACCGCCCCTCCACTCATCAACCCATATCAAACAATTATGTATATTTACTGAAATCATGCAAAAGGTTTATTTTAATGACATTAATAAATTTATCATTGCCATATGTCCAATAATACACATACCAAATGTGTCATGCTTCCCAAAAGCATCAAATAGTAATCTCATAGTCACAAAGACTTACCCAAATCCTTGTTAATACCATGATGATATTACATCCATGTCTACATAAATCGATTAGGCATAATATAACACTTAGCATATTAAAAGTTATAAGATGTGTATGTACACACACACATGTATTTAACGAAAGCCTTAAATCCCGATTAGACAAATCGGCCACACAAACTTTCCTTGTCCCCAAAAGCCTTCAACACTATCCAACACACTCCTAAAAGAATCGGCCTCACTTCCCTACAATCAACCATCATCATTAAGGTTTATTAGCCTTGGCTTAAACGAAACTTAAAAGAATAATCCTTTGAAATAAACCCTTACCACCTTACCAAAAACCGATTGCTAGAGAAGTCCCAAAGAAAACTATGTTACCTTCAATATTCGGCCTAAGAGATTCAAGATAGAAGAAGAATATTTTCGGCACAATAAAGAGGTATATTCGGCTATAGGACAAAAAAGAAAATAATGGGAAGAGAAATATAATTTCGGCAAAGAAGAGTGTATAGGAGGTTTTTGATGTTTAAGCAAAACAAATGGGAGAACAAAAAGGTTAATGCAAGTTTCGGTTTTTGAGAGAATGAAAAGGAGAAAATAGCAAATGATCAAAAATGACCAAATGGTCAAAAGAGTTTAGGCTTACCACAATGTAGAATTCGGCCAAAAAGAAAAGTGTTTGAGAGAAAATGTTTTGCAACTTTTGCACCAAATGAAAGAAATGACCAAAAAGAAAAGACTTCAATCCTAGCCAAACTAAGGTAAAATTTAGGCTCCCCCCTTTAGCCACTTTGCCGTCCAAGTTCATGGCATAAAGGCCATGAATTTGTTTCCAAAACATTTCCCACAAACCAAGCCTTTGTCCCCTCAATTTACCATAACTTCAAGATATCTTACCATAACCTTAGGAATCTTATCCCTTATTCCATGCTTTCCTTAAACAACAATTCAACTTACCAAAAATTATTAGTCCACCTATCATAATTATGTTTGACCGTCCATTAAAGCTAACATACAAAAATAACTTTTAAAAATGCTATACCTACTACTCGAACCACTAACCTCATGCAACCTTTCAAGCTCTTTAACCAACTTGCCACTAATTCATCTTGTGCTTTAATATACACTTAAATTAACTTAAGTGCTAAGCTCATTTAATCCTCTTCATTAAATAAGCCATACTAAGAATTATCCTACTAAACCGAGCTTACTCAAGACCCCTAATTAAGTCTTATAACACCACAAATAATATCACAGAAATTTAAACACAAGCAAAATAATTCAATCACGAATAACCCCTATTTCAGGATGTTACAAATGCTTTAACTTTTTTTTTTTGAAAACTGAATTTCCTACGACCAGCAGGTATAAATCCATAAAGTAAAATAAATAAATAAAACCCAAATTTAAAACCAAAGTCCCAGAGGGTCCTTAAATTACAACCCAGATAATCAATAATAAACAAATCATAACTCGTAAATTGAAAACCATGAAGTCCAAAAATTAAAGAGTTCACCGCTAAGTCCTCCGTCGCACCGATCCGTCTAAGTCTGCGGATTACCTGTGCACATTAAACAAAAAGGGTGAGTTTACGTAAACTCAGTGTGTAATCCCGCAGAAACAAACAAACAATCAGTATTCACAGTACACAGTTGAACAGTCTTGGGCCTAAGCCCTTTTCAGTATCAGTGAAAGTTTGGGCCTTAGCCCATCTCAGTACAATGTCAAAAATGCAGTAGGGCCTTAGCCCATCAAAGTTTCAGTAGCAATAACAGTTATGCAGTACCAAAATCTTACCCAACCAGCCTCCACACACCATCTCCGTCCAACCCTACACTCCATGTGGGGATATAATCAACCCACCCATCCCTACACTCCAAGTAGTACCGAATGCGGCACAAAATGATGAGTTTGCAACTCGAAATGCAAATAAATTAGGCTTAAAGACTTTCAAAGACACTTCCTCCGAATAACAACCCCCAACCCAATGCAATGCAACATACAATGGATGATATGCTATTATGCAATTTCAGTACATATATTCAGTTCAGATATTAACATGCTCAGTACAGGTATCATTCAATCAGTTTCACACATTTAGGGGTCTAAGTAGCGCTTACCGACCCTACAGTAGGTTCACAGTCGACTTGGGCGACCCTTGCAACCTTAAAAACATTTCGGTAAAAATGGGCCCACACGCCCATGTGATTCGCCTGCAGGCCCACTCGCCCAAATTTCCTTGGCCGTGTGATCCATTTTTAAAGTAACCCATGCTAGGTCAATACTCATATATGTTTTCAATATTTACTTATATGTTCATTCAAAGCTGTATACTTAAGTCATTAGCACAAAAATATTTATATCTTGAGCTAAAGAATTCCAAATTAAAATCCGCTTGATTTTTTTGAAACTAGACAGTTGAACAGTCTTGGGCCTAAGCCCTTTTCAGTATCAGTGAAAGTTTGGGCCTTAGCCCATCTCGAAGACAAATGTCAAAAATGCAGAGGGCCTTAGCCCATCAAAGTTTCATAGAGTAATAATAGCTTATGCAAGACCAAAATCTTACCCAACCAGCCTCCACACACCATCTCCGTCCAACCCTACACTCCATGTGGGGATATAATCAACCCACCCATCCCTACACTCCAAGTAGTACCGAATGCGGCACAAAATGAGGTTTGCAAATCGAGTGCCATAAATTAGGCTTAAAGACTTTCAGTACACTTCCTCCGAATAACAACCCCCAACCCAATGCAATGCAACATACAATGGATGATATGCTATTATGCAATTTCAGTACATATATTCAGTTCAGATATTAACATGCTCGATGATGTATCATTCAATCGGTTTCACACATTTAGGGTCTAAGTAGCGCTTACCGACCCTACAGTAGGTTCACAGTCGACTTGGGCGACCCTTGCAACCTTAAAAATATTTCGGTAAAAATGGGCCCACACGCCCATGTGATCTGCCCGTGTGGCCCACTCGGCCCAAATTTCCCTTGGCCGTGTGATCCATTTTTAAAGTAACCCATGCTAGGTCAATACTCATATATGTTTTCACTATTTACTTATATGTTCATTCAAAGCTGTATACTTAAGTCATTAGCACAAAAATATTTATATCTTGAGCTAAAGAATTCCAAATTAAAATCCGCTTGATTTTTTTGAAACTAGACTCAAATACCTTTCTAGTATAAAATTTTCAGAATTTATAGTTTATCAAATAAGTACAGTAAAATCTTTAAAGTTATCCCTATTCTACTGTTTGATAGCTTCATTCTTTCCTTACTAAAAATTATTTATCTCTTAGTATGAAATTTCGATGATGTTTCCATTTGTTTCTCTTGAAAATAGAATCATTAAGGATTTAAAAATATAAATTTAAGCCCCTAATTATTTTTTTACAATTTTTGATGATTTTCCTAAGTCAGAACAGGGGAACCCAAAATCATTCTGACCTTGTCTCACAAAATTTATTATATCTCATGATTTACAATTCCATTGCTTACACTGTTTCTTCCATTAAAAACTAGACTCAATAAAATTTAATTTCATATTTTATTCAACCTCTAACTCAATTCCCACTATTATTGATGATTTTTCAAAGTTAGACTACTGCTGTTGTCCAAAACTATTTTAGTGCAAAATGTTGATTTCCAAGTTTATAACACCCTTATTTCCTTTCTCAACAATTTTTCGCATCACTTTCTCTTATTTCTCGAAAGCAAGCAATTTCAGCTTTTCGTCGAATCCCATTTTTTGCGTTTCGGGTACACACCTGGTATCGATTCGCTGTGCAAAGTAACCCGAGCCTTCAAAAACCTATATTTGACTAATAAATCCCTTAATTAATCACTTGATTCGTCAATCGAACCAAATATCCCCAACATAAAACTCGAGAAACTAAACCAACGATGATTCAAAAACTTACCGCGACGAATCCGATAACCAGTCGTCTCCACACACTGGAATATCTCGCTAAAACCTTTGAACAAAGACACTAAACGAGAGTAAAACAAACCCTTTGTTAATTGCCTACTCGAAATACAATAACTAAGGGGAAAAATTCCACTTACATCAAACAGATGAAGTCAAAAGTTGCACCCAAAGAGATAACTCAGCAAAAATACGTAAAACGAAAAGAGAGGGGAAAGAGAAGAAACAAGATTCGGCCAAAGGGAACAAAAACCAAAAGTGAACAAGAAGGGAGAAGAAACGGTAGAGAAACAAAAGTCTAACGTCAGAAAATTTGTTGGGAAAAACGAAAATAGAAAACTGATAAGAAGAAAATCTTATTTTGATAACTTCTCCCCAATTATCTCCTAAAAACACTCCCTATTAACCCACTAAAACATAACTACTCAAAGAAATCAGCTTAATTTGAACTCCAACACGCCACACGCCTCAAACAAAAATTACTTCCTGCTTGCGAGGACTCAAACACGTGACCTCCTACACACTAAAACTTCGCTTAACCACCGCACAAAGAGCCCATTCTGATATATTTTTACCAACAATCAAATAAAAGCCTACTGAACAAGAGTAAGGCCTAATTCATTCAAAAAACCAAAATTTGCCCAAGCGAACGCTTGAACTTGGGACCTCCCAAACACTCTCAGAACTCATAACCACTAAAGCTGACAGATATTTTTGTCATATTTTCACAATAACGAAATTAGAAATTTTGGGGCATTACAATATTGGTCTTGGCCCGTAGGATCACACGGCCTGGCCCAATTTTCCACACACCCGTATGGCCCACACGGCCCAAATCAGTCTAGCCCGTGTGTCACACACGGCCTACTTGGCCATCACACGGCTGTGTCATGTGCGCATGGCCTGGCCTCGTCGATCACACACCCGTGTTATGCCACACGGCCTACCACACGCCCGTGTGGCGTCAACAGTGAGGTTTTCAACTTTCATCGAAACCTCATTTTCTATACAATCGAGTACACACCTGTATCGTTTTTTATGCCTACACACTTTCGAGCACTTTAGTACCTATAATTAACCAATATTTCACTCAATTAATCGCTTAACCAACTAAACTAAACTAATCCCGAAACGAGATAAACATCTTTCAAACAATGAAACCATTACCTTCTATCGAATAACAGGAATTTCACGCCCTTAGAATGTCGATGAACGATAATCAGCCCTTCGATAAGCCCCTAATCACCAAACGAATACTTATTAACACTTGTCCAAATCACAATTAAAGTTTAATCAAAAACTAGACTTACCGAAAGAGCGACGAGGACGTTGTGCAGAAGGAAGTAAAAGATAGGTCAAAACAAGAAAAATGGCGTGAGGAAAGGAAGAAAAAGGCAAATTTCGGCAAATGGGAAGGCAAAAATCGGCAAGACTAGGGGAAAAGGTGAAGAAAACGCAGAGAGTTTTTTGCAAAAGAAGAAGAAGAACCGAATTTTTGGAAAAGGAAAAGCTACCAGATCTTCCCTAATCCCCTAAATCACTCCACTACTTCCCACTACATCCAACTACTCATCTTTTTAATCCAACACAAACTCTTCTAGACGAGCAAGCAAAAATAATGCTCTTGCTCTGACTCGAACACAAGACCTCCTTCACACAACACTCCACTCAACCACCAGACCAGTAGGCCCATTCAGTTAATTATTTACCAACTTTTACTTAAAAGCCTTCTAACCCAAAATGGGGCTTTATTTTAAAAAAAACCAAAATTTGCCCAAGTCATAGCTTGAACTTGGGACCTCTCACACACACCCAGAACACTTAACCACTGAAGCAGATACACATTTGTGTCACACATTCGCAAAAATAAAAATTTAAAATTTGGGGTGTTACAACTCTACCCCTTAAAAGAAAATTTTGTCCTCGAAATTTACCTGATCAGAATAGATGAGGATACTGCTGATGCATCGCATCCTCAGGCTCCCACGTGGCCTCCTCAGTGCTATGATTCCGCCACAGGACCTTTACCAATGGAATAGACTTCTTCCTCAAAACCTTTATATCACGATCTAGAATCTGAACCGGCTCCTCCTCAAAGGTTAAGTCTGGCCTAACCTCAATCTCCTCAACAAGGACAATATAAGTAGGATCAGAGCGGTAGCGCCTTAACATCAAGATGTGAAACATGTCATGAATGCGATCCAACTCCGGAGGTAGCTCCAACTGATAAGCAACCATTCCCACTCGCTTCAGAATACGGTAAGGTCCAATAAACCTAAGGCTCAACTTGCCCTTACGACCAAATCTCAGTACTTTCTTCCATGGCGAGACCTTAAAAAAAATGAATTCCTTCACAGAATACTCGATCTCATGCCTCTTCAAATCCGCATAAGACTTCTGTCTGTCAGAAGCCGCTTTCAAACGATCCCGAATCAATCTAACCTTATCCTCTGTCTCAGAAACCAACTCAGGACCTAGAACACGTCGCTCGCCCAACTTATTCCAACATAAGGGAGTGCGACACTTACGACCATACAGTGCCTCGTAAGGTGCCATCTGGATGCTGGTCTGGTAACTATTATTATAGGCAAGGCTCAGTAACACTGGCAGATAATCCTCCCAACTGCCTCGAAAATCAGTAACACAGCTCCTCAACATATCCTCTAGTATCTGAATCACCCTCTCAGACTGACCATCGGTCTGAGGATGGAACGCAATATAGAAGTCCAACCTTTAACCCAGAGTCTCATGCAACTTTTTTCAAAATCGAGACGTGAAACGAGGATCCCTATCAGAGATGATCAAAATCGATACCCCATGCAGTCTCACTATCTCAAAAAAATAAAGCTTTGCCAGCTTTTGCAGAGAATAATCAGTACGAACCGTTATAAAGTGAGCGGACTTGGTCAACGATCCACGATGACCCATACTGAATCCTTCTTAGTGGGTGTTAGAGGCAACCCAGTAACGAAATCCATAGTTACACGCTCCCACTTCCAAAGAGGAATCTTAACCGGCTGCCGCAAAACCGAAGGTAACTGATGCTCAGCTTTAACCTGCTAGCACGTCAGACATCTCGCCACAAAATCAGTAACCTCCCGTTTCAACCCTGGCCACCAATATAATTCACGAAGGTCTCGGTACATCTTATTTCCGCCAGGATGCATAGCATAAGCGCTACTATGCGCATCTCTCAGTATAGATTGCCTCAAATAAGTATTATTCGGCACACAGATTCTCCCACGGAAGTAGAGTACCCCATCATTATTTAGTCCAAAATCCGTAGTGCTACCACTCTTAACCAGTCAGAACCGAAGACCCAAAGACTCGTCCTCCAACTGCTTACCCTTAATCTGCTCAATCCATGTCGGTTTAACCTGAAGCTCGGCTGACAGACTACTATCATCAAATAAACTAAGGCGAGCAAACATTACCCTCAGATCAGTCATAGCCCTACGGCTAAAAGAATCGGCCACTACATTGGCCTTGCCAGGATGGTACTCAATGGTCCAGTCGTAGTCCTTAAGCAGCTCGATCCATCTACGCTGCCTAAGATTCAGCACCTTCTGAGTAAGGAGATACTTGAGGCTTTTGTGATCAGTGTAGATGATACACTTCTCACCGTACAGATAATGCCTTTAGATTTTCAGTTCAAATACCATGGCGGCCAGCTCCAAATCATGCGTCGGATAGTTCGCCTCATGTATCTTAAGCTGACGAGACGCATATGCTACCACCTTACCATCCTGCATCAACACACCTCCCAAACCGACACGTGATGCATCACTATAAACTGTGAACTCCTTTCCAGGTTCAGGCTGTATTAGAACAAGAGCCTGAGTTAGAACAGTCTTAAGCTTCTCGAAGCTCTCTTACTGCGCATCAGTCCAGACAAACGGTACACCCTTACGTAGTAGCTTAGTTAGGGGTGCTACAATCAATGAGAAGCCTTCCACAAACCATCGGTAATATCCTGCCAAACCTAGAAAACTGCAGATCTCAGACACATTCTTAGGCTGCTTCCAATCCAATACAGCTTCAATCTTTTGAGGATCAACTCGAACCCCCTCAGCAGAAACCACATGACCCAGAAATGTCACCTCACGTAGCCAGAACTCACACTTGCTAAACTTTGCATAGAGTTGCTTCTCTTTCAAAGTCTGCAGAACAACCCTAAGGTGCTCGTCATGCTCATCCTCAGTCCTCGAGTAAACCAGTATATCATTGATGAACACCACCACAAACCAATCCAGATAAGGCTGAAATACTCGGTTCATCAAATCCATGAAAGATGCTGGTGCATTAGTCAGTCCAAATGGCATTACTAGGAACTCGTAGTGACCATAACGAGTCCTAAACACTGTCTTATGTACGTCAGCCTCCTTGACCCTCAACTGATGATACCCAGATCGGAGGTCAATCTTAGAGAACACCGAAGCTCCTCAAAACTGGTCAAACAGATCATCTATCCTCGATAGAGGGTACTTATTCTTAATGGTCAACTTGTTCAGTTGCCGGTAGTCGATACACATCCGCATAGATCCATCCTTCTTCTTCACAAACAGTACCGGTGCTCCCCACGGAGACACACTAGGGCGGATGAACCCACGATCCAATAACTCCTGAATCTGAGCCTTTAGCTCCACAAGCTCCTTCGGTGCCATTCGATAGGAAGCGATGGACACCGGAGCTGTACCAGGTAGAAGCTCAATACCAAACTCCACTTCACGATTCAGAGGTAAACCAGGTAGCTCCTCAGGAAAGATGTCTGAAAAATCCTTTACCATTCTGATATCCTTAACAGAGGAATTCCCAGAATCTGAAACACTTACGTAAGCGAAGAATGCCTCACATCCCTTACGTACCAACTTTTCCGCCACCAGTGCAGAAATCACATTAGTTAAATAATTCTGGCGCTCTCCAATTATGACTACCTCATCATCCTCTTCAGTCCTCAATACGACCCTCTTAGTCACGCAGTCCAAGCTAACATGATGTTTGACCAACCAGTCCATCCCCAGAATTAAATCGAACTCCCCAAAGGGAAGCTCCATCAGATCAGCCAGAAAGATTTCCCCTTGAACCTTTAAAGGAACGTCTCTAAACAGCTTGTTAACCCTTATAGATTGCCCCAACAGACTCAGTACAGTAACCTCGCTCGTAGTGCTCTCAACCAAGATCCCCAAATTTTTAGACACAGTACAGGCTATATAGGAGTGAGTGGATCCTATATCTATCAATGCAGTATATGGTACATCAAAAATAAGAAACGTACCCGTGGTGACGTTCGAAGCATCTTCATCCTCTCGGTGACGAGTAGCATAAACTAGAGCCGGCTGCCTCGCCTCAATCTGTCTGGCACCTCTGCCCGGTGCTCTCTGCCCACGGCCCATACCATTACCACTTCTGGCCTGACCACGGCCCATCGGTGGCTACTGAACTACCCTCGATGGTTGTACAGTACCAGTACCTGGAGCTTGCCTCTAATCAGCCCTCAGCGGACACTCTCTAATGCGATGTTCCAACGACCCATATCTCAAGCATGCCGCAGTCCTCTTCCAGCACTCGCCCTAATGGCGTCTACCACAATCGATACATGGTCGCAGATCCGAGAGCGACAAATGTAAGGCCCAACTCTAACCGGCCCATCAACTCTGGCCTTTTTCCTAGGCCTCTGTATTGCACCCGAGAGCTCCGAATCCCTCTTATTCCTACCTCTCTCTCTATCTCAATTTTGGCGCTCAACGCGCTTAACCTCCTCGGCGATCTCCGCCGTCTCAACCAAGGCAGAAAAATCCCGCTCCCTCTGCGGAGCTATCAAATCCCGCAAGTTATCTCTGAGGCCATCCTCAAAGCGGATACATCGCTCGTACTCAGACGCCACCATACCTCGCACATAGCGGCTCAGTCTTAGAAACTCGGCCTCATACTCGGCCACTGATCGATCTCTCTGAGTTAAATTCAGAAACTCCTTCCTACGGGCATCCACGTAACTGGCTCCCACATATTTTCCCTAGAAGGCGGTCTTAAAGAACTCCCAGGTCAATCATTCGGGCTGAGTGCCCTCCTTAACAGTAAGCCACCACTGATATGCCTCATCACGCAGCAGCGAGACTACACCCTTTAATTTCTGCTCTGGGGTGCAATCTAGATTGTCCATGATCCTCTCCATGGCATCAATCCAGTACTCAGCCACATTAGGGGCAACTCCAGTGACACCCCTGAATAACTCAGCCCCATTGGACCGGAGTCGCTCCGTAACCGACCCTTGGCCCCCAGATCCAGTATTGGGCCCAGTGACCCTCTTCAAAATCCTGAGCATAGCCTGGGACAATGCGTCGTCCCCAACCATGCGATCTTGAGACCCAGTCTCAGTAGCGAGCGACACTGGCGTCTCACTCGTATCTAAATTTGGCAGGTTGCCCGATGACGAGGACTCAGCTCGAGCCCCTCTACGACTTCTACCTCGACCTCTAGTACCCCGTCTGCAGATACCTCGTGTGCTCATATCTAATCGAATTTATCTGTATTAAATTTTTTTATGAATCAGTTACAGTTCTAGTGTTTACTAACAAATATTTTATGTAAAAAAGTACCAAAAGTTCAGAGTTTGTTTTCGTTTGTCGCAGTCTCTAGTAGTTTACTATAGTTTCAGTTTAACTACAGTTTTCAGTATATACTAACTAGAGTATTTTCACAGTATACTAGTTCCAGAATAGCATAGCATTTTCAATTAAAGCATATATCAGTTTCGAAATACTTACAAGATCAGTGCCGGAGACTCGGTGTACCACATACTCAGTAGAAATATTTCAAATCATTTGAAAACCAATTCTTCAAAGAACAAATTTAAAACCCATAATTCACAGCTGAGTTTGGCAACCTGGCTCTGATACCACTAAATGTAACACCCCAAACCCGGCCTAGACGTTATGGCTGAATCTGGCGATGTTACATGATAGTGTGTTCGAAAACTAAATTATTACAATAAAATCATTTCCATGTTATTACCTATCTTTATCTCTTATTAGTTCTAAAGGGAATCATTTTACTTATTTAAAACATTTGCTTTAAAACGTTTCTCGTTGCGGAAGCTTTTAAAACAAAGCAGTTTAAATAACAGTGAGTTTACAAAATGCGTTAGCTTTTTGAAAATCGAACTTCTTACGACTAGCAGTTATAATTCTACAAAAATAAATAAATAAACCAAATTTAAGCAAAAGTCCCAAGAGTCCTCAATTTAAATCCCAATAATTATAAGACCATAAAACATAAATTAAAAAAAAAACGTAAAGTCCAAAAACTGTGGTCACCGTTAAGTCCTCCGCCGCACCGATCCGTCTAGGTATGGGGATTACCTGTGCACATTAAACAGAGAGGGGTGAGCTTACGTAAACTCAATGTGTAATCCGATAGAAAACAAACATTAGTAGACACAGTGCACAGTCAAATACAGTTTTGGGCCTAAGCCCCTTTCAGTATCAGTAACGGTTTGGGCCTAAGCCCATCTCAGTACAGTATCAAATATGCAGTAGGGCCTTAGCCCATCACAGTATCAGTAGCATTCATGCAGTATTCAGTATCAAATTCCTACCCAACAAGCCTCTACACACCATCTCCGTCCAACCCTACACTCCATGTGGGGATTAAATCAACCCACACATCCCTACACTTTAGGTAGTACATAATGCGGCACAAAATAGTAATTTGCAGCTGAGCTGCTAGTATATTAGGCTTAAGAGCCTTTTAATACACTTCTTCCAAATATAATCAACCCAACCCCATGCAATGCAACATACAACTCATGACATGCCATCTCATGATATCAGTACATATAACCAGTTCAGTATACATGCATACTATCATCATGCTCAATATATATAAATCAAACAGTCAGTTCACACAATTAGGGATCTAAGTAATGCTTACCGACCCTACAGTAGGTTCACAGTCGACTTGGGCGACCCGTGCAACCTTAGCAATCAATTCAGAGAAAATGGGCTCACACGCCCATGTGGCCTGCCCGTGTGGGCCCACACACCCGTATAGCCCACACACCCATATTGGCCTTGGCCCGTGTAGATCACACGGCCTAGCCCAATTTCCCACACACTCGTGTGGACTACCCGTGTGGACCCACACGCCCGTGTGGCCCACACGACCCAAATTAGTCTAGCCCGTGTGTCGCACACGGCCTACGTAGCCATCACACGGCCGTTTCATGTGCGCACGACCTGGCCTCGTCGATCACATGCCCGTGTTATGCTACACGGCCTACCACACGAGCGACCACACGCCCGTGTGGCGTCAACAGTGAGGTTTTTGACTTTTGCCGAAACCTCGTTTTCTGTGCAATCGAGTAAACACCTGTATCATTTTTTATGCCTACACGCTTCCGAGCACTCCAGTACCTATAATTACCCAATATTTCACTCAATTAATCACTTAACCAATTGAACTAAACTAATCCCGAAACGAGATAAACATCTTTCGAACAACGAAACCATTACCTTCTATCGAATAACAGGAATTTCACGCCCTTAGAATGTCGATGAACGATAATCAACCCTTCGATAAGCCCTTAATCACCAAATGAATCCTTATTAACACTTGTCCAAATCACAATTAAAGTTTAATCAAAAACTAGACTTACCGAAAAAGCGACGAGGACGTTACGCTGGAAGGAAGTAAAAGAGAGGTCAAAACAAGAAAAATAGCAGCAAGGGAAAGGAAAAAAAAGACGGCTCAGCAAATGGGAAGGCAAAAAATCGGCAGCTAGGGGGAAAGGTGAAGAAAACGGCAGAGAGTTTTTGAGAAAGAAGAAGAACCGAATTTTTGGAAAAAGGAAAAGCTACTAGATCTTCCTTAATCCCCTAAATCACTCCACTACTTCCCACTACATCCAACTACTCAGCTTTTTAATCCAACACAAACTCTTCTAGACGAGCAAGCAAAAATAATGCTATTGCCCAGACTCGAACACAAGACCTTCTTCACACCAACACTCCACTCAACCACCAGACCAGCAGGCTCATTCTGTTAATTATTTACCAACTTTTACTTAAAAGCCTTCTAACCTAAGATTGGGATTTATTTAAAAAAAACCAAAATTTTCCCAAGTCATGGCTTGAACTTGGGAACTCTCACACACACCCAGAACACTTAACCACTGAAGCAAATACACATTTGTGTCACACATTCGCAAAAACAAAAATTTAAATTTTGGGGCGTTACATTTTCACAATTTAGTCCTTATTTCATAAAATCGAAAATTAATGAAATTCAAAATAAACCCATGCTAGCCGAATTACTATTATGCCCCTAGCAGCCCATATTTTTCATATATTTCACATTTTAACCATGAATTTTACACTTTTCACAAATTAATCCCTAATTTGCATTTTTACTAAAAATCACATAACAAAATAGGTAAATCTAATAACAAGATTTCATTTTTCATCATCAACCATCAAAAAACACATATTTTCACCAATGGAAACTTTTAAAATCTTTAACAGTTTTGCAAAATAGTCCCTATGCTAGCTAGTACTAGATGCAACGATCACAAAAACATAGAAATCGTTAAAAACCGAGTCAAAAACACTCACCAATTTAAGCTTGATGTTGCCGAACCCTAATGGCTTCCATGAACATTTTATTTTCTCCATTTTCGGTTGAAAGAACCATAAAAGATGATAACTTTTATTTTGGTTTTATTTATTTAATGTTTATTATCATATTTACCTAATTAACCTTAGTATAAAACCATTAAAATCACATAATGGTTGTCCATAATTGTCCACTCATGCTATTAGTGGTATAATTACAACATAAACCCTTCAAACATTTAATTTCATAATTATTAAACCCTTTTAACTTATAGAACATCACTTTTGTACTTTACGCGATTTAGTTCTTTTTATCAAATTGACTAATCAAACGGTAAAATTTCTTAACGAAACTTTCACACAATCATATATTCATGTTGTAGACCTTAAAATAATAATAAAATAAATATTTTGACCTCAGATTTATGGTCCCGAAACCATTGTTCTGATTTGACTAAAAACGGGCTGTTACAAAACATGTTGCAACTTAATGGAAGCGGATTCACAGCTTTCTTCACCAAGACATGTTGCAAAAGAGAATGTATTAAGACAACAAGTTTCCAACTAATTAGAACAATAGACTCATTGTTCCTTAGATTACTACTGTGTGAGAAAAATATGTAATTGGATTGGAATTAGTTCATTGCCTATAAACTTTTTCTTTTTTACTCTCATGTGAAATGTGGAAACATTGCAATAGCATGCCATGCATTTATTCATAAGGACTTTATTTAGAAGAGTATTTAATCCAACTATTTACGGATTATAGTGAAAACTAATCATTAATTTTTTAGTCATATTTGTGTACTTCGAGATGTAATCAATTCCGGTAGGTACCACCACCCGAACAGTGCCCTCCGCAGCTTCCTCCACAACTAACGCCGCAGCCACCACCACACCCGCCGCAATTGCTACTATTAACCTCATCTTCACCGTCAGGAGGTGAGTCTTTGATTCCATTAGTAATGGCTTCACCACCACCCTTCCCTTCATTATTGCAGCTTTTCCCATAGTTGCTTGAACTTTCAGAAACTAGAAAAGCCAATATAATCATAGGGACTACAAGCGATTCTTCTTCACTGATCTGGTTTTGAAAGATTAAAAAAATCAGTAATAGCTAAAAAAGTCTAATGATAAAAAGACTTTTACGTCTATCATATTTCTCAAAACAAAATCAGAGTAATTTAATCTCTGTCAATTTCGAAAGTGAACAATTAATCACTGCGTTCATAATTTCCTTCAATTGTACATTATTTTAATTTGTATAATAACAAATTTAACTCTCCAAGTTTACTCATTTTGCCAATTTGATCTTAATTTAAAAATTTTAGCTCACAACATTTGTATATATGTTGAGCCTAAGTTTGTTGAATTTTTAGGATTAAGACCAAAATGACAAAATATAAAAATATCGAGGGCTAAATTTGTTATTACACTAATTAAAGTTATATACACTTGGAATACATTAACCCATATTAATTACCATTAGTTGCTCACTTTTAAAATTGGCAGAGGTTAAATTATTCTGATTTTTTTAGAGGGATTAATTTGTTCTATATTTTAAATTCCAAGATGTTGATAATGTAATAAACCTCTATAATAGCAGACTTAAGGTTGAACAAAGCTATAGCTTTTCCATAAGGATATTCCATGGAGAATTCAACAGCCGTCATGAAATGCTCTTCATTTTTCAGCTTCTTGCCATCATTAATCTCAAACCCTAGTTTTCTTCCTCGAAAAACAATCACCTATAGCCATAATATGTACAAAAATTTAGAGTTTTTAAGATAATGTATTTCAAAGCCATTGATACCAGAAGCGAATCTAAATTATTTTTTAAGAAGATTAGAATTGAATTATAAAATTTTTGTGAGGTTAAAGTGTAACTTGATCTTGTATTCACTTATGATTTCGTCACTTTTCAAAGCACTATATAAAAATCTTTTCATTTTTTTAGGGATCAAAGTATAATTTTATCACATAATAACTTTTAATCCTATTATTTTTTAGGAGATCAAAAAATATTTTTTTCTATTTTAGGGGGGGCAAGGCCCTTGTCTACCCTCTAAATTCGCCCCTAATTGATACAAGACTTGTTTATGGGTTGGGTTATCTATTTAAGCTTAAATGCTCGCTAGAAATTTGGGAGGGTTTAAAAAAAATTAAGCTTGAAAAACGGGTTTCGATAAAAAAAACTAGACCCGTTTAAAATATAGGCTAAGCTTAGGCACGAACAGTGAAGCTTGAGTCTGGTTTGGCCCATTTTTTATGTTTATAATATAATATATTATTTTTATATATTATATAATTTATAACATATAAAAATTAAATTTATAGTAATATATAATACTATAATGTAAATATTTAAAAAAAGTTAAGATTTCTATATATAAAATTTTAATAAATGAAAATATGTAAAATTATTAAAATTAATATAAATATTTTAAAAAATTCAAAGAAAAATATAAGCGGATCTAAAATGAGGTTAGGTTAGTTATTTATAAATATGAACGAACTTAAACAAAATTTTATGCTCATATTTCGAACCAAATTTAAGTAAGCATAAAGTATATTAATATCATACTTAAACTTAACCTGAACCAGGACCGACCATGAACACCTCTACTCACCTTTCGATTTCCTTTAAAACCAAATGCAATGCCATTTTCATTTAACTTGTTATGAACATGAAACCACCAATGGGAATTATTCAAAAACCATCCTTTCTCAGCAGATTCTGCTGCAAGCACATGCATTCCACCACATGATGTTAGACCAATCACTTCCTTTCTTGTCTGGTAATCTCTGAAAACATATAAAAAAGAAAAACCAGACAAATCGTTCAAATTATTTGGCCATGTATGAAATTATACTACAAATGATGAATTTATGTGCACTCGTGTATACCTCATTTGGAGATTGATTATATCATTTCTAGCCTCGTCGGTAAAGCAATGATACTTGAAATGCCGAACCATTTGAACCATGTAGTGTGCTAGAATTGGAGGAGCGAAAGAGAAAGCGATTCGCACACTAATCGGTTTCGAATCAGCAAGTGTCATATTTGGTACCAAATCGAACCATTCTTCTGCATAAAGCCGAGAAACCGAGTTTACTATGCCCTTCAGGGAGATTGAGGTTGTTCCTAATGTTTTGATAGGTGAATATGACATTAGTTCAATGACAAGATCCCCTTTAGGCTCACATTGGAACACAATTGCTTGTTTCTCGTTGGTGTTGCACAAAATTCTTATGTTTCTTTTGTTGTTAAGAAATATATCTGGTTGTTTTTTGTTGATTGTAACAAAGAGACTTCCTTTAAGTCCTTGAGGTATATCTTTGACCCCAACAATCTCTATCATAATCTGAAAAAACAGTCAAATAAAAAGGGTTATAATTAGGATGGAGCAAACTTCGATTTGATTCGAAAAAAAAATTAAAATTTTAAATTAATTAAATTGAGTTATTTAGTTTTAAATAAGTAATTCAGTTTTTTGAGTTCAAGTCTTGAATTTTACGACTCAAATAAACAAATTTATGTAAATATCCCTTGGGTCCCTGGCAGTTTTGAAAATGCACAAATTTGTCCCTCTCAAAAATTTCAAAATACCTTCAAATTTTAAAATATTTTTCCAAAATTTTATAAATATATATTCAAAAAATTATTAAAAAATCTTTAATATATATAAATGCTAAATTATAATTTTTAAATAAAAAATCAAAATAATAAATTAGAGGTATTAAACAAGTAAATTATCAAATTAAGTTTATCATACAAATTATCTTGTTTTTTTTCTCTTATTTTGTTTTAAAAGAATTTTCAAATATATATATATATATATATATATGATCTTTATGTTCTTTAACTTGGAATATAGCCATATTGTCAATAAGATTTTAATATGTTCAGCTTATTTTTTTTAATTTAACTTGAACAAATTTATTCGACTCGACTTAGGATAATAAAATGGAACAATTCAACTAAATAAAAAAAATTTCACTAGATTTCGATCGAAACACTCACCCCTAAATATAATTTTCTTATTAGAAACATACAAGGAAAAAGCGTTTGAGGCTTACCTCCATAACCGTTTTCCTATGAAGTGAAACCATATCTTGATTTTCATTTGATGGGACCATCTTCTTGTCCCACCACTGGTTGTCCAATTGAGACAAGTTGAGTCCAAGTGGGGATGGAGCTTGTCCTCTATACATTGCTCCAGCACGCCAATACCTACATCCGAACATGTCTTCCCATTGTTTGGTTGTTCTAGAAAATCCAGTGTCTAGCTTCTTACCCTTTGTTCTATCAGAATCTGTGTCATCATGTTCTAATATCTTTCCCAAAGCTGCCATTACATCTTTGCAATAAGAAACAGGATACAGTTGATGAGTATGCCAGATAAGGTCGATGTCATATGTTGGAACACAAAAACATCTCTTGGAATTTTCCCAATTTCTCTTGATCAAATGTAGAAATCCCTTGTATCTAGCTACAGCTCCTTCAAGAAAGACATCATCACTCATGTGGGATCCAGATACCTGCTCCATATATTGTTGGTGTCAAGTGAAACAAACTCAAAACTTAAAACGATGATGTCCAATGTTTATGCTCAGATGAGAATCTAGAAATTTTTTTAACATGGTCTGGAATTTAATTATATATAATTTTCATAAATTAAATTATAATTTTATCACGTATTAAATTATAATTTCATCATTTTGGAAGGGATTAATTTTCTGTTTTTTTAGGAAAGCTAAAGTGCAATTTTACTACATATTAATTTATAATTTCTTTATTTACAAGAGGATTAAGTTAAAAAATTTCATTTTTAGAGGGGTCAAAATACAATTTCACTATATATCAATTTATAATTTCTTTATTTATAAAAAGACTAATTTAAAAAAAAAAAATCATTTTGGGGAGCAAAGGCCCCTTCCTGCTCCCCTCAAATTTGCCACTATCTATGCTAATGTTGTTTAAAGCGTAAACTACACTGATAATCACTCAACTATGAGTATTTTGTTTTGATCACCTAACAATCAGAAGTTACAAAATAGTCACCCAACTATTTAATTTTATCTTTTTTTATCACCCGTCGTTAAATGGCTAACGACAAGATGACGTGAAAGCTTTTAAAATTGGAATAATAGCACCTTTAACCCTCAACATTTATAAATTGTGTCAATTTAGTCTTAATTCTAAAAAACTTAACCCTCAACGTTCACACATTATGTACTTTGGTCTTTTTTTTCCAATTTTGCTCTTTTTTTTCTGACATTGAGGGTTAATTTTAAAAGAACGAGAAAAGATAAAATTATTATCTTGGATTTTTGGGTGTTTTCATTTTTGGTAAACTTTTGATCAAATTTAGCTGATAAATTTGTTTTTAATTTTTTAGGTGAAAAGATCACAAAGAAAAGTAAAACTACAAAAAAAAAAGGACTAAATTACACAATGCGTAAATGTTGAGGGGTAAAGTTGCAATTATACCAATCTTAAAAGCTGCACGTTATCTTTTCATTAACCATTTAACGACCGGTAACCAAAAAAGACAAAATCGAATAATTAAGTAACCATTTTGTAACTTTTCATAATTGGATAACTAAAACATAAACTTAGTGATAGTCAAATGACTACCACCCTTAGTTTAAATTTCCCCCAAAATCATACCTGGTAAAAAAAAGGACTTTGTCTCTTAACAGCTGAAACCAGATCATACTCGGTACTCCTCGAATAATTTATGAATTTTTTGAGGAATTGACTGCTCATATTAAGTTCATATGGCTCATATGGATACATCCTCTTCCATATTTCTTCGGTTTGCCTTCTACAACTTGTACTAATTGCGGACATGACATTCTTATTGTCAAGGATTCTCCCATAGAGTTCCTCACAATCAGCCTTGTATCGTACCTAACAAAACAACAAATACACAAATTGGCAAAACTTCACTATGACGACATATATATATATATGTAATGTTGCATTTATGTTCCATGGTTTAAAAGTGTACTGGGTTAAGCCTATGGCAATGCCAAATCCATTCACAGTCAAGTGGCACAACCAAAGGGCCTTCCAAAATCGTAGATTCTGTATGTTTGCCAAGTAGTGGAAGCCAATAGTGTTTGTACCTAAACTTGGACGTTATCAAAGGTAAATGAATTGTCAGAACTTAAAACTAGAAGTAGGTAGAAGTACCATGGAAGTCTCTGTATCGGGAATCAGATTGCATTTTGCCTCTTTTATTCAAAAATTGGACAAATTAGTCCTTATACATTAGATCAACGAGTAAACTGGTCCTTTTTGTTAAAAATATTATCCATTCCTACTGTTAAAAAATTAACGTGACTAACAAAATAACCATACGATTACATGTGGCATGCCATGTGTACCTCATTTTGACATACAAGAACCAATTTTTAACCATAGAAATTGATAGAATTTTTAACAGAATAACTAGTTTGCTCTTTTGATCTAACATACGATGACTAATTTGCCCATTTTATAAGTAGAAGGGGGAAAATGCAATCTGACTTCTAGTATAAGGGCCTCCATGGTACTTTTACCACTGGGATTATGAATAAATAGATTAGAGTTAATTGCACTAGACACACCCAAACTATAACCTTCATTCTAAATTGGTACCCAAACTTCAAAACATTCAAATTACATTGACAAACTATTGATATTATACCAATCAAGTCCTTTTATTATTAAAATTGTTAATTTAACCATTAAATAAAATGTCAAATCTAATGTAGCTAAATTTAAAATGAAAATTTTAAAGAAAAGGAACGTTGTCGCATAACTTTTGAAAGTAAAAACTAAATATAAAGTAAAACTAAAAAAATTGAATAATAAATCTTCTATAAAAGTATCGAAAACCTCAAAACTAAAATTTTTAAAACATCTATTTTTACAATATTCATTTTTCTTAAACTTTTCATTTTAAATTACGTTACATAAAAGCTGATGTGTCATGTAATAATTAAATTAACGATTTTAGTAATAAAAAACCTAATTGTTATAACATAAAAAATTTAAGGATGTAATTAGAATAGTTTGAAGTTTAGGAACCAATTAAAAGTGAGGGTCATAATTTGAGAATGTTTGGTGCAATTAACTCAATAAATTAATATCATTCAAGGCAAAAATTAAAGAAAAAAAAAACTTATTAGAGTTGAAAGATTGACCTATAAATGGCCCGGTCTAAGACAGGGCCATCATAGAGGGTCCGATTCCTATCAACTTCAGCAAGAAATCGTAGGTGTTGTTTGGCTGAAGCGACGAGATCAACGCTAATGGCAAGCTTTTGTGCCTCTTCCCATTCTAATTCTTGTCCCCTTTGCATGCTAAACATAAACAAAGAATTTGCTTCAAAATTGACTCCAATAACTATAACCCGAATTAATTATTACAAAGTTATATCTAAAGGCGAACAATCATTAAAGCCGAGGGAGTCTTCCTCGCTCTAAAGTTTTTGAAAATTTTAATTAAATTCAAAATTTTTTAAAATTTTCATTAAACCTTTCAAAATTTTTAAAAATTTCAGTTAGACACCTCGAAATTTTTTTTTGTAGATTTTCATTGAGCCTTTAAAATTACTTAAACCCATAATTAGACCTATCAAAATTTTTAAAAATTTTAGTTAGACACCCCTAAAACTTAATGTTAAGATCCGCCACTAGCTATATCAAAATAAATCTGGACAAACGTAGTGTGATTTAAACAAGTGGAACTCGAAATTCCCTAGATTTCAAATTTACCATTAAGCTAGGACTTCTTTTGACTTCTTTTCTTTACCAATTATGTAAATGTACAAGAAACACAAAATTTCAAAAGTATATGAAAGAAATTTTTTTTCAAATTTAAAAATTATGTTGAGAATTCGTGAGGCAAGAAATAGCTTACATTGAAATTCCGTTGTCTCGATATTTTTGGACTAAATTGAAGTTAAAAAAAAAGGGAGCTTAAATAGATAATTTGCTGAGTTGAGCTTAAATAGCTTACATCGAATTCATGCATTGGGCATTTCCTTGAAATTATAAGACAATTTTGGAGGGATTTAAGGGCACGCACGCATGCATGCATCCATGCAAAACAACCAAAGCTTTTTCCCTGCACGGTTTGGCTTCAAAAATTTTCCTTGATTTGCTCTTTTTCATCCATTTGTTGTGAAATCAAAATATCATAGAATATAATAAAAACATAATGTGATAATTTGCTAATTTGGTCCTTATTTTATTTTTTAGCTAAATTTGATTAATAACCTTTTAAAAAGAGCTGAATAAAGTTATTTTTTTTTAATTTTGAGTTTTTTAATATTTTCATAAATTTTAAATTATTTGACAAATAGTGTCATGTCGGAATAAAGTATACTTGGACAACCACATAGGTTGCCACACCACATCATTAAAAAATTTAATGTTTTAGTCAATATTTTCATAAAAAAATAATTTAACTATTTTTGAAAGGTTAATAATCAAATTTAACTCAAAAAAAAAAAGAATAAAGACCAAATTAATAAAAATGTAAACAATATACCTAAAATAAAATCCAAAATGAAATTTCAAAATGTATGTGGAGCTAATTACTATGCAAGTCTAAGCTCAACTGTACTGGTGTCCCAAAAAAAATTATTTTCAAAATCTTAATTAGATAAATATTCAAATACAATTAAAAAAGTAAATACATAACCTTATCCGATATGAGTAAATATTCATGGTGTTTATCCAATCTGTATCTTTCTTTACAAGAGGTCCAAAATAAAATAAAATTAAAAATTATACAACTTTGTTAAACAACTAATTGACCTGTGCAATGCATAAAAACTTTTACTTAGATTATTTTATATAAATTAAAGGGTAAATTACTATAGTGACTCAATTGTTAAAAAAAAATCATTTTAGGCACTTAAAATAAAACAAAATTTATAATTTAAACACAAATAGCACAAAAATTAATTGTTCGATCATTTTGGTCACTCTTGTTAAAATCACAAATTGCAAGTTGATGTGACAGTTAAAAAATTGATATAATAACAAGTTTGACCCTCAATTTTGACATATTATATCAATTTAATCATAATTTTAAAAAACTAACCCTCAAAGTTTACAAATATTCTCAATTTGATACTAATTCTAAAAAAATTCAAAGAAATATATAAAAGTACATAACTATTTTTCAAAAAATATAATACAAATTTTAAAATATATATAAATAAAAATAATATTGTTGACAAAAAAATAGTAATATATAAATTTTAAAAATATATAAAAAAAATAAATATTTTCAAAAAAAATATAATAATAAATTTAAATTTTATATTAATATTAATATTAAATAAAATAAAAATCCCCCGCCTCATTCCTCTCCCTCTCCCCCTCAGTTTTCTCCACAAATTAAGATTTCTACTCAGTTTCAACTATGATAGTATCATCTAACAGGAAAGACAGCAAGCAAATTTTCAAATTCCCATAAAAGACTTGATTCATCTTAACAACAATAAACGAGTGTAACCATAAGACTAAGCATCTTTGGTATTTCATCCTAAATAGTTGAGATTTGCAAATTTGGAGGAATGGGATTAAATGTTCAAATAGAGATTACTCCGCTTCTAAGTCTTTCAGCAACTTCAGACTGTTCATCATTGTTGAGCAAAATTTAGTTGGTAGTTGAGTTTGGTGACTATCAATCTAGTTTACCCTTTAAACAACATTAGCATAAACAAAGGCAAATTTGAGGGGAGCAGGAAGGGGCCTTGGCTCCCCAAAATGTAAAGTTTTCAATTCAATCATTTTATAAATAGATAAATTATAAATTAATATATAATGAAATTACATTTGGCCCTAAAAATGAAAAATTTTGGTCACATTCAACAAATACTCTACTATTTTTTTTTCTTAATTCATAATACTTTACATAAAATTTTGGTTTCTATAAAGTTGTCCTAAAATGATCTTCCAAACAACTTGCTCCTAGGTATAAGATGTTGTTTTTCAGAGGTCAATCTGTTATAGGGGATAACAATGGTTTATTGAATAGGTCTACCACACATGAGTCGTAGATTTATTGAAACAGTCAGCAACCAACTTTTACTCTTTGGTAGCCAAATATTGGATTAGTTGTACATATTGCACTATAAATGCAGTGTTTCAGTTTCTTCAGCATGTGTCTCACTGCAACTATACAGTAATCGGTGAACTTAAAAAGAAAAGAGAGATATGGGAAGTTTGCAGCAACAGCAAGGAGGCGATGTTGCAGTAATTCCTCGGTCATGGGGTGGAGGAAGCAACCCCATAGCTGCTCTCAATGTGGAGCCCGGCACCACCACCCCACAATCCTCCCCTAATAACAACAGCAGCAAACGTTTCAATGATAAACATGACGACCCCAATCATGATTAGGTTTCATTTCTTGATATATATATATATATATATATACACAGAGAGAGAGAGGGGGGCTGTTTATTTGGTTTGTGATTGATTTTTTTATGGGATTTTTTTTTTTTCAGAAACCTGGATGGAGAGTTTTTGTCACTTATAGGCCCTGGTTTCCTTGTTTCATTAGCTTATCTTGATCCTATTAACTGTCCTTTGATCTTAATATTTTCTTAATTTGATCATAATCTGATTGATGTCATGTCACAGAGGAAACTGATTTACAAGCAGGAGCCAGCCATGGATACAAGGTAATAATTAAATTCAAGATAAAGCCTTTATATTTATAATATTCTTAAATGCAACATGAAACCTTTGCAGTCTTCAGCTGCTGTGAGTGATTTTGATTGGATTAGTCTTTGCTCTCATAATCCAATCTCTTGCTGCAAATCTTGGAGTCAGCACTGGTAATGGTATATATATATATATATATATATTTCATACTAATAATTAATAAAATCTCCATTTCTGATGTTATAATAAAGCTTTATTTAACTTTTCAGGCAACCACTTATCAGAATGGTGTAAGGCTGAGTACCCAAGACTGGTGAAATATTGCTTATGGATACGAGCAGAGATTGCCGTCATAGCTGCTGATATACCTGAAGGTTTATTGTTATTTAAGTCACCATTTACTTATAAGTAAATACTTAAAAAAATCCAAGTACTGAAAGCAAGATATATGATGCATTTATATATATTTGTGGCAGTGATTGGGACAGCCTTTGGATTGAATATACTGTTAAATAAATAATTTTACTAGTGGCGAAAACACTTAAAAATCAAAATAAAGTATTTGAGCTAATTAATGAGATTGTAAAAATTGATGAACCAAATTATGTCAAAAAATTAAAATATAAAATATTATTAAATTTTAGATTTAAGACGAAAATTGAAGTTGGATCATTTGTTATAGAAGGTTAAATATTGAGTAAAGCATAGGGACTAATCTTGGAATTTGACCATTATCCTAAATAATGAAGAAAGAAAAAGAGATGACACTTGGTTGTTATATATAGTAATGTGGATGGAGAAATAAATTAAAAGTAGGAAACATTAATGCAAGATAACGTGTCCTAAGAACAAACTAGTTTCAGATAACATTATGCTTCATTATGGGACATTTATCTCCTTTTTCATTAAGATATCAGTGACACAGGAAATTATATACATCTAAAGATTTCGTTAGTTTCCCAGTTGCATTTATTGTTTTAGAAAATTCTTACAATATTCAATCTTGATTTACGACAAAACTTCTCACATATTCCAAACCCCCACGCATGACTGCCAATAAGAATATTGCTTTGGATTTATTTTTATTACTATTATCTCAAATCCAAATTAATTAAATTATTCATCACATTTTTAAATAAATATCGCATTCAATAAACTATTTTTGAATAGTCAAGCTAAATAAATTAACATAGACAAACTGAAAATAAATAAATCATGTTCATCAACAATCTCATTCATATTCGTCTTTTAATAAAATCATATAACTCATTTATTATATAATTAACAATATTACTATATTTATTTCATCATTTATAATATAATTATTAATACCATTTTGATTATTCTATGGCTAAAAAGCAAGAAATGTTTTATTTATTATTCATGATTAGATTTATAACATGTACACAGAAAAATGCTCGTTTAATATTCAACAACAATTTTATTTAATTTCAACAATCCAACACAAGCACACGTAATTTTAAAATTTTAAAACAAGTAAAGAACAAAGCTGAAGTAAACAAACAAACACCATAATCAAATTGTGGAAAGATGTTATGTTATGTTTTGCATTGAAGCAGATAGGTCCTTATAGGAAGGATTTTTGTACGAGAAGACATTGCAAATTGATGTAAAAAGTCATATAGGGTAAGATAATAGTTTAGTTGATAGAAAGATTATCAACTATTTATTGGTTGAAGAATCAACCAGATAACCATAA
This sequence comes from Gossypium sturtianum, assembly GCA_025698515.1. NCBI lineage: Eukaryota > Viridiplantae > Streptophyta > Magnoliopsida > Malvales > Malvaceae > Gossypium > Gossypium sturtianum. The sequence goes on along the minus strand of CM046948.1, from coordinate 136,922,908 downwards.
CAATGTGGATTTGATATCAAATGGTGAAACGACCCCTACATTTGCCAGACCTTAAGGTTAAAAGTTAACCCATGCTTATTATGAATTCAAGTGCATGTAAACAGAGCTGAAGCAGTCGGAAACTCAAATAGGCAAATCAATATTGTTTACTTTCCATTATCTATTTCAGGAAGTATCTAATATTTTTCTTAATATATGACAGCATTACCTTTTCAATAATGAAATATTAAAACACAGCAATAAGCTGTAACTCACGCTCAGAGTCCTCAGCCAAGAATATCTTTGATGGTTAACTTTCGGCATCTTCATCACAATAGCTACTCAACTCCCACACTGAAGTCGCAACGATAACTAGAAATCATCCACGCTTCTTCATCACAATAGCTACTCAACTCCCACACTGAAGTCGCAACGATAACTAGAAATCATCCACGCTTCTAAAACTTTGGCTTTTACTGACTTCTTTGAGCGTGACTGATTATTTATTCAGTCTGAACTCTGCCCAAAGAGAGAAAAAAGGTTGAAGTGTTGGTTTCGCTTTAAACAGAACCACCCCTGGGAATAAATATTAATCACAACTCATGCATGAATGGTTTGCTTATTTTAGAACCAATCTTTCTTTCTTTTCTTTAATCTTTAATTTACTTAATTTTTCTAACATCTAAGCTTCTAAAAGCAAGAAAAGGTTTTTTGCTTTTTTTTTTTTTTAAGATTCTAAATAAACAGAAACATCAAAAATTACATTGCTATGCTTTAGATATGAAGAAGACCAAAGATATTCTGTTTCATCGTAGTGAAAACAACTTTTAACAGATAAGCATGTTAAATTAAATTCCAAAGGAAGAGTCATCAAGTATCATAGAGAAAGCCCATATAATAAATTTATGACACCAAACTCAAACATAAATATACCACATAAATTCTAAAGTGTTGCGAGCGGTGATCCAGCATCATTGAAGTAAGATGAAAGATCAGCATCTGAGTCATTATACATGTTCAAGAAAGGCAAATCCTGTATTCACATTGAAATCACATGTGAATTATCTTTAAGAGATATTTAATCAATTTTTTACAGGTCAAAAATAAAGGAGCCAGAGAGAAATCAAGATATTTACATACCAGCAGTTCCTGTGCTGACTTTCTCTCGTTTGGGTCTTTCTTTAAACTGCCATGGATAAATGAAAAAGCAATTAAAAAGAACAAAGGTTGGGCTTGGTAAACTTGTACGATAAAATATACTACAGAATCCATGTGAAACAAAAAATTGCAGAGGCTATCATTCTAGTACTGAAGGGAAATTGATAAATGATATCCGTTTTGAAGAAAACTTTTACTTTAATACAAAACTTAATAACTCATGAGCTTAAAAATATTCTAAAACGTCATTCAAGGCAACTGTATCAAGTAATTCAAAAAATAATCTTTACCATGCAGAAATAAACGAGCAAAACTCAGGAGAAAATCGATCTGAAGGTGCACAAGGTGGTGGTTGTTCAACAATTTGTTCCATGAGCTCATAAAAATTTGTCCATCCTGCTGCCTGGTCTGGTGGGGAATATGGGAATTGACCAGTTGCACATTCAAGCAACACCAGTCCCAAGCTCCAAATGTCACTTTTATTGCCATAATTGCCACCAATAATTCTCTCAGGCTAGAAAAGACATACATGGACATTAAAAGACTGATAAGTTTTGAACAAACAAGAATTACATATAACTTAGCCACTAAAAGAACATTTTTGTAAACTAAATTACTTACAGACATATAGTTGTATGTGCCGACAAAAGTGTTTGCTAGCCCTGAGGTGCTTGTCATTATTGCACTCACACCAAAGTCAGTGATCTTGACTTCGCCTCTATGATTTATTAACAAGTTAGATGGCTTTAAGTCACGGTGGATAATGTGTCTTTCGTGGTGAAGATATATCAAACCCTTGAGCACCTGCATTAATCAGAAGAAATTCAAACTACATACCAGAACATTTGGTACATACTACAATTAATTCAAAGTTCAAATGTACAAACCTGCTTACATATCACAGCAAGATAGGGTTCGGAAATTGATTTAACCTTTTTCAGAAAGTCTGCTAAGGATCCACCATCCATATACTCCAAGATGATTGAAATGGCACCATTGTTATAGAAAGACTGATAACAAACAACAACATATGGACACTGAGAGGACTGGTTTATTTTCAACTCCTTTGCAATCTGCTTGCGATACGACTCCTCAATATTCATTTGAATAACCTAAGAAAATAAGGCATGTTAGAAATTAAGAGATTGTGAGGACAACATGGAGATGCAAAACTAATATTTCATTTCTATTGCTAAAATGTTTATTTGGCTAACTCCAGTTTTTATAAAGGAGCAACGAAATCTGTTTAGAAGAATGACTTCTATCAAATGAAGAAAGTCCAAACATTCTTCATTAACTCCTAGTTTAGCCTACAACGGTTGCATTTCTATAACAGGAAATCAATCATAATACATCTGTCAATCATGATTTGGGAGAGATTTTCTGTAATCATTTATCATGATCAAGCATATCAATATGTTTCCAACGAAACAAGACCTTAAGCTGGCATAAGGTAAACGAATTACAAGTCTGCAACCTAGAGAGGTTCCAATCTCACAACATGTAATTTCACTGCGGTAGAGGTGGTTCGAATAAGATCATGCAAATGTTCTGTTGGAAGACCAAACAATTCTTGCTTAACAAAAGAACATACCCGAAAACTTTTAATACTAAAAACATGAAAGTACGGGAAGAGTTAAACTTGGCTCTAAGAAATATACTTTCAATGCAAAAAACTGGCCGGTCCATTTGTGTTGGACCAATTGCACAATTCCACCATTACCCTTTCCGATAACTTTAATGGCATCTATATCCTCTAAACTCAACTGATCGTCATTGTCAGCTTCCGATGGCTTAATAGGCGGAGGCTAAAACCAAAAAAAAAAAAAAAAAAAAATTAAGAGATCTTCGAAACATGAAATTTAAAATAAAAAAAAATTAAACTTAATAAAAGGAACAGATTTCGTCAATTGGTAATATCTATCTAGCCAAGAGCAGTGTAGCGCTGCATTAAAAAAAAGTCAAATTTTGAACAGCGAAAAAACATCTAAGAAATGAAAACAGCAAATTCGTTCACAGAAAAGGAAATTGAAAATTCATACAGCTTCAGGCTCGGATTGAGAGACAATTCGAACACCGTCCTTGTTGACGAGAAGATCGCCGTCTTTGAATGTGCCGCTTTCGGTTCTGCCATGAAAAATTTATCACCAAAATCAACCTTAAAATAGAAAGGGTAAAAGAATTTTGACGAGGGGACGTAATAATGAATTATCATTACAGAAATTTGGAGAAGGAGGTCTCGGCTGGAGGAGGAAGAGAGAGCTTCAAATTAGGGCTTAAAATTCCCTTTCCTTTCGTCATTTCAAGGACTTCAGATTTAGGTTTTTACAGAAAAAGAGAAAAGGGGAATTTTTTTTTTTTTTTCTAATTAATTGAGAAGAAAATTATTTGACAGTGTTTTTTATAGCAGCGACCAGTCACCTCGTCCATAACAGCCACGAGGAAGATGGCCCAGAGCCCCAGACTTCCCGTTTACTTTTCTTTAATTTACCCGCGCCTCCCTTTTTTTCCTTTTTCTTTTTTATTCTTTAAAAATAACTTTTAAATTTTTTAATAATAAGCTTCAACTTACTCCGATTACTTTTTGGATTATTATCCTATAATTAAAAAAGGGATAACATATAATTCGGGTCCTGACATTTTTCATTTCTATCTAGTTGGTCCCTAATATTTTTTACTTAATTGATCCTTGAATTTGTATTCCCTCAACCAAGTTGGTACCCCCACACTAACACCATTAATTTGTCTTGACATGATACTACTAATCAATCTTGAGGGTGCCACGTGGCATCTTAAGAGGCTACCACATGACAAACATAAATTTAAAAAATGAAAAAATTGGCTAGCAGTGTCACGACAGCACAAACTAATTGTGTTAGTGCAAAAATACCAACCATATTGACAAAATATAAATTCAGAGACCGACTAAATACAAATGGACAAAATCAAGAGTCAAACATTATCTCTTAAAAAAGTTAAAATTTTAAAATACAACTTAAATATATAAATTATAGTACTTTTTTACAAATTTACTTTCCTTTATTGTACAATTTCCATCCCCACTTTTTTTTTTCCTTGCACCTAAGTCCCATTTTATTAGTTCAGTTTACTTTAAAAAAAAAAAATTGAAATGCAAATAAAACACTAAACTTGACAGGAATTCACACGGGAGCATCTTAGAATTGAATTTCATTATTTTATTTTACAAAACTTAATAAGTTGGTTTATTTAGAATTTGACTCTCAAATTTTATAAAAATTGATAAATTAGTCCAATTGTAGATAAATACATGAATTTAAATGACTAATGTTCGCTAATTCATTACATATAAATTAAAATTATTTTTTTATAATTTCTTGCATATAAATCGCTAAATTGTTAATTTTTATATAAACAAATTAATGATAAAGTTTAAGAGTTTTACCTAAAATGAATTAATTTTCAATTTTCATGAAACAATGAAATTAAAGTAAAGCCACTAAGTTCTCAACGATGGAATTCAGAATTAGAGCTTCATGAAACTATAATTATTCATACATCAAGTCTAAATATTAAAAATTCTATTGGTTCGAAACACTAATTTCATTGCTTCAAATATATTGAAATATTAAATATATTTTTTATTACTTTTTTGAGGTTTTAGGGTGTAATTATAAATATATGTTTGGATAATTAAAAAGTAGAATCAAACTATTACGATAAATAGATAAATAAATGATCAAAAATAATTCAAAAAATATCTACTCACCGAACTAAACCCGTCCGTAGTAATTTCATATGGTGAGACTTAAATTTAGGTGCTCAAGTAGGGACGAATTCAAAAAACTTCTTAGTGAAGGCCGGAATCGAAATATAATTTTATCATTTATTAAGTTATAATTTCGAATGAACAAAATCAAAATAGGATTTTACTATACATTTAACTTATGAAAATAAAGTTAAATTATTAATTATCCATTTCTTGAATCAAAATCCTTAATGATGTACTCAAGCACAGAAAGTGACATTGATTATTTTAATTAAATAAATAAAAGTAGTTTAAATGTAACTTGATTCGAGTCTTTCATCATCAACATGGGCTTTAGCATCTATACTAAGAATCACTGGAGACCCACTAAGTGTGTACAAATGTTCTTTTGCCTTTTTTTAAATAATTCGTAAATTAATTGAAAATTAGTAAATTTATTAAATTATACTAATAATTAAGTTTTAAACAAACAATTGGGTTTGTGAATCATGTTATTATCCAAAAAGTGTATATGTTTACACTGTAGTGGGACATTTTTGCCTAGCCCAAAGATAAAATATAATGATAAATAAAATCCAAAAAAAATTATAAAAGTCCAAATATTACAGCTCATTACAAAATAACAGACCCAAAAATTACATGTGGCCCAAATTTACAATGACCCAATATAAAAAAAAAAATCTAACCCAATCACCTAAACAATAAAAAGAAACCCTAGCCGCCCCTAACCTCTAACAGCTACTTGCCACTGCCATTGCCGCCTCTGCCACTGCCACCACTACTCTATCGCCCAACTGCTCCTGCAAGGAAAGAAAAACACGCAATGAACAGTAACAATGTAATCGGCCATAAAGCCATGACATCAAGTTGTATTTTTTTGGAGGATAAATCAAATACACAAAAAAAAAATTCAAAGAAAAAATTGAATCCAAAAAAAGAGATTTCGGAATAAAAAATAAAAAGGTGATTCTTTTTTTCTTTTTCTTTTTTCATTTTCGAAAATAAATAAAAAAATAAAGAAAGGTGAGAAACTCACCGTTGTTGCGCGCCAGAAAAGGAAGAGAGACGAAACGTTTCTCTATTTTTCGTCGAGTTTGATCGGGTTTTCGGGGTTTTTGGTCACGGATCTAGGCTGAGGGTAAAAAAGGGAAACGAAAAAAGTTTTTCTTCATTTCACCAGCCACCGTGGATGGCGGCGCCGTCACCAGCGGCCGCCACGGTGGTCCGACGCTGGAGCCATGGCCGGACCTTCAGGCCATTTCAGAGAAAAAAGGGGAAGGGTGTTTGTTTTTTTTTTGTTTTTTTTTTTTGAAAACTATTGAAAATGAATTTTTTTTTTAGATTTTTAACTTAAATAGGGGGTCAAAACGGCGTCGTTTTGGCCTAAGCTCACAAGCCTCAAAACGACATCGTTTTGAGGCGACCCGCGCGCCGACCCGACCCACTCCCAAAGATCCGCGTGTTTTCAACAAATGGGATATTTGTGCGTTTAGCCCTTTCGTATTTTTTGGTTTTTAAATCCCTTTTTTTTTAATTTATACCCTGAAATTTTATTTTGTTTTCAATTTAGTCCTCCTTGAAGCTGTGCGTTTTGGATGGGGGAATAATTTCTCCGATGGTCCCTCCCCTTTAGTAGTGCATTACAATTCGGTCCTTTTGCTTTATTTTATTTCTATTTTTACCCTAAAACCCTGTTTAGCTTTCAAATTAATCCTATTATTATTATTATTATTATTATTATTATTATTATTATTATTAAACTGTTGTAATTTTTAATACTCCTTTAATTATTTGTTGTTGGTTTAATTTAAATCGTTTGTTTATTTATTATTATTTAAACTTTATTAGTTTTATTATTATTATTTCTTTATTATTTGTTTATTTGCTTATTAATTCTTTTATTTTTATTTTATTTATTTTTTTATTTTATAATTGGCTTATTTTATTTTTTACTTTTACCCGTATTATTGTTATTTTATTATTTATTCATTTATTTATGTATATCTTTTTATATACTTCCAAATTTAGATTATTCATCATTTTTATTAATATTAATGTTATTATTATTATTATTATTATTATTATTATTATTATTATTAATATTATTGTTATTTACATTTATCATTTTCATTATTTTTATTCTATCATACATATTAGTACCGTAATTTATTATTACTATCATATATTTCATATTTTATTAAAGCATATTATACCATTATGACTACTGATTTATGTTGCATTATCATTATTTGTTAAGCACGATTTTTAACCTTTTAGCCATTTTTTACCATACTCGAATAAATTAATTACACGATATTTCAAATGTTATTCATTTTCGCACAATGCATAAAAAATATTTTTAAACCGAAATTAATTTTCATTATTTTGGAATTAGAAAAATCGTGTTCTAACTTACTGAATATGATTTCTTTCTAAAACCGAGATAATCAAATATCTTTTAAAATAAATAAATATTTGGTGTTTATTCTTGTTTCGAGAATTTAAGGCATTGTATCCTAACTTACGGGACGTAATCCTTCTTCTGGATTAACGTAAAATAAACCTTTTTTTTGTATAAATTCAATTAAGTAATAATTTAGCAAAGGATCGTATTTTAAAATATCTTCAAATTCTCAATTTCGACACTAAGACATTTATTAATCAACTAGGTACCAATTTTGGGCGTCACGAGGGTGCTAATCCTTCATCGTGTGTAACCGACTCCCGAACTCATTTTCTGGATTTTTGTGGACCGAAAGATATTGTTTTAGTAAATCAAACTGTTTATTAAAACGATCAAATTACGAGGTGGTCCGATCACACCTCATAAAAAAAGATTGGTGGCAACTCCCATTTTTTTATTTTCAAACAAAAAGTCGACCTCTTTAAAAAAAAATTGGTTTTGACAGCTTGGCGACTCCGCTGGGGAAAAATAAAGAGAGTCAAGTCACAAGTTGATTATTTTTTGTCTTTTTGTCAAAAATTGATAATTTGGTTTAAATTTACGATCCTTTCGTTGCATTTCATTTTTTTGCGGTTTTCATTATAATAATATGTTTGCCTTTTTGTTCAAGTCTCTTAATATGTTTTTGCATATCGCGTTGCATAATTGGTCAATTTTACCCTTTTAAGTGGAAGTGAGAAACTATTCCTTCGTGAGGTCTTTACCTCCGTGTAGGATAGTGGATCGCTTTCGGGATACATCCGCACTGTGTCTTCGTGAGTTTTCATCTCCGTGTAGCCATAGGGAAATGTATTCCTCGAATCAACTCTCGATCAGTATGAGCCTATAATGGGTGAGGATCGAGGAATCTGCCGGTTCAGGTACCTTTGCTTTAGAACCGAACTGCATGTAGTGAGCCTTAAGAGCCTACCCTAGGTAGAACCATACCAAACCCTAGTGGTCACCCGAATAGGTGCTCTATTTATATTCTTTTTTGCTGGCTTTTGCTTTGTACTAACCTGTTTCGTTTTGTTTTGGTTATGATTGCATTGCATTTTCATCATAAAAAAGAGGTGTTGATTCACGTTCAGTTGCTAAATAGAGAGCTTGTCATGGAAAATGAATTTCTCGATAAAGTGGAGTATAATGCAGCCGTCTGAATATGGTCTGAGTAAACACAACGAGAGAAGGGTAATAGTTTGATGGAGGAGTACACGACTTTGCTTCATTACCCGAGGATTCAAGCCGACAAAGATTATTCGAGAGCTGTTAATGTCCCAATTTTCTTAAAGAAGCTAACGAGCATCACAAGGATGAGCGGGTAATGGGTCGCAGCCCGGATTAAGCAAAAAATGAGCTAGTAGAGGCATCCAATGGAAAGTTCGCGAGATTTAATCTTAACATCCGGGCCTGAAGAAAAGGATCGATGTCTTCACGTTGAATATTAGGGCAAGGCTGAATATATATCCGTTTTATGTAAAGATATTTGTTTTCTAGTAAAGTTGTTATAACAGAATTGACTCAGAATCAATGCCTCTTTTTGCATTCATGCATCTGCATAACATTTCATCATATGTATTAAGTTTTACAAAAAGATCCTAATTAATCAAAAGAGTTGGAATTCTTTGAAGAGGTCAAATGTTGAGAAGTTTAAACATCAACACCATATCTGAAGAAGGAATTTAGAAGGAGAATTTATCGGGCATTTGCCCTTATGAACTTGGGAGTGTTTTGAACAATGGGACTGTGGAAGAGATCCATGTATTTTTTAGAGCTAAATCAGAGTAATGTTCAAAACACGCTTACTGCTCTAAGCCTAGGAGCAATAAGAAGCCTTTTTATGAAATATGCTTATGTCCAACATCTTTATTTCAAATAAAATACATCTTTTTGCCTCATTTCGAGCAAATATTCTTTTATTTATTCTATTTCATTCATAATCATACCACACAAATATCTATTCTTAGATTCTTTTGTTCTTTGGGTCTTCTTTCGTTCCTACAACAGGTCTTCAGATATCAATGATATGAGCGACACTGCTATTGACTCAGAACTTCCTTTTGAACAAGATATGTGTCCAAAGGAACCTCAGGACTTTGAAGATGATCGAGGTTGTAGCTTATCTCCTAATTTGTTAAGGATGGTAGAACAAGATGAGAAACAGATCCTACCTTGCAAAGAATCAGTGGAAATTATGAGATTAGGAGAAGAGAAAGAGGTGAAGATCGGAGCCTGTATCACCGCAAATACAAAGCGAGACGTCATTGAGTTTTTCCAAGAATTCAAAGATGTTTTCGCATGGTCGTATCAAGATATGCCTAGGCCACTAAGATGTGTGAACGCTGTTGAGGCTAAGAAAATCTTAGAAGAAGTCCGTGAGGGTGTCTGAAGAACACATGCTAATAGTTTTACAATAGCCAAGCAAATCATGAGATTCAGGTATTATTGGTCCACCGTGGAAGGGGATTGCATCAGTTATGCCAAGAAATGCTATAAGTGCCAAATTTTTAGAGACAAGATCCATGTGCCTCATTCGTCTCTTCATGTTATGACTTCTACATGGCCATTCTCTATGTGGGGCATGGATGTCATCGGGCTAATTTCACCAAAAACTTCTAACAGGTATTGATTCATCTTTTTGGTCGTCGATTACTTCACCAAGTGGGTGGAAGCTAATTCATATGCAAATGTCACAAAGTCGACAGTCAGCAAGTTCTTAAAAAAAAAATCATATGTCGGTATAGAATTCTAAAAAGAATCATATCTGACAATGCACTAAATTTTAACAACAGCACGATATCAGAAGTTTGCAGTCTGTTCAAGATCAAATGCCATATCACCCCAAAATGAACTGTAACACCCCAAACCTGGCCCAGAAGTTAGGCTCGAATCTGGCGTGTAACATTGAAGTGTTTTTCAAAAACCATGTTTTCATTGAAAACCCTCCTTATTATTTACAAACTAAAGTCTCAGTTTGTGTTCGTTCAATTTCAAAACGTGGTTCATTAAAAAGTTAATCACTTTTAAAAATGTTATTAACTTCGTTAAAAATCTCTTTTAGTTGCGGAAGCTAATTTAAGGTAAAGAAGTTTAAAACGTATATTTTTAAAAACAGTAATTGGGTTGAAAACTCGTCTACGTATAACAGATATAAAACGTAACAAAATCCCAAATTCATAATTAAATCCAGAGAAGCCTTATTACAGAAATTAAAACCCATAACGGAATTTAAAACATATATAAAGTCCAAAGCATAACAACTGCAGTCGTGTGGTCACCTCCGAGTCCCCCGCAGCACCGATCCTCCTAACGCTGGGGATTACTTGCACAGTTAAGAACGGGGTGAGTTTATGAAAACTCAGCGTGTAATCCCCTTACTAGAGTAACAATCGGGATACGTAAATCAAATGCAGGCCAAAGCCCTTTAACAAGAATAAGATGCAGTCCGATTCGAGCATACGTGGGCCAAAGCCCACTAAATGTCATTTGAGTCACAGTCTATAACAGAATCAATTGGGCCTAACCCAAACCAATAACATGACATGTGGGCCTAAGCCCAGTACAGTGACAGATCTCATAAACAGATATGCAATAGTAGGAGGATGTACCCCACCCCGATCCAACCAACACACCACTCATACCAACCCTACACTTACGTGGGGATAAAATCGACCCACCCAGCCAACACACCAAGCTTAGCACCGGTTGCGGCACTAAGTCAACAGAACGGCTCGGCGCCATGGACAGAACGGCTAAAAGCCATAAACAGAATGGTTATAAACCATAATCAGGATGGCACAGAGCCATAATCAGGATGGCACAAAGCTATCGGTAACTGTAATAAGCTTGGCACATAGCCATTAGCGACGGTAATATAATCGGCACACAGCCACGGGTAATTACGATTGACACAGAGTCATCAATATATATGTTAAGCACATAGCCACGGGTAAATACGATTGGCACAAAGCCATAATCAAGATGGCACAGAGCCATAATCAAATTACGCGGCTTTAAGTCGTCCGTCGGTCCACAGTCGTCTCATGCGACCCGTTCGACCCTATCAGAACTTCCTCCGTATCAATGTCCCAACCCCATGCAATATGTCGTGTATGTCATGCTCAATCATTACACGTGTATGCAAAATGACCATGCTCAGTAAAGTTATTTAAACATATATTAAAAGCATATCAGTCACACGACTACAGTCAAGTCAGTTAAAACACAATCATACGATCACAGTCAAATCAGTCAAATTTATAGTGTAAGTTAGTCATTTACCCACAAGGGCAAAATAGTCATTTTACCCTATAAGGGTATTTCGGTCATTTTACCCTACAAGGGCATTACGGTCATTTTACCCTACAGGGGCATTACGGTCATTTTACCTTATGGGGGTATTTCGGTCATTTTGCAAACCAAGGGTATTTCGGTAATTTTGCAAATCGGGGTCTCAGTGACCCAACAGAAGGTCCATCGTCGCCTCGAGCGACTTAAGTAACCTAAACAGTTACAACGGTATAAATGGGCCTAAGGCCCATTATTCTCGCTTCAAGTGGGCCCACACACTCGTGTGGCCCATTTAGCCTGTAAACGACCACACGCTTATGCAAACGCGTCACGGTCAAACAACGATTACCACATCACATACATTTTATCCGCGTGGGCCCATAAGCCCACTGGGCCCACACAGCCTATTTTGGCCCAACGAGGCCCAGAACAGCCCAAGACCACGAGGGCGCTCGTGGTGGCCTCTACAGACTAACGCCCATGTTCGTGGGCTCGGTTCACCGCACGTACGATCGCACGCTCGTATAGCATCATACGCCATATTTCTGGCTTTTCGGCATTTTGCCGATCTACAGTCATAGCAGTGTAAACAACACATACTTTCGGCTTTTCAGCCAATTATCGAATACCGCATACAAATACACACCTGTTCGCGAAACTAGCTAAGATCCACGCTCTTCGATTCCTATAATCAACCAAAATATCGTATCAGATTTACAACCAATAAGGTTAATAACTGTCCAAGCCCAAAACGACAATCCATACTTACCTTGACTATCGCTAATCAGTTTATTTCCCTTAGATCACAGGCTAGAGTTGATCACACTCCTTTTTGACGATTAACTGCATTACAAATACAACCTATCAACCACTATGGTCTAAAACCATGGTTTAGCACACATTAGTCTAAAGGAAGTACACGCAACTCTTCCCCTAAAAAGGGGAAAGTAACATTCGGCCAACCACTTGAGAAATTACAAGCCTTCAACTTTACCTTTGATCACGAGATGAGCGAACGGTTTGCACTCCTCATGGAATCTATGAACCGAAGGCACTACCAAGCATAAGGAGGGAAAGAGAATCGACCAACAGAGAACATAAAAGAAAAGAGCATACATTTAAGAAGGGAGTTTGGACATATCGGAGGAATAGAAAAACAAGAAGAAATCTAGTAACTCACCATTTGCTAAAGCCACTCCCAAACCGGAACTGATCAAAGAAGAAGAAGATAGAAATCGGTAACATAATCAAGGCACTGGAGGGAAGGAGATATAAAAAACAATCGATCAAGAAAATCATTAACTAAAAGACGACAGACAAAATGGAGAGATGAGAGAAACAAAAAAGGTTCGGCAAGAAGGGAAGAAGAAGATTGACAGACCAAAATCAAAAAAGAAGAGGGGGAAAAGAGAATGATTTATTCGGCAGTAAAGGATAATTCCCCAAATGGTCAATTACCCCAACCCAAAATAGTGCACTCAAACTCCCAATCCCAAAATTCTGAGTAGTCCCCACTCAAATTCGACACAATACACCCATTACACACCAAATTCCTTCTTTTTCTCCCCAAAATCCTCAACCAACAACCCCCTTATCCAAATCCCCCAAAACCCTCCTAAAATCACTCCATAAATCCCTCACAGACCAATTCGAACTCCCCAACAACTTCATCCAAGACCAAGTCAACAACCACCCCAGGAGAGTTTTAATCCAACTCTACCTCTCTCACCTCATGGAAATAAAATAAAATCTCGTTGCATCCCATGCGATTCAAACTCAAGATCCCCTTGCCACCATAATGACGCCACTACCACTGGATCACCCACCATTCTTGTGTCATGATTTCCCCAACAATATTCTTAAAGCCTACTTACTTACATCCAGAGTTTTATTCACCTAAAACCAAAATTTTTCTAAAGCCCAGGTTTGAACCTAAGACTTCTCCAATACTTCTCAGGACCCTAACCACCAAAGCAGACATACTTTATGTTATTCACATGCACAACTAAATTCCAATTCCTCCAGCACGTGAAGCCCATTTCTTCTAGGCCCAAAATTCGGGGGCGTTACATGAACGGTACAGTAGAGACAACAAAAAAAAAGATCATTGGGAAAATTATTGGACTCATAAAGATTGGCATGAGAAATTACCATCTATGCTTATCAAATGTCTGTCAGGACCCCCACCGGGGCAACGCCTTTCTCATTTATTTGTGGAATGGAGGCGGTTTTACCCATTGAAGTTGAGATTTCTTCTCTCTGAGTTTTGTTAGAGTGAAGCCGAATAGATCCAATGCTGATATAATCAGCTGAATTTGATCGAAGAAAAGAGGTTGAAAGCTATCCATCATTGTCAGCTGTACCAAAAAATGAATGATACGAGCTTACAACAAAAAGGTTCACCCCAGAGAATTCCATGAGGGAGACCTAGTATTGAAAAAGACCCTTCCCATACAAAAGGACTTCAGAGAAAAGTGGATGCCAAACTGGGAAGGACCTTATGTGGTAAAGAATGCCTCCTTTGGAGGAGCATCGATGTTGACCAAGATGGATGGCAAGAACCTGGCTAATCCTGTGAATTTGGATTCAGTCAAGAAATACTTCACTTTTTTTAAAAAAAAAAGAAAAAATGAAAAAAAGAAAAGAAAAGAAAAAGGAGAGGCCAAGGCGAAAACCCGTAAAAGGGCGCCTTGAGACCAAAGGGGTTTTGAATTGAAAACCCAGGAAATGAGCAATTCAAATTTTGATCAAGGGTGGGGGCATGCGGTAGTCTTGTCTTCTCTGAATTAACAAGAAAGAAGGATGCTACATCTTGGGGCATCAACAAAGTATTCCAGGTCTTCTGAATGCATATCAAGTTCAAAGGGTCCTCGAGAAGTTTTGTGCAGAGAAGTTCACGCTGCGATATCTGGGGCACCTATTTTCATCTTATTCATTTTGTATCTTAGCAAAATTTGCTATCTTGATTAATTTATTCATTTTGAGCTTTGCTCTCAATAAAATTCCATCTTGTCCATTGTGATAATCTTTTTCAAGCATTTTTCATTGAAATAACGATTATTGGACTAATAATATTCAAGCAAAAGGAGTTCTGCATATTACTCTGAAAGCTTCTAAATAGTACAAGAACCTGAAACAGGACCATTAGTCAGAACTAACCAAATTTAAGAGTTGGAAACATTTGGGAAAGAATAGCCCAAATTGTGATTATTTCCTTGGGTTTTCTGTCAAAGATACCAGCTGAACAAGAAGGTAAGGGTAACACGTCAGTGATAGAACCTTGATGAAAAACGAGCAATGTCAACCTAAGCATTGAAAAGGGGATCATTCTTGCAAAATGACATTCTGCATTCATGAAAATATCATTCATACACATCTAGTTAGGAGCATTTGATTCATTCTGATCATGACATCCTAATCATTTGGCATAAACATAGGCCCATGAAATCGATTCTATAGGTCATGTTCCCCAGAGGGTGGTGTAACAAGATCGGTGAATCCACAAATCCTATACCCCTGAAGTTGCAGTGGGACGGGTTAAAGTCATTGTTACAAATCTTATCTCCTTAAAGTTGCAGTGGAGTAGATCGAAGATAACAAATATTATCTCTCTGAAGTTGCAGTAGAGCAAATTAAAGCTATAAACCTTATCTCCCTGAAGTTACAGTGGAGCAGGTTGAAGTTACAAGTCTTATCTCCCTAAAATTACAGTGGAGCAGACTGAAGTTAGCGAATCTTATTTCACTGAAGCTGCAGTGGAACAGATTAAAGCCACAAAATAAACAAATCTTATCTCCCTGAAGTTGCAGTGGAGCGGATTGAAGTTATCACAGCGAATCTTATATCCCTAAAATTGCAGTGGAGCAGGTTAAAAATAACAAATCTTATCTCCCTGAAGTTGCGGTGGAGCAAATTGAAGATGGTGAATCTTATCTCCCTGAAGTTGCAGTGGAGCAGATTAAAGCCACAAACCTTATCTCCCTGAAGTTGCAGTGGAGTAGGTTAAAAATAATAAATATTATCTCCCTAAAGTTGCAGTGGAGCATATTAAAGCGACAAATCCTATACCTCTGAAGTTGCAGTAGGTCAGATTAAATCTACCATAGCTACCAATCTTATCTCCCTAAAGTTTCAGTGAAGCAGGTTAAAAATAACAAATCTTATCTCTTTGAAGTTGCAGTAGAGCAGATTAAAGCTACACACCTTATCTCCCTGAAGTTACAGTGGAGCAGATTGAAGACACAGATCTCATCTCCCTGAAGTTGCAGCAGAGTAGATTGAAGCTACAAGTTTTATCTCCTAGAAGTTGCAGTGGAGTGGATCGAAGCAACAATTCCTATACCCCTGAAGATGCAGTGGATTTGAATGAGGCTACTTGAAGAAGAGAAGAACTAAAAGAAGTCGAGACTCGACAAGACCAGGCAAAATTGGCCCTTTTTAAAGTCTTTGCTTCATTCCCGTTACACGACAATGAGCAAAGAGGGGCAGCTGTAGTCGACCATTTTTGCCCAGCCCAAAGATAAAATATAATGATAAATAAAACCCAAAATTTTTTTATAAAAGTCCAAATATTACAGTCTATTACAAAATAACAGACCCAAAAATTACATGTGGCCCAAATTTACAATGACCCAATATAAAAAAAAACCTAACCCAATCACCTAAACAAGAAAAAGAAACCCTAGCCGCCCATAGCCTCTGACAGCCACTTGCCACTGCCACTGCCGCCTCTGCCATTGCCACCACCTGCTCCACCGCCCAACTGCTCCTGCAAGGAAAGAAAAACACGCAATGAACAGTAACAATGTAATCGGTTATAAAGCCATGACATCAAGTTGTAATTTTTTTTGGAGGAGAAATCAAATACACAAAAAAAATTCAAAGAAAAAATTGAATCCAAAAAAAGAGATTTCGGAATAAAAAATAAAAAGGTGTGTAACACCCCTTACCCGTATCCATCGCCGGATTGGAGTTTTGAGGTATTACAAAACTAAACTCAATTTCAGACAAAACATTTAGTTGAATTCAAGCACAAAGCAATGATATCTTTTCTATTTCATATAACATTACAACCATTTAAAAATAAATAATGTACAACCAATTTTTTTTTCTTACAAGTATTTAATATATATATATACAAATGTCCGAATCACATAACTTAAGCATTCATGACAAATATATATTTATATATAATATTTAAACAATATCCTAACCTAGGTCATTCTATAACATATATCAGACATAAATCAAAACTCATGTAACATAAGCTGATTTTCATTCATATTACTATAATACATATGCTTATTAAACCAACCGAACCATTACACTATTTAATAATCAATTGCATGTACAAACATATTAATAATATATCTTGGCCGAACACACTATTTCACCTCTCATTAGGATTCGAACCTAACCAACCAAGAACATATTTATTTCTTACCATTAACAATTGGATCTATATAATCAACTATCATATACAAAACTCATTATAAAAGTATAAATATCACATAGCCAAATTCACTTAAACATATCATTATTTAATTCTTACTAAACACATCAAGCATATGCTATTTACCATATGGCCGAAACATATGTCTTAACTCAACTATCATTAATAAAATGTATTAAGCAAGTAACACATAAATTCACCTTAATCAAGATCATGCACACATCATAAACACAACAACCATGTTTCACATATAATAAGCCAAGACCAAGTTTGCTAAACCATCACATAACATATATATATATATACCAAATGAGCACCTTCCACACATGATATAAACCATGACCGAATTCAAAACATCCATTAGCATTATGAACAAGCTATGAAATTAAAACATAGAAATGAATTTAACCAAAAGAAATAGCCATTTTCGCAAGGCTATATTATTATACAAAACCAAATATCATAGATTTCAAAACTTAGTCTAACCTATACATGCCTTTGATTCAAAAATAAGCTTAAGTACCAAAAAAAGGGGTGATAGTGTGGTTGACTTCTCCAACGATCCTCAGATGCCCATAGCTTGATCAAAATCTATAAAATGTAACAATGAATGCACACAGAGTAAGCTTACTAGCTTAGTAAGTCTTAAGCGAATTTAAAGAAAATAATTCAATTTAACACTTAAGCATTCAAAGTCAAATACTTAATATTAATTCAACTTTAACAAAGCACACATATGGTATCACATTGCCGAACCTCAATACCCTATTTAACTTGATATTATTCATTATCTTACCTTCAACAAATAATTCATTAACTCAACTCAAAATTCAAATGGTAAGTATCCATTTTCTACCAAATACTCAATGCGTATGCACGTCATTTAAATGAAACCACATACAAGAACATATATGTACTTATTCACTTCACATCTTATAACTCTAAATGTTCAATATACACAAAATATCAATATGATTTCATAACCAAATAGCCAAATATACATACATAATCATTAACCACATTCTCATCCACAATATACTTATATACTTTTCTAACTAATCGAAGATATAAATTCAATTAAACAACTCACAGTACTTACCAGCACGGCCTCAGACTTTGATTCATACTAATAAACTTAAGTTTATTCTTTTGTCAACATAACTCCACCATTTCATATGCATAAGCTCGTATTCAAAAATAATCACCAAAGATTAAGCCCGCTAGACCGAGGTCCGACATTTGATCACCAGGCATTTAGCCCGCTAGGCAATAAGCCCAAAACACTTCATCAAGACAAGGCCCGCTGGGCTCGAGCCCGATACATTTCACCGGCACAAAGCACGCTAGGCATTAAGCTCGATACATTCCACCAAAGACTAAGCCCGCTAGGCATTAAGCCCGATACATTCGATATAATTCAAATAATACATATGCCATACTTAATTTAAATCACTTGCACAAAATGAACTCAAATAAATTTAATTACCATTCATAATCAAATCTTTATGACACATTCGGCTATGATCAAATTTCAATCCAATAGTTCAAAGTTTGACATGTAAACTATACTACTTAACAATATTTGTAGTAATAACTTGCTTTAAGACTTACCTCTCGATTGTCGACGGACGACGAAGACCAACTATTCAACTATTTTTTTGTTTTTCCCCGATCCAAGTCCGTTTTTCTTTGTTCTTGATCTAAACACATTCAATTTAAGCTCGTTCAAACACATTTCATTTCAATTTAGTCCAAAAACACTTAAATAGGCAAATTACTATTTTACCCTTAATGTTTCACACTTTTACAAATTAGTACAATTTGTACAAAACACAAAATACACCAATTTTGGTTACACACATCAAGGGCCTAATATTCCTAGACTTAATACAAGACCTTGCATTTCATTTGTTTCATGTTTTAGTCCTTCAAGAATTTTTTTTTTTTCAAATTAGTCCCTAACACTCAATTTCACCAAAACTTCTAATTCTAAAAATGATGATTTAAAACATACTATTAATAATCTACCATCAAACATCACATGCCATGAATATACAACAATAACCGAATCTTAATGTGCTATAAACTCAAAAATTTCAACATGGGTTGTATAGCATTCAAAGCAACGATTCCAAAAATGTAAAAATTATTAAAAACTAAGCAAAATACATACCCCAAATTAAGCTCCTAATTGCCGAAATTCAAGCTTCAACAATGGAGTTTTCTTCCTCCTACATTCAGCCAAGAAGAAGAACAAAGGTATGTTCTCTTTCTTTCCACTTTGTTTCATTTTTTTATGTCTTAAAATAAAAGAAACATTTATTTACTTATTACTAATATAACATATTATTATCATAACAAAATTTTATCTAATTTACCACATGTTGCCGTCCCCTTTACTAGAAATGGACTAATTGTCCTTTAAGGACTTCACTTTAATAAAGCCAACTCAATTTAACAAATAGTCAATTAAAAAGGCCACTTCTAACAATATGCAATTTAGTCCTTTAGTCAAATTAAACACACAGACAAGCAAATTAATTCACAGAAATTTTAACACATGCTAATTCACTGATCATCAACACAAAAAATAATATTAAAAATTTATTCGGACTCGAATTTGTGGTCCCGAGACCACTGTTCCGATTAGGGTCAAATTCGGACTGTTACAAGGTGATTCTTTCTTTCTTTTCTTTTTTTTTTCATTTTCGAAAATAAATAAAAATAAATAAAGAAAGGTGAGAAACTCACCGTTGTTGCGCACTGGAAAAGGAAGAGAGACGAAACGTTTCTCTATTTTTCGTCGAGTTTGATCGGGTTTTCGGGGTTTTTGGTCGCGGATCTAGGCTGAGGGTAAAAAAGAGAAATGAAAAAAAAGCTTTTCTTCATTTCACCTGCCACCGTGGATGGCGGCCCCGTCGCCGGCGACCGGCGGCCGCCACGGTGGTCCGACGCTGGAGCCATGAACGGACCTTCAGGCCATTTCAGAGAAAAAAGGGGAGGGGTGTTTGTTTTTTTTTTGTTTTTGAAAACTATTGAAAATGATTTTTTTTTAGATTTTTAACTTAAATAGGGGGTCAAAATGGCGTCGTTTTGGCCTAAGCTCACAAGCCTCAAAACGACATCGTTTTGAGGCGACCCGCGCGTCGACCCGACTCGACCCACTCCCAAGGATCCACGTGTTTTCAACAAATAGGATATTTGCGCGTTTAGCCCTTTCGTATTTTTTGGTTTTTAAATCTGTTTTTTTGTTTTTAATTTATACCCTAAAATTTTATTTTGTTTTTAATTTAGTCCTCCTTGAAGCTGTGCGTTTTGGATGGGGGAAGAATTTCCCCGATGGTCCCTCCCCTTTAGTAGCGCATTACAATTCGGTCCTTTTACTTTATTTTATTTCTATTTTTACCCTAAAACCCTATTTAGCTTTCAAATTAATCCTCTTATTATTATTATTATTATTAATTTTAAACTGTTATAATTTTAATACTCCTTTAATTATTTGTTGTTGGTTTAATTTAAATCGTTTGTTTATTTATTATTATTTAAACTTTATTTTTTTTTATTTCTTTATTATTTGTTTATTTGCTTATTAATTCTTTTATTTTTTATTTTATTTATTTTTTTTATTTTATAATTGGCTTATTTTATTTTTACTTTTACCCGTATTATTGTTATTTTATTATTTATTCATTTATTTATGTATATCTTTTTATATACTTCCAAATTTAGATTATTCATCATTTTTATTAATATTAATGTTATTATTATTATTATTATTATTATTATTATTGTTATTTACATTTATCATTTTCATTATTTTTATTCTATCATGCATATTAGTACCGTAATTTATTATTACTATCATATCTTTCATATTTTATTAAAGCATATTATACCATTATTACTACTGATTTATGTTGCATTATCATTATTCGTTAAGCACGATTTTTAACCTTTTAGCCATTTTTTACCATACTCGAATAAATTAATTACACGATATTTCAAATGTTATTCATTTTCGCACAATGCATAAAAAATATTTTTAAACCGAAATTAATTTTCATTATTTTGGAATTAGAAAAATTGTGTTCTAACTTATGGAATATGATTTCTTTCTAAAACCGAGATAATCAAATATCTTTTAAAATAAATAAATATTTGGTGTTTATTCTTGTTTCGAGAATTTAAGGCATTGTATCCTAACTTACGCGACATAATCCTTCTTCTTGATTAACGTGAAATAAACCCCTTTTTTGTATAAATTCAATTAAGTAATAATTTAGCAAAGGATCGTATTTTAAAATCTCTTCAAATTCTCAATTTCGACACTAAGACATTTATTAATCAACTAGGTACTAATTTTGGGCGTCACGGGGGTGCTAATCCTTCATCGTGTGTAACCGACTTCCGAACTCATTTTCTGGATTTTTGTGGACCGAAAGACATTGTTTTAGTAAATCAAACCGTTTATTAAAACGATCAAATTACGAGGTGATTCGATCACACCTCATAAAAAAAAGATTGGTGGCGACTCCTATTTTTTTTTCAAACAAAAAGTCGACCTCTTTCAAAAAAAAAAATGGTTTCGACATACACCATGATAATAGCCTGCATTATTGACCATTGTTTTGTTTGTTCGATAGAGAATAATAAGACAGGCTTCTACTCTCTTGTTTTTTTCTACAACCATCAATTTTATCACCAGGGAAACACAGCATGCGATTACATCAATTAAACCAGATAAAATAATAATAAAAGTATAAACATTTATTCTATAAATTATAATAACAAAATTAATTATTCAAATTAGTTTAAACAGTTTTTTATTATTTTTTCAGTTCCAATCCTTCTCCAATTTTAACTTTTATGATATCAGCTAAATTGATTATATCACCAATTCTTAATTCAATTGGATAGTCAAATTTAATTATAACAACTACAAGAAAAATATTTAAAAATAATACGTAAATATGTAAACAAATAAAATCACTATATTTATCAACAACCTCTTAACCCGATGATAAAAATATTATGTTGTAGGTATGAGAATTTCGTTATCCCCTCCCAATTATCAAAAATAAAACCACTATATTTTAACGCTTTCTGCAATGCTATTAATTTCAGTTGACAAAGTGAGGGGGTTTTATGTATTGTTTTTAATTTAACCACTATCTTCATGAGAACTAAAAGCTACCAAGACAAATAGTGAAATGGGGTTCATAGAAATAAATGTAAGATAGGCTATATAATTTAACCCATATTAGTCCACAACCAAACCAGAATCTCAGGCCCCAATTTCTCTGTCCTTCGGATTATGTATTGTTTTTACATTTCACATTTCTATTTATTGTTCCACGCGCTTTTTTTTTTCTTTCAAATATACTAACTTCATGATTAATTAGCAAAATAGTGGAGGTGGTGGATTAAATGATAAAATATATGCCACTTCACTGTTTCCTTTAATTTTTTCCACCTAGCAGCAGCAACAAGCCCGTGAGTAGGCTAAATTAACAGTATATGTCGTTTTTAAACTAAATTAGAGGAATTAGGTCAATTTTGATTATATTTACCAGAATAGGTTGGTTTTGAAGAGAAAGGTTGGACGCGTTTTCCCCTCTCTCTTCAGTTGAGTTTTATTTTTAAGGTTTGTTTGGTTTGGGTTTTGGTTAGTAGTAATTGGATTTTAGGGTTAGGGTTTTTGAAGGGTTTAGGGATGTAAATAATGAGAGACTGATTTATTTGTATTTGTGTTTGAAGTAGATATTGTGAAAGCTCAAAGGCAATTTTAGTTGATGATGATGTGATAGTGCTCGAAGACTCATACATTTCATCTATCGCGTTGGGATGGAACCATTGCCTTAGAAGCCCATCACAATGCAACTCAGACCCCAAGTTTACGATGCATATATTGTCATGAGTTGAAGTATAAATAGGGCTCCTAGTTGACAGATGTTCATGCGGGGTCACGGTTTAGAGTATAACTTAGGAGCCCACTTGACAGTGGTTATGCGGTTGCAGGTTCAAGTTTTGCCTCAACAGAAGAGAATGCTTTATAAAACCGATACTGAAGTTTGAAATGATAATCGTAGGGAAAAAGTCAGGGGCTTTCCAGTATAACAAACTTATTTTTTTTCTCCATCTCCACCAAAAGCAGAATCGATAACCTCCCTATTGTCTGAAACGGTGACAGAGTTGGATACAAGAGAACTTTCAGGGGGAGCAACGGTGGTTGTGAAGAAAAGTTGAAGGTCAATTCAGGGCGACAGCAGTAGCTGAATATTGAGTTAGTGTAACAACGATTGTAGTTATTAGTACATGATTTAATCACAGCAACAGCTGCCGAGCCAAAACAACCTTCAACTTTTGTCCAACGCCATAGTCGCTCGCCCTCTGAGAGTGCACTTGTCCCCAACATTGTCACTGGTTTCGGACAAGTAAGAGGTTAATGATACTGCCTTTGGTGTTGACGGAGAAAAATAATAAGTAGGTTATACTGGGAAGCCCCTGAGTTTTCCCTATAATTATCATGTCAAACTTATGTATCGGTTTTACAAGGCATCCTCTTCTGGTGAGTTGGAACTTGAACCCACGACTGCATAACCACCGTTAAGTGGGGTCCCGAGTAATACTCCAAGTCGTGACCGCACATTAAGATCAGTCAACTAAGACCTATAGTTAGACTACACCCCATGACTGTATAAGCACCGCGAACTCGGAGCCTGAGTTGCAATGAATTGGGCTTCTAATGCAATGGTTTCGCCTCGACAAGCAGATGAAATATGTGGGTCTCAGAGCGCCACCATATCATCGTGAACCCAAACACACCTTAAAATTAACACACCGGTAACCTCAAACATAAATAATTCTGTAAGTTGAAAAAGTTAAAAAATTGAAAGCAAAATATAAACAATGGTGTAAAGAAGTTTTTTAAGGGTAAGGGGAGGTAACCGAGAGAGTTGATGCACTAGAAGGAGAAACCCTCCTTTATATAGGGAAGCGGATGGCAACGAGTGAAGAAGGAAAATTTAAAACGTCTTTTTCAATGAATGAAAATATCTCAGGATTCTCGGGATATCTGAAAAAAGGACTGAGATTGTAACGACCACGTTTTGATTTGGAGCTAGGTACAGTGATGGGCCGGGTCAGGAAATAGTGGAGAAATTTTGAAATTTACTACATAGGGATTTTAGTATTAAATTAAGAAGTATTTAGACCCGATAGGAGATTAGAAAATATTTTCGAGATAGAAAAGATTTAAATAGAAGCTTAGACTAAATTGAAAGAGTATAAAAATTATTGTAGTGTAAATAGGAATTTAGAAAGTTAGGAGATACATAGTGGTAGTAGAAAGGAAGGAAGGATTAAAAAGAAATTTAATCAAAGTGAAGTATGAGTTATCCTAGGAATTATAAAAGATGAGTTGGGATAAAATGGTAAATAGCCAAGTAGATATTTTAAGTGTAATGATGATGGGTAAAAGTATAAAGATGGATGGCTTGAGGACTTATTAGCAAATTTTCCAACTATTTTTGTGTCATTATAACCCAAGGTATCGATACATTTGGTGCCAAAGAAGTTTTGGCTAGACATTGTATAATTCAATCATTCATTTATAGTGTATTAACTTATTTAATCCAAAAATTATTAATATAAACATCCGAGGTTATTAACAGATGTTCGTTTGCGTTTGGAAATGACTTAAAAATTGTTTTTACTCAAAACAGGGGCAAAATATTGATACTTAAACAAAAGGTATCGATATTTTATGAAAAGTATCTATACTGCTATACAAAATCGATACCAAAATAGCATTCTGGAACTCCAAAAATTCAAGTTTTGATGAAGGTATCGATACCTTAGGCGCTTATATCGATACCCACCTAAAAAACGATACCAAAATTGCTCTTTGTTTCTCAAAAAATTTGATTTTTGGGTCAAGGTATCGGTACCTTATCCTTGGGTATCGATACCTTGGGTTATAATGACACAAAAACAGTCAGAAAATTTGCTAATAAGTCCTCAAGCCATCCATCTTTACACTTTTACCCATCATCATTACACCTTAAAATATCTACTTGGCTATTTACCATTTTATCCTAACTCATCCTTTATATTTCCTAGGATGACTCATACTTCACTTTGATTAACTTTGATTAAATTTCTTTTTAATCCTTCCTTCCTTTCTACTACCACTATGTATCTCCTAACTTTCTAAATTTTTATTTACACCACAATAATTTTTATACTCTTTCAATTTAGTCTAATCTTCTATTTTAATCTTTTCTATCTCGAAAATATTTTTAATCTCCTATCGAGCTAAATACTTCTTAATTTAATACTAGAAATCCTATTTAGTAAATTTCAAAATTTCTCCACTATTTCCTGACCCGGTCCATCACTGTACCTAGCTCCAAATCAAAACGTGGTCGTTACAATTCTCCCCCTTTTAATAAAAATTTCGAGGACGAAATTTTACCTGGTGTAAACAACTGTGGGTACTATTGTCTCATAGTCTCCTATGTTTCCCAAGTAGCCTCTTCTGTCTGTGGATACCGTTTTCTCATAGTCTCCTCTGTTTCCCAAGTAGCCTTTTCTGTATTATGATGTCTCCATAAGACTTTTACCAACAGAACTCTTTTATTTCTCAATTATGTAACCTCTCGAGCATGTATCTTTATCGGTTCTTCTTCATAAGTCAAATCCAGTTGAATCTCTATCACTTCTAGTGTAATCATGTGAGACGGATCAAACCGATATCTTCGAAGCATAGATACATGAAACACATTATGAATTTTTTCTAATTCTGGCGGTAATGCTAGTCGATAAGTGACTGGACCAACTCGTTCCAAGATCTCATACGGCCTAATGAACCTTAGACTCATTTTTCCCTTCTTCCCGAATCGAAGAACCTTTTTCCATGGTGAAACTTTCAAAAATACTTTTTCGCCCACACTGTACTCAATATCTTTTCTTTTAAGATCAGCATAAGATTTCTATCTATCAGAGGCTGCCTTCAACCGATCCCTGATCATCTTCACCTTCTCTTTTGTTTCCTTGATCAAATCCGGACCCACTAGCTTATTTTCATTCAACTCTGTCCAACATACCGGAGTTCTACATTTCCTTCCATACAATGCCTCATACGGTGCCATTTGAATACTAGATTGATAACTGTTTTTGTAAGTGAATTCAACCAAGGGTAAATACTTTTCCCAACTACCCTCAAATTTGATAATACAACTTCTCAACATATCTTCTAAAATCTGAATTACCCGTTCAGATTGTCCATCTGTTTGAGGGTGAAATACAGTGCTAAAATTTAACATTGTGCCTAAAGCTTTATGTAGTTTCTCCTAGAACTTTGATGTAAACCGTGGATCTCGATCGGAAATAATTGATACTGGCACCTCGTGTAACCTCACTATCTCATCTATATACAATCTTGCATATTTTTCCATCGAATAATCAGTCCGTACTGGCAAGAAATTAGCAAATTTCGTTAACTAATCAACTATAACCCAAAAAATGTATTTCTTCTTCGAAGAGAGTGGTAATCTGATTACAAAATCCATGGTGATTCTTTCCCATTTCCATTCTGGTATTTTTATTGGTTGTAGCAAGCCTAATGGAACTTGATGCTCTGCTTTCATTAGTTGACATGTTAAACATTTTGAAACATACTCAACTATGTCCCGTTTCATTCTTTTCCACCAATAAATGGCTTTAAATCTTGGTTGTTGCTTCCCGGGTGTATAGCAAACGAACCATGATGAGCTTCAAAAAGGATACTTTGCTTCAAATCCTCTTGATTAGGTACACATAACCTACCATGAAGTCTCAAAGTTCCTTCACTGTCTATCTCCATCCTCAAGTTGTTGTTTAATCATCAACATCTCTTCATCTTCCTTTTGAGCATCTTTCACTCTCTGTAACAAAGTTGGCTTTATTCTCAATTCAACTATCAACCCACCAGGTGTTTCCATTTTCAAATGAACATTCATTGCTTTCAAAGTTGCCAAAAATTTTCTATTTAAAGCATCTGCTACTATATTTGCCTTAGCAGGGTGATAATCAATTACACAGTCATAGTCTTTCAACAATTCAATCCACATTTTCTGTCTCAAATTCAACTCTTTCCGTGTTAACAAATAATTCAAACTCTTATGATCTGTATAAATAAAGCACCTTTCCCCGTACAAGTAGTGTCTCCAAATTTTTAACAAAAATACCATTGCAGCTAGCTCTAAATCATGCGTCGGATAATTCTTTTCATGCGGCTTCAACTGTCTGGATGCATAAGCAACTACTTTTCTTTCTTGCATTAATACACAACCCAAACCACTATGCAATGCATCACTGTAAATCTCATACTCTTTACTGACTCAGGCTGAATTAATATGGGAGCTTCTGTCAATATTGTTTTTAATCTTTCAAAACTCTGTTTACATTTTTTTGACCATTCAAACTTAACATCTTTTTGCAACAATCTGGTCAACGGAAAAGTAATCATAGAAAATCTCTTAACAAATCTTCTATAGTAACCAGCCAATCCAAGAAAACTTCTGACTTTTGTTACATTCTTTGGTGGTTTCCACTCCAATATAGCTTCTATTTTCTTTGGATCTACCCGAATACCTTCCGCAGAGATAATATGCCCCAGAAAGGTGACTTCTATTAGCCAAAATTCATACTCAACTTGGCATATAATTATTTTTTCCCGCAATGTCTGCAAAACAATCCTCAAGTGCTTTTCATGTTCTTCCTCACCTTTAGAGTATAAAAAAATGTCATCTATGAACACTACCACAAACTGATCTAAGTAAGGCTGGAAAATTTTGTTCATTAAATCCATGAAAGCATCTAGATCATTGGTCAACCCAAATGACATAACTAAAAACTCATAATGTCCATATCTTATTCTGAAAGCAGTATTCGACACATCTGTTTCTTTTACCCATAACTGATGATATCCTGATATGATGTCAATCTTTGAAAACACACCAGCACCTTTCAACTGATCAAACAAATCATCTATTATCAGTAACGGTACTTGTTCTTCACTGTTACTTTGTTCAATTGCCGATAATCGATACAAAGCCTTAAAGAGTCATCCTTATTCTTTACAAATAGTACTGGAGCACCCCACAGTGACACACTGGAGCGTATAAAGCCTTTATCAAGTAACTCTTGTAGTTGAGTTTTTAATTCCATTAACTCGGTAGGAGTCATTCGATAAGGAGAAACCGATACTGGTGTTGTTCCTAAAACTATCTCAATAGCGAATTCTACCTCTCTCTCAGGTGGTAAACCCGGTAATTCCTCTCGGAACACGTCGGGGTACTCCCTAACCACTGGTATTTCCTCAATCTTCAGACTAGTTACACGAGAATGAAAATGTAAGCAAGATAAGCAATGTATCCCTTTCTCACCAACTTAAAAGCTTCCATTGTCGATACAACATTAAACAAGGCACTGTAATTCTCACCAGTCATTATCATTTCATTGCCATCTGGAGTTCTCAAAGAAATTCTCTTCCTTTTACATTCAACCATAACTCCATATTCGGACAACCAATCTATGCCCAATATCACATCAAATTCACGAAATGGAAGAGCCATAAGGTCTGCTGGAAACTCACATTCTTGAATTTTTAAAGGACATCTCCTATAAATCTTATTCACTCTCTCGCATTGTCTGAAAGAATTTGTGTCTATGAATTCTTGTTCAATAAACTCTACAGGTAATTCTTTCTCTCTTACTAATACAATACAAATGTAAGAATGTGTGGAACTCGGAAAAATTAAAGCAATCACAAAAGTATCAAATAGAGAGAATTTAGCAATGATTACATCTAGAGCATCACATTTTTCTCAAGTCCGAATAGCATATGTTCGAGGCATACGGCTCTCAGATCTACCAACTATCTCTCTTTTTGACCTTTGCACTTTATCGACACGACTAACCATTCCAAACCGTCTACTTCCTTGTTGAGCTGGAATACTCTTTACTGATTGTTCTACAGTATTCTCAAGTATCTTAGGACAATCTTTGATTAGATGATCTTTTGATCCACATTTATAACAAGCTCTAGTAATCATTCGACATTCACCCCAATGAAATCTACCGCAGTGCTCACATTGTGTCATTGATTTTATTCCTGAGCCTCACGTACTAACCACTGATGTGGTTTGCTGTGTTGGCCTAGTTTGACTTCTGATTTTTTATCCTCCGACTGATGTTGAGTATCTAGAACCTCTAAAATTTCTACTCTTTTTAAATGAAGATGGTGGCAAAAAACTCATTGCTGGCCTTTTTCCCATACTCTTCTCTTTTGAATGACTTAATCCTTCCTCAAGTCGTTGTGCTTTATCAACCAAAATATAAAATTCTTGTAGATGCAAGGGTAAAAGAGGAACATAAATTTCTTCATTCAATCTCCATTTAAATCTTCCGCACATATCTATTTCATCTGCTATTAACTCTTTAGCATATTTACTCAGCCTGGTAAATTCACGCTCATATTCAGCAACAGACATGTTCTTTTGTTTCTAATCAAGGAATTCTCTTTTCTTCTTTTCCAGGTAAAGTTGACTCACATACTTCTTTTTAAATTCTGACATAAAGAAATTCCAATTAATTCTATCAATAGGATGAATATTTCTAACAGCAATCCACTATTGGTAAGCTTTACCCTTCAATAATGACACTACACACTTCAACTTTTCATCATCTGAACATTGTAACCCTTCAAATATCTACTGACTATTCTCTATCCATTCTTCTGCTTCAACGGGGTCGTCTTCTTTCTTTCCTTTTAACTCTTCTGCTCTATATTTTCTAATATTCTCTAATGGATTTCGATGACTAGTTACAGACGGTTGTGGTTGTGGAATAGGAGGAGGAAGAGGTGGTGGAACCGGAGGAACATTAGTTGTTCTTACTAGTTGTTGCAACAACTAGTTCATAGTCTGCAAAAGATCTATTGTGACAAGAAATTCTTCTTCAGGCGGTACATGTTCAGTTTCAGATTGAGTTCTCTCTTCCAATCCAGGCTCCCTATCATCCCCCAAGTTTACTGATTCACTTCTAGCTTGGGCTTTTCTTTGATTTCTTTCCCTATCAAAGTTTGGGGCCCTACTCTTTACTTCATCTTTCGACTCTTCACGAGGTCTATTTGACATCTTTGAGTCTACAATATACATAAATTACACAATTGAATAACTAAATCCCATCTCATCACAATGATATATCCTATATGGCATGTACATCTAAACTTGGTTCCAACTCAGATATCAGAAAACCTAAACTCTGATACCAATAAATGTAACACCCCTATACCGGTTCCATATAGTCGGACCGAGTATAAGGGTGTTACAGAGATTCTAAGAGCTCCGTAAAAATTTTCAGGAGAGTTGAAAATCATAGAGTGAAAATGTTTTGCTTAAGGCGCGCTTTCAGTGAAGTGGCAAAAATATGCACTAAAAGCGCGTCTAGTTGGACGATACAATATAATTTTATTTTCTATACAGCTTGTTTATTTCCAAATTTTGTTAACTTTGAATATTGGTCTAAAGTATCAAACTTACATGTATGATTTACATAATAAGACAGAAAACAAAATCATAGGCTTCGTCGAGCCAAATGTGTGCTACAACTCGGTGGGTGTCGGTTGCGAGACAGATTTTTTCTTCGTATAAGTTGGGGTTTCAGCCCCTCATCTTCTTCATCTTCATCTTCACATCGATCTTCGTGTTCATCTTCATCTCCTTCCTTCGTGGTTGAGTGCGGTGTCATCCTAGGTTGCCATTGTGTGTCCTCCGTTGTATGAATAGGGGGTTGTGAAGATGAGTCACCTTAGTAGAACAATGATGCTGGGGGTTTTTGTGACACTATCAGCATATAAGTGTATGGTGACGCATACAGCAGTGGTGAATAATGTGGTGGAATTATCAGAGGTGGCGAATACATCGGTGTTGTCGTTGACATTGGCGTGTAATATGCTGGAGACATAGGTTGTGCAAAAAACATACCTGCAGAAGGTGTTGAAGCAGGGTACGGTGATGCATAGTGTGGTGATTGTGTAAAAATTATGGGGTTAGTAAAGGCACTAGAATAAGTCGAGCCATACTGACCGTGAGGTGGTACAGCCATCAGTGGCTCTTTTTGGGTTGGTGCTGATTATGAACCTGCTCCAGACCTTGGATCCTGATGTGGCCATCATGGCTTCCTCGGGCGGCGTTGTCTACCCCTCGCCTCCTCCGACAATAGATATGGCTTACCATAGTGTCTAAACTATGTCATGTACTCTGGATTGGTCGTCAATTCCCAAGCGATAATTGGTTCTCAAATAGGTAAGAAATCGTACCTATGCTCCCAAATGTTGATATATTACTCATGGAATTTAGGTCAATCTTCGTCTGTTTTCCTTCGCAAGTGGACCTTGTGCAGTGCTCTGATGTCTTGGGGTGGCAGTGGAATAGTTTGCCTAAACCTGAATTGCCACATCACTCAATTGGATTCGTGCATTTCCATCGTGGTGTACACTATCAATGGTATAACACTCCTAACCTATTTCCGTCGCCGGATTGGGGTCACAGGGTATTACGATAACAATTTAAACATTTAACATTACCTACAAATAAATATTCAAAAAATCATTTTTAAACATAAATTATATACCATATTATTGCCCATTCTAAGCCTAACCAATATGCCATTCAAAGGCACCTCAAACAAGAATTAAGCATTCAACTAGACAAGTTGTTATAACACATAACATTAATCACTTATCCACAACTAAATATTAGCCAAAATGATCAACCAAAAACTCTCATATCATATTGCATTATCAACATTATGGTAAGCAATTAGTTTTAAAGCTCACAACCAAAGTATATGTACCTATATACATGAGTTCAAATATTCAACTTCTAAAAACTTATTTACATTCATTCACAACCATATAACAAAAGACTAACACCCAAAACATCATCAACCTAAGTATATGCCAAAACATTGAAGAAAGCATCACCAATATTGAGTTCGAGATTAGTCGTTGGATGCTGAGTTGTCGGACAAAATTAAGTACCTATCCTGCATACAAAGAACAATCGAATACTAAGTAAGCTTATTAACCCAAAGAACCAAAAATACAAATAATGGCTTTGATTTTATAATCTGTCACATATATATATTCATGAAATTTACCATACAATTCAAATAGACATTTCATACATCTTTTATGAAAACTTTCGTATATCAACCTTCTTGTTGGATTAATTATACCTGATCATTATAGGTCAATCAGTGGATGGCACCCAGTGCCTAACAGATAAACCATAATAAAGTTTGCGCCCTGCACTAGTCGGATAACCGACGATAGATGTGCCTAGCACTAGTCGAACGAATCGACAATGTTTTGCGCCTAGCGCTAGTCAGATAAACCAACGATAGATGTGCCCAGCACTAGTCGAACAAATCGACAGTGTTTCACGCCCAGCGCTAGTTTGTTGAACCAACAAAGATTAAGGTGTGCCCAGCACCAGTCGAATGAATCGACAAAAGTATGCGCCCAACACTAGTCAGATAACCGACAATATCAATTTCACTTTTGCAAGTCCATAATATCACATTTTTTAAATTCAATATCGCATTTCATAATTCAATATCATCTTCACTTCAATTATCTACGAAATTATTCATTGATTCTTTCAATAATGCCACATTTCATATATATATAATTTTATCAATATCCATTCAATAGAAATTTTCCAGTACACAATTAAGAACATAGTTAAATAATAATTAACAATTAACTAATTAAATTAAATAATTAACGTTCGAGTTCTAAAACCGCGAACTTACCGAAATTACAATCGTAGACGATTACTCGGCAATCTTCTCTTTTCCACGATTATCAATTGATCCTCTTATTTCTCGATCTAAAAATTTATAAATCAGTTTAATTAACTAACTCATCCACCAAGAATATATATAAACACAAGAATTCAACCCCTTTTTAATCAAATTTTACACATTTGTATTCAACACTTCTCTTGTACATTTCGATCCTACCTCAAACCTTAATTGTTTAATTTCCTTGAATTAATTATCAGCTAACCAAATCTATACTGTACCCAAGCAGTCCCTTAATCATCTAAAATTCAATTTTATCCCTATTATTTTAATTTGTAACATTTAACTCCTTAAAGATAAGTTCTAGCAAAAATCATTACACAAAAATTAGTTCAATCACACCACAAAACTCATTAATACATTCGATACTTCAAAGCATCAACAGTCTAAAAGAATCAATCCCTAAACATGTCACCATTTTTCAATTTGACCCCTAATTTAGCTTGGTCTAGCTTCAAAGGTCCTAAAACTACAAAAAATAACAAAGATAAGAGCTAAAACACTTGCATGCAAGGAGCTCACTATACCGAACATTGCTCTCCTCTCTAATGGTGTTATTTATTTTTTATTTCTTTCGGTAAAACCAAAACACTTGAAGAAGATGACTAAATTTTCTATATTTTAGTCAAAGTTTACTTAAACTCTTTTAAATACCAAATTACCCTTGTTATAACATAAAATTCTCTTAACAACTACACCCACTACCGTCCATTCCCATTTAAAATGATTTAATTATCACTTAAATCCTTCAACTTATAATTTACTAACCATTTAATGCTTTTAATTATTACAACTAACTTTTCAACCTTTTACAATTTAGTCTTTTCTAATTAAATTAACTAATCAACATCTAAATTTCTTAACAAATTTTAATACAACCTTTAACAACCCTATAAACATTAATTAATAAATAAAAACTACTTCGTTTATCGGAATTGAGATCCCAAAACTATCATTTTTGACGCTACAAAAAATAGGTCGTTACAAATGGCACCTTCACGTGCTAGATATTGAGATTGACTAAGAATTCACGAGATGCATTCTCGAATTCTCGGATCAGCTTATGGTGTCCATTGAAACAATAGTACGAAATAATAAACTTTATGTTAATTATGACTCCTATTTCAGTCAAATTTGAAAAGTAATCTTCTAGTTAAACTCTGTTTATTTGTTTCAATCAAACATTGATTAGTTAGATTATTTTATTATTATTTGACCTATGAATTTAGCCTATAAATAGGCTCTTTTACAACCTTAGAAAATACACCCATTAGATATTAGAACTCATAACACATTTAGAGAATTTTGTGTTTACGCTTTGAGGGTTCTTTGTTTTCTGTTTTCGGGTTTAGTTTTTATCTCCATCTTTTGTACTCTTCGCTCTGTTGTCATTATAGTAAAATTATCTTGCCCGTGGTTTTTATCCTCTTTGGAGGGGTTTTTCCACGTTAAATTTGTGTGTCCAATTTCTCAATTTATTCCGCTATTATTACTTGTTCGTTGTTTAATCGGGATCGATCCTAACAAGTGGTATCGAGCTAGTTCAATTTTCATAGATCACCCATTCAGATATGACAAAGAACAAGGTTTGAAATTGAGAAGTTCGATGGTGAGACAAATTTCAATCATGGCAAGTTCTGATGATGGCAATTCTAGTTCAATCGAGTTTGAAAAAGGTTGTTACCGGAAAAAATCGAGAATCTAAATAAAACAGAAATGGGAAGAGCTTGATGAAAAGGCTTTGTCTACAATCCAGTTGTGCCTTGCGAATACGGTATTGCATGAGGTATTGATGGAGAAAACCTCATCCGCCTTATGGAAAAGGTTAGAAACTCTTTATGCGACTAAGTCTCTGCTAACTAACGCTTAGTGTTGAAACAACGCCTATTTATGTTTCGCATAAACGAAGGTGAGCTTCTTAGAGATCACATCACAATTCATTACTCTTTTAAATGATTTAAAGAATGTTGAGGTTCATATTGACGATGAAGATCAAAGCTATGCTATTATTGTGCTCTTTACCCCCTTCATACAAGTCTTTCAAGGAGACCCTGATTTATGGCAGAGATAAACTCTCGTTTGAATATGTGAAGGGTCATTTGTTGAGTAGAGACAAGCTCAAAAATGAGCTTCATTTGGATAGCAAGGCAGATAGGCAAGCTTCCGTTTTAATAGCATCAAAGAAACGAGACAAAAGGTGTCGCTATTGTAAAAAGTTAGGTCACGTCAAAGTAGATTGTTATAAACTGCGAAAGAAAATAGCTGCTGAGAGTAACGAGGAAGATGTAGCTGGTGCTAATTTGGCCGATGAAAGCGGTGATGATTTCTTGTTAGTGTCAACGAGCGATAACTCCAAGCTCACGTCCGAGTGGGTCCTAGATTCGGATGTTCTTTCCACATGTGTCCCAATAGAGAATGGTTCTCCACATACGATTCGGTTGAAGGTGGAGTTGTGTGCATGGGAAACGATTCATCTAGTAAGGTAATTGGTATTGGTACTCATTAAAATTAGGATACACGATGGGACGATTAGGACACTCTCGATTTTTATGTATGTACCGATTTACTGAAAGAATCTCATCTCCTTGAGTATTTTAGACTTGAAAGGATGCAGAATCAACATCAAGTCGAAGCGGCATTAAAGTATCTCGTGGAGCTCTCGTTTTGTTAAAAGGTAAAAGAACTGGCATTTTATATTCGGAAGGTTCTCACAGTGACCGGTGAAATCGGACGTCCCTCATCCGCTTATAGAGTCGAAGTCAACTCATTCGAATCGGAGGCAACTTGGTCATAGGAGGAAAAATGTATGACCATTTCGTTGAAGAGAGTTCTCTTTTGGGTGCGAGTTTTGAAAAGTTAGGGCATTGTGTTCGTGAAAATCAAACCCGGGTTAGTTTTGATTTGGCGAGTGTACAAGTCGAAGGCTAGAAGTCTTCCAGCTTCTGCCACGTGATTCGACTCGCTTAATTCCTGCATGGTTCAAGATAGGCTCGTGGCGGGCTTTGGCAAAGATGGCACTGTGGAAATATGACTCAAGGTGGAGATTTGTTAATTATGACTCCTATTTCAGTCAAATTTGAGAAGTAATCTTCTAGTTAAAATCTGTTTATTTGTTTCAATCAAACACTAATTAGTTAGATAATTTTATTATTATTTGACCTATGAATTTAGCCTATAAATAGGCTCTTTTACAACCTTAGAAAATACACCCATTAGATATTAGAACTCATAACACATTTAGAGAATTTTGTGTTTACGTTTTGAGGGTTCTTTGTTTTCGAGTTTTCGAGGTTTAGTTTTTATCTCCATCTTTTGTATTCTTCGCTCTGTTGCCATTATAGTAAAATTATCTTTGCCCGTGGTTTTTTATCCTCTTTGGAGGGGTTTTTCCACGTTAAATTTGTGTGTCCAATTTCTCAATTTATTTCGCTATTATTACTTGTTCGTTGCTTAATCGGGTCGATCCTAACAGTTTATTATCTACTTAATATTAATTCTGAAATCCTTACATGAATATTACATAATTAAAATTTTTAACGGCTTTTGATCATTGATCTAATAGTAGTCGAATATCTTCGAGCTCTTTCGGTCATGGTTCCACCTATTCAAATAATATTTTTTTTCAAAATCGGCCTAATGAAAAAATATTATGATAACTATATTATAGAATTAATTTCACCTTGTTACGAGTGGGAAAGTATAAGGGTAGTTGGCTCGGTGACGTAAAAATGGTAGTTGGAATCATGCTCATGACTGCAGAAGGAGTATGCAACCACCAATTTTAATTATTTATGGTTGCGTCGTCTGACTCATCTCTCGATACAATATTGTCAACACGACTGACCCCAATTGAGTCCGCCTGCTATTTTCAAGTTGACGAATTGTAGCAGCCACCTTAAATGTACAAGAGTTTGAGATTCATCAAACATTAGAACACCTCTGATTAACCTCCTGATGTATGCTCAAGCGTATTGTTCTCTTAAAGGGGACTCGAACTCCCATCAAGATCTTTGAAATTGTCTTCCAATAATTTCAACTCTATCCGCCCACCAAAAAACTTTGGCGGCACCTTGTCTAACAGTTCCACGCAAATGCCACTCCAATCGCCATCCACCACTGATCCGATAACGATTGGCCCATCCACCCATAAATCAAGCTGTAAATGAATGTCCTCGAGTGTGATTATACACTCACCACATGAAAGATGAAATGTGTGTAACAAAAATAAATAAATTCCAACCTTGTTACCAACTTACATAAAATTATCAAAATTAGAAATATTTTCTTACCATTTGCAGTTGAATCGTGAAAATGTGGTTGTCATTGAAATTGAATTAACATGAATACAAATTTAAAAATCGAATTAAATGAAGATGAACTTGAGAGAATTTTAATTAATTCTTGAGAGAATTGACAGATTTGAGAGGTGTCAGAATTAATAGAATTGATCAAAATGGATTTGGATGATAAAATGAGGAAACTATTTGGGTTTATATAGGAAAAAAAAACTAGTCGTTTATAAATGGCTGTTGGAATTTGACCATTGGGTAAAGGATCGTTGGGGGAGATGACTGTTGGAGAGAGGGGAAAATGCGTCCAGCTAGATACGTTTTCTGTTGACACAATAGGAAAGCGCTTGCAACTAGACGCATTTTCTTGAAAATTCAACAGAAAACACATCCAAGGCGTTTTCCTCTCTCTCTCTCTTCAAAAATCAGCCTATTCTGGTAAATATGGTCAAAACTAGCCTAATCCCTCAAATTTGGTTTAAAAACAACATATATTGTTAATTTAGCCTCGTGAGCATGCAAGAAAAATTGCAAGAAAGAAAAGAAATGCAGAACTGTGTCAGTATGAATGCATTAAAAAATGCAAGAAAGAAAAGAAAAGTAGGAAAATGCAATGTTTTGTTTGCATTTTGTAGAGGAAAGAAATAATGAAAGTGTGAACAAGCATGTATGAAGTAGAAAAAGTATACTAGCATTCTAAAGTAAAGTATTGAAGCATGCAACACGTAAGTAATTGAGGTGGATAAATATGAGTTAATTGTTAGTTTTGAATAATAGTTTTGAATATTACGCAATTTAGTCCTTTTAATTTTGTGTATATAAATGGACAATCACTCCTCTTATTTTCTATCAAAAAAAATTTCTTCTCTCAATTTCTCTTAGCATCTTTTTTCTTCTCCCATTTTCTCCCAACATATTTTTCTTCTCTCATATTTGTATCAAATTCTCTAAAAATCCATCGCTAACAAGTTTGTTTTTTTTTAATTGATAAATGTGAAATTTAGAGATCAGTTGAATGTTTATTGTTACATTTGATATTTTTGTTATTTTAGGTGTTAGCATCTTACTAGGTTGTTATATTTTAGTATATTATTTGCTTAAATTTTGATATATTAATAATTATCATTCAGCAGACTTTGAGGCGTATCTAAGCCTTCCTAGCATGGTGGGTAGAAGGAAAAGAAGCGCTTTTCAGAACTTGAAGGACAGGTTGACAAACAGAATCCGGAGTTGGTGTATTAGACCCCTCTCACAAGGAGGAAAGCAGGTATTCATTAAAAGAATTTTACAAGCAATTCCTACTTATATGATGTCATATTTTCTTTTTCCAAATTCATTATGTAGTGAAATGGAACAAATTATTGCCAAATTTTGGTGGTAGAAATGTCATGGTAAAAGAGGTATTCATTGGTGTGATTGGAAATTATTGTGTTTTTCAAAGAAGGGGGACTAGGTTTTCAGAGCCTATCCAAGTTTAATATAGCCTTATTAGCTAAGCAAGGGTGACATTTATCTTGTTATGCAAATTCATTATTGGCACGCACTCTAAAAGCGAAATATTACCCGGATGCAAATTTTATGGAGTCAAGGTTAAGATCAAACCTTTCATATACCTGGAAGAGCGTTTGGGCAGCCAAGGGATTGCTCAAGTTGGGAATGTCCTGGAGGGTGGGTTCTGGTTCCAGAATTTCAATCTGGAATGATGCTTGGGTGCCAAGATTGGAAGATTATAGGCTGCAAGGAAATGTTATGGGACAACATTATTGGTTTCTGAATTGCTAGACCAACATTCGAGGCAATGGAAGGAAGAGATAATTACCCACATTATGTCTGCAGATGAGGCGAGGAAAGTCTTGAGTATTCCTCTTTCTCGTCACTGGCAGGAGGACAAACAAGCCTGGAGAGCTGAGGCGTTTGGTAGTATTCGGTACGTAGCGGATACAAGCTCTTGTTGAAAGAGTCTGCTGAAGTGGAGCCTAACTTACAACGATCTACATCTAGGCAGGTTTACAAGAAATTATGGCTTATAGAGCTTCCAGAAAAAATTAAAATTACATTTTGGAGAGCCTACAAAAAAATTATCCCTATTTACAAAAATCTATAGAAAAGAAGGCTGCGAAATGCAATTGCTTGTCCTAGATGTACACACGATGATGAGTCTCTCGAACATGCCTTTCGCGACTGTCAAGGAGATTTTGAGGATGCTAAATATCTCTTGGCCTACGTCAATGTCGTGCGCAAGTTACAAACAATGGATGGACTGGTTATTTATGAATTCCTCATCAGATTTATGCAGAACAATTACCAGTGCCATTTGGGTTTTTGGGGTGACAGGTACAAACAAGTGCATGAAAGGAAAATCAGACATAATATATGTACAGCCCAAATTTTGCCCGCGGCCCATTAAAGCCCAAACCTAAAAACAGACCCCAATTACATTAAACCCAACAACCGATTAAGCCCAACAATGCAGCCCAAATCAGAAAAAAAAAAAAAAAAAAAAAAAACCTAGCCTAAGCCTTCAACAGCAGTAGCCACAGCCATAGACCTGCCTTGGCCAGCGCCGTACATCATCTCCTCCACCTGCTCTCTGCCACCGCCCCAACCACCTGCAGAACAAAGGCCACACGCAACACAGAAGAAAATAGAAACAAACAATAAAATAAAAAATAAACAGTATGTAACTAGTTGATAAAAAGGCCACAATCGGCCATTTTGTTGTCTTCTTGGCCTTCAAATACGAATATCAGAAATCAAAATAAAGGGGGATTGGAAGGTTGTTTTTTTATATTTTCCGTTTTCATTTTTATCATACAACTGTTACTTTTCTATTTTATTTATTTTTTTGAAGATTTTTTTTAAATAATAATAATAATAAGAGAAAGGGGAAGGGCCTTACCGAAACTCCCGGGGTCATGACGTCGGAATCCCCTCTCCGTCGTCGGAACCAAACCCGAAACGGAGGAGGAACCTTTCTCCCATCTTCTTAGACGCCGAAAATCGGGGCTTCAAAGGGGGTTTCGAACGGGGTGTTAAGGCCCATGTTTGCGCGCAGTCGGCCACCGGACGTGGTGGTGGTGCGATGGGCAGCAAATGAACTCGCCGGAGGGAACCCCGTTGATCGGTGAAGACGAAGTGGGGTGGGGAGAAGCTTTAAAGTTTTGGCCCTTTTTTTTCTTCTTCTCTGAACTGAGATTGAAATGAAACAGAATAAATGGGTTTTAAGGCTTTGAATAAAACGGCGCCGTTTGGTTCAAGGGTTACTGCGCATGTCCCTTAAAAGGGATATTTGCGCGATAGATCCCTCCTCATTGCAGCGTTATTCAATCGGCTTTTTTTTGTTATTTTTCCTTTTTACAGATTTTACCCCTAAATTTCTTCGGATTTTCAATCGGGTCCTTGACCCATAAATGCGCATAAGGGCTGGAATATTGTCCCAACCAGTCCCCCTGTCTTAGCGCGTTTTCTAATTTAGGCCCTTAATTTCATTTCTATTCTAATTCAGTCCCTAATCTGTTGATTTTTAACCCCTTTTTATTTGTTATTTTATTTATTCATTCTAATACTTTACATATTATTTATTTTAAACTATTTTATTCATTCTAAATCTTTAGATATTATTTATTAAACTATCTTATCATATATATATTATCTGTTTTTCTTATCTGTTTATTTTAAACTATTTTACATACTATCCTAGATTTTATTTTTATATTGTTTTTTTTTAAAATTTATCATTTATCTTAATTTTTTATATAATATCCATTTTAGACTTTTCTTGTATATTATTTGCTTTATATATATATATATATATATATATATGTATACTCGTTTTAAACTATTTTAATATATTATTTACTTTAAATTTCTCTTATATGTAGTTTATTCTAAATTTTGATATATATATACATTTCCTATTTAAAAAAAAATTATATGTGTTACTTGGTTTAAGCTACTTCATATGCTATTTATTTTAAATATTATGTTATTTAGTTTGAACCGTTTCTATATTTATATATTATGTATCTTAAATTTCTTTTTTTCATATTATTTATTTTAAACCTTTGACATTATTTTAAATTGTTTCATATATTATTTACTTTATTTCTTTTTTTTTACTACGTATTCTTTACTTAAAATCGTTCTCTTAATTATTTTAAATTTGTTTTATGTATTATTTCTCTTTAAATTGTTTAATTCATTGGTCTTTGATTATTAATGTTATTACTTAGATGGTGTACATTGTTTGGTTGTTGCTTTTGCATGTGCCATGATTCATTTATTTGTATTGTCATATTATTGTAGTTCATTATATAATTTTGTGTTTATGTATTATTGTTCCATAATCGTTATTATTTTCATATTCTGCTATCATAATGTGCATTAAACCCTAACACATTTATCCAACTTAGATCGTCGTATTTTACTTTAAAACAAAATAAATGTACGCCTTTACATGTTGTATTCGCTATTATTCAAAAACCGAAAATTTTTTAAAATAAGGTAATATTTCATTTTTTTTTCAGAAATTCGAGAAAATCGTGCCCTAACTTACTGGGTTTTGATTTTTTTTTCTCGTTTAGCCTAAATAACGAAATATCCTTTTAAAACAAAATACAAGTTTAGAATAAAAGCTTATTCTCGAGAGTATAAAGTGTTGTGCCCTAATTTATTGGGTGTGACATCTTGTTACCTCGAGATAAGATTTTCTAAAAATGACAATATTTTGCATTTAGAAATTCGAGAGATCGTGCCCTAACTTACTGGGTTTCGTTTTTTCACGTTTAATCTAAATAATTGAATATTCCTTTTAAATTAAAATACATGTGCTTTTAAATAAAAGGCGGGCTTATTCTCAAGGATTCGGGGTGTCGTGTCCTAACTTACTGGATGTGGTATTTCGTCGCTTCGAGATGAGATGGTCTTTAATGATTATTTTAACTCATT
The DNA here is from genome assembly GCA_025698515.1 of Gossypium sturtianum. Classification (NCBI taxonomy): domain Eukaryota; kingdom Viridiplantae; phylum Streptophyta; class Magnoliopsida; order Malvales; family Malvaceae; genus Gossypium; species Gossypium sturtianum. The sequence goes on along the minus strand of CM046948.1, from coordinate 136,880,687 downwards.
CAAATGTTTTAAAATCAACATTAATAAAAAATGATCGCATTTCTAAATTCGTTCTCGGTTTTCAACCTTCGACATTAAGGCACTAATTAATCGATTTGGTACCAATTTTGGGCGTGACGAGGGTGCTAATCTTTCCTCACACGTAACCGACTCCCGAACCCATTTTCTCGAATTTCGTAGACCAAAAATGCCGTTTTAGTAAACCAAAATGTTTTATTAAAACAAAGGTGATTCAATCGCACTTAACAAAGATCGATGGCGACTCCCGTTTTTATTTTCGTTTTCAAAACCCTAGTCGATCCTCGTTTTCAAAAAATGGTTACGACAGCTTGGTGACTCCACTGGGGACATAAGAGAGTCAAGCCGTGAATTGATTAACTTTTGTCTTTTTGTCGAAAATTGAAAATTTGGTTTTAATGTACGGTCATTTCATTGCATTTCATCCATTTTTTTTGTTACAGTTTGTCATCATTTTATTCATGTTTTTGTATTTCAAGTTTTTGTATATCTCCACACATTGCATTGTGAGGTTTTCACCTCCGTGCAGGATAGTGAATCGCTTTCGGGATACATCCGTACCTATGTCTTCGTGATATTCTCATCTCCGTGCAGCCATAGGGAAATGTATTCCCCTGAAATAAACTCGGTCTGTATGAGCTTATAATGGGTGATGATCGAGGAATTTGCTGGTTCGGGTACCTCTCTTTAAAACCGAACCTCATATAGCAAGCCTTAAGAGCCCACCTAAGGTAGAGCCATGCTAAACCCTAGTGGTTACCCGAGTAGGTGCTTTATTTCTTGCTTGCTTTAAGCTGTGTGTGAAATACTGACTTGTTTTGTTTTATTTTAATTGAATGGCATTTTCATCACACTTAGTTCACTTTCGCGCATCATATTGCATAATCATCCGATTTTTACCCTCTTGAGTGGGAGTAAGAAACTACGCCTTCGTGAGGTCTTCACCTCCGCATGGGCTAGTGGATTGCTTCCGGGATACGTCCGTACCTATGTGCTTCGTGAGATTTTCATCTCTGCATGGCCATAGGGAAATGTATTCCCCTGAACCGAACTCGGTCCGTATGAGCCTATAATGGGTGAGGATCGAGGAATCTGCCGGTTCGGATACCCTTACCTTAGAACCAAACCCCATATAGAGAGACCTAAGAGCTAACCCTATGTAGAGCCATGCCAAACCCTAGTGGATACCCGATTAGGTACTTTATTCTGTTGTTTATTTCTCCTGTGCTAACATGTTTTGTTTTGTTTATGATTGCATTGCATTGCATCGCACCGCATCATCTTAGAAAGGAGGTGTTGATTCATATTCGATTGCAAAATAAAAGAGTTTGTCATAAGGAAATGGGTTACTTGATAAAGTGGATTATAATACGATCGTTCGAACATAGTCCAGGTAAACAACGAGAGAAGGCTGATAGTCCGCAGAAGAATACAAGACTTTGCCTGAAGATTCAAGCCGACAAGGATTATTCGAGAGACATCATGTCTCAATGAACATCGCGGAGGATAAGTGAGTGAAGAGGTACGGCCTGAACCAAGCAACAAGGAGCTAGAAGAGGCATCTATTGAGAAAGTTCACGGGACACGTCCATAACATCCGAATACGAAAAAAAGGATTGGTGTTTTCACCTGGACTATGAGGATAAAGCCGCATATGCAATCTGTTTTATGTAAAGAAATTTATTTTCTAGAAAAGTTCTTCTAATGGAATTGAATTCATAATCAACACCTCTTTTTCTTTTTGCATTCATTCCATGCATTTGCATTGCATTTCATGCATTTGCATTACATCATATCACATGCATTAAAATTTGTAGAAAGACCCTAATTAGATGAAATTATTTCAGTTAACCTAGAAGACATGGAACAAAAGTTGGAGAGATTAGAGCAAAGGCAAATACAGATGCAGGAGCAATTGACTGAAATCCAACAGGATATGCGAGATCAAATGAATGTGATGAGCCAATTAACCCAGTTACTAGCTGGAAGGCTTAAAAAAGGGGGTGACCCAGTGGTCGACAGTGTGGATGATGATGAAGACATAGTTTATTCTCCAATAAGTGTCTCGGCCCAACCAGACGTGCCTCCGCAAGGGGCACCTGTCATTATCAAACCTCAATGTCAGATTAATACCTCGGCACTGTTGAACTTCCCGATGGGCTCAGGTTTTAACCCGGAGGATGATCGAGCCAAACCGGTTGTACTGACAGAAACAAAAGAAAAAGGAGAGTGGACTTTTAAAGCCCCGAAGAAAAAGAAAAATAAAGCGAATAGTACGAGAAGGTATAACAAGGGCTATTCAGAGCCGATTACAGTAAGCCAGCCAAGGACTGTAACTACCAGCCGTCAGGTCTCCCCAAGACAAGAACCCGATCCAAAATCGAACTCAGAAAAACCCCAGTTCGCACCCATCCCAATCACGTATAGGGAGTTGTACCAAATTTTGTTTGAAGCACATGTTGTATCCCTTTTTTACGTGGAACCAATACAGCCTCCATACCCTAAATGGTACGATGTGAACGCCCAATGCGAATACCATGCAGGAATCACAGGGCATTCGATCGAGAACTGCGCCGCTTTCAAAAAGATAATCGAAAGACTCATCAAGATAGATATTGTAAAATTCGATAATTCCTCTGGTGCAGAAGATCTGTTACCCAACCTTTCTGTTAAAGGGGTAAATATTGTGAGGGCCACGATGGATAGCGGCATGAGATCCAAGAGTACGTCGAGTTTAGGGCTCTAGTGCAAGACCAGATATTAGGAAATCTGAACATTAACGACGTATCCAAAGAGGGAATCTGAAACACCCCAAACCCGGCCCACGAGCCTGGACCGGATCTGGTATGTTCCTTAAGTAAACCAGTTTTCGAATTCTTCATTACTTAGAGAAAATTTGTAAAATTTTAGGAAATATTGTTTTGGATTGGGCTTAGGTTGGGAAACCTATTTAACTAATTTAAAAATCCAATTTTATTAAGGTGACAAAATAATTCTTAGGGTTTGTTCTTAAAGAAATCATTTTTAATTAAACTTTAATCAAAGTAGTCGTAACATAATAATTAAAAAGTAAAGCAGAAATAAAGAAAATCCACTTGGGCCTTATGGCCTTATTACATCAAATAACCTCAAAATAAAATTAAATGTGCTTAGAAAATATAAAGTCCAAATTCTAAATAAGGTCTTCAAGTGAAGCATGGCCACCTCAAGGTCTACACTGTCCCGTCCCATCACTTTGCTCATCACCTGAAAATAGTTCCTACAACGGGGTGAGTCAACAGACTCAATGTGCACACAAAGACTAACATCCAACAAATCGTGCATACATGTTCATATCAAATTCATATTCATATAAAGATAAATGATGATGCAACCCAAACCCAAGCCTATTTGTCCATCCGCTACACACCACCCGTACTCGCCACCACACCGTGGGGACTACTAAGTCAACCCTCCATCCGCTACACACCATCGAAGGCGATCATTGCAATCGACGTGCTCATCGCCCATATAATTTGTGTCATTAGACACCATATTCAAATAATGTAACCGGTTACCAAATTCGGATAATGTAACCGGTTACCATATTCAAATTTTGTGACCGAGGTCACCATATTCCGTTGGTGAGACCAAGTCAACACCTTCTTCCCTTTCACATAGATCCCGAATGCCCCATGAATTTTATAACATATATAACATACATATTTCTCATTCATGTTACTATTCACATGTTCAAAATATAACATATTCATAATCCTATCAGAAGTAGGAAACGTACCTGAGTACTCTTTCATTTGTGGTACTTGACCACATTCACATTCTTATGCATATCCATATAATTAATAATTGCCATACAATTTATTGAAGATTAGTATGGGTACACACCTGATTTGCTTAACGAATTCCTTGAAATCCTGAAATCTGATCTACTGCCTTAGATCTCAAATTCCTACATTTGATTAATCACTTACTAATTTAATAAAAAGCCATTCGGCCATAAATCCAAATCCTAGTAGGATTAGTATTCTTAAAACTTACCTTGAAATTCTCAAATCCCAAAATCCTTGTATCCCTCTGTCGAAATCCCTATAACTACATGTTAGATCAATTTCTAACATTTATTCACAACAAATAACCCTTAGCCGTATGTTAAATATGACTTACCTTAGATTCTTAAATCCCAAATTCACCGAATAACTAGGGAACACGCGGCTTATGGTGTACCTTCTGGAAAAGAACTTCTCCTTCCTTGTAGTCGACACTTAGTAAATCCCGAAAGATCTCTTCAGTATGTAGATATTAAGGGTATTAGAATCTTAATTTCGACAAAATTTTTAAAAGAAATAGAATGAGAATCTAACCTAATCTTACCCTCATCAAGAATTTGATGGAACTCTTGCTTGAACCCTTAGCATGATTCTGCTATGGCTTTGATGTGGATAACAATTTCGGCTCTTGAGGCTTAGTGAGAAATCGACTAGGGCTATTGGTATCTTCTGACTTTTGATTGTGTTTGTAATAGAAGAAGAAAAGAAAAGAGAAAAGAGAATAATGGCAGAGAAAATTCGGCAGAGAGAAGAGGAGAAACTTTAGAGAATTTCTACAGAGGTTTTCTTGAAAAGAAAAGAATGAATGAAGAATAGCCTTACTCTTCCTTTTATAGCCAAAATTACTAGCTAGAGTCCTTTACTTGGCCACCACTCTTCTATTTTGATAGCTTTATCCCTTGATTTATCACTTTAATAAAACTTAATCCAATAATTATCTCTTATCTCTTAATAAAAATAATACTAATAATAATCCTCTTTTATCTCTTCCTTATCTATCAAAATAAAAGAAATAATATCCACATTTATCTCTTGAAAATAATCTAAAATAAATCTATTATTTATCCCTTATTATTCACATATTTATGCAAATAAAACTCTTCCTTTTCTAGAAACCCATGCCGTCCCACTTCACCTTTCTCGGAAGCAAAAATAAAACTTATTTATTTGCTTCTCAAGTGACTCGAACTCAGCCTATTTCCCCTGCATGTGGCGCCATTTCCAGAGGCCCTAAGTGGCATCTTCAGCCACTTTTCCAAGCCTGTTTGTGTGTCAAACTTCTCCGACTTTTTCTTTTAAGGCCCTCTAGCCCTTATTTCCTATTTTGAACTTTAAAATTTGACATTTCGGCATCATTTCTAAGTTTCCTAAAATTTTCGATCGGCTCTGTTTTGTTGACCATTTTCTTACATTTCCGTGTTTCCAAATGTTCGTGTTTCCAAAATGTTCAGTTTTCCAAAATGTTCAAGTTTCCAAAATGTTCATTTCCATTTCCATACATTTCCATGCACCTTAGGGTTCCTAGAACTCCTCGTAACACATCCAACACACCCACCGAGCCCACTATCTCATGAATTACACACGAACGCATAACCCCTAATCTAGGATGTTACAGCTTCTACCTCCTTAAAAATAATTTCGTCCTCGAAATTACTTATTAACAAACAGTACAATCCTTCTCACCGCACTATGCTTTCATTTGCGCACTCTGATCTTAATAGAACCATCATACTTTCTAGGCACAATCCCTAAGTTCACGTCCCCTAGAACTTATTTCTAACGTCGCGATTTAATCCGAGTAAAAAGTTTTATGAATTAGTCCTTGTTTCACTTGATTATTCGCGAAGAATTGTTATGGAAAAATTTTAGGAGTGGTTCTTTCGTATCCATACATGCACACAGCCTTTACATTCATACATCCATCAATCAATTATGAACTTTCGTTCATTCGAGAAATGTTGTAGTTTTCATTGTTGTTGTTTTTCCACTACCCGGGTATTTTCGTAATTTGCCCTCTGGGGGGTATTTTTGTAATTTTTATAAATCAAGAATACTTGAAAAATTTTATAGAATCATGTTTGCAATTCAAAAGGATAATTTTAAGAGTTTTAAAACTAGGTTTTATTTTTTTGAAAATACGGCTAGTTCCCTTTCTAGGTTTAGTTAGTGGTTTAGCCTATGAATAAATCCTCTTGGTTAGGGTGAACCGGTTACGCACTGCAGGATTCTGCGAAGAGGAGGTGAGTCACTAGGACCGCTTAAATACTGTGCTCTTCCTGATCCAATCCTAGACATGCGCACAATGGTTGCCACACCCTAACTTTCTGGCGACTTAGTCATAGGTTTGTTTAATGGTCCTTAAGTCTTATGCACTTGTGTTTGAGTAGTCTAGTCCTAGGGTTCAAGTTCCTATCATTCTATTCTACGTTCCATGCCTGCTTCTACCCTTATACAGTTCATAAATCACGTAATCACACATAATGTTAGGGTACTTACCGTGGATCATGGTCTGAGACTTAGGTGCCATGCCGTAAAACCCGCTCATTTTCAAAAATACTTTCATAAAACTCATTTGGGCTCGATTTGAAAACATTTTGGGTCTTAGCCCACAGTGCCGAGAGTTTAAAATCGGGCTCGATATTAAATCAAACATTCCCAAACCCGCCCTTTGAGCCTGGACCAGGATCTCGTATGTTCCTTAAGTAAACCGGTTTTCGAATTCTTCATTACTTAGAGAAAATTTGTAAAATTTTAGGAAATATTGTTTTGGATTGGGCTTAGGTTGGGAAACCCATTTAACTAATTTAAAACTCCAATTTTATTAAGGTGACAAAATAATTCTTAGGGTTTGTTCTTAAAGAAATCATTTTTAATTAAACTTTAATCAAAGTAGTCGTAACATAATAATTAAAAAGTAAAGCAGAAATAAAGAAAATCCACTTGGGCCTTATGGCCTTATTACATCAAATAACCCCAAAATAAAATTAAATGTGCTTAGAAAATATAAAGTCCAAATTCTAAATAAGGTCTTCAAGTGAAGCATGGCCACCTCAAGGTCTACCGTCCCGGTCCTTGTTCATCACCCGAAAATAGTTCCCACAACGGGTGAGTCAACAGACTCAATGTGCACACAAGATACTAACATCCAACAAATCGTGCATACATGTTCATATCAAATTCATATTCATATAAAGATAAATGATGATGCAACCCAAACCCAAGCCTATTTGTCCATCCGCTACACACCACCCGTACACATCAGGTCACACCGTGGGGACTACTAAGTCAACCCTCCATCCGCTACACACCATCGAAGGCGCTTTGCGATCGACGTGCTCATCGCCCATATAATTTGTGTCATTAGACACCATATTCAAATAATGTAACCGGTTACCAAATTCGAGATAATGTAACCGGTTACCATATTCAAATTTTGTGACCGAGGTCACCATATTCCGCTGGTGAGACCAAGTCAACACCTTCTTCCCCTTTCACATAGATCCCGAATGCCCCATGAATTTTATAACATATATAACATACATATTTCTCATTCATGTTACTATTCACATGTTCAAAATATAACATATTCATAATCCTATCGTAAGTAGGAAACGTGCACAGTACTCTTTCATTTGTGGTACTTGACCACATTCACATTCTTATGCATATTCATATAATTAATAATTGCCATACAATTTATTGAAGATTAGTATGGGTACACACCGATTTGCTTAACGAATTCCTTGAAATCCCAAATCGATCTATCGCTTTAGGTCTCAAATTCCTACATTTGATTAATCACTTACTAATTTAATAAAAAGCCATTCGCCATAAATCCAAATCCTAGTAGGATTAGTATTCTTAAAACTTACCTTGAAATTCTCAAATCCCAAAATCCTTGTATCCTCCGTCGAAATCCCTATAACTACATGTTAGATCAATTTCTAACATTTATTCACAACAAATAACCCTTAGCCGTATGTTAAATATGACTTACCTTAGATTCTTAAATCCCAAATTCACCGAATAACTAGGGAACACGCAGCTTATGGTGTACCTTCGGAAAAGAACTTCTCCTTCCTTGTAGTCGACACTTAGTAAATCCCGAAAGATCTCTTCTACAATGATATTAAGGGTATTAGAATCTTAATTTCGACAAAATTAAAAGAAATAGAATGAGAATCTAACCTAATCTTACCCTCATCAAGAATTTGATGGAACTCTTGCTTGAACCCTTAGCAAGATTCGGCTATGGCTTTGATGTGGATAACAATTTCGGCTCTTGAGGCTTAGTGAGAAATCGACTAGGGCTATTGGTATCTTCTGGCTTTTGATTGTGTTTGTAATAGAAGAAGAAAAGAAAAGAGAAAAAGAGAATAATGGCAGAGAAAATTCTACAGAGAGAAGAGGAGAAACTTTAGAGAATTTCTACAGAGGTTTTCTTGAAAAGAAAAGAATGAATGAAGAATAGCCTTACTCTTCCTTTTATAGCCAAAATTACTAGCTAGAGTCCTTTACTTGGCCACCACTCTTCTATTTTGATAGCTTTATCCCTTGATTTATCACTTTAATAAAACTTAATCCAATAATTATCTCTTATCTCTTAATAAAAATAATACTAATAATAATCCTCTTTTATCTCTTCCTTATCTATCAAAATAAAAGAAATAATATCCACATTTATCTCTTGAAAATAATCTAAAATAAATCCATTATTTATCCCTTATTATTCACATATTTATGCAAATAAAACTCTTCCTTTTCTAGAAACCCATGCCGTCCACCTCAAATTTACCGAAGCAAAAATAAAACTTATTTATTTGCTTCTCAAGTGACTCGAACTCGAGCCTATTTCCCTGCATGTGGCGCCATTTCCAGAGGCCCTAAGTGGCATCTTCAGGCCACTTTTCCAAGCCTGTTTGTGTGCCAAACTTCTCCGACTTTTTCTTTTAAGGCCCTCTAGCCCTTATTTCCTATTTTGAACTTTAAAATTTGACATTTCGGCATCATTTCTAAGTTTCCTAAAATTTTCGATCGGCTCTGTTTGTTTGACCATTTTCTTACATTTCCGTGTTTCCGAAATGTTCGTGTTTCCAAAAATGTTCAGGTTTCCAAAATGTTCAAGTTTCCAAAAATGTTCATTTCCATTTCCATACATTTCCATGCACCTTAGGGTTCCTAGAACTCCTCAGAACACATCCAACACACCCACTGAGCCCACTATCTCATGAATTACACACGAACGCATAACCCCTAATCTAGGATGTTACAGAATCGGGGAATAGAATTTTTCAGGCGTCTGCCCTTACATACTTGGGAGTGTTTTGAACAATGGGACTGTGGAAGATATCCATGTATTTTTAGAGCTAATTCGGAGTAATGTCCAAAACACGCTTATTGCTCTAAGCCTAGGAGCAATAAGAATCTTTTTGTGAAATAGGCTTATGTTTAACATCTATATTTTCAATGAAAATGCATTTTTGTTTCTCACTTTGAGTAAATATTCTTTTATTCATTTCATTCATGTTCATACCACATTATTCTTAGATTCATTTGTCCTTTGAATATTCTTTCGTGCCTACAACAGGTCCCTAGATATCAACGACATGAGCGACGTTGCTACTGAGTCAGAGTCTACTTCTGAGTAAGATATGTGTCTAGAAGGATCTCAGGACTTTAAAGATTACAGAGATCGTAACTCATCTCCTAATTTGTTAAGAATGGTAGAACGAGATAAAAAGCAGATCCAACCTTACAAATGGTTAGTGGATATTGCGAGCCTAGGAAAGAGAGCCTAGCTCACCACAGAAATAAGGCGAGACAACGTTTCAAAAATGTTTTCACACGATCATATCAAGACACGCCTAGGCTACTGAGACGTGGGTATGCTGTTAAGGCTAAGGAAATCCTAGAAGAGGTCCATAGGGGTATTTGAAGATCACATGCTAATAATTTTACGATAGCCAAGCTAATCATGAGATTCAGATTCAGCTGGTCCATCATAGAAATGGATTGCATCAGTTATGCTGTAAATGCCAAATTTATGAAGAAAAGATTCATGTACCTCCTTCATTTCTTCGTAGACCTTATCTATGTGGGGCATGGAGTTTATTGGGATGATCTCGTCGGAAGCTTATAGCAGGCATTAATTATTTCGCTAAGAGGGTGGAAGTAGCTTCGTAGGCCAATATTACAAAGTCAATAGTCATTAGAACAAAAAAAAAGAGAAAAAGAAAGAAAGAATGCCGACAACAAAAAAAATGTCAAAAAGATCACATTTAACCGCACAATGTCAAAAGTTTGCGGTCTGTTCAAAGATCAGGTGCCACGTCACAGTGCAGCAAAAAAAAGAAAAAGAGGCAACAAAATAAGAATCATTAGGAAGATGACCTAGACTTGTAAAGATTGGCATAAAGAAGTTACATTTACCCTCTATGCATATCAAACATTGGTCAAGAACTTCGCCAGGGCAATGCCTTTGTAGGAACCCAATTTAGCCCGAGCCCATTCCATTCAGACAAAAACAAAATAAATAAAAAATAAAAACCAATGTCTTTAAACAGTCCATTTTTTTTACAACCCACTCAAGCCAAAACAGACCCACTACCCTTGGCCCAAACTAATACCCAATACCCCATTACACCCGAGCCCAATTACACTCTAAACAACCTACCCAACAGACCCATACCTAAGGACTAACCCAATAGACCCAGACTCAGACGGCCCAAAAGGGCCCAGACACTAAACAGAGTCAGGAAACCTAGGGTTTCTTGACTACCCTCGCGCCGCAAGCCCTCGCAGTCACCAGAATCCCCTCGATAGCGCCGCAACTTGCGCAAATCCCGCACCACCGCCGGACTTCTTGCTTCGCACCTGCAAAAAAGGGAAGAAAGGACAACAAAAATGGCAGACGAGATACTTTCTCGCATTTCCTTTTTATTTTTCTAAGTTATAAAACCCCAACAAAAATCAGAAAAGGGACAAGAAAAAAATACAATATACATACACACAAAATATACAGAGATTCAAAGAATACAAAAGCAAAAATATCCCAATCAGCAAAGGTCTTATTTTATCTTTTTTTTATTCGAATATTGTTTATTATATTATATTTTATTTTTTTAACCCTACATATATATAATATATATAATACACTAAAAAAAGAAAAAAAAAAGGAAAACTTACGTTTTTGGGATTTCGACCATCACAAGACGGTGGCCGCGTCAGCAGCGGACGACAATGCGGGTTGTGCCGGAGGACTTGCCGGAAATCGCCCTGGGGGAGAGCATTTGAGGGCTTTCAAATTTTTTTTTTTTTCTGTTGGAGTAAGGAAATGAAATTTTTTAATTTTTTTTTTTGCTTTTATACAGCTCCTAAATGGCGTCGTTTAAGGCTGAATTTAATTGCCCAAAAACGGCGTCGTTTCACCTATGGCCCGCGCGTGTGACCCGACCTGCAAGGAGGATCCGCGTGTTTCTATAAAATGGGCTATTTGGGCTTTTGGCCCTTCCGCATTTGTTGTTTTTTTAAATTAAGTTTATTTTATTTTTTAATTTTGCCTGATAATTTACAATGTTTTTCAATTAGGTCCTCCCTTCTGCTGTGCGTTTTGGAGGGAGGGAATATTTCCTCATTTGGTCCTCCCTTGTTGTGCGCGCGTTCAATAAGGCCCCTTTCCTTTTATTTTCTTCAAAATTCGCCCCCAAATTTACATTTCAAGTTCAATTTCATCCATTTTTATTTTCTTTTGTGATTTTTTTATTTCATTATTAATTTTTATTATTATTAACATCATTATTATTTAACTATTATAATTATTATTTTAATGTTATCATTTTACTTTTAACCTTACAATTATCACTATATTCATTTGTACTATTATTATTTTTATTATGACCATTATTTTTTTTATACATATATTATTATCACTATAGCTATATTTTTATTATTATTATATTTATTATTATCAGTATTGTTTATTATTATTATTATTATTTTAATACTACCATTATTATTACTATTAATTTTAATATCCTTACATTATTTTATTATTAATACTATTTTTTTGCTATTATTTTTATCATTATTTTCATTATTATTTTATTTTATAATTGTTAATATTATTTTTATTATTATTTATTTATTAACATATTTCTATTTTATTATTTTTTTACTATTATTATTTTATACATATTATTTATTTGTTAATTTGATATTAGCTTCATTTTTGTTATTATTTTCTTTCCTTTTATTTACTTATTTGTTTATTTATTTACTATTATTTTTATTTAATATTTTTTATTATTATTGCCTTCATTATTATTATGTATATTATTACCCACACTTTTATTCCGTTGAGCATGTTGCCATTATGCTTTATCTTTCATTTTATTACAATTATATTATATTTTCTTTGATGCATCAAAAATTTGGTTTTGAAATAAGCAAATACCCTGCGTTCTAGGGTTCGAAAGAAATCGTACCCTAACTTACTGGGTTGTGATTTTCTTCTTCGAGTCCAAAGAACCTATTACTTTCCTTTTAAAGGTAAAATAAAAACTTATTCTCGAGAATTCGAAATTGTCGTGTCCTAACTCACTAGATATGACATTTTGTCATCTCGGGATAAGGATTTCAGAAAACAAGGCAATGTTTCATGTTTGGAGGTTCGAGAAATCGTGCCCTAACGTGCTGGGTTTCGATTTTTCGTACGTCCAAATAACTAAATACCCTTTTAATTTCGTGTTTTGGAAAATTAATGGACGATCTTAGTTTCAGAGGTTAAAATATTGCACCATAACGTACTGGATGTGATATTTTATCCTTTTTGAACAAAAGAGTCTTAATATTCCGAAACGGGTTATATAAACATTCTATAAAAAAAATTGTATTTTAAAATCTTTTAAAATTCTCGACATAAGGACATTAATTAATCAATTAGGTACCAATTTTTGGGCGTTACGGGGGTGCTAATCCTTCCTCGTAAGTAACCAACTCCCGAACCCGTTTTCTGGAATTTTGTAGACCAAAAATCAATGTTTTGAAATAAAACGTTTTATGAGGTGATCCAATCACACCTAAGTGAAAAGGGATTGGTGGCGACTCCCATTTTCATTTTTTAAAGTCGATTCCCGTTTTTATAACCCTTTTAAAAATGGTTTCGACAGCCTTAATTTGTGGAATAAAAATATTTTGTCTATTGAAGTCGACATTCTTTTTTCGAGTCTTGTCAGAACTAAAGTTGGAAAAGGTAGAATGGATTCAATCCCAATATGATTAGCTGAACTTGATCGAAGAAGAGAGGTAAGGGCTATCCTCATGGTTAATTGTACCAAAAGCAAATGATGCGGACCTATAACAAGAAGGTTCGCCCTAGAGAATTCCATGAAGGAGACCTAGTTTTGAAAAGGACCATTCTCGTACAGAAATACTTCTGAGGAGAGTAGATGTCAAACTAGGAAGGACCTTACGTGATAAACAAGGCTTTCTCTAGAAAAACGTTGATTTTGACCGAGAGGAATAACCAGGACTTGCCTAATCCTATGCGTTCAAATCAAGAAATATTTCAGTAAAAAAAAAGAAAAAGAAAAAGAAAAAGAAAAAGAAAAAGAAAAAGAAAAAGAAAAAGGAGAGGCCAGGGCGAAGACCCGCAAAGGGCGTCTTGAGGCCAAAGGGGATTTGAGTTGAAAACCCGAAAAGGGCTACTCGAATTTGGATTAAAGTGGGGCATGCAGTGGTCTTGCTATGCCTGAATTAACAATGAAGAAGTATGCTACGTCTTGGGGCATCGACAAAGTATTCCGGATCCCTTAAACACATATTAAGCTCAAAATGGTCCTCAAGAGGTTCGTACAGTGAAGCTCAGGCTGCGATATCTGGGGCACCTAGTTTTCATATTACCCATATTGAATTTGCTATCTTTGATTACTTTATTCTTTTCAAGATATGCTCCCAATAAAGTTCACTTGTTATCTTGATTAATTCATTCTCATTTTGTGTTTCTTCGAAATTTGATATCTTGATTAATTTATTCATTTCGAGCTTTGCTCTCAATTAATTTCCTTCCGGTCCATTGTTATGATCTTTTTCAAGCATTTTGCATTGAAATAACAATTAGTGGACTAATAATACTTTTATAAAAGGAGTTTCGCATATTACTTTGGAAGTTTCTAAATGATACGAGAACCTGACACAAGTCTATTGTTTAGAGCTCACTAAGCTTAGGGGTGAAGATATTTGAGAAGAAAGAGTCTAAATTGAGACTATCTCCTCGGAGTTTCTGTCAAAACTAACGATTGAGCACAAAAAGCAAGATATTGCATCGGTGATAGAATCCTGATGGAAAACGAGCAATGCCAACCCAAGCGAAGAAGGGATCATTCTCGAGAGGGAAATGAAATTCTGCATTCATCAAACATATATATTTGGCTATAGTAACCGGGGAATGGTAACGGACCAAATTGATGGGAAAGGATTCAGATCTTATACCCCTGGGTTGCAGTGGGAGGGTTTGAAAATGGTGCAAGCCTTAGGTCTCAGAGGTACATGGAATGGACCCTGAAGTTATATTGGGGCAAGTCATTTGAGAAAAATATGATTGTTCCTTTGAGTTTTTTGGCAAAGGTACCAGCCGAGTGAGATAGCAGCGTAATACGTCAGGAATAAAACTCGGATGGACGACGGGCAGTGACAATACTAAAGGGGATCATTTCATTTTGCATTCATACATCATCACTCAAGACACATTTAGTTAGGAGCATTCGATTCATTCTGATCATTGCATCCTAATCATTGTAAAAAAAAATCATTCTCATGACATTCGGCATTCATGCGAATGTCGTCCATAATACATTTAGTTAGGAGCATTAGATTCATTCCGATCATTCCATCCTAACCATTTTGCATAAACATAAACACATAAAACTGATTTTACAGGACAGGTCCCCCAGAGGACGATGTCGCAACATCGGTGAATTCACAGATCTTGCCTTCCTAAGCGAAGTGGATCGAAGATACCAGTCTAGCATCCCTAAGTTTGCAGTGGAGCAGATTGAAGATAGCAGATCTTGCCTTCTTGAGCGAAGCGGATCAAAGATACCAGTCTGGCATCCCTGAGTTTGCAGTGGAGCAGATTGAAGATAGCAGATCTTGCCTTCCTGAGCGAAGCGGATCGAAGATACCAGTCTGGCATCCCTGAGTTTGCAGTGGAGCGGATTGAAAACAGTAGATCTTGTCTTCTTGAGTTTGCAGTGAAGCGGATCGAAAGCATCAACCTTATCTCCCTGAAGCGGCGGTGTAGTAGTCTGAAGATTACAGATCTTATCTCCTTAAGCAGTAGTGGAGTAGATCGAACGGCAAATCTTATCTCCATGAAGCAGCGGAGTAGATTTAAGACATCAGCCTTATCTCCTCAAGCGCGGCGGTGGAGTAGTCCAAGATTACGAGATCTTATCTCCTAAGCGATGAGTGGAGTAGATCGAACGGCAAATCTTATCTCCATGAAGCAGCGGAGTAGATTTAAGACATCAGCCTTATCTCCCTGAAGCAGCAGTGGAGTAGACTAAAGATTGTAGATCTTGTCACCCTAAGTAGTAGTGGACCAAGATCGAACGACGAATCTTATCTCCATAAAGCAGCGGAGTAGATTTAAGCCATCAGCCTTATCTCCCTAAAACGGCAGTGGAGTAGGCTGAAGATTACAGATCTTGTCTCCCTAAGCAGTAGTGGGGCAGATAAAAAACGACGAATCTTATCTCCATGAAGCAGCGGAGTAGATTTAAGCCACCAAGTCTCCTTGAAGATACAGTGGAGCAGGTTGAAATTACCAATTTTCATATCCGTAAAGTTTCAGTAGAGAAGATCGAAACTACAAATCTCTTCTCCCTGAATTATTATCCCTTTGAGGTTCCAACGGAATAGGTCGAAGCTACAAATCCCTTCTCCCTGAAATCCTCATTTCCTTGAAGTTTTAGTAGAGAAGATTGAAGCTACAAATCTCTTCTCCCTGAATTCTTGTCTCGTTGAAACTTCAGTGGAGTAGGTCGAAGCTACAAATCCCTTCTCCCTGAAATTACATTGAGGATCAATTCTCATCTCCTTGAAGTTCCAATGGAGTAGGTCGAAGCTACAAATCCCTTCCCCCTGAAATTACATTAAAGCTATAAATCACAGATCTTATCTCTCTAAAGTTGCAGTAGAGCAGATCAAAATAAACCTCATCTCCCTAAAGTTGCAGTGGAGCAGGTTGAAGTTACATGTCTTATCTCCTTGAAGATGCAGCGGAGCAGACTGAAGACAGCGAATCTCATTTCCCTAAAGATGCAGTGGAACAGATTGAAGTTGCAGTGGAAACTACAAATTGGTGAATCTTATCTTCCTGAAGTTGCAGTGAAGCAGATTGAAGACACTAGCCCTATCTTCTTGAAGTTGCAGAGAAGCAGGTTGAAATTACCAATTATTATCTCTTTGAAGTTCCAGTGGAGTAGATCGAAGCTACAAATCTCTTCTCCCTGAAATTATATTCGAGCAGATCGAAACACCAATTCCTAAAGTTACAGCGGGTTAGAGCGAGGTTACTTGAAGAAGAAGAAAAATCGCCGAGACTCAGCAAGACCGGGCAAAATTGGTCATTTTAAAGTCTTTTCTCCATTCTCGTTACACGACAACGAGCAAAGAGGGGCAGCTGTACAACCCAAAATTTGCCCGGGGCCCATTAAAGCCCAAACCTAAAAACAGACCCAATTACATTAAACCCAACAACCAATTAAGCCCAACAATGCAGCCCAAATCGGAAAAAAAAAAAAAAAAAAACTAGCCTAAGCCTTCAACAAAGAGAAGAGCTACGACCTAGACACTGCCTTGGCAGCGTGCGCAAGACGTCATCTCCTCCACTGCTCTCTCACTACGCCCCAACCACTGCGCAGGACAAAGGCCACACGCAACACGTAAGAAAATAGAAACAAACAATAAAATAAAAATAAACAAAGATGTAACTAGTTGATAAAAAGGCCACAATCGCCATTTTGTTGTCTTCTTGGCCTTCAAATATTAACATCAAATCAAAAGAAAGGGGATTGGAAGGTTTTTTTATATTTTTCGTTTTCATTTTTATCATACATTTGTTACTTTTCTATTTTATTTATTTTTTGAAGATTTTTAAAATAATAATAATAATAAGAGAAAGGGGAAGGGCCTTACCAAACTCCCGGGTCATGACGTCCGGAATCCTCTCTCGTCGTCGGAACCAAACCCAAACGGAGGAGGAACCTTTCTCCCATCTTCTTAGACGCCGAAGATCGGGGCTTCAAAGGGGGTTTCGAACGGGGTGTTAAGGCCCATGTTTGCGTTCCGTCGGCCACCGGACGTGGTGGTGGTACGATGGGCAGCAAATGAACTCGCCGGAGGGAACCCCGTTGATCGGAGAAGACGAATGGAGAAGCTTTAAAGTTTTGGCCCTTTTTTCTTCTTCTCTGAACTGAGATTGAAATGAAACAGAATAAATGGGTTTTAAGGCTTTGAATAAAATGACACCGTTTGGTTCAAGGGTTACTGCGCATGTCCCTTAAAAGGGATATTTGCGCGATAGATCCCTCCTCATTGCAGCGTTATTCAATTGGTTTTTTTTGTTATTTTTCCTTTTTACGGATTTTACCCCTAAATTTCTTCGGGTTTTCAATCGGGTCCTTGACCCATAAATGCGCATAAGGGCTGGAATATTGTCCCAACCAGTCCCCCTGTCTTAGCGCGTTTTCTAATTTAGGCCCGTAATTTCTTTTCTATTCTAATTCAGCCCCTAATCTGTTGATTTTTAACCCCTTTTTATTTGTTATTTTATTCATTCATTCTAATACTTTACATATTATTTATTTTAAACTATTTTATTCATTCTAAATCTTTAGATATTATTTATTAAACTATTTTATCATATATATATTATCTGTTTTTTTATCTGTTTATTTTAAACTATTTTACATACTATCCTAGATTTTGTTTTTATATTGTTTTTTTTTAAAATTTATCATTTATCTTAATTTTTTATATAATATCCATTTTAGACTTTTCTTGTATATTATTTGCTTTTTATATATATATATATATATATATACTCGTTTTAAACTATTTTAATATATTATTTACTTTAAATTTCTCTTATATGTATTGTTTATTCTAAATTTTGATATATATATACATTTCCTATTTTAAAAAAATTTTTATATGTGTTACTTGGTTTAAGCTACTTCATATGCTATTTATTTTGAACCGTTTCTATATTTATATATTATGTATCTTAAATTTCTTTTTTTCATATTATTTATTTTAAACCTTTGACATTATTTTAAATTGTTTCATATATTATTTACTTTATTTCTTTTTTTTTTACTACGTATTCTTTACTTAAAATCGTTCTCTTTAATTATTTTAAATTTGTTTTATGTATTATTTCTCTTTAAATTGTTTAATTCATTGGTCTTTGATTATTAATGTTATTACTTAGATGGTGTACATTGTTTGGTTGTTGCTTTTGCATGTGCCATGATTCATTTATTTGTATTGTCATATTATTGTAGTTCATTATATAATTTTGTGTTTATGTATTATTGTTTCATAATCGTTATTATTTTCATATTCTGCTATCATATTGTGCATTAAACCCTAACACATTTATCCAACTTAGATCGTCGTATTTTACTTTAAAACAAAATAAATGTACGCCTTTACATGTTGTATTCGCTATTATTCAAAAACCGAAAATTTTTCAAAATAAGGTAATATTTCGTTTTTTTTTTTCGGAAATTCGAGAAAATCGTGCCCTAACTTGCTGGGTTTCAATTTTTTTTTCTCGTTTAGCCTAAATAACGAAATATCCTTTTAAAACAAAATACAAGTTTAGAATAAAAGCTTATTCTCGAGAGTATAAAGTGTTGTGCCCTAACTTATTGAGTGTGACATCTCGTTACCTCGAGATAAGATTTTCTAAAAATGACAATATTCTGCATTTAGAAATTCGAGAGATCATGCCCTAACTTACTGGGTTTCGTTTTTTCATGTTTAATCTAAATAACCAAATATTCTTTTTAAATTAAAATACACGTGCTTTTAAATAAAAGGCGGGCTTATTCTCAAGGATTCGGAGTGTCGTGTCCTAACTTACTGGATGTGGCATTTCGTCGCTTCGAGATGAGATGGTCTTTAATGATTATTTCAACTCATTCAAATGTTTTAAAATCAATATTAATAAAAAATGATCGCATTTCTAAATTCGTTCTCGGCTTTCAACCTTCGACATTAAGACACTAATTAATCGATTTGGTACTAATTTTGGGCGTGACGATGGTGCTAATCCTTCCTCGCATGTAACCGACTCCCGAACCCATTTTCTCAAATTTCGTAAACCGAAAATGCCGTTTTAGTAAACCAAAATGTTTTATTAAAACAAAGGTGATTCGATCGCACTTAACAAAGATCGATGGCGACTCCCGTTTTTATTTTCATTTTCAAAACCCTAATCGATCATCGTTTTCAAAAAATGGTTACGACAATATAGAGACGGTTCGATTCATAACAACGTATTTAAAAGGACTAGAGGAGATCAAGGGTCATTTATCTGCCAGATGCGTCCAAAAGGCGAGATGACGGCCTCCTGAAGGGTCGTTTGTGAAGATAAATTTTGATGCTTCTTTTCAAGGACAACTGTTAAAATCATGCTCGAGGTTAGTGGGTAGGGATTTAGCAGGTCAGATTATGGGGATGAGAATGATATTGAACTATTATGTACCTACCCCTTTTGCGGGAGAAGCGATTGCATGCCTCGAAGGAGTTCAGATGGGCCTGGATCTTGGCTTCCAGAGGGTGATTTTGGAAGGGGATAGTCTCACAGTGGTGAAGAAATTGCAAAATAAAAATAAAGATATCTCAGAGATCAACCCTATTATGGAAGATGTGAAAATAGCCAGTCGGGGCTTCGTAGAGTGTAGATTTAATTTTGTGGGGAGAAATACAAACGAGACAGCACATCGGTTGGCAAAAGAAGGATTAGTCAATGGTGAAACTTCTTACCTGATGGAGAGAACCCCTAAGGCAGTATGGAAAGCAGCGGAGGAAGATAGTCGCTGGGCTGAGTTAGGGCATCTGCATCGTTTTGGTTTCCTTGGGAGGGATCCTTCAGAGGAAATGAAAGGTTTCTGCATCGTTATTTCCTTGGGAGGGATCCTTCAGAGGAAATGAAAGGTTTCTGCATCGTTAGTATATTGGTATATTGATATTTATATATATTATTTTTAATTGTTTGAAAATATATAGTTTTTTACTAGTTTAAATATTATTTTTATGCATTTTTTTCTTTTGTTTTAAGTTTATAATAAGATTTTGTTATTAAGTATTTGAAAAAAATATTTGTATTTTAATTATAAATTTCGTTATAGTTCTATGTTTATGGAATTGTAGATTAATATATATTTATATATATTGTTTGTAAAAATATATAATTTATTGTCAGTTAAAAGCTAATATATTAAGATATTATTTAAATTTTATTATATTGTTATATTTTTAGTTTATTGTCAATTTAAAAGTTAGTTACTAATTGCACATAAATTACAGATTCTGTAACAAGGGCTAGTGAAGGAAGTTTGTTGAGATCCGAATATAGACATATTTCGTCATGCATTGATCAATCGTTAAAATCTTGTAATTGAAAATCTTTTTGCATGCAAAAAAATATGATTTTTTAAAATTTTTATATTAAGAAGTTTTTATTTATTTTATTTAAAAATTTTAAATAACTAATATATCTATTTTATTACTGGCACTGTTAGAGGCAGATGGAAGGAAGCGCATAATCTGGTATCGTGTAACACCCCTAACCCCTATCCGTCATCGGAACAGGGTCACAGAGCATTACCGGAGTTTACAGATCAATTACAAAAATTTTCATATCATTTACTCTTCATATTCGAAATTAATCATATCGTCCCTTAATTCGGTCCTCAAAGCCCAAAATACACGTTAGAATCAAGTCGGAACTAAACTGGAAACTCAGAAAATTTTTCGCGAAATTTCAAAGTTTTTCTTAGGTGCAGGGGACACACGCCCGTGTGGTCAGGCCGTGTGGCGCACACGGCTAGGTGACACGCCCGTGTCTTAGGCCGTGTGGGCATTCGATGTGAAGTACAAGACCGTGTCCCAGCCTGTGTTCAAATTATGGTAGCTACTGACTTGGATCACACGGCCAGCCACACGCCCGTGTGCTAGGCCGTGTGGACAATTTAATTTTCAAAAATTAGGTGCAGGATTCACACAGCCAATACATACACCCGTGTGTTGGGCAGTGTGTTTCACACGGTTGAGACACACACCCGTGTCTCTGCCCGTGTGACCAATTCTGAGCATTTTAATTCTATATTTTAATATGCAGGGGACACACAGTCAAACCACACGCCCGTGCGCATGGCCGTGTGTCACACACAGCTAAGACACACGCCCGTGTGTCTGCCCGTGTGGACAAAATAAGGCCGTTTCCTAGCCTTATTTCTCACCCAAATTTTTCCATGTACCTACATTAACATTTTAACACATTTCCAAACCAATTCAAGACATTTAAATCAAGGCAACATTAACATTATTCATGATATATCATCACATGTATTCAAACTTACCTTTTGAAAGACATATATGTTTACCATAATTCAATCTAACCATACCAAGCACACATATATTAACCATATTATAACCTCAAGAATATATTCACTAAATATATCATTACTAGCCATTCCAATGGCTAGATTACAAACAACCATTTACATGCCAACATTGGCCAAGTTAGCCTATACATGCCATTATACCATAATAAGTTTTCTATTTATACCAAAACGAGCTGAAGGATAGTGTGATGGTGCTCCGACCAATTCCAACCTTTACAAGCTTTCGAGCACTATAAAACAGAGGAAAATAAAATAAAGTAAGCATTTAATGCTTAGTAAGTTCGCATAATAAGAATTTAACTTACCATTTATATTCAATTTAAGTAATCATGTAAATATCATGCATCCCAACAAATTGACCAATTGCCTAATCACATACACTCAATCAAGCAAGTTAGTCATGAATTTCTAATTACTTTTCAAGCAATAAAAATGAGCTCATCATGTAATAACTTTCATACACATATACTTTTCTTATCATATTTCCGTATAACATATACATTTCTATGATAAATCATCTCAATTTCAGATTACCATGACAGAACTTTGCCCGTTAAATTTATTTGAAATATCGATGGATAAACATGTAGTACACTTGAAGTGTACAACACTGTAAACCGTCAACTCATATTCAGGGGTACCCAATTAGGGCACATAATCAGGAAGCACTCTCTCGATCCATGTAACAGGATGCTCATGTGAGCCATGTAACATGAAGCTTATCCGGGCTATAACAGGAAACTCATAAAAGTTTAGAACAGGAAGCTCATTGAGCTTAATAGGTAACTCCGAAGAGTTATTATAAGGGAGCTCCGGATAGCCATATAACAGGATGTTCAAGCGAGCCATATCAGGAAGCTCACAAAGAGCCTATATCAGGGCACTTATAAAGAGCTGCGTTTGTGTCCGCAATATATGCAGGATCACAACCGATCATTTAACAGCACGCTCACAAAGAGCTACGGTAGTCCGCAACACAGGCAGGATCAGTACCGATCAGGATGCTCCCAGAAACCATATAACAGGAAGCTCGAGACGGCTTATAACAGGATGCTCATTCGAGCTAAGGTGTGTCTGCAACATATGCAAGACCACAACCAATTGGGAAATTCTGTATCCATCGAATTCCATCTATTTAAACGGGACTTATTATTTATCGAGCAATATCAGGCATGTAATTAATTTTATACATTAAATATTTATACAATTCATACATATTCAACATTTAATTCCAAACATATTGATATACATAATCTAGTTACACGAACCTACCTCGATACTTGTTCGTTTCGAGAAATCTACTAATCCGACATTTTTTGTTTTCCTCGATCCAACTCAGTACTAGGTATTTCCAGATCTATATAAATGAATTTAACATCAATTTAATCCATTTCATACTCAATTTAATTCAATTCACGTCCTAGGCAAAATTACCATTTTGCCCCTATACTTTTCATAAATGACGATTTCGTCCCTAGGCTTGGAAAATGAAATTCGTAAAATTTAATCCTTATTCCAAGCCTAACCGATTTTTACATATAACATTTACAGCACATATATTTCATAAAAAATAGAAATTTTCCATGAATTTTACATCTTTATAATTTAGTCCCTAAATCACAATTTCATGAAAATTCACTTTACAAAAGTTGTTTATCTATCAACAACCTTTCATTTTCTACCATAAATTTCAAATTTTCAATATATTCATCCATGGAAAATTTTCAATACTTTAATATCTTTTCAAATTGATCCCCAAAATAGATAGATTAGGTTATTCCGATCTCAAAAATATAAAAATTACTAAAAACGAAAAAAGAATGCTTGCCCAATTAAGCTTGCTTGTTTTTCTTTCTCTTTCCTAGGGTTTCCATATAATTTTGGGGAAGAAGATGATGAAATAAGATGATATTAGACTATTATCATCTTTATTTATTCCAAATTCCAATTTAGTCCTTTTCTTTTTCTAAATTTCCATGGATGAATCATCAAAAATATCTGCTAACTTTTCTTAATGGTCTAATTACCATATAAGGACCTCAAATTTTGAATTCCATAGCTATTTGATAATTATAGCTACTAGAACTCAACTTTTGTATTTTATGCAATTTGGTCCTTTCTATAATTAAACATGAAATCGGTAAAATTTTCTTATCAAAATTTTCATACGTATTTCCTATCATAATATAGACCATGCAATAATATTAAAATAAATTTTTGTTTTGACTCGGATTTGTGGTCCCGAAACCACTGTTCCGATTTTACTGAAAACGAGCTGTTACAACTCTCCCCCCTTAAAAAATTTTCATCCTCGAAAATCTTACCAGTAAAGAGGTTGGGGTATTGCTTTCTCATGGTATCCTCTGATTCCCAGGTAGCTTCTTCAATCCCATGTCGTTGCCAAAGAACTTTCACTAGAGCTACCTTTTTATTTCTTAATTCTTTTGTCTCTCGTGCCAGGATTTTAATCGGTTCTTCACTGTAAGTCATGCCAGGCTGAATTTCCACTTATGTTGGAGAGTTAACATGTGAAGGATCTGACCGATACCGTCACAACATAGACACATGGAAAACATTATGAATTCTGTCAAGCTCTGGTGGTAATGCCAATTTGTATGCAACAGGTCCAATTCTTTCAATAACTTCATATGGTCCGATGAACCGTGGACTCAGTTTTCCTTTAAGACCCAATCAGAGAACTTTCTTCCAAGGTGATACTTTCAAGAATACTTTGTCTCCGACTTGAAATTCTATTTCTTTTAGTTTAAGATCAACATAAGACTTTTGACGATCAGAGGCTGCTTTAAAACTATTCCGAATCACCTTCACATTTTCTTCAGTTTCACAAATCAAATCAACTCCATGTATCTTTTCCTCACTGAGTTCCATCCAGTACAACGGAGTTCTACATTTACGACTATACAGAGCCTCATACAGTGCCATTTTAATACTTGACTGATAGCTATTTTTATATGCAAATTTAACTAAAGGCAAATATTTTTCCCAATTACCTTCGAATTCCAACACACAACACCGAAGCATATCTTCTAAAATCTGTATCACACGTTCGGATTGTCCATCAGTCTGAGGATGGAAAGTGGTGTTGAAATGTAACTGTGTACCCAGAGCTTCTTGCAACTTATTTCAGAATCGAGATGTAAACCGGGAATCTCTATCAGAAATAGTGGAGACTGGTACCCCATGTAGTCTAACAATCTCATAAACATATAACTCAGCCAATTTATCTAGGGAGAAATCCATACGTACCAGAATAAAGTATGCAGACTTTGTTAATCGGTCGATGATTACCCAAATGGCATATTTCTTTTTCGGAGATAAGGGTAACCCTAATACAAAATCCATAGTAACTCTTTCATTTCCATTCCGGTATTGTAACTGGCTGTAATAATCCCGAAGGTACATGGTGTTCAGCTTTAACTTGCTGACATATCAAACACTTAGACACAAATTTAGAAATATCATGTTTCAGTCCTGGCCACCAGTACATCTTTTTCGAATCATGGTACATTTTGTTACTTCCTAGATGAACGGACATATTACCATTATGAGCTTCGTTTAAAATCTTCTGTACCAGTTTCGAATTCTTCGGAACACATATTCTGCCTTTGAATAACAGACAACCATCGGACCCAATCTAAAATTCTTAATCAGGATTCAACTCACACTGTACCCGTTTAGCTTGTAATTTATCATCATTTTTCTAAGCTTCAGAAATCTACTGTAGAAACGTAGGTCTACTTTTAACTCAACTATGATTGAACCATCATTAGACAAAGACAACTGGGTATTCATTGCTCGCAAGGCAAACAGGGATTTTCTGCTCAGAGCATCTGCAACCACATTAGCTTTTCCCGGATGATAATCAATAACCAGATCATAATCTTTTAATAACTCAAGCCACCTGCGCTATCTCAGATTCAAGTCTTTTTGTGACATTAAATACTTTAGACTTTTATGATCAGTGAATATGTGACATTTCTCACCAAATAAGTAATGTTGCCAAATTTTCAAAGCAAAGACAATGACTGTCAATTCTAAATCATGTATCGGGTAATTTTTTTCATGTGGTTTTAGCTGTCTAGAAGCATAGGCTATTACTTTAACTTCTTACATTAAAACACAGCCTAAATTATTCAATGACACATCAGTGTAAAATTACAAATTCCTTACCCGATTCAGGTTGAACTAATACGGGTGCCTCAGTCAACAAAGCTTTCAACCTGTCAAAACTCTGCTGGCATTTATCAGTCCATTCAAATTTCACATCCTTCTATAATAAACGTGTCATTGGAGAAGCTATCACAAAAAACCCTTGTACAAATCTCCGATAATAACCAGCTAATCCTAGAAAATTCCTGACTTCAGACACATTTTTCGTTGGCTTCCAATTAACAATCGCTGAAATTTTATTCGGATCCACCCTGATACCTGCTGCAGATACTATATGTCCAAGGAAACTGAATTCCCGAAGCCAAAATTCACATTTACTAAATTTGGCATACAGTTATTTTTCACGCAGAGTTTGCAACACAATTCTCAAATAATCAGCATGCTCATTTTCATCTCGAGAATATACCAGGATATCATTAATAAATACCACCACAAATCTATCTAGATACAGTCTAAAAATTCTATTCATTAAATCCATAAATACTGCAGTTGCATTAGTCAAGCGAAACGGCATCATAAGAAATTCATAATACCCGTACCTGGTTCTGAAGGCTGTCTTTGGTACATCTGAGTCTTTTACCCGTAGCTGATAGTAACCGGAACGAATATCAATCTTCGAAAATACAGTGGCACCTTTCAACTGATCAAACAAATCATTAATACGAGGCAATGGATACTTGTTCTTGATTGTAACCTTATTGAGCTGTCTGTAATCAATACATAACCTCAACGACCCATCTTTCTTCTTAACAAATAAAACTGGTGCACCCCAAGGTGATGGACTGGGTCGAGCAAAACCTCTGTCTGTTAGTTCTTGCAACTGCATTTTCAACTCCTTTAATTCAGTAGGAGCCATTCTGTAGGGTGCTATGAATATCGGTGTTGTCCCTAGAATAAGATCTATAGAAAATTCTACCTCTCTAACAGGTGGTAAACCAGGTAATTCTTCCGGAAACACATCAGGAAATTCACAAAAAACTGGCACTGACTTAATCTTCGATTCAAACACTTTAGTTTCCAACACATATGCAAGATAAGCATCATACCCTTTTCTGACATATTTTTGTGCTGATATAGCTGAGATTACATTGGACAACTCGTCCAATTTATCAGATTCAACACGAAGTAATTCACCATTCTGACATTTTAACACAATGTACTTCTGTTTACAATTTATCACTACATCATACTAAGTTAACCAGTCCATACCCAGAATCACATCAAATTCATCACATGACAACAACATTAAATCAGCTGAGAAACAATAACCCCGTACCATTAATGGATAATTTTTACAAACTTTATTCACCATCACATACTGGCCTAGGGATTTGAAACTTTAACCACT
The DNA here is from genome assembly GCA_025698515.1 of Gossypium sturtianum. Lineage (NCBI taxonomy): Eukaryota > Viridiplantae > Streptophyta > Magnoliopsida > Malvales > Malvaceae > Gossypium > Gossypium sturtianum. The sequence goes on along the minus strand of CM046948.1, from coordinate 136,853,604 downwards.
AATTCAGTGGACTCAATACGTAAATTTTTAACAGACACTAAATTTGTGCATATGTATGAATGTGTTGAGCCAAGATCAATTAAAGCAGTAATATCAGTATCAAGAAGAGAAAAAGTACCAGTAATGACGTCTGGTGCAAAGACATCATCTCTTGGACGGATAGCATATGTTTTGGCTGGTGCTCGTGCTTCAGATTTAACTATTGAATCTTTTGTAGCACCTCGGCTACCACTGACATTGCCAAGGTGACGGGGTGGTCTACCTCTCGAGCCGGGGTTACTTGGCTTTGAAGTCTGAACAGTATATTTTTCAAGCCTTTCTGGACAATCTTTAAGATAGTGGTCGAGAGAACCACATCTATAACAGGCTCCGCTTCTCATACGGCACTTTCCAAAATGAAATTTATTACCATGTTTGCATCTAGGTTTGGGATTACCAACACTTCCAGCACTTGCTACTGATGGGGTTGGAGATATCGAATTAGAGAGTTGAGAGCCTCGGTCTTTTCCAGAATACCCCACAGATGAGACAAAACGATTATGATATTTCTTTGATTTCTTTGAAGCTGATGATTGTGGCTTGCCCATAAATTTTTACTTGAAGTTCGGGCTTCTATTTTTGCCTGCTTTTTTTTTCTTTATTTAATTCTTCAGCTTTATGTGCTTGGTCAGCCAGTACAACAAATTCTTTTAATTCCAAAATCATAACTAACAACTTGATATCTTTATTTAATCTCTCTTTAAACCATTTACACATGGAAACTTCAGTCGGGATACACTCTCTGGCATATTTGCTTAACCGAACAAATTCATGCTCGTATTTAGATACAATTTATCCAAAACCCTGATTGTATTTTCTAGCCAAAATTCAGCCTATTTCAGATCATCACCGGTAGTAGCTCTGAATTCTTCTACCCCATATTTCCGAATTTTATCTACCGGAGGCTTACAAGTTCTAACAGGTTCAGTACCTTGTGGCATATCGGGAACCGGTTGAGGAGCAGGAGGGGGAGGTTGTTGTACAGCAGGATTTGTTCTTAAAAATTCTGTGAACCACTCATTCATCATTTGAAAGAAGGCTTCTTTTGCCTCCTCACCTCGACCCTTAGATTCGGGCCTTCTACTACTACTAGATGTAACTCTTTGAACTTAAGTTGGAGCATTACTCTCAGCTTCCTCGGATTCAACTCTAGCTCGGTTGGATGATATTACTATATGAAAAACACATTTAAAACGGTCAGGAGATATCACACTATCACAAATTATATATAATGGCATGTATAGCTAAACTCGTACTTACTACGTTAGCCAGATAATCGGCTAAACCGTAGCTCTGATACCAATAAATGTAACACCTTAACCCCAATCCGTCACCGAAACAGGGTCACGGAGCATTACTAGAGTTTACAGATTAATTATAGAAAATTTCATATCATTTACTATTTATATCCGAAATCAAGCATATCGTCCCTTAAATGGGTCCTCGAGGCTCAAAATACACGTTAGAATCAAGTCGAGACTAAACCGGAAACTTAGAAAATTTTTCGCGAAATTTCAAAATTTTTCTTAGGTGCAGGGGACACACGCCCGTGTGGTCAGGCCGTGTGGCTCACACGGCCAGGTGACACGCCCGTGCCTTAGGCCGTGCGGGCATTCAATGTGAGGTACACGGCCGTGTCCCAGCCCCTGTTCAAATTATGGTAGCAACTGGCTTGGATCACACGGCCAGCCACACGCTCGTGTGCTAGGCTGTGTGGACAATTTAATTTTAAAAAATTAGGTGTAGGACTCACACGGGCGTGTGTCTTGGCCATGTGATCCAAGCCAGTTGCTACCATAATTTGAACAGGGGCTCAAAGGCTATTTACCAAGCCATTTGCCACCCTGAAATCAAGATCAACTCAAACTCAATTCAATGCATCTCATAGACAATACTACATGCTTCATTGACTTCAATAAACATACATACATAGACAATTTTAGCCCATTACCTAGCCAATTACTAAAGAATAATAAAAGAGGCATACACTTCATTAATAAAAAAAACAAAGAGTTTGCCAAATATTTGCCTAGCTCAAGAGATCATTTACAAAATGACTTACAGTCAACACTTTAACTAACAATTACAACTTGACAAAATACCCGAGTCCTATACATACCATATTCAAAACAAGTCTAAAATTGTTATACCAAAGTGTTGTTGATAGTGTGATCTCCGAATCCCTGCGACTATGATCTTCGAGTTATCTTGGTAATACTATAAGAAAGAAGGGCAATGAAAAGGGGTAAGCAATAAGCTTAGTAAGTTACATAGTAATAATTAGAAATCATACTCATCATAAAATAATAATTCATCCATAGTATTAGATAATTATACACAAACCAGGACTTCTTGGCAATCCTTACATACAATCGCCCATATCTAACATTTACCGTAACACATAAAGAGCTAATTTCTCATGAGTTATTCAATAGCACTTGTAATCATTCATATCTCTATGATAAGTATAAGGTCAATATCACATTCTCTAAGTGGTCTCACATGAAGCCTCCTCTAGATACTGATGCCATGTCCCGGACATGGTCTTATAGAGAATTACCTCTATGTGCTAATGCCATATCCCGGATATGGTCTTGTGCCAGCTCTTGTCCCAACGCCGATGCCATGTTCCAAACATGGTCTTACACTGGCACTCGTATCAACGCCGATGCCATGTTCCAAACATGGTCTTACACTGGCACTCATAATGTGGCCGATGCCATGTCCCAGACATGGTCTTACACTGGCACTCATAATGTAGCCGATGCCATGTCCCAGACATGGTCTTACACTGGCACTCGTATCAATGCCGATTCCATGTTCCAAACATGGTCTTACACTGACACTCATAATGTGGCCGATGCCATGTCTCAGACATGGTCTTACACTGGCACTCGTATCAACGCCGATGCCATGTTCCAAACATGGTCTTACACTGGCACTCATAATGTAGCCGATGCCATGTCCCAGACATGGTCTTACACTGGCACTCACATTGGATGATAGTATTTTTCGTATACCTCATAGTCCATTAGAACTTCAATATCACATTCATATAAACTTCTCAATTTATTGAAGTATCATGCATCAATAAGACATCAAGCATTCTTAATTATGCTAATACAATATTGTATTAAAAATCACACACAACTTACCTCGTTTTCAAAATGAGCTAGTTCTTCGGTTTAGTCCATGATTTTGTCCTTTCCCCGATCGAGGCGAATTCTCGTCTCCTCTTGCTCTATAATAGCAAATTATCTCATTTTAATCATTACATTAACATAAGCATCTCAATAATTATGCTTAGGTAAAATTACTATTTTACCCCTAGATTTTAGCAAAATGACCATTTTGCCCCTAGGCTCGGAAATTAATCCTAATCACATTTTTATCCTCAAAAAGCCTAGGCAAACATTTAATGCTCTTAAAGCTATCATCAAAAATCAATATTCTACATACTTAGTACAAAAATTATAACCTTTTCATTAAGGTCCTGTTTGGTGTTTTCATGCTAACACCCTTTTTAAAAGTTGTTCATCTAGCAACTAAAACTCAAGTCCTTCCATAAAAATGCAGCAAATAAATAAGGTAGCTCTCATTGTAGAACTCTAAACCTTTCACAACATTGCACAATAGTCCCCTCATTTGAAAGCTTAAGCCTTAGGGGTCTCAAAAGTACAATTATTTTCAAGAAAAGTTCACTAGAACACTTACTTGAGTAGATGAGAGCTTGCTGAAATTTTTGAAGGTTTCTACCCCTTCTATGCTGCAAATTTTCGGTGGAAGATGATAGGGGAAAAGATGATATCTTTTCTCTCCTTATTTTATTATTACAAGTCAAATTAGTCCACCTACTACTACTAACTTTGACTAAAATTGAAAATCTTGTCTCCCATGCTTTCTCATGGCCGGCCAAGCCTCTTCCAAAGGCTAAATTGCCTTTTAAAGACCCCCAATTAACAAATCATTGCCATATGATACTTTTAGCATGTAGAATGGAACTTTCGCACTTTATGCGATTTAGTCCTTTTTCGCAATTAAACATGAAATCGCTAAAAATTAAAGTACCAAAATTTTCATGTTCATATAATATTATGTACTAACTCATAATATATCATGAAAATAATTTTCTCTAATCTCGGATTAGTGATCCCGAGATCACTATTCCGACTAGCCCCTAAATCAGACTATTACAAAGAAAGAGAAGTTTTTAATTCGGAATGAAATTTTATAGCCCGTAAGTACATGTTTAAGTGAGTTCAAGCATGGTAATGTCTCGTATCCAGTCTTAGTCTCAGACTCGGGTATGGGGTGTTACATTTAGTGGTATCAGAGCTACGGTTTAGTCGGTTCTAGGACTAACGTAGCACAAGCACGAGTCTAGCTATACATGCCATACGTAAGAATGTTTTTATAATGATAGTGTGACGACTCCTGACGACTTAAATTATGTTTATACATTTAGTAAATGGATCCCGATAGAGCTGTGGCGGATGACATAAAAAGTAACGCGCCGGCTCTCGCTGAAGGGACGGTGCCGAACGAGAATGAGAATAGACCCACTACGGTGAGTCAAGGAGGAGGAGAAGAGGCTAGAGAAGCCTTCCTCCATATGATGAATACCTGGTATACAGAGTTTGTTCGTACGAACCCGAATGCATAACCTCCTCCACCCCCACCTATTCCTCAACCTATCCCAGTAGCCCCTCAAGTAGTAGAGGTGGTAAGAGGAGAGAAGCCTTCGGTTGATAGGATTAGGAAACATGGGGCAGAAGAATTCCGAGCTAGAAAAGATGATGATCTGGAAAAAGCTAAATTCTGGTCAGAAAATACCATCAGGGTATTTAATGAGTTGTCATGCGCACCTGAGGAATGCATGAAGTGTGTAGTCTCTCTTTTAAGAGATTCTGCTTACTAATTGTGGAACACCCTTGTGTCAGTGGTACTGAGGGAAAAGATCATATGGGAATTTTTCCAAGAAGAGTTCAAGAAAAAGTATATCAGTCAAAGGTTCGTGGACCAGAAGAGAAAGGAATTTCTAGAGTTAAAGCAAGGCAAGATGTCTGTGACTGATTATGAGCTTGAGTTTGTACGGCTCAGCAAATACGCTCGAGAATGCGTGTCCACCGGGGCCATCATGAGTAAGAGATTTGAAGATAGGCTAAATGAGGACATCAAATTGTTTGTTGCTGTCCTAGAACTGAAGGAATTCGTTGTGCTAGTAGAGAGGGCTTGTAAAGCCAGAAGAACTAGTAAAGGAGAAGAGAAATCAAAATAGAGTCTCGCGACTCTAAAAAGAGACAGTGGAATAAGTCATTCCAATCCACATCCAAGAAGTCAAGAGATTTCTCCACCCGATCGGCTACTTCCACTGGGTTTTCAAGGAAGGACAAGAGTAAACAGTATTCGGGAAGTAAGGCACAGACAACCTCAGTTGCTAGTGTGGGGAACATCCGATCGGATAGACCCGAATGCCCACAGTGTGGCAGACGTCATCTTGGAGAATGTCGAGCACATGAAAATGCATGTTTCAGATGTGGTTCCCAAGACCACTACATAAAAGATTGTCCAGAGACAATGAAAGAAGATAGAGCTCAGAACCCGAGATCTGGGAGTGTGGTCAGAGGAAGACCGCAGAGGAACCCAGGAAGTGGGGCAAGTGGGAGAGGTAACCCTAGAGAGCAGGCTGCGAGACCCGAGGGTAGGGGACCTGCGAGGACTTATGCCATTCACGCTCGCGAAGAGGCATCTTCTCCTGATGTTATTACGGGTACCTTTTCTCTTTATGATATCAAAGTTATTGCTTTAATAGATCCCGGATCCACACACTCTTACATTTGTATGAAACTAGTATCCAGTATGAATATGCCTATAGATTCTACAAAATTTACGATTAAGGTGTCTAATCCTTTAGGCAAGAGTGTGTTAGTTGATGAGGTATGTAAAGATTGTCCATTAATGATTAGAGGTCATTACTTTAAAGCAAATCTTATGTTGCTACCATTTGATGCGTTTGACATCATTCTTGGTATGGACTGGTTGACCACTCATGATGTAATAGTTAATTGTGGGAAGAAATATATTGAGATGAGATGTGAGAATGGGGATATTCTCCATGTAAAATCAGATGAACAAGGTAGGTCACCGATAATGATTTCTCATATGACGGCATAGAGATACATAAGAAAGGGGTACGAGGCATATTTGGCCTTTGTGATGAATGATGAAGAAACAGAGTTAAAGATTGAGTCAGTACCGATAGTATGTGAGTACGTGGATGTTTTTCCCGAAGAATTACCAGGACTACCCCCAGTAAAAGAGATTGAGTTCGGCATTGAACTAGCTCCCGGTACTGTACCAATATCTATTACTCCTTACAGAATGGCTCCAATAGAGTTGAGAGAGTTTAAGTCACAGTTGCAAGAGTTGACAGATAAAGGTTTTGCGAGATCAAGTTGTTCTCCATGGGGTGCTCCGGTTTTATTTGTGAAAAAGAAAGATGGCACCATGAGATTGTGCATAGATTACCGTCAACTTAATAAAGTGACAGTAAAGAACAAGTACCCATTGCCAAGGATCGATGATTTGTTCGATCAATTGAAGGGAGCCACTGTGTTCTCTAAGATAGACTTGAGATCAGCGTACTATCAGTTAAGAGTAAAGGAATCAGATGTGTCTAAGACAACTTTTCGAACAAGGTATGGCCATTATGAATTTTTAGTCATGCCTTTTGGTTTGACCAATGCTCCTGCGGTATTCATGGACTTAATGAACCGCATTTTTAGACCATACCTCGACAAGTTTGTAGTCGTTTTCATTGACGACGTACTGATTTATTCCCAAGATGAGAATGAGCATGCTGAGCACCTACGGACAGTTTTACAGATTCTACGAGAAAATCAGTTTTGTGCCAAGTTCAGTAAAAGTGAATTTTGGCTCAAGGAAGTAGGATTTCTGGGACATATTGTCACGAGAGATGGAGTCCGAGTAGATCCAAGTAAGATTTCGGCCATAATGGACTGGAATCCACCGAGAAATGTCTCTGAGGTTAGAAGTTTTCTAGGCCTAGCTAGCTATTACAGACGATTCATCAAGGGGTTTTCTATGATTGCAACCCCGATAAGTAAATTGTTACAGAAAAATGTGAAGTTTGAGTGGACAGAAAGATGCCAACAAAGTTTCGAGAAACTGAAAGCGATGTTGACAGAAGCTCCAGTTTTAGTACAACCTGAGACAGGGAAAGAATTTGTGATTTACAGTGATACATCCTTAAATGGATTAGGCTGTGTACTTATGCAAGAAGGCAAAGTGATTGCTTACGCCTCAAGACAGTTGAAGCCACATGAGAAGAATTATCATACCCACGATCTAGAGTTGGCTGCCATAGTCTTCGCATTGAAGATATGGAGACACCACCTATATGGTGAGAGATGTCGGATCTTCACCGATCACAAAAGTTTGAAGTACTTGGTGATGCAGAAAGAGTTGAACTTAAGGCAGCGAAGATGGTTAGAGTTGATAAAAGACTATGAATTGGTCATTGACTACCATCCCAGGAAGGCGAATGTGGTCGTCGATGCTTTGAGTAGAAAGTCCGTATTTGCATTAAGGGCAATGAATTCACGGATGACTTTATCCGACGATGGTTTTATTCTAGCTGAGTTGAAAGCTAGACCAGTATTCCTCCAAGATATTTTCGAGGCTCAGAAGGAAGATAGTGAATTGCAAGTCAAGAGAGCTCAGTGTGAGACAGATGTTGAGTCTGATTTCCGGATTAGTCTCAATGGAAGTCTGATGTTCAAAGATAGAATTTGTGTACCGAGAAAGGATGAGCTTATTCAGAGAATTTTGCATAAGGCACATAACGGATGTTTATCTGTACATCCGGGTAGTACCAAAATGTTTAATGACTTAAAGCAACAGTATTGGTGGCCGAGAATGAAGAAAGATATTTCAGAGTTTGTTTCCAAATGCTTGATTTGTCAGCAAGTAAAGGCTGAACACCAAGTACCTTCGGGTTTGCTTCAACCCATTTTGGTTCCGGAGTGGAAATGGGACCGTATTACTATGGATTTTGTAACGGGTCTACCATTATCTTCGAGCAAGAAAGATGTTGTATGGGTTATAGTTGATAGACTCACGAAGTCAGCTCATTTTATACCTGTACGAGTTGATTACTCACTAGACAAGTTGGCAAACTTGTACGTTTCAGAAATAGTAAGGCTTCACAGTGTTCCGTTGTCAATCATCTCAGATAGAGATCCAAGGTTTACATCTAGATTTTGGAAGAAGTTACAAGAGGCCTTGGGTACAAAGTTGAACTTTAGTACCGCTTTTCATCCTCAAATTGACGGTCAATCGGAGAGGTTAATTCAAGTACTCGAGGATATGCTCAGATGTTGTATTCTTGAATTCCGAGGCAGTTGGGAAAAGTTTCTCCCATTGGTAGAGTTTGCCTACAATAATAGTTTTCAGTTGAGTTTAAAGATGGCGCCTTATGAGGCTCTATATGGGCGTAAGTGCAAAACGCCTTTATTTTGGACTGAACTCAAGGAAAACCAAATTCACGGGGTTGATTTGGTTAGAGAAGTTGAAGAGACAGTGAAAGTGATACGAGAATGTTTAAAAGCTGCATCAGATAGACAGAAGTCCTATTCAGACTTAAAGAGAAAAGAGATAGAGTATCAAGTCGGAGATAAAGTTTTATTGAAAGTGTCACCATGGAGAAAAGTTCTCAGATTTGGCCGTAAAGGCAAGTTGAGTCCACATTTTATCGGACCGTACGAGATTACTGAAAGAGTTGGACCGGTAGCTTATCGATTGGATTTTCCATCAGAGTTAGAAAAGATTCACGATATGTTTCACGTGTCAATGTTGAGACACTACCGATCAGATCCTTCACATGTAATTACCGAGTCAGAGATAGAGATTCATCCCGACATGACTTATGGTGAAGAACCAATTAAGGTTTTAGCTCGGGAAGTCAAGCAGCTAAGAAATAAAAGTATTACCCTAGTAAAAGTATTGTGGAAAAGACATGGAATAGAAGAAGCTACGTGGGAACCAGAAAAGAGCATGAGAGACCAGTATCCAAACCTGTTTGCTGGTAAGATTTTCGAGGACGAAAATTCCAAAGAGGGGGAGAATTGTAACAGCCCGATTCAGGGCCTAGTCGGAATAGTGGTGCGAGACCACAAATCTGAGTTAGTAAATTGAGTTCTTAAGGTTTATGACATGTTTGCATGATAGTATTAAAGTTCCATGTAGAAATTTTGTGAAATTGACATGGAATGATCAAATAGGACTAAATTGCAAAAGTTGCAAAATATGAGTTTCTAGAAGCTTTTTGTATGAAATAGCTTTATAATATTAATTAGAAGTCCTTAAATAGCAATTTTCCCAAATTATAAATTTTGGACAAAAATGGACATGAGTTAGTAAATTGTAAATTTTTAAAGAGAAGGGCATTTTGGTCATTTACCAATTAAATGATTAAAATGAGAAAAAAGATGATAAAAATTTCATTCATCTTCTTCCTTATGTCGAAAATTGGGAGACTCCATAGCTAGGGTTCTTCAAATTTTTGAAGCTTGCAAGTAAGTCATCCTAGCCCCGTTTTTAATATTCTTCGTATTTTTGGAGTCCTCGTATTATGAATTAGCTATTTTTAGCTATAAGATGAGCTAAGAAGCATGTTAAAAAATCTACCCATGTGTATCATGCTTGTAAAATGATATTTTATGGAAGATTATGGGAGTTTGATGTTAGATAAACATCTTTTCCTTAGTGAATTTCATGAAAAATGATAGTATGGACTAATTTGTAATAGTTATGAAATCGGTCATACCTATTAGAAATAGTGAGAATTGATGATTGTTATAGTAGAGAAAATGAATCAGCTAAACATGATGTTTAATAAAGTTGAATGAGAATTATTTTACAAGCCTAGGGGCAAAAGTGCAAATATGAGAAGTTTAGGGGCAAAATAGTAATTTTGTCAAAGTATGAGTTAAGAGTCAATTTAGTCAATATGAGTAGTAAATGATCTAATTATTATTATAGATCAAGAAAAACGAAGCCCGGATCGAAACCGAGGCAAGAACAAAGTCGAGGACTAAATTGCATATCTACATACATTTTGTATATTGAGGTAAGTTTGTATGATTCCTAAGCTTTATGATTATTATCATTGAATTGCTTATTATAATGTACATTATTACCATAGAAATGATTATTGCTATGTTAAATAAAGAAATTAATGAGATTAAGCATGAGAAAGTCCCGATTGAAGTTGAATTACTTAGGATACTCGATCTACCACACGAGATAAGAAAGTCCGTATAAGACCAAGCCAAGGCATGGCATCGGCAATCAAGCAAGTTATCATGTAAGTCCAAGACAAGTCTTGGAATTGAAGAGTTATTATGAGATGAAGACCCATGTAAGCCCAAGCCAAGGCATGGCATTGGTGAGTCTCCAAGCAAAGATGCCATGTAAGTCCAAGACAAGTCTTGGCATTGAAAAGCTATCATGAGGTAGAGAGTCCATGTAAGTCCAAGCCAAGGCATGGCATTGGTGAGTAACAAGAAAGATTTCATGTAAGTCCAAGCCAAGGCTCGGCATTGACCAGTTCATGAGTAAAGATACCAAGTAAGACCATGTCAAGACATGGCAATGGTAAGTTCCCAAGGAACACACAAGGAAGACTTGAGTAAGTCCATGTCAAGACATGGCATCAATACCAAGATGAGAGATCCCATGTAAGACCATATCGAGGATATGGCTTTGGCATCGAGTTATGTGGGATGAGATTCAAGATCCCTCGGTTATTCATAAAAATTCATCTGGGCAAGAGAGTAAAGCTCAAATGATATAGTAAGAAAGTTAAGTAAGTAAAGTTATTATCAAGTTATGCTAGTTAAGAGTATTATTCATGATATGAATGATGAAGTTGAGATTATACTTATCATAGTAAAGTATACTTGATCTATGTGATCAAGTGATACAGTATATTGTTTACCGCATTTGAGCATGAGAATAGTAAGTACCATGAGATATGTAAGAATCGGCAAGAGTAAGGAAGCTTGAATACTTGAGATTCATAATGCCATTGTTTATGATGAATGGTTAACGTTAAGCAAATATATTGCTATGAGAATTACATGCAAACTTACTAAGCTAAATGCTTACGTCCTTTATTCTTTCTTTCCATGTAGTCCCGCCTAGCTAATCTCGTGGATCATCGTCACCGGAGCTTGGAGCACACTATCAATTGCTATTTTGGTATAGCCAAGTTGTTTATATTAAGTATGGCATGTATAGGAAACATTTCATTTTGAGTTATGTTTTAAAACTAGCCAAAGTGTTGGCTATCAAGCTTAGCATTCTTTTTGTATATGGCCAAAGAGATGAGTCATGAATGATTAAGTATGTATGTTTTAATCTATCAATGAAGTATGCATCCTTGTTCATGTTAGATGTAATACTTGAGTTGTTGAATTGAGCATGAGTTTGGTCTTGATTTCAGGGTGGCAATTGGCTTGGTAAATAGCCTCTAAGTGCCCACACGGATGGACACACGGGCGTGTGTCTAGGCCGTGTGCACCCTGCACCTTTGTATCTTAAGTCAGAATAGGCCACGGGCTAGCTACACGAGCGTGTGTCTAGAATCTAGGCCGTGTTAAGGTAGTCAGTGTGCACCACGGGTGGTAAGCACGGGCGTGAGCCTTGGCCGTGGGGCATTGGCAGAATGCTGGGGTTTTAGGCACGGTTTGGGGCCACGGGCGTGTCCAGGCCGTGTGTAATTTGCCAGTATCCACCACGGGTGAAAGACACGGGCATGTTTTAGGGGTGCACGGCGTGCCCAAGTCACACCTGACGTGTGACCCCATTTGGAGAGAAAGTTTCGGATGAGTTCTGAAAGTTTCGGGACGTAAGTCTGAGGCCTCGTTGGCCCATGAAATGTCTGATTTGACTAAGAAAGAGAAGTTTTTAATTCGGAACGAAATTTTATAGCCCGTAAGTACATGTTTAAGTGAGTTCAAGCATGGTAATGTCTCGTATCCAGTCTTAGTCTCGGACTCGGGTATGGGGTGTTACATGATCAACCATATCCCTCTACATAGATTGTGGTATATCCAACATCTGCCTTTATAGAACAACCAGTTACGGTGTACGTTTGACTGTATCAAAATATACAACTCACGATGTTGGGATAATGATGATCTCAAGTCTGAGGATCATATACATATTAATCACTATGAGTAATGTTGTGACAATTACATAATAATCCAAGAAACATACTCATAATGGTCACTAATATGTTGTTCTCTAACACACATATTCATGCATTGATTTTGACACTCCATATCAATGACAACTATTTATCATCAATCAACTACATGTTAGTCTTAATGCATTATTGTTGTCCTAGTCAACAATAATACTTGACTAAGTATCTTTTAAGAATAATCATATTATTCTCAGGACATTAATATAAAACAATTTATTTTTACACAAAGGAAAAAAAAACTGAAATAATAATGACAATGCTTTATATTAATAAACATGGTAAATCAAGTATGTTATTACAACCATCTCATGATTGACCTTTGGGCATACTCTTACACTAAGGTGTGTCTGCAACATATGCAAGACCACAACCAATCAGGAAATTCTGTATCCATCGAATTCCATCTATTTAAACGGGAATTATTATTTATCGAGAAATATCAGGCATGTAATTAATTTTATACATTAAACATTTATACAATTCATACATATTCAACATTGAATTCCAAACATATTGATATACATAATCTAGTTTCACGAACTTACCTTGATACTTGTTCGTTTCGAGAAATCTACTAATCCGACACTTTTTGTTTTCCTCGATCCAACTCATTACTAGGTCTTTCTTGATCTATATAAATGAATTTAACATCAATTTTATCCATTTCATACTCAATTTAATTCAATTCACGTCCTAGGAAAAATTACCATTTTGCCCCTATACTTTTCATAAATGACGATTTCATCCCTAGGCTTGGAAAATGAAATTCGTACAATTTAATCCTTATTCCAAGCCTAACCGATTTTTACATATAACATTTACAGCACATATATTTCATAAAAATTAGAAATTTTCCACTAATTTTACATCTTTACAATTTAGTCCCTAAATCACAATTTCATGAAAATTCACTTTACAAAAATTATTTTTCTATCAACAACCTTTCATTTTCTACCATAAATTTCAAATTTTCAGCATATTCATCCATGGAAAAATTTATAATACTTTAATATCTTTTCAAATTGATCCCCAAAATAGATAGATTAGGTTATTCCGATATCAAAAATATAAAAATTACTAAAAATGAGAAAAGAATGCTTACCCAATTAGGCTTGCTTGTTTTTCTTTCTCTTTCCTAGGGTTTCCATATATTTTTGGGGAAGAAGATGATGAAATAAGATGATATTAGACTATTATCATCTTTATTTATTCCAAATTCCAATTTAGTCCTTTTCTTTTTCTAAATTTCCATGGATGAATCATCAAAAATATCTACTGACTTTTCTTAATGGTCTAATTACCATATACGGACCTCAAATTTTTAATTCCATAGCTATTTGATTCTTATAGCTACTAGAACTCAAGTTTTCCATTTTATGCAATTTGGTCCTTTCTATAATTAAACATGAAATCGGTAAAATTTTCTTATCGAAATTTTTATACGTATTTCCTAGCATAATATAGACCATGAAATAATATTAAAATATATTTTCTTTCTGACTCGGATTTGTGGTCCCGAAACCACTGTTCCGATTTTACTGAAAACGGGCTGTTACATATCGAAATTTGGGTATGAAGGACCCGTATCCAGTCATTATGACCCCAAATTTGTGTCATATCTTATTAATGTTGGGTTTTTCAATGTGTCTCTCTCGCGACATTGGAAAATGATTTCTACATTGGTTATAATGTTGGTTGAACATTAGAGGCCTGAAACGTACAAATTCCACTTTCCCTACTAAGATGCATGATAACATTAGAGGACATGGCGCTAGAGGTGAGCAAAACTCGATTCGACTCGAAAAAATAAAATAAAATTTAAATTTCAAGTTAAACGAATCGAGTTATTCGAGTCAACTTGAATTTTTTTTCGAATTTCGAGTTCAAATCAAGTTTGGTTTTCAAATTCGAATAACTCGAATAATTTGAATAAATCTAATATCAAACTATAATAATTTACATTATTACCCCAAACTTCTAAACCTCTTCACTTTCCTACCAAAACTTTTACTTCCTCCCACTTTCCCCCATAACTTTTTCTCTCCTCCCATCACACCCCTTCTACCCCAAACCAATTCCCCAAAATTTTACTCCTCCCATTTATCCCCCCAAATTTTACTCCTCAACCTTCAAAACTTTTTATTTTTCCATTAACTTTTACTTTTCACCCTCTACCCCTAAATAAAAAATTAAAATTAAAATTCACATTTTGTACTATTTATATTATCGAATTGTTTTATCATATTGAATCTTTATAAATTTTTGCTAAATTTGAATTATTGATGATGTCATAAAATATTCGTGTTAAAATTTTATGTTGGTATCAATTTCACATTTTATCTTTAAGATATTTTTTTAAAAAAAAATCACATTTTTTACATTTAATATTTTTTAAATTTCAAAATACATAGTGACAAGAATCAGAAAATAATTAAAGCAACTAAGCAAGCTAAGAAGTTAACCCGTATATAAAAGATTAATAAATAAATTATAAGGAGATGAAAGTTAATAACAAATTTGACTACGGTGGACAAATTTGATTATGATGGGTGAAGTGATTACAAGGACCTAAAATATATATTTTTTAATTTAACTTGAACAAATATATTCGATTCGATTAGAATTCCATCTCACTCGACTCGATTCAAGAAAATTTCAAATCGAGTTAGGATGATAAAATATGATTCGTCAACTCGATTAACTCAAAATTTTTTCATTCAATTCGATTCGATTGAACGCTCACCCTTACATGGCGCTATAACTTGGCCTCTCGACCGACAATTGGCTTGTGATGGGAAATGATATTGTCGGGCACGACATTTATGAGATATGTGAGGAGTACTTGGGCATGGCTCCGGAGGGTGAATACGTAAAAGGTCTCCATGTGAAAATAACATGGTTGAAACATAATTTTACAATGAACGAAATTCAAGTGCAGAGGAAATTGAGGCAGCTGAAAAAGCATATGTTCTGCGCTTGATAGGAGGAAGGTTGATGCAGGACAAATCCAGTAATTTGGTTCACGTGGCAATGCTCCTATTAATAGCTAATCTAGAGTAATGTAGAGGCTACAGTTGGGGTTCAGCTATCCTTGCATTCTCCTACCGGGAGATGTGTCGAGGTGCATTAGATAGGGTAAGTCAGATGGAGGGTTGTATAACGTTGTTGCAATCCTAGGCTTGGTATAAACTACCATTTCTTACCCCAATTACAAGAGCCTCCACCGAATACCCTCTGGCGGTAAGGTAAAAGTATTTTTTTTTTCCTATTTGATTACATTCACAGTGTAGTTATTTTTTTAAAATTAAATGGTATTGTTATTTTTTAATAAAAAATTTATAACTTTTTTTTTATAAATTTTGTTTATAAATATTTAATAATTTTTAAATTTTAAAAGGACTTAATTTAGTTTTTTTAATTTGTTACTAAGGCCTTTTTGATCCTTTAGCCTTACTAATTTCAAAAATTTCTAATTTACTTCCAATAAAAGAGTATGGGTCAAATTGAATAAATGTGTAAAGGCTGAGAGCTAAATATGTTATTATAACTTATATATAAACACTAAAACAAACATTTATCGGTACAATTTTAATGGAAGGGTTTTTTTGCTCACTCATTTAACGTAAACGAGTTAATTTACCTATCTTTTAGTAAAGGGGCTAAAATGCAATCTAAAATATAATACAAGAGGTTTTGTGCTACTTTTATAGATAAAAATACCTTCAATTATACTTATTGTTTTATAAAAATATTAAATTTTTGGTAATTTTACAATTGAGTTACAACCGTCGGTAATATTTTTTTTTTAAAATTAAATAAAAAGTGTAGGTATGAGTAGGCCTTTTATATTGTCATGGATCTTATATGTATAGCCCAAATCTGATAAGGCCCTATACCTATAACCACTGCAATCCAATTTCCA
The DNA here is from genome assembly GCA_025698515.1 of Gossypium sturtianum. Taxonomy (NCBI): domain Eukaryota; kingdom Viridiplantae; phylum Streptophyta; class Magnoliopsida; order Malvales; family Malvaceae; genus Gossypium; species Gossypium sturtianum. The sequence goes on along the minus strand of CM046948.1, from coordinate 136,837,351 downwards.
ATCCTTCTTCCACATCACAAATCCAACAAATCGGATCTCCAGAAAGGAAATCTCAAAACTCCCCAAAAACCCAAACTTTTTTACACTTCATTTTTACTTGCAAAATCAGCTACCTGCTACAAATGGCGAAATCAATGAAACTGGCGGGCCTCAAATCCGTGGAAAACGCCCACGACGAGTCGGTTTGGACTGCAACATGGGTTCCCGCCACCAACTCCCGCCCGCCCCTCCTCTTAACCGGCTCACTCGACGAAACCGTCAAGCTGTGGAGGCCCGACGAGCTCGAGCTTGTGCGCACCAACACCGGTCACTGCCTCGGCGTCGTTTCGGTGGCTGCCCATCCTTCAGGTGTCATCGCTGCCTCCGCCTCGCTCGACAGTTTGGTTCGCGTGTTTGACGTTGACACCAACGCCACTATTGCCACTCTCGAAGCTCCGCCTTCCGAGGTCTGGCAAATGCAATTCGATCCCAAGGTAAGCGCTTTTTATTTCTTATTTTGCTCTTTTTCTTCAAGTGAGCAACTATTTTAATTATGGAAATTGATTAATTTATGAATTATTTGAAAATTAAATTTGAAGGCCACTGATAAAGATACAATTTAGTATTAAATGAAGTGTTCATTCAAATGAAAGAAATTCAAAATAATGATGGATGCCTCAATCAGAATCTAATAGAGTAGCGCAGGCAAAATCGAGTATTCCATTGTAATGAATGAAATTGTTATTGTAGCCATTACAATTGGAACATTACGTTAAATGAAGTTAAGCTTGGCAATTGGCAAATGCACTCTTTCCAACATGTTATATCACTTTTCCTGGTAATCTCATGTTAACAAAATTATCTCAAAGAGGCTTGCTTTGCATTAATCTATCGGTTCGTGTTTGCTACTTTTGTAATGGTAAATTATCTCTATTTGTCTTTGTTGAACTTCCCTGGGATTTAATGATAAAATATTAATATCTTTTCAGTTTTGCTTGTAGTCTTATTTTAGTATCATTCCTACTACTTAATGATGAATAATTTTCGCGATGATAATTTATGAATTAGGTGCTATGGTGAATGTCTTTTACACTCTTAAGGGCTTTTTTTAGAATTTGTTTTGGGTGGCTTTCAAAATTAGGGTACAACACTTGCTGTTGCTGGTGGGGGTAGTGCATCAATCAAGCTGTGGGACACTGCAACATGGAGGTTGGTTGCAACTTTATCAGTTCCTCGTCCTGAAGGACCGAAGCCCTCTGATAAAAGCAGTAGCAAGAAGTTTGTACTATCCGTTGCATGGAGTCCTGATGGAAGACGACTTGCTTGTGGCTCAATTGATGGCACAATTTCCATTTTTGATGTACCTCATGCCAAATTTCTACATCACCTTGAAGGCCATTACATGCCGGTTAGGTCTCTTGTGTTTTCTCCTGAACCTGATGGACGGAAGCTGTACTCAGCATCTGATGATGGTCATGTGCATGTCTATGATGCTGAGGGGAAAGCTATAATTGGGGCAATGTCAGGTCATTCTAGCTGGGTGTTGAGTGTGGATGTAAGCCCCGATGGTGAAGCTATTGCAACTGGCTCAAGTGACAAAACTGTAAGACTATGGGATTTTAAGATGAGAGCAGCTATACAGACAATGAGTAATCACACAGATCAAGTCTGGGCTGTGGCGTTTCGACCTGGTGGAGGGGGTCGCCTTGCTAGTGTGTCGGATGACAAGAGTATATCGTTGTATCATTATTCCTGAAGTATTGATGACTTATTGAAATTAAAAACATTAAGGAGCATTTTCGTTACTTGATGTTGCTACATGTTTAGCTGTATGAAACTTGGCTTTTGATTTTGTGCTGTCTCGTTTTTTCATTAAAAAAAGAAGTAAAATTTTGGCAGACTTGCATGGAGGAAGGTTCCTTTCAACCATGGAGAAACCTGTCTTGTGATTCGCTTTGTTATTGTTTGGGAACATCATAAATGTTAGGGTCACTATTTAACTTAATTTATGGCCTTGTATTTTGTTGTTACTTAGTGGTTTCAATGATGTTGTACATAAACTTGACAGTGAATTTGGAAAGTTTCATTTCACATTGTAAATGGAAATGGAAGAGAATTTTTCTGTATTGATGTTATCCTTTTTATCTTAATATTCATATATTTGGCCATTTCTTATATCAAAGAAATGCAGTTGGTTTTAAGATGTAGCTTACCATGGGCATTTATATCAAAGATTCAAACCATCACTGCATTAAAGCTTCTTGCATGCATCATTCAAGTAGCAAGATAGTGAACCAAATGATATGCCAAGCTTCTTGCATGCATCATTCAAGTAGCAAGATAGTGAACCAAATGATATGCCACTGTTTTGCTAGGCTAATTATATTTGGATTAGCAATTTCAAAACATAAAGAACCTTAAAAGATGGTGAAATAAGATACTGAACGGTCGTTTTCACTTCTCTTCAATGGAAAAACCACAGTAAATGGGATAAAATACAGAAAATGCCATTTTTTTTTGAAAAAAATACCAGATTAGGCTGATTTTTCCAAAATTTACCGGATTAGGCCGAAAACATGAAAACGCTTCCAATTAGAAGCGTTTTCCATAACGGCTACCCCCACCCCAACGGTCAAAAACCCAACAGCTCCCCTACTCCCAATGGCAATTTCATAGGCTGTTTACCCCCCTCCCCAGCCTCTCTATTGTTCTCCCTATATAAACCCCTAATTCTTATTCTTTTTCAATTCAATCTCAACTCAACTCTCTCTCACATTCTCAATTCTCTCTTGAATCTATTTTAAATTTCTCTCAATTCCCTCTTAATTCTCACTCAATTTTTATTTCTCTCTCAAGTATCTTGATGTGTCTCTAACTAACTATGATCACAATAAAGGCAAGCGCACCTATCGTTTAATAGTATAGTTATGGTAAGACCGGAAATATCGTATCCACAAGGACTAAGAGTACTAGTAATTACTATCTTTCTATTATCTAGCCTAAGAATTGGAGTGATTTCTTTTAAACTAAAATTAAAAGCACGACAGAGAATGAATTGGGAAAATACTTTTAGACAACTTTATGAGAAAGGTAATACCCAAGGAAGAATCCACCTAGACTTCCCTTATTACTTTTGATTCATACGATTTATTCACTTGACTTAATCCGTAGAAATCCCTGATTTATGTTAATATCTCTTTCAAGACTAAAAACAACTGACTCTAGGTTGATTAATTGAAATTTCTTTCTAATTAAAAACTCTATTGTCGCATTAACTCGATCTATGGATTCCCTTATTAGATTTGACTCTAATCCGACAGATTTTCGTCGCCCTATTTCTAGGGTTGCAATCAACTCCGCTTAATTGTGTTGATCTACTCTTAAACAGAGACTTTTGCTCCTCTAAATAAGCACATTCGACTTGAATCAATAACCTGAATTATCAAAACAAGAATAAGAACTCACAATTAAGAATAAGAACAAGTATTTATCTTATAAATCAAATAATAATAAGATCCGTCTTAGGTTTCATCCTCCCTAGGTATTTAGGGAGTTTAGTTCATACTGATAGAAGGAAACATCTTAAAATAAGAAAAACAACAAAACATAAGAAAACCCAAAAACTTCTAAAGAACTTGATGGGAAATCTTCAGTCTTGATGGAGATCCTTCTTCCGAGCTGCTCCCGATGGCTGTTTTCGAGTATTTCTTGCCTTCTACTCTCGTCTGCTTTTAGGTCCTCCCCTAGGGTGTTTATATAGGCTTTGAAACGTCTTTCTTGGCCCACAAGTAGCCTTTTCCGAATAGAATTAGTCTTGGATTCGGCAGGGACACGCCCGTGGTGGATTCCTTCGGCTGTGCTTGATTCTGCTTGTCACACACGGCCGTGTTCGATTCCTTATATCGTGCTTGATTCTGCTCGTCATACACGGCCGTGTGGTCTACCCGTGTGCGACAGTTCAGGCCGTGTTAATTTTCGAGGTAGGCCCATTTTATCCCTTTTTGGCCCGTTTCTCGTTCTTTTCGACTCCCTAAGCTCTCCTGAGTGTAAAACATGAAATTAAGGGATTAGGAGCATCAAATTCATCAAATCTAATGAAAATTCATCCAAAAATAAGCCAAGCATGGGGTTAAAATATGTATAAATTATGGTTTATCAAATATCCCCACACTTAAGCCTTTGCTTGTCCTCAAGCAAAATCCTCAACTCATAATTAAAATTAACTTACTCGATTCATAATTCTTATCAATAATGTCTTATCATAATTCACAGATAATTCATACATTGATAATTTAACTAAAAGAGTCCTAAAGATTCAGTCAATCTAAGTCATAAATTTTTATAGCACGAAAACATAGGTGTTTCCCTTATCTAAATAATTACCTTTAATTCAAAATTGACAAGAATTGTCATCCTCACTAAAGATTCACTCAAATCACTCAAAGTGTTTAAGGTTCAGATTAAGCACTCAAAAGTCAAACATGAAAAGTTAATCCCATAGGCTTGCATGAAAATCAAATCTCCACCACTATAGAATGAGATGATACACAAATTAAAAGGTCTTAAAAAGGGTTGTAATGGGGCTTGGGTTAAAGGTGTGGATAAAGGCTGAATTAGAGGGTTAGAATCGAGATCGAATTGACAATTCACCTAACTAGAAAAATGGACTAACACTGAATAATTACATCAATTGAAAACTTATCACTAATAAAACGAGCTTCTTCTCAGAATGTGAAATTAATTGCTTAAGCTCAAATAACATAGAACTAATAATGAATAGATTTCCAACTTTTTTTTTTTAGAATAAGAACTTACAGTAATAAGAGAATTTAACAACCGAAATAAAGAACATAGTTAGGCAATTGCTCAAATCAAATCTCGACAAAAAAGGGGTTAATTTAATAGGGAAAATTCTTAATGAATCAAAAAGAGTGAGTTTTGGGTTAATATTAAGGCTAAATCAAGAAACAGTTTATTAGGATTCAAAGGGGTTCACTATGGGTTAATTATGAAGGTAGACTTTTTATGGAGTAAGTGGGTTAAATCCTAAGTGCCTTTATCATCTTTGTATATCAAATCAAAAGTGTGGTCTTGGCATGCATAATCGAAGCAAGTTCTAGAATAACAAATCAATATTGACACACTCATAATTAATAAAGTGAGTAAGAAAAGAATATGCTCTAAAAGGCTCAAAATCTCACAAAAATTATGGTTTTTGATGTCAACCTTACAAATTTCAAACTTCAAAGTAATATTTAAATTTAGGGAAACAACCTAAGATTTTTAATTCTGAAAATAGACTTATCATGCTTGATTCTCTAATGTCTTAAAGTTTAAACCATCCATGCACAATTACCTATGACTTAATTCAAAACATATCGATAAAAATCATAAATCACTAAAAGTTTCATTCTAATAGTAATATGAGAAAATTACTTAAGAACAAGACATAATTCAGGGATTTTCTGATAATCAATTAAATAACCTCCCCACACTTAAGATGTACATTATCCTCAATGTACAAAGATAGATAATAGCAATATAGTAATAAAATCACAGGATAGGGAGAGAAGTGAAACTTCCTGAATTTTGGATGGAGTCAATGAAAAGAAACTTGCTGAATGTAGCAGAGGTGAAGGTGGGGGAGGATACTCCGGTAGCACCTTGAACCTTTTGAAATCGAGTTTGATGAAGTAGCCGGCATGAACTTATGGTACCCTGAGCTAAATCTAAATGGCATGAAGAATAAGAACAAAATAAAAAATAAAAATAAAATAAAATAAAATAAATAAAATAAAATAAATAAAAAAAATACATAATGAAAAATAGATATGAATCTAAAGGGGAAAAAGAGTGACCAACGGTGGCAATGATGGTGGTTGGTGCAAAGAAGGAATGAAGGAAAGGGGGAAAGGAAAAGAAGGAAGAAAGACAACGGGAAAAGAAAAGGGAAAAGGGGATTTTCGGGCTGGGGAAGAAGGGAGGGGGTAAGAAAGTGAAGGAGGAGGGCGGTGGTCGAAAAGGGGTGTGGTGGCTAGGGTTTGGGGGAAGAAGATTTGGGGAAGAAAGTGAACAAAAGAAGGGGGTTTAAATAGAGATGCGGCCCACGCCCGTGTGCCCTGGACTTGTTAAGTCACACGACCGAATCGCACGGCCGTGTGACGCTCCATTCGCTTCTCCCACGCCTGTGTAGAGGTTTCCACGTCCATGTTAATTGATCAGTATCGACCACGGCCTAAAGGCACGGGCGTGTCGCACGCCCGTGTCACTTACTCAGTTTCAACCACAACTTCTGGGCACGGGCTTGTCGCACGCCCGTGTCTTTTACCCAGTATCACCCACGGTTTTAAGGCACGCCCGTGTAAGTTTATCAAAATCCCGTATTCTTTAAGCGAGTTTGACCACGGCGCGCATCGCACGGCCGTGGCATTTTATCGCAGCCCGTGTTTTAGGGAAAATTTCGTCCCGTGTCTGCACGATCTCTGCCACGCCGATGTACTTACTCGTGGTGTCCACACGGCCACGGCCACGCCCGTGTGCAAGGCCGTGTGGTTGGGAACCTGCGCCTATTAATTTGATTAGTTTTAGTTAGGTGCTAAAAGTCGAAAATATGAAATTTAATGAGGTTAGTGCTCGGGTTGCCTCCCGAGAAGCGCTTGTTTAAAGTCCTAAGCTAGACTTACCTTTCATTCGCATGATCATGGTGGTTTGAGGAGTTGAAACTCCTCATTCCTGCTATCAATTTTGGTAAAATAAGGTTTTAGACGAGTACTATTTACCTTGAAGGTCCCGAATTTGGAATGAGTTACCTCGACTGTACCGTATGGGAAAATATTAAGTACCGTGAAAGGGGTTGTCCATTAGGTTCAGAAGCGGCAACACAAGGATCTATATTATCCATTAGAACTCGGTCTCCAACCTTAATTTGACTCGTTTTGTTCTTAGGCTTGTCATGGCTCTGCTTTGGTTTATCGTGTACTTTCAATTTCTCCTTAGACTGTGTCTCCATTCATCTAATTCCTCGATCTGGAGCCTTCGTTCCTCATGAACAGTTCTGTTTTCAATATGGCTCTGTCATCTTTTTTCGAGGAATTTCCTGCAAGAAAGATTGAACAGTAATTTTACCTACATTATCAGGACTTGTATCATCTTGATTACTAGATATTCTGACAGAATCATGTGCTTAGAGTTTAATCATGTCATCACCTACACGAAGTATTAATTCCCCTGTATCAACATCAATAATGGTCCTAGCAGTTGCTAAAAAGGGTCGTCCTAAAATTAAAGGAACGTCACTATCCTCGTCCATGTCTAAAACAACAAAGTCTACTGGGAATATGAATTTATCGATTTTGACTAGCACATCTTCAATTATACCCCTAGGCATTCTAATGGTTTTATCAACCAATTGAATGATCATCCTAGTTTGTTTGGGTTTCTCAAGACCTAGCTGTTTAAACATTTTATAAGGCATAACATTGATACTTGCCCCTAAATCAGCTAAAGCATTATTAACAAATAAACCACCAATTAAGCAAGGAATCATAAAACTCCCTGAATCTTTTAATTTGTGGGGTAGTTTATTCTGTAAAATCGATGAGCAAACTGCATTTAGCTCTACATGCGACGCATCGTCTAACTTCCGTTTGTTTGCCAAAAGCTCTTTTAAAAATTTTACTGAATTAGGCATCTGGAAAGAGCTTCAATAAACGGTAAGTTAATATGTAATTTTTTTAATAGTTTAAGAAATTTACCAAATTGTTCATCTGTGCGGTCTTTCTTCATTGCATTGGGGTATGACACACGAGGTTTGTACTCTGTACTTACCAGTTTTGGTTTATTATGGCTTACATCAACCTTACCTTTATCTACCATGTTTTTTTGCCTCGGTTTTGGTTCGTCTAACCCTTCACTATTGTGAGCAATAATGGCATGAAGTTGCTCATTTGCGTTAGTTTCAGTGTTGCTTGGCAGGCTGCCTTGTGGTCGTTCAGAGATCAGCTTGGCAAGCTGACCTATTTGATTTTCGAGCCCTTGAATCGATGCCTGTTTGTTTTTAAGTGCGGTCTCGGTGTTCTGGAAGCGCGTTTCTGACACCAAGATGAATTTAGTAAGTATCTCCTCAAGGTTCGGCTTCTTCTCCTGTGGGTAGGGTTGTTGTTGAAAGCCTGGAGGGGGCTGTTGTCTCTGATTTCCTTGACCACCCCATGAGAAGTTTGGGTGGTTCCTCCAACCTGGATTGTAAGTGTTACTATAAGGGTTATTTTGAGGTCTAAAATTATTACCCATATAGTTTATCTGTTCACTTTCTATGCCAGGGTTGTGGGATGGATATTCTATATTGCTCATTCCTCCTCCATTCGTATCGCACTGCATCACTGGATGTACCTGTGAAGAACCACACAAACCATCAATCTTTTTATTTAAAAGCTCTACCGGTTTGATAGCATAGTGATCAAGTCGAGGTTGAAAACACCGGCGCTTTTTGTTGGCTTCGTCCTCATAACTTGCCATCGATAGTTATTCGGTGACATCTCTTCAATGAATTCGTGGCGACCTCGGTGTTTTGTTATTTAGTGTACACGCGCGTCGCATCAATCAATTCTTTGAGTTGAGGGGTTCACACCATTGTAAAAGGTTTGAACTTGTAGCCATAATGGTAACCCGTGGTGAGGGCATCTTCTCAGTAGATCCTTGTATCTCTCCCATGCATCGTAAAGTATTTCTAAATCCATCTGCATAAAAGAAGAGATATCATTCCTCAACTTAGCCGTTTTAGCCGGCGAAAAATATTTAAATAAAAATTATTCGATCATTTGTTCCCATGTAGTGATTGAACCTTGTGGTAACGAGTTCAACCACTGTTTAGCTTTGTTCCTCAACGAGAAGGGAAACAACCGAAGGCGAATGGCATCATCAGAAACGTAATTTATTTTGAAAGTATCACAGAATTCTAGAAAATTTGCTAAATGAGTATTTGGGTCTTCGTCCTGCAAACCATCAAACTGAACAAACTGTTGAATCATTTGAATAGTGTAAGGTTTCAGTTCAAAATTATTTGCAGCAATAACAGGTCTAACAATACTCGATTCAACCCCAGTCAAATTGGGCTTAGCATAATCCTACATAGTACGAGGAGCAGGATTTTCGGCAACCACCGGAGGTAGCGGATTATTATCAGTCATCTCTTCGGTAGTATTAGTATCATCCTATTGCTCTTCCTCTATGTATTGTAAGCTTCGCCTTATCTCTCTTAGGTTTCTGCGAGATGTACTTTCAATTTCACTGTCAAAAAGTAATGGTCCTGACGGGTTCCTTCTAGTCATAAACTAAAAATACCTGCCAGAAGCAAATAAAATAAAAGTTAGTAAATTAAACTAAAAACAAAAACAAAAAGAAATAAAAATAAAAATGGCTAAAGTAATAAAAATTTAGTGTTCCTAATATCTTAGTCCCCGGCAACGGCGCCAAAAACTTGATGTGTCTCTAACTAACTATGATCACAATAAAGGCAAGCGCACCTATCGTTTAATAGTCTAGTTATGGTAAGACCGAAAATATCGTATCCACAAGGACCAAGAGTACTAGTAATTACTATCTTTCTATTATCTAGCCTAAGAATTGGAGTGATTTATTTTAAACTAAAATTAAAAGCACGACAGAGAACGAATTGGGAAAATACTTTTAGACAACTTTATGAGAAATGCAATACCCAAGGAAGAATCCACCTAGACTTCACTTATTACTTTTGATTCATACGATTTATTCACTTGACTTAATCTGTAGAAATCCCTGATTTATGTTAATATCTCTTTCAAGACTAAAAACAACTGACTCTAGGTTGATTAATTGAAATTTCTTTCTAATTAAAACCCCTATTGTCGCATTAACTCGATCTATAGATTCCCTTATTAGATTTGACTCTAATCCGTGATTTTAAATCGCCCTATTTCTAGGGTTGCAATCAACTCCGCTTAATTGTGTTGATCTACTCTTAAACAGGGACTTTTGCTCCTCTGAATAAGCACATTCGACTTGAATCAATAACCTGAATTATCAAAACAAGAATAAGAACTCACAATTAAGAATAAGAACAAGTATTTATCTTATAAATCAAATAATAATAAGATCCATCTTAGGTTTCATCCTCCCTAGGTATTTAGGGAGTTTAGTTCATACTGATAGAAGGAAACATCTTAAAATAAGGAAAACAACAAAACATAAGAAAACCCAAAAACTTCTAAAGAACTTGATGGAAGATCTTCAGTCTTGATGGAGATCCTTCTTCCGAGCTGCTCCCGATGGCTATCTTCGAGTATTTCCTGCCTTCTACTCTCGTCTGCTTTTAGGTCTTCCCCTAGGGTGTTTATATAGGCTTTGAAACGTCTTTCTTGGCCCACAAGTAGCCTTTTCCGAATAGAATTAGTCTTGGATTCGGCAGGGACACGCCCGTAGTGGATTTCTTCGGCCGTGCTTGATTTTGTTTGTCACACACGGCCGTGTTCGATTCCTTAGACCGTGCTCGATTCTGCTCGTCACACACGGCGGTGTGGTCTTTCCGTGTGCGATAGTCCAGGCCGTGTTGATTTTCGAGGTAGGCCCATTTTGTCCCTTTTTGGCCCGTTTCTCGTTCTTTTCAACTCCCTAAGCTCTCCTGAGTGTAAAACATGAAATTAAGGGATTAGGAGCATCGAATTCATCAAATCTAATGAAAATTAATCCAAAAATAAGCCAAGCATGGGGTTAAAATATGTATAAATTATGGTTTATCATATCTTTTTTATTAAAATTGTTTTAAGGTTTTTTTAAATTAATTTTGTATTATAATTTTTTCATATTTATTGAAATTAGTAATGGTAAAATCTCTAATTTATTTGGATGGCAAGCACATTCCGGTCGATCAATTGCAATTGGTAAGAAACTTTTTATTATATTTAATCTAATTTAATTTAAATATATTGTTGTTATTCTGAAATTTAATATTTTGTATGTTTTTTTATATATAGTGAGAAGATCAGATTTTGAAAACGTTTATTCGTAATATTCTCGCTCTTCCATCGTCTTTAATCGAACCATACTTCAGAGAAGCGGGCTTTTTGCATGTGACCCGTATGGGTAGGGGGTGTAAATTGGACCCCACACTTGTAAGCGCGTTGTTGGAAAGATGGAGATCCGAGACGACACATTCCATCTTCCATGCAATGAATGTACTATCACACTCGAGGACATGTAATTACAGCTCAGGTTACCAGTGGATGGGCCGATAGTAACTGGGTCAGTGTTCTCAGCCAATTAGAGAAATGCATGTGAGCAACTTTTAGGGAGGGTTCTAGACACGATTTATGGAGCCCGGATAGATATGAATTGGTTGAAAAGAAATTTTGGTGGGCTCGATGAGGAATCGAGTGAAGTTGAAAGAGAACAACACGCTCGGACATACATCCTTATATCATCGGGGGTCTTTTAATGCCCGATAAATCACGAAATCTTTTCCATTTAAGGTGACTATTAAAACTCGTGAATTTTAGAGAAGTAGACGAACTTAGTTGAGGGTCAGCCATGTTGGCGATGTTGTACCGAGAGATGTGCCGGGCGAGACAACAACAAAAATAAATCGATCGTTGCATGCTATTGCTGTAATCATGGGCGTGGTACCGACTGCTATTTTTGCGTAATTGAGTAGACTACCCTTATACATTCTCACTCGTAACATGGTAAAATTCATTAGATAAGATATTTACCATAATAAAATTATTTAAAATTTAAAATATTGTGTTAACATATTATTTCAGTAGGTGAAACCATGGGTCAAGTTATATGAGACTACCAGAGGAGTTTCAAGATATACAACTTCTGTTAGATCAATTATCAAAAGCGGATGTATGTATTTTTAAAATTTTCAATTATATAATATTAACGTAGTTGATTTCAAAATTAATAGTAAATATATAATTAAAATTATTATTATTTTAATATAGTTTAAAAGGACGCTAAACTTCGATCTGAGAATTCAAGCATGCATCCCGTCCGCATTCTTGGTGAATCCCAACATCTGACTTGTGAAGGTGCCATTGGCAGTGTACGCTACGATGGAAATGCACGAATCAGATAAAGTTATGCGGCAGTTTGGGTTTAGGCAAACGATTCCGTCGGCACCCCAAGACATCGAAAATCTGCACCATATCGACTTGCGGGAAAGAATCGATGAAAATTGGCCTACATTCCATGCGAAATATATCAACATTTGGAACCATAGGTTCGAATTTTTACCTAATTACGAACCCATTATCACTTGGGAATTAACCTACGATTCGAAGTACATGCTATAATTTAGACACCATGGCAAGCCATATCTACTAGCGGAAGAGGCGAGGGGTAGGTAACGTCATACAAGGAGGCCACGACGGACACCTAGAAATCCAAGGTTTGGAGCAGCTGCCAAGGCAGGTCCATCATCTACACCAACACAAGAACAAGGACCGATGGCTGTACCACCCCTGATTAGTATGACACGACTTATTCTGGTGTTCACCGTAACATGTCTTAAACAATACCTATGGTGTGTATAGTCCCAAAGGTTTTTTTGTCGTTCAATTGAGGCTAGTATTCCAGGTCCCCTGTCAGAGATGATACATATATAGTGTTGGGGGACATGTCTCTTCAACCTAGATAGAAAGAAATCCCAACCGTCTGTCTTCTCCGACGGCGTTATTGCAAAGGCAATTGGCAGGATTTTCCAAATGTCATTTTATGCCACAACCAACAACAACCGATGCATATATCTTTCGTACATAATGGTTTCGTAGATTTGTACCAGTGGTTTACAGTACCAGAATGTCTGTCGGTATTGCTTGAAAGTCCAGAAGAAATGATGGAACACTCGACATCTATGGATCAACCGATCGTTGTAGTATGTAGGCATAATTTCCAGATCGGTTACGCAATCTAGAATGTACTACTTCAGTAACTGACACCATTGCCACAAAATCATTGTATGACGCATCCCACCCATTATGCATCATATCTAATGCCTTCTGCTTTCTGATCCATGCCTTGCGGTACAACGATGTGTAATCGTACTGGCTACGAATATTTAAAATTAAAGCTAGAACAACAATCTTAGAACAACACGAGTACGTTAAAATAAAGAATTCAATATCCCAAATATAATACAATTATTGTACGACGAGTGCAGGCAACACATGTATGCGAAGCAGTATATTTTTTTATGGTTCATAATCCTGTCTTTTTTTTTACAGAAGCCATGACTTTCCATGCCTATTTATTGTCTCGCATTGCACATTTTGCCTCGAATTTGTTCGATCAAGATTTAATAACGTGGAAGTTTACCCCGCTCTTTATGCTATATTGCTTCACTACTGTGACAAAACCATCTTTAGAGGAAAACTCCTTCTCCACTTTAAAATCATCTGAATCCAACGAAGAATTCGCATGACCCGGTCTTCTATGTGAGAATTCTGCAAACTCTAACCCACTTTCTGCTGAGAGGTCTACATTAAGCATGTGGGTTGAAGGTGAGTATGCCCTAAACTGCGGATCTTCTTCGACATATTTTCCTGGACCTTCACCGTCCGAACCTCCATCTTTTGGTTTAGTTAAAACTGGCTCTGGTTCAGAAAATAATGCAATTTTCGAACCATTCACCTTGGGCTCCCAAATTGGATTGACATCGAATTCAGTGCCCTCTTCATTCTCAACCCCACCAGCAGGTCCAAGGTTGGATGTCCCCTCACCGATGAAGGTCGTAGGGAGTACATAATCCCTTCTTGTATAGTTATCGAAATAACCAAAATCACCTACTGATTGCCAACCGCTGGAACTTGATGTCATACCCTTATAAATGTTCCTAGCGTTGAACATCAACTGACCAAAGTTTAAATCAAAACCACTAACTGAGTGTCGTGCCGGGTTCAAGTATTCTGGGTTACCGCCAAACCTCGACTGTTGGACATTCTGCCTGTCGCGGTTGAAATCTAGGGTTGAAAAACCGATGAGTGTCCTCCCATTGATGATTCCGGGATATCATAATGAGAACTTTCTAATAAAGTAGTAAACCCACCGCACAATTGTGTCGTTAGACTCTCAACTTGTTCTTCTATTTCGGCCTCTCGAACTGGAACATATGTTGTCACACCTGGTTTCATTTAAGTCTAGAGATTTAGGAATAGTTGAGGGATTAAACCGAAAGAAGTCATAAGTTGGTGACCTTTACTGAAAAAAATCAGGAAAAACTTGTAGCTAAACGGGACAAGGTTAAAATCCAAGTCTGATTCAATTGGATTAGAACCAGCCAGTTCTTTAGTGGGGGACAAAATGATTGTGAATGAGTGAATTCTACACGGTTGAAGACCGTGCGGGTAGGGCTATAAATAGTCGAAGAATGACTTCCCAAGAGACTTATTCTCTAGTCTGTTTTATTTTCCTTTTTCAACTTATTCCTTAGTAACTCCTAAAAGAGAAGGATATGAGAAAACTCTGTATGGAACGATGATCGAGAGGTTTAAGTAAAAAAAGTACAGAAATTAGTAAGCTGGTAAGGTTCTAAGCCCTTCGGTATACGTAAGACTTAGAAAACAAAGCTAAGGGCTTTTAGAACCATTTGAATTAGTTGTCATGTTTAGCTGCTAAGAGAAATAGAAGCTCTGATGTTTGGGAAAGTTAAGCGGACAAGGCGAATAAGCATCAGGTGAGGTTCTGCACTTAAAACCTTATAATGCTAAGTATGCTATAAGGTTGCATGGGTTTAAAAATATCCGCCATTGTAGTTCAATGTGCATGAATTATCTACGATTCAATGGTATTGCATCCATGAAATACATGTAATTCATGTAAGGGAAACATTTTTAGGTAGGCGAAGTTAGGAAGGAAAAATAGGAAAGATAGTAATTCTATTAGATACCATCATATGGTATTGTTGAGTGCAAATCGTAATGAGCGAAGCTCCGGGCCTTGCGGAGAGGACACTGCGGTGTTTGAGCATCAAGGTTAGAAACGGTAGAATGGAGGAATGGAATGAATGAAATGGGAAGAGTAAAGATCATGGTGAGACTATGGAATTAATCAGAGGTTATACACTTAAATTGAGTATGACCATGGCTAAAAGACGTTATGGCATCATGATAAACAAGACTAAGACCATAGCTGAAAGATGCTATGACATCCTAATAGTTCGCCAGAATAGTAAACACGGGAAATATAATGTGTAAGACCATAGTTGGACTATGATAACCCAGATAGTCTATTGGGATGGTAAACACAGGGTTATATTCTGTAAGACTATAGCTAAAAAATGCTATGACACCAAT
Organism: Gossypium sturtianum; assembly: GCA_025698515.1. NCBI lineage: Eukaryota > Viridiplantae > Streptophyta > Magnoliopsida > Malvales > Malvaceae > Gossypium > Gossypium sturtianum. The sequence goes on along the minus strand of CM046948.1, from coordinate 136,822,046 downwards.
TAACGAATTGACGGTAAAATGAGTAAGACTATAGTTAAAAAATACTATAACATCGTAAAGAGTTCAATGGGACGTTAAACACAAGAATACGAAAGTGAATGACCATAATAGGACTGTGACAACTGATGAAGTTCGTCAGGACATCAAACATGGAACCATGTGAGTAAAGCCATAGCACGACTACAACAACTTGTGGAGTCCATTGGGACACTGAACAATGAGAAGTTTGCTTGGATAGTAAACACGAGTGTTCATTTGGAATGATAATCATGAGAAACGTTGCAATAAGGAAAAATGTTAGAAAGATAATAAAAGTATGAGATGCAATGGTTAGCCAACGGATTGAAGGAATCTATCAATAAATGAGGAATGTAATAAAAAGAGGAAGAAACTACTAGAATGGTAGTTGTGTAAACCAGTAGGGCATATTGGTGGTAACCCAGCCAGAGAGAGAGTTATGGAAAATGGCGTGCTAATAGTGCTTGGTGTGATGACGAATGAAAGATGGTTTATTCAAGGATCGTAGATGATGTTCCACCATTACCAACCGCCAGATGGTCCTTAGAGGAACCTTGTAAGTTAGATATTGGATATAAGGTATACCGACCAGGTTATAAGGAAATGAGGGGTTAGAGAGAACCCACTATCAAAAAAGGGTATTCCGGACGACAAATATGCTTGCCAAGACCATTCCTCTCTAAAGGAAAATAACTAGTGTAAGGGTAACAGTCAAATGGCTAGTTTCGTGATAACCAGAGGGTAAAAAAGAGAACTCGTGAACCGAGATGGTCCCTCAACGATAGCGATTGAGTATTTCAGGCCTTAGTGGTCTGCAGTAGGAGGATGTGCTACGTTTAAGAGTAATGCGATCAAGGTGGATTACGATGAGGTAATTTGGTTGCCATTTAAAACTAAGCAGGATTTAGTCTGCCAAGGTGGCGTGGGACCCTGTTAGTCATATCGCCAGATGACCAGATGGAAGAATCTGCCATGGACTAGTTAGATTGAGAATACTCAACAAAATCCTTTAGGAAGGCAATCAGGTAGGCCACATTAATAAGGCATAATGGTGGGAAAGAGAAATCCATATTGAGAGATAAGTGGAAGAAAGTTAGTTTAAAGAAATGATAAAGTCCACCGAGATGGCGAGACATCTAGAGAAACTAGCAACGCTGATTGAAGGTTGATATAATGGCCGGAGAAGTAACCACACTAAGATCTATCCGCCAACGGATTGGATTAGGAATAAGATAAAATCCACTACGATGGATTAAGAGAAGTTACTTGTACAAGCAGAGAGTTATTTGTATCTAGTTCTTTCTATTTAAAACCCTTGTAATGAGGGGTCCATTATTGTTAAATGTAGAAAATCACTAAGTTCATTTGGACTTACAATGGTTGTTCTGTGAATGTAGAAGATACAAGAATAGAGACTTGAGAAGGGACCAAGCCAGATCGCGTTGAGACAAGGAAAGTGTCATGCATATAGGATAGGGGGTCACATTTAGGAACTTCGCCAAGAAGACGAATAGGTTGCAACCAGATAACTTCTTTAAGAGGCCGGAGTTAAGCCAGTAAATCTTTATTTTAAATTTTATAGACGCTGTTGTACAATATTTAAATAAATAGGAAATATAGTTTGACTTTTTAAAACCTAGAGAATTATGTGTATATGCAATAACCAAATCCAAATGTGACATCTCATATCTGGATCTGACGTTTGGGTCGGGTGGTGGTGTTACATATGTCGATCTTCGACCGCCTTTATCTGTGTTTGCAAACTCCGCATATAACTCGAGTATTGGTGATCCACTAGCAATATGCATCTACACCATCGCCTCCATCCCTCCTTGTGCCTCTAATATCAAAAGTATCATATTTGATGGGGTTGACCGAAGCACAAAATCGATATTTCAATGGCGATACTCTCATCTTGTGGATTCGACGATTTTTACCTAGTTATTACACGCAGCTCTGCCAATTGTATGCTCGGGTTGAAAGCCAACCACGTTGTGTTTTTCGATGAAAAAATGACCTCATTTTCGGTGTCACGGACTTCACTGTCGTAATAAACAACAACTTTAATTCATCCACTCATTTTTAACGAAATAACTTGTTCCACATGTTGGAAACAAAAACATTATGCAGAAAAATAGAGTTGTAACTATATATGAACAACAAAAATCGAACCTTACCTGATGCAATTACGTCTTTACTCCAAATCATGCCTTACAAACGTTTTGTGAACTTCCTCTTCTTGCGAATCTTCATGCAATTTTGTTTGTTCGAAATTGCCTTATGACACTCAATGCTAAAAGTCATCCTTTTATAGAGCAAGGGTGAGTGGCAATTGATTCAGAAAATTTTTCCAAGATATCTCACGGGTGAGTGGGAAGTTTGCATGCACTGAAATTGGTAGAGGAAAAATGTTCCACGCAGGGTGTGTTTTCAATGACATGTTAGAAATATTCACTGAAAATGCACCCAGTTGGACGCGTTTTCAATGCACTGTCAGAAAAATGCACTAAAAGCACGTCCAGCGGGACTCATTTTCAACTGATATAGTATGAAAACGCATCTAGCTGGACACACTTTCAGTGCATTTTTTTTTGACAATGCACTGAAAACGCGTTCTACGTGAAGCATTTTCCCTCTACTAATTTTAACTCCTACAAATTTCTCACTCACCCATAGGATATCCCGGGATTCCCAGAATAATATTTTTTGAAAATTTCTGATCGACCTCAACTTGAAGTAAACTATGGGTGATCAAAACTCAATTCCATTTGAAAAAAAATAAAAAAGTACAAATTAATAGTTAACCAAATCGAGTAGTTCGAGTTTTGATTTTGAATCAAATTAAATTTTACAATTTGAACAATTCAATTATACAATTGATTGTAAATACCCTTTTGGTACTTGTCATTTTTGAAAATTATACCAAACTGGGCTCTAAATAATTTCAAAATTATAAAAATAATATTTACTTTATAACTAAAAAAATTATAAAAAATTTCTAAAGAATATATAAAAAAATTAAAAAAGCATAAAAAACAATATATAAAAAAAATTAGAAAAGCATAAAAAACTCTAATCCCTAAACCTTAAAATCCTTAACCTTACAAAACCTAACCCTAACCTCTTAATAAAAATCTAAACCTTAACCCTAAAACAGTAAAATAACCCTTACTCGTGGAGAGAGAACGGAAAAATTTTTAGCTGAAAACATTTTCTTACCAATCCATTGAAAATACGTCTAACTGAAAGCGTTTTCATTTTTTCAGCCTAATCTGGTAAATTTTGCCCAAGGCCCCATGAACATAACCGATTCCACTCATAAAGTAGTCATTTTCATTCTCCAATTTCCACATGTTGAAAAAAATGAACAGTAAATCACAAACAATTTCATGGACAGGACCCTACAAACACAACTAATCAAAGCTTTAGAAATAAAGTAATTTAACACTTCCTTTAGACGAAAAACTTACAACCCATTTTGATGGGTGAATGCAGAATAAAGGGAAGCATATTCGTGAGGCACAATCATATATCTAGATTCTGATCACCCAAAGCCACAATATAAAGCTTTTATTGAACAAGTTATTGAGGCAACTGTAGCAAATCCTGATCTAGGTACAAACATATCGAGCTTCTGGCTCAAAAAATGTAGATAAATTACGTGGCTACCAGGTGATTTCTGTGCTGAGTAAGGCGATCTAGAACAAAATTTATATAAAAAAATAAAAGCAAGGTAACACCAGAATTAAAATCAAGCATACCAAATGCTCAGCTTAGTGATTTGGAGTTTTATTTCCCAAATACTTCTTCAGCACATCCATAACAGAACCAAAGTCTGCCTTCACTTGCACTGGCGGATTAGCAAACCGGCAGGCCATATCCGGGATCTTCTTTGAGTGATAATCGACCTTAGATTGCGAAAACTTCAATCCATGAGCTGTGCTAACCACAACCGTTCGATCCCCCGCTGCAATAACCCCACTATTCCTAAGCTTAATCAAGGCAGACAATGCAACTCCAGTATGAGGGCAAATAAACATCCCTGTAGAATCTGCCTGCGCCATTGCATCCATTAACTCTTCCTCCGTCGCTTCTTCAACAATCCCATTTGAGTTTTTCAAAGCATAAACAGCTCTATCTATAGAAACAGGGTCACCAATTTGAATAGCTGAAGCAAATGTAGTATTTGCCTTGACTGCCTTAAACTGAATCCACCCTGATTTATAATACAAATAAAGGGGATTAGCATTGGCTGCTTGGGCACAAACTAATCGAGGTACCCTATCAACAAGCCCTAGTTCTTGACACATTTTGAACCCTTTGTAGAAAGCATAAATGTTCCCCAAATTACCACCGGGAACAATAACCCAATCTGGAACTTCCCAATCAAACTGCTGTAAAATCTCAATGGCAGCCGTTTTTTGCCCTTCCAGTCTCAAACTGTTCAATGAATTGGCAAGGTAAATCGGTAACTCTGAGGTGACTTCCCGTATTAACTTCATGCAACCGTCAAAATCGGTGTCGATGCTCAGAACGAAAGCACCATTCGCTATCGGTTGAATTAATTGGGCAATGGAGATTTTATTTGCCGGTAAAAAGACAATGGAAGGGATCCCAGCGGCGGCGCAATAAGCGGACAAGGCAGCCGACGTGTCGCCGGTGGAAGCGCAGCCGACTCCGACGACGGGTCGTTTCAGTTTTCTCAGACGGTTAACTTGGCTGACCAAAACGGTCATTCCCAAATCCTTGAAACTACCGGTGTGGCTGATTCCACAGTGTTTAACCCACAAATCGTTCATCCCCAATAACTGTTTCCCGTACCGTTCGGCCCAGAACAGATTGGAGTTCCCTTCGAAAGCCGAAACGATGTCGTCCGGGTCTATCTCGGGTAAAACCCATTCCTTTTTGGACCATACTCCTGACCCGTACGGCCACGTGGTTTTCCCCACGCGTGAATCGAACAACTCCCTCCAATACGCGCCGTCGAACTTCTTCAAAGCCTCAATGTCATGTTGAACGTCGAGCAGTCCGCCCGAAAGGCTCCGGTATACGATCTCGTCGAGCGAGTACGACTCGGTGGAGTCGGGTCCGGCATTGAAGGGAACGTACTTGGCGGAGAAGGTGGTGTTGGCAATGGAGCGGTGGCGACGAGCCTCATCGCGGATGTTCTCATCGGCAAGGCGTCGGCTCTTTAGTGGAGAAGGGGAGTTACTGTTAGAGGAGGTAGTAGAAGGGCAGGGATCGTAGGTGGATGAGGAGGTGCATGAGATAACAGTGGGGGGAGGGCAATTGAATTTGGTGTGGTTTTGATGACGGGGCAATTGGAATTTGGATTTGGATTTGGAGGAGAGAGAAGAGTGAAACAGAGAACAAGAGGAAGCCATGTTCGGGGATGGAGGCGGCGGCGGGTGGTGGTCCGGCGTGTGGTTTTTTGGTTGTGCTTTTTATCTTTGCTCTTAAATTGGAGGATGGTCTTAAAATGAGAGTGGAGGGATTGATTTGTTCTCCTTCGTTTTCGACAGACCTGTCTCGGCCTTCTACTCTCACTTGTTCACCGGACGTAAAATGAACGGATAAAGTTGTTAAATTTGATAATTATTTCTAATTTAGTGTTTGATTTTTTTATTCTATATTAATTACAAATTTGATAATTTTTTAACTTAATAAAGCATAAGAGTAATTAAACTCTCTTTATCATTATAAAAAAAATTATAATTCTTTATACGTGTTTGGCTGATAGAGTATAATTAAATTATAATTTGTTATGTTATGTTTAGTAGTACAAATTGTAATTACATAATTACATAGTTTATATTTAAAAAAACTAATTACTAAAAAAAATATTAGCATGATAAAAATAATTTCTAAACAAAATTAAAAATTAAAATCAAATCATCATATAAGATAATAAGAAAAATAAAAATAATGTGCAATTTTATCTAATTGTTCTATTACATATTTATTGAGTTATTTCTTCTTTAATATTTAACATATGCTTCTTATTATTATCTGCTACTCATTGATTGAGTTCATCATCATCATTTGAATTTGAATTTACATCATTAATATTATCGAGATCTTCTTCTTTCATTTACTTTTCGAAGTATGAATCATATCAATTCTACCTATAATTGAAATTATGAAATACGCAACATGTTAGTACGAATCAACCTTTTTTTTATGCTATACTAAGGTGATGTTGTTAATATGTGAAATATTTTTTAGAACAACAAATATCTTTTCAACCACATTTCAAAGCTTTGAATGTATAAAATTAAAGAATTCTCAAGCTGTCTACGATACTTGTGTCTGGCATCATTATCTCAAATGGTATCATAACCCACGACATGGTGCAAGAAAACCTTTTGTATTTTCATAATTAACACTGACCTTGTAATATTTGAGCTCATAGTCCAAATAATATGTAATTTTAAGTATAAATATATATAAACTTAATTTGAAGAAAAAATTATAGTAAGTTATAACCCTTTTTATAATACGTATATTAAGTAAAAATAATATAAAACTTATCATATATAACCTTAATAAAAAAGTTTTATAAATTGTCTAAATTTTTTATAGCATTTCTTATAAACAATATAATTTTTTCATGATAACTTTAGAAAGTTATCTTTTTATAAATAAGTTATGATAAAAAAATTATAACATTTTTTTATAAATAAGTATATTATTTTCATAATATATAGTATGGACATATAAATAAATTATTTCCATACTTCTTTGCCATAACTTTTTATAAATAAATATTGTAAAACTTATATATCATGTAAATTATTTTTTATAATAAATTTTTTGATCATAATTTTAGAAATTTTTTAGGATTTAAATAATATATTTTTTTGTTATAATTTTATAAAATACACAATTTTTATAATATATTTTTTAAATATTTATAATATAAAAAAATTCCATAATCATCTTAAGCACTTATGTGTATTCATGCTTATAATATATATTTTTATAACTTGTATAAAAATAAATTTTTAAAATTGAATTTGAGTGTACTTACCTGCTAATTACTTTAATTCACACCCATCTCTTAAGAATTTGAAAGTGTAATTGAGGTATTATAATTACACCAAATTCGATAGGATCCACTAATCACAATGACTACCAACATGCCATCCTTATGTAATTACAAACAATTAAACTCAAATATAATTACTAGGAGTGTAACGCCCCAAAATCTTTATTTCTGCTTTTGTGAAAATGTGACATAAAATGCGTATTTGCTTCAGTGGTTATGTGTTCTGGGTGTGTGTGAGAGGTCCCAAGTTCAAGCCTTACCTTTAGCAATTTTTGTTATTTTTGGAATTAAGCTCTATCTTTGTTCGGTGGGCTTATATTTAATTGTTTGTAAATCTATATTAGAATGAGCCTGTTCGTTTAAGTGGTAAGAGGGTCTGTGTGTGAGAGGTCTTGTGTTTGAATCCCTGCGCAAGCATAGAAATTTATTTTTTCCCGGTACTGCGCAAGTGTTTCAGTGCAGTTGGAATTCTGAGTAGTGGGTTAGTGGAGATAATTGAGGGATTCCTGATAACCTCTTGATTTTATTTTAACTTTATCATCTTTTCTTTTTCAAACTTTCTCTCTCCTACAAGAAGAATCACGTCAATTCTATTCTCCATTATTCTGTCAAATTTCCCCTTTCTTGTCTTCCTCTTTTTCATTTACCTGATTAAGTTTTTGGGTGCTTTCGGCTCTTGGTGTGGTTATTGTGGTAAGTTTTACTTCTCGAATTAAGTGTGGATTCCGTGTAGTGCCATTCTTAAGATAATGTTTTGTTGCCTTTAGTCTGATTGCTGGGTTTTGGCAGCATTGAATCGCGAAGAACAGGGCTCTCCTCTCACGTTATCGTAATCGAATCGTCGGGGTGATAGAGTAAGTGTTGGATGTATTTTGGTTTCGTAGTTTCGATTTAATCAGATATGAAGTCTAATTTCGAGTGTTGTTGTGTCGATTTTAGGCTTTGGGAAGGCTTGGGAGTGGTTTTGCATCGAATCGGTACCAGGTGTGTACCCGAAACGTAGGAAACCTAGATTCGACGAAAGCCGAAAAACCCCTCTATTGACGCCACATGGCCGTGTGGTAGGCTGTGTGCGACGACACGGCTGGGTGATCGACGAAGGCCAGGCCGTGCGCAAGACACGACCGTGTGATGGCTGGAGTATGGCCGTGTGGGCCATACGGGCGTGTGGGCCACACGGGCGTGTGGGCCCATTGTACTGAAAATTTACGTAGGGTCGCACGGGTCGTCCTAATCAATTGTGGGCCTACCGTGGGGTCAGTAAAGGCTTACTAAACCTTAAAACTATATGTTCTGCTAGACTGATGAACTGATATGAGCATGCCTATGTTTGTTATCTGCTATCTGTTTATGAACGCATGTAAAGAGCATGTTAAGTATGTTATATATGTTAATTCTGCATGTTTGATATGTTATATGATATTGGGGATGGGATGATATATATATTGGAGGAAGTATTCTGAAAGGCAGATTATGCCTAATATCTGGCAGCACAGCTGCATTATATCTGATATGTGCCGTATCGGTACAACGTGGTGTGTAGGGCTGGGTGGGTGTTCTAAACCCCATATGGTGTGTAGGGATGGTCGGAGATGGCGTGCAGAGGATGGGGGGTAGGATTCTGTTATCTGATTTGTATATCTGTAACTGTAACTGTATCTGAAAAGGCTTTGACCCGAATATGTATCTATATCTGACATGGGCTCAGGCCCGATTGTGAATCTGTCTGATTTGTGATATTATGTATGTATGCATGCTTAACTCTGCTGGGTTACACACTGAGTTTACGTAAACTCACCCCTTTTCTATTTTTCTGTACAGGTAACCCACAGTTTTAGGCAGATCGGTGCAGCGGAGGACTCGACGGTGACTACCTAATTTACTGTTCCATTTTGTTTTTGGGTTATTAAGTTTTGGCATTAAAGTTGTATTTTTTGGGGCTCTAGACTCTTTTAATATTCTGACGTTGGTTTTGGGTTTTTGGTTTTTATTTATTTAAAACTGTGATGGTTTTCTAAAATCTTGAACGGTTTTTTGGACACAACGTTTTTACAAGCTTCCGCTTCAAACACGATTTAACTCTAGATGATTAAATGAACGAAAGCTTTGAAATTAATAATAACTCTAAGGGCTATTAACTGGAAAGGTTTTAAACAACAATGGTTATTCAACCCATTTCATGTGACACTTCCGGATTCGGCCATAACGTCTAGGCCGAGTTTGGGGTGTTACAAGAAGGCTTTTCAAACACTACCTAAAATGAAATGAGAAAGTGCCCATTATCACCTAAAAATTTTAAAATAAATATAAAATATAAAAAAACACAAAAATATTTAAAAACTACAAATAAATTATAATTTTAAAAAAAATTAAGTGATGATATTGCATTATTTTGAAGTAACATGTCATCGTACTTTAATCAAATCTAAATTTAAGGATCAACTAGGGAAAAACTACCAAATTTCCACACTAATGTTTGACAAAAAAAATTTTGAAACCAAAATGAGAAAATTCTCAAGATCAAGGACCAAATGTTACTTTATACCTAAATAAAACCCAATTCTTTTAACAAACAAAACTCAAATCTTAAGCAAAATCTAGCCTCCAAATTATATATATATTCTTACAGTGGTATTGAAGTCCTTATTGTAGTTTTTATTCCAAAACTCAAATGACATTTTGTTAAACTAAGCTTGATTTGATAAAATATTTTGATATAACAAATTAAAAGTGTTTTTGAGTATAAGTTAAAATTGACAAAATAATTTTTAAACTTGAAGTCTAAAAGATAAAACTTTGAAACAATTTTAAGATCAACTGCAAATGATTTTAACCAAGTCAAAATGATTTCAATCATGTTAAAATCATTTTAAATGTTTTTTTCAAACAAGTCAAATTTGCTCCAGGACAAAAGGTATCGATACCTTATGGACATGTATCGATAATTTTGTAACTATCGGTACCTTTAGAAAAATCGAGACCAAAAAGGCATTCTGTTTTCAGAAACCCTAAAAATTATTGATACAATGCTTTTGATATCGATACTTTTTGAAAAATAATTGATACATTTCTTAAAAACGACACCAAAATAGTATTATGTTTCTCATAAGCCCTACAAAGTATCGATTCGGTATCGATACCTATTTCAAGAAGTATCGATAAAATATTTTTTAAGTATCGATTATTTCATTCCAACGATCGCAGAATTAACATTGATGAAAAAAATATCGATACCCTTTTCGGAGGTATCGATACTCGCAGTTGCAGGTGAAATAAATGCTCTGGTTTTACATCCCCAACGGCCATATTAATTTCACCAACAACCTCAACAGCTGGAAATCTATTAGGGGTTATAAATACCATATTTCAAAAGTCCTACAACATCCAAGAAAGCACTTTCAAGCAAAAATCATCAATCAAACAACCTTAAAGCTTAAATTTTCATTTTCTTCTTACATACACTTGTGAGCTTTATATCCATTCTCTTGCTCAAGTGTATCTCATTGTATTTGTGCTTCAATTTGCAAACAATTTTATCTTGTAAGGATTGTTTCTTTGCTTGCTCATTTGTATCTCTTTGAGAGAGTTTGAAACTTAAGATTTGGGGTAGAAATCTTAAGGAGTTGTAAGGTTAAACCTTTTCATCAAAGGTTGAACAAATTAGTGAATTTGGGAAAATTTCTAGTGGTGGAAAGCTAAGGTAGTGGAGTAGGCAATTGGGGCCGAACCACTCTAAATTCTTTGTGTTCTTTATTTCATTCTTGTCTTTACTTTCATCAAATTTTTTAAAGGTTAATTCACCCCCTCTTGGCATTTTTGATTTGCTTCATCGAGTTATCAATTGGTATCAGAGCTAGAACTCTAGAGGCGGTTTTACCACCAAGAGAGAAGATGTTCAAGGTATTCAAGATAGAAGCTACAAGTCAAGAAATTTCCTTCATGGAATCGGAGCAAAACTCCACTATATTGGGAGAAGGGCACTCCACCATGATGCCTCCACTATTCAATGACACCAACTACTTATATTGGAGAACAAGAATGAAGCTATTCGTCCAAGCCAACGACTATGAAGTTTGGAGGATAATTACTAATGGGTCATCCATCCTAATAAAGAGGGTCGAATGTGTTATTGTCCCAAAGGAAGAGAGTGAATGAGATGAAAATGATATCAATAAGGTGCAATTAAATGTTAAGGCTATGCACACTTTATTTTGTGCTCTTGGTCTAAATGAGTACAATAGAGTCTCATTGTGTGACAATGCAAAAGAAATATGGGACAAACTTGAAGTCACCCTTGAAGGGACAAGTAGAGTTAAGGAGTCCAAGATAAGTCTTCTCATCCTTGATTATGAATTGTTTAAGGCAAAACCGGAAGAAGGAATCAATGAGATGTTCTATTGCTTCACTCATATCATTAATGGTCTCAAAGCTCTTGGGGAGACATATCCCAACAAGGAGATGGTAAAGAAGATGTTGAATAGTCTCCCAACATATTGGGAACCTAAAGTGACGGAAATAGAAGAGTCAAAAGATCCCAACTCACACTCCTTTGACGAGTTCATTGGTTTCTTGTTGACGTATGAAATGAAGATCAACTACAACGCAAAGGAAATCAAAGAAATTCCAAAAAAAGTGGGAGTTGGATTCAAATCAACAACTTGTGAGAAGGATGAAAACTCTAGCAATAATGATGATGATGAAGAAATGACAATGTTTGCAAAAAGATTCAAGAGGTTCATGAGGTCCAACAAAGGAAGACAATTCCAAAAGAAGGAATGACTCAAGAATAAATCTACTAAAGAGAATGACCCTATCATATGCTATGAATGCAAGAAGCCAGGACACATCAAGTTTGAGTGTCCTCAATGGAAGAAAAAAGGGTCAAGCAAACAAAAGCTTAAGGCTCATGTTGCTACTTGGAGTGATGAGGATTCATCGGACAATGAAAATCAAGAAGTAGCCAATCTTTACCTTATGACCATCGATGATATTAAGGTAACTTCTAACTCATCTAATTTAAATGATTATTCTTTTGATGAGTTGCAAGATGTCTATGATGAATTGGGTTTGGAATTTGAAGTCATGATGTCAAAACACAAGAAAAATGTTTCAAAATTTAGAAATGAAAATGACTTACTTTCTAAAACCAATCATGAACTTGAAGAGAAAGTAAATAAAATGCAAGAAATTATTAATGACTTTGAAAAAAAAAATTAGACTTGCATAATTTACTTTCAAAAGCTCATGAGGATTATCAAAAGCAACTTGGGTTGCTTAAGAGTGAAAAAGCTCACTCTAACAAAGTTTTAGAAAAATGAGAAAATTCAAAACAAAACTTTGTTAAAAATAGCTTTAATTTCTATAAACATAGAGGTCCCCAAAATTTTTACAAAAGAAAGATCATTAAAAGTGTATGGGTCCCTAAAGGACTCATAACTTCTCAAGATAGGAGCTTGATTTCAAAATGGATACCCAAAGGGACTAAAATTATATGAAATAATGCTTATGGACCCAAAAGAATTTGGGTACCAAAAATCAAATCTTAATTCTATGTTTGTAGGAAAAGGAGAATTGCTTTGAGGTGGATTATTCAAAGAAAAACTTATGGTACCTCGACAGTGGATGCTCAAGACATATAACCGGTGACAAGAGTCACTTTATTGATTTGAAGCCAAAAAGTGGAAGACAAGTTACATTTGGTGACAACTCTACAAAACAAATTAAAGGAATAGGCTCTATTAGTAAAACCTCTTCTATCATTATTGAAAAAGTCTTGTATGTCAACGGTCTTAAGCATAATCTTCTAAGTATTAGTCAATTATGTGATAAAGGTTTCAATTTCATATTTGAGTCTAAAGGTTGTAAAGTCATTGACATTGCTTCTAATAAGATTATGCTTGTAAGACATATGATAGAATATATATATGGCGCATTTAGATGATATGCATAACTCTAGCTTATGTCTTATTGCTAAAAATAAGAATAGCTATTTGTTATGGCATAGAAAAATAGGACATGCTAGCATGAGCATATTGCATAAATTAGTTAAAAATGACTTAGTAAGAGGATTACCTAAAATTGACTTTGATGTGAATAATGTTTGTGATGTTTGTATTAAGGGTAAACATAAAAGAGTTTCTTTTAAACCTATTAATGATGTATCAACTAGTAGAGTTCTTCAACTAATTCACATAGACTTGTTTGGTCCAATTAGGACATCTAGCTTGGGTGGAAAACAATATGCTTTTTTGCTTGTTGATGACTACTCTAGATTTACTTGAGTTCTTTTCTTAAGCACTAAAGATCAAGCTTTATAAAAATGTATCACATTTTAAAAAATGAACCAAAATGAAAAAGGTTACTCTATCACTAGTATTAGAAGTGACCATGGAACCGAATTTCAAAATATTGGTTTTGAAATTTTTTGCAACTAAAATGGAATTAGCCATAATTTTTTTGCACCTAAAACCCCTCAACAAAATGGAGTTGTTAAGAGGAAAAATAGAACTTTAGAGGAAATGGCTAGAACCATGCTTTGTGAAAATAATTTACCAAAATATTTTTGGGCGGAAGCCACAAACACCGCTTGCTATGTGATTAATAGAGTGATGATTATGCCTATTTTAAAGAAAACTCCATATGAACTTTTCAAAAACAAAAAGAATAACATTAGCTATTTTCATCCCTTTGGATGCAATTTTTTTATTTTAAAAAATGAGAAAGACAATCTTGGTAAATTTGATACAAAAAGTGATGAAGGAATTTTTCTTGGTTATTCTTTAAATTCTAAAGCTTATCGAGTCTGTAATAAAAGAACTTTAGTAGTAGAGGAGTCTATACATGTTATTTTTTTATGACTCTAATCCTCCTATAAAGGATTTTTGTGTTGATGATGATGATGCAGAATGTTTCAATAAAGAGGATCAATAATCAAATGGAAAAATTCAAGAACAAATACAAGACGCTCTAGAAGAACTTTCAATTGAGGAAAGGGAAGTTACTCATTCAAGAGAGTTCAACTATGTGAAGGATGATATGATTTTGGGAGATCCATTTCAATGGGTAATTACTAAATCTTCTCTTAAAAATACTTGTAAGTATGTTGCATTTATCTCATGCATTGATCCTAAAAATGTCAAAGAAGCATTAAATGATGAATATTGGATATTGGCCATGCAAGAAGAGTTAAATCAATTTAAGAGAAGTGAAGTATGGACCTTAGTTGAAAGACCTAGTGATAAATCTACTATAGGTACTAAATGGGATTTTAGGAACAAACTAGATGAAATGGTAAAATAGTGAGGAATAAGGCTAGACTTGTTGCTCAAGGTTACACTCAAGAGGAAGGAATAGATTATGATGAAACATATGCTCCTGTAGCTAGGATGGAAGCCATTAGAATGCTCTTAGCTTTTTCATGCTTTAATAATTTTAAATTATATCAAATGGATGTAAAAAGTGCTTTTCTAAATGGTTTTATAAATGAAGAACTGTATGTTGAACAACCACCCGGTTTTGAATATCCAAAATTTCCAAACCATGTTTTCAAACTTTCAAAAGCATTATATGGTTTGAAACAAGCTCCTACAGCTTGGTATGAAAGATTATCAAATTTTCTTATTGAAACAGATTTTTGTAAAGGGAATGTTGACACAACACTTTTTATTAAAAGAAAAGACAAAGATTTATTAGTAGTTCAAATCTATGTTGATGATATTATTTTTGGTTCTACTAATGATATTCTTTGTCAAGAAATTTCTAAGCTAATGCAAGGTGAGTTTGAGATGAGCATGATTGATGCGATCTCGTATTCGTTTGATGATTCGAGACGTAAGAGTTCCCGATCGAAAATTAAGAAGTATCGAATTAAGTTCTTGGTAAGGTTGAAAAACGGAAGAAGATGGGTTAAACAAAAATGGTGTTTGTGGGTAGGAAATGGATAGGATAGGTTTCGGCTTAAGGCTGAAGAAGGAACCAATATTATAGGACAATATTGACCCGTTTCTTATAACAACACTTAGGATGGATAGGGCAAAGATAACTTGACCGTGACCCACTATCTATAATGAGATAGGAACCAATCGGTATGGGGTGAACGCCACACTTCAAGGAAGTGATAAGTTCAAAGAGAATCAGATTGACGCCACAAGATGTACTTGATTAGCCAATTTGAGTTAAGAAAGAACAAAGAGAGTTGAACATTCATAATAGTTATAAAATTCATCAAAAGTCCTTTCTGCATGTTTCAAGCCTAGTATTTATAGGCTGTACAAAGATCAGTCGAATAGGCATGTTACAATCAGATTAATTGAGCTGAATGTCTATTTAATTGTCCAACAAATCCCTTGAAGACTTCTAGGTGTGGAAGACGCCAACAGCCTTGTCATTTGCAATCCCCAAACAGTCAATTCATTGGACTTTGAAGTTGAGCTGAATGTGTAATGAGCTGATCGGTTAAGAAGGTGTGAACATGAATTGATGCTACTTTGGGAAATCGAATGTGCATCTAGTTCTTTAATGCTGCTTCTGGCGCATGAAAAGTCTTCATATGTGAACAGCGAAATTTCGACGGTCCCTTTGGTGTGAACATGGCAACCAACCGATTAGTCAAGTGTGAAAACACTTGATGCCATAGCCTTGCACGAAAAGATGCTTAGAAGAATGTAATCAGTAGTTCCCATATGCATGAACGCCCTAGTGCATGTTTTTCCATAAATACGGTCCATTGAATCTTCAATTATACATGAATGATCAGCAGCCAATGTGAACAGCCTGAAAGACACATTTAAAACTCGGTTAAATACAATATCAAGACATGGTTTAAACACAATTAAATTTGTAAGAATCTTAGATACACAATTATGATGTTTGAATTAAGACCGAATTAAAACATATATTAATGCTGTGCAAAATAGGACATAATAAAAGACTTAATAAAAGACAAATATTAATGATATTCAAATTATGACATAATTAAAAACTCAAACTATAATAACTAAAATAACTAAAATTAAATTAAAAACTTTATTCCAGCAAACAAAATCAACAATCTGAAAATTAAAGCTTGGCTTGGAGCAAATTGCATGGGACGTATGGAGTGCATGCCAAAGCTCGATCAATGAGTCCCGCAACAGCTTCTCCCCAAACTTGATCAATAAGACCAGAAATAGCTTCCTTGAACCTCTTGGCTCGAGCACAAGTGATTGGCCCCATTGGCAGCTCAATTGGATCACTAGCTGTTTTGGTTGAGTCCTTGGCCATGATCGCATCATCCCCTCCCCCTTTGAAGCGATTTTTCCCCAAATCGTCACCTACATCGTAAGGAGAAAGATCAGACACATTAAAGCTAGCACTGATGTTATATTCACCTGGAAGGTCTAGCTTGTATGAGTTGTCATTTATCCTTTCCAACACTTGAAAAGGACTATCGCCTCGAGGTAGCAACTTGGACCATCTTTGCATGGGGAACCTCTCCTTTCGCATACGAATCCAGACTCAATCTCCAGGTTTGAAGACTACTCGTTTGCGTCCCTTGTTTGCTTTGTGCGCATACTACTCAGTTCTCTGTTCTATATTTTCCCTCACTTTTTGATGTAGAAGCTTCACGTACTCAGCCTTCCATTTTCCATCTACATGCACAAGTTGGTTAGTAGGTAAGGGAATTAGATCTAGAGGGGTTAAAGGATTAAACCCGTAAACAACTTCAAATGGAGAATTCTTAGTGGCCGAGTGGACAGACCAGTTGTAGGCAAATTCAATGTGTGGCAAGCATTCTTCCCATGACTTTAGGTTCTTCCTAATGATCGCTCTCAACAGGGTTGATAGGATTCAGTTTACCACTTCGGTTTGACCATCCGTTTGTGGGTGGCATGTTGTAGAAAACAACAGCTTTGTGCCAAGCTTGCCCCACAAAGTTCTCCAAAAATGGCTAAGGAACTTAGCATCTCGGTCTAACACAATAGTCCTTGGGACTCCATGTAATCGCACTACTTCCCTAAAAAATAGATTTGCTATATTCAAAGCATCATCAATTTTATGGCAAGCAATAAAATGAGCCAATTTAGAAAATCGACCAACAACTAAAAAGATTGAGTCCTTTCTACTCTTAGTTCTAGAAAGCTCTAGGACAAAATCCATGGAAATATCAATCCAAGGCTCTTCGGGAATGGGCAGGGCGTATACAATCTATGGGGTTTTATGCGTGATTTAGCCTTCTTGCAAGTAACACATCGATCGCACACTCTCTCCACATCACGTCTCATTTTTGGCCAAAAGAAGTGCTCGTGGAGCATGGCCAAAGTCTTGGTCACTCCAAAGTGTCCCATGAGGCCTCCACTATGCGCCTCTTTCACATGTACTTTCCGAACGGATCCTTGAGGTATACACAACTTACCTTCTCGAAATAGATATCCATCATGCTTATAAAACTTATCGAATGCCCCTTTTTCACAAGCCTTATACACTTCACGAAAACCAGCATCAGTTTCATAAAGCTCTTTTAGATACACAAAACCAAGTAATTTAGACTCTAAGTTATTAAGAAGTGCGTAGCTTCTTGACAACGCATCAGCTACAATATTCTCTTTACCTTTCTTATACTTGATCACATAAGGGGATGATTTAAGAAACTCCACTCACTTGGCATGTCTCTTGTTTAGTTTGTTTTGCCCCTTGAGGTGTTTCAAAGCCTCGTGATCGGTGTAAATGAAAAACTCATTGGGCCATAGGTAGTGTTGCCATGTCTCCAATGCTCGGATCAATGCATAAAATTCCTTGTCATATGTTGGATAGTTGAGGGTGGCACCATTTAGCTTCTCGCAGAAATAGGCTATGGGCGCCCATTTTGAGTTAACACAACTCCAATCCCTATTCCTGAAGCATCACATTCAATCTCGAAATTTTTGTTAAAATTAGGTAAGGATAATAAAGGAGAATTTGTCAAACAATCTTTAATCAACATGAAGGACTTCTCTTGTTCCCCACTCCATTGAAAATTAGAGTTTTTCTTAATAATTCCCTTCAAAGGAGCAGCCAAAGTACTAAAATTAGGAACAAACCTTCTATAGAAACTAGCTAAGCCATGGAAACTTCTTGCTTGACAAATTCTTGTAGGACGTGGCCACTCTCGAATTGCCTTTACTTTCTCTTGGTCAACTTCAAGACCTTCCGAACTAACCACAAATCCTAGGAAAACAAGTTTGTGAGTACAGAATGAACACTTCTTAAGATTATCAAACAGACTTTCCTTTCGCAACACTTCCAAAACATATTTCAAATCATAAATATGATCTTTTAGAGACTTACTATAAATCAATATGTCATCAAAATAAACCACACAGAATTTACCGATGAAAGAACGAAGAACATGATTCATTAAGCGCATAAAAGTACTTGGTGCGTTAGTTAAGCATAAAGGCATAACCAACCACTCATACAAACCATGCTTGGTTTTGAATGCTGTTTTCCACTCATCTCCTTCTCTCATTTGGATCTGATGATAGCCACTCTTGAGGTCTATCTTGGAGAAAAGTTGAGCTCCACTTAGCTCATCCAACATATCATCTAAGCGCGGAATCGGATGTCGATATTTGATGGTGATTTTGTTGATTGCTCGACAGTCCACACACATGCGCCAAGAGCCATCCCTTTTAGGGACCAAGAGAACGGGCACGACGCATGGACTTAGGCTTTCTCAAACGTACCCTTTTTCCAATAATTCGGTCACTTGCCTTTGTAATTCTTTTGTTTCTTCGGGGTTAATTAAATAGGCTAGACGGTTTGAAATTGTGGCTCCGGGCATGAAATCGATTTGATGTTCAATTCCTCGAATAAGCGGTAGACCACTTGGAATGTCCTCCGGAAACACATCTTCAAATTCCTGCAACAAAGTCACAATAGAGGAAGGGAGAGTGTCATCTAGATCATTAGTTCCAAATAAACTTTCCTTGTACATGAGATTTCAATAACAAGGATTTTCAAATTTCCCTTTCTTTTGCATAGACACTCAATTTTCCAATCTCATTTTCTACTTTTCTTTCTTTCTCCTCTCGGGTTTTTAACTTACTCTCCTTATTTTTCTCTCTCATTTTTACCTCATTCTTCCCTTTCTTTTTTTCTGATTTCTTTTCTTTTTCTTGCTCACTTTTTTCCTCTTGATCTTTTTCTCTCAATTTTTCAATAGAGTTTTTCAATTTAATTTAATCTTCATACATTTTTTTAGGGGTAAGTGGCGCCAAAGTTACATTTTTTCCAAGATGTTTGAAGGTGTATCGGTTAGTATAACCATCATGGATGATTCAGCAGTCAAACTGCCATGGCCTCCCTAACAGCAAATGACCAGCATTCATCGGCACCACATCACACACAACCTCATCGCTATACTTGCCAATGGAAAAGGCAACAACGACTTGCTTGGTGACTTTGAGTTCTTCTCCATCGTTAAGCCATTGTAACTTGTAAGGATGCAGATATTTGTTGGTTGCTAGACCAAGTTTTTCCACCAACATGCTACTAACAACATTCGTGCAGCTACCTCCATCGATTATCACGCTACACACCTTGCCTTGGACATGGCATCGAGTGTGGAAAATATTTTCTCGTTGCTGCTCATTTTCTGTGCTTTGGAGGCTCAAACTCTGCTTAATAATAAGAATTTCCCTTTCCACGGTATACTCTAAATCTTCCTCCCCTTCGGTGAGTGCTTCGAGCTCATCTTCTTTTTCTTCTTTAGATTCAATCTCGCCATTGGCCCTTACTACCATCACACTTCGATTGGGACATTGGCTAGCAATGTGGCCCTCCCAAGGCATTTGAAGCACTTGATGTCTCGGGTACAGTTAGGCACAGCCTCATTTTTTCCTTTGCTTGATTCTCCACTCGGCTTGTTAGGCTTTGTGTCTCCAACGATTTCCTTGGTTCGAAAGGGGGCATCCTTCTTGTTGACTCATTGTCCCCACTTTGATGTAGAAGTGGAGTTAGGAAAGGTTCGGGTGGTGCCTTTTCTTTTTAGTTTCTTTTCCACCTTGATCACCATGTGCACCATGTCAACAATTTCAACATAATGTTGCAATTCGATGACATTGGTAATTTCTCGATTGAGGCCAGCAAGAAATCTCGCCATAGTAGCCTCTCGATCCTCCTCAACATCGGCTCGAATCATGGCTATCTCCATCTCTTTGTAGTAATATTCCATGCTTCGGTTTTCTTGGGTGAGATTTTGCAACTTTTGGTACAACTCATGATGGTAATAGGCGGGAATGAATCTCTTCCTCATGATAGCCTTCATTTTGGCCCATGTAGACACGGGTCGTTCACCATTTCTTCTCCGGTTCATAGTAAGCTGTTCCCACAAAATGATGGCATAATCGGAAAATTCTATGGCGGCAAGCTTAACCTTTTTGCTCTCCGAGTAGTTGTGACACTCGAGGACTAGTTCGATTTTCTTCTCCCACTCCAAATAAGCTTCAGGATCGATTTTCCCTTGGAATGGAGGAATCTTCATCTTAATGTTTTTAAGGTCATCATCTACTTGGTTTCGCTCCCTCGGTCCTCAGTTCCTTTGACCTCATCGCCTCTCACTATGAACTGAGGCTTGATCGCTTTCCATGTCACTAGGATTGTAGAGATCATCTTGATTTAGCCTAGGACTGCCTCGTTCCCTCATTGGATTTTGAGAAGTTCGTTCACGTTGGGCTCGTTCTTCTAATTGGTCTAATTGATCTTGTATTGGCTCCAATCGTCATCGTAACATTCGGTCCATTTGTCATATGATGGCTTGGTATGCTAAATCGAGCACACCACCACAACCAGCAACGTTCCTTACGGGACGCACACCACCGCTATCAGCAACGTTTCTTTCGGGGACTTTAAGACATTGAGTTTTCTCACCACAAACCTCACTAATTCTCTCAAAAGAAAAAAATATTCACTCCACTCGTGTTTCACTCAATTTTGGATTTTACCCTCTCTAATGCTCTCACACACTCTTGCCTTTTACCACTGTTGCTCGTCTCTCTAAGTTCGTAACTGACTACCTTAGACTTAGCAGCAACCTTGTGGGATCGACTTCAAAAATAATATAGAGGTGGGAGTTGATGTCGAGTATAGGGTAGGCTAAAAAGAAGGAAACAAAGTTAATTGAAGTGTGGCCGAGTTCGATATGGTGAAGGAAATAAAATTGAATCGGGCAACAAAGAACTTCCAAGCTAGCTTCCTCTTTTTTTTTTAATCAAATTTCGAAACTCCCTCGAGTACTTTCAAAGTTGAATTTTTTAAAGAGGCTGAATATTTTTTTTAATTCCAACCCCAAGAGTGATAGAACATTGATACTTACTTAATTTTAACTAGCTCTGATACCAAAATGATGCGATCTCGTATTCGTTTGATGATTTGAGACGCAAGAGTTCCCGATCAAAAATTAAGAAGTATCGAATTGAGTTCTTGGTAAGGTTGAAAAAAGGAAGAAGTTGGGTTAAATAAAAATGGTGTTTGTAGGTAGGAAATGGATAGGATAGGTTTCGGCCTAAGGCTGAAGAATGAACCAATATTATAGGACAATATTGACCCGTTTCTTATAACAACACTTAGGATGGATAGGGCAAAGATAACTTGACTGTGACCCACTATCTATAATGAGATAGGAACCAATCGGTATGGGGTGAACACCACACTTCAAGGAAGTGATAAGTTCAAAGAGAATCAGATTGACGCCACAGGATGTACTTGATAAGCCAATTTGAGTCAAGAAAGAACAAAGAGAGTTGAACACTCACAATAGTTATAAAATTTATCAAAAGTCCTTTCTACATGTTTCAAGCCTAGTATTTATAGACTGTACAAAGATCAACCGAATAGGCATGTTACAATCAGATTAATTGAGCTGGATGTCTATTGAATTGTCCAACAAATCCCTTGAAGACTTCTAGGTGTGGAAGACGCTAACAGCCTTGTCATTTGCAATCCCCAAACAATTAATTCATTAGACTTTGAAGTTGAGCTGAATGTGTAATGAGCTGATCGGTTAAGAATGTGTGAACATGAATTGATGCTACTTTGGGAAACCGAATGTGCATCTAGTTCTTTAATGCTGCTTGTGGCGCATGAAAAGTCTTCATATGTGAACAACAAAATTTGGACGGTCTCTTTGGTGTGAACATGGCAACCAACCGATTAGTCAAGTGTGAAAACACTTGATGCCATAATCTTTCACGAAGAGATGCTTGGAAGAATGTAATCAGCAGCTCCCATATGCATGAACGTCCTAGTGCATGTTTTTCCATAAATACGGTCCATTGAATATTCAATTATACATGAATGATCAACAACCAATGTGAACAGCCTGAAAGACACATTTAAAACTCGGTTAAATGCAATATCAAGACATGGTTTAAACACAATTTAATTTGTAAGAATCTTAGATACACAATTATGATGTCTGAATTAAGACCGAATTAAAAATATATTAATGCTGTGCAAAATAGGACATAATAAAAGACTTAATAAAAGACACATATTAATGATATTCAGATTATGACATAATTAAAAACTCAAACTATAATAACTAAAATTGAATTAAAGACTTTATTCCAGCAACCAAAATCAACAATTTGAAAATTAAAGCTTGGCTTGGTGCGAATTGAATGGGACGCATGGAGTGCATGCCCAAGCTCGATCAATGAGTCCCGCAACAGCTTCTCCCCAAACTTGATCAATGAGACCTGAAATAGCTTCCTTGATCCTCTTGGCTCGAGCACGAGTGATTGGCCCCATTGGCAGCTCAATTGGATCACTAGCTGTTTTGGTTGAGTCTTTGGCCATGATCGCATCAATGATGGGAGAACTAAATTTCTTCTTGGGTCTCCAAATCAAGAAAAGAAAGGATGGTATCTTCATCAATCAAGCTAAGTACACAAGAGACCTACTAAAAAAGTTTGGGATGGACACTCTCAAACCACAAGTTATTCCAATGAGTTCTTCTACAAAGTTTGACAAAGATGAAAAAGGTAAATGTGTCGATTTAAAATTATATAGGTCAATGATTGGTTCTTTGCTTTATCTTACTGCAAGTAGACCGATATTATGTTTAGTGTTTTCTTGTGTGCTAGATATCAATCTTGTCCTAAGGAATTACATTTACAAGCCCTTAAGAGAATCTTTAGATACCTTAGATATACTTCAAATTTAGGTCTATAGTACTCTAGAGACTCATCCTTTAGCTTGCATGCTTACTCGAATGCAGATTTTGGAGGTTTCAAATTAGATAGGAAAAGAACCTCCAGTACTTTTCAATTTTTAGGTAACATGCTAATTTCATGGTTTTCAAAGAAACAAAATAGTATTGCATTGTCCACCACCGAAACGGAGTATATTTTTGCTGGTAGTTATGCTCAAATTTTATGGATGAAACAAAAATTTAAGGACTATGGAATTAATGTAGATATCATTCCTATCAAGTATAACAATACTAGTGCTATTTGTCTCACTAAAAATCCCATCCAACATTCTAGAACTAAACACATTGAAATTAGACATCATTTCATTAGAGATCATGTCCAAAAGGGTGAAATTGTAACACCCCTAACTCCTCTCCATCGTCGGATTAGGGTCACGAGCATTACTAACTAATCAAACAATTAATTCAATCATAATCAACATATAAATTGACTAATAACATTATAAAATACAGGGATAGGTCACGACAATCTGATACTTTAATGCTAGAATATTATACAATCAAATAATGATTCATGCTATGCAATGTTAAACTTAGTCTTCTACTGTCTATACTCTTATCACTATTTATACATTGCTAAACTTAGTCTTCCACTGTCTACACACTTATCACTGTTTATCTCTTCTAAAACATCAAAATTTGGATATATACAAGACTATTCCAATTATTAGCATCAGAGTATTAGTTTATAATCCGTCTACAATTATCTTTTTAATTATCTTCGATGATGTTAGTGGAATGCACTTAATTTAGGTTTGCTAATCCACCCTAATTCCAAGTAAAAGTTACTTTTACAGCCCCTATTACGAGTCTACTAAACCCTAAAAATAGTTCAAAAATAGGCAGAGACTAATTTGATGCAATTCTGGAAGTTTAAGAAATAATTACAAAATTTTTAACTGTAGGGGTCACACGGTCGTGTGGCCAGGCCGTGTGACTCACACGGCCAAGTCACAGGCCCGTGTGTCTGGCCGTATGGGTATTCGAAGTAGGGACACACGGCCGTGTCCCAGCCCATATCCGTGCTCGTGTAACTCACTGACTTGGTTCACATGGCTAAGCCACACGCCCGTGTGCCAGACCGTGTACCCTTTCGTAATGGCCTCGCACGCCCGTATGCTAGCCGTGTGTCTCACACGGCCAAGCCACATGCCCGTGTGTCTGGCCGTATAGACCTAAAATATGCATTAAACCACAAGTTTACCATTTTCTATTTACTTGGACACTAAGCAACTCAATTGCTAATCGTTTAACCTATTCAAAACACGATTAAACATGCCCAAAATACACCAAATTCATCACCTAATATGCCAAACCAATGTACCCTCATTGGTACCACATTTTATATGTTCAAATACA
This sequence comes from Gossypium sturtianum, assembly GCA_025698515.1. Classification (NCBI taxonomy): domain Eukaryota; kingdom Viridiplantae; phylum Streptophyta; class Magnoliopsida; order Malvales; family Malvaceae; genus Gossypium; species Gossypium sturtianum. The sequence goes on along the minus strand of CM046948.1, from coordinate 136,797,390 downwards.
TCAACAACACATCAAACATTCAAGTCTTTCATTCATATCACACTTACCATATTTGAACTAAATTCCAAACTTCAAAAGTTACCAAATATGAAGCTAAGCACATACCAAGCATTATGCTAAGCTGCCAACTTTAAACTATCACATACCAAAATATAAACTAGGCTACCATACCAACATAGCCTCAACCTCAACCTCAACCATATACACATTTAACCATCATTTCACTAGCAACTAAGTTAACAACATCTTATAAATGATATCAACAAAAGACTCCCTAGGTACATGCCATTACAAAATGAAATATCACCACACTTAAGCTCGAGATTTATGATTTGATGCTGAGTCGGCAATAATTCAAACAGTACCTAGCCTGTGCACGGAAAAACAAAACCGCACGTTGAGTAAAACTCAGTGGTATTTCTATAATCCGATAACATAAACTTGATATAAGTATTTAAAATGAAAAGTGCAACAAGTAAGCTATATTCATGTGTTTCAATTCAATAGTATAATTTTTGCTCATTCCTTATTCACCTCTACTAATATTTTCACATGTTCAAATATATAAGTATATATATATCAATGGCATTTCATTTAACATTTGAATACATCATCTCATGGAATAGCATGATTCATATCTTTGATCAATACTTGAATTCATTCAAGTTTCACATCTCAATTCATCAATTCATATTTCATTTCTCATCTCATAATCATTTCTCATATTTGCCATTTCAATATTTTCTCATATCATAAATTATTATTTGACTTTCCCCTATTAACACGACACGGACTCAGACAGATACACGGATCCAACCAACACACCAATTTGGCACCCAGTGCCTCATCGGATAAATCCGAAGTAATAACTGCATCCAGCTCTATATAAATTGACACCCAGTGTCTCATCGGTTAAACTGAAGCAAATTGTCACCCAGTGCCTCATCGACTCGAGGTCGAAGTAATTCTTGAACCCTTACTATCCTATGGCATGCCATCTATATCTGACTCATCTCGATACAATTAATAGGGATTCATTTTACTTTTCAATACAACCAATGTCTCAGTTTCATGAATCACATATAAGCATATATTCAACTTGTAATGACCCGATAGTCACGAGTATCGAAAAGTGTATTTTCGAGTCTCCGTTTTCGTAAAACGGATTCGTAAATATTTATTAAAAATATTTACGAAGTTAGTAGTGTGGTTAATTAGGTATTCGTTAGGTGAATTTGCATGAATTAAGAGTAATTAGGAATAGGGACTAAATTGCATATAGTTTGGAAGTTGAATTATAGATTAAAGAAAATAAAAAGGGGCTAAATAAACAATTTAACCTATTTTTAACAAGTGTATGGAGTTGCTGTTTACATGTGTAAAAATAATATACATATGTATAAAATAATAAAATAAGTATTACATAATATTTAAGTATATATATTATATAATTATAATTATAATTAAAACATAAAACAAAATAAAAGAAAGAAAAAGAATAGAAAAAGAAAGAACAAGAAACAAAACAGAGGGAAAAAGGAAATAAAAGAAAAAGAGAAAGAAGAAAAGGAGAAAAATTAGGGTTTTAAGGTTCAAAGCTCAATTGGTAAGTCAATTTAGTCCATTTTCTTATAATTTTTATGTTTTTAGAATCCTAGAACTAAATACTACCCAACCCATGTCAAAATTTTAGAAATTATTGAGTTTTTAAATGTTGTCTATGTTGAATAATTAGAGTATAAGGGATTAAATTGATAGATTTTTAAGTTAGAAATGAAAAGGGGTTGAATTGTAGAATAAATTATAAGTTTTGAGTAATAAGGACTAAATTATGAAAATTTAGAAATTTAGGGATTCAAGTGAAACTAGAGAGTTAAATTTAGTTTAAAGTGGAAATTAAATGAAAATATAGAATTAATTGTGAGAAATAAAGTTGTCTCGGTTTAGGGACTAAATTTGAATTTAGGCAAATGTTGAATAAAAATTGAAATATTTAATGTGAAAATTTAATTGTGTTGTACTGATGAATTTTAATTGTTTTGATTTCTGTAGCCAACGTTGTGCCGGAAACCTCAACTAAGAAAGGAAAAGATAAAGTTAACGAGGAGTAGCTCGAAAGCTCCGGTTTGTATTTCTATAATCCGAATTTAATTATTAATTGTTGTATTTTGATTTAAATGTTTATGGTAATTAATTAAGGCGAGTATTAGAATTTTGATATTGAATTGAATTTATATGTATATGTGATTAATGTGGAAATTGAATATTGGATATTTGTTGCATTTGGAAAGTGAATTGAAACCCTATTAACTGTATCGGGATGAGTCGGATATAGATGGTATGCCATAGGATTGGAAGAGTTCAGGGATTCTTCGACCTCGAGTCGATAAGACACCGAGTGTCAATCTATTACTTCAGATTAATTCGATGAGGCATTGGGTGCCAATTTACTTCGGCTTAGCCGATGAGACATTGGGTGTCAACTTATTACTTCGAATTATCTGATGAGGTACTGGGTACCAAATTGGTGTGTTTTGTTTGGATCCGTGTACCCGTCCGAGTCCGAGTCGAGTTAATGGGGGTAATTAAATGAAATGATATAATGATTGGAATTGGAAAGCATTGAAAGTGAAATGCAAATGAGATACATGGATTTGTGAATCGTATTGTGAAAAGCTATTTTAAATAGCAAATGATGAGAAATTGAAATATTAAGATTGATGTGTTATGAATTGATTAAATTGAATGACTATTGTTATTATAAGATTAAATGTGCATGTTACTTTATTTCACTTTTTAATACTCGGATTATAAAAATACCACTGAGTTCATACTCAGCGTACGGTTTGTTTTTCGTGCGCAGGTTAGGTACTTAAGAGTTGACCACCGATTCAGTATCCACAACGATCCTGATCTGAAACGTGGTGATGTATATTTCTTTTTGTGTCAGCATGTACCTAGGGCATCTAAATGTTAACTATTTTGTGAATTGATTGTAAATATGATTATAAGTTAATTTTGGGTTGGATATATATAAATATATGCTTATGTTCGAGGTCATAATATGACATGTTTAAATTGATGTTCAAATTGATATAATATAGGAAAATTAGGTTAAAATTTGCATGTTTACAAATTTGATTTGAATGAGGTCTTAGTGATATGTTTTGATAATAAAATTGTAGTACCTATGAGGGTACATTGGTTAGGCACCTAGAATGTCTATTTTGACATGTTTTGAATGTGATTAATTGTGTTTTGAATTGGTTGAATAAATGGCCTTTGAGTTGCTTAGAGTTCAAGATTGCAGGGAATGGTAAACTTGTTGTTTAATTTTGAGTCCACATGGCTAGCACACGGGCGTGTGACTTAAGTCAGAATATACCTTAAATTGGACACGGGCTGGGACACGGCTGTGTGCCCCTATTTCGATTGTCCATACGGCCTGTGACACGAGTGTGTCTCTTGACCGTGTGAGCTACACGGCCTGGCCACACGGGCGTGTGTCCCTATTTTTATGAAATTTTTTAATTTTTTCAGAAAAATTTCTTGAGTACCCGGTTGTTTCCCGATTTTTTTCTAACACATAATTTAGGCCTCGAGGGCTCGAATAAGGGACAATATGTATGAGTTTGATTGGTTTTGACTTGAATATTATATGATATGAAATGCATTGAAATTATGTTTGTATGATCGGTAATGCTCTAAAACCCTATTCTGGAGATGGATGTGGGTTAGGGGTGTTACATTTATTGGTATCAGAGCTTTACAGGTTTAGTCGATTCTCAGACTAAATCGAGCTCTAAATTGTGTCTAGAGGTACATGCTGTAATTGAGTCAAATTGAGTCGAGATTTGGATGCCGATATATATATTTGTTTTTGTTTTATAGTTAAAAATGTCAGATGAATATACTAATGATATTGATCAAGAAATGTATACCGGAGATTATGTTTCCCGTGAATTAGATGAAACTGAATCGGCAACACCGAGTGTTAACCCAGTTAGTCATCAACAAGCTAATGTCGAATGAGGAAATATATGGGAAAGAGATGATTCACAGTTACTTAGAGTTATTGCTGATGCTCTTCAGCGAGTGGTGGGAGCCACATCTGCTACGACATCTACCCCTACTGTTCGTCGAGCTCCGATTAAAGAATTACGTATGTATGGGGCAACTGAATTTTTGGGTTTAAAAGGAGTTGATCCTTCTACAGCTAAAATTTGGATGGAATCTACAAAAAGAATTTTATAGCAACTTGAGTGTAATCCACGTGAAAGTTTATTATGTGTTGTTTCTCTACTGCAAGGAGAAGCTTATACTTGGTGGCAGTCGGTGACACGCCATGTAACCGCAGAACAGGTAAATTTGGAATCTTTCCAAAAGGAATTTCAAAAGAAATATGTGGGTGAATTGTATATCGAAGACAGAAAACAAGAGTTTTTGATGCTGAAACAAGGTGAAATGTCTGTGGTTGACTATGAACGAGAGTTCTCGCGACTTAGTAGGTATGCTGCTAAGTTTGTGTCAACTGAAGCTGGCAGTTGCAAGCGATTTTTGTGTGGTTTACATGATGAATTACGAGTACAGTTGGTATCACACAGAATTACTGAATTTGTAGACTTAGTTGAAAGGGCAAGAATGGTAGAACAAGTACTGGGTTTTGATAAAAAGACTGAGAATACCCGTACAATTGGAAAACATTCTGGAGCTGCTATTTCAAATCCACAACCGAAGAGATCAAAAGAATTCCGTAGAAGCTGGAGATCAAATTTCAAATCAGACAGAACTGATAGAAACCGTGATAGACAGTTGACAGTGTCTACGGGTAGTGTACGAGGTCCATCTCGGGAGACTGAAATTCTGAACTGTGAGCATTATGGGAAAAAGCACAGTGGTGAATGTTGGAAATTAACTCGAGGCTGTTTTCAATGTGGATCTACAGAACATTTTGTCAGAGATTGTCCAAAAAATGAGAATGCTACCCCTGTTACTTCTCAGAGATCTATGCCTGCTTCTAGAGGTCGCGGGTCAAGTCGAAGTGGTTCATTTTCTAGAGGTGGTGCAAGAAAGGGAAATGATGTTGTTACTCAACAGTCAGAAGTTAGAACGCCAGCTCGAGCTTATGTTGTGCGGACTCGCGAAGATGGTGATGCAAATGATGTTGTGACAGGTATATTTTTATTACATTCAGATATTGTTTATGCTTTGATAGATCCAGGATCTTCACATTCATATCTTAATACTAAATTAGTTGATTCGGGAAGTTTAAAATCTGAGATGTCTAGAGTATCGATAGTGGTGTCTAGTTCGTTGGGACAATCTGTGTTAGTGGATCAGGTGTGTAGGAGATGTCCATTGATGATACAAAATATAATCTTCCCAGTTGATTTGTTGATAATGTCGTTTGGTGATTTTGATATAATTTTGGGTATGGATTGGCTTACTGAGCACGGGGTAATTTTGGATTGTTGCAAAAAGAAGTTTGTTATTCATAGTGAAAATGGTGATAAGGTTGAAGTAAATGGTTTTCAAACAAGTGGTTCAACTCGTATTATTTCAGCAATTCGAGCTAATAAACTTCTTCATCAGGGCTGTGAAGCTTTTCTAGCCTATGTTATTAATTCAGACTCTATTGAAAATCAGTGCAGAAAAATTCAAACTGTTTGTGAATTTCCTGATGTATTTCCTAAAGAATTACCAGGGTTACCGCCAGATCAGGAGGTTGAATTTGCAATTGAAGTATTTCCTGGTACAGCTTCGGTGTCAATACCTCCATATCGTTTGTCACCTATAGAGTTAAAAGAATTGAAAGTACAATTGGAAGACTTACTAGATCGTGGTTTTATACGTCCTAGCATATCACCTTGGGGAGCTCTAGTGCTTTTTGTCAAAAATAAAAATGGTTCAATGCGACTTTGTATTGATTATCAGCAATTGAATAAGGTGAAGATTAAGAATCGATACCCTCTACCTTGTATTGATGATTTATTTGATCAACTAAAAGGAGCTTCTGTCTTTTCAAATATTGATTTGAGATCGGGCTACTATCAGTTGAAAGTAAAAGAAAGTGATGTACCGATGTAACACCCCTTACTCGTGTTCAATGCCGGAACAGGGTACGAGGTGTTACAGGACAATAACACTTGCAACTGAACACTTTATGCCTTGAAATTGTTCAGTTGCAACTGTTATTGTCTAGTAACGCCTCGTACCCTGTTCTGGCGTTGAACATGGGTAAGGGGTGTTACAACCGAAGATGACATTTCGTACATGGTATGGTCATTATGAATTTTTAGTGATGCCTTTTGGATTGAAAAATGCTCCCGCAGCATTTATGGATCTTATGAATCGAATTTTTCAACCGTATTTGGATCAGTTTGAGGTAGTTTTCATTGATGACATTTTGGTCTATTTCTAAATCTGAATCCGAGCATAAACAACATCTCAAAATTGTTTTGCAAGTGCTACGGGAGAAACAGTTGTACGGGAAGTTTAGTAAATGTGAATTTTGGTTATCAGAGGTTGTATTCTTAGGGCATGTTGTTTCGGCAGATGGAATTAAGGTTGATTCAAAAAATATTGAAGCAATTGTTCAATGGAAAGGTCCGAGGAATGTGTTAGAAGTTCATAGTTTCCTTGGACTAGCAGGTTATCACCGAAGATTTGTAAATGGATTTTCGAAGACAGCCTTGCCGATGACAAAGTTGTTGCATACGAATGTTCAGTTCGTCTGGGATGATCAATGTCAAGAAAGATTTGAGAAATTGAAGCAAATGTTGACTGAAGCATTGATTTTGACTTTACCAGAATCAGGAAAGGATTTTGTCATTTATAGTGATGCTTCCTTGAGCGGTCTTGGTTGTGTCTTGATGCAAGATGGAAAAGTAATTGCTTATGCGTCTCGTCAACTGAAAACACATGAACGTAATTATTTGACGCACAATTTAGAGTTAGTTGCTGTGATTTTTGCTCTAAAGATATGTAGACATTACTTGTATGGTGAGAAATGTTATATTTATACTAATCATAAGAGTTTCAAATATCTTTTATCTCAAAAGAAGTTAAATTTGAGACAACGTCGTTGGATAGAGCTTTTAAAAGATTATGATTGTGTTATTGATTATCATCCTAGTAATGCTAATGTTGTAGCTGATGCATTGAGTAGAAAAGTAGCAATTGAATTGCGTGCAATGTTTGCTCAGCTTAGTATCAGTGATGATGGAAGTCTGTTGGCTGAATTGAGAATTAAACCAGTGATGTTTGATCGGATCAAGTCAGCACAGTTAGAAGATGACAAGTTAATGAAGAAAAGAGAAATGGTTCAGAATGGTAAGTTAGAAATTTTCAGCATTGATGAATATGATTGCTTGAGATTTTGTAATCGAATCTATGTTCCCGATGTTTTTGAATTGAAAGAGTTGATACTTCGTGAAGCTCATAACAGTCCTTTAGCTTTGCATCCTGAAGGAACAAAAATGTATCGTAATCTGCAAGAATCTTATTGGTGGCCGGGAATGAAAAGAGATGTGGTTGAGTATGTGGCGAAATGTTTAACTTGTCAGCGAGTTAAGGAAGAACATCAAGTGTAACACCCCTTACCCGTATTCAACGCCGGAACAGGGCTCGAGGCATTACCGGACTTATAACACAAGTATTCACAAAATTTCAAGTCATAAATTTGCACCTAGATTAAAACCATTCATATTCAATCATAAAGTCCCTTATACGAGCCTACGAGGCCCGAAACATGCATTGGAAGTGGTTCGAGACTAAACCAAGAACTTTAGAAATTTTTTCATGTTATAGGGGTCACACGCCCGTGTGGTTCAAGGGACACGCCCGTGCTACAGGCCGTGTTCAATTTAGGGTGCTCTCTAACTTGTGCCACACGGCTGTGCCACAAGCCCGTGTGCTAGGCCATGTGGTCAATTTAATTTTCATAATTTTCATAAAATAGGTGCAGACTTCACACGGCCGGGGCACATGCCCATGTTCAAGGCCGTGTAGCACACACGGCCGAGACACACGCCCATGTCTCTGCCATTGTGCTCAATTCTGGACATTCTATTTCTCAAAATTAAGGTGCAGGGGACACACAGCCAATACACACGCCCGTGGGGCAAGCCGTGTGTCGCACACGGCCGTGTGTCTAACCTTAGTGGACAAAATAAAGGCTATTTACCAAGCCATTTTCCACCCTCATTTACACCTACACTTACACCAATTCAAGGGCACAATTTATGGCATACTTAGGAAACTAAACATCCACAACCAAGACATCCACACATCATTCATATGCTACATCTATCATACATAAACATCGCATATTTATCAACTCAAATCATGCAAGTTTCCACATTCATGAAAGGCATCATCACATTAATATACTTATACCAATATTAGCCATCATTCATGGCCATATACAAAATGAAATCATTAACCATTATAAGCCAATACATTTGGCCACATTGTAAATGACACATACAACAAAATGACCAAGTCCCTATACATGCCATACATTCAAAATACCAAGATCATCAATACCCAAAATGAGAGTTTGATAGTGTGATCCGATTCTCCGACGATCTCCGATTCCGAGTTAACTTGGCGACACTATAAAAACATGGAAAATAAACAGAGTAAGCTATATAGCTTAGTAAGCTCGTATGCAAGAAATAAGCAACCCTACCATGCACAATAATTCAAATAACATAACATAATTAAATGTGAACCTACCATAGTTTCATAATCACAATTTATCCCATCACAAAGCTTACCTCATATTCATCATTTCACTCATTTAATAAGCATAAGCTTTACTTACATACCTGAGCCATTTCAAAATGAACGTACACATACTTTCATCTTTGCCATACCCGTGAACCACTCGGAATAACAATGTCGGATACTCGGGAAACTTTGCACACTTAGTGCCACATATGTAGCCAAAGCTACCTAAATCTCATATCACATAATCGCTCGCTCTCGAGCTATCGACGGGTTTGCTCACACAAGTCGTCGACCAAGACGTAGCTACACTGCAGATCGCTTCTCACACAAGTCATCAAGTATCCGCAACATATGCCGGTATACTCACCACCAGGTGGGACGTCTGAGACCAAAGACCGGATCACATAATCACATAACACATAATGACCCTAGTGACATGTCACTTGTATCCTAACCTATTCTTAAGGTTCAAACGAGATTTCTTGCTCGTCGATTCTTCTTCGGACTGGTTCGTAAGATTATACTCATTCACAAAATCAAACATACAATTCATGCAATATTAAAGGATTTAGATACAATTATTCTAAAGCTTATTTTTAACATACGAACTTACCTTGGCACAAAATGGATAATTGTTCGATTTAGTCCACAATCTTGTTCTTTCCCCGGTCTAGGTCAGAACCTCGTCTTTCTTGATCTATAATATCAAATTTAGCTTATTCAATTATCACATTATTCAATTTAATCCCAAAAACACCTTATGGCAAAAATTACATTTTTACCCCTAACTTTTCAACTTTTTACATTTTAGTCCCTAGGCTCGTAAAATAAAATATAGTAAATTTCTTCAAAACCCAAACCTAGCCGAATCTTTTTCATGCTCATAGCAGCCCACATTTTTCATTTATTCACATTTTTACACTCACTTTCCAACTTTTACAAATAGGTCCTTTTTAGGTATTTTCATCAAAAATCACTTACTAAAAGTTATTTATCTAACATCAAACATACATAATATACTATTAGACATCAAAATACACAAATATCTAACATGGTTAAAATTTTAGACTTTGATTTTCTTTCAAATTAGTCCTTGAAATAGCTAGATTAGGTTGCAAGGATCTCAAAAACATAAAAATCATTAAAAACGGGGCTAGAACAGACTTACAATCGAGCTTGAAAGATGAAAAAACCCTAGCTATGGACTCCTCTTGTGAATTTCGGCCAAGGGACTAATTTGATGAAGATGAACATCTTTTATTTAGTTACTTTTGTCTTTATTTACCATTTTACCAAAATTCCCTTAATGCCAAACTTTGAAATTTCACCTAGCCATATCCATTTTTGTCCATACAAAAGTGTAATGGTCTAATTACCATTTAAGGACCTCCAATTTAAAATTTCATAGAAATTAGACACCTCTAGCTTCTAGAACACACATTTTGCACCTTTTTCAATTTAGTCCCTTTAGCTAAATTGAGTACCCAAACGTCAAAATTTTAGAATAGAATTTTCACGAAATCATTCCATAAAATTGTAGACAATAAAAATATAATAAAAAAATAAATTTTACTGTGTCAGAATTGTGGTCCCGAAACCACTGTTCCCAATAGACCCAAAATCGGGCTGTTACATCAAGTTCCAACAGAATTACTTCAGCCTATTAATATTCCTGAATGGAAATGGGATTGTATCACGATGGATTTTGTAATAGGGTTACCTTTTTCGGCAAGCAAGAAAAATGCTACTTCGGTAATTGTTGATCGAATTATGAAATCTGTAACACCCCAAACCCGGCCTAGAAGTTAGGCCCGAATCTGGCGTGTCACATGGAAAAACTTGTTTGAGAATTACAGCATCTTTGTTAAAACCAAAAATACTTAAGCAATTGTTAACTACTTGAAAACGTAGTAATCTTTAAAAACCTTTTTAGTAGCGAAAGCATTTTTGAAATGAACAATTTACAAAAATGTGATGTTCGAAAATAGAGTTGCGACATTTTGAAATCGTTATGAAACGTAGATAAAATACAAGTATTTTTGAAAGATTGATTGATGAGTCAACAATCAAGGTAGTGAACTTTTAAAACCGTGACTTTTGAAAATATCGTTTGATAGTTCGAATGTAAACTTCCGTGTTAAAATATTTATAAAAGTTATTATGAAATCCATTTGTTAATCGTTTTTGGAAAAACTTTATTTAAGTTTTTAGAAAAATTCTTGTTTTAAACAATTTAAGCAAAATAATAAGTATATCAACCATAAAGCAAATAATAAAACACTCCAGAGGCCTTATTACAACATAAAAACCCAAAATAGTAAAGTGAACAGAATTAAAAATCTAAAGTTCAAAATAAAACACCGTTTCTAAAGTATGGCCTCCACCGAGTCATCCATGGGCCCAAGTCCTCATTACGGAGCATTACCTATAAGGGTTAAGAAAAATGAGGGTGAGTTAAGAGAACTCAGTGTGAAATCCCCTTACCGTCATCCACTGGGCCTAAACCCATATAGCAACATCTTGGGCCGGAGCTCACTATCATAACAGAACATATATATATGAAGCAAATGTATGCAACCCAACCCATCCAACCAGTCTCTCCTGTGGGGATCAAGTCAACCCACCCCGCCAGTCTCTCCAATTTGCAGACAAGCTACCATTTATAATAATTTTGTGGCTTAACCACCAGAGTATCATATACGGTAATATAATCGGCACAAAGCCTTAATCACGATGGCACAAAGCCATCTTTAAATTGGCACATAGCCATTATCAGAATTTGTGGCAATGCCACTAGAATCATATACGGTAATATAATCGGCTCACAGCCTTAATCACGATGGCACAAAGCCATCTTTAAATTGGCACATAGCCCATATCAGAATTTTTGGCAGAGCCACCGGAATCATATACGGTAATATAATCGGCACACAGCCTTAATCACGATGGCACAAAGCCATATTTAAATTGGCACAGAGCCCATATCAGAATTTGTGGCAATGCCACCAGTTTATACTTCTCTTCATTCAAGTTTCCCATCCCATGCAATATGTGATGATGCAATAAACATAACAACATAAAATATCCACATGTATAACAACCATTAGTCTAGTAATTTATACGATGAATCGGCCCATTATTGAGCTTTGTAATTCAACCCACTAAGGCATTCTATCAATTTGGCCCATAGGGGCATTTCGGTAAATCGGTCCATAAGGACATTTCGGTAAATCGGTAATTTTACCCACTAAGGATAATTCGGTAATCTCGCAACCCAGGGGTATTTTGGTAATTTACCCTCCAAGGGTATTTTGGTAATTCGACAACCTAGACTTAACTACTAATGTGAGGCATAAAAATTGAAACTGTCCATCTGCGTCATACTGACTAAATTGACTATAACTCGAGTTAGGAAACTCGAAATTTAGATCTGTAAATTTTTCTTGAAACTAGACTCATATATATTCTTTCTACAATTGTTCCAGAATTTTTGGCTTAGCCGTTTAGTATAGTTTATTCATTAAATATTCCCTTGTTACACTGTCCAATGGTTCTGACCTCTCTTACCCAAAATTCAAATATCTCACTGTACAGTTTTCATATGTTGCTCTCACTTGTTTCTATTGAAAATAGGCTCACTAAAGAATCTATACATATAAATTATAACTCTTAATTCACCTTGTACAAATTTGAATGATTTTTCCAAGACAGAACAGGGAATCACGAAGTCAATCAGAACCAGTCTCACCAAAATTAAGATATCCCAGAATATAAACTTTCTCTTCCTCCTCTGTTTCTTTCATATAAAAATAGACATAGTAAGCTTTAATTCGATATCTTTTTCGCTTTCTAATTTCCTTTATCCTATTTTTCGTGATTTTTCAAAAATCACATCACTGCTGCTGACCAAACTGTTTCTTTGCAAAATATGGTTACTACTATGAACATACGCACTCCCGAGTGGTCTCGGATGCCGGTTTCCGATTTTATTCGGTATTTCGACCGAATCATAGAACATTTCATACAAACATCCAGAGAGGTATGAGATTACACACCGTTTCAAACATATATTCGAAAGGGTACAGGATTACACACCATTTCAAATATGTATACGGAAGGGTACGGGATTACACACCTTATTCGAAATCCATAACACGATACTCTCCGCGGCACCTAAAGGTACAATCAATTAACAATTAGTCCACAGCCCAAATTTTCAACTTCAACCAAGTATTGCGATTGATTAACAATCTATATCACTTACCAACAATCCGAGTCTCTTATTACGAGGGATAGGTGATCGAGCGATTTGGTTCCTTGTTGATAATGGATTCGATTTCCACCACTTGACTTATGGCTAGAATGATATTCGGCCACCCACTAAGATCGCGATTCGATTAAGAAGAGATTTTCCTACACGATGGGGAACGAAATGATGAAGAAATAGGATGATAAGGGGTTCGGCTATAGAGAAAATCGTACAGGAAATGTGATCACAAAGTGATGTCGATTAAAGAAGAAGAAAAGGTTGATGAAATGGTCAAAAGAGAAAAATGAATGGAAAAAAATGCTTTGGTAATTTCGGCTATCAAAGGGGAGACGAGTAAGGTGAATGTTTCAGCCAAACAAAAGAAAAGAATGCACAAATGTGTTGGGAGATTTCGGCCAAAGCTAAAAGGAAGATGGATTTGAAAAGAAGACACAAATGTTCAAAGAGAAAAGTGTACCTCTCATGCACCCAAAAACTAACAAAATGATCTAAAGAGAAAAGAGAAATTCAGCTTTTCCTTTCCCCCTAACAAAATCGTGTGAACTCTAGCCAAAAAGGGTGGATGTTGACCAACAAAAATCTTTCCAAAACATCACCCATGAAAAAGGCCAACATGCTCCCTTATCTTGCCTTTTTTTTTATTTCTTTCCCCACCTTCATCCTTTCCTAATATCCTTAGCCACCTTGCCAAAATTAAAAAGTCCAACTTGCCTTATTTACTAGCTTGGCCGACACTTAGAGAAAGAATACAAAAATAATAGTCAAAATTTGCAAAAGATGGGATTTGAACCTCTTCCCTCCATACTCTTCACTTAATGCCATAACCTCTTTGCCAACATTACTCATTTAATTCCATATACATTGAGGTCACTTACTATATCTCCTTAAAGTGCTAAAACATAAAATTTTTGCTAAGGCCCAATTAGAACCCGGAACTTCCTAGAACCCCGTAACTTTCCAAAATCACCTTCTTAATAAGTCCAACTTGAAATAATGCCGTTCTCTTATTCTCAATAATTTTAAACATTCTTGCGCTCGAGGCCCAATGGGCCCAATAGGTCCAATTCTACTAGGCCCAATTTTGGGTCGTTACAATTCTACCCTCCTTAAAGAAATTTCGTCCTCGAAATTTCCAACCAACTACTAAACTCATCGCTCAAATCACACCACTATGCTTTCATTGCAAGACTCGATCTTAATAACACTAATGTACTTTTAACATAATCTTGAATCCTCTTTCACACAACCAAACACCTAACCATAGAAGCAAGCAGTTATCTACCACTTATACCTAAAATTTTCTACATTCAATCATCACGTCCAACCAAAATATACCTGCCTTGATGGTGATGAAACAATCCCGAGCCTTATGCTCCTTAGACCTGCATCTCAAGCATGCTCCTTACCTCCTCCAGCATTCTCCCGGATGACGCCTTCTACAATAATCTCAAGCCGAAAAGTTTGGACGTGCCTTAACACGCTTCACAGAACGAGACTGCGGCCCTAGAGAACCGCGATCTAATTTCTTCTTATAGTCCACGCGCCCAACTCGAAGTGTTCAACAAATTTCTCTAACCTTCTCCACAAGCTCCCTAACTATTTGAGTCAGCTCAACAACCCAAGCTCGATCATGAGATCCCGTCTCAGCCACTGGCGATGCCAGCGCCTCCCTTTCGGAAACATGCCCCGATGCTGAAGATCTAGCCTTAGCACCTCGGCATCTACCACGTCCACATCTATCGCGTCTACGTCCTTTAATGCTAATATTTGCTAAATCAATTTAATCTTATTACGAGTCTTATGAATCAGTATAATTATTCAATGTTTATTAAACAATGTTTTATGGAGTATAGGAAGTAAAGTTGTTTTCGCAATACGCATCCTAAAGTCTCAATCTCTATAGTTTCAGCTCCTAAAACTAAAAGTTCTAGAGCATTCTATTTTGTGGAATTTTCTTACCACAGTACTAACACAATAATCATAAAATAAAAACACATACTACTTGACTTGGTGCCGGATACCCGTGGTGCCATACTTCCTTTAGAACATACATGTATAATTTAAAATTTTAAACGGCTTTGAAAACGTGTTTGAACCCAAACCATAGCCGAGTTTTGCAACCGAGCTCTGATACCATAAAATGTAACACCCCAAACCCGGCCTAGAAGTTAGGCTCGAATCTGGCGTGTCACATGGAAAAACTTGTTTGAGAATTATAGCCTCTTTGTTAAAACCAAAAATACTTAAGCAATTGTTAACTACTTGAAAACGTAATAATCTTTAAAAAAAATTTTAGTAGCGAAAGCATTTTTGAAATGAACAATTTACAAAAATGTGATGTTCAGAAATAGAGTTGCAGAAGCATTTTGAAATCGTTGCGGAAACGTAGATAAAATACAAGTATTTTTGAAAGATTGATTGATGAGTCAACAATCAAGGTAGTGAACTTTAAAAACCGTGACTTTTGAAAATATCGTTTGATAGTTCGAGTGAAAACTTCCGTGTTAAAATATTTATAAAATTTATTATGAAATCCATTTGTTAACCGTTTTTGGAAAACCTTTATTTAAGTTTTTTGAAAAATTCTTGTTTTAAACAATTTAAGCAAAACAATAAGTATATCAACCATAAAGCAAATAATAAAACACTCCAGAGGCCTTATTACAACATAAAAACCCAAAATAGTAAAGTGAACGGAATTAAAAATCTAAAGTTCAAAATAAAACACCGTTTTTGAAGTATGGCCTCCACCGAGTCATCCATGGGCCCAAGTCCTCATTACGGAGCATTACCAACAAGGGTTAAGAAAAAGGGGGTGAGTTACAAGAACTCAGTGTGAAATCCCCTTACCGTCATCCACTGGGCCTGAACCCATATAGCAACATCTTGGGCCGGAGCCCACTATCATAACAGAACATATATATATGAAGCAAATGTATGCAACCCAACCCATCCAACGGTCTCTCCCCGTACCAACCGGTCTCTCCCCTGGGGATCAAGTCAACCCACCCCGCCGCCTCTCTCCAATTTTGCGTGACAAGTCGCCATTTATAATAATTTTGTGGCTTAACCACCAGAGTATCATATACGGTAATATAATCGGCACACAACCTTAATCACGATGGCACAAAGCCATCTTTAAATTGGCACATAGCCATTATCGAAATTTGTGGCAATGCCACGGTAATCATATACTGGTAATATAATCGGCACATCGCTTTAATCACGATGGCACAAAGCCATCTTTAAATTGGCACATAGCCCATATCGTAAATTTGTGGCGAGCCACCAGAATCATATACGGTATTATAATCGGCACACAGCCTTAATCACGATGGCACAAAGCCATATTTAAATTAGCACAGAGCCCATATCAGAATTTGTGGCAATGCCACCGGTATATACTTCTCTTCATTCAAGTTTCCCATCCCATGCAATATGTGATGATGCAATACACATAACAACATAAAATATCCACATGTATAACAACCATTAGTCTAGTAATTTATACGATGAATCGGCCCATTATTGAGCTTTGTAATTCAGCCCACTAAGGCATTCTATCAATTCGGCCCATAGGGGCATTTCGGTAAATCGGTCCATAAGGACATTTCAGTAAATCGGTAATTTTACCAAATAAGGGTAATTCGGTAATCTCGCGACCCAGGGGTATTTTGGTAATTTACCCTCCAAGGGTATTTTGGTAATTCGGCAACCTAGACCTAACTACTAATGTGAGGCATAAAAATTGAAACTATCCATCTGGGTCATACTGACTAAATTGACTATAACTCGAGTTAGGAAACTCGGAATTTAGATCCGTAAATTTTTCTTGAAACTAGACTCATATATCTTTTTACTAAATTTTTTTCAGAATTTTTGGCTTAGCCGTTTAGTACAGTTTATTCATTAAATATTCCCTTGTTACACTGTCCAACGGTTCTGACCTCTCTTACCCAAAATTCAAATATCTCACTGTACAGTTTTCATATGTTGCTCCCACTTGTTTCTATTGAAAATAGGATCACTAAGGAATCTATAAATATAAATTATAACTCTTAATTCACCTTATACAATTTTGAATGATTTTTCCAAGACAGAATAGGGAACCACGAAGTCAATCAGAACCAGTCTCACCAAAATTAAGATATCCTAGAATATAAACTTTCTCTTCCTCCTCTGTTTCTTTCATATAAAAATAGACATAGTAAGATTTAATTAGATATCTTTTTTGCTTTCTAATTCCCTTTATCCTATTTTTCGTGATTTTTCCAAAATCACGTCACTGCTGCTGACCAAACTGTTTCTTTGCAAAATATGGTTACTACTATGTACATACGCACTCCCGAGTGGTCTCGGATGCCGGTTTCCAATTTTCTTCGGTATTTCGATCGAATCATAGAACATTTCATACAAACATCCAGAGAGGTATGAGATTACACACCATTTCAAACATATATTCGGAAGGGTACAGGATTACACTCCATTTCAAATATGTATACGGAAGGGTACGGGATTACACACCTTATTCGAAATCCGTAACACGATACTCTCCGCGGCACCTAAAGGTACAATCGGTTAACAATTAGTCCACAGCCCAAATTTTCAACTTCAACCAAGTATTGCGATTGATTAACAATCTATATCACTTACCAACAATCCGAGTCTCTTATTACGAGGGATAGGTGATCGGGCGATTTGGTTCCTTGTTGATAATGGATTCGATTTCCACCACTTGACTTATGGCTAGAATGATATTCGGCCACCCACTAAGATCGCGATTCGATTAAGAAGAGATTTTCCTACACGATGGGGAACAAAATGATGAAGAAATAGGATGATAAGGGGTTCGGCTATAGAGAAAATCGTACAGGAAATGTGATCACAAAGTGATGTCGATTAAAGAAGAAGAAAAGGTTGATGAAATGGTCAAAAGAGAAAAATGAATGGAGAAAAGTGCTTTGGTAATTTCGGCTATCAAAGGGGAGATGAGCAAGGTGAATGTTTCGGCCAAACAGAAGAAAAGAATGCACAAATGTGTTGGGAGATTTCGGCCAAAGCTAAGAGGAAGATGGATTTGAAAAGAAGACACAAATGTTCAAAGAGAAAAGTGTACCTCTCATGCACCCAAAAACTAACAAAATGATCTAAAGAGAAAAGAGAAATTCAGCTCTTCCTTTCCCCCTAACAAAACTGTGTGAACTCTAGCCAAAAAGGGTGGATGTTGACCAACAAAAATCTTTCCAAAACATCACCCATGAAAAAGGCCAACATGCTCCCTTATCTTGCCTTTTTTTTTATTTCTTTCCCCACCTTCATCCTTTCCTAATATCCTTAGCCACCTTGCCAAAATTAAAAAGTCCAACTTGCCTTATTTACTAGCTTGGCCGACACTTAGAGAAAGAATACAAAAATAATAGTCAAAATTTGCAAAAGATGGGATTTGAACCTCTTCCCTCCATACTCTTCACTTAACGCCATAACCTCTTTGCCATATGCTCAATTATGCTAGCACATTACTCATTTAATTCCACAAACATTTAGGTCACTTACTATATCTCCTTAAAGTGCTAAAACATAAAATTTTTGCTAAGGCCCAATTAGAACCTGGAACTTCCTAGAACCCTGTAAGTTTCCAAAACCACCTTCTTAATAAGTCCAACTTGAAATAATGCTGTTCTCTTATTCTCAATAATTTTAAACATTCTTGCGCTCGAGGCCCAATGGGCCCAATAGGTCCAATTCTACTAGGCCCAATTTTGGGTCGTTACAAAATCAGCTCATTTCTTAGCAATTAGAACTGATTGGTCACTTCAAAAACTTACCGAGGTATATATTCAAGAAATCGTAAGATTGCACGGTGTCCCTATGTCGATAATTTCTGACCGGGATCCGCAATTTACTTCGAGGTTCTGGAAACAGTTGCATGAATCTTTTGGTACGCAACTTAATTTCAGCACAACTTTTCATCCGCAAACTGACGGACAATCTGAGCGAGTTATTCAAATTTTGGAAGATATGCTTCGTGCTTGTGTTATTGATTGAATTAGGTTGGGAACGTTACTTACCATTGGCTGAATTTGTATACAATAATAATTTCCCATCGAGTATCCAAATGGCTCCGTACGAAGCTTTATATGGTCATAGATGTCGATCACCTGTTTGTTGGATGGAATTGAATGAAAGAAAAATGATCGGGCCGAAATTAATTCAAGAAACAGAGGACATTGTTAAGAAAATTTGGGATAGATTGAAGGCGGCTTTTGATAGACAGAAATCATATGCAAATTTGAAATGTCGAGATATTGAATACTCTGTTGGCGATAAGGTATTTCTGAAAGTTTCACCTTGGAAGAAAATTTTGAGATTTGGTCGAAAAGGGAAATTGAGTCCTCGCTTTATTGGACCGTATGAAATCACGGAAAGAGTTGGACCTGTTGCGTATTGTTTGGCTTTACCTCCGGAATTACAGAAAATTCACGATGTTTTTCATGTATCAATGCTTAGAAGATATCGATCAGACCCCTCTCATGTTATTTCGACAAAATATATTGAGATTAGACCTGATTTGTCATATGAATAAGAGCCGATTGAGATTTTAGCACGGGAAGTAAAAGAATTGCATAATAAACGAGTTCCGTTAGTCACGGGAAGTAAAAGAATTGCGTAATAAACGAGTTTCGTTAGTCACGGGAAGTAAAAGAAGCGGCTTGGGAACCAGAAGAAATAATGAGATCTCAATACCCCCACCTCTTTTCAGATAAATTTCGAGGACGAAATTTATTAAGGGGGAGAATGGTAATGACCCGATAGTCACGGGTATCGAAAAGTGTATTTTCAGGTCTCCGTTTTCGTAAAACGAATTCTAAAATATTTATTAAATATATTTACGAAGTTAGTAGTGTGGTTAATTAGGTCTTCGTTAGGTGAATTTGCATGAATTAAGAGTAATTAGGAATAGGGACTAAATTGCATATAGTTTGGAAGTTGAATTATAGATTAAAGAAAATAAAAGGGGCTAAATAAACAATTTAACCTATTTTTAACAAGTGTATAGAGGTGATGTTTACATGTGTAAAAATAATATACATATGCATAAAATAATAAAATAAGTATTACTTAATATTTAAGTATATATATTATATTTTTATAATAATAATTAAAACATAAAACAAAAGAAAAGAAAGAAAAAGAATAGAAAAAGAAAGAATAAGAAGAGGGAAAAAGGAAAGAAAAGAAAAAGAGAAAGAAGTAAGGAGAAAAATTAGGGTTTTAAAGTTCAAAGCTCAATTGGTAAGTCAATTTAGTCCCTTTTTTATAATTTTTATGTTTTTAGAATCCTAGAACTAAATACTACCCAACCCATGTCAAAATTTTAGAAATTATTGAGTTTTTAAATGTTGTCTATGTTGAATAATTAGAGTATTAGGGATTAAATTGATAGATTTTTAAGTTAGAAATGAAAAGGGGATTGAATTGTAGAATAAATTATAAGTTTTGAGTAATAGGGACTAAATTGTGAAAATTTAGAAATTTAGGGATTCAAGTGAAATTAGAGAATTAAATTTAGTTTAAAGTGAAAATTGAATGAAAATATAGAATTAATTTTGAGAAATAAAGTTAGCCTCGGTTTAGGAACTAAATTGGAATTTAGGCAAATGTTGAATAAAAATTGAAATATTTAATGTGAAAATTTAATTGTGTTGTATTGATGAATTTTAATTGTTTTAATTTCCGTAGCCAACGTTATGCCGGAAACCTCAACTAAGAAAGAAAAATATAAAGTTGACGAGGAGTAGCTCGGAAGCTCCGGTTTGTATTTCTATAATCCGAATTTAATTATTAATTGTTGTATTTTGATTTAAATGTTTATGGTAAGTAATTAAGGTGAGTATTAGTATTTTGATATTGAATTGAATTTATATGTATATGTGATTAATGTGGAAATTGAATATTGGATATTTTTTGTATTTGGAAAGTGAATTGAAACCCTATTAACTGTATCGGGCTGAGTCGGATATAGATGGCATGCCATAGGATTGGAAGTGTAACACCCCTTACCCGTATTCAACGCCGGAATCGGGTACAAGGCATTACCGGACTTATCACGTTTGAACATACAACACTGGGCTATCAAATTTCATTTCCAATTTAAAACTTTTCATTCGCATTCATAACATTCTTATTATGGGCCTACAAGGCCTAAATCATGCAAACGGAAGGCCTTGAAATCAAACCTGGAACTTTTGAAAACTTATAAAAATTTTGCTTTACCAGGGCCACACGCCCGTGTGGAGAGAGGGACACGCCCGTGTCACATACCACACGCCCGTGTTCGACACCCGTGTTCGACACTGACTTGTATCACACGGCCTGTCACACGTCCGTGTGTCTGGCCCGTGGTCGCCTCTGACTAGCATCACACGGCCAATCACACACCCGTGTCCTTCGACCGTGTGGCGAATTAAATTCCAAATTCAGGTGCAGACTTCACACGGCCTGGGCACACGCCCATGTCCCTGGCCGTGCCTTCCACACGGCTGAGACACACGACCGTGTCTCTGCCCGTGTGTTTACTACAGAGCTTACTGACTTGTAAAACTAACATGCAGGGGACACACGGCCTAGCCACACACCTATGGGACTGACCGTGTGTCTCACACGGCCTAGACACACACCCGTGTGCCTACCCGTGTGGACAAGAACAAAGCTATTTGCCAAGCTCTTTTTATCACCCTACATCCCACAACCTAAATCCATTCAACCAATTGCTAAACAAAGCAATTATGTAACATACACATTCATGAATAACCTTTTCTTTGCATAAATTAGTAATAATAAGCCATCAACTATGGCTATATACAAAAGAATTCATATTTAAGGGAGCCAACACACACTTGGCCAAGATAACAAAACAATTCATCTAGTCTAGCCCCTATACATGCCATACTCAAAATGCCAGTTCTAGATATACCGAGATGATCTGATAGTGTAGGTGATCTTCCAATTATCTTCGTATCCCGACCTGACTCTTTGACACTATAAAACAAGGGAAAATAAAGGGAGTAAGCTTTACGCTTAGTAAGTTTACATGTAAACAATAAACATCACAATATGTGCTAATCAATAAATAGCATTACATACTAAGCAAGAACAATCCACTTTCATGATCATGCTTACTCATTTCATCCCTTACCACATTCCGAGCATGTCACGAGCCAAATGCTCACATTATTTAACATACTATCCTGCACTTATCACCACATAATCTCATGAAAGAACACTCAACAATTCCACAATAAGCCATTCATAGTATTACCTAACACTCGGTGGTTTCGCACTTAGCCCACCATTTAACTTTAATGGGTGGTATCGCACATAGTCCACCAACGAGATTATTTACGGTGGTATCGCACTTAGCCCACCAAACGATGGTATCGCACACAGCCCATCTTGAATAAGTATTAAGGTGGTATCGCACATAGCCCACCAACAAGAATAATTAAGGTGGTATCGCACACAGCCCACCATTAATTACTACGGATAATATTCCATACCTACATATCTAATTCAACATCCATAAGGAATTTATTCATTTTCTACCACATTCAATCCATTTAAAATTGTAAGTGTTCTCAATCATACAATGCACCAATAAGTAACATCATGTATATTTAAGATGCATCGTTTACACATAAACTTACCTCGGTGCAAAATGTATTAATTTGCGGTTTTAATCCGAAACCTTACCTTTTCCTCGGTCAAGGTTAATTCCGTGCTCTTCTTGATCGATAACAGTAAAATTTCACTCATTTAGATCATTTTATGATCATAATGCATCATAATCTCTACTTAGGCAAAAATGACCATTTTGCCCTTGTACTATGGCAAAATTACGATTTTGCCCCTAGGCTCGTAAGTCATTTTTCAACACATTTTCTCATTAAAAAAGCCTAGCTGAACATTTATTACTCCTACAACTACTCACTATTTCAAGCATTTATTACCAATTTACTACATTTACAATTTGGTCCCATTTAGGTGTTTTCATAACTACACCTTTCACCAAAGTTGTTTCTCATCTCCCTAACATTCATTTTCTTCCATAAAAACTCAGAAAAAAACATAAATACTCTCATGGCAAGTCCTTATACTTTCAACCATTTTACAAATTAATCCCCTCATTAGCTAGCTTAAGCTTTGGGGACTCCAAAAGTACAAAAAATATCAACTAAAACCATCAAAATCACTTACTTGTGTGAGGACAAGTTGCTGAAATTTAAAAAATTTCAAAACCCTTCTTTGAATGTAAAAATCTTTGGAAGGAGAAGAGAAGGGGAAAAGATGATAACCTTCCTTTATTTTATCATATTTTATTCATTTAGTCACCAACTATGACCAAATTTTGACCAAATTAAATGCCTTTGTCTCCCTAGAATCTATGGTCGGCCAAAACACCCCATATGGCCTAATTTAACTTTAAGGACCTTCAATTTTATATTCTATAGCTATTAGACACCTCTACCTTGAAAAATAGAACTTTCGCACTTTACGCGATTTAGTCCTTTTTCACAATTAAGCATCCAATTGCTAAAATTAAGGCATCAAAATTCCCATGCAACCTTATAATCATGTTAGAATGCATAAAATAATACTAAAATAAATTTCCTCAACCTCGAATTAGTGGTCCCGAGACTACTATTCCGACTAGCCCCAAAATTGGGCTGTTACAGGAAGAGTTCAGGGATTCTTCGACCTCGAGTCGATGAGACACTGGGTGTCAACCTATTACTTCGGATTAATTCGATGAGGCACTGAGTGCCAATTAACTTCGTTTTAGCCGATGAGACACTGAGTGTCAACTTATTACTTCAAATTATCCGATAAGGTACTGGGTACCAAACTGGTGTGTTTTGGTTGGATCCGTGTATTCGTCCGAGTCCGAGTCGAGTTAATGGGGGTAATTAAATGAAATGATATCATGACTGGAATTGGAAAGCATTGAAAGTGAAATGCAAATGAGATACATGGATTTGTGAATCGTATTGTGAAAAGCTATTTTAAATAGAAAATGATGAGAAATTGAAATATTAAGATTGATTTGTTATGAATTGATTAAATTGAAGGACTATTGTTATTATAAGATTAAATGTGCATGTTAATTTATTTCACTTTTTAATACTCGGATTATAGAAATACCACTGAGTTCATACTCAGCGTACGGTTTGTTTTCCGTGCGCAGGTTAGGTACTTAAAAGTTGACCGTCGATTCAACATCCACAACGATCCCGATCTCAAACGTGGTGATGTATATTTCTTTTTGTGTCGGCATGTACCTAGGGCATCTAAATGTTAACTATTTTGTGAATTGATTGTAAATATGATTATAAGTTAATTTTGGGTTGGATATATATATAAATATATGCTTATGTTTGAGGTCATAATATGACATGTTTAAATTGATGTTCAAATTGATATAATATAGGCAAATTAGGTTAAAATTTGCATGTTTACAAATTTGATTTGAATGAGGTCTTAGTGATATGTTTTGATAATAAAATTGTGGTACCTATGAGGGTTATTGGTTAGACACCTAGGATGTCTATTTTGACATGTTTTGAATGTGTTTAATTGTGTTTTGAATTGGTTGAATAAATGGCCTTTGAGTTGCTTAGTGTTCAAGATTGTAGGGAATGGTAAACTTGTTGTTTAAGGTTCATTTTGAGTCCACACGGCCAGACACACGGGCGTGTGACTGGACCGTGTGAGACACACGGTTAGCACACGGGCGTGTGACTTGGCCGTGTGACTTAAGTTAGAATATACCTTAAATTGGACACGGGCTGGGACACGGTCGTGTGCCCCTATTTCGAATGCCCATGCGGCCTGAGAGACGGGTGTGTCTCTTGACCGTGTGAGCTACACGGCCTGGCCACACGGGCGTGTGTCCTTATTTTTATGAAAATTTTTAATGTTTTCAGAAAAATTTCTTGAGTACCCGGTTTAGTCCCGATTTGTTTCTAACACGTAATTTGGGCCTCGAGGGCTCGAATAAGGGACAATATGTATGAGTTTGATTGGTTTTGACTTGAATATTATATGATATGAAATGCATTGAAATTATGTCTGTATGATCGGTAATGCTCCAAAACCCTATTCTGGCGACATATATATTTTGCTTATTCTTCAATTTAGTCCCTAAACCGAGACTAATTTTAATCATCACATTTAACTTCATATTTTTGTACTAATTTCACTCTAGACTGCATTTAGCTTCCTCTTTTCCAATTCGACCCCTTAATTTGGATTTTTTCACAATTTAGTCCCTATTGCTCAAAATTTACAATTTGTTCTACAATTTAATCCTTATTCATTTCTAACTTAAAAACCTATCAATTTAATCCCTAATACTAAAACTATACAACATTTACAACATTTAAAAACTTAACCAATGTTAAAATTACAAAATGGGTAGGGTAGCTCTAGGTACCGAGATTCTAAATATATAAAAATTACAAGAAAATGGACTAAATTGACTAACCAATTGAAGTTGAAACCTAGAAACCCCTTATGGTCGTACGTTTCTCTCCTTTTTCTTCTTTCTTTTTCTTTCTTTTTTTTCTTCAATTTATTTGTATGTCTCCACTTTCTTTTCTTTTATTATTTCTTTCATTTTAATTATCATTATTATAATATATATACATTAAAGTTAACATATATAAAATATATATTTTCATGCATTTAGCTAAGCCCATGGCCGACCACCTATTTACCAACATTAATTAAGTGGCATAATTGCTAATTTAGCCATTTTAATTTATTTCAATCTATAATTCAACTTTTATACTATACACGATTTAGTCCTTATACTATAATAACTCTTAATTCATGCAAATTCACTTAATCGAAACTTAATTAACTACACAACTAACTTCGTAAATAATTTTAATAAATATTTACGAGTCCAATTTATGAGAATGGAGTCTCGAGAATGCACTTTTTGACATCCCTGACTATAGGGTCGTTACAGAAATAGTTCTAGAGTATATAGACACCTTAAACCAATTAGCTGACATTTTTATAAAACCATTAAACAAAGAAAGATTTTGGACACTTAGGGTAGAAGTAGGTTTAAAAATCTTGCCTTGACTTTGTGTTACAATATTCTTGTACCTTATTTGATTATTCTATTGCAAAAAGCTTGTTGAGTATAGATTTCATGGCTTTTATATGCAAAAAGGTAGGGGGAGTTTCATGTGAAAAACTGTTCCATTTTGACTTCATTTCCTTTTACATTTTAGAGACGTGGTATCAACTTAGTCATTTTTTTAACATATCTTTTCTTCATGCATTTCATGCATTTTACTCACACTACATATCTTTATGCATATAAAATGTTTAGGAACAATTTTGGAGTCATTTTAGGACCCTTAGAAAACTATACAACCTAAAAATCTCGTTTTTTACTGTTTTACTGCATTTGGAAAACAAAATGGTAATTTGGTATTGATACCAACTTAAAAATATTGATACTTTTATAAAAATATCGATACTCATGAAAAAATATCGATACCACTGGGGTTTTAAAGGTACCTGCTGCTGTTTTAAACCAAAAAAACCTAAAATTTGTTTTTCCCTCCATCGAAAAACCTCTCATCTCCTCTCCAATTTTTTTTTTCATTTTTTTTCAATTTTTCGAAAAATAATGGCCCTTTTACATCTTTAAACATCCTTTTCACAAGATTTGCTCATCCTTGCTTGAAGATTTTTCCTATTTCAACATTTTTGAAGTAAATAACTAAAACTTTCAACTTATTGATTTTGAAAAATGTAGGTAGAAATCATGTTTGTTGATGATTTATTGGGATATTTTGAACAATATATATCATGTTTTATTGTAGGAGGTCACCTATTCCTAAAGATCTTTGTTAAAAATTTTCTCAAACCTTAACCCACCAAGTGTTTGACAAAATTCCTCAAAGAGATTTTTTTTTGGTTTTAGTGTTTTTCTAAGTGGTTAATAGTTTGTATGGCCCCAAGGAAGCGTTCTAGGACCTGTGCATCTTCTTCTAATCCATCTAGTGAGTTGGAGTCATCGTTAAGCACATGTTTTCAAGACTCACACACTCGGTATACTTTTAACTCATATTTTGCATCAAAACGTGTTTGGGAGGCTAGGAAAGTTGATATAGCTATGTTAGAGGCTATTAGTTTTGCTTATCTACCTACTTTACAAAATTGGGGGTGGATGGAATTTTAAGTATTTCTTCACTAACTTATTTAAATCTTGTTCGAGCTTTCTCTTCAAATGCCAAACTCGAACATGATGAGTCTAGCGATATCGTTACTGCCATCACCTCAGTTTTAATGGGAACTCCTATTTGCCTCACTCTCGAAGAGTTTGGCGATTATCTTCACTTACCTTTCGAAGGTTCCTTCGATGAAAAGGGGCATTTTGATCCCTCCCTTTTTATCCAGTCCAGATCGACATCCGAACTCAATCTCCATGATCTTGTCCTCCATTTAATTCTCACTTGGAACCTAAGACCTATCAAAAAGCATGTCAAGCTTTGAAACACCGATTATTGGTGGCTCGATTGTTTTAAATCCGATAGGCGTCCTGACCTTGCACTTATCTTGTTTAATGCACTTATCTTGTTTAATGACATTACGAAAGCTATTGGAAGGGGGATGAATACAAATATCACTCTTCCTCTTGGTACGTATTTTCCATACATTTTTAGGAAATTAGACATTAGCATCCATGGAGATACCCCCGTTTCTTCTAACCTACCTATTAGTTATGGGGCCCTACATCATGCGGGATATCATTTCGATGCTACCACCAACACTTGGATGAAACATGACCATCCGACGGATAATGAAGATGACAACATCGACACTGCTTTTGATGATATTCCGGTATCCGAGCCCATTGCTCCACCAGCTTCGTCTTCACATGTTGTTCAACCCTCCTCCGAGGTTAATAGTGCTATCCTCGATGCTATCCATTCCTTGAGCAACGACATTCGAGGTCTTAGGGAAGATGTTACTCTCATCTCTCGACTTTGGAGACGTAAATGGCATCTCTCTTAGCCTATTTCCTTTTGACGCCTCCTTTCTCCCCTCATCATGATGATTAGACCAGCTCTAAACTATACATTTCATTTTCATAACATTTGCACCTTTATTTTTATGTTTATGCCTATATCCTTTTATTTCACTTTATTGCTTTCTTTGTATTTTAAGATACAGTTTTTTTTAAATGCTCATTCAACTTTATCTATCTTTTGATGAGCTAACTTCTTTTCTCCTTAAGCTTTATTTGTCTTTTGATATAACAAAAAAGGGAAGAAGAAAATTTAAATTAAGGTAAATTGATTGATTACTCTTTGATGATAACTAAATGCAAATTTTTACGACCAAATTTTTTTCAAGTAAAAATGAATGCCAAATTGAATGACAAATTTTATTTTGGCCTCAAATTTAAAATGTCTTTTATTAAGGGGGAGCAATTATTTAAAAAAAAATACCAAATGTTTTGTTATATAAAAAAGGGAGAGATTGTTAAACTAAGCTTTATTTGATAAAATATTTTGATATAACAAATTAAAAGTGTTTTTGAATATAAGCTAATATTGACAAAATAATTTTTTAACTTGAAGTCTAAAAGATAAAACTTTGAAACAATTTTAAAATCAAGTGCAAATAATTTTAACCAAGCCAAAATGATTTCAATCATGTTAAAATCATTTTAAATGTTTTTTTCAAACAAGTCAAATTTGCTCCAAGACAAAAGGTATCAATACCTTTAGAAAAATCGAGACCAAAAAGACATTTTGTTTTTAGAAACCCTAAAAATTATCGATACCATGCTTTTGGGATACTTTTTGAAAAATAATCTATACCTTTCTTAAAAATGATACCAAAATAGTATTTTGTTTCTCATAAACCCTACAAAGTATCGATCCGGTATCAATACCTATTTCTGGAAGTACCGATAAAATATTTTTTAAGTACATATTATTTCAATCCAACGGTCGTTGAATTAGCATTTATGACAAAAAAATATCGATACCCTTTTTGGAGGTATCGATACTCGCAGTTGCAAGTGAAATAAATGCTTTGGTTTTACATCTCCAACGGCCATATTAACTTCACCAACAACCCCAACGGCTAAAAATCTATTAGGGGGTATAAATACCATCTTTCAAAGTCCTACAACATCCAAGAAAGCACTTTCAAGCAAAAATCATCAATCAAACAACCTTAGAGCTTAAATTTTCATTTTCTTCTTACATACACTTGTGAGCTTTATCTCTGTTCTCTTGCTCAAGTGTATCTCATTGTAGTTGTGCTTCAATTTGCAAACAATTTTATCTTGTAAGGATTGTTTCTTTGTTTGCTCATTTGTATCTCTTTGAGAGGGTTTGAAACTTAAGATTTAGGGTAAAAATCTTAAAGAGTTGTAAGGTTAAACCTTGTCCTCAAAGGTTGAACAAATTAGTGAATTTGGGAAAGTCCTTAGTGGTGGAAAGCTAAGGTAGTGGAGTAGGCAATTGGGGCTGAACCACTCTAAATTCTTTGTGTTCTTTGTTTCATTCTATCCTTTTCTTTCACCAAATTTTTTAAAGGTCAATTCACCCCCCTCTTGGCATTTTCAGTTTGCTTATCGAACTATCACATTTAAAAGAAGAAGGACACCTAATCATTTGTTGGCACATATACATATTATGTATAGTTGATAAAATAAATACTAAATATGGTTTTTTATTTTGAAAATAAATTAATAAAATAAATAAAACAATAATTTTTGCTTAAAATTTTTTGCCTTAATTTATTTTTAATCTCAAGAAAAGAAACGGAAAAGAAATGGAAAGAATTCTTTATTTTTTTCTCTTTGGTTTTTTGCAAAATTCTTCTTTATTTTGTTTCTTAAATTCCAAAATCATTACAAGGAAGAAAACATAGTTCATTTGGTGTAACACCCCCATACCCGACCCGATCGCCGAGTCAACGCATCAGGATGTCACATTTGTTGCCGAAGCAACTACTGGAAATTTCAGATCAATTTATCATATTATTTAATTAATGTTGATCATTAACTAATTATAGTAATAATTGAATTTACAATAGAACTAATTATGAGTTAAAGGAGCTCATTAAAACATATACAATTGATCAAAGGCCAAATTGTAAAGTTCATAAAGATTTTTGAACTGTTGTCGCAACGTTGGGGTTTCCACGTTGTGACATGGCGAACTTGTCATCGTGACGTCGTCTCCATTTTCTTACAAGTTCCACGCTTTATTTTTATTTATTTAATTTATATAATTACCTAAACCGTATTCAGATGTCATAACCGCCGCTTCATTTTACATATCATCCACTTACATCTATTTCTAATCTCAAGTCCTCATAAAAACATGATATTCAATCAAACATAACAAAGTTTATTAAATTAACACAAATATTAAAGTTTTACAAATAAGACCATTGGAGGACTTGCACTTGAAAAATTAGTTTACCCACTCTATGTATATGTCATATTTATTTCTAAATTGTGCCAATCAATTTAATTCTTCATAAAATTTTAACAAAGAATTCAATATCACATCAATTAACAATTATTTATTTATTATTTTATCAATTCGTTTAAAATATACTCACATGTATTAATGATTCCATCACCTACAACCATTTCGAAACATTTTAAATTCATCTACTATATATATATTCATATATTTTTTCCTCCTCCTCCTCTCCATTCCACATCCTTTATGTATATATTTGTTAAAATCTTTAGCTTTTAGTATATAACATGCTTATATGTAACATTATCAATAATTCCACTATTTACTTATGTGTTCATATCAAAGCTGTCCACTTGAGTCATAGTCACTAAATTATTTATATCTTGAGTTACAAAATTCAAAATTAAGATCCGCTTGATGTTTTTGAAACTAGAATCAAATATATTTTTTCCATAAAAATTTCAGAATTTATAATTTAGCTAATAAGTACAGTAAATTCTTCAAAATTTTCCCTGTTCTGCTGCTTGATAGCTTCGACCTTCCTTTACTAAAAATTAATTATCTCTTAGTACGGGGTATATATGATGTTTCTGTTTGCTTCTCTTGAAAATATACTCATTAATAATTTAAAAATATAAATTTAAACCCCTAATCATTTTTTTTACAATTTTTTATGATTTTCTAAAGTCAAAATAGGGGAACCCGAAATCAATCTAACCTTGTCTCACAAAAATTCATATATCTCATATTATGAAATTCTTTTTCTTACATCGTTTCTTCTGTGTAAAACTAGACTCAATAGGATTTAATTTCATGTTTTAATTAACCTCTAATTCAATTTCTACAATTTTTGGTGAATTTTCAAAGTTAGACTACTGCTGCTGTCCAAAACTATTTTAGTGCAAAATGTTGATAACCAAGTTTATAACACCCTCCTTTCCTCTTTCTACAATATTTCCTATCACTTCCTCTTATTTCCCTTCACTAACATATTAAGAACATAAAACTTTATATAAGAAAACTCTATTTTAACATCATTTTCATTCTTTTCCAATAATATCAAACTTAAAAATATATTGAAATCTTGATGTTCTTACATTATCCTATTGATTTCAAACTTTAACTTGATTTTCTCTCTCCTCCAACTTCCATTTTCTTGAATCCAAGGTGATTTTCTTGTTCTCCATAGTCTCCTTATCACTTTTCTCTCTTGGTGATTACGAAAATTCCTTGAAATTCTAGGTGAAAATGGTGGATTTATGGTAGAAGGACCAAATTGTAAAGACAACAAAGTTTTCTTCTTCTCTCCCCCTCACTCACGTTGGAAAGATGGGAGGATCCTCTCTTTTTTTCTTTTTTTATTCATCTTTCTCTCCTTTTATACTAGCTATTTATAATAAAATATTAGTAAAATATCTCATTAAAATATTAATAAAGTAATATTTAACTAATTAAATAATTATAAAATATTATCAAAATATCTCTAATATCATCATTGCCTTCTAGAGTTCTCTCTTTTTAATTGACCATTTTGCCCTTTATGATCTTTTAAAATTCCATCCTTGAATCATCACTTAATTTGGTAAAATTGTAATTTAGTCTATTAAACTTTTTTTTCTATTTTTTTCGCTTATTCAATTTGGTCCCTATTAATCCATTTTCCTTAATTTCTAGATCCTTCTACCTTTAAGATATTTGCACTAAATAGCCTTTCACTTCAACTTTTTCATATTTATACTTATGCCACAAAACTTTTCACATATTTACAATTTTAGTCCATTCCTTAATTTAATACATTATGTCTTGCTTCTTGATTTAACTTTCTTTTGATATCTTGCAACTTTCATTTTCGTTGATCTTATACCTTTTTTTTTCGCTAAGATTTTATCTCATATTATTTACTACAAAGGGGGTTTTGAGGATGTTACATTTGGTCTTGTGGAAATCTCATTTGATTTGTGATAAAATTGAAATCAACATTTGAAACTATTCAGAAATAAATTCCCATTTTTTAATTCAATTTATTTTGAGTTTTAGAAATCATTGGTTTTTTTTTTAATTGAAAACCCACAAATTAATTTGTTTGTTTGTTCTATTATTAGCTACAAAATTAAATTATAATATGAAAATTTTATTAATCACACAATTCAAGTACAAAGCAACACATTATACACATGAATACATTTTATTCATTTTAATCTTTATACATCCTAATATCTAAAATGCTCATTTCTCACAATTTACCCGATCAAATTTTTTATAAATATAGTACATTACCCTCTTACAAGTATTATTTATTATTAACCCTCAAATTTTTATTCTTTACAAATAAAACCCTTAACCAAATAATTTAAACTTGATTTTAACTTATACACTACCATCTATCACATTTATAACATGATCTTACTTGATTTATTTAGCCCATTTCATACATAAATCTTAAGCTTCCTACATAAAAAATTTAAAGCTTTTTAACAATAAAACCCAAACTAAAATCTTTTCTTCGCTGATGACTTGATACTTTTTGGTCATGATGATGATAGTCAAGCTCGGGTCATTAAAAGCATTCTGGATGAGTTTTGTGACTATTCAGGGCATCAGATCAATTTGAAAAAGACAAATATCTTCTTTTCAAAAAGTGTGGACGACAGCTTTGGGAGACGTATAAGTGGTTTTTTTGGTTTTCAAAAAGTTACAAATTTGGGATATTATCTTGGTGTGCCTCTTTTTTGTGACAAGGTTACTAGCAGCACTCTGCGTTTCGTGGTGGAAAGGGTGCGTAGTAAATTGTCTAGCTGGGATGCTAGTCAACTCTCTTTAGCTAGTAGGGTTACTTTGGTGCAATCTGTTCTTCTCTCGATTCCCAGTTATTTCATGCAGACGATGATGGTTCCCAAAGGTGTTTGCGATGAGATTGAGTGCATGGTTCGAAAATTTGTTTAGGGAGTTCATAATGGCAGCTCAAAGACGGCCTTGGTTAGTTGGGATTTGGTGTGCCAACCTAAGTCTCACAGAGGTCTTGGTGTCAGACAGTTGAAAGACCATAATACCTCATTCATGATGAAGGTTGGTTTTAACATCATTTCAAATTCCAATGCCTTCTGGATTCAGGTTCTTCGTTCGAAATATAGAGTCCCTAGTGGTTTACCAGAAGATTTATCAAGGGGTTGTTGTTCCTTTTTATGGAGATCCATTTCTAAGGTATGTCCCCTCATTTTTGAGAATCTGATTTGGTCAGTCGGGGACAGAAATAGTATCAAATGCTGGCAAAGACCCTTGGATTCCAAATTGTGGTCGCTTATTAAATTTTATTCCTTCCTCTACTAACCTTATTCTAGATTGTTCCCTTAGTAGTATGGTTACGAGTGATGGCTCTTGGAACTTGGACCTTTTTAGACTTTGGGTGCCAGAGGAGATCATCAACAAAATCATAGGTGTCCCACCACCGAATCCTTCGTCAGGTCCAGATAGAATTATTTGGAGAGCTACTTCAACTGGCTCCTTCTCTCTCAAAAGCGCTTATGGGAAGGTTTGTGAAAGCAGTTTCAATTTAAAAGAACGATTCTGGGAAATACCTTGGAAGTTTAAAGACCTTCATCAGATCTATTTTTTCATCTGGCTAGCTCTAAAGCAACATTTCCTTACAAATGCTGAAAGGGTAAGGCGAGGCTTTGGGAGTAGCAGTGCTTGTGGCCTTTGTGGACATGATTATGAGGATGTATTACATATACTCAGAGATTTTCATACTGCCAGAGGCATTTGGGATAAACTCATTCCACAGCAAAGTCTTTCTGAATTCTACACTAGATCTCTTCTCGTCTGGATAAAGAACAATTTTCAGAGTCATCTTTCTTCCTCTTTGAATAGAATTGATTGGCCATGTCTCTTTGGGAGTATCGTGTGGCGTATTTGGTAGAATCAAAATTTTTTATTTTCCAAGGCATTTCATGCAGTGTTGATGAGATCATTAAAATCTCATATAGTTGGGCAAAGCAATATTCCTCTGGTTTAAGGATTCCATCTCATAAAGCACAAAGTCATCTCTATAACTAGCCTTTATCTAATAGTTAGGTGAGTTTGAATACAGATAGTTCGGTTAGGTTTGAGAGGGCTTTGCAGCAGATGGTGGCTGTGTGAGGGATTATAATGGTGAGTGGATCATTAGGTTCACTAGATAGTTGGGTAATTGCATTTTATTGGAGGCAGAGCTTTAGGGGATACTGGACAGGTTAAACCTTATTTTGGATAGGCATTTTGAGAGTATCCTAATTCAAATAGATAATATTGAAGCTATTAATGTAATCATGGAAGATTCTTTGAAGGACTCTAATTCTGCCATAGTCAGGAGAATTCATCATATTCTGAAGAGGGTGAAGCAGTGAGAAATTCAACATATTCTCGGAGAAGATAACTTAATTACTGATAGCCTGAATAAGACAGTTCGTACTAGGAGACTAGGCTTAAGATTGTTTAAATATCCTCCTTTGAGGGTCTAAGTTTATTAGCTTTGTATCTTTATTTTATTCACAAAAAAAAAAGAATTCTACTAAATTTGGAAGAAATCTTACTAAATTAGTCATGAGAGGTCATGACAATGGTGAAAGCTTGGAGGAAATATTCTTTTCTTTGGTTTTGTACTTTAGTGGAATAAGAAAGATGAAAGAAAATTATCTTTCTCTTTCCTTCCACCATTTAATCATTAATAATAACATTTAGTTAATAGGATAATTAATAATCAATGGTTAAAATCTTAGCATGGTTAGCTTAGTGGAGTTTTATGGCCATGATCACATTAATTATCTAAACTAATTGAGTATTATTTTAATTGCTATTGTAACATTGACAAAATTATCACTTTAGGTCCTACCAATTTCTAAATCAATTCCTATTTGTTTTGGTCACTAAACAATTTAATTCCTACACTATTTATAAAAAAAATTATTAAATTAATTCCACTTAACGGTTCTATCTTAAAATTCTGGACCCAAAACGCAAATACTCAATTCAAATTTTCGACTAACTTGATTTACTAATTTTGACATTTAAATCGAATTTTCCAATGTCGTTGAAATCTTGATTGTTACAATTAAAGTAGTATACATTAATGTAATTAATACTTGTTATATGTACACCTACTTTAATCTATTCTTAACACAATGAATTTGAATTATATTAGCACCACTGAGTATTCAATACTCAACATACGGTTATGTTTGTTTTTGTGCGCAGGTACTGGACATGAGTAAACGTAGATTTTAAGTGGTCAAGCATCCAACTCAAAAACTCAACTCGAAACACACCTTATTACCTCTTTTGTATGTATATATGTGTTGGTGTTAAAATGACATGTATCTAGGTTGTTTTGGGCATGTTGTTTAAGTGGTCATTTTGGTATATTTAGTACTTGGCCTATAAGGTTTTATGAGATGAATTTTAAACTTTAATTAGTAGATAATTATGCTAGTTTATATAAGTTTGATTATGTGCATTAGTTGGTTAAATGATGATACATTGATGATTATAATTTGATAATGTTCGGTTGTGTTTGTATATGTTAAATTGATTGTCTTGTTTTGATACAAAGTTTAGGTATATTTAAGGTACCATTTGGCATCGTTTGATCACTTGAAAATGTGCATTTAAGGTTATTTTACCATTGAGTCTCGAGACAACGTAAACATGTCTCGAGACCATAAGAACAAAATTTACCTTATATTTTGACCTACATCTTAGTGTCTTGAGACTTGGCAAACTAGTCTCAAGATAATCCTATTTAAGCCTCGAGACAAGTAGCCTTTGTCTCGAGACAAGTAAACTTTGAAGCTAAATTAAGTTTTCCCAACTCCAGGTTTCGAGACAAGAACCCATTGTCTTAATACGTTCAAACGTTGAAGCTGAAATAAGTAAACCTACAACCATTCATCTTGTACTACCAATTGTTGTTCAAAATTAGTAGTCACTTCAATAGATTGATGTAAACAATGTCTTTCTACAAGGTTATCTTGATGAACAGTTTTATATGAGGCAACCATCAAGTTTTGAAGATCTAAATCATCCTGGCTATGTTTTTAAATTAAAAAAAGGTGATATAAGGACTCAAGAAGGCACCTCAACAATGGAACAAATAACTCACAAAATTTCTAAGAAAATTGGCTTCAAATAATTTGCCTGTGAAGATCCTTATTTGTCCGTGATGACTTTGGTATTTCAATTTTTCTACTTGTCTATGTAGATGAAATTATCATGACTAGTAGTAATTCAATTGTTGTCCAATAGGTTATTACTTTTATTTCACATAAATTTTCACTTAAAGAACTTCATCAAAATTTTTTCTTAGGGTTGAAGTAATACCAACTAAAAATGGTCTATTCTCATCAGAAAGCACATACATTTAGGATATCCTAAATGACATAGGGATGCAAGAAACAAAGGAGTTCTTACTCCCATGAGCTCCTCTCACCATTACAAGCTTCAAGATGAGTTTGACCATACTGATGCCACTATATACTGAAAAAACTATTGGGAAACTCTACTATCTTTCCTTTACAAGACCTGATAGTCTGTTTCTTGTGAACAAACTTTTTCAATTTATGCATGCTCCATCATACATACATTGGCAAGTAGTGAAACACATTTTTTGGTACTTGAAACAAACCTTCAGCTATGGTCTTCAGTTCACTTGTCATTTAGATCCGAATCTTTATATGTAATCAGATGTTGATCGGGCATGTGATCATACTAATCAAAAATCAGTTTTGTTCTTTATTTTGGTCCAAATCTAATAAGTTGTTCCTTAAAGAAACAATATGCAATTCCTCGCTCTTCCACTAAAGCTAAATATCAAGCAATCGCAAATGCTATCTCTAAAACTCTTTGGGTTATGAATCTGGTAAAATAGTTCAAACTTTCACTATCTCATCCTTCGAAAATCTTTTGTGAAAATCTAGTTGTGACATCTCACAGTCAACATCCGATTATGTATAGCAAAATGAAGCATCTTGAAGTGGATTTACATTTTGTTCGTCATCATGTTTAGAGAAAAATTTGGATATCACTCATATTTCTATGATCGATCAAATCGCCAACACACTTACAAAAGCACTACCCAAAGTAGCCTTCATGCATAACCTTAACAAGTTAGTTGTTGCTCGAAAACCCCAAACTTGAGGAGGCGTATTGCCTAACCAAGTCATGAGAAACCTAGATTTCTTATTTGAATTTTATGTTGGAAAAATCCAGTTTAGAAAATGATTTTCAATCATAATGAAAATTTAAAATTTTAAAAACCGAGTTGGTTTGTGATATTTATAGTAATAAATTTTTTCCCTAAAAGTACTTATGCTTTGTGTGAGATAGATATGCATCGTTCCTGACTTTCAACCGAACAACCTTCTCCGTTATCCACGTACCCCGAATTTGTAATTTATTTTATGAATAATTCTTAAATTAACTATACTCGAAAGTTCTTGCAACTAAAAAACTTTTTTCTTAGATTTAAACCACTTCACAAAGTGTCTCGTGGTGTTAACTTCTTGTAATAGTGTAGACTCTCTTCCCCATCATACATACTCATTTCATGAATGAGTCACAAGATTTTCCTTTTAACATGTTGCAATTAAACGAAGAAGATTTGATGAACGAAAGTTTTAAGGAAATTAAGAGTTGATGACCAAATATTTAAGTTTTTGTTTTAGATATTTAGAAATTAGGGATTTTAAGATCGATGAAAAAAAGTTGAGGAAAGAGCTTGGATTTCATGTTTTTATCATGTCTTTGTTATGTTTTTTCTTCATTATGTTTTTCGTTTATTATGATACATAAGAAAAGACATGAAAATTCATGTAAGGTTCTTTGTTGGAAAATGAACAATTTGACAAGATATAATAGTTTTAAAGTTAAAAAAGGCGAAAAATATGAAGCACTAATTTAATTATTGGTATAATGATAAATTTAACCCTTAAAGTTTATATTTTTTTGTCAATTTGGCCTTTATTCTTTTTTTTTTTAAAGTTAAATTTGACCCCAACCTTTTTAAAAGAAGCCACATTTAACCATCAATCTTTCAAAAAAACATTAAATTGTTATTTTTAATGAAAATACTGATTAAAATATTAAGCCTATGTTTTGTTTGAAAATGGGGAGAGGAAAAAGAAAGGAAAATAAGAAAATGGGTTGTTGGATAATTTAGGTTAAAGAAAGTAAGAGAAATTGAATATCTATTATTTTTCTTAGAAGTTAATTTGTTTTATGATAAGCTACAAAAATAGTCACTTATATATGATTTCAATTATGTTTTGGTTACTAAACTTTAAATTGTTATGAAATAGTCACTAATGTTATTAATTAATAATATTTTAGTCACTGTGCCGTTATTTAACATTAAAAGGGTTACGAAAGTCTGATGTGGCACAAATTGTGTTGTTAACTGCTGACATGGATTCCATGTCATCGCCCTATAATCTAATTTTTTTTAAAAAAATTAATTTTTTAATTTTACTTTATTTCTTTTTTCTTCTTCCTTTTTTTTTCTTTTTCCATATTTCTTATATTTTCCTTTCCTTTTTTTTTCTTTTTCTTTATCACCATCTTCATCTTACCAAGAACATTCACCATTATCATCTTCAACATCCGGCTCCTATCTTCAACCTACTAAACCTACTAACAACTCATGAACCAAGATCCTAAAACCACCAAAAATAGAACACAAATGTCAACAGCAACAAGACACCAAACCTATAAATTTGGACAATGGAGAGGAAAAGCTCGGTGAAGCTTTGGAGCTCCATTCGTAAATCCCAAGGGTGAAAGTGAAGCTTAAGAGTAGAGGAACAACATACAAAAAATGAGGGGTTGATCTGACAGTCGGGGAGGGTGATCGAAGAAAGCTAGGCCGCAACTTTGGTTTTAGATCTAGGGAAATCGGTAATGATTTTGAAGAAACAAAGGATAGATTTTAAAAGAGCATGAGAAAACAAGTTTGAAGGTGAAGTAAGATTTCGCCAACCACTGAAAATGACGGTCGGCGCGGTGACTCGATACCAGAGTTGCCAGATTCTGAGTTTTGATATGGAATAATCAGTAGGAATGATTAACAACAACCAACTGTTTAAATTTTTGTTATTTGAGTCAATGTAAAAACGTTGCGTTTTAAGTTTTAGTATTTTAATGAAAATGGTGCGTTGTGGGGAGGGAGTTAGTGTTGCGTCCAAAATGGTTCGTTTAAGTTAAATGACCGTTTAATGAAACGGTGCGACTTAGGAAACATTACTGTCACCTACTAGTGTGTCATTCCATTGCCTTTACTCACCCTTTTAATGCCCAATCAGGAAAGGGGAAGGCAGTTAAGAAATATAGCTTAGTTTTCTTTCTGTTTTGAGTTTTCTCCCTTGACAAAGGTATCAGAGCTTCAACGATCCTCATGGCCAATAATGGAGTCACCATGTGACTGCAAAAGGAGAAGGGCTTACTGCAACATGAATTGTCTCAACTGCAGGTGGAGTTAACACGAATCGATGCCAAACTAGATTCTTGTTTTAAGGACTTCCATGACAAGTTCAAAGGAGAAATTAGATCCGAGTTACAATCCCTTTTTGAGCAATATCTGGGGCAATCATCGATGAGTACTGCTGGCTTACCTCAAGACAAAGGCAAGGTTATCTTGGGGAGTCCTCCTATAACAGTCCATTTTTCAGTGGTGTCAGAAACAGTGGTTTTGGGACTACAAATCCAACGAGTGAGTTTGTAAATATCATTAATTAATATTTATGAGTCAAGTATAATATTAATGACATTTTGATTTAATAAATTTCATTAATTGATCATATAATCAAGTATTTGTGGTTGTCCTGAAAGTTAAGTGTTTTTGGAAAATGAGGTATTGGGACCTCGTTTCTTAAAATTGAGCTTGTAAATATTTACGGGGTTACTATTTAGGTATTGTCGAAACCATTTTTTTGTTTGAAAAATGGGCCGACTTTAAAAAAGAAAAACGGAGTCGCCACCAATCTTTTTTGAAGTGTGATTGGATCACCTTATAAAACATTTGGTCTACGAATTTTAAGAAAACGGGTCCGGGAGTCGGTTACGCACGAGGAAGGATTAGCACCCTCGCAACGCCCAAAATTGGTACCTTATTGACTGATTAATGTCCTAGTATCGAAAAATTGGAAGAGATTTTAAAATACGAATCCTTTAAAAA
The DNA here is from genome assembly GCA_025698515.1 of Gossypium sturtianum. Classification (NCBI taxonomy): domain Eukaryota; kingdom Viridiplantae; phylum Streptophyta; class Magnoliopsida; order Malvales; family Malvaceae; genus Gossypium; species Gossypium sturtianum. Next base: position 136,756,655 of record CM046948.1, on the reverse strand, counting down.
ATGTTTGGATAATTCAAATCGGATATTGAAATTCTCTTGTTCCGAAAATATGAAACACCCTATCCAGCACGATAGGACACAATGTTTCAAAACCCTCGATACCAAGATCATTTCATGATTTCAAAATTTCATGCATTGCACTTTAAAAGGGTATTCCATTATTTGGCCAAACTAAAAACCGAAACCCAGCACGATTGGGCACGATTCCTTGAATTTCCGCACATGAAATATTGCCTTTATTTAAGAAAATCCGGTCAAAATCTCTGAAGGATATTTGGTCATTTGGACGAATAGAAAATCGAAACCCAGCACGATTGGGCACGACCTCTCGAACTTCCAAACACAAAACATTGCCTTATTTAAAAAATACGATCAAAATCTTTTAAAGGATATTTAGTCATCTAGACGAACGAAAAATCGAAACCTAGCACGATTGGGCACAATTTCTCGAACTTCCAAACACGAAATATCACTTTTGTGAAATCCTTTTTATGAGTTTTGGAAAAAAAATAAAAATGTTGAAATGCGATTCAAAATCATCGATCTACATGAAATGATAGGGACGAGAATAAACAGAACATAATAATAGTAAAAAAGTAATAAAAAAATATAATAAGAATGATAAATATAAGCATAACAATAATATGTATATATAAAAAAGTGACAAGAGAAAAAAATGGTAAAATAAAATAATTCTAATATAACTAATGAATATAGTAATAAGAAGAAGGGTAAATATAGTATTAAAATAATAAATATAACAATAGATTAATAACAACAATAGGCAAAAATAAAAATAATATTAATAAGAAAATAATAGTAATAATAAGTTTAAAATAAAAAAATTATATTAATAATAAAAATAGTAATAATATTAAAATAATAGTATTAATAAAAATTAGTAGTAGTAAAAAATATATATTGATAATAACAAAAAAAAATAATAGACATAATAATAATAGATAATAAAAAATCAAGGTAAACAATAATATATAATAATAGTAAATATAATAGAAAGAATATAATTATAATAATAATAATATGCATATAAAAAAATGGTAATGAAAATATTTAAAAATAATCAATTTAATGGTAAAATAGCACAATAATAAAAAAGGACTAAATTGGGTTAAAAACAGGAGCATTGGGGCAAATTTAAAATAAAAGAGAACTGATTTAAAAAAACTAAAAACACGGAAGGGCTTAACGCGCAAATAACCCATTTTTGAATAAAACGCGCGGATCCTCTTAGCCCATCGGGTCGGGTCGGATCGGACTAGCCCAAACGGCGCCGTTTTGGGGTTAATAATCCCCACCTGAAACGACGTCGTTTTCACTTCCTTTATAAACCCTTTTTTTCTCTCTTTTTTTTTCATTTCTGATGCTTTCTTCAAAAAAAAAATTTCCCTTCCCCTTTTTTTTTCTCAACTCTCTCTGGGAAGGAACCCGTTCCAATGAGGACCACCGCGCACACCGCCGCCGGATCTTGTGTCGCCACCACACCACTATACGGTGGAAAAAGGTAAAAATTCCCTCTTTTCCACTTTTTTTTTATATAATACCTATGTATATAGCTTAAAATAATGTAATAAAAATAAAATAAAAATAAAAACGGAAAATATTATAGGAAAACCGCTACTTAAAACGCAAAAAAAAAAGAAAATAAAAGAAAGGTAAACCTTTCTGCTTTCTTTGATTCTGTCTTTATGTATTTTGTAAAAAAAATGCTCTGTATTGCTTTCGTATCAAAAGACCTTCCCCCCCTTTTTACAATCTTTGTTTCGGCTTTTTATAGCCTTTTATTTTACACTTGACATCCCTATTTCGTAGGTTCGTGATGGAGAGGGACTCCTCACGTGGCTGTGGCGGACGTGGCTCTCGATGGTGGGGCGCGCACGCCTGGGCCGCTTTGCGGGGTTGCGCGCGTAAGTTACTTGCTAGGGTTTTTGCTGTGTGTTTTGTTGTTTTGGGCTTAGTGGGCTTAGGTTAATTTTGGGCCTCAGGAGTTTATTATTTTTGGACTATTTAAAAATTTTAGATTTTGGTTTGGATTTTATGGGCCCGGGCGAAATTTAGGCCCGACAGCTGCCCCTCTTTGCTCATTGTCGTGTAACGAGAATGGAGCAAAGACTTTAAGAGGGCCAATTTTGCCCGGTCTTTCTGAGTCTTGATTTCTTGATGCCTCCTTTCTTTAGGTAGTTTCGCTTTAACCCATTTCATCTTCAGAGGTATGAACTTTCGTTTCACTCTGCTCCACTACTGCTTATGATCTGTAATCTTCGATCTACTCCACTTTTACTCAGTGGAGATAAGATCTGCTATCTTCAGCCCGTTACCCTACTGCTTAGGGGATTAAGGCTCATCGTCATCGATCTGCTCCACTACTGCTTAGGGAGATAAGATCTGTAGTTTTCAACCTGTTACCCTACTGCTTAGGGGATTGAGGCTTATCGTCTTCGATCTGCTCCACTATTGCTTAGGGAGATAATATCTGTAATTTTCAACCTGTTACCCTACTGTTTAGGGGATTAAGGCTCATCGTCATTGATCTGTTCCACTACTGCTTAGGGAGATATGGTCCGTAATATTCAGTCTGCTTCATAGCCGATACATAGAGATAAGACTTGCTGTCTTCGATCTGCTCCACTTTTCGCCAAAGGAGATAAGATCTCATTATCTTCACTTGTTACCCTACCGCTTGAGGGGATTAAGGCTTATCGCCTTTGATATGCTCCACTCCGCCGCGGGATAAGATCTGTAATCCTCACCTGTTACCCTCCCGCTTGGGGATTAAGGCTCTCGCCTTCGATCTGCTCCACTCCCGCCAAAGGGATAAGATCTGTAATCTTCACTGTTACCCTACTACTTAGGGATTAAGGCTCCTCGCCTTCGATCCGCTTCCTCTCGCTTAGTGGGATAAGATCTGTAATCTTCAGCCTGTTACCCTACTGCTTAAGGGATTAAAGCTCCTTGTCTTCGATCGGTTCTACTCCGTCTTTGATCTTCTCCACTACTGCTCAGTGGAGATAAGATCTGCTATCTTCAGCATGTTACCCTACTACTTAGGGGATTAAGGTTTGTCGTCTTCGATCTGTTCCACTCCTGCTCAGTGGGATAAGATCTGTAATCTTCAGCCTGTTACCCTACTGCTTAGGGAATTAAGGCTCATTGTCTTCGATCTGTTACCCTACTGCTTAGGGAATTAAGATCTGTAATTTTCAGCCTGTTACCCTACTGCTTAGGGGATTAAGGCTCATCGTCTTCGATCTGTTACCCTACTGCTTAGGGAATTAAGATCTGTAATTTTTGGCCTGTTACCCTACTGCTTAGGGAATTAAGGCTCATCATCTTCGATCTGTTACCCTACTGCTTAGGGAATTAAGATCTGTAATTTTTGGCCTGTTACCCTACTGCTTAGAGGGTTAAGGCTCATCGTCTTCGATCTGTTACCCTACTGCTTAGGGAATTAAGATATGTAATTTTCAGCCTGTTACCCTACTACTTAGGGGGTTAAGGCTCATCGTCTTTGATCTGTTACCCTATTGCTTAGGGAATTAAGATCTGTAATTTTCGACCTGTTACCCTACTACTTAGGGGGTTAAGGCTCATCGTCTTCGATTTGTTACCCTACTGCTTAGGGAATTAAGATCTGTAATTTTTGGCCTGTTACCCTACTGCTTAGGGGGTTAAGGCTCATCATCTTCGATCTGTTACCCTACTGCTTAGGGAATTAAGATCTGTAATTTTTGACCTGTTACCCTACTGCTTATAGGGTTAAGGCTCACCGTCTTCGATCTGTTACCCTACTGCTTAGGGAATTAATCTGTAATTTTCGGCCTGTTACCCTACTGCTTAGGGGGTTAAGGCTCATCATCTTCGATCCGTTACCCTACCGCTTAGGAATTAAGATCTGTAATTTTTGGACCGTTACCCTACCGCTTAGGGGTTAAGGCTCATCGTCTTCGATCCGTTACCCTACCGCTTAGGAATTAAGATCTATAATTTTCGACTGTTACCCTACCGCTAGAGGGGTTAAGGCTCATCGTCTTTGATCTGCTACCCCCTCTACCGCTTAGGGAATTAAGATCTGTAATTTTTGGCCCGTTACCCTACCGCTTAGGGGTTAAGGCTTATCGCCTTTGATCTCGTTACCCTACCGCTTAGGGAATTAAGATCTGTAATTTTCACTGTTACCCTACTGCTTAGGGGGTTAAGGCTCATCGTCTTCGATCTGTTACCATACTGCTTAGGGAATTAAGATCTGTAATTTTTGGCCTGTTACCCTACTGCTTAGGGGGTTAAGGCTCATCATCTTCGATATGTTACCCTACTGCTTAGGGAATTAAGATCTGTAATTTTTGGCCTGTTACCCTACTGCTTAGGGGGTTAAGGCTCATCGTCTTCGATCTGTTACCCTACTACTTAGGGAATTAAGATCTGTAATTTTCAGCCTGTTACCCTACTGCTTAGGGGATTAAGGCTCATCATCTTCGATCTGTGACCCTACTGCTTAGGGAATTAAGATCTGTAATTTTTGGCCTGTTACCCTTCTGCTTAGGGGATTAAGGCTCATCGTCTTTTGTAACTCCCGTCAACTTTGTTACATTGTCCTCTGGGGAACCTACCTGTAGAATTGATTTCATGGGATCTATGCTTATGCCAATATGATTGGGATGTCATACTCCTAACCAATGTATTGCGAATGAATGGATGAATGCCAAATGTCATGAGCATGATCCAATGTTTAAATTTTTTGGGTTATCATTGCTCGCTGCTTATTAGGGTGATACCCCTGACAAATGTCTTCCTGTTCAGTTGAACTTCTAACAGAGAATCCAAAGATGTCGTCACTGCTTAAACTCTTATTTCAAGGGTTCCGAGCCCTTTAAGCCAGGTGAGTTCTAAATAATTGTCCTGTTTCGGATTCTTGTATTATTTAGAGATTTGTAGAGTAATATCCAGAACTTCTTTCATGAAAATATTAGTAGTTCATTGATCATTATTTCAATATACAATGCTTGAAAAAGAGATCATTACAATGGATAAGAAGGAAATTACTTAGGAGCATTGCTCGAAACAAACAAGTTAAGCAAAGATAACAAATGCAACCCAGAAGGAAATTTATTGGTAGTGTAAAATAAAATAGCAATGTAAGATGGAAACTAGGTGCCCTAGATATCGCAGCATGAGCTTCTCTGTTCAAACTTCTTGAGGACCATTTTAAGCTCAATGTGTGTTTAGGGGATCTGGAGTACTTTGTCGATGCCCCAAGACGAAACATACTTCCTCATTGTTAATTCAAGCCTGGCAAGACTACTGTATGTCCCATCATAATTTGATCATAATTTGAGCCGCCTTTTTCGGGTTTTCGACTCAAAGCCCATTTGGTCTCAAAGCGCCCTTTGCGGGTTTTCACCTTGGCCTCTCCTCTTTTTTTAAAAAAACTCAAGACGCCCCTTTTGCGGGTTTTCGCATCGGCCCATTTTCCTTCTTAAGCAAAGTGTTTCCTGACTGAGCTGCATTAACTGGGTTTGGCTGACTCTCACTGTCCATCTCGGATAGTACCAATGCTCCTCCAAAAAAGGCCTTCTTTTCAACATAAGGTCCTTCTCAATTAGGCATCCTCTTTCCTCTGAAGTCCTTTTGCATAGGGAGGATATTTTTCAATATCAAGTCTCCTTCATGGAACATTCTGGGGTGGACTTTTTGTTATAAGCCCGCATCGTTCGTTTCTGGTACATTTGACCATGACGGATGCCTCTTAACCTTTTTCCTCGATCAGATTCAGTTGACCATACCGAGATTGAACCCATTCCGCTTCATCAAACTTCAGCTCTGACAAAATCCGGAAAGAAGGAATTTTAACTTCGATGGGCGGGACTGCATCCATCCCATAAGCCAATGAGAAATATGTTGCCCCAGTGGAGGTCTTGACCAATATTCGAGAAACATAGAGGGTAAATGGTAACTTCTCTATGCCAATATTTACAAGTCTCAATCATTTTTCAAAATCTTTTTGGATAGTTTTTCTTTTCTTTTCTTTTTTTTTGTTCGAATTAGAATTTGAATTTGATGACTGGTAACTTGGCACATGAAGCGACCTTCACCCTCTTAGTGAAGTAATTGACAATCACGAAGATGAATTGGTGTCAACTAGATGCTTTCAACGAGATCGTCCCCATAACATCTATGCCCCCGTATAGGAAAAAAAATGGAGGAATCACATAAGTCTTGTCTTCCTCAATTTGGCTTTTACGGCATAACTGATGCAATCTCCCTTTCATGGTAGACCAGCAGTACCCGAACCTTATAATCGGCCTAGCTATCGGAAAACTCTTAGCATGTGCTTTTTCGAACACTCCATAGCCTCCTCGCGCCTAGGCATATCTTGATACGATCATGAAAAGACATCTTTGAATTCTTGGAATAACTTAATGATGTCTCGCTTCGTTTCTGTGGTGGGCAAGACTTCGATCTTCACTCCTTTCCTAGACTCGCAATGTCCACTGACCCTTTGTACGGTAGAGTCTATTTTCATCTTGTTATACCATCCTTAACAAATCAAAAGGTAAGTTATAATCTCTGATATCTTCAAAATCCTCAGATCCTTTTAGACCCATATCTCACTTAAAAAGGAGTCCGTAACAGCGTTGCTCATGTCTTGATATCTGGGTACCTATTATAGGTACGAAGGTAAATTCCAAAGAATAAACGATTCTAAGGATGACTTATTTGTATGGCACGATTATGAATGAAATGAGAGAAATAAAAAAAAAGTATTTGCCCGATATGAAACACAAAAATGCATTTTTTATTGAAAGTAAAGATGTTTGAACATGAGCCTATTTCACGAAAGATTCTTATTGTTTCTAGGCTTAAAACAACAAGTGTGTTTTGAACATTACTCTGTGTTAGCTCTAAAAACTACAGGAATTTCCTCCGCAGTCCAGTTGTTCAGAACACTTCCAGGCTGATAGGGGCGTATGCCCGCTAAATTTTCTTCCTTTGATCCCTCTTTAAATACGGCGTTGATGCTCACAGTTTTCAACATGTCTTCAGCCGTTTCTTTATTCATGTTCTCCAGTCCCGGATGGACAATTTCTTCCGATACGAATGCATTGGATATATAGGGAAAAGTCATTGATCCCCATTTGACCTCGGTGTTCTTCTCTACTGACTCTGCTCCTATGGTGCACTCGTTTTCTCCTTCAGGAGAGTCAAAGAACTCCAGCTCTTTGTTATCCATTAACCCTTGCACTAGGGCCCTGAATTCTCTACATTGCTGGATCTCATGGTCCTTCTTATTGTGGAACTCACAGTAGTTCCTCGCATCCTGGGATTTTCTCCCCAACTCTTGCGGAACTAGACCTCTTTTCCGCATTTCCTTCCAAACCTCTCTCAATGGGGCTCTTACTTCAGCAACATTCCGCTTGATTCTCCTCTTCATGGTCTCGACTATCGCATTTAGCCCTTTATCAGTATGACTAGGCAATGGATTTCCTACGACAGACGCATCATTAAACTTCACCATGCCCATTTTGATGAGCCTTTCGACTAACTTTTTGAAAGAGAAGCAATTCTCTATCGGGTGCCCCACTATCCCCGCATGGTATTCACATTGAGTGATTGCGTCATACCATTTAGGATATGGGGGTTGCAACGGTTTTGAGTAGACAGGGGCTACAACTTGCGCATCGAACAGAGTTTTATACAACTCTCTATACGTCACTGGTATGGGAGTAAACTGGAATTTCTCGGCATTCTGCCTCGTGTTGGGCTCCCGCCTTGGTGAGGCCTATTGGCATGTAGCTACCGCTCTCGGCTGACTGACAGTAACGGGTTTTGAATAACCCGATCTCACATTACCTACTTCATTTTCCCTTTTCTTCGGGGCTGATCTTCTCGTGCCCTCTCCAGCTTCTATTTTCCCGCACCTTATCGCGTTCTCTATCATTTCACCAGACATCACTATATCCGTGAAACTCTTAGTCGCGCTCCCTAACATATGATTGATGAAAGGTGCTTTCAGGGTATTAATCAAGAGCATGTCATTTCTTTTTCCAGCAGCGGTGGTTGGACTTGTGTAGCGACTTCCCTCCACCTCTGAGCATATTTCTTGAAACTTTCGCCCGACTTCTTCTCCATGTTTTGTAGCGTGATCCTGTCAGGCGCTATATCAGTCACATGGCCATAATGTTTCATGAAGGCCTGTGCTAAATCCTTTCATGATTTGATTTGAGTACAACTCAGCTGATTGTACCATTTTGCTGCAGCCCCAGTCAAGCTGTCCTAGAAACAGTGGATCAATAACTGGTCGTTGCTGACATATCCCGTCATTTTCCGACAGAACATTGTAATGTGGGCCTCAGGGCAGCTAGTCCCATTAAATTTTTTGAATTCTGGCATCTTGAACTTTGGTGGGAGTACCAGATCAGGGACCAAACTCAGCTTCTTAGCATCTACCTCGCATTGGTAATCAGCACTTTCCAATGCCCTGAACTTCTCCTCCAACCATTTGCATCGATCCTCAAACTCCTTTGGGAGCTCCGTCTTTACTTTTTCCCCTTCTGCTGCATCATCGAAGTCAGGGACCATAGGTTTTACCAAACTATCTCCGGGGTTGGAGCTCGAGCCTATCGGGAAGTTTACCGGTGCTGAGATACCAGATTGATACTGGGGTTTGATATTGACAGACACTTTTGGTGGTTGTACTTGGGAATTTACCGGGGCAAGGCCTGGAGGATAAGCAGAATCTTCATTATCATCTCCGGCATCGACCATAGGGCTATTTCCCTTATCAGGCCCTCCTGTCAATAATTGTGTTAACTGGCTCATCATGCTTTTCTGGGATTCCAGCATTTGATCCCTCATATCTTGCTGAATCTTAGCCAACTGTTCTTGCATCTGCGTTTGTAATTGGTCCTGCATCTCTTTCTGCATCTGTTCTAACCTCCCTAACCTTTGATCCATAACTTTCATTTTTCTTCGGGTGTAGTAGCGATGTTCCAGGGTAGCTATAATACGATCTCTAGTTAATAGGGTTCTTTTATGATAATTGATGCATATGATGCGATGTAATGCAAATGCATGAAATGCAATGCAAATGAATGAATGCAAAAAGAAAGAGAGGCGTCGATTCTGAATTCAATTCCATTAGAAGAACTTTTCTAAAAAATAAATTTCTTTACATAAAACGGATTACATATGCAGCTTCATCCTCAAAGTCCAGGTGAAGACATCAATCTTTTCTCATTGTGTTCACTTGGACTATATTTGGACGAACGCATTGTAACCCACTTTATCAAGAAATCTATTTTCTTTTGACAAACTCTTCTATTTAGCAATCGAATATAAATCAACACCTCCTTTCTATGATGATGAAATGCAATGTAGTTATAAACAAAAGAAAACACATTAGTGCAAGAAAAATAGGCAGCACAGAACACCTGTCCGGGTGACCACTCGGGTTTGGCGTAGCTTTATCTAGGGTAGGCTCCTAGGGCTGCTATATGCGGCTTGGTTCTAAAGGAAAGGTACCTGAACCAGCAGATTCCTCAATCCTCACCCATTATAGGCTCATACGGATCGAGTTCAGTTCAGGGGAATACATTTCCCTATGGCCATGCGGAGGTGAAGACCTCACGAAGACATAGGTACGGATGTATCCCGGAAGTAGTCCACTAGCCCATGCGGAGGTGAAAACCTCATGAAGGCATAGCTTCTCGCTCCCACTTAAAGGGTGTGACCACAACGATCATGCAATATGAATGCAGAAATATCCTACGAAACTCAAACCACACAAACAGATGACGCAACACGAGCTCATGCAATGAAAAAAATTGAAATCAAATTTTAATTTTCGATAAAAGGACGTTAATCAACCAATTTTACGGCTTGACTCTCTTATTGGTCCCCAGCGGAGTCGCCAAGTTGTCGAAACCATTTTTTTTGTTTGAAAAACGGGCCGGCTTTAAAAAAGAAAAACGGAGTCGCCACCAATCTTTTTTGAAGTGTGATTGGATCACCTTATAAAACATTTGGTCTACGAATTTTAAGAAAACGGGTCCGAGAGTTGGTTACGCACGAGGAAGGATTAGCACCCTCGCAACGCCCAAAATTGGTACCTTATTGACTGATTAATATCCTAGCATCGAAAAATTGGAAGAGATTTTAAAATACGAATCCTTTAAAAAATGTTTGGATAATTCAAATCGGATATCGAAATTCTCTTGTTCCGAAAATATGAAACACCCCATCCAGCACGATAGGACACAATGTTTCAAAACCCTCGATACCAAGATCATTTCATGATTTCCAAATTTCATGCATTGCACTTTAAAAGGGTATTCCATTATTTGGCCAAACTAAAAACCGAAACCCAGCACGATTGGGCACGATTCCTTGAATTTCCACACATGAAATATTGCCTTTATTTAAGAAAACCGGGTCAAAATCTCTGAAGGATATTTGGTCATTTGGACGAATAGAAAATCAAAACCCAGCACGATTGGGCACGACCTCTCGAACTTCCAAACACAAAACATTGCCTTATTTAAAAAATATGATCAAAATCTTTTAAAGGATATTTAGTCATCTAGATTTAACGAAAAATCGAAACCCAAAGACGATTGGGCACAATTTCTCGAACTTCCAAACACGAAATATCACTTTTGTGAAACCCTTTTATGAATTTTGGAAAAAAATAAAAATGTTGAAATGCGATTCAAAATCATCGATCTACATGAAATGATAGGGACGAGAATAAATGAGAACATAATAATAGTAAAAAGTAATAAAAAATATAATAAGAATGATAAATATAAGCATAACAATAATATGTATATATATAAAAAGTGACAAGAGAAAAAAATGGTAAAATAAAATAATACTAATATAACTAATGAATATAGTAATAAGAAGAAGGGTAAATATAGTATTAAAATAATAAATATAACAATAGATTAATAACAACAATAGGCAAAAATAAAAAATATTAATAAGAAAATAATAGTAATAATAAGTTTAAAATAAAAATTATATTAATAATAAAAATAGTAATAATATTAAAATAATAGTATTAATAAAAAGTAGTAGTAGTAAAAAAAATATATTGATAATAACAAAAAAAAATAGACATAATAATAATAGATAATAAAAAATCAAGGTAAACAATAATATATAATAATAGTAAATATAATAGAAAGAATATAATTATAATAATAATAATAATATGCATATAAAAAAAATGGTAATAAAAATATTTAAAAGTAATCAATTTAATGGTAAAATAGCACAATAATAAAAAAGGATTAAATTGGGTTAAAAACAGGAGCATTGGGGCAAATTTAAAATAAAAGAGAACTGATTTAAAAAAACTAAACACACGGAAGGGCTTAACGCGCAAATAGCCCATTTTCGAATAAAACGCGCGGATCCTCTTAGCCCATCGGGTCGGGTCGGATCGGACTAGTCCAAACGGCGCCGTTTTGGGGTTAATAATCCCCACCTGAAACGACGGCGTTTTCACTTCCTTTATAAACCTTTTTTTTCTCTTTTTTTTTCATTTCTGATGCTTTCTTCAAAAAAAAAAAGTTTCCTTCCCCTTTTTTTTCTCAACTCTCTCTGGGAAGGAACCCAGATTTCGGTGAGGGACCACCGCGGCGCTGCCGCCAGCACCGTGCACGGTGGCCGAAAAAGGTAAAAATTCCCTCTTTTCCTCTTTTTTTATATAATACCTATGTATATAGCTTAAAATAATGTAATAAAAATAAAATAAAAACGGAAAATATTATAGGGAAAACCGCTACGAAAACGCAAAAAGAAAAAGAAAATAAAAGAAAGGTAAACCTTTCTGCTTTCTTTGATTCTGTCTTTATGTATTTTGTAAAAAAAAAATGCTCTGTATTGCTTTCGTATCAAAAGACCTTCTCCCCCCTTTTTACAATCTTTGTTTCGGCTTTTTATAGCCTTTTATTTTACACTTGACATCCCTATTTTGTAGGTTCGTGATGGAGAGGGACTCCTCACGCGGCTGTGGCGGACGTGGCTCAGTGGTGGGGGCGCGCACATCTCGGGGGCTGCTGCGGGGGTTGCGGCGACAGAAGTTACTGCTAGGGTTCTGCTGTGTGTTTTGTTGTTTTGGGCTTAGTGGGCTTAGGTTAATTTTGGGCCTCAGGAGTTTATTATTTTTGGACTGTTTAAAAATTTTAGATTTTGGTTTGGACCTTATGGGCCCGGGCGAAATTTAGGCCCAACAGGTATGTGAAGGTTCGGTTCAAAAATTTTATTTTTTGGTTAGTTAATTAGTTAAAAAGGGCTAAATCGTAAAAGATGTAAAACTTAATTGTTAATGAATTAAAATGGTTAGATGTCTTAATTATTAAATGAGGGTGGATGTATATGGTAAATAGGCCATAGCAAGTTTAGATAGACGGTTTTGGGCTTTTAATTTGTTAAAATGCATGTTTGATAAAATGGTAAAGTTGTAATTAATTAAAATTAAACTTAAGTACAATAAAATAAAATAAACATCATCTTCTCTAAATGGTTCTTTTACCGAAAATTGAAAGAGAAAGCCATGGGAGAGTATTAAAAGGTTCGACCATTTGAGAAATTCTTGTATGTAAGTCTGTTTTAAACTGTTTCTTGTAATTTTTATGTTTTTGATATTGTTGCAACTAGGTCCAGTTAACCCGTATCTCCTTTTTTAAAACTGTTAAAAAATTTTATTTTTACATTAATGAATTTTAGTTGTTCTTGATATCAGATGAAAGATTTATAATCTAGGTTGTTGTTTAGGACTATTTTGTAAAAGAATTTTAGTTAGTTTTTAGTTAAAAGACTAATTTTATAAAATAATATAATTACATGGAATTCTTCTGAATTTTGAATAAATATGGGTTGTATTAGTTTAAAAAGAATTCAGTTAGCTTTGGAATTTATGAAATTTTGATTAAATTTGGAGTTTCGGGTTTATGGACTAAATTGAGAGAAATGTAAAAGTTTAGGGAAAATTTGTAAAAAGATAAAAACCTAAGGGTCATGCATATAAATGAGTTGATAATATTTTTGAATTTGATAAATTGAATTTAATTATTATATTTAGTTAAGAAACGGATCAATTGATTGATAAACGGGGGGAAAGGAAAAGTCAAGTAGTTATCATCGCGTGTGGATAGCTACCGTATTTTTGTAAGTTCATACCGTTTTCATTGATTATAATTCATTATTAAATGTTGTTAATTATATATTTTTTTTAAACTACTGAAATGAAATTTGGTCTATGTGAAATATACTGAATTCTGAAATAATTTCTATGGATCGAGTAAAAGTTTCATACATGAGATTTCTAACTGATTTTCTGTTCTGGATCGAGCTCTAGCATTTGTTGTAGACTCGGATATACATGTGACTCGGATATACATTTGTTCTAGATCGAGCTACCGTATTTTTGTAAGTTCATACCAGTATCCTTGATTATAATTCATTATTAAATGTTTTTAATGATATATATATTTTTAAACTACTGAAATGAAATTTGGTCTATGTGAAATATACTGAATTTTGAAATAATTTCGATAGATCGAGTAAAAATTTCATACATAAGATTTTTGACTGATTTCTTGTTTTGGATCGAGCTCCAGCATTTGTTGCGGACTCGGATATACATGTGACTCAGATTTATCCTGGATTGGTAATCCGTTGTCATTTTAAAGGTTTAGCCTGGACTGGTAATCTTACATGTATACCTAGCACTAGTCAAGCTAGTTTTCTGTGTTGTCATTGGTTTAGCCCGGACGGGTAACCTGAGACACTTACTCTATATTTGACTAGCTCATACGAGCAGAATTTGTTTCCGGACTTATGTATTGAATACTTTTACAAAGATCCATCAAAAGAATAAATTTTATTTGATACAGAACTGTTTCTTTGAAGTAAACAAATTGTGAACTCTGAGTATGCGTATGTTGAAATGGTTACTTACTAGGAATTGTTTAATCATGTTGTGTTAAGGTTAACACTTGGAAATGGTTATATGGAAATAATTATATGAAGTGTTATATGAAATGTTTACATGAATAGATATGTAAAAAGGGACTTTTGAAATGAACACTTAAAATGGAAACGTGAAATTGTTAAATGAATAAATGTTGAATGAATGGTATATCAAATGTGTTTACTTGTATATGTTCCATTGTTGAGCTTACTAACTTGTGGGACTTGTGATGTGTATAGGATTTGAATGCATTTATGAGCCTTTAATGAAATTAAGCATCAATTGTATGAATTGTGCCTATTTGGTAAGTTCATGTTTATGATTTATACGAACTTACTAAGCACTAGTTGCTTACGATATTTGTTTTCTTTTTCTGTAGATCATCGAAAAGTTCGACCGGTTGGAATCAAGTCGGAGCACAAACACACTATCCATCCTTCATCTCGGTAGAAGTTTTGGTTATTTTGATGTCGGGTTATAAATGGCATGTACTAGGAGCCTTTAAATTATTTTGTTTATAATGATGTTGTTTATAAGCTAGTTTGAGTAAGCTTTGTGATTATATATATATGTTTGGTATCTTTGGGTTGTGTGTGAGACTTCAAGTGCTTTTAGTTATTGTTAAGTTCCTATTGTGATTAACTTGAGATATGGTTAATAGTTGTGATGAAAAGGAGGAAATGACACAACTTTAAGGTAATGCTTTGTCAATATTGAGAATGTGTTTGTTTGGATGTTTATTTTATGGTACCAATGAGGGTACATTGGCTAGGCACTTAAGTTGATTGCTATTGGTGTACTATGGTGTGTTTGATGCAATTTAAATAGGTAAAAATGGTTAGAATTGGTTTGTCTTGGTTTTTCAGAAAGAGTTGATGAATTGGCTTGCATTAGGGGTCATTTTGGAAGTACACGGCCTGGGACACAGGTTGTCACACGGCCGTGTGCCACACACGGTCACCCCACATAGCCGTATGTCATTTTAATTTTAAGTGCAAGTTGGTCCACACGGTCTCAGTGAGTTACACGACCTTCCGACACAATTGTGTGACCTTACTTCAAATATACACACGAGCAGGCACACGAGCTGGAACATGACCGTCTGTCCCATATTTCAAATTAAACACGGTTAGCTACATGGCATGGGCTTTTTCACACGATCTGGCCACACGGCTGTAACAGTCCAGTTAGTACCCTAGTCGGAACAGTGGTTTTGGGACCACAAATCCGAGTCAGTAAAATATTTTAATATAATTTTCTATGTCTTTG
Source organism: Gossypium sturtianum (assembly GCA_025698515.1). Taxonomy (NCBI): domain Eukaryota; kingdom Viridiplantae; phylum Streptophyta; class Magnoliopsida; order Malvales; family Malvaceae; genus Gossypium; species Gossypium sturtianum. The sequence continues at coordinate 136,741,390 of CM046948.1, read as the reverse complement.
ATATGTGATTAAACATGTGTTAAAGTTCCGTAAGTTAATTTGTCCGTCTGTGTGCTTAATTTGAGAAAAGGGTTGAATTGCATTAAATGCAATATTTGCATGCTATTTGCTAAAGTACCTATGTGTTGTGGCTTTTAAATGTTGTGGCCTTATGAGGCAATTAATCCATTATCTAGTTGGTGGATGATTAAATGACAAAATAGCCTTATTGATTATTTGTCTTATATGCTAATAAAAAGGTTAAAATTGGAAATTGGTTATTAAGTTATATTTACATAAAATAAAGGCTTAAAAATAAGCCATTATCATCCATTGTTAACCGAAAATAGCAAAGAAAAAGAAAGGAGAAAGAAGCTAGGTTTCGGCTAGCTTTTGATTCAAATTCAAGGTATGTTTTTAATCGGTTTTTGATAATTTCTACGTTTCTGTAATCGTTGCTTCGTCTACTTCAAAACCCATGTCTTAATTTTGAGAATTGATAATGTTTTTGAGATGATTCTTTGATGAACTCGTGTGTTTTATGATGTTTGATGGTGAAAAATGAAAGATATGTGTTTGATTATCATAGTTTGTATTTCAAGTTTTGTTAAATTTGAGTATTTTTGACTCAATTGAGAAAATCGTATTTTGAGGGACTAATTTGAGAAATAAATGAAATATATGGACTTGTATGAGATACATGAATATTCGGCTAAGCATGGGTATATAGTACTTTTGTGTAATTTGTGATTTTGTGAATTAGGGACTAAATTATCCAAATGTGAAATGTGAGGGCTAATTTGCAAATTGCCCTAAATATGTGTTCTTTGATTGAAATGAATGAGTTAGTGAATAAAAGGGTGAAATTTGAATATGTATAGATCAAGAACCGAAGAAAACAGATTTAGATCGCAGGAAAGCGAAAGTAGTTGAATAACCGAATCTGATCAACTATCCAAATCCGAGGTAAGTTGATATACAAATAAATGTATTTGTATTGAATTATATATGTTCATATGATTATTGATAAGGATGAATGCACATAAGATGATGTATACATGAATTGCGAGATAGAATCGACATAGTGTCAACGTCCGAGAAGTCCCGTTTGAACCTAGGAATAGATAGGATAGTATATGTCATGACATAGGTGTCTGATATGTGATATCATGTAAGACCACATTTGGGACGTTGGCATTGATTCAAGATTTCGTGTAAGACCACGTCAGGGACGTTGGCATCGATATGAGATTTACGTGTAAGACCATGTCTGGGACATTGGCATCGTATTGATTCGAGTAAGACCCTGTCTGGGACAGTGGCATCGATATCTGGTTACATGTAAGACTACGTCTGGGACGTTGGCATTGTACGACTATTCCGATCACTCTGAGTATCCTATTAGATTTCGAACGGTTCAACGGGCAAGTCTGAGATACGAATGACTATATGGTTTGCATATCTGTTTCAGGTACGTCTGATAAATACACTTTGTGTGTATACGAAGGTAAGTATATTCATAAACTTACCTAGATGAGTTGTGTATTTGAATATGAAAATGTAAATGTGATACATGAATGGAAAAGCTATGAGCTAACAAGTATATGATGATATGCAAGATTGAAAGATGAATGGCTAAGTAAATGTGCCAAGAAGAATTATGGCTATGCAATTGAGCTATTAGTGAATTCGTATTGATTATATGTCATGAATGCTTAAATGTAAAGTTTATTTGTATATGGCTTACTAAGCTTTTGAAAGCTTACTCTGTGTGTGTTTGCTCTGTTTTAGAGATCGTCAAAGCTACTGAAGGCTCGGGGACCGTCGAGGATCGTCATCACACTACTCAAACTCATTTTGGTACCTTTTGGAAATGTATATACTAAGTATGGCATGTATAGGCTAGTGTTTTGGTATATATTTGAGATGTAAATAGCCATGTGATTTGGCTAGTTAATGTTGGTAATGTGCATGAGTAAATATAGTATTTGGTGCATGTTTTGGTATGACTTGATGGCAATGAAGTAGCCTTATGAATGGTAAGCTCATGAATGAATTGATGCCTTAGAGTTTTAATGAGGTTATGGTTGAATTATACTTGGATTTACATGAGAGTTGATTGTACAAATTAGCATGTTTAGAAATGAGGTTGAATGGAATAATATTATGACTATTTGGTGTGTTTTTGGTTGCCATTTGATTGTAGAAATAAGCTTGTTTATGCTTGTAGGTATGACCCTAGTGTGGGTGGCATATTGGCCTTGCAAAGGGCCTGTTATGCATACACGCTTGTGACACACGGGCGTGCCTATTGACCGTGGGATTAAGTCAATAGCTAGCCCAAATGTGCATGGCCATGGTACACGGACGTGCCTGGTAGCCGTTTGAATAAGTCAGTATCTAGATTAAGAGTACACGGCCATGGTACACGTGCCTGGTGGCCGTGGGGATAAGTCAGTATACATGCCTTGTTTTTGCACGGTCAGGACACATGGGTGTGTCTAGTAGCCGTGGGAGGCACACGGCCTGACTGCACGGGCGTGTGACCTCTACAGTGTTCAAAAAGTTTTAAATTTCTGAGAATTTTCGTATGTGTTAGGTTTAGTCCCGACCCTTCTCTAAAGCATGCTTAAGGTCTCGGTGATCTATCTAAGGGACATGTGATTGCAATTGATGACTTGTATTATGAAATATCTGTAAAAGTTTTTGATCTATCCGGTAATACCTTTAACCCTAATTCGGCGACGGATACGGGTTAGGGGTGTTACAACGGCCGTGTGACCCATGTTTCCAAAATTTTTAGATTTTTCTAAAATTTTCTATTTCATTTCAAATTAGTCCTTGAATGTTTCCAAACTATTTTTAAGGCTCTGTAGGTTCGATTTAAGGCCCGTAAAGGTATATATGCTACGAATGAATATTGGAATATAATGTTAATATTTTAAATTGATTAATTTTTCTATGTGATGCTAATTGTTTCAATTTGTTCTATAATACTCCGTAACCTTAATTCGACGACAGAGACAGGTTAGGGGGTGTTACACCTCCACCAGGGTCCCAAACAAAGGAAATCTTAGCTATGTCCCTAATGACAGACTTAGGGCATTTGGGAACTCTCTCTCAAGCCAGTACAATGGAGACAATAAGAAAGGCCCTTAAGTTGGTCTGCCCTTGATTCAATGGAATGGATTTTAGGGGTTGGTGGTCTAAGCTCGAGCAGTTCTTTAAGGCTGAGAATGTAGGGGATCATGCCAAGGTCAAGGTGGTAATGCTGCATTTGGGGGGTAAAACCTTTAATTGACACCACTTTTTTGCACAAAGGTAAGGTGGTCTACGTCAACTTACTTGGGAGGTGTATGCTCGGGGATTGAAAGAATGGTTTGGATCTAACACATTTTTAGACCCTATGGATGAGTTGGTTTCCTTCAAGTAGCTGGGCACAGTGGATCATTACCATGATAACTTTGTGAGTCTTCTTAACCAGTTGTATTTACCTGAGAATTGTGCACTGAGTATTTTTATTAGCAATCTTAAAATAGGAATTAGACAGTATCTAAGATTGTTTAAACCTAAGATTTTATTGGAGGGTTATCTGATTGCTCAACAAGTGAAAAGTATTGTGTCCAATACCCTAAAGAGAAGTGTTTCTGTAGGAGGAAGCACGGGTTATTCCAAGCCCATGTTCCCTAATGTTAAGGGGTACAATTCTATTGGAAGTCCTACAGTTCCAGAAGGGAACCCTTCTACAACCACTAGACACAAGACTCCTACCAAATCACTCTCTCAGTTTGAAATGGAAGAAAGGAGAAAAAATGGTTTGTGCTTCTGCCTCCAAGTAAACACCAGAGCATAAAAGAACAAGAAAATGAGGTTAATAGTCATTCATCTGAAGATTTCCAAGACTGGCCTAAGAAATTAGAACCTTTGGATTATGAGGTTGAGTTAGTTGCACTAGTTGTATGCTTACATTCCCTTAATAGATCTTAAGGCTACAATAGCATGAGACTGTCAGCTCGAATTAGCCAGTTGGAAATCAATATTCTTGTTGATTCTGGAAGTACACACAATTTTATGGACACCAAATTGATGAGAAGATTGAATCTACTAATAGAACAATCTTGCCAACTAATAGTGATGGTCACTAATGGGGTTAAGTTGTCCACTTAGGGACTGTACAAAGCTGTGTCTTGATAGGCACAAGGGTACAAGTTCATCACTGATTTCATGGCTCTTCCTGTCAATGGGTGTGATTTGGTTCTTAGTATTTAGTGGCTACTCTCACTAGGATCGATTACCTGGAATTTCTCTTCTCTGACCATGCAATATGAGTACCTGGGACAATCTTGTATCCTCCAAGGTATTCTTCTTGGTGGCCTTCAAATTCTATCTGGTCTTCAGTTGCCCAAGCGCCTTAGCATAATGGGGCATGGTCCCTGCCCTATGCTTCTCACTTCTAATACCCAAGCAGCTTTGACCTTACCTTCCCAGTCTTTACATAAGGATATCCAGATGCTTCTTGAATAATTTGAGGATGTCTTTCAACTACCTAAAGGGTTGCCTCCTATCAAGATGTATGATCACATGATACATTTATAGGATGAATCTCAAGTGGTTAAGGTGAGGTCCTATAGATACCCTGTTGTCTAAAAGACAGAAATAGAAAAGCTCATCTAGGAAATGTTGCAGGCTGGGATCATTAGGGACAACTTCAATCCCTTTGCATCACCAATTGTAATGGTGTAAAAAAAGGATGGTAGTTGGAGGTTGTGTGTGGACTATAGACAACTTAACCAACTCTATCAAATATAAGTGCCCAATACCTATCATAGAATAACTTCTTGATGAGCTGGGGCAAGCCACTTATTTCTCAAAGTTAGATCTAAGGTATGTCTATCATTAGATCAAAATATGGGAAATGGACATTCACAAGACAACATTTAGGACTCATGAGGGTCACTATGAGTTCCTAGTCATGCCATTTGGCCTGACTAATGCTCCATCAAGCTTTTAGTCTCTGATGAATGGGGTTTTCAAGCAATTGTTGAGTAGGTCAGTGTTAGTATTTTTTTGATGATATACTGGTCTACTCCACTGGTTGGTCAGAACATATGACTCATTTAAGGGAGGTATTGCATCTTTTGAGACAACACCAATTATTTTCTAGGAAGGGCAAGTGCAACTTTGGCACTACTCATGTGGAATACTATGGTCACATTATCTCTGGGGGTCAGTTTCCATGGATCCAGCAAAGGTTAAAGGAGTGCTCAATTGGCCAACACCTCAGTCAGTCAAGGACTTAAGGGGATTTCTAGGTCTATCAGGATACTATAGAAGATTCATAAGGCATTTTGGAGTTTTGGATAAGCCCTTAACCACTCTCTTAAGGAAAGATATGCCTTGGAAATGGTCTGACACCACCTAGGTAGCCTTTGAAAAACTCAAGCAAGCAGTTTGCTAAGCACCAGCTTTGGCCCTTCTAAACTTCTAAGAGGAGATTTGTGTGGACACGAATGCTTGTGGTCAAGGATTGGGAACAGTTTTGTAGCAGAAAGAGTGACCCATAGCCTTTTTCAGTAAGGGTTTAGGAGTCAGACACCAGGCTCTATCCATCTATGACAAGGAAATACTGACAGTGTTGCTAGTTGTAAAAAAATGGAACCCTTACCTGGTTGGGAGGCATTTTCACATAAGGGCAGACCACCAAAGTTTAAGATTCATTTCTATTAGATAGGCCATCACACCATATCAACAGAAATGGTAGCAAAACTGTTGGGATATCACTACACCATCACCTATAAGAAGGGAGCTCAGAACGCGGTGGTTGATGCTATCTAGGAGGCTTCATTCACATGATGGCCAGCTCCTTTAGTGTGTGGAGAGTATTTCTTAGTCTAAGGTATAAGGCCAAATTGTAGACTTCTACCTTACTGACACCACATTGCAACAGATCTTCCATGACCTTTAGCAGAAACCTCAACTACATCCAAACTATTCTTAGGATGGCAAGATTTTGAGAAGGAAAGGCAAAATGGTGGTGGGGTACAACCTCAACCTCAGGAGGACTCACTTTGAATTTTTCTATGGATGGGCTTTAGGGGGCATTCAAGAATTCATCCTACAAGGCATTGGATTTCAAGATTGCTTTACTGGAAAGGAATATCTAAGGATGTGAAGTAGTGGGTGAGAGAGTGTGATATATGTCAAAGATGCAAACATGATACTTCAACATCTCCAAGTTTGCTACAACCTCTCCCTATTCCTAAGTGTGCTTAGGAAGCCATTAGCATGGATTTTGTTAAAGGGCTACCCCTATCCAAAGGAAAAAATACCATACCGGTGGTGATTGACAGGCTAACAAAGTATGGTCATTTCTTAGCCTTATCACATCCTTTTACTACTCTCACAGTGGCCCTAAAATACTTGAATCATATCTATAAGTTGCATGGTGTCCCTAAGTGCATTGTTTCTGATAGGGATAAAGTTTTCATTAGCACATCCTGGCAGGCACTATTCAAGAAATTAGGCACCAAGCTCCATTTGTCCATTGCCTATCACCCTCAAATAAATGGTCAAACTAAAGTTTTAAATAGGTGTTTTAAGGGGTATTTTAGGTGTATGTCAGGGGAGAAGCCAACTAATTGGGTCCTATGGTTGCCACTAGCTAAATGGTGGTATACTACCACTTACCATTCAACCATACAGACCACTCCATGTAAAGCATTGTATGGTTAAGAACCTCCTCACCATATGCTCTATTTAGCTGGATCTTCTCAGGTAGCCACTGTGGATCGTAGTCTACAACAGAGGGAAGCAACTCGACAAATGTTGAGGTTCCATTTAAAAAAGGTCACATGAAAGAATGAAGCAGATGGTTGAGAAGAAGAGATTTGATAGGAAATTTTAAGTAGGGGATTTGGTCTACTTGAAGCTCCAACCCTACAGGCAGCATTCTATAAGAAATAGGGGAAATCAAAAGCTATCACAGTGGTATTTTGGTCCCTATCCAGTGGAAGCTAAGATCAGAAAGGTAGCTTACAAGCTGACTTTGCTTGCAAACGCTCGTATTCATCCTACCTTCCACGTATCTCAGCTCAAGAAACACATTGGCACAACACCTAACTCTTTTACATTGCCTTCTATAGATTTAGATGGCACCCTTGTTAAGGCACCGGTTAAGGTACTTAAAAGAAGAATGGTGAAAAAAGGAAACCAGGCAGCTACAGAAGTGTTAGTGGAATGGGCCAATACTTTCCTGGAGGATTCAACTTAGGAGAATCTGATTGATTTTCAGCAAAAGTATCTATCGTTTGATCCTTGATGGCAAGGATCGTGTTCGAGAGGAGAGTACTTGATATGGAATAATCAGCAACAACGGTTAACAACAACCAACTATTTAAATTTCTATTATTTGACTCAATGTAAAAACACTGAGTTTTGAGTCTTAGTATTTTAATGAAAACGGTGCGTTGTGGGTAGGGAGTTAGGGTCGTGTCCAAAACGGTTCGTTTAAGTTAAATGATTTTTTAATGAAACGACACAAATTAGGCAACATTACTGTCACTTGCCAGGTTGTCATTCTGAGACCGTTACTCACCCTTTTAATGCCCAATCAGGAAAGGGGAAGGCAGTTAAGAAATATAGCATAGTTTTCTTCTTTCTTCTCTCTGATTTCTCAATCCCTTTTCTCTGTATTTTCTTCTTCTTCCTTGATTCTTTCTATTTCAATTTTTCTCCCTTAACAGGTTTGGCTTTTAGTTTTACATAATTGGTAGAGCAATTGAGTTAGGGAGAGAACATGGAGAATAAAATAAAAAAGAAAGTGAAATGGAAAGAGAAAAAAGGGGGAAATGGAAGAGAAAAGGAAGAAAGTGGGTAGGCCCCACATGCATTGGAAAGAGAAAAAATTATTATATGTGTATATTATTTTCAAATATTAAATAGAAATTACGTGAATGACATGTCAGCCGTTAACGACACAATTTGTGTCATGTTAATACTGTTAACATTGAATCATGGTACAATGATTAAAATATTACAAATTGATAACGTTAGTGATTATTTCGTAAGAATTTAAAGTTTAATGGCCAAAACATAATTTAAATCATACATAATTTTTTTTTTTGTAGTTTACCCAATTTTTTATTTACTTCAGTTTAGGGAAAAAACCAGGGAAAGGAAAGTAAAACAAAATCAAACAAAATTTTAAGATGTAGAATATCTTTTTTGTCATCTATTTATCTTTATAAATAATGTTATAATTGTAAAAACTCATTGGAATTAACCTTTCCTTTTCTTTCCTTTCCACCGTTTATCCAAACAAAAATTGTTAAAGTTACTTAACTCTATGCTAAAAAAAATCACTTAACTCTCATTTCCTTCATTAATTTTAAGGTTAAATTTTTCTATTAGTCCTTATGCTTTGAGAAAATTATAAATTTAGTCCCTATGATTTTATTTGATCAATTTAATCCATGTACTTTTTGAAGTCACTTTTAGTCCTTACACTTTTTAAAATTTGAAATTTTAGTCCTCACCAAATAATAACAGTTAAATCTATTTGGTTAATTTTAATTACCAGTCTTGTACTATGTGTATAGTTATGGATTTAGTCCATTTTCTCCAATTTGATCTATGCCTTTTGAATTTTGAAATTTCAGTGTTAACGCAAATGGCAGTCGTTAATCCATTACTTGGATTTTTAGTGGATAATATGTGAAAATAATATGTTGACATGACATTACACATATGATAATATGTTTGATACATCAGATTTTAGAAATATTAGAACTTAATAAATTTAACATTTACTGTTTGGTGAGGATTGAAATTTTAAAATTTGGATAGTACAAGGACTTAAAAAGACCAAATAAAAGTACAAGGATCAAATCCATAACTTTTGCAAAGTAGAGGGACTAATGACAAAATTTAACCTAATTTAACTATACAAATAATATGTATTCATCTACCTTCTTTAGCTTTCCACTCTTTTACTTTCTTTTTCCATTACTACTTTTAATCTAAAGATAGTGTTAATTTTTAAACATAGCAACCCAAACAATAATCATTAAAAAATACATGTTGAGTGTGCCACGTATTTCAGTCAAATTTGAAAGATAATCCCCCAGTTAAACTTTGTTTATTTGCTTCAGCCGAACTCTGATTAGTATAGATTATTTTATTATTATTTGACCTACGAATTTAGCCTATAAATAGGCTCTTTTACAACCTTAGAAAATACACCCTTTAAAAAAAAATTAAAACTCATAATACTTTTGGAGAATTTTGTGTTTACGTTTTGAGAGTTCTTTGTTTTTGGGTTTCAGAGTTTAGTTTTTATCTTCATCTTTTGTACTCTTTGTTTTTTTGTCATTATAGTAAAATACACCCATGGTTTTTTATCCTCTTTAGAGGGGGTTGTTCCACGTTAAATTTGTGTGTTCAATTTCTTAATTTCTTCTGTTATTTTTTACTTGTTCGTTGCTTAATCAAATCGATCCCCAACAAGTGGTATCAAAGCTAGTTCAATTTTCGTAGATCAGCCCGTTCAGAGATGACAGCAGTAAGGTTTGACATTGAGAAGTTCGATGGTGTCACAAATTTTAATATGTGGCAAGTTTGGATGATGGAAATTCTAGTTCAGACTAGCCTGAAAAAGGTCGTTACCAGGAAAAAGCTTGAGAATCTAGATTAGACAAAATAGGAAGAGCTTAATGAAAAGGTCCTGTCTGCAATATAGTTGTGGCTCGCGAATAGGGTATTGTAGGAGGTATTGATGGAGAAAACCTTATCCGCCTTGTGGAAAAGGTTAGAAACTTTTTATGTGACTAAGTCTCTAGCTAACTGTTTAGTGTTGAAACAACGTCTATTTACGTTTCACATGAACGAAGGTGAGCTTCTTAGAGATCACATTAGTCAAAATATTACTTTTTTGAATGATTTAAAAAATGTTGAGGTTAAGATTGACGATGAAGATTGGGCTATGCTATTATTATGCTCTTTACCCTCTTCATACAAGTCTTTCAGGGAGGCCCTGATTTATGGCAGAGACAAACTCTTGTTCGAGGATGTGAAGAGTCATTTGTTGAGTAAAGGCAAACTCGACAATGAGTTTGGTTCGGATAGAAAGGCAGATAGGCAAGCTTCTGTTTGGGAACATCAAAGAAGTAAGACAAAAGGTGCCACCATTATAAGAAGTTAGGTCACATCAAAGCATATTGTTATAAACTGCGAAATAAAAGGGTTGCTGAGAGTAATGAGGAAGATGTAACTGGTGCTAATTTGACCGACAAAAGCGGTGATGATTTCTTATTAGTGTCAACAAGCGATAGCTCTAAGCTTACGTCCGAGTGGATTCTAGATTTGGGATGTTCTTTCTACATGTGTCCCAACAGAGAATGATTCTCCACATACAGTTCGGTTGAAGGTGGAGTTGTGTGTATGGGAAACGATTCATCCAATAAGGTAATCGGTATTGGTACTATTAAAATCAAGATAAACGATGGGACGATTAGGACACTCTCAGATGTCAGGTATGTACCTGATTTACGAAAGAATCTCATCTCCTTGAGTATTTTAGACTCGAAAGGTTGCAGAATCAACATCGATTCGAGCAACATTAAGGTGTCTCGTGGGGCTCTCATTTTGTCAAAAGGTAAAATGACATGCATTCTTTATATTCTGGAAGGTTCTATAGTGATTGGTGAAACCGGACGTCCCTTGTCCGTTACGGAGTCGAAGTCAACTCGTTTTGAGTGAAGGCAACTTAGTCATGGGAGGGAAAAAGGTATGACCATTTCGTTGAAGAGAGGTGCTCTTTTGGATGCAGGTTTTGAAAAGTTAATGCACTGTGTTCGTGAAAATCAGACCTAGGTTAGTTTTGATTTGGTAGTGTACAAGTCGAAGGCTAGAAGTCTTCCAACTTCTAAGCACAGATTCGACTCAGTTAATTTCTTACATAGTTCAACATAGGCCCGTGGCGGGCTTTGGCAAAGATGGCGTTGTGGAAATACGAGTCAAGGTGGAGATTTGTTGAATGTGCCACGTATTTCAGTCAAATTTCAAAGATAATCTCCCAGTTAAACTCTGTTTATTTGTTTCAATCGAACTCTGATTAGTCTAGATTATTTTATTATTTGACCTACGAATTTAGCCTATAAATAGGCTCTTTTACAACCTTAGAAAATACACCCGTTAAAAGATTAGAACTCATAACACTTTTGGGGAATTTTGTGTTTACATTTTGAGGGTTCTTTGTTTTCGGGTTTCGGGGTTTAGTTTTTATCTCTATCTTTTGAACTCTTTATTTTTTTTCCATTATAGTAAAATTATCTTTGCCCGCGGTTTTTTATCATTTTTGGAGGGGTTTTTTCACGTTAAATTTGTGTGTTCAATTTCTCAGTTTCTTCCGCTATTTTTTACTTGTTCGTTGCTTAATCAGGTCAATCCCCAACAATACACATGTACTTAGTGCTAAATTTTTGTCATGCCGACATGAAATACACGTAGGCTATCACACGAGTTGCCATGTCAACATTATTAAAAAGTTAATGTTTTAGTTAACATTTCTATTAAAAATATTTGACTTTTATTAAAAGTTTAATGACCACATTTAACTCAAAAATCAAATAAAGGTCAAATTACAAAAGATATAAATATTGAAAGTTAAATTTATTATTATACTTTAATTATTTAAGAAAAAAGTGAGGGCTAAAAATATTACACTACCTTAGAGAAACGACTGGGACTTGAAGAAATTGGGGAGAAGAAGCAAGGGAATTAGAAGTTAATTGAAAGGTAAAGTTTTTTTTAATTGTTTTTATATATTTTAATTAATAAACGAATTACAATTATTAAAGAAATTAGAATTTTTTTTAGTCAAAATTAAGATACTGATAGCAATAATTATTTCTCTCGTTACGAGTGTTTTTCAAAAAAATAAATTGATCATGAAATATACTTTATTTTTATAGGCAGAAATCGAACCTCAACCTCAAAATTAAGGGACGAGGCAAACAACTATTGCATCGCATCTCATGGTTAGATTTATTTTTTTTTTTTAAATATACCTGACACATTTAATTAGTTTTTTTAATATAATTAGCTGAAAATGTAAAATGGCTAAACTATTAATAGAGAACTTTTTGGGCAATGTATTTATGGGTTGTTAAGTAGCATACATCAACTTGATCCAAAAAAATAAATTAGATACTAAAATGGATGGAGCCGACAAGTTAGAGGAACCAAAAGTTAGATTAACCAAAATGAGAATACAGATTTTCAAATTAAACTTAGGGACTGTCAAAGAAAGCCAATCACCTGTTCTTTCTCCTCTTGCAATCAACAGCTAAGGACTTGCTTAATTCGTAAAGGCTTTTACAGCTTTTAAGGCTGGTGTATCTCAGACGAATTGCCCACTAAATCTGAGGGTTGATCTTGTTGACTTTGTACTGGTTGCATCTGAATATCTGATTTCTTTTTCTCCTTCACAATTACCTGTCTAGGCATCACTTCTAACAGGAAGCTTCCTCCATTCCAGACTGACGCAGAAACCTTCAGTATTTGGAAAATCACGTGGAATTTGTATGATAAGAAGATGGGGACAGTGAGTGCCATGGTTGCCACTGTAAAAATGGCTTGACATAGAATGTACATCAGGAATCGGTTTTGATCCCCAAGCAACCCACCTAAACGCCACCATATGTTATTTGCTTTCTTGGCCTTCTTCGAAAGTTCCCTATTATACAAACAAATCATCAGCTAGAACGAAGAGGAGCTGAAGCCAGGCAGCATAAATATATAAAACTATTGATGTGATGTAATGTAACAATAGAAACAATACCTGTAAGATGTCATGACTTCAGGATCTCTTAACAACCTCTGCCGACGTAGCACGTTGACAATGAGGAAGTAAAGAACTTGCCAGAGGGTATAAGCAGCTAATGGAACCCCAAACAGCCAAGTCCAAAGGTAAGCTTTGTCTTCTACGTAAGGCCACGAAATTCTATGAGATGTTCCTTCAGGATGCATGTCTTCGAAGGTCACTGGATTCCACCATCGGATTGTGAAAAAAACTATTCCTGAAAGCAAAAATGATCATATTTGGCACCAAGAACATTTGGACTAACTAAAAGAAACATTAGCTTGTCCCTCTTTCAACAGAAGCCTTGACTACCAACATCAGATGGTTGCCTTTTCCAGAAACACCTGCTTGGTTGCTCCAAAATTTGTGCAACACTTTCCTGCCGTATTCCCTGATTTTACTACTCACAATGACAATGCCATCAAAGGTAGAAACCATCGACACTTTTCACAGGTCGAGTAGGATTTCTCGTATCACAATAACAGAAAAATGATCTAGCTGCTGGGGTTGGTAGTTTCAGAATATACTTGAAACTAAGGTCATGGAATGTCTTTGGACTTCTATTGAAAAGCTGATGTTATCTCTAATTATTTTTCTTACAGGATGTGCAGAAACATGACCAAGTATAAAAGATTTTTCATTTTGTATGGCTGTTCTTCTGAACCGTTTATATGCTAGACTTTACATTTCATTTTTCTGTTATCCCTAATCAAAGATGTGAAGAAACATGACCAAATAAAATGTTGCTCCAACTTGTATACACTGTTCCTTAGAAGGGCTATATGCTAGATCACTTTTTGGACAAACAATGAGTCTTAGCTCTAAAAACAGATGAATCAAATTATCAAACCCTGCATAAGCAAACTATGAATTAGAACTCCTAGTTAAACAACATACTATCAAAATTTTACCGCAGGGCATGTCCTAAAAAGGGGGAAATTCCAGGTACTTGATATCTCAGCTTACTTGAACCTCCTTGAAGGCTGACGATTGATTCCATAGAGATGGCTCTCTGATTCAAGTCACGTCCACTTTTGGAGATTCAAGTTTGAGCAAGTACAAATCATTGAATGGGCAGAATCCGTCAAGGGATATTTGAATGATGATCAGCAATTTATTTATTAGGATATATACAACAGAAGTTTAGAATCTTGGTAGTAGGAAATTTTTTTCTGTCTGCCTATATGTACTACAGCAGATAATCCAGATAGTACATAAAAATATGAACATTCCATTGAGATTGTAAATGAACCTTATAGGTAGAATTTTTTAGTTGTTTTTATGAGCACGGCAAGTTTATATTACCTGTCAACAACTTCATAGTGCGATAAACTTAGCTATTGTTATCTTCCATATATGACAAGTATAAGTTCAAAATTGAATGTTTAACAACCTTGAAATCCCAAATCACCTCCTGTCCCCCCTTTCCTTCCATTTTGAAATTAAAATGAAAACAAAAATAACAAACTTGCTGTATCTAAAGTGCATTAGAAGTATAGCAAGAGCAAATAAGGAATCGCAAACATACCAGGTAAAAGATGTATAAGGACGCTAATAATTTTGTCAACAGAACTAAAAACCAAGCTACAACGCCAAACAATGAGTGCCCATGCTAGTGGCCCCTACAGGTAGAATCCAGAAGACTGAAGAAGTTAAAAACAAACCGTTCACCATGGTGATCTATCATGTATGTAAGAGACCAACTACCATAGTCTGTACCTCGGCGAATGAGAAGCAAACCAAGAAAAGCTTTTCATTATTTGGATAAAGAAGAAGATCAAACAAGAAGATTGTGTTGGCATAATAGCAGAAATCCTGACACGTAGAAATCCTAAATCTTCTTCAGTTTCTGCTAATTTTTTTTATAAATTCCTCAAGAATATGACCAAATCTCATAGAGATACAACTTACCAGAAGATAGTAATGCCATTTCTTAAAGCGGTAGTATATCCACCGAAGGGGAACGAAGATGACATAGAACAAACAGTACACATAAGGAATATCTTGTGGCCCTAAAGAAAATGAATGAACATATTTAATTGATTCCAGAGCCAACAATTTCTACAACCATTTCCATTAATTCAAGGCTGAGAGCGTACTCACTTGCTCCCAAGAGAAAGCAAAACCCTCCAAATCCAAGAACCCCCAAAAGATGAGTCACCTAAACATAAAAAAGTCCCAAAAAAAGGAAGGAAAAGGGAATCTAAAATTATAACTTCAGTTCCAATGTTCTTAATGACAAATCCATTTATCATACATTAATACCCGCAATTATATACATACGACAAACATAAACGTAAATCAAAGAAAGAACATTCAAACGATTACCTTGTTGATAAATCGTTCGTGTTCTTCAGCTTGTTTAGCAATCTTAACAGCATGTTTCGACAAAATCTTCTTCGTTTGAACCGCTTGTTTAGACAACATCTCCTTCGTTTTTGCTACTTTCTGTGTGACAAAGAGCAAATATAACACCAAATCATTAGAAAAACAACAGAAAATGATAAAACACAAATATTGATTCAAAATGGCCTAGAAAACGGAAAAGGATGCATGAAGGAATCGAACTCTGAATCGCGGTTTCCCCGTCCCGGGTGTATCCCCATTCACAATGATGTCCTCCCCGGGTTCATCACTGCTCGTCATCTTTTCCTCTTTTTCGGTTGTTAATTCTACACAAATTATAAATCGAATCAAATGAATGCCGAAGGGAAAAAGGTGGTGGATACGGGTCCCCTGTTAATATACATACAAACAATGAAACATATCACATCTTATCTTATTTAAACGTCGGGTTAATACTAATAATGACTTTAATAAGGCTAATTCTATGTATAGTCACCGTACTTATTGATTTATATGAATCTAGTCCTTCTGCTCAAAATTATCCTGTTTTTCGATTTCCTCATTGTCAGTCTTTCTTCTTTCGACTTCGTTTAAAAATAACAATTACATAAATTTAACTCTCAACCTTTTTACCGACTCTTTACTTTAATTAGCCTTCAATCTTTTTCTTTTTTTTTAGTTTTGTCAAATTAGACAAATTTTGTTGCAATTTAAAGATTGGGCCAAAAATAATATCAAATGCCGACATTACGACTAGGAGTGTAAATAAAACACTGATGCTCACAAGCTATTCGAGTTCAACTTGAAAAATTCAAACTCGAATTCGACAATTATCAAACCAAGCTCAAGCTATCAATTGAGCTAAGTTCAAGTTTAGTAATACTTAACTCAAACAGCTTGTAAGTCTTATCGAGCTTTTTTATATTTTTATATTATTAAATTATGTTATTGCCCTTTATATATATTATTAACCTTAAACTTAATTATTGAGTTGAACTTGATCACAAAAATTAATAAATAAGCTTAATCGAGCTCGAACTCGATTATATCTTAAATCGATCTTGAGCTCGACTACACACCTAATTGCAACTCATATGAAAGTCAAAGTGTATTTTATAATCGATGTGACATTGTTTTATCTTATATTAATTTAAAAGATTCAGAAATATCAACAACAAAAACTCTTCAAAATTAAAATATATTTAACTTAAAAAGTACATAAAATTGATCCTTTTACGGTTGCAAATTTACTCATTTTATAATCAAATGATGTGGCAAATGCAAGTGCGAATGTGTATTGCCACATAACAACCAAATAATTACGTATAAATTACAAAAGAAAAAAAGAAAGTCGCTTTATTATTTTAAAATGGATTTAACACAAAAGCGTTTTTCAAATGATTGAAAAGGAGTAATTCGATTAGTAGAGGCATCAATTTTGGAGTATTTTTAAGTTTTTATTTTTCTAATTTTTTAAATTTGAATACTTCTTTTCGTAAATTTTGACAAAATTTTAATAAAATTTTTATAATCCTCTAATATTTTTATTTTAAAAAAAATTTAATTTATTTATTAACATGACACATAAAATAAATAGTGTCACATCAATTATGAAATACACGTAGATCATCACACAAGTTGTTGTGTATCTAACAATTTGTCAAATTTATAACCAAATTCGTCTAATTTAACACAACATAAAAGGTGGAGGACTAATTACAACAAATAAAAAAAAACTATCAAAGATGATGGGTAAATTTGTGATTATGTCTGATTTCCAAAGAGAGTTAAGGAAAGAAACTATCCACAGACTGAAAACTAGCGATTAAAAAAAAGTAGATAGACCAATTTGAGGTAAATAGAAATAAGAAGAATAAATCTGCAGAAATTGATAATTGTAATTAACCCTGTAATGAACATCTAATCCAGATGAAGGTGATTATAATATAGAGGAGGTCAAGCACTTGGTGGACCCCTGGCCGCATAGGAGATGGTAACTTTACTTGACCGGCCCCCCATACTTTTTATTTTAAAAGGAAATATTTAATTAAAACTTAGAATATATAATGTTGCACAAAAACCATGTCTCTTTATGTATGTTATATGGCTGCTAAATTGTTCTTATTATTGTACTACATGAATTGAGTATTAAATTAAATTTTTTAAATTCTAGTTTAAAAATAATAAATGTTGTTTTATTAAAATAATTTAAATCAATTGAATTTAACTCAAAAAAAAAAAGAAATTCCGAAAGGCGGACATTACAACTTAGCAATTAGTACATGGAGCCGAGATAAAAGTTGTCAGTAAACCATTGGGTTTTAAAATGCAACATGGATCCGTGGATCTAATGTGGAAAGTTGTAGGATAGGGCAGATGGTTCTGATCGCCTCCAAATTTGTCACGTGATGGATGATGCTTTGCTAATCTCAGCCCTCATCTCTAATCTAATTTTTATTAATATACATTTATCTCCAGCTTTTTTCAATCATTGTTCCTCATCGAGAAATAACTTTCTTGATTTCATCACGAAAACAATGTTTTATATATATATATATATATATATGTATATATATATATATTATTTTTTCAATTAAATAAATATTTTATAAAATTAATAGATTATAATGAAATATATAAAATGTTTATAAAATTAAAATATATGTTCCACATTAATTGTTATAAAATATTGTAGCACTAATTAATTAAATTAAAAATATAGAAAAGAGTGGAGGATAAGTTATCGGACTCGCTCCGATAGATACATTGAGAAATTTTATCCTCTTTGGAGGAGTTTTTTCACGTTAAATTTGTGTGTCCAATTTCTCAATTTATTCCGCTACTTTTACTTGTTCGTTGCTTAATCGGGTTGATCCTAACAAGTGGTATCAGAGCTAGTTCAATTTTCATAGATCAGCCCATTCAGATATTTCAACAACAAAGTTTGAAATTGAGAAGTTCGATGGTGAGACAAATTTCAATCTGTGGCAAGTTCGGATGATGGCAATTCTAGTTCAAACCGGCTTGAAAAAGGTTGTTACCGGGAAAAAGCTTGAGAATCTAAATCAAACAGAATGGGAAGAGCTTGATGAAAAGGCCTTGTCTGCAATCCAGTTGTGCCTCGCGAATACGGTATTGCAGGAGGTATTGATGGAGAAAACCTCATCTGCCTTATGGAAAAGGTTAGAAACTCTTTATGCGACTAAGTCTCTGCTAACTGTTTAGTGTTGAAACAACGCTCTATTTACGTTTCGCATGAACGAAGGTGAGCTTCTTAGAGATCACATCACCAATTCATTACTCTTTTAAATGATTTAAAGAATGTTAAGGTTCATATTGACGATGAAGATCAAAGCTATGCTATTATTGTGCTCTTTACCCCCTTCATACAAGTCTTTCGTGAAACCCCGATTTATGGCGAGACAAACTCTCATTCGAAGATGTGAAGGGTCATTTGTTGAGTAGAGACAAACTTGACAATGAGCTTCATTTGGATAGCAAGGCGATAGGCAAGCTTCCGCTTTGATAGCATCAAAGAAACGAGACAAAAGGTGTCGCTTGTATTGTAAAAGTTAGGTCACGTCAAAGCATCGTTATAAACTGCGAAAGAAAAGAGCTGCTGAGAGTAACGAGAAAGATGTAGCTGGTGCTAATTTGGCCGATGAAAGCGGTGATGATTTCTTGTTAGTGTCAACGAGCGATAACTACAAGCTCACGTCTGAGTGGATCCTAGATTCGGGATGTTCTTTCCACATGTGTCCCAATAGAGAATGGTTCTCCACATACAGTTCGGTTGAAGGTGGAGTTGTGTGCATGGGAAACGACTCATCTAGTAAGGTAATTGGTATTGGTACCGTTAAAATTAGGATACACGATGGGACGATTAGGACACTCTCAGATGTCAGGTATGTACCTGATTTACGAAAGAATCTCATCTCCTTGAGTATTTTAGACTTAAAAGGATGCAGAATCAACATCGAGTCGAGGCATTAAAGTATCTCGTGGAGCTCGTTTTGTTAAAAGGTAAAAGAACTGCGATCTCTATATTCTGGAAGGTTCTACGGTGGATCGGTGAAATCGGACGTCCTCGTCCGATTCTGAGTCGAAGTCAACTCATTTAGAGCGGAGGCAACTTGGTCATAGGAGGGAAAAAGGTATGACCGTTTTGTTGAAGAGAGGTTATCTTTTGGATACGAGTTTTGAAAAGTTAGAGCATCATGTTCGTGAAAATCAAACCCGAGTTAGTTTTGATTTGGCGGTGTACAAGTCGAAGGCTAGAAGTCTTCCGGTTTCTAAGCCACGATTCGACTCGCTTAATTCCCTGCATGGTTCAAGATAGGCTCGTGGTGGGCTTTGGCAAAGATGGCATTGTGGAAATATGAGTCAAGGTGGAGATTTGTTAATTATGACTCCTATTTCAGTCAAATTTGAGAAGTAATCTTCTAGTTAAACTCTGTTTATTTGTTTCAATCAAACACTGATTAGTTAGATTATTTTATTATTATTTGACCTATGAATTTAGCCTATAAATAGGCTCTTTTACAACCTTAGAAAATACACCCATTAGATATTAGAACTCATAACACATTTAGAGAATTTTGTGTTTACATTTTGAGGGTTCTTTATTTTCGGGTTTTCGGGGTTTAGTTTTTATCTCCATCTTTTGTACTCTTCGTTTCTGTTGCCATTATAGTAAAATTATCTTTGCCCGTGGTTTTTTATCCTCTTTGGAGGGGTTTTTCCAGGTTAAATTTGTGTGTCCAATTTCTCAATTTATTCCGCTACTTTTACTTGTTTGTTACTTAATCGGGTTGATCCTAACAAGAAATAATATATATATATATATTAAAGATATTTTAGATAATGTATAATGGCGGAGAGATTTTATATAAATTCGACTCCGAATTTTTTTTATTAGCTAAAAGATGCTTGATGAACAATTTTTTTTCTACTCACTAAAGCTGCAAATAGATCCAACTGGGGAGTGAAGTGTAACAATTTTTGGCATGGCTTTTGAGCGTTATTAAGGAATTCCTTACATTTCAGAGCATTTGAAACTCTCAAAATCTTCATATAATCGTCATATAATTCAATAAGCTCCTCAAAATCTTCAATATCATAGTAAAACTATAATACCCTTATCCAATCTATCAACCCACATGGATAACTGATATCACATTGATACTTCTTTGCATTTACAAAATTTCTTCATTGTAAACACATCACTTTGTACAACTTAAATAAATCCTTTAAAACCAATTTCACTATTTACACATTTTGAAATTATTTTGGAACCTTTCCCAAGTGAGTGAATGTGATGAACATTCAAAACAAGTTTTTAGTTGCTCTAAAGGCTTAAAACCCAAGCTTTTGCAAATCAAAGAATAAGGACCATACTTAGAACTAAAAGCATTTTAATACTTTTAATCATGAAATGATCATTTTCGAGGTTCTATAAGTCATTTTAAGCCTTCCCAAAGTCACAATACGAAATAAGAATGTTTGGATACTATTCGGGGGTCTTTTTAAGTATAAAACTCAGTTTTTGTAAATGCAAGGCAAATGTATCGGTACCCCTCCCCCATTGTATCAATACATGCTACTGGAATTGTAGCATTTTAGCTATTGACTTGGTTGTATCGATACGACCAAATCATGTTCCAAAGTTTTGATACAAGGATCCTCTAAAGTTAAAATTAGCTCAAAAACACCTCAATTCAACCCCAAACATCATTTTAGCTATTAGATTAGGGTTTTATCTTTTAATTTTCTTTGGTAAACACTTTTATTTGTTTCGATTCCAATTTCAATTATTAGCTATTATTCAATTGTTTGTGTTTTGTGCATCCAATCGTTAATCGCTCAACATCTGTTTTGGATTTACATTTCCACACTTACTCAATATCGACGGATCCACAAATTCTCCTTCTCTCTTCTATTCTTTTGAATATTTATTTTGATTGTTTGAAGTTAAATTAAGGATGATTGCATTTAGATCTATGGCTAACTTGTTGGATCTAGTGCCCTAAGTGTAGTATTTTCGTCTAAGTACACTTGTAATTTTTTCAAACAGATTGGTAAATAAAATTATTGATAATTTACATTAATATACTTTTAATCTCCTCAAATGATTTTTGCACGCAAAGAAAAATAGAAGCAAATATTTCTCATTGGTTGTCTATTGTTTAAATTGATATTAAGCGGTATTACGTGGTCGAATCATAGTATGAAAAGCAAATTGTATTAGTAGACGAACCTGAACATGTCCTTGGTCTAATCGAAAATGAACAAATCGATTGAAAGACTAATATGTTGTCTATCAATTCCAATTGGGGAGATGCCTTGTGTTAGGCATCGGGGCAGATGACTCCTAGAAGATAAAGACATAGATCTGACTGATTGGACTGACAGCACATCAGACAGGACCCAAGTAAAATAGATCCTAAATCCATTTATGGATTTATTCACTTGTGACATTCATAGTGTGGCATACCTAAATCCCGAGTGGATGATGGACTATGTATGCGTGACTCGTACACTCTGATATAAGTAAAAGTCTGAGTTCAAATATATAAGGAACCAAAAGCTGGTGCGTTGGGTGTATGACTTCTGCAGTATGTAACGTCATTCACAACAGCAGAATTCATAGCTTGAGACATGGGTAAATGATATTCTCTCGTTAGCATTACATGGTTGATGAAAAGTAAACGTAGCCATGGGTCGTTCGTCTTTGTGATGAATGACTTGATTACTATTTGATAGTAATTGACTTTTCATGAAGGAATATGTAATGGTTACCATGAGATAAAATAGGATCATATTGGGAGAGCAGATATTATCCCAAAGAGATCAAGGATATCCCATGAGGGTAACACACTTATGACAAGGTCATTGGACGAGCACTGAGTAGTTGCTTTCGTAATGGTATGTCGTTAGGGAGAGCTTAGTCATGATACTATAGTGGAATGACTTTGTAACTAAATGAGTTTATAATTAATAGGTGAAAAACCAGAACTTAATTATAAATCATTTGAGCCGTAATTACATATGTCCAATTAATCCCTCCGCTAGCTCGTTGAAACCAGAAATGAATTGCGTGTTTGAATAAAAATGAATAGAATGAATAAGAAATGAGAAATGAGAAACATTCAATAATTATTATGGTTTTTTTTTGAAATGGAAAAATGGAATCATTTGGAAATGAATGTAGGTTTCCAAAATAGAAATAGAAATGACTCATTTGCAATTCTATATGGATTACTTAAAAATGATCAAAAGAATGATTTTATGTTTTTGAGTTATTTTGAAGCCCGAAAATGAAAATAAATCATTCGATCACAGTGAACATGTTGAGTTGTGAAATATTAAACATATTTTCTTGAAATTTTATCAATCGTAAATTTTTTTAAAATTTTACTAGAGGTAAAATAGGGATGAGAAAATGTTTTAATATAGAATATTAAAGTTTACTTTGGGAAATACAAAAATCGAATCGGGTTGGATCACATTACAAAGCACTGGGTCAAAAGGCCTAGAAAGTACTCGTAATTGGACCCGATGTGAAAAAGGCATGAATTCCCATCATAATACATATGAGGGAAAACAAACCTTATTAGCCTCTCTCCCTCTCCTAGTTGGACTAGGAAGTTATTTTTCTATTTGAAATAAACCTCTACAATTCAACAAGGGTACTACCTTCTCTCCCTATAAATAGATGGCACCGGTAAAGTTATTAACACAACTTTGAGATATTGTTATTCTACCAAAAATAGAGAGAATTTATTCTCAACTATTACATATATTTTTTCGGAATAACAATTCTACCGGTTTCTATTAAGAAGAAAGAATTTTTGTTTTCACCCCAAAAGGAGAGAAAACTTTTTCTAGTTCTATGTTTCAATTCAATTGGTTCGAGCCCACACTCAAAGCAGTTCGTAGTACGAGAATAGCGGAGAATATCGAGAACAGCAAACATCCGCTAAGCTAAAAACACAGGTACGAGTTCGGTTAAGGTTTATTACTATAAATATCACAAACCGAGTCAATTTTCAAAATATTAATTCTCTGCTGTGCAAGAAAACCGTTTTCAAACTAGGATTTTTCCAACATAACTAAATTCCTAGGAAGATTAACGAGTGGATGTGTGATTAATTAACAAATGCTTTATGATTTATTTTAGAATTAGTTGGATCGAGTTGGGTAAAATTAAACCCTAGGATGACGACCCTAAGAAGTCATTTAGGTAGATAGGCCAGGAGGATAAGTCTAATGCACATCTCTCAACTTGTCTCGGTTTGAACTGTGAGGTCGGGAGATAAGTAGTTCTTACTGACTAGTTAATCTAGTTAGAGGCTAGGAGGTAATAACTAGGCTAATTACTGGCTAATTAGTAAAACCCAAATCAGTAGTTAATTATGAACACTAAAGCAAGTTAGTCTTCTGTTTGCTTAGTTGGTGATTTTTTTATTGTTTATTGTGTATTGTTATTTTGCATGTTTTATTTCAGAATAATTTTACTTATGATTTTTCGTACTATGATTTTTATTGATTATTGTCTAGACTTGTTAGTGTACGAATTAATTGCTATCTAATCAGGCCTCCCTTAGGTACGATCTTTAGAAGACTTTGTGTTCCGTTATAAAAACTATATTACAACTTGACTCGTATACTTGCGAACACTACTTCATTCCAAATCTTTAGTTGCAATATTTACACTCTTGAGATTCGCACGTTGAGAGGCAATCATTAGCCCGGACAAGTAACCTGATATTTATATTCAGCTCAGATGAGCAACTTGGTGTGGTGTAATTTACCCATGTATCCGAGTTCGTTTTATTAGGGTTCATCAGGTGAAACGATATAAATGAACTTGGAGAATTGAAAAGAGGATGAAATGGATTTGGTAATCAAATTGAATTTTCATTGAATGTGTAACAACTCGTTTTTCAATGGTGCCAGAAACGGTGGTTTCAAAACCCTATTTTTCGGTGATCAAGTCAGAAAATGTCAAATATTAATATATACTAGTCAATTATAGAGTTATATTGATTTTTGGTCTAGAAATTTTATTGAACGATTAGTAATTAAGGTTCAAAGACTAAATCGTAAAAATCGTAAAAGTTAATCAATATTGAATTTTATTTGATAAAAGGCTTAAATAGTCATTCTCCAAGGATTTGAATGGTAATTAAGCCATTATAAACCATGGTGGACGGTTGGTGGCTTTAAAATGGGTGAATATGTTTAAATTTTATTAGTTTATTTAGTTAACATAATAATAAAACATAATTAAAACTTAAAGTAAAAGAAATAAAACATTTCATTCATCTTCCTCACCCCTAAAACAGATTCTAAGAGGGAGAAGAATACCTATCTCACGTCCAAGCTTGGCCCTTCAATTGATCAATAATTAAATCAACCAAAAGATAAGCGCAGAAAAGGAAAAATTATGGAGTAGCCCCCGGAGTCATATTTGTTGTTATTTTGTTTAGGTAAGTTCATATGATATTTATTTCGATTAGTATTTGTTATATTTGTATTGTATATATATGTTACTTGTGATTGAGTTGTATAAAATAATGAGTTTGATATTGAATGACTAAATTGTGAAATAAGGTTTAGTTGATAAATGCAAGTGAATATGTAAATACAAATGGCCGTGTTACATGTATTTGAAGATGTTAAATGATTGAAATAGAACGAATATGAAATTAAAGCCCGTATAAACTTAGTAAATGATTAGGATACAAATGACATGTCATTAGGGTTTAAGAAGCAACAAATACTTTGTACCGGTGTCTAAAAAGTATCACGTACCTTGTACCGGTGTTGGATACCTTACTGATGGTTGAAATTCTGCATGTGTTGTGAATTCTCCACAGCTCGTGTGAGCAGCATCAAGTAAAAGTTAATGTCTCAATTCACAGCTCGTATGTATGAAATACTAAAGTTATATATATATATGCATGTATGTATGGTATTTGTTGTAATGAAGTAATCAAGTTGGTTGTGGTGCCAAATTGTGTAAAGTTGACAAGTTTTTAATCATGCTTATGTTATGTGATTTCATTATTTATAATGTTCAATCTTAAGGTAAGTTATATTGGTTTCTGTACGAACTTATTAAGTGTCCAAAAATGCTTACCATTGTCACATCCCGAAAATCAAGTTGGTAGAGTTGGGTATTAGGTTGTGGGCTCGAGAGAAAAATCAGGTTTAATATCATAGAAATTGAAATAGGATAAAATAATTAACTAAATAATAATGGTAATAATAAAATATTAAAATAAATATTGGGTTTAAAATTAGGTGTGAAAATTAGGATTAGGTGGTCGGTTATTAAATAACTTAAAACTAACTTTAAAAATAAAATCGGGTTTGAAAATTATTGAGGAAAAATGTGTTTTAATTAAACTAAGGACTGATTTGAAAAACAAGGGGAAACTGGGTGTTTTTAAAAGTCAAGTTTTCCTTTTTTTTAAAAAAATTGCTCATCTTCCTTCTTTAAAACCCCCACATCCCTTCCCTCCCATTTAGCTTCACATTCAAAAAAAATTTCCAAATTCAAATATGATATTTTCTCTCAAAATTAACTCATCCTTGGTGATTTCCTAACTATCCAAACACCTCAGCACCTTCCAATTTTAAAGAAAAATTATTAAATCCTCATCAAATTCGTCATTATTCTTCTCAGGTTCAACTTCAAATTAGCTCCACAACTTGTTGTTTTCTTCAAATTGAGGTAATTTCTTGACTTATTATGATTAGATTAAGGTTTTTGTTTTTCTAATTCAGAATTTAACTGAGTGTATTGAGAGTTTTTAAGATTTAAAGCTTTTTAATCAAATTATGGTTCAACAATGGTGAAATCCGAAATAATGAGTAAACCTATTATTTTTTATTGATTTCTAATCTATTTTTAACTAAATAGAATGTATTTGAACTCAATTTGATAGATCAATATCCAATTTTAATGAATTTCAAATTTCTCTCTTTTGTATGTTCATACAAGCTTGATTTTTCAGAAATTTTAAATTCGTAAGATTAGGTAAAATTAAAGGTTTATATTAGTAATAATAGGTTAAATAGGATGTTTAGAAACTTAATTAAGGTTTAGGAACAAAAATCGAGTGAGGAAACCTCATATTTCGGCAAAATGAGTTGATTTTTGGTACAAGAAAAGTGAGCTTAGAGTGGTGATTTTGCTATTGTTTTTTTTTTTTTTTAGTTTAACATTGTTAATAATGTGTTTTTAATGTATTTAATGTGAATGCAAAGTGTCGGACTTGTCGGGAGCTTCTACGAGCAAGGCAAAAGGGAAAGAAAAGCTCGCTTGAGATTGTTGTGCGCAATGTATCGACTAGGCGAGTGATTAGGATTGTAGATCTTAGGCACGATTCCTAAGGTTGAATAGGAGCTTAGGTTGGTCTAATCACCTAATCTAAGCTTCGAGAGTAAGTATTCTTACTTGATTTATGTACTATTAAATTCAATGCTTGTTTATCGTGATATGTGAACCATGTTAAATATTAAGCATGTGTTATGTGTAAATGAAAATGATTGATAAATGCTTGTTGGTTTTATGCGCACCTAAATAATTTAATATGATTATGGCTCTTTTGAGCAATTGTGATAGCATTTGAGAGTGCATTAAAAGTGTTGAGAAAGTGTTGTTAACAAGTGAAAGTTTGTATAAAACGGTGAGTGTATATGTGGATAAGTGGATATGTTGGCATTGTGATTATTTGGAACCATTGGATATCATTGGCATGCCATAGGATTGTGAGTACTAACCATTTTTATTATGTGTTAGGGTATTGTGGCCTGGATATAGCATTGGAGAGATAAGGGAATGTCGAGCATAGCTCCATTCACCATAGATAGCATGGTGTGTTTGGAGAGTGTTAGCATTCGTTCTACACTTATATGGAGATAGCGTATGACTTTATGAGTCATGGGGAGTGTTTGGAGATCCGTTTATCCAATGCATTACCGATTATATATATGTTCCATGTCACATTATGCCAATTTATCATTGTGTTTGCTTTGTGATATGTTTGATGTTATGCCATGGTTTCATGATTTAGTATATTTTCTTTCAAATACGGATTTTATGTATAATTGTGGCAATTCTTTGTGCACTCACTGAGCTTTACCAAGCTCACACTCCTTACTTTACCTTATAGATAAATAGTTCGCGGGTTAGCGAGGAAGGTGGAAAATCGGTGATCCATCATCGCAAGGCATTTTTTAGAGTATGTGTGTTGAGCTTTTAAACTCTGAAGTAAAGGAAATGTGGGTCGTTCCAAGGGTTTAGTACTAGAATTAGACTTAGACTTTTTTAAATAAAATTTTCAACGGGTTGTAAACAAACATTTCAGAATGTTTAATTTTTTGGGGGGATTTGAATATTTTAATTGTTTGTTTGATAGCTTGTCTGGATGGTTTTATTACTAGTTTAATGTGATGATAATCAAATGAACTAACGATTTTTTTGCAGCTAAGGGAGACCGCCAAGTATTAAGGTACGCCCTATACCTTCTGATTGTGTGAATGAAATAATTAATTTAGAAAAGCATGCACTTAGGACTAATTCCTATATGAAATATTCTGCAAATGTGTGGTGTGTATGGTTGGTTGGTGTGGTTCGTAAAGTTTTAAATGGAGAGTCACCTCGATGGCTAATGTGACATACGAAATTCGGGTCGGACCGTCCCGACCGATTTTGGAGTTTCACATCCATTGTTCTACTTTTCTTTTCTGTAGATCGCTTATTATTGAACGTGTCGAGTGGATCACATTGGAGCTTACACCATCCGCTTTTCAATTCAGTAGAATTTTGATCATTTTGGCTCAGTTATATGTGGCATGTATTTAGGTGGTTGTATAGGTTCAACTTGAATGGCTACATGTTTTATACATAGGTGTAATTGCATATATATGTTGATTTTGAAACTTATTGCCTTAGTCTCTATATGATATTTGGTATTAAGGATTGTAATAGTTATGACTGGTGTATAGTTGTTTTGGTATACCATAATTGTTAACATAAAGGGAAATTTGAATGTAGATAGTATGATGCTCCTAAGTGCATTTTGAAAATGGTATTGATGTGGAAATTATATGAGGTACATATAAGTCTTTGTTGTGGAATTAATGCAAAACTTGTACATTGTTGGTTTTGGTAATATGACCATTTATAGGTGGTTGGAATTTGATGTTTTGATTGCATATAGTGCATATATGTGGTTATAATCTAAATTGGCATGAGTTGGGATTAATTATTTGAGTTGATTCATGATATGTGATGGTGCCATTAAGGCATATTGATTAGATGATTATGGGGTTGATATGGTATGTTTTTGGATTGTTCTGAACATGTTTACCATTGGTTAAATTGTATTTTGAAGTTGTCTTTTTAGGTTGAAAATTGAAGCATGTACCAAATGACATATTTTGTATCACACGACCTGTCCGCATGGCTGTGTGTCACGCACGGGCTGGTGACACGGTCGTGTCTCCACTGGAAAATAGGAAGCTTTAGAAGCACACAGTTCTCGGTTGTCATTAGGCTGGCCACATGTCTGTGTGAGTACTGTAGATTTGGTCATTTAGTTTTTCACACAGTCTCAGTTGGTTACATGGCCCAACCACACGGTCATGTGAATTTTGTAGAAAAATATGTGTTTTAACCCACACGGCCTCAATGAGTTACATGGCCTAGATAAATAGTCGTGCGACTCAAGTTTTACACGATCACATTTTGTTACATGGCCTGGGCACACGACCGTGCGACCCTTGTTTCAAAAAATTTCCCTACTTTTTGAAAAGTTTTGAATTTGGTCCTTGTTCATTCCTAGGTCAAATTTATAGCTTTTGTAAGCTCATTTGAGACTTGAGAAAGGTTTAAAATAATATTGAATGCTTGATATGATTCAAGTTACTATAATTTGACTGTTAATTGTTCTATTTTGTACTGTAACTAGAGGTGTTCATGGGCCGGCCGGGCCGGTTCGCCGGGCTCAACTAAAAATTTAGGCCCATTCATCGGGCTCGAAAATTTGGGCCGGGCGGGCCTAAAAATGGGCCTAAAATTTTGCCTAAGCCCGACCCATATAAAAATGTTAAAACTGGCCCGGCCCACTACACCTATATTAAATTTTTTATATTATTTTATATATTTTTAAATATATATAATACATAAAAAATACTAAAAAATCAAAATAAATATTTCCCAACAAATTGAAAATAAATTTTTAAAAAATATGTAGACTTAAATAACACTAAGATAGATGTAACTTAACAAGCAAATACATCTAAAATAATAATAAAATTAACAAATGCCTTTAAAATAATAACAAAATTAACAATAAAATAAGTTTTATACAATATTCAATCAATAACAACAAAATAGTAGCAACATAATAGTAATATGGTAGCAAAATAGGGAGAAAACAACAAGAAAATAACATTCAAAAATAAAATAAAAATAGCAGATTTTTTGTCATTTAGTGAAGTCGGGCCGGGCCCGGGCCAAAAATACCTTACCCGAGGCCCGACCCATTTTTTAAAACGGGCCTTATTTTTTGCCCAAGCCCATTTTTCGGGCTTATATTTTTACCCAAACCCTCCCAAATTTCGGTCGGGTCTTTGGGCCGGGCCGGGCCACTCGACCCATGAACACCTCTAACTGTAACATTCCGTAACTCGATCTCGGTGATGGGAACGGGCCAGGGATGTTACAGAATGAATTTGGTTGTAATTGATGCTTTGATATAATTGATAGTGGAAAAAGGTGATTGTTTTTATTCATGTATGCTTGATATGGATTTATGATTTGTTAATTGAACATGCCATTGTGATAAGTATAAGAAAGTAATATAAATTGGTATGCTAAAGTTACATGTAACATTTGATGATCTTGTACATTATTTAAGCTCACCTTGTTGATGTTTGAATGCCTTGTACTAGCCAACATTATGCGAAACTAAAGTTTGCTTTTATGCTTAAATAAGAACAAGGCAAGTATAATATTTTTCAAATGAACTTACTAAGCATTCTATATGCTTACTTTAGTTGTTTCCTTCCCTTGTAGATCATTACCTTACAGAACTCCCAAGTCAGATTAGAGAGAAGCTCACACTATCATCAAATTGATAGAGGTATGCTCATTTTATCTATAATGTTACGGCATGTATATAGGATCAATATGTCATTTGAATTGTTAACATAATGTATGTACTAAGGATATGGTTTTGGTGATGTTTGTGTTTGCACTTTCTAGTTTATCATTTGGCTAAGTCGATGCTTGGTTTGAATATGATGAATGCCAATTGTACTTATGGACCTAAATTAGTTAAATACCTTAAGTTGTTAAATGAAGCATATGATCATGTAATGGTAGAAGTAGGGCTCGGAATATTGAAGTTCAATAGGTGATTAAGTTTTGTGAATCATGAATCGTAAAATGTGGTAATTGGTGATTTGGCCTGTCGAAACCATTTAAAAATTTGGTTTTAAAAAACGGGGATCGACTTTTGAAAACGAAAATGGGAGTTGCCACCAATCCTTTTTACTTAGGTGTGATTGGATCACCTTAAAAAAACGTTTTATTTCAAAATACTGATTTCGGTTTACGAAAAATAAGAAAAATGGGTTCGGGAGTCGGTTACGTATGAGAAAGGGTTAGCACCCTCATAACGCCCAAAAATTGGTACCTAATTGATAAAATCATGTCCTGATGTTTGAAATTTAAAAAGTTTAAAGTAAGATCCCTTATTAGAAGGAAAACCAAGACTTACCTATTTCAAAGAAATAAAAATACCACACCCAATAAGTTAGGATACAACATCTTATAACTTCGAAGCTAGGTGCATCTTTATTTTAGAAAATTCTTACCTCAAGACACAAAACATCACACCCAATAAGTTAGGGTACAACATTTTGAATTCCCAAAAATAAGTTTTTTATTTGAAATTGGTAAGCTTCAATTTTAAAAGTGAAGGGATATATAATATCTTAAGTTCTACGAGAAGAATCGAAACCCAATAAGTTAGGGCACAATTCTTATCGAAGTCCCCAAATGTCACATATCACCATTTAAAATATTAAAAAAATCTTTAATTTAAAAAGGTATTTTTATTAAAAAAAAATGGTTTGAGTAAGACATTATAATATACATGCCAATTCAACCTAATTACAAATGATGTTAACAATAAATAATCAATGATATAACATGAATAAATAAATAATAAGGAAAAACGCTAAAGCAATAATAAACAAATATAAAAATAATTAATAAAAATCATAATATAAAATAAATAATATAAAATAACTAATAATAATATATAAGGATTATACATAATATAAATAATTAGTAAATAATATGTATAATAATAACATATATATACATAATATATCAATCATAAAAATTATATATGTAATAAATAATATAAATAAAATAGGTTATATATCATAATAGATTTTATACAAAACAAAATTTTAAAACCAATATATAATATAATACTTAAAAATGTATAATATAATAAATAATATATAAATATTAAAATAATAATATATGATGATAATTAAATATATATATAAAGATAATACATAAAAATATATATAATAATTTTGAATAAAGATATTTAAAAAAATATAATATAAATAATATAAGTGAAACATGTTATAAAATATAAATAAATTTTATACAAGAATAAAATTTTAAAAATAATATATGATATAATATAATACTATATAATATAAAAATTTTAAAAACATATAATATAGTAATTAATATATAAAATAATATATAATGAAAATAATTTTGAACCACATAAAATAAATAATAATAATTAAATATATAAGGTTAATACATATAGAAATATATATATATTGTCGAAACCATTTTTAAAATTGATTTTTTTTAAACGGGGATCGACTTTTTAAAACAAAAATGGGAGTCGCCACCAATCCTTTTTTTACCTAGGTGTGATTGGATCACCTTGTAAAACATTTTAAAAAAACATTCAATTTTGGTCCACAAAAACAAGAAAACGGGTTCGGGAGTCGGTTACGTATGAGGAAAGGTTAGCACCCTCATAATGCCCAAAAATTGGTACCTAATCGATGAAATCATGTCCAAATGTTTGAAGTTTTAAAAGTGTTCAAAAATATAAACAAAACTTGAGATTTCTTTGTTCCGAGGGAATATAAACATCACATCCAGTACGTTAGGACATGATATTTAAAAACCTTCGTAATTAAAATCATCTCATGATTTATAAAACTTGTAAAAGGGTATTTAGTTATTTAGCCAAACGGAAAATCGCAACCCAGTACGTTAGGGCACTATTTCCTGAATTTCTAAATACCAAAACATTGCCTTATTTTAAAAACTTTTAAAAATATAATGGTTTTGCAAAAAATGGATTTTTATTTTAAACAATAATCATGTAACAACATTACATTTATCGAACATAAATATTAAAAGCAATTATAATATAGATAATATAAAATACAACTAAAATAACTACACTAGGGTAATCATAAAATAATAAATAAATAAAAGGGCATTGTGTAAACAAATAAGATACATAAAGCAATATACATAAAACAATTAAAAAAAAACTAAGCAAATATGAACTTTTCATGCAAGATTAAATGATGAATAATTTAGCAATGTATAAAAAATTTTAAGAAAAATATATAACACAATAATTAATATATAAAAAATATGTGATAATATTAAATAAAATAATAAATAATGAAAATATATGCCTATATATAATACATTAATTAGAAAATTATATGCATAATATAAATAATATAATTAAGATAGATTAGATAAATTTCATATAAAATAAAGTTTTATATAATGTAACATAATACTAATAAAAATATAATAATATATATATATTATTAAATAAGTAAAATAATATATATAATAATAAATAAATATAAAGATAGTAAAAAATATATATAAATTTATGCTATTAATAATAAATAAAATATTTTAATATAATATTAGAAAAAATTCGAAAAATAAATAAAGAAACCTGGACCAAATAACAATAGAAATAAACACAAAGGGGTCAAATTATAAATAAATGAAAATAAATGGACTTAATTATAAAAATGGAAAAATGCGGAGGGGCTAAAAGGATAAATCTCCCATTTTCTGAAAACACACGAATCCCAGAGTAAGGGTCGGGTCGAGCACACGGGTCAAAACAAAACGGCGTCGTTTTTGGTTTCAAGGGAATTATCAAAACGGCGCCGTATAGATCATCTATATAAACCAGAATTTAAATCGAAAAATCATTTTGAATGATCTTTTAAAAAAAAATAGAAACAGAGCTCTCAATGCTCTCTCCCTCCTCTGCCGGAGGCCCGAATCCGGCCCCAACTCCTACGATGCCAGTCGCGCGTATACTCCACGCGCCGTCGCAAGCGCAGCCACGTACAGCGGCCGAAAGCCAAAAATTCACGTTTTTTAACACCGCGCGAAAAGGTAAACTCTTGTTTTTTTATTTTTTTAAAAATATGAAAATGCTAGAATAAAATAAAAGAAACAAAACAATATAAAGAACAACCTCTGCTTGTGTTTATTGTATTTTTTTTGTAATCTCTTTGTATTCGTGTGTATCTTTTTTTCTCCCCCCCCCCCAATCTGTTACAAGATAATTAGGTTTTTATAGCCTTGAAAATAAAAAAAATAAAAAAAAAGAATCTGCTCTGTTTTGCCCCTTTTTGCTGCGATTTTGTTTCCTTTTGCAGGTTGATGACGATGATCTCGTGACGGAGATGGGGTGCGTTAACTGCGGCGCGAATGGCGGTGGTGCGAGGCTTGCGACGATTGCGCTGGGCGTGACTGTTAGCCTGTCATTGCAGCGCCTAGGGTTTCAGAAACCCTAGGCTAAACCTGTTTAGTGTTGGGCCTTTTGGGCCGTTTCTGTTTTAGGTATTGGGTAGTCCGGGTTTAAATGTTGGGTCAGGTTTGGTCTGGGCCTGTAATGGGCCATGAGTAGGTTATTTTGGGTTGTCTGTTTTAGTGTATTGGGCTACTGGATTAAGGTGTAATTTGGACTGGACATTTATTGTTTTATTTTTTTGTTTTGTTTTGTCACATGGGCCCGGGCAAAATTGTGTGCTTACATATATATATAAATTTTATACTATAAGCAAATTAATATATAAATAATAAAAATAATATAACATATTTAATATAATAAAATAATTTAAAACAATATTAAATTACTTTAAAATAAAATGAAACAAAAAAAAGGTTTTAAAAATAAATAATAAAAAACAGGATCAAATAGCAAAGAAATAAAAAGGGTTAACTTAAAACGTGGCAACACTGCGAGGGGTCAATATGGCAATTATGCCAAACTTTCAAAACGACGTCGTAATAGATTTAGCCTTTAGACTGCCTCGAGGATTAAATTGAAACACAAAAAGTAATTTTGGGACCAATTATAGAAATAAAAAAAATAGGACGTAATTGTAAAATTGAAATAATGCGGAAGGGCCTGAAGCGCAAATAACCCATTTCTCAAAAACACGCGGATCCTTCGGGTCTGGTCAACTGCGCGCGGATCTTGATTGAAACGACGTCGTTTTAGGCTTATTAAATTAAACCAAAACGACTCCGTTTTATCATTGCTATATAAGCTGAAAATCAGATAAAAAAAAATATTTTAAACACTCATAAAAAAAAGCTCTGAAATGCTCTCCCCTCTTCGGCCTGAGGCGATTTCCGGCAGGCCCTCCGGCGAGGCTCCGACGCTGCTCATGCGTCACGCCACCACCACATGAAGTTTTCCAAAAGGTAAAATTTTCTTCTTTTTTTTGTATTTTAAAATATATATTATATACGAGTAAAAAATAAAAATAAGAATAAAATAAAAAAATCAGTATTCGATCAATATAAAAAAAAAACAAAAACAAAAACCTTTGATGCTTTATGAACTGTGTATATTCTCCCTTGTATATTTTCCTCCCCTTTACAGATCTTTTATTGGGGTTTTTATAACCCGAAAAAAAATGAAATAAAAGAGGAAACAAAGATTTCGTTTTATTTTTTCCACATTTTGCTGTCGTCCTTTCCTTGTTTGTGCAGGTCGAAGGCGAAGATCGTGGCGATGAGGCGCGTTGATGGTGGCGTGACTCGCGGGCGGTGGCGTGATCGAAGGCCGGACAAGGATTGCGGCGCGACGATCGGGCTCTCGCTGGGGTGGTTGCTGAGGCTTGCGGCGCCCAGGGTTTCCCAGAAACCCTAGGCTTCTGTTTCTACTTAGGATTTGGGTCCTTTTGGGCCGTCTCTGTTTTGGGTTTTGGCAGTAGGTCTAGTTGGGTCAGTATTGGGTCAGTGGGTATTGGGCTGGTTTTGTACTGGACTGTTAAAACTGGACATTATTTATTTTTATTGGGTTTTATTCCAGCCCGGGCAAAAATGGGCTATTACATGGCCTAGTTAGTTAATGTTATGTTTTGTTTGAATTGGTTAATTGATATGAATTTGAAGTTACCAAACTTAAATGAAAGTTCAAACATTTTTGGTTGATGACTTGAAATAGGTAGCAATGTGATTTATGCCAAAGCAGAGGCAACATCGCGACCTTGAATCCTCAATGTCGCAACATGGCTCGACAGTGAGTGGTGTCGCGACATAGAGATGCTTGACGTTGCGACGTAACTCATTGAGTTGACGATGTTGTGACGTGGGAATTATGAAGTCGCAACATCGGTCTGAGAATTTTCAAAACTTTACAATTTGGTCCTAATTTAGGCTCAGGTTAGTAAAAGAGCTTTCATAAGCTCGTGTAGGACTCGAAAATGATTGTGTTGCTTATTTGAATGTATATGATACTTATTTACATGAATGATTGGTTGAAATTTACAAAATTGTTTGTTGTTGCTCCAACAACGAATGTAACGTTCTGTAGCTCGGATCCGACGATCGAGTCGGGCGAGAGGTGTTACAAATAAATACCATAGTTACCACCCAACTCTCCAAGTAGGGCATTAAATGTCGAAATGTCCATTCCACTCTTGTAATAGGCATGAAGTGTCAATATATATATATATATATATATGAAACAATCGGTGAAACACGTATACTTCAATACATATCCAACTCACTCTCACTATCTAGAACACTATGATCCCATACAATAATGCTATACTGTTACGGTAATCATATGGTATGCTATATCCATCCATCTAATTTCTTATCTAGTTTACAAGGGCTCTATAACCAGAATATGAAATTTTGCATACTTTTCCTTAGAACAATTAAGATTACTTTACAATCTTTCCATCCAAATACATTTACCCACATATAACTTTTATGGTTCTATTTCAATTTATTAACACACAGTTACCATAAAGTCATTTCACACCCTTGAAATACTATAAATTAAATATTTAGTCTTTTATTACTCTTTTTTCTTACTTAAGCGTATCATCAATGGATTTCCAAATTCTCAACATTTAACTTTTTTAAATCTAATTAAATTTCTAAGCAAATAAACACACCCTTAAAGTTTGTAGAGCACAAAACAAGACTCCAAGCTTATCAAAACTGGCTTACTATCTATCCTCCATTAACTTTGCTTCAGGTTTCGCAAAAACACTAATACCAAAACCAAGTTACCATGAAACCATCATAAAGCATCTAAGTATTCAAGAAAACTATGAAAGCATGAAACGATTCTAACTTTCTCAACCGGAAACCTCCCATAAACTTTCTAACACTTCATTACTCGACTTAATTCCACTCTCAAAGTGATGGGCTTTTGCTACTTTTCATTTTCACTCAAACTCGTTCAATTTCTTTGCTAATTAAAGAAGAGTGTTTCACGGTTTAAAGATATTTCTCTTCTTCCTTTTCATTGAATGAGGAAGAGGGTTGAGTACAAGACCCTTTATTTTCTTATTTGGCTTAATATGTTGATTGGTCCCTACACTTGACAACTTTTTCATATTAACCCCTAGACTCTTTTTTTGGATCATACCAGTCCCTAAAATTGGCAACCGTTACCTACATTAGTCTCTAACGCTAACCCTGTTTACTTTTTTAAAAATTTCAATGACATGGACCAATATCATTGTAAAGAGATGAGTGAGTAGTTGGCTAGAGGAAATTGATTCTAGGCTTCTAGATGGGTGATGAAGGGAGGAGTCAAAAGATTAAGAAGAGCTAAAAGATGACAGTGATGAAATCATTTTTTTTATTTTTTAATTATAATTTTTAAAATAATTTTAATAATTTTTAATTTATTAAATTAACTGATATATAAAAATTATTTATTTATACACATGTCACTACAGGGTTGGTTGATTTTGCTACAAATAAAAAAAGTTAAGGACATTAGTTGCAGATCTATGTAACCGTTGTTAATTTTAGGGGCCAATATGATCCAAAAAATATCTAGGGGTCAATGTGAAAAAAAGCTATCAAGTTGAAGGGCCAATGTATATATTATTTCTTTTGTCTAATAAAAGCTTAATAATCTTTATCAAAGCTACATCCAACAGTAGGAATTTAGTGGAAATCAATGGAGATGAAAAATCTCATCCACTAAGCTATTTTTATCTGAGGTATAATTGCACATAAGGCCTTGGCTTAATTACATTCTTTCTTTTCTCACTTTCAAGTATGAACTTTATATATTTCGATCTAACAACTCACATATTGACTTTGAAATTTTCCAGTGTCCACTTTGATTAATAAAAATAAATACGATAAATATGATGCTCATTCTTGGGTGTTTTAATGGGATATTTAAAATGGTGTAAATTACAACATAAAAACTTGAGGGCATTATAGAAAGACAGATTTCTATTGTTTAGCCTTTGAGTGTCTTAGTCTTATAAAGAGATCTCCTCCATCTTTCCAAAAATTTCATGTTTCAACTTATTGATATTTTTTCTTCACAAGAATGGATTATAATGTGATGCATTTTTCATAAACTCGTAGGAGAATATTTTGATTAAGAGTGACTTCATGAGTGAAGGGGAACTGTGAAATCAAGATCTTACGAGTTAAAAACTTGATGAGCCATCAACCTCGCGAGTTGAAGCCATAAACTTTCTAACCTGAATTGAGCCAGAGGTGACAGGTGTTATATTTCCACTTCCATTTTAATTTTCACTACACCAAAACAGACTTTTAGCGGCGTTTTTTTGTCTTTAGCGGCGTTTTTAAGCGCCACTAATAGTATTTGCGGCGCTTTTGAAAGCGCCGTAAAAAACGCCGCTAAAGAAGGCGCCGCAAAATTTAGTGGCGTTTATTCTGAAAAAATGCCGCTAAAAGTCAAGACTTTTAGCGGCGCTTTTAAAAAAAAACGCCGCAAAAGGTAGGGGCTTTTAGCGGCGCTTTTTAAAAAAACACCGCAAAAGGTAGGGGCTTTTAGCGGCGCTTTTCAGAAAACGCCGCAAAAGGTGGGGGCTTTTAGCGGTGCTTTTTAAAAAACGCCGCAAAAGGTGGGGACTTTTAGCGGCGCTTTTCAAAAAAACGCTGCTAAAGGTGGGGACTTTTAGCTGCGTTTTTAACACAAACGCCGCTAATTTACACAGATTTGCAATGCTTATTTTCTCCAATATCCTACCCTCCATGTATTAAAACAAACCAAAAACAGCAGCAATTGCATATAATTTCAACTCAAGACAGTAAATAAAACATTTAAATCTCACTAAAAGCATTAAATCTAAACGATACTTCAAATTTAATAAAAGATATATGATATACATTAATAAATGAAGTATAATTCAAACATTTCTTACAATAATGTTAAATGTAACAATGTTAAAAATCATCTTACAACAAGAAAACAAATGTCTAAGATGGCGGCCTCTGCATCACTGGAACATCTTCATCATAGTCCAAGTCAGAGTAGAGTTCTTCATACTTTATGTTCTCGCTCTGCCTCCTCGCTCTCGCCTCCGCTCTAAGTTGAGAAATTTGCTCACCGTGCTCGCTTCCATCCGAGCTATCTATCTCAGTGCATTAGTCTCTCGAACTTCAAAGACGAGATTAACTCCGGAAGGCATGTATCGGGAGCCGGATCCAAAATATTGGGTCTGGTAATGCAGATCC
Organism: Gossypium sturtianum; assembly: GCA_025698515.1. Classification (NCBI taxonomy): domain Eukaryota; kingdom Viridiplantae; phylum Streptophyta; class Magnoliopsida; order Malvales; family Malvaceae; genus Gossypium; species Gossypium sturtianum. The sequence goes on along the minus strand of CM046948.1, from coordinate 136,702,103 downwards.
TTGACATCGAACCCGACCATACCTTTTAAGACCCAAAACATTAGTGATAATTTTGTTATAAATATAGTCAAGATTAATAGAACTATCAATTAAAGCAGTCGTACCTTTCAGGACCCAAAACATCAGTAATAATTCTGTTATCAATCTCCTCGAGATTAACAGAACTATCACTCGAAGCAACCGCTTCATACTCCGCCTTCTTCTCCTTTAGTTTATCCTAATAAATCAACGAAAGAGTTAAAAACGAAATATATAATAAAAAGGAATGCAACATAACTTTAAATTATAAAATTAAAACTACAAACGATGAATTAAAGTACTATAATTAAACATTATAAATATTTATAATAAATCAATTATTAAGTAAATATACCAAAATTTCTACAACTTCGGATGTCATCGGAGATCCGTCCTTCTTCCTATAAGTAATGTCAAAAAGTCAAGGCGTCCAACTTTTGACCAGCATTTAAGCTTCCTACATTATAGCAGAAAAAATATAATTTAATAGTATAAAGTCATTAATATTTGAAAGAAATAATAAATTATAATACCTCGGCCTCATACACAAGCAAAACTTCTAGAACTCTGCGTGTAAATAAATTTTTGTTTCTGTCACGCTTGTTCCAACTCGCTCACGGTCTTACATAATGGAATTTGAATTATGTATATAATAAATACTATAAACCGAAAAATTTATAAGACTTTAAAAGTACGTAATACCTCTCCTTTCTTTGAATTCCAGAATCTAACTTGATCTTCCCATTGGTACCTCAACATTCCCGGAGGAACATTTCTTAGTTTTTCGTCGAGGCTTATGTCTTTCTTAAAATATTGTTTTTTCAAAGATGCTTTTATTGTCTCTCCATTTTTTACCCAATGTCTTCTTAACATAGTCATCGGAGACCTCTAAAGCAAATCTCTCCTGAACAAAAAAAGTTTAAACAGTTAATATAAATGAAAGTTAAAACAAAGTATTATAAATTACATTCACTTCTTGTTACCTTAATATTATGGAGAGCCTGATTTTTATTGGCATCAGGCATGTGATGCCATGATTCGTAGTTAATGGGCAACATATTGACATTTCGTGCCATAATGCCAAAATAGCCTGCTAACAGTCGAGCTTCAGATCCAACAGGCTGGCCAAGATTGTTTCTCCTTACTTTAACACGCTCGACAGGCTCTAAGTCGTATAAATCTTTAAGCAATGTACGTCCCCGACCTCTGCGCGTCCCACCACCTTCAGCTGAAAAATGAATATATATTATTATATTAAAATTAAAAAATGAATCAATAATAAAATTCAACATGCATGTAAAATAAACTTAACATTACTTTGAAATTCTGCAGGTTCGTCATCTATGTCCGGCAGACTAGAAGATCCAACGATTGTTTGTTGTTCACTATTTGTTTCTTCTGAATTTGGAGTATCGTGGACAATGTTTAAATCTCGTAATCGTCTTCTAGGCATTTTTCCTGCAATACACATGAAATAGTTCAACATTTTAGTAACAAATAACAATAATAATAGTACATTTAAAATAGTTAAATTATATAACATGCCCAACATTAAAATTATAATATTACATATAAATAATAAATCGTAAAATCTTACTAAATCATATTTCGTAAATATCTTCATCCACATCCCGATTTAACCCATTGAAATTGTTGACTAGTACTAGGGATATTTTCATTTAAGTTTTGTTCGAAAAGGCAATGTTTCGATCTTTCGACTATGTCATCTCTACTTCCACCGCCAATATCGAAGAAGTCTCTAGGGGTGTTTCAAGTACAACGTACCAACCCTCATCGCTTGGATCTTCTGAGTAAAAAACTTGTTTAACTTGAGAAGAAAACACATACGGCTCGTCTATCAGTTGTTCTCCTGTGTGAATTAATCGAGAGAAATTTACCATTGTAAAGCCATATTGATCGTATTTAATTCCGCGAGCCGTATTCACATCAGCCCAATCACCTCGAAATAAGACAACTTTGCATTTTCCATAATAATCCAACTCAATGATGTCAGTAATAAGTCCGTAATACTCCAGATTCCCCTCGACAGGATTACTGTCCCTAGCACTAGCATAACTTGTAATTGAAGAATTAACAACGATTCCACAATTTTGGGTTCTCCTTAATCTCTCGCGATACCTTGTATGAAATCGGTATCCGTTGATGAGGAAGGCACTATATCTTTTCACTATTCTGTTTGGACCTTGTGAAAGCCATTTAACTTCGTCATTAACTTCATTCCGACTCCAAACCTATTGAATCGAAAGTAAATCGAGTAATTATAAATGTTATGAGAAAACATTATTACTTGTCAACGAAAACTTAAATTGCATACCATTTGGCTTAACCATTCATGGAATGATTCTGTGAACAACTTATTAATTTCTCGCCGATTTAATCTCCGGGATCATGAACGAGCTCTCAATATTTGTTTGTACTCACTACGTTTAAAAAAGGTTTACTTTGTTAGAAGACAAACAAATTATAATTGATGAGTATTTATCAAATTCTAGAACTTACTTCCGAAATGGTTCCATTGAATCGTGATGAAAAAGAACGTATCGATGTGCTTGGACCCACGATCTATCGTCTAATTCTGCGATTTCGAATTTGCCGATCGGTTCTCCGAAACTTTGAAATAAATAAGTTTCGGCCAAGTTATGATCTGTGAGCCCAGCATTTCTACTTGGTCTGTTCATTCTTGTTTCAACATCTTCCAAATACCTCGAACAGAAAGTCATACATTCCTCTGCCAAGTAGCCCTCAGCAATTGATCCTTCCGGATAACGCTTATTGCGGCAGTAAGACTTCAATTTGGATAGGAACCTAAACACGATATACAACATTATCAAAAGTTGCAACTAAAGGTATTGAGGTGAATGAAGGAATTATTTGCAAATAAAGTAAGACCTTTCAATGGGATACATCCATCGATAGAAAACGAGTCCACCAAGTATTGCTTCACGCGGGAGATGAATTAACAAGTGCACCATAATAGTGAAGAAGGAAGGCGGGAAGATCTTCTCCAGATTGCATAAAGTCAATGCGGCTCGATCTTGTAGTGTCTCAAGTTCTTGAACATTCAAAACTTTACCACAAATGCCTTTCATTATATTTGTGATTCAATTACACAAGACGTCACCTTTTTCGACATACAACACCGCATAGCAACTGGCAGTAAGTCTTGCATCAAGATGTGATAGTCATGCGATTTTAAGCCATATAGTCTTCGATCCTTAAGACTCACACATCGAGATATATTTGATGCATACGCATCCGAGACCTTTATATCCTTCAACACCATACAGAACACTTCTTTCTCCGTCTTCGACATTGAAAAAATAGTATGCGGCAACCGATATTTCATATTCGGAAGTGCTTGGGGATGAAGCTCATGCCGAATTCCCATGTGGACTAAATCAAGTCGACTTTGAAGATTGTCTTTCGATTTTCCATCGACATTCAAAATAGTCCCAATGATGTTCTCGCAGACATTTTTCTCAATGTGCATGACATCAAGATTATGGCGTAAAATCTAATGCTCCCAATAAGGCAACTCAAAAAAAATACTTCTTTTTTTCCACAAGTCCGCCTCATTAGGATCGTCCTCTTCATCAGATTCATCATCAGATTCATCCCTAGATCTTCTATTTCTTTGCGGGTTGGCCGGTTGGTTCATCTTCCCATAAATGAAATTCATATCTTTCAACATTAACAATATTTCGGATCCACCGGGTCTGCAAAGGAGCTTCTCTGAACTCTTGATGCATCAAAACCGAGCACTCTGAAATCTAAATCTATGATTTTCCGGTAACCACCGACGATGCCCCATGTAAGAGAACTTCTTCCCATTATATAACCATTGCGAACATGTCTCACAAAAAGAACACGGACAAGCATAACGTCCCCGGTACTCCAACCGGATAAATTAGCATAAGCCGGAAGTCATTAATAGTCCACATCAAAGCTGCACGTAAATTAAAGTTCTCTTTTCTCATTGCATCGTATGTCTCAACACCACCCATAGTTGTTTTAACTCTTCAACAAGTGGCTGCAAATAAACGTCAATATCATTCCCGGCCCTTTCTCTCCGGTATAATCATAGACAAGATAAAGGATGATTGTTTCATGCAAACCCATGGAGGCAAATTGTAGGGAACAAGCACCACAGGCCAAGTACTATACGCTGTGCTCATGAGTTTGTAAGGGTTAAATCCATCGGATGCTAGCCCAAGCCTCACACTCTGAGGATCACTTACAAAGCTTGGAAATTTGGAGTCAAAAGATTTCCAAGCTAAAGAATCTGCAGGATGCCTTAACAATCCATCATCGGTTCGTCCATCACGGTGCCACGTCATTGACTCGGCTGTCTTCGACGACATGAAAAGCCGTTGAAGCCTTGGTATTAGCGGAAAATACCGCAAAATCTTAACTGGCTGCTTCCTTGACTGTGTATCATGATCTTCCTCGTTACCATCCTCTGTATTTCTATTAATCCAACGGGATTGACCGCATACATGGCAGCACTGTTGGTTTATCCGGTCGCCCCAATACAACATGCAGTCATTTGGGCAACTATGAATTTTGTTGTAGCCAAGGCCCAAATCCTTTATCAGTTTTTTCATGTCTTTGGAAGATTGAGGAATTTTCGCAAACGGGAACATTTCTTGCAGAAACTCTAACAGCATTGTCAACGAGTTTCTGGTCCATCCTCCCAAACATTTCAAGTGAAAAAGACGAATATAGAAAGACAGTTTGGAAAATTTTGATCCCTCATACAGTTCTTCATTCATTTCACCAAGTAACGTGTAGAACCTCGCCGCTTCTTCATTTGGCTGTTCATCAGGTACACTTCTTCCCCCTTCAGTGAAAGTATTTCCACCGAAATTATAATCATCGGTTGCACCCAATTCAAGTGGAAATGACCCGAAACCATCACTGCACATATTAAAAGCATCCCGCAACATGCCTTCCATGTTATCATCTCTAACATTCTGATTGTAAGCACTATGAGGATAACCCAGATTCATCGATGAAGATGCTTCACTAGATGTACACTCTCCATGAAAAACCATTTTTTGTACCCCCGGACAAAGCCATCAACAACAAGATGTTCGTAGACAACTTCACGATAATGCCAATTGATATTGCAACACTTATTACACGGGCAAAGAATCATATTCTCTTGGCTTGCATTTTGAAATGCGAAATTCAGAAAAGTTTCTACTCCATTTCGATAGCCGTTGCTTACCCTTGACAATTTCATCCAACTCCTATCCATTTCGTAGTTGTTGAAGTCTAAAGTTGACAATAAATTACACGCTAAATTGTTAATTTATAATTTACGTAAGTAATGATAATTTCATATATATAATCGAGTACTATGTAAGTTATGTATTCTTTAAGATTCATCATACGTGGCATTGTTACACCTAGGAGGATCCATTATATCTAATGATGAGATATAAGGCAACCCGTCGTTTTCAAAATTTCTATATACTTTGAATCTTCTTTTTCTATACAAGTATTATGTAAGTTATATATTATGTAAGTTATGTAAGTTATGTATTATGTAAGTTAAATAATTTGATGAAAGCTATGTGAGTTATGTAAGTTATGTATTATGTAAGTTAAATAATTTTATGTTAGTTATGTATTATGAATTATGTAAGTTAAATTAAAATTTCAAATCGAGAATCAATTAAGGCTGGAAAATGTTATTTTATGGTTTTTTATAATTGAAATTTGCTGTGATGTTGTTAAGTTTAAAAAGTTTTTAACTTACTTCTTTTAAAAAAAAATTATTTTCTATATTAAAACATATTTAAATAATGTTCTATATTATTATATTGATAACAATATTAAATTTTAAAAGTTTTTAAATTACTTCTTATAAAAAATAATTTATTTTTTATAATTAAAACATATTTAAGTAATGACAGGTTTGTATATAATATATGTAGTGACAGGTTTGTATTAAAATATGTTAATCTCTTCTTAACTTGCAAAAATTTATTAAAATATGACATTTATGTTAAAAATTATAACATATTTTAACAATTAACTTTTATATTTTGTTTATGTTATTTTTATATCGCATCGCACCTTAAATTTTAAAAAATAATACACGGGAGCTTGTAAAAAATCTAAGCGGCATGAGTAGATAGCAATTTGGAGGTTGTTCAAACATTATTAATAATAAACAGCAATAATAAACAGCAATAATAAATAGCAATTTAGCAAATTAAATATACATGCTTACAAATTGTAAATTGGATGGCAGAGTCGATTCCAAAGAACTCTTCATTGTGTTGAGCAAAGGACGCCCGAAACTTTTGAGAAGCTACAAGAAGAATAAAAATGAAACTCCATAAAATCGAAAATAATAAAATAAATGAAAAATAAAACGGTATAAATAGCAAAAGTACGAGTGAATTAACTTACATTACGAGTAAGAATGGTGCAAACAAATTGAACTACAGCAAATACTAAGTATTTTTCCCTTCTATGAGTCAATAACAGAACTTTGTCTATAACATTGTCAGGGATAAAATTACACCTGCAAGCAATGATGATAAGCTAATTATCACCCAAACCAAAATATTAAAATAAAATTTATAAAACACAGAAAATGCCAATAATCAAAAAAAAAAAACTGATGTAATTAAATGATGTAAACCAAGCACTAAAAATGAGGATATATCATGACCTAAAAGCATCAACAATTTGATAGGTATCTTATTTTAAACTGCCATTAACATTCTCCCTTGAAAAGTTTCTTTGACCCAAGCAAATTCGATTTATCAAAGGCTAACGACTAGCCAAACCACAAAATAAATTCTTTGACCCAACATTCTCCCAACATTCCAACATTCGATTTATCAAAGTTACTTGTTAGCCAACTCACTATTCCAACATTCTCCCTTGAAAAGTTTCTTTGACCCAAGCAAATTCGATTTATCAAAGGCTAACTGACTAGCCAAACCACAAAATAAATTCTTTTAAACACTCATGAATCAATTTAATCTAAACATCCCAACTAGAAGAAAATATAATGAAATCATCACCAAAAATACATGGGATATACTAAGTCCTACACAACTTGCTCAAATAAGCTTTAATTTCCCCCTTTCAATCTTATCTTGTATAATATGAGACAAACGCTCCATACCAGAACAAATAAGTATGATGATAATAGATCTCTTTGCCTAAACCCCCTAGAAGGCCTAAAAGAGTCTATAACTTCTCTATTTCACAAGATCTGAAAGAACCTTAAACTAACACAACTCATAATTAAAGATAATAAGGTACTATTTAGACCAATATCCATTAAAATATCTTGAACGAACTCCCAATTCATCTTAGTATATGCATTATTCAATTCAATCTTCAAGGTTATTAAACCCACTTTACCCTTCTTCCTTCTCATTGAGTGGAGCATTTCTTGAACAATCACAATATGTTTTATAATTTGTTGACCTAGAATGAAACTACTTTAATCAGGAAAGATTAACAATGAGAGCACCATTTTAGTTGATCAACAATAATATTAAAAAATGACTTTATAAAAACACACACTTAAAAGTAAAAACTCCAATGTGGATTCTAACCTTGCTTAGTGCAAGATTAAAGCGCTTTTTATCAAAGTCAAATCTCCCTTCTTCCAAATGCAGTTACCCAAACAAAGCCAAGCATCTCCAAGAGATGGAGTCAGTTTATCCTGGAGAAGAAAAAATATTAGATAAAAAGCATAAGCCTTATTCAGAGCCCAAGCATTATAGCAAGCCATAAAAACACGTCAAAACTAATACAAACGACATATGAATTCAGTAGTCAATGCTCATTTTACTAATGAAAGATAAAAAAATTTAAGGAAAACTCATCTCGATGCAAAATGTAAGAATCACAAGATGAAATTTTCATCAAGAAGATTAACTTTTCTAGATTACACATCTACATTACAGAGATTAAAGCAAATAATCATAACAAAAAATACCCAAATGACAACCCACCTCGTACCTTTCTTTCAAGACGACCTACGGGCCACCAAATCAACCAAATTTTTTTTATACCTAGTTCATACTCAGATAAAAAAAAAAATAAAGAAGTTAAACAAAATGAAAAACAAAATTATATAAACAAACAAAATCCCTAAATCAAAAAAGTTTCGGTTTACAAATTCCATACCGTCGTTTGTTTGTTGAATGTCGAAATATTGGGAAATTTGAGCGAGAAAACAAAGGACTACGTAACCTAGGGAGAAGCTTGAGCAGAAAAAGTTTAGGGACGACGGAATTTAGGGTCGACGGGGATGAAGGGGATTTCGGGGAAAAGTTGAAGCAGAAAACAAATTGAACACTTAGGGATTTCGGGGGGTGAAGGGGGATAAAACCGAGCACAGCAAAACAACGACGTTTTGCTCAACACCAGTTTATGTTTTGCGGCATTTCTAAAAAGCGGCACTTATTGTTGACAAAACGACGTCGTGGAGCTTAATGTTGATATGTATTTGCGGCGTTTTATAAAAAAACGCCACTAAATATAGACTTTTCGTGGCGTTTTTTATCTAGCGCCACTAATTTAAACGACGACGTCCTCATTGTCTAGATATATTTTTGTGGCGTTTTAGTCAATAAACGCCACTAATTCAAACAACAAAGTTTCAAACGACGCCGTCTTAATATATGTTGATGGATTTTGTGGCGTTTTTTATTAAACGCCGGTAAATTTTAATGTATTTTAATCTATATATTTTTATACTATTATTAATTACTCCAATTACTTAATATTATTAACCCTAATTAATCTAAACCATTGAAACTTAAAACTTAAAACTTTAAAATTATTTTAAATCATAGTATTTTAATTTTTTCCATTTTAACATATTTTTTTCTATGTTATAATTTGTTTCAAATTTTTTCTATGTGTTATTAATTTTTTCTAAATAATTTAAATATATAATTAAAAAACTTACATTTTAGTTAATACGAAGTTAATTAATAATTATAAGAAGAGATCAATAAAAGAGTGCTTGACTTTTATTACAATTTTATATTTAATTATTACATAATTCATATCAATTTTAAAAAAATAATTTTGGAAACTTTGAGTAATATTTAAAAGAATTAGATACATGACATAATTTTTATATAAATTTTTTATGTAAGAAAATTTATATACAACAAATTTCAAAATATGAAATAAAAAATGTTTAAATTAAAAACTATAATATCGCTTTTACGATTATATAATAAATTATTTAATATATAAATTTAAATACTTAATTAACCACAAACCACAGTACATAACCCCAACTCCAAACTTCAAAACCCTAATCTCTAACATATAACCCCAAACCCCAAACTATATAATGATAAAATTTTAATATTAAAAATCATATTATCTATTTTACAATTATATAATAAATTATTTAATATATAAATTAAGGTTAAAAACTTGAACCTATTTTAAATAAATAAACAGTCGGATAATTGATACATATACCATTTGGGGTTATGGGAAGACAGTTTCACAATAAAAGGAAGGATGGGTATACAATGGTTGGATCCAATAGCTTCGGGCTGGGTTATACGATTCTAGGGATTTTGTGGGTTTGATTTAGGGAAAACTGATTTGAGGGATTTTGATTTCCGGATTTTGGGTCATATACCCTAAACCCTAAACCACTAAATCCTAAACCCTAAAACTGCAAACCTTAAACTCTAAACATTAACCCTTAACCCTAACCCCTAAGCACTTAACCCTTAACCCTAACCCCTAAGCACTTAACCCTTAACCCTAAGCACTTAACCCTTAACCCCTAAAATAGTAACTCCTAAACCTTACACCCTAAACTATATATGTTAAACCATAAACCCTAAACAATCATGAGAATTAATATTCAATATTTCAAAATTAATACTATCTCTTTTACGATTATATAAGAAATTATTTAATATTTTTTTTTTCATTTTTAACAAATATTTTTCTCTTAAATAATTTAAACTAGAATCATAATTTTAATATATTAAAATTAATGTTATCTCTTTTACAATTATATAAGAAATTATTTAATATATAAATTTAAAAACAATCAGTCATATATATTCAAAAAAGCTTTAAAATTATTTGCGGCGTTTATCCAAAAGCGCCGCTAATGCTCAGACTTTTAGCGGCGTTTTTTCAAAAAGCGCCGCTATTACTCAGACTTTTAGCGGCGTTTATCCAAAAGCGCCGCTAATGCTCAGACCTTTAGCGGCGTTTTTACAAAAGCGCCGCTAATGCTCAGACCTTTAGCGGTGTTTTTCCAAAAGCGCCGCTAATGCTCATACCTTTAGCGGCGTTTTGGGAAAAAGCGCCACTATATATCATTTTTAGCGGCGTTTTTGAAATAAACGCCGCTATTGCTCATTTTTTTGCGGCGTTTTCCTTCAAACGCCGCTAATGTATAATATTTGCGGCGTTTTTCTTTAAAACTCCACTAAAAACGCCGCTAAAAGTCTATTTTGGTGTAGTGTTTGCATGAATTTTGAAAGTATTTAATGTCAATTAAACATATTAATTGATTATTTTTAATTTAATATTTATAAATTTAAATTTTTTTTAAAAAATTCACTGTATAAATATGGTACAATTACAAGTATAAATATATGTCCGGTTAATTATAATCTAAAATTTATATAAATATATGTCCGGTTAATTATAATCTAAAATTTAACCAGTATAAAGTACAATGGACGAAGACTCAGACAAAATCAAAAAAATTGGACAAAACTCTCATATGACATATGCACATTGTGAAATTGAGTCCCACCTATTAAGATTAGGATGATGAAACTCAAACCCAAATACTTAAAATCCATGAACAAAATATTTTAAAGTATAAAATAAAATTACAAAATAGTCGGCATTTACTAAAACGATCTTGCTTTACCGTCCATCTCCATTAAAAGAAAATGTCTTCATTCAGAAGTCATGGGCATTAAATCCGTAATGAGATCGAGTTTTGGCATCACTATACTTAATCCATCAACCTAAGTTTAAATAAAGTAAATCCAATTCAAAAATAGAAAGAGAGGGGGGTAACTATGAAAATTAGAAAATATACAGCTTTGGAAAGAAATTTCACGAAGATTAAGGGTCCACCAAATAAATATTAAATCCCATGTATAAATCGTTCAAAAAAAAACAAAAAACACCCATGTATAAAATAAATTTTATAAAATATAACCGTAATATAATGTCATTTCGTAGTTCATTTGAAATGTTGGATTGAAAAGAAGGCAGCGGCAATTCAGAGAACAAAGGGGGCATCCACCCGCCGAGACAAGCGCGGCTCAATAGTCTCTCAGCCGCTTAAACTCGCATTGTAATACCTCGACATCCCGGCCCTTATTCTTTTCAGCTCTCTCTTTTTTTCGCATTTTCTCCTGAGATTGTTATTTCTAATTTTATTTTGTTGAATCGATTTTTTTTTTTTTTTTTTAATTTTGAATTTGGGTAGGCAAAGGCTGATGGGAGACTATGCATTGAAAGGATAAACGAGAGGCTTCTGATTGGGAAATTTCGCTTTCTCGAAAGCTCAATTTGGTAATTTATTTTAATTCAACTTTTTTGGTTTTTACATAATTCATCTATTTTGTATTGCATTGTGTTCTGTTAGATTTAGTTTTGTTTAATGACTTTTTAAATAAGATATTATTGTTTTACTATTGCTTAATCTGATTTTCTTTTATTATTGTTATATATAAAAAGATGATGTTGTCCAAAGTTGAAACTAGGAAGAATGGTGGAAAACCGGGTAAGTTGTTGAATGAAATTGAAGTTATTAGCAAAGCGTTGTATTTGGACAAGAACCCTCCAGTGACTTCATTTTATGCTTCTAATCCTCGTTTCAAATCAGTCATGAAAACCCACTCTTTGGAACCAAAACGAAACCTTAAGAATAGTAATGAGGACCCATCACGTAAAGACAAGAAATCCATTTGGAACTGGAAGCCGTTGAAAGCATTTTCGAATGATAAAAGCCGTAGGTTTACTTGTTGTTTCTTGCTTCAAGTACACTCCATTGATGGTTTGCCGGTCAGTTTTAAAGAACTTAGTCTATGTGTGCATTGGAAGAGGCGGGATGAGGATCTGGTGACTCAACCCGTTAAAGTTTTTGATGGAACTGCTAAATTTGAAGAGAAGTTGACACACACTTGCTCGGTGTATGGTACTAAAAGCGGATCTCACAATTCAGCCAAGTATGACGCAAAGCATTTCCTGCTTTATGCTTCTGTGTTTGGGGCACCAGACCTTGATTTGGGGAAGCATCGAGTTGACCTTACACGGTTGCTTCCACTCACATTGGAGGAATTGGAGGAAGAGAAGAGCTCGGGGAAATGGACAACAAGTTTTAAGTTATCAGGGAAGGCCAGGGGTGCTATAATGAATGTTAGTTTCGATTATTTGGTTTTATCAGATATGAAGCAGAATAGAAAAGCAGGTACCGAATTTGGTCACGATGATCAGCAGGCCACAATGAAGCATGTTGAGAGTCTTCCCTGTTTGGTTAACACCACATCCTTATCTCGCTTTCTGGAGGAGATAAAAGATCTTCATGAAATTTTGCCCATTTCAAAGTCAGACACCGATGTGGTAGATCAGAAATTTGATGAATACAAGTCAGATGATGCTTCAATTGCTTCTAAGCCTGAACCTAACGTGTTGATTGAACATTTTGAGCCCACTAGACCTCCATCTTCTGTTGCATCTAAATTAAATGAATATATTGAGAAAGAAACTGAAGATAATGATTTTTCTGTTGTGGAAAAAGGGAAAGAGTTATCTTCACAGGGACAGATTAGGTTGGAGGAAGTTTCCATGGCGGATGCCGACTCCAAAGTAGAAAGTTATCAAGTTGTTGAAATTAATCCTGGCAAGGGTGTAAATTCTGAAGAGTCCTATGAGCTTCATCCCTTAAATGAGGTGACTTGTGTTAATCAAGAAGATGCACTTTTGGTGCAAGATAGCGATTCCAAACAGGATGACCAGTTCTCAAAAGAATCACTGATGAGAGAGTTGGAGTTAGCTTTAGATGGAATTACAAATTTGGAGGCAGCCTTAGATTCTCCTGATACTGAAGACTTGGAAGACTACACGGAGCATATAGCTAATTATGAAACAAATGGGAAGTCAGAGTCACTTAGCTTGGAAGGAGTTACTGAATCTGTGGCAAGTGAGTTCTTGAGTATGCTTGGAATTGATCACAGTCCATTCAGCTTGACTTCTGAGAGTGAGCCTGAATCACCAAGGGAGCGTTTACTAAGGCAATTTGAGAAAGAGACCCTAGCCAGTGGTTGTTCTTTATTTGATTTTGAAATGGCTGATGGGGAGGAACTAGAATGTGGCTTTGACATCTCAACTTCGGGGAGCTTGACTGAGGGCTTGGATATGTCATCTGTTGTTCAAGATGCTGTGCAAGACTATCAGATAGAAACTAATGGGAGGATCAAAGTGAGGGCTAAAGTTTTGGAAGACTTGGAGACAGAGGCTTTAATGCATGAATGGGGATTGAATGAGAAGGTTTTTCAGCATTCTCCACCTGCCTCTTCTTTTGGGCTTGGAAGTCCAGTTAAATTGCCTCCTGGAGAGCCACTTGAATTGCCCCCTCTTGGAGATGATTTAGGTCCATTACTTCAGACAAAGAATGGAGGGTTTTTACGATCTATGAATCCCTCACTTTTCAGAAATTCTAAATGTGGTGGGAACCTGATCATGCAAGTGTCTAGTCCAGTTGTGGTACCTGCAGAAATGGGTTCTGATATAATGGACATACTTAAGCAACTGGCCTCAATTGGGATCGAAAAGCTCTCTATGCAGGCAAATAAGTTGATGCCTTTGGAGGATATAACTGGTAAGACAATTCAGCAAGTTGCATGGGAAGCTGCCTCCACTCTCGAGGTATCAGAGAGGTTTGTAACTCCATTTTTTATTTTTTTCCTGCCATTTATATCTGTCATAATTTTTTTTTTGGAAATTGTACTTACATTATATACTATTGCTTCTTCTACGCAGGCAGTATCGGTTGCAGCATGATTTTGAGGTTGGGCAAAATATGTCTAGCAGGCAAAAGAGAATTAAAAGATCACCTGGACCCAGTTCTAACAAGCTTAGTTCATCCTCTGTCAATAAGATGGATTTGGATTATGTATCCCTTGAAGATCTTGCTCCACTGGCAATGGATAAGATTGAAGCACTCATGATGGAAGGGTTGAGAATTCAATCGGGCCTGTCAGATGAGGATGCACCTTCAAACATCAGTGCACAGTCTATTGGAGAAATTTTGGCTCTTAAGGATAAGGGGTTTGATATTACTGGATGCCTTGGTCTGGTGGGTACTGCTGGGTTGCAGTTGTTGGACATAAAAGACAGTGGTGAGGATGTTGATGGATTGATGGGTCTGTCAGTGACGCTTGATGAATGGATAAGACTTGATTGTGGGGATATTGGTGATGAAGATCAACCAAGTCAGCGAACTTCTAAAATCCTTGCTGCTCATCATGCTACATCGTTAGGCTTGATAAGCCGAGGGTCAAAGGGAGAGAAAGGACAGGGTAAAAAGTGTGGTTTGTTTGGGAATAACTTCACAGTTGCATTTATGGTGCAACTCCGCAATCCTATAAGAAACTATGAGCCAGTTGGTGCACCAATGCTTGCTCTGATTCAAGTGGAGAGAGTATTTTTCCCACCAAAGCCAAAGATTAAGATATACTGTACTGTATCATCTGCTTTGAAGAATAACAATCAAGAGGATGATGATTCTGAGTCTGCTTTGAAGGAGGCAAAAATGGAGGATATGAAGGAAGAAAAAGCTTCCCAAGAGGAAGTGATTCCTCAATTCAGAATCACTGAAGTCCATGTTGCAGGTGTGAAGACTGAGCCTGGCAGGACAAAACTTTGGGGTAGCACAACCCAACAAAAGTCTGGTTCTCGTTGGTTGCTTGCCAATGGAATGGGAAAGAGCAGTAAACATCCGTTACTGAAGTCCAATGCTGCTTCTAAATCTTCAACCCCTTCAACAACGAAGGTTCATCCAGGTGACACTTTGTGGAGCATCTCGTCCGGTATTCATGGTACAGGAGCCAAATGGAAAGACTTGGCAGCTCCCAATCGACATATTCGAAATCCTGATGTTATAATCCACAATGAAACTATCAGATTGCGATGAGTTGTTCGTGCTTTGTAGTCTGCTTGAAAGGATCGACTGCTGCTAAATATGGTGTGACTGTTGGTGAGCCACTGTATACAACTCTGAGATTAGAAAGGGTTGGTAAGTTCTGCTTGTGGAGAATTTCTTGTATTTATTTTGAGTGTTCAATTCAACACTAAAGCAAAGGTGAGGTTACATTTTCATTCTGGTCTTGTAAATTTATATATTTTTGTGATCAAGAATGTATGGTGTAACTCATGTCTTATTTAGTGCAATTGTGTTGTCTTATTGGTCTCCTCAACCAATCTTTCAATTTTATTTTTTTTTCTTCATGCTGCTGCCTTGGGGTGCGCCAAATGGTGGTGCCACGTTCAAATTTGCAATCAGAATGGAGTATCTGGCTTGATTCTTTAAAAGCTCACTTGAAACTAAGAAAAAGAAATGATCCCAAAAATCTGAAACTAATGAACACAGAGCTTAAATCAATACAAGTTTATTGTACTGGCATCTCAGACATCTTCATCGTCATTGTCAACTTCATCAGCGGAAGGATTCTGCGCTTTTTCCTTAATAACTCTTTAGTAATGTTTTTAAAAAGTGCTTTTGAAGAGTGTTGTAGAAAAATATTTTTGAGAAATAAAATGTTCATTTAGACATGTTATTATCAAATAACAAATATGCATTAAATAATGTTTAAATTGGTTAATATTATTATATGTTAATAAGAATATAAAAATATTTTATTATAACTCATTAATATTTTAATTATGAAATATAAATTTTAAATATTTTTAAGTAATAAATATTAATTATTTGTAAAATTTAATTAGAATATATAAACTATATTGTAAATATTTAAATATAACTATATTTTAAATATTTAAATATAACCATTAAATATTTGTAATTAGATATTAACACATTTGTATTATTTTAAAAAAATATTTTTTTTATTTTTAAAATTGCTATTTAGGCCTTTAAAGTTTTTTAAAAATTTTAAATTAGTAAATGTAAAATTGCACTTTGGCCCCCCTAAAATTATAAAAATTCAATTTAATCCTTTACAAATTATAAATATATAAACTATAAAAAATTAAAATTTCATCCGGCCCCCCTAAAATATTGTTCTGACTTTGCCACTACCAACCGCAGTGTCCGGTGACATGTGTCTTAGAGATCTAAAGTAAGTTATCACTTGAGCATTTATGGCAATCCACGTGCTAACCATTTGAATCCACATCTATCCTTGTCTCTTTATCGGTAGCCCACTAACAAGCTGGAGGATAATGCTTAGAGATGAAAAGAAAGCAAGAGTGTTCAAGATCATAAAATGACCATATTCAATACCCTGGTTGTATGCCATAACTGCAGTTCCAGCTTTTCGACAGTGCTCCAGAGGGTTCCCTTTCTCATCTACTGTTTCGTCTGCTTGCAAAGCATCCCCTGGAGGGGCTATTGCAGCTTGGTACGCCACCATTGCGATCAATGATGATACCACCATTAATGCACTTCGCTTCCTACTAAGCCAATCAATGTGTTCTTTCTTATTGGCATCCTTGAATTGGTTTCTGATTTTTTGGATTTATTTGAGACCTGAGAGTTTGGTATCTTAGGAATGTTTGATGGACTTGGAACCCATTTAACTGCAATTACATGCCGATCCTTTGAACTTAAAACTCCAGCATCTCTGAGAATAGATTCAATTTCCATGTCTCTCAAATCTCTGGGACTTTGTTTCAAAGTATCTAATGCTGTGAAGCCATTCTTATTCATTGCATTTATATCCAGTCCAGGAATAGTAAGCAAGAACTTTATGATCTGCGAAATTGTTACAGTGACATTTTTATCAAATGAAATACAATTGAACCAAAGCTTTTGGATATTATTCACATTGCTTAAACCAATAAGATTGAAATGAAAAGAAAGCATCCCTCAATCAGCTTCCTGGCAACAGCAATATGTAACAAAGTGTTCCCTTCACAATCCTTGTGATTCACCATTTCAGTATCATCATCTCTTCCAATCTCTTCTGTCGTAACCATTTTTTGACGGAAACAGTATACGACGCGGTCGACTCGATTTTTGAAAATGAAGAGGAAGGGAGTCGCCACCGATCTTTATTTGGGTGAGATCGGATCACATTTGTTTTAATAAATATTTCAATTTACTAAAACAATGTTTTTGGTCTGCGAATTTTGAGAAAATGGGCTCGGGAGTCGGTTACGTGCGAGGAAGGATTAGCACCCTCGTCACGCCCGAAATTGGTACCAAACTGATTGATTGATGTCCTAATGTTGAAAACTTTGAAATGGTTTGAAAATAGATACTTTTTATTTCCAAAACTTGGTGGAATTGGAAGAGACGTTAAGGCTCTCTTATTTTCAAAGAGATAAAGTATCATGTCCAGTAAGTTAGGTCGCGACACTTTAGACTCTTGAAACGAAGCTCGCCTTTTAAAACTTGGTTTTATTTTTGGAGAGGATCTCCGTCATTTGTCAAACGAGAAATCGTAACCCAAAGAAGTTAGGGCTTGTTTTCTCGAAGGTCCAAATTAGGAATATTGCCCTATTTTAATAAAAAAACATATCCAAGTATCTAGATGTCGAGTCTAGTAAGTTAGGCGCGACATTTCGAATATCCGAGATTAAGTGTTTAAAATTGAAATTGCAATTTTAAAAGGGATATCCCGTTGTTTAGCTTTAAACGAGAAGAAACCGGAACCCAAAGAAGTTAGGGCTCGATTCACTCGAATTGCTAATACGGAATGTTGATTTAAAACTGGAATTTGTGATTTTAAAAGGGGTCTTCCGTTGTTTAACTCGAACGAGAAAAATCAAAACCCAAGTAAGTTAGGGCTCGATTCACTCGAGTACATTACTGAAATATTGGCTTATTTTTTAAAAAACCGATGTATCGAGAAAAATAGTGAGACAAATGATGAGATGTTACCCGTGAAAAGAATAATGAAAGACACACACACTTATACATACATAAGTAAGGATGATAATAAGATAATAACATATTAACGAGGACAATAATGAAAATAATAGAAAGTACAAAAGGAATAAATAACAAACACAAAAGAAAGAAAAAAAAAATTTATATATATATGTAAGTGGTAGTAAAATAATAATAATAATAATAATAATAATAATAATAATAGTAACAATAATAATAATAATAATAATGATAATAATAATAATAATAATAATAATAATAATAATAATAATAAGGTAGAAAATAATAATTAATTAAGAATAATAAAGTTTGCAATTATAAAGATTATGGATAAGTAAAATATAAAAATAAAATAAAAATGATATGATAATAGTAATAAAACGACACTAATAACAATTTAATAAGTAAAGAAATAGGTAAAATGCTAAACGGACTAAAATTGAATTAAAGCAAAGTTTTGGGGCCAAATTAAAAGAACAGAAAAGACAGAAAACAGGACCAAATCAAGCGGATCCGTGAAAGAGAAGGGCCATTCACAAGAAATCTCCTTTGAGGAGCATACGCACTACCCTTTCAACCAAACGACGTCGCTTTTGCTAGGTGTTTATAAAGCCTAATATTTCCCAAAAATCAGATTTTCTAACCCTAAAGTTTTTTAAAAAAATCAGAGCCAACATCTCCTTTTTTTCTCTCTCCCTCTCTATCTAGCCCGACGATTGGGCTCCCTCCATCACCGTCCATATCACCACCGTGCCACCACCGTATCGGTGGCCAGTGGTGCTCGAAGACCCAGGCGTTTCAGCCTTTTTCAAAGCCCCAAAACGCGAGGGAAGGGAAAGAAGAGAAAACCCCACTGCCTTCGGTCCGGCCACGACAACGGAAAAGAGGTTTCGGCGACGCGCCCCAAGATTCAGGTTCGTTTTCTTTCCCTTTTGCTCTTCTCTCTTTTGTGTTTGTTAAAGATTGGAAATAACAAAATGAAATAATAAAAGAGAAAAAAACGATAAATAATGACAGAAAATAAATATCAAAGGAATCAACCTTGATGTTTTTTCTTTTGATTGCTAATTGTTCATAGTTTGCTCTTTTTTTTTTGCTCCGAATCCCCTTTCTGCTATGATTTTCTCTCTATTTTTCTTTTTCAAAAAAAAATCCCCTCATTTGTTAGAAAATGTTAGGTTTTTATAACCCATTTACAATGCTATTCTATCGCCCTATTCTACTTCTTGCGTGTTATGTTGCTTCTGGTCTTGTCTTCCTTCTTGTTTTGCAGTGTTTTTGGGTGGTGCAAGTGGGAAGAGTCGATGGAGCAGTGGCTTCGGCAGGGTTAGAGCAAGTGGCCTAGGTCGCGCGCTAGGGTTTTCAGAGACCCTAGCTAGCTGGAAAAATTCATGGGCCTGTTGGGCCTCGTTGGTTGGGCTGTTGGCTTTATTTGGGCCCCGAGCAAATATTGGGCTGTTCGGGTTTACTAGGTTTTAGGTGTTATTGGGTGTAGTTTTGGTGTTGGTTCAGATTAATTTGTTGTAAAATGGGCCGGGCAATGGGCTCATACAATTTGCCCTCTTTTTGCTCATTGTTGTGTAACGAGAATAGAGCAAAGACTTTCAAAAGGCCCATTTTGCCCGGGCCTCGCTAAGCCCCGCTTCTTTTGTAGCCTCATTTCATCCATCGCATCTTGTTGTTTTGATCCACTCTATCACCGCAACTTCGTGAGGTATAGGGTTTTTCGCTTTTTAATCTGCTCATTTCGATTTGCTCCTTGCAACGCGTTGCTCCTTGCAACGCCGTCAGATATCCCTACAAACTCGGGGACCACCGGACTAATGTCTTCAACCCGCTTCCTCAACTTCGTGAATGTCAAATCATTATCTTCAATCTGATCCCCGCAAACTCGTGGATCCCAGCATTGATATCTTCGATCCGCTTCCTGCAACTTCGTGAAGGTAAACTCGCTATTTTCAATCTGATCCCCGCAAACTCGTGGATCACTAGATCGATGTCTTCGATCCGCTTCCGCAACTTCGGAAGGTCAAATCGCTATCTTCAATCGATCCTGCAAACTCGGGGATCCCCGATTGATATCTTCGATATGCTTCCCGCAACTTCGGAAGGTCAAACCGCTATCTTCAATCTGATCCTCGCAAACTCGTGGGATCGCTAGATCGATATCTTCGATCCGCTTCCCGCAACTTCGTGAAGGTCAAATCTATTATCTTCAACTGATCCCCACAAACTCGGGATCGCCAGACCGATGTCTTCGATGCGCTTCTCGCAACTTCAAGAATGACAAATCTGCTTTCTTCAATCTGATCCCTACAAACTCAGGGATCGCTAGACTGATATCTTCGATCTGCTTCCTGCAACTTCAGGAAGGTCAAATCTATTATCTTCAATCTGATCCCCACAAACTCAGGGATCGCCAGACTGATGTCTTCGATCTGCTTCCTGCAACTTCAAGAATGTCAAATCTGCTTTCTTCAATCTGATCCCTACAAACTCAGGGATCGCTAGACTGACATCTTCGATCTGCTTCCTGCAACTTCAGGAAGGTCAAATCTGTTTTCTTCAATCTGATCCCTACAAACTCAGGGATCACCAGACTGATGTCTTCGATCTACTTCCCGCAACTTCAGGAAGGTCAAATCTGCTATTTTTAATCGATCCTGCAAACTCAAGGACCACTAGGCGATATCTTTCGATCGCTTCCGCAACTTCGTGAAGGTCAAATCGCTATCTTCAATCTGATCCCCGCAAACTCGGGGACCACTAGACCGATGTCTTCGATCGCTTCCTCGCAACTTCGTGAAGGTCAAATCGCTATTTTTCAATCTGATCCCCGCAAACTCGGGGATCACTAGATCGAGGTCTTCGATCCGCTTCTCGCAACTTCGGGAAGGTCGATCGCTATCTTTCAATCTGATCCTGCAAACTCGGGGATCACTAGACTGAGGTCTTCGATCTGCTTCCTGTAACTTCAGAAAGGTCAAATCTGTTATTTTCAATCTGATTTTCAATCTGATCCCTGCAAACTCAGAGATCACTAGACTGATGTCTTCGATCTGCTTTCTACAAAGCTCAGGGATGCCAGATTGGCTATCTTTAATCTGCTTCCTGCAAAGCTCAAGAATGCCAGATTGGCTATCTTCAATATGCTTCCTGCAAAGCTCAAGAATGCCAAATTTGTTGTCTTCGATCTTGCCCCACTACTGTTTAGGGCGACAAGGTCTACATTCTTCAACCTATTCCACTACCGGGTCGCGGCAATAGGACAATCTTCAACCTATTCCACTACTGGTCAGTGGTAATAGGACAATCTTCAACCTATTCCACTACTGGTTAGTGGCAATAGGAAAGTGTTCAACCTATTCCACTACTGGACAGTAGCAATAGGACAATCTTCAACCTATCCCACTACTGGTTAGTGGCAATAGAACAATCTTCAACCTATTCCACTACTGGTCAGTGGCAATAGAATGGTCTTTAACAATGTTGCTACACTATCCTCTGGGGACATATCCTCAGAAACTCGCTTTATGTGCTTATGCTTATGCAAATGATGCGGATGCTATGATCGTAATGACTCAAACGTTCCTAACTACATGTGCTATGGATGACATTTACGTGAATGCAGAATGTCATGAGAATGATGATTTTTTCAATGATTAAGATGCAATGATCGTAATAAATCGAATGCTCCTAACTAAATGATATTATAGAGGACATTTACATGAATGCGTAATGTCATGATAATGATTCTTTGTTAAAAACATATAAGGATCGTGGATGCGATGATCAAACGCCCCTAATGATGATGTATGAATGTAAAATGAAATTATCCCTTTTTAATGCTTAGGGTTGTCTCTCGCTGTCGTCCATCGTAGTCTTATTGCTGATGTATTACGCGCTATCTCGCGCTCTGCTAGTACCTTTGCCAAAAACTCAAAGAAACAATCATATTTTGCTCAAATAACTTGCCCCAATGTAACTTCAAGATCTACTCCACGACACATATAGGACCTTAAAGCTTATATCATCTTCAAATCATCCCATTGCGACTTAAGGGTATAGAATTTGTGTCATTTTCAATCCATCCCATCGCGACTTAGGGGCATAGAATTTGTAAGCGATTTGGTCTGTTGCACCTTTCCATTCCCGGGGATCGTGATCGGTGTGTGCACGCATGATGGATACAAAATCATTCTTCGCGCGAATGATTGCCCATTCATACGTCGCCCTTTTTCATCGAGATGATACTACTTACGTAATACCTCGCCATTTTGTTCAATCATCGCTTTTCAACCAAATTCAAGAGATAGCCTCAGCCGTAATTTTCCTCCATCATTATTCCCGATCCTTTAAACTCGAGGAGTTTTAAGCAATGGTCTCTGCTTCGAGTTCCCTGTACTACTCGTAAGTTTCCTAGAGTAATATGCGGAACTCTTTTTGTGAAAGTGTCGTTATTCTATTAATCATTATTTCAATGCAAAATGCCCGAAAGAGACCATAACTACGGATAAGAGAGAAGCTAGTTAGGAGCATAGCTTGAAACAAATAGGTAAAGCAAAAATAGCAAATGTAATTAGGAAGGAAATTTATTGGCGATTTTGCAAGGGAAATAAATAACAAAAATTGGGTAAAATAGAAGCTAGGTGCCCCAGAGATATCGCACTGAGCTTCTCTGCTCAAACTTCTTGAGGACCATTTTAGGCTCAATATGTGTTTAGGGGATCCGAGTACTTTGTCGATGCTTCGAGACGCAACATACTTCTTCATTGTTAACCCAAGCGTGGCAAGACTACCGTATGCCTTACTTTCGGTCAAAATTTGAGTCGCCCTTCTCGGGTTTTCAACCCAAATCCCTTTGGTCTCAAGGCGCCTTTTGCGGGTTTTCATCTTGGCCTCTCCTTTTCTTCTCTCTTTTTTCTTTCCTTTTGTGTGTTTTTTCTTTTCTTTTTTTTTTTTTTTTTTTTTTTTTACAAATCAACTCATAGGATTGGGCAAGTCCTTATCATCCATCTTGATTAGTGCCTATGTTTTCCAAGCCCAGCCTTCTTTGTCGCATAGGGCACTTACTTTTCCTCCTGAGTCCTTTTGGATATGAAGAATCCTTCTTAATGCAGTCTTTTGAACGGACCCTTTTTTTTTGTCGTAAGCCTGTATGAATGCTTCAATTAGACTTATTGTAGATGTTAAACTTTGTCCAAAAAGGAATCTTAACTTCCGATAATTGCTCTTATTTTGATGAACCAATGAGAAAAGCGTTACCCTGTGAGGATCTTAGCCAACATAGAAAGTAAATGGTAACTTCTCGATACCAACTTTTACAAATATCGCTTGTCCTCGTAAAGAATTTGGATGGTTTTTGGCTCTCTTGCTGCACTGATGTGGTGTCTGACCTTTGAACAGACTATAAATTCGTGTTATCACGTTAAACACGTTCCTTTTCGGTATCCTTTATCACCACTCTCTTTTTTCTTTTTCTTTTTCTTTTTTGTTTTTTTGTTTTTTCTTTTTTCGAATTTGAATTTGAAGTTGAAGTCGACGACTGCTGACTTTGTAATTTTGACATGTGAAGCGACCTTTACCCTCTAGGTAAGGTAATCAAAGGCTATGAATATGAATCGATGTTGGTTCAAAGATTATGAGGAGACTAGCTTGATAGCGTCCATGCCTCACATATAGGAATCCACGTTTCAGTGGCCCCAACATGTCTGGCTGTGATCATGCGATAATGTCTTGCATTATTCTTGCGGTGAGCTAAGTTTCCATCTTCATCTCCCTCGTTGGCTTGCAGTGTCGGCTGACATTTCGCAAGGTAGGATCTGCCATTTTTAACAAGTTGGAAATAAGTTGCAATCTCTATCATCTTCTAAGTCCTTAGATTCTTCTGGACACATATCTCACTAGAAAGGGAGTCCGTAATGAATCACGCTCATGTCATTGATATCTGGGACCCATTGTCAGTATGAAAGTAATTTCCAGAGAATAAATGATTCCAAGAATGGTTATTTATGAATGAAGAATAAAAGAATATTCAGTAGAATTTAAAGCATGAAAAAGAACAAAAAAAATATTGGTTCAAAAAGATGCATTTTATCTTGAAATAGTAATTTTTAACATGAGCCTATTTCACAAAAGAGTTCTCATTGCTTCTAGGCTTAAAGCAACCAGAAGATATTTCGTACATTACTCTAGGTAAGCTTCTAAATACTATAGGAATTTCTTCCGCAGCTCATTGCTCAAAATGCTCCTGTGTTCATGCTTCGCTTTTGGTGCGTCGCCTATCTCCACAACACCTATTTTGATGAATTTTTCCACCAACTTCTTAAAAGTCAGTGCAATTTTCTATTGAGTGCCTGTGTAACCCCGCATGATACTCACACCGGACATTTAGGTTATACCATTTTGGGTATGGAGGTTGCAGTGGTTTTATATAACAAGGAGCTACAACATGCATATCAAATAAGTTCGGTATAACTCCATATACGTCATGGGAATAGGAGTGAACTCGAGGTTTTTTCGAATACGCTACTGGATTGGGTTTTTGCTTTGGGGACCAGTGACTGTAACTACCTTCTTTGGTCGGTTTGTCAGAAACGGCTTGAATAACCCTTAGTATACCCACTGTGCTAGCCACATCCTTGTCCTTCCTCTTCGGGCTTTTGAAGCCCCTTCTCCTTTTTTTTTTCGCCTCTGGTAGACCAAAAACAACACGATTGACTTGCTCATTACTAGGGCCCATCGGAGAGTTCAAAGAAGACCAAGTATCACCCTATATTGAGATCCAATAATGATGCCAGTACCACGCGAGAGTGCGCGTCTGGTTGAGTTGGGAAATTTATTGGGGAATAAACGATGTCTTCATCATTATCCACATTGTCGATCGTGGGTCACTTCTTTTTCAAGTCCTCCGCTAGTAACCGAGTTAGTTGGCCCATCATGTTCTTTTGGAAGTCTAGCATTTGCTCTCGCATTTCTTGTTGAATTTGGGTCAATTGCTCTTGCATCTGTATTTGCCTTTGCTCTATCCTCACCAACCTTTGTTCCATGTTTTCCAAAGTTAATCAAACATTTTACCTAATTAGGGTCCTTTTGTAAAGGTCTAATACAAATGAATGCAATGTAATGCGAATGCAATGTAGTACGAATGCATGAATGCAAAGAGGTATCGATTCTGATCAACTTCATTTTAGGAAACTTTATTAGAAAACAAGTTCTTTTACATAAAACGGACTACTATATGCTTTCGTCCTAAGTCCTAAAGGTTTTTGGTTTCCCAAGCAGTGGATCTAGCTCTTGACTATAGTTGAGTCGCAACCCATATTTTATGCTTAACATATTCACCTGTAATGCCAAAATCTATAGATGACCAGCTACTACCTCTTGAATCACACTATTGCTTCCTCACGAGGTAATCTCGACTCTTTAAATTGATGATCATAAGAATGATGAAGGTCTCCTACTCCTCTCTTGTTTCAAGAAGCTCGATCCATGCTTCACAATTGTGTAATGCTGGTTCTAACTTTTCGATCCCACATTTCATTTCCTTAATCTTGTTCAGCTTAACTTCAACTCGATTGCAGAGTTATAGCTTCGATGGTAGTGAAGAGGCTATCCAAGCTTAGCATCAATTCTTCGTAAAAGTATTGATCATTCACTCTAGCTAGCGCCATGCCCCGGAAGGATTCTTCCGCTTCCAAGGCTCATAAAGATTAGAGTTTTTCTAGACAAAGAAGAAACTACGGAGCTCCGGATATTTTAGATTGTATCTGTTCGATAGCTTTTCCAATTCTAACCTCAGTGAAAGTCGTCTATTCTCGTTTGTCTCTTTTGAATCTATCTAACCGGTCAATACAAATTCCTTCCATTTCTTCACACGAATCAAATCCCTTGCAATGTTGTTTGGATCACCACGATGAGCCCGGAAGTTCACAACACCTATCCTTCCATCCTAGATGGTTCCACAAATTCCAACGCCCATTCTTCGTAAAGAAATTTCCATCATTACCCCCGACAGAGCATGACCTTCGACTTGGGTGAAATTAGTGCTTTGAAAGAGACACCACAAGAACACAAAGATTGGCTCGGCACTATGGTTGCTCCTCCGTGAAGCATAGAATAAGGCTTTCATTCTTTCCCGAGACTTCTGCCTTAACCAAAGAAGCTCTCTAGTTAGCACTTTGTCAATTACAAATACATCAAGGAATGGAGCTCCAAAGGAATGTACGTAGGTTGTTTCGGCTCTCGACATTAAAGCATGGCAAGTCTTGCGAGAAGCGATCGTATGTTGTGATGGTCGACAAAATGATTATAGACAAAGATGATCGCTAGATTCTCACTTCACCATTAACTTTTTTTCACACTTTTCCTTTAATGAAAACAACGGATCTTTGCACAACCGCCGCTCAATCCAAAGGATCTTGTACTCGTGATTGGATGGACTGACTTTTGTCCTCGTGTTCTTAAAGCTTCGCTTAGCCATGGTCCACCCAGATCCATGGCATTCTGATTGGAAAGGATCCACAACCGGCTAGGGGCGAATATCAATATTCGTGGAAAGGCCTCTTTGAGTGGCCATAAAATTTGGATGGATGCCCCTATTGCCAAGGGCACCTCTTCCAATATCTGTGAAGTCGTTCGATTATCTTGAAAGATTGGCAAACCAAAGAGGCATCCTGCTTTCGCAAAGATACTATCTTAAAATGACATCTATCACCCTCAATGCTTCTTGAGAGTTTTCGATTCTCGTCCCGCCAAGCATTTTGAGTTGCTCGGATGGGTGTCTATGCAACAAAGTGATTCGACTGATAAGGCCATTTAATTCTCTTCCTATCTTGCCCATTTGAGTCATCATAGACATCAAGTCTTGCATTACCATTGTTTCATTAGATGTAACATCCTCAAATACAACTATAAACTCATGCTTGTTATTTGGAAGAGTACCAACAATAAATAAACTTTTCTCCCCGTCGTAAGCAAAGTCCTTTCACCAATTCATTGTCACAGTCCATTGCCCTCTGCCAATCACTTTCCTTCCAACACCCTTTGCCGCTCTCTGTGGTGACCACCAGGTTTTAGCACTGCCACATTTCCTTTTGCTCAAATGGATCCATACCCTTCTAACTGCCTAGGTTCTAACTATACGAACGACTGCATTGTCTTCCACTTTATCAAGGAATCCGTTTTCCATAACCAGCTTTCTAACTCAGAAACTGACCGTGAATCGATACCTCCAAAGAAAATGAGATGAATGCACGAAAATAAAATACAACGAGTCAGTATCGCAAAGTAAAACAAGTGAAAATGAGCAAACACCTACCTGGGTGACCACTAAGGTTTGATGTAGTTCTATCTAAGGTGGGCTCCTAGGGTCCACTATATGTGGTTTTAGTTCTAGAGTTTGAGGAACCCGAACCAGCAGATTCCTCGATCCTCACCCATTATAGGCTCATGTGGACCGAGTTCGGTTCAGGGGGATACATTTCCCTATGGCCAGGCGGAAGTGAAAACTTCACGAAGACATAGGTACGGATGTATTCCGAAAGCAGTCCACTAGCCCATGCGGAGGTGAAAACCTCACGAAAGCATAGCTTCTCGCTCCCACTTAAAGGTGTGACCCTAATGGTCATGCAATGCAATGCCAAAGTATTCAAGAGATCAAATATAACATTGAAAATGCATTTAAAGGAACACGAATTTCGAAACCATTTTCCAATCTTAATTACAAGGACAAAAATCGATCAATCAATGGTCTGACTCTCGACGAACATGTCCCCAGTGGAGTCGCCAAGCTGTCGTAACCATTTTTTGACGGAAACAGTATACGACGCGGTCGACTCGATTTTTGAAAATGAAGAGGAAGGGAGTCGCCACCGATCTTTATTTGGGTGAGATCGGATCACATTTGTTTTAATAAATATTTCAATTTACTAAAACAATGTTTTTGGTCTGCGAATTTTGAGAAAATGGGCTCGGGAGTCGGTTACGCGCGAGGAAGGATTAGCACCTCGCCACGCCAAATTGGTACCAAACTGATTGATTGATGTCCTAATGTTGAAAACTTTGAAATGGTTTGAAAATAGATACTTTTTATTTCCAAAACTTGGTGGAATTGGAAGAGACGTTAAGGCTCTCTTATTTTCAAAGAGATAAAGTATCATGTCCAGTAAGTTAGGTCGCGACACTTTAGACTCTTGAAACGAAGCTCGCCTTTTAAAACTTGGTTTTATTTTTGGAGAGGATCTCCCGTCATTTGTCAAACGAGAAATCAGAACCCAGTAAGTTAGGGCTTGTTTTCTCGAAGGTCCAAATTAGGAATATTGCCCCTATTTTAATAAAAAACATATCCGAAGTATCTAGATGTCGAGTCTAGTAAGTTAGGGCGCGACATTTCGAATATCCGAGATTAAGTGTTTAAAATTGAAATTGCAATTTTAAAAGGGATATCCCGTTGTTTAGCTTTAAACGAGAAGAAACCGGAACCCAGTAAGTTAGGGCTCGATTCACTCGAATTGCTAATACGGAATGTTGATTTAAAACTGGAATTTGTGATTTTAAAAGGGGTCTTCCGTTGTTTAACTCGAACGAGAAAAATCAAAACCCAGTAAGTTAGGGCTCGATTCACTCGAGCTGTTAATACGGAAATATTGGCTTATTTTTTAAAAAAACCTGATGTATCGAGAAAAATAGTGAGACAAATGATGAGATGTTACCCGTGAAAAGAATAATGAAAGACACACACACTTATACATACATAAGTAAGGATGATAATAAGATAATAACATATTAACGAGGACAATAATGAAAATAATAGAAAGTACAAAAGGAATAAATAACAAACACAAAAGAAAGAAAAAAAAATTTATATATATATGTAAGTGGTAGTAAAATAATAATAATAATAATAATAATAATAATAATAGTAACAATAATAATAATAATAATAATGATAATAATAATAATAATAATAATAATAATAATAATAATAATAAGGTAGAAAATAATAATTAATTAAGAATAATAAAGTTTGCAATTATAAAGATTATGGATAAGTAAAATATAAAAATAAAATAAAAATGATATGATAATAGTAATAAAACGACACTAATAACAATTTAATA
Source organism: Gossypium sturtianum (assembly GCA_025698515.1). Taxonomy (NCBI): domain Eukaryota; kingdom Viridiplantae; phylum Streptophyta; class Magnoliopsida; order Malvales; family Malvaceae; genus Gossypium; species Gossypium sturtianum. The sequence goes on along the minus strand of CM046948.1, from coordinate 136,672,814 downwards.
AGTAAAGAAATAGGTAAAATGCTAAACGGACTAAAATTGAATTAAAGCAAAGTTTTGGGTCCAAATTAAAAGAACAGAAAAGACAGAAAACAGGACCAAATCAAGCAGATCCGTGAAAGAGAAGGGTCATTCGCGCAAATCTCCCTTTGAGGGAGCATACGCAGCTACCCTTTCAACCAAACGACGCTCGCTTTGCTAGGTGTTTATAAAGCCTAATATTTCCCAAAAATCAGATTTTCTAACCCTAAAGTTTTTTAAAAAAATCAGAGCCAACATCTCCTTTTTTTCTCTCTCTCTCTCTATCTAGCCCGACGATTGGGCTCCCTCCATCACCGTCCATATCACCACCGTGCCACCACCGTATCGGTGGCCAGTGGTGCTCGAAGACCCAGGCGTTTCAGCCTTTTTCAAAGCCCCAAAACGCGAGGGAAGGGAAAGAAGAGAAAACCCCACTGCCTTCGGTCCGGCCACGACAACGGAAAAGAGGTTTCGGCGACGCGCCCCAAGATTCAGGTTCGTTTTCTTTCCCTTTTGCTCTTCTCTCTTTTGTGTTTGTTAAAGATTGGAAATAACAAAATGAAATAATAAAAGAGAAAAAAATGATAAATAATGACAGAAAATAAATATCAAAGGAATCAACCTTGATGTTTTTTCTTTTGATTGCTAATTGTTCATAGTTTGCTCTTTTTTTTTGCTCCGAATCCCCTTTCTGCTATGATTTTCTCTCTATTTTTCTTTTTCAAAAAAAATCCCCCCCATTTGTTAGAAAATGTTAGGTTTTTATAACCCATTTACAATGCTATTCTACTGCCCCTATTCTACTTCTTGCGTGTTATGTTGCTTCGGTCTTGTCTTCCTTCTTGTTTTGCAGGTTTCGGTGGTGCAAGTGGGAAGAGTCGATGGAGCAGTGGCTTCTTGCAGGGGGTTAGAGCAAGTGGCCTAGGCTGCGCGCGCTAGGGTTTTCGAGACCCTAGCTAGCCGAAAAATTCATGGGCTGTTGGGCCTCGTTGGTTGGGTTTGTTGGCTTTATTTGGGCCCCGAGCAAATATTGGGCTGTTCGGGTTTACTAGGTTTTAGGTGTTATTGGGTGTAGTTTTGGTGTTGGTTCAGATTAATTTGTTGTAAAATGGGCCGGGCAAATGGGCTCATACATCTTCAATCAACCGGCCTTGGGTTGTTTGAGAGTGCAGTCGTCCAAGACTAAAAACGGAAAAAAAAATTAGGCTAAAATAAATTAATTAAATGTGGGCTTCCAATTTTTTACCTTAAAGTCTAACTTTTAATGTATTATATTTTATTGTATCGTCTATGCCCAAAATGCAACAACAGACTCACTAACCTATTACTTTGTTGAAAGGTGGCCACCAAGCACCAGCATGCAAGTGACCAAGCAGTCCAGCAGCAGCATGCGAATGTCCATGGTGTAATTCGGTTGAAGAGCCTTTTTTGTAATAGTTGACTTTTGTTAGTTTGGTTGTAATCTTTTTATGTTATGTTCAGCTAAGAATTAATCATGTAGTTAGCTGATTTAGTAGTCATTTAGGTTGTCTTTAAGCTGATTTAATAGCTTGGATACTTGCACAAGCAAGTTTTGTTTTTTTACCAATGTAATTGAACTACTTATGTACTTGGCATATTGTTTATTCAAAAAAATGAAGTTAATCTTTTCTTCATCTGAGTTTTTGCTTTTGTTTTTCATCTTTCAACACAAATTTTAGTTTTTTTTTATTTTGTTTGTGATTTAAAACTCAACAAATGGTATCAGAGCCTGTCATCTTTGAGGGCCTTCACTGTGTGTTAGTTGTTTGTGTTGATTCTTTTAGTGAATCGTGCTTGAAAGAAAAGAAACAGAAGCTATCTTTGTTGGCTTGTTTAGTTGTTGCAAAAGGATGAGCTTTTTACCACCATCACCACTTGTCTTTGCTGGTGAAAATTATAACATTTGGGCTGTGAAAATGAAGACATATCTGCAGGCTCACGATCTGTGGAGCGTTGTTCTAGCTGACACAGAGCCACCACCTTTGAGAGCTAACCCGACTATAGCTCAAATCAGGCAGCATAATGAGGACACTGCCAAAAAGTATAAGGCTATGTCATGCCTTCAAAATGGAGTTTCAGATGTTATTTTCACAAGGATAATGGCTTGTGACTCTCCAAAGCAAGCCTGGGACAGACTCAAGGAAGAGTTTCAAGGGTCAGACAAGACCAGGCAGCAGCAGTTGATAAATTTGAGAAGGGACTTCGAGAATCTGAGGATGAAGGAGTCTGAAACCATCAAGCAGTATGCTGACAGGATTATGGCCACATTCAACAACATAAGACTGCTTGGAGATGAGTTTAGTGACAAAAGGATAGTTGAAAATGTAACAGCCCAAATTTGGGTCTAGTCGGAACAGTGGTTTCGAGACCACAAATCCGATGAGGAAAATTCTATTTTTATTATATTTTTATGGTTTACAATTTTACAGAAAGATTTCATAAAAATTTCGTTCAAAAATTTCGACGTTTGAGCACTCAATTTAGTCAAAAAGACTAAATTGTAAAAAGTGCAAAAGTTGAGTTCTACATGTTAGAGGTGTCCAATTGTTATGAAATTTTAAATTGATGGTCCTTAAATGATAATTAGACCATTGGTTAAGTTTGTGGACAAAAATGGACATGGATGGGTATGTTTCAAAAGATTTTTTAGGGGCATTTTGGTAATTTAGTGAATTAAATGAATTAAAAACAAAATTTAAATGCCAAATTTGTCCATCTTCAAGCTTAGGCCGAATTTAACATGGGGGAAGCCATGGATAGGTTTTTCAAGCTTTCCAAGCTTCATGGTAAGTCCATTTTAGCCTCGTTTTTCATGTTCTTTACGTTTTTAGAGTCTCGGTAACTTAATTTAGCTTATTCTACCAATAATTTAACCTAGGGTTCATATTTGGAAAAATACCCATAGGTAAAATGTGTTTATTTTGATGTTTTATGGCATAATATGAAGCTTAGAATTATGTTAAACAACTTTTACTAAGCGATTTTAAGTGAAAACGAGTAAAACGACATAATTGGCAAAATTACCTAATGTACATAAGTGCATGTTAGAGCAAGAATTTGATGTTTCCATAGAAGAGAAAAATGTTCAGCATGTAATTAAACATAAGAAAATTGAATAAAAAATATTTTACGAGTTTAGGGGTAAAAGTGTAATTTTGAAAAGTTAGGGGGCAAAATTGTAAATTTTCCAAAATTTGATATGTGAATTGAATTTATTAGTGTGTTGATAAAATGTATTATATGAGTGTTAATTTGACATGTTAGATCAAGAAAACATGAAATTTGGACTAAGATTGGGGAAGAACGAAGTTGTGAGCTAAGTCAGGAAAATTAGTCGTTCCGGCATTTGAGGTAAGTCCGTGTGATTAAATGAGCATGATATTGATGTCATTGTTATTATACTTGAGAATCTATCTTGCCATGATTGTATTAAATTTTATGTTGATGATATTGTATATGAGAAAGTGATGTCAAGCGTAAATAACATTTATGTGTAAATAATGCACTATTATGTTTAAATAAATTTATGTATTGTTAAATTGTTATACATGTGATATTATGATTGTCATTACGAATATTTGATAGTTGCAAAATTAGTATGTGAAATGTGTATTGATTTGATAAATGTAATTGTATGTATAAGTGATACTGAACAAATAAGTGAAATCCCGGTTGAACCTTAGGAATACTTTAGTGATAAGTGGTAGCTTCGGCTACATATCAGTGGTAGCTTCGGCTACATAAAAGTGGTAGCTTCGGCTACATATCAGTGTGGCACTTATGTGCAAGATTTCTGTGTATCCTTTAGTATTCCAAATGGTTCAACGGGTAAATTGATGATACATAAGATGAGAAAGCATGTAATTGTATATATAAGTAATGTGCAGGTATGCATGTAAGCATGAAATTATATGTACAAATGGTACAGGTATGTACGTAAATTTTATAAGTGTTGGTCTTATGATATTATGAGTTATTATCATTATAAAAGTGACCTTAAGTGAATCTTAGGAATAAGTGATTATGTTGATGATATATGCATTTGGTTGAGAATCATGTATTAGGCTTTTGAGCCATATCAAATTGAGAGATAATATGTTTAGTATATTTGTTTTATGATGCTTTGGATATTTGTGAAAACATAAAATGTTAGTGATACTCATGAAATCATTGTTATGCTAATTACAGGCTTAAGTCTTTGGTGTTATGTATGTTTAAATAGAAGTGAATGCAAAGAAAACATGAAAGAGTGAAATTAGCATTAAAACAGTTTAGACAGCAACAGTTATGTGAATTTGAAAAATCACCAAAAATAGGATAAATAGAATTAGGAAGTGAATAAGATATAGAATTAAAGCTTATTGTGTCTATTTTCATATGAAATAAACAGTGTAAGAAAAGAAATTTTATATTCTGAAATATTTGAATTTTAGTGAGACAATATCAGAATGAGTTTCGGAATCCCCTGTTTCAACTTTGGAAAATCATTACAAATTTTACAAAAATAATTATGAGATATAATTTATATGCTTGAAATATTAAATGAGTCTATTTTAATTAGAAACAAGTGGGAATGGCATATAAAAATTGTACAATGATATAATTTATTTTTAGTGAAGAGAGGCCAGAACCATTGGACAGTGTAACAGGGGAGAATTTAATGAATAAACTGTACTAATTAGCCAAACCAAAAATTCTGAAAATTTTATGGTAAGAATATATATGAGTCTTGTTTCATGTAAAATTAGTGGAACTTAATTTGGAGTTTCGTAGCTCCAGATATAAATAGTTTAGTGACTGTGACTCGAGAAAACAACTTGACTGGAATATGAGTAAAGATGCAAATTGGGTTGTATTACCATGAGAAACAAGGGGATAAATTGTTTTTTATTTTTTATTTATTTTCATACGGTCTTACTAAGCTATAAAGCTTACTCCTCCCTTCCTTTCCTTTAGTGTTTTCAGGTTAGCTCGGGTTTGAGATCGCCGAGGCAAAAGATCACACTATCAAGTCGCTACCTTTGGTATAATGAAGCATATATTAGAAATTTCAAGTGAGTGGCATGTATAGGGATTTAGTTGATTGACATGCATTATTTTTCTTGGCCAAATGTGTAGGCTTCTATTAAGTTATATGCATATGGCCATGAGATGTGGCTTATATTGATTATGGCTTGTGTTTAGAGTTATTCATGTCATATCTTAATGTTTATAATGTGATTATGTTTGTTTGCCATGCATGGTTAGTAATATGACATGAGTGCTTGGTGGATAAGTTGGTAACCATATTATAATGGTAAAAGTGGTCATCAAAATAACAAGTCTTATGAGGGTGAAATATGAAATCTAGACGTGGTATTGCATGAATGTGTATGTTATAGTCTGGTAATGCCTCGTACTCTGTTTTGGTGTCGGATGTGGGTAAGGGGTGTTACAGAAAAAGTCATTACTACTCTACCAGATAAGTATGAGTCAAAAATTTCTTCTTTGGAAGACTCGAGGGACCTATCAGCTATACCCTTGACAGAACTGATAAATGCCTTCTATGCACAAGAGCAAAGAAGAGCAAACAGAATGGAGGAGCATTCTGAAGGAGCTTTTCAGGCCAGGAGCAGAGAGAGCTCAAGCTCGAGCTCAAGTTACAAGGGCAAGAAGCCTTGGTTAGAAAAGAAAGAGAAAGGGAAGAAGGATGCTGCCAAAAAGAAGTTTCCACCATGCACTCATTGCAAGAAGTCCACTCATTTGGAAAAATATTGCTGGTACAGACCTAACATTCAATGTAGAAGCTGCAAACAACTTGGCCACATTGAGAAAGTCTGTAAGAATAAGGCAAAAACACAACCACAGTAGCAGAATCAAGCTCAGGCTGTTGAGGATGTCCAAGCTTAGGAGGAGCAAGTCTTTACTGCCTCCTGCTTTGCAAGGTCAAGCAAAGTCAGGAAGAATTGGCTGATTGACAGTGGCTGCACTCATCACATGGCTTCAGACAAAGGCATGTTCAGGGAGCTAGACACCAGCCTTGTCTCCAAAGTCAGAATTGGGAATGGTGAGTTCATCGAGGTCAAAGGCAAGGGCAAGGCTGTAATTTGCACTCAGTCAGGTAACAAAACTATCTCAGAAGTTCTTTTTGTACCTGATATTGACCAGAATCTACTTAGTGTTGGTCAGCTGTTGAAGAAGGGTTATTCCCTTATTTTTGAAGGAAAAACTTGTGTGATCAAAGATGTTTTTGATCAAGTGCTGGTGACAGTAGCACATACAGCTCAGGCTGATGAATCATGTTTGTGCCACAAAAGGCTGGGGCATGTGAATTATAAGTCACCAAGTCTACTGCACAAGATGAGCCTAGTTGAAGACATGTCCAAGATTGAGCCTAGGAAAGATGTGTGTGAAGTCTATCAATTTGGCAAGCAGACTAGATTGCATTTTCCTGTTAACAAAGCTTGGAGAGCTCAAGAAAGGCTCCAACTGGTCCATACAAACATTTGTGGACCTATGAAGACCTCCTCTTTGAATGACAGTAGGTACTTTGCTTTGTTCATTGATAATTGCACCAGATTCTGTTAGGTGAGCTTTCTAAAACAAAAGTCAGATGTGGCTGACTTCTTTTGCAAGTTCAAGGCATTGGCTGAGAATCAAGCCAGTTGCAAGTTGAAGATATTGAGGTCTAATAATGGGACTGAATATGTATTTCAAAGGTTCTAGAAGATTTGTGATGAAGCTGGAATTTAGCACCAATTAACCACCATCTATACACCACAACAGAATGGTGTTTGTGAGAGGAAGAATAGGACTGTTCTCGATATGGCCAGGTGCCTATTGTCTGAAGCCAAAATGCCTAACAATTTCTGGGTTGAGGTAGTAAATACCACTATGTATTTGCTAAATAGGCTGCCAACTAATGCAGTCAAAGGTAAAACACTTTTTGAAGCCTGGTTTGGTCAAAAACCAAATGTCTCACACTTGAAAGTGTTTGGTTGTTTATGCTATACACTGGTGACAGCTGAAAAGAGGACCAAGCTAGAAAAGAGATCCATGCCAGGAGTCTTTGTTGGCTACAGCAATGTGAAGAAAGGGTACAGGGTCTTTGATCCATCTACTAAGAGGATTGTTGTGAGCAGGGATGTGAAATTCAATGAAGAAAGCTGTTGGAAATGGGATGGAACGGATGCAAGTTTGCCCGAGCAAGACCAACATGATCTTGATTTGCAGCATGCTAAGATTAAAGCTGAAACAGAAGATGATTATGATGATGCACCTGTCAAAGGCACTAGAACCTTAATGGACATCTATGAAAGATGTGATATGACCATTGTTGAGCCTTCCTATTTTGATGAAGCTGCTAGGGAGGGCTGTTGGAAAGAAGCTATGGAAGCTGAACTGAGGATGATCCACAAAAATGACACATGGGAGCTGGTTGATAGACCAGCAAATAGAAATATCATTGGTGTGAAATGGGTGTTCAGGACCAAACATAATGCTGATGGGTCATTGAACAAGCACAAGGCTAAGCTGGTTGTGAAGGGGTACAGTCAGTAGCATGGCATCGATTTCTTTGAAACCTTTGCACCAGTTGCAAGGTTGGACACTATAAGGCTGTTGTTTGCCTTGGTTGCTCAGAAGCAGTGGAAAGTGCATCAACTGAATGTTAAATCAGCTTTTCTAAATGGATTTCTCAAGGAAGAAATCTTTGTTGAACAACCTGATGGATTCAAGGTCCTTGGTGAAGAGCACAAAGTCTACAGGCTCAAGAAGGCTTTGTATGGCCTAAAACAGGCTTCAAAGGCCTGGTATGACAGGATTGATGCATACTTGTCAAGGCTGGGGTTCGAGAAGAGTATTAGTGAACCTACACTCTATGTGAAGAAGGCTGAGAAAGAAACCTTGTTGATTGTGTCTCTGTATGTAGATGACTTATTGGTTACTGGTTGCAAGAATGAGTTGATTGAAGAATTCAAAAAGTAGATGCAAGATGTTTTCGAGATGACTGATTTAGGCTTGATGACCTACTTCCTTGGTATGAAAGTGAATCAAAATGAGCATGGTATTTTTATAAGCCAGCAAGCTTTTGCATTGAAGGTTCTAAGCAAATTTTGCATGGCAAACAGCAAGCCTGCTAGCACTTCTGTGGCATTAGGAGAAAAACTCTCAAGCAATAGTGATCATGATAGTGTGGATGAGAAGAGCTACAGAAGTCTGATTGGTTGCCTACTCTACTTGACAGCAACAAGGCCAGACATCATGTATGTTGTTAGCCTTCTATCGAGGTTCATGCATTGTTGCAATGTAGCTCATTTCAAGGCTGCTAAAAGAGTCTTAAGGTATGTCAAAGGGACTTTAGGCTATGGTGTGAAGTTTGGGAGGGCTGATGAACTGAAGCTGGTTGGCTATTCAGACAGTGATTGGGCTGGTTCAGTTGATGATATGAAGAGCACCTCGGGCTACTTTTCACCCTAGGTTCAGGAGTTTTTAGTTGGAATTCTAAGAAGCAACAGACAATAGCTCAATCCACTGCAGAGGCAGAGTATATTGCAGATGCTACTGCTGCTAATCAAGCCATTTGGCTTAGGAAACTTTTAAGTGATTTGAATGCTGATCAAGTGAAAGCAACAGAGATCAAAGTTGACAATCAGTCAGCTGTTGCAATTGCTAAGAATCCTGTGTTTCATGGCAAGACCAAGCATTTCAAGATCAAGTACCATTTTGTGAGGGAGGCAGAGCTGTCAAAGGAAATTAACTTGATCCATTGCTGCTCAGAGGTTCAACTCGCAGACATTTTGACCAGGTCATTGGCTGCCACAAGGTTCGAGTATTTGAAGAAGGAAATTGAAGTTTTCTGCTTTGTAGCCAAAGAGGAGTGTTGAAAGGTGGCCACCAAGCAGCAGCATGCAAGTGACCAAGCCACCATGCAGCAGCATACAAGTGACCAAGCAGTCCAGCAGCAGCATGTGAATGTCCATGGTGTAATTCGGTTGAAGAGCCTTTTTTGTAATAGTTGACTTTTGTTAGTTTGCTTGTAATCTTTTTATGTTATGTTCAGCTAAGAATTAATCATGTAGTTAGCTGATTTAGTAGTCATTTAGGTTGTCTTTAAGTTGATTTAACACCTTGGATACTTTTACAAGCAAGTTTGTTTTTTACCAATGTAATTGAACTACTTATGTACATGGCATATTGTTTATTCAAAAAAATGAAGTTAATATTTTCTTCATCTGAGTTTTTGCTTCTGTTTTTCATCTTTCAACACAAAATTTAGTTCTTTTTTATTTTGTTTGTGATTTAAAACTCAACATACTTCCAACACACAAGTGCAACGCGGTTTCATCTCGTTCAGTCACCACCCGAGCGGACTCAGGCCAAGCTCAAACCAACTCACTCACTATCTTAAACCTTGCCCTTGGTGGCAGCCAGGTGGAGTGGTGTCCACCCATTTTGATTTCTCACCATGGACATCTCTGTGTCCACCTTGACCAACCTTTGACTATCTCAAGATAACCTTTTGCTGCAGAAAGGTGAAGAGCAGAGTAGCCATGGGAATCCAACTCGAAAATCAATTAGAGGTTAAGATTCAGAAGCTGTTGGACGAAACAGAGGTGGCCTAGCATGGAGGAAAAATGGAGAGGAGTCTCCGAGGCACAAGAAATTATTGAGCGGTGAAGAATGAGAGGGTCTTCTTGGAGTAATTGTTGAAGGGACTTAATGTCTCCTTCCACGGCTGCATTTGATAGTTGATACCCGTTTTTCCATTTTTGTATCCTTCTCTTTTGCCCCTCAAAATTGAAATAACTTTCCTTTCTTCTTCAAGTGTCTATGTTTTTCTTCTTTTTCATATATCTCCACTGTTTGATACTGGATCAAGAATCAACCATCAAAGTTTGGTGTAATTAAAAAAACATAAGCCACCATTGAGAGTGGAAACGGACCAGAAAAACAAGAAGTGGATAGTGGCTTACATGGACGACGATGTTAATGATGCATGGGGTCAAATTAAGTGTGTTTGGAAGCTTCTATTAATATGCGGCATTCACGTTAGTTTATGAGATTCTGCTTATATAATCATATGAAATACTGATACCATAGCTAAGTTCGGCTCCAAGTTTCTAAAATGCATGAATAAATCAGAAAAATCTCAAATTTCCATTATTAACTTCATAAATACTAATAAGACAAGCTACGTAAACCAGAAATATAAGAGGTTACGATAATACAATGTAAATCAAATATAAGTACAGCGAGCCAGCTTATGGTTGCCAATTAGTTAAGCACCTCATCAAAACAGCTCCTAGTTTCCCTTCATTAATGGCCTCATAAACCTTCTCTATATCCTCGCCTGGACTCACCCTTTTTTCACCAATAAGAAGCTGAGTTCCAATTTCAGTCCTTACAAATCCATATATCGGATAACTCCTGCATTTCTCGATCCTATTACCAATCCCAAATTCTCCATTTCCAAATTTCGTTCTTGCTTTCGGTAACTCTTCTTCCAGTCTTGCCTTGAGTTCCTCTATGAAAACTGGGATCCTTTTGAATATTGAAAACCCATTTTCATCGCCTTTACAATCCTTGAGAGCCCTTTCAACAAGCACTTGTCGTAGTTTAGGCAAAAGGGTATATGAAGGATTCATGGGATCATCGAGATAGGAGAAAACTGGTTGGTGTTCAATAACCTGCAACAGTCCTTTCTCACAAAAACGTGATTCAAGCAGTGATCCATCTTCTGCAATGTAGAGTGTTTTCTTTACTACTTGGAGAAGCACTTGTTTCACTACTTCTCTCATGTTTTCCTCCAAATGTCTCAAATCAATAGCCTGGCAAAGTGCCACCATAAACGTTGAGGACATGAGCTTTAGTATTTCAATGGCTTCTGCACTTTTTCTAGCTGAAATCAGGCCAAGGGAGTTCACGTCTTGGTTGTGTTGTTCGGCGCTTTGTACGTGCGTCGTGACGGGATTTGCAAGGTATTGGAGCTCGGAGCAATATGCTGCCATGGCGATCTCTGCTCCTTTGAATCCATAGTCTAAGCTCGGATTAGAGCCGCCACTCAAATTCGAAGGCAAACCGTTGTTGTAGTAATCGCAAACAAGCTCAGAGAATTGAGCAAACATGAGCTTCCCGATAGCTGCAATGGCGATTCGGAGATTGTCCATGGAAACACCTATAGGGGTTCCCTGGAAATTCCCACCATGGAGAGCAATGTCCCGGTCTACATCGATCAATGGATTATCGTTCACGGAATTAATTTCCCTCTCGATCGAATGCGTTGCGTGGCGAATAACTTCGATCTGTGGTCCAAGCCACTGAGGAGAGGTTCTAATTGCATACCTGTCTTGTTTAGGCTTTGTAAGAGGGTCTTTCTCATGCCTGATTTTGGCTTCTTTCATGTAATCACTTCCATCTAAAAGAAACTTCATGATAGCAGCCGATTCAATCTGGCCAGGATGGTGCTTGAGCTCATGAGTGAGGGGGTCAGTGAACTCTGGCTTGCCGTGCATAACTTCGCAGAACAAAGCCGAAAGAATCACCGAAAGGAGAGCCAAAAGATTGGCATCGAAACAAACTGTTGCAGCCACAGCTGAACCAACAGCCGTTCCATTCACAAGAGCTAAACCTTCCTTTGCTTGTAGCTCGAAAGGAGAACCAATTCCAGCTCTTTTCAAAGCTTCGATACCTTCGATCTCTTCACCTTCAAGGGTGACAACCTTGGAGTTATGTCTGCCTGTCAACAACCCTGCAATGTAAGATAATGGGACAAGATCACCAGATGCTGTGATAGTTCCTCTTAGAGGCAGTTTTGGGATCGAATTTTGATTCATAAGCTTAGCCATCGCTTCAAGTATCTCCCAACGGATACCGGAATAGCCTTGCATAAGCGTATTGGCACGCACAAGCATAGCTGCCTTGGAATAACTCGTCGGAAGATTTTCTTTCCCGATCACTCCGGCGTTCAAGAATCTTATAAGCTCGGCTTGGAGGTCGGCAGTTTTAGTGGTGCGCCGATGAGATGTAGCACCGAAACCGGTGGTGACTCCATAAGTGTCTGTGCCACGGGAGATGTTGTTAGTAACCCAGTTAGCACTGTTTGCCACCCGGTCTCGAGCAGTGGACTCATCAAGTGAAACCATCACTTGGTTTCGACGAGAAATGGCCGTGACCTGAGCCACCGTAAGGGTAGTGCCCTGAATTTCAACAGTATTAGCTTCCGCAAATTGTGACACCATTTGAGTAACTTCGTTGAAATGGGAGCAGTGGAGGGCATCAGCAGCCTTTTTCCAGTGCAAATGAGTTGAAGAGACACAGCAACCATTTTCTGATAGGCCAAACTCAGCAGTAGCCATTGCCAAAATGGAGGAAAATAATTTCTGGTGAGAAAGGGTCAGTGAAGAATGTAAAAATGAGAGTTAGGTTTGTGGTTTGAAGTGGTGAGTTTGAGAAGGAAGTAATGGGTGAGTATTTATAGTGGTGAGTGAAGTGTGGTGGGTAAGTGGGAAAGGGCTGCTTTGGGTCTGGTCAACGGTCAAGTCCTTCTAAAATAAGCCACCCACATCATGTATGGGTCATTGGTCTAACAATGCAATTTCAGGGAAAGATAGTGGAAGTTATTGCCTTTTTTTCTTTTTCTTTTTTTTTTTCTTGGGAAGAAATTATCAAGTCATATTATTTAGTTGTGGAACAGCAAATGTAATGATGGAAAAATGGAGTGGAAAAGGTCACAAGGGAAAAAAATGGGATTGTAGAATTCAGAATTAAACTAAATTTCTAGCATTTTTCTTGATGTAGAAGAGATAAAAGGCTCAAATTGTAGTAGAGATGAACATTGACGGAAAAAATATCATCCAATAGGTCCAACTATTTTTGTTGGTGTAGAAATAGAGGTGAAAATTAACGGAAAAATAAGGGAAAATGGCAAGAATACTGAATTTAGTAGATTTTCAAAGAAATTTGAGCATTGACCTGGTGGAAAATGCCACTTTCAATCATGGGACAACCCTTCCATGTGAAACATGGCTACCAAATAGTAACCACACATGAAGCACTTCAGTTCATACTTGCACCATCCATTCATTAACTTATATTTTCATGTCCTACAAGAAAGCCATAAAATACGTGATGCCTTAACTATTTCTTTCCTTATTGTAATTTCTTAAAAATTAACGACAATTTAATTTTTTATTTTTTAATTAAATTTAACCTTCAATTATTATTTTTTTAAAAAAGTGCAAAGTATAAATGAAAGCAAACAGAAATTACACAAACAAATGAAACAAAAGCACTCACTCAATGATGCATAGGCACATGCATAGTTGCTTCCAATTTATTGGCAAAATATTACAGTCAAGTAACTTTGTGTAGATAAAATCATCATTTGAATTGAGACATTATCCAAGAAAAAACCTCCCATTTTGAATTTCAAACAAAGTTTTCAATTCCAAAGTAAAACAATTAGCTCAGCCCCAAGTAAAAAAATAATAATAATAAAATAAAGATAAGGCTTTGAGATGAGATTGTGGATCCTTCCTCCTCCTCTCCTAAATCCGATCAACAACATTGATTAAATTAAAACATAGTTTAAGGATCATTTATTTAAAATGTAACACATTATAAAGATCAAATTAAAAAGTGTCAACCTTAAACTATACTTAAGCTATCCAAAACAAATGTCCAAGCTATAGTCCTAACAATTTGTCCAAACAGATGTCAGAATAAGGCATGACACAGAGTGTTCCAATAGGTAGTTCAAAGACGTGTTCGAACAACAACCGTAGCTTCAAAATTTTGAACAGCTAAGGACTCAACAATCTCCCCATTTGGCTTTTGGCAAAACTTATCAACATGACAACAAATAATCAAAAGAACTCTCCCTTGCACCATTCAAAGATCTTAAGAGATAACACTTTAAAATGTGGAAAAGAGAATCCATCATTAAACAATTAAACATGTTCAATACATTAGAGGTTCATCGAACGAGCTCAAACACGAGCAAAATTTTATTCAGCTTTCCTAAAAAGAAAAAAAAAACTTCATAGCAACAACAACAAAAGATTCCCCTCACCAACAACAACCTTATGATACATGCACAGATAAGAGAAATTTATTGAAGTCAATTCAACCAAGCTATTAATTTTCAAGTTTGGAAGATCAGTCGACTTGTGACGAATTTTTGGATGAGATCCATGCATTTCTGGGCTAAGATGTCTACATAGTGTTTAAAGAGCTCTTGACTTCGAAACGCACTTTGAATCACTCGATTTCAAGTTTGGGAGCTCAAGTTATGACCATTTTAGTAAAGACTACGCGAGCAAAATTTTTGGACGGGATTATTATAGAAATTATGAGTTTAGAGATTTAATTCGAGTTTAAATCATATTGAGTTCATTTTTTAGGCTTTTATTATTTATTTATTTTGAATTTTGGATATTTTTGAAGTATTTTAAGTTGTTTAGGAGTTTTATGTTTCTTAGACAACAAGAAAGTTTAGTTTAAAACTACTTTTTATTTAGATTAATTAGAGTTTCATTATACTTGAGAGTTTTATTTTGATATAATTAGTTAGCCTATGTAAAAGCCTCTTCATTGTTTATTAAAAACACATTAGTTTTTTATTAATAAAATTTTCAACTCTGGGAGTTAATTTCTTTTGTGCAAAATTGTTTTCTTGTTATTTCTAGAAGCAAGCAGTTTTTCTTCTCGATTTTCTTCAAGGAATCGTGGGAATTCATTCTTTACCATTCAATTTGCCAATAATTATTTATTGGAGGGTTGATTAGAGCCATTAATTGAATTTGTTGGGGTTTATCTCTCAAAGGTTTCAATTGGACACTTATCTATCTATCCATTAGTTTATTTAATTTATCTTCCACTTTTTAATTCTGTTTTATTTATTGTTTTGGATCTTTATTCTTTGTGCTTAATTAGTTTTCTTTTATTTGTTTTTGTTATTTTTTATTATTTTTAAAAATCAATTTGGTTTCTTCTTTTCAAGTCAAATCTGAATCTCCTTTTTCGAGTCGAACAACTTGAATACGATACTGGTCCGCTGCTTCTCTTATCACCTTGTCTCCCCTTTTTATCAAAAGGCCAAAATACTCCTCCTACCAAGGTGTCTTCTCAATATTGGAAATCAATTTAGCTAGTCTAACCTTTTTTGTAGCAAGTCTTTGCATCTCAACAGTTAAAGTGTCTAGCTCATCCCTCAAGAACTCTAAAATTTATCTCTTTTGAGTAGCCGTAATAGATGGGTCTGCTGCTTCATTTGTCCCAACATCAGAAGGTACAAAGGCTGAGTGCACAAGGTCATTCACTTTATTGGTAGAAAACAGGTTGTTAAGGATCTTAAAATGCTTTGGTGCAACAATCAGTTTCTCTTTGGAAGGACTACATTGTGCTGGCTCATTAAGACATCATAAATGTAACACCCACGCCCGTCCCGATCTCCGAATCTGAGTATGGTATGTCATAACATAAACTATTCGAGTTTAAAAAAGAACTTGAAAATTTTTGAAATTATCGAGGTCTTGGGATAAACGTCAACATGACAAAAACAAAACAATCAAATTAGTAGTATGCCAAGTAAAAACATATTTAGATAAAACATTTGGCGGAAGCCTTATATAAGTTGATAGATTTTATAAATCACAAGATGAATTATTTACCATACAATAGTTTCAAATGCATCATAGGCGGTTAAAACAACATTCAAAACCATTTGACGTATATGTCAATAGACAATCTCATAAACCACGATTCCTTATATTAACATACTTCAAGAGTTCACAAAAGTTCTTAAATAACAATGTCATGAAAAAAGTTGAAAATCATTGAACATGTTGATTATAAAGTAGATCTACATGCCACCTCCAAAAGGTCATACATGATACAGAATTAAACAGATGACTCACTATCAACAGTTCTCTGGCATAGTCCCTTCAATAGAATCTCTTCCTTCAGTCAGCAAGCCTAAGAGGGAAAGATTAACATAGTAAGTTCAAACGAACTTGGTGAGTTCCATAAAGAAAGCACATCCAATGTACAATGATATTACTGATGAACACGCTTTAATACCATAATGATACCCAACCTTTCAGAGAGATTCAACGCAATAATCATAACACGCCCAATGGCGCTCAGAGAATACGAATAAACTCGATACACCAACTTAACACGACACATGGACGGTTACTATCCACCAACTTAACCATAACTTTTACACAACCCATCATTATGCCAGCCTCATACCCATAATTCAGAGTCAGAGTCATATTAATTTATCGTATTCATATGCACACCCCCCTTAACTCCCGATATCATTTCGGTTCAGTCGAGCATGTTTTCTCGTGATCTGTCAGTCCAGTTTACAATATAGCTATCCTACCGGAGGCATCACAAACATATCTCCCTTCTTTATTATCACACCTCACATATCACACATTGATGGTACTGGCTTGTGCAGTAAGAAAGGTATTTTACATTAGAACATAAACAGACCATAGCCACACTAATAATACTGGTTGAATACCATAAGACAAACACCACACTTACGTTGTTGAGAAGGAACACTTACCTTTTCACAGTTCATACAACAACGAAATTTACTACACATGGAAGTAAGAAGGAAATAACTAGAAAATCTAGTACAAAAATCTACTCAGCAAGTCATTTGCCCTTGTTGCTGGGATCTTCGTTAGCTTATTGAGCTAAAAGAGAGACAAATACATCTATCAGATCATCAAACTACTGAAATTTGACATGTATGCATGAATCGGTAGTATGCAACTCAATCAGTAGCATACAACCTAGAATTAAGAAGTTTCCTTCCTCAAGAACAAATCTAAAACCTATGCATGCATTACTGTAAACACATAAATTCATTCGATAATGACCTAAGGGTTTACCAAAAATTACCAGTAATCCGATGTTAACAATAGTGTTACCAAAAATTACCAGTAATCCGATGTTAACATCACTTACCATGTCATCGTAACATATACTAACCACGGAAACAAACTTACCAAGCTACGAACTAACGAGTTAGCCTAAAACATCTAGGGTTAGCGGATAACTTAACAAAAGAACTTGTCAAACCCTAAAGTTTGCCAAAACTTGGAGTTTGTTAAATGGCGAATCACATAGAATACGCCACACATACAACCAAAAACAAGTACTCTACTAATTTACTCGTTAATTACCCTTAGCGTAAATAACTACGCTATAACAACCTGTTTTCCAATAGTGTCGAAAACAGTGGTTTCAGGATCACAAATTCGACGAGTAAGCAAATATAGTATTATTTAGAACTTTGATCTGATAATTTTTTTTATTTCAACAAAGATTTAAGTACAAGTGAGTTGTCTCTAAAGTCAAATAGTTTTGGAAAATGAGGTTTCGGGACCTCGTTTCTATAAACCGATCCCGTAAATATTTTTATTTACGGAATTACTATATATGTATATTGAAGTTTGGTCCAAAAATTTTAGTGATTTGATAGTTAATTAAAGAAAAAAAGACTAAATCGTAAAACTATAAAAGTCGATCACTATTAGTGCTTAAGTGCCCATTTGTATAAATTAGTATAATGAGATGGTTTAATATGGAAATTTAGCCATAATTTAAGTTAGTGGACGGTATAAGGTTGATTTCTTTTGTTATAATTGAAAAAATGTTTAATTAAATTATTATTAAAGTATTAAATTAATAAAAACAAAAGAAACACCATGTTCATCTTTTTCATTTCTTGCTTCTCAACCAAAACTTCCATTGGTAAAATCTAAGAGCTTTCGGCATTAAATGAATTATTTATAAGTATTTGGGCTGATAATTGAAATAAATTACTGTTTAGATTAAGAGTCAGTAGATAATTACAGAAAAAGGAAAATTGTTGATTAGCCCTTGACATTACAATCTTTGTTGTTTAGCCCTGGTAAGTTCATACGGTTTAAATTAGAATAATTTGTAATATTATATTGATTTCTAGGTTGTGGTATGTTAATAAATATATAAATGTAATTGAATTTTTATAAATTGGTACAATGTGAGAAAAATGAATTGAATTGTAAGATGTTATACGATTGCCTGTACTGAGCCCAGATGAACATAGGATAGGATAGAATTGGCATGCCAATAGGTTATATTGCGTGCAGTACGGGATTGACTTGTGATGAGATGGTAATTATTGAATTGTTACTTGTAACACCCAAAACCCAGCCTGGGCTTCCAAACCAAGTACAGATAATTACATCATCGATCTTAAAATCTCACAATTATAACGCAATAGCACTAAACCATTCATCATATATTATCCAGCACAAGGTTAATTAAGTATGCAATTTCCCAAAACATCATATTATCATAAAATACCGAAAGCCCTAATAGTAATTATTAAACGAAAGGTTAAAGCTTGACCGAGCTCCTGCAGCGCCGACCCATTGAAGTTTGTGAACCACCTGCAATTCAATCAGAAAATAAATGAGTTATGAACTCAGTGCATAAAAGAGGGTTCATACAAGTGTAATACAATTGAAAGATCATTCTCGAATCCCGTGATCTAATTAAGCAACAGAAGTCGTTCTAGTTCAGATACAGAACCGTTCAGTTATAGAAGCAAAAACAGTTTCGGTTTCATTTACAGAATAGATCAGTTTCATATGTATGTTTTCCTACCCCCAGCCTCTACACACCATCTTCGGCCAACCCAACACACCAATAAGGGCGTTCAACGCCCATCCAACCCTACATACTATAGAGTTTCTGTCTGACACGTTTACAGAGTCGCAGCTTAGTTGCTAAATTAGAATGTGCCTAAGCGCCAGATTTAGAGCTATCCGCATTGTGGCTTAGCCACTAGTTCGAATCAGAGTACTTCCTTCTTCACAGTATCCCAACCTATGCATATGCAGTGTACACATATCCACATTTACAGAGTACAGTTTAATATTAGAAATAGTTATCACATTACACATATAGTTATGCTATACATATGTTAATCATAAAGCATCAGAGAGCCCTCATACAATTGAATTCAGATCATTCATATATTGAGGAGGTCAAGGTTAGTGTCGACCACACATATGACCTCAGAAAAATCAAGATTCAGACCCGATTAATATGCCACGCGACCTGGACACACGTCCGTGTCCTTGCCTGTGTGGTTCACACGGCCTGGACACATGCTCATGTCCTCTGCCCGTTTGGTTCCAAAACATAAACAGTGAGTTACACGGCCTAGACACACATTCGTGTCCTTGCCCGTGTGCCTCACACGGCCTAGGCACACGCCATGTCCCTGGCCGTGTGGTCCTAAGTCACAAACATAGAGTTACACGGCCTGCACACATGTTCGTGTCCTTGCCCGTGTGGCACCAAGATAATGAACAGTGAGTTACACGGCCTAGACACACGCCCGTGTCCTTGCCCGTGTGAACTCTGCACTAATATGGCTACACACGGCCTAGACACACGCTCGTGTGCCTTGCCCGTGTGACCCCAAATCGATGAACAGTGAGTTACATGGCCGTGTAGCATCGGCAGCCACCATTTTCGGCTATCGAAACTCGCAAAATTAAGATTTTCGATACGCACCTGGTCTTGTTTTGACGAAAAAACAATGCGGAGACTACCCGAAACCTAATTAACCATTCAGCAATCAATCAATTGACTAAAACGATTAGATAACGCAAACGTTAACACTCAATCAATTATGGCGAATAAATCAACACCAAGAAACTTTCAACAACGAATGCTTACCGACGATCTGCCGAACTAATTCGTAACAGCACGCAAAGGATTACCTTCCTTCGAATTCACACCTAAAGACAAGATTAACAACTAATTAATAACGAATTTACATACAACAATCAAAGAATTCCCAATTTAATTACATAAACAGAAACTAACAACTTCGCAGAACTTACATGAAAATCTTCTAAAAATGCTTCGAATCACTTAGGACTCTTAATACTTCGACAATCACTTACCGAAATGCAATCAAAGAACTCACTTGAAAGAGGAAAAAGAAGAAAAATGATTGAGGAAAAAGAAGGAAAAAAAAACAAAAGAAGAAAGGGAAAGGAAGAAATTGACGTTGAAAATATTTATTAACTAACCACCATCCTCATACCAACATTTAGAAAAAAAATTCTAACGCGTATGATGTGACTCAAACTCGAAACCAGACAAAATACAAACAGATGCTTAACCAGTGAACTAGCAGGCTCATTCTTGACACAGATTTACACAGGATTCCACTTAACTACATAATACATGGATACTGGTTATTTTAAAAGTAACAAAACTTTTAACGATGCAAATCGAACTCTAAACCTTAAACACAATAGCAGAACATAGAGCCACAGATACAGAATTTTAATTACTGCAGATTATCACAATTAAATTCTAAAATTTTGGGGTGTTACATTACTATCCATTGAATATACCGAAGTCAAGCATTTGTTACGGGCTATCATGTTATATTTAAAGTAATTTTGGTGTGTTACCAGAGGCAGATGTAAAGCCTTCGGGCTTAGCACTTGGTGCCCAGGCGTGTTCCAGAGGGATGTTAGCCTACGAGCTAGGCACTTGGTACCCAGGTGTGTTCTCTGTATACCAACATTTAGCAAAAATTTTCTAACGCATATGATGGGACTCGAACTCGAAACCAAACAGAATACAAACAGATGCTTAACCAGTGAACTAGCAGGCTCATTCTTAACATAGATTTACACAGAATTCCACTTAACTACATAACACATGGATACTGGTTATTTTAAAAGTAACAAAACTTTTAACGATGCAACTCGAACTCTATACCTTAAACACAATAGCAGAACATAGAGCCACAGATACAGAATTTTAATTACTGCAGATTCTCACAATTAAATTCTAAAATTTTGGGGCGTTACATTACTATCCATTGAATATACCGAAGTCAAGCATTTGTTACGGGCTATCGTGTTATATTTACAGTAATTCTGGTGTGTTATCGGAGACAGATGTAAAGCCTTCGAGCTTGGCACTTGGTGCCCAGGTGTGTTCTCTGTGGATTTGGCTCATTTGAGTATTCTGGTGTTTTCTAGATGGATAACCGTGTATCCGTATTTGTTATACCATTCATTGGGCCAAATTTTTAATGGTTAAATGATTTAATGATGATAGGTAACTGATATTAGGTTATGATTTCTTGTGAAAGACTTATACATGTGTTTATGGTTTCTGATATTTTATCGTGACTTGATAATGGTTGATATTGTATAAATGAGGTGATTAAATTACTTGTATTTATGTAACTCACCTGTTGAATGATTGTGATTGACAAGGTTAATGTTAGCTATTGATTTTGTTAATTATAAAATTGTAGTTATACGGTAAGTTATAATGTTTCAACCTGTGAACTTACTAAGCTCGTAAAAGCTTACTCGTGTTGTTTCCCTGATTTCTTGTAGATCTTGTTTTGCGAAACCGGACAATCGGATCAAGTGGAAGATCACACTATCCAACTATCTTCGGTAGACTTTGAAAATGTTTACTTTGGAATATGTGGCATGTAATAAGAGTATCTTGTAATTTGTACATAAATGTTCATTATAAGTGGCATATTTTTACTTGTTTATAAGTTGATTGTTTGTGGCCAATAATGTGGTTGACCATAGCTTGATTCAGAGATTTAAATGTGATATTAAAATTGATATGTGGTGGATTTAACTTGATGGCTTGAAATGTAATAGGTGTGTTTTGTATATGTTTTGAATACTTATTTCATGTGTTATATATGAGATTGATACAAAGATGCTTAAGCTTGGTATTATTTTGCTTGTGTATGTGCCTTTAATCTTGGTGTGAATATGTTCATATAAGTTGTTTTAGTCATTTCATATAAACCTTAAGTAAGTGTTTGAATCATGGTATGAATGAATGTGAATGGATAAGAAGAAATGGTAAGTTTGACATGAGTTTTATGTATGAACTTATGAACTTGAATGCAAATTAGTTTGGTGTGATATGTGAATTGAGGTTGATAATTGAATTATGGTGTAAATGAGGACACATTGGTTAGGCACTTAGGTTGAATGTTTTGGCATGTTTTAGGCTTGTTTAAATGTGTTTTTAGAGTATGGAAATGGTTGATTTTGATTTGGCTTGGTACCTAAGTGTTGGATGAAAGTTTGCGTTGTTTTGAAAGCATTTTAAGATGTACACGGCCTAGGACACGGGTAGTCACACGGTCGTGTGTCACACACGGTCTGGCCATACAGTCGTGTACCTTATTAATTTTAGGTGCAGGATTTTTCACACGGTCACAGTTAGTTACACGGTCTGAGCATACGGGCGTGTGGAGTAGCCACACAAGCATGTGAGGTAGCCACACGACCATGCTTGAGGCCACACGTAACATGGCCGTGTGACCCCTATTTTCAAAATTTTCATGTTTTTCTATTTTGATTCAACTTAGTCCCTGGTTGTTTCCAAACTATTTTTAGGGCCTCGTAAGCTCAATTTTAGGCCCGTAAACACATTTATGCTATGAATGAATTTAGATTTGAATATTTGGTATTTAATTTGATAAATGATTAGTCAAATGATATTAATTGTTGTGTGATGTCCACGAAACCAACTAAAAATCTGACTAAGGTAAGTGCACCTAATAATTAATAGTATAGCTACGGTGAGCACAGATGTCGTTCCCACGAAGACTAAAAGTACTATTAATTACCGTCTTTCTATTATTTAACGATAAATTCGAATGATTGATTGAAAACTAAAATTAACTAAATTAATTAACTGCGAACACGACAAAGACAAATCAAGAAAATAATCGAGTAAACAACCAAGAAGCCAAATAATACTTAGGAAAGAATTCACCTAGATTTCATCTGTTATTATCAATCTAAATTACGCAATTTCTTCACTTAATATCTTGATTCGCAGAAATCCCTAAATTATGCTAATATCTCTCTTCAAGAATAAGAGCAACTGAATCTAGGTTGATTAATTGAAAATTTTTTCTAATTAAAACCCCTATTATTGTATTAACTCGATCTATAGATTCCCTTATTAGATTTGACTCTAACCCAGTAGATTTATGTCATCCTATTTCTAGGATTGCATGCAACTCCACTCAATTACGCTTGATCTACCCTTAAATGGGGTCTATTCCTCCTCTAATTAAGCACATCAAACATGGATCAATAGTCTAGAAATATTAAACCAAGAATTAAACATACATAATTGAGAATAAGATCTAAGTCTTTATTGCATAAAATAGAAATCAAATGACAGAATTTATCATAGCGTTCATCTCCCTTAGGTATTTAGAAAATTAGTTCATGCTAGCAAATAAAAACATCCTAAAGACAATATATCCGAAAGAAATAAATAAACTCATTATAATCTCTTAAGAAATCAATTGAGAGTCTTTAATCTTGACGGAAATATGCTTCAGAATCGGCTTCAATGGTATTTTTCGAGTTGTTTTCTTGAGTATTCTATGACGAATCACTCCCATATTCTTACTTTTGTCATAAATAGGTCTTAAAATGCCAAAAAAAACCCTAAAAATCACGTTTTTCTGTTGTTTGGAGTGTAATTCATGAAATTGACACAACCTGCCACATGGCTGTGTGGCAGCCCGTGTGGCTCACACAGTTGTGTGTCCAAGATGTGTGGAAGGGGTCAGCCCGTGTGGCTCTTGTAACTTGCTTCAATTTTTCGATTTCCGCTCCTTTTGCTCCCCAAATGCTCTCCTAAGTATAAAAACATGAATTTAAAGGATTAGGAGCATAAAATTCACCTTTAACATCGAATAATCACCCAAAAACACATTAAGAATGAGACTAAAACATGTCCTATCATTGTGTTATGTGTGTAATACTCTGTAGCCCTAATCCGGCAACGAAGACAAGTTAGAGGTGTTACATACGCGCTAAATAATAACTTGACAATATATTCGTCGAACGGGCTATTACAATAAATAAAGGATGAAATTTGTAGAAACTCTTTAGTGCCTAAAGATTCAACATGGGCTACAATCTCATTAAACATATTTTTGTCAAGATTGAAAGGTATTTCTTTCCCAACCTTGTACAAAAGCTTCTTAAAACTCTTGTTGATGTTAAGTAAAACATTGTTATACATGAAATTTTACTTAGGTAGCTAAATTTTGATTAAACAAGTTTTTAAAATGAATTTTTTTGCTGAAGGTTTGATTTAAATTGAATTTGGGTCGGCCCAGTCTGGCTCGGGACATAAAAAACCTTGTTCAAGCCCAACTCAAGTTGGGCCAGATCTATCCACCCGACCTATGGACAGGTCTATTAATTTACTCCATAATTGGTAATAAGGTCTCTCCAAACTTTGAACTATTCATTCGGTCCATACTCAACCAATTTTGAATAAGGCTTTTTTATTATTTTCAATTAAATTAATTATATATTAAAAATATTTTTATATAAATTTAATTATAAACTATATAAAATATTAATATAAAATAATTTTTAAATAATGGTACCAACAATGAATCAATTCAAATTATTTAAAAATTATTTACACCATGAGGTAAATAAATTATTTTTATTTATTTTTATATATAAATTATTTGAATTAAATAATGATACAAAACTATATATTGATTTGAATTAAATTTCAATATACTATGTAATTTTTTTATTTATATGAAAATTTCAAGATTTAATTTATTGCATTTGTATTTTGCCAAAAAGAGGTCCTTTGTTATATAAAGTTCATTTAATATAATATATTTTGAAATATATATATTATATTTTATTTGAATTGATTCAAAGTTTGCATCATTATTTAAAACTATCTTATACTAACATTTTATATATTTTATTATTAAATTTACATAAAAATAATTTTTATATAATTAATCTTATTGAAAACTAAAAAACACATGTTCAAATTTGATTTAATATAGATTGAACGAATAGCTTGAAGTTTGGAGAGACCTTACTATCATTCATAGAGTAAATTAGTAAATTTGTCCATTCAATTTAAATAAAAAATACTTTTTAAAATTAAATTTATTTATACTATATAATAATATGAAAATATATTTTTAATATTTTAATAATTTTTAAACAATAAAATGAGCTTTTTGGGTGAACCGAAAACTAAACTAGGCTTGAATTTTTTTTGGACATAAGTAAATAACACTTTTTTTAACCTTTTTTTTTCTTTTTCATATATTTTTTAATTATTTAAAATTATTTTTTAAAAAAATTAAAGTTTTAAATTTTTTCACAATTTTTTTTATATTTTATTGAAAAAAATAATAATTTTAAAACACTTTTTACTTGTGTGTAATTTAAAGTGTAATGGCCAAATTGACACAAAATTGTAAATAATGAGGGGTAAAAGAATTATTTTACTTTTTTTTTATAACAACCAAATCAATCATTCTAACCGCAAAACTAGAGGAACTAAGATTTTTAAATAAAAAACATAGGGAATCATTGTCTCATAATTAAAGTATAGGAACTAAATTTTAAATTTTAAAATAGTATAAACGCATTTGCATATTTAAACATTTTAAAAAGAAAAATTAGGTAGAAATGGCAAAAATACTTCAATCTGTGAATTTAGAAAAAATTCAAAGAAATATGACCATTGACCTTGTGGGAAATGCCACTTTCAATCGTTGGACAACCCTTCCATGTGAAACATGGCTATCAAATAGGAACCAGAGATGAAGCACTTCAGTTCATACTTACACCATCCACCCATTAACTAACAGTTTCATGTCCTATTAGAAAACCATAAAAAACGTGATGCATTAGTTCTTGTCCTACTGGAAAATCATCCAAAAAGCGATGCATTCACTACCATTTTTTTGTCCTAGAGCAGAAGTTATTCTATAATTGAGTGGACAACTCATGTCAGTTTTAGATGGTTTTAGTTTGGGTTTTGTAAAATTGAGTTTTTGAAGTTTTCCAGTGGATTTAAATTATATTTTGAGTTTGAATCAATTGATAGATTATATTTTTGTTTCGGATATTTCATAATTTTTACAGATAAAGCTTAATAAACTCGGGTTGATGTTAAATCAGAACAAAATTGAGATATCTAATGATGAGTCATGAGTCTCAAGATACAAGACTCAGTTTAATCTACCCTATTGTTGTCCGATTCAACTCTCCTACATCAAGGAGTAGGACTGGGAATCAAGTTCAAAATCTGCCAAGCCCAGAAGAAATGTGGACCTCCCTCTCAAATAAAGCAAGCAAGAAGGAAGAAGACAGATTATATGTTGTACATAGTCTAACAAAAAGAATACAATCTGAATCCAGGGCAATATTCAATTATCGGGGCAGCACCTGAAAACTTTCACATATACCAAATGATACGACCACGGCTTCGTTGAGTTGTCCGAGTCGTTTATGTGCCCAATCGTCTAACGAAGAAGTATCGTTCAATTTTGAAGTATGGTTGGAATTAGGCTAAGTATGGAGTAAGGTAACAAAGATAGGCTCAAAATGGTTAAGTATAGGATGATATAGGTTCGGCTAACAAGGAAAACAAAGAATTGAAATGGTTTGAGGTGATGGAACGAAATGGGCCTAAGGGTCAAGAATGAACCAACACTATATACGAGTGTTGACCCGAGACTTATAGGACTCTTAAGATGATTTGGGAGATAGGATAGGACCTTGACCCGTTACCTAGGAAGGTAAGAGCCAAAGGTATAGTTTTGGTGAACGCCACACTACGAGAGTGATAAGTTCGGATAAAAGAAACAGGTTGACGCCACTAACTAGCAGATAAGTCAAGCTGAGTCTTAAACGAAATTTGAGAGTCAAAAATGATCACAAATAACTCAAAGTTCATTAAAAATGGCAAAAGTCTATACAACCAGAAATTAGCTAAGTATTTATAGTAGAATTCCTAAGCTAGCCGAATAGGCACTTTGGGTAGCCAAATGGACAACATGTAGCAGCTTAATGGAGCTAAAAGCTTCCTTGAACTTTCCTAGCATTGGAGACGCCAATAGACAGCTTCTAGATGATGTACATTCAGCTGGAGTTGATTTGGAGTGAAGGGAAGCTGACTAGACTTGTCTATGTTCAGCCAAGGTGTTTAATGAGCTGGAATTAAGTTGCCTTGATCAGCTGGAAAGCTTGTGTTTAATTAGTGACCAGCTTGAGTATTGCAATGGACATCAAGTTTGAAACCGAATACAAACAGTCCTCCATGTATGAACACACAAAACTGAATGGGCACTCAATGTGAATGGAATGTCCAGCTGGTGTGAAAACTCTTTAAGGCTGCTTGGTAAATTAAATGGTCAACTTGGGAAGAAGAAACAGCAGCTCTCCCTTGTCCCTTGTTGTTCACGAAAGAGTGCTTGGAAGAGCTGAACCATCAGCTCCTTGCATTTATGTCGTCCCAAGCATGTACCTACACCAAATTAATTCAACACATAATTAAGCTTAAGACACATTAATCGGCAGCAGCTAGGACATCTTAAAATCATGCATTAAGCTAGGACATATTAAACACAAGTAATATACTAGGACACATATTAAATTCGGCTGAAATTAAACACATTAAAATCTGGTAATGGTCTAAGACAAATTAATAACATGTTCTAACTATGACACATTAAATACTTGTTTAAGAAATCAGACATATTTAATACTAAATTATGAAATCCAAATTTGAACATATTTATGAGCTAAAAACTAATTAACTAATTTAACTAAGAACATTAATTTATTCCAGTCAAGTAAAACGCATGAACTAAAGAAATAGAGATGAGCTGAATTGAATTAACTAGCTAGGCTAAACAAATTGATTTATTCCAGCAAGTTTAGAAAGCATAAAATAAAAGGATGGAAATGAGCTCGAGGAGCTAGAATCGAGCTGAATTGAGCTCAACGAGCTGGATTTGAGCTAGTTCAGCTTGCGAAAGATGGCAAGCCTTGCTTGGTAATCTGGTCCAAGGGTGTCCCGGGGCGTGGCCGTATCACGGTCACATAGATCGGCGAAAGTGACAGCTATTGCATAAGCTCTCTAAAGTTTAACAAGCAATGATTTTTCTGGGACTAATTCTCTACTATAGCGTGAGTTAGAAGTTCGAGAAGAGCTTGAGAATGTTTTACATCATGAGGAGTTGCTCTGGAGACAAAAATTGAGGTATGAATGGTTAAAGATGGGGGATCACAACACAAAGTATTTTCATAAGCGCACGATGTAGAGAATGAAGTCTAATAAGATTACTGCTTTGTGTAACTCTAAGGGGGAGTGGATTTTTTATCCTAAAGATCTTAAAGCTGAAGTAGTCACTTTCTTTCAAAAGCTTTATGGAGAGATTCCAAGTCCGTTAGGGTGTTTGCCATCAAATACTTTTTTGAGACTTGATTTAGAAGATGTTACTTCTCTCGAATGGTCTGTCTCAAATGAAGAAATCAAAATTGCCCTATTTGATATGGTGTCTTGGAAGGCTTCAGGTAGCGATGGTTTCTACGCGGGTTTTTTTAGAACTAGTGGGATAATATAGGAGGAGCCATTTGTGAATAGGTCAATAAGATTTTCAATGGAGAGATCATTGACTCGGAACTTAATAACACTTTTATTTTCTTAATCTCTAAATTTTCATATCCTGAAAACTTTTAGCAATTCAAACCCATTAGTCTATGCTCTATGTTGTATAAGTTGGTCATGAAGGTCATTGCAAATAGGTTTAAGACCATTTTTCCAAAGATCATAGGCCAAGAACAAGTTGGATTTATAGCAGGAAGGAGTATTGATGATAATGTCATTATTGCGCAAGAAGTTTTGCATTCCATGAGATCTAAGAAGAATCTTCACTGAATGGCAGTCAAAATTGATTTAGAAAAAGCTTATGACAGAGTTAGATGGGACTTTGTAAAAGCTTCTCTCAACACAGCAGGTATCCCCTCTAACTTAATTAAGATTATTATGAATGCTATTTTGACATCTACTATACAGGTTTTATGGAATGGGTGTCCAACTCCAAAATTCAAGCCTGTTAGGAGAATTCGACAAAGGCATCCTCTATCCCCATATCTTTTCGTCCTTTGTATGGAATGACTGGGTCATCATTTTCATTCAGCTGCACCGACAAGAGAATGGTGTCCTATTCATCTCTCGCATTCTGGACCCAATCTTTTGCATATTTTCTTTGCATATGATTTAGTTATCTTCAACAAAGCAGATATGAAGCATAGTGGTCTTCTCAAGAACATGTTGGGGAATTTCTGTGAGCTTTTTGGTCATAAAGTTAATGTTAGGAAAATGAATGTGTTTTTTTTTCCCTTAGTGTTAAGGAAAATTTAAGAAAGGAAATCAATAGCTTGCTTGGATTTCAATTTAATGATTTAGGGTATTACTTGGGGGTTCTACTTTTCCACAAGAGAGTTACCAAAAGCACCATCTATTTCTTGGTGGAAAGAGTCCGAAATCGCATTTCTAGCTAGGATGCTAAAAAACTTTACTTTGTAGGGAGAGTTCCTTTAGCATAGACTGTTCTGCTGTCTATTCTGAGTTACTTGATGCAATCGATTTTGGTGCCTAAGGGGATTTGTGACTCAATCGAAGAGATGGCAAGATAATTCATCTGGGGTGCTTCTGATAGTAAGCGGAAAATGGCCTTAGTTGGATGGGATAATATTTGTCAGTCGATATCACATGGAGGTATCAAGATTAGGAGGTTGGGAAACCAAAACAAAGCCTTTATGATGAAATTTGGATATAGCCTTGTCAATAAGACTGAAGCCTTATAGGTTAAATTCTTAGAGCTAAGTATGGTATTCAGGAGAGTATGTCGGATTGCATCTTAAGGAGTAGATGTTCTTTTATTTGGAAGGCTGTTGCAAAGGTTTGGCCTTTATTGCGTAATAATATGATCTGGTCTATTGGGGATGGGCATTCTATTCGATGTTGAGAAGATAATTGGGTTCCTAATATGGGACCTCTTGTTAAGTATATTCCAGGCCATATAAATATTTCTACTGAGTGTAAAGTTTATGAGATTGTTTTGGGGAATGACGTTTGGAATCTTGAACTTTTTCAGGTTTGGTTGCCAGAAGAAGTAGTCCAACGCATCATTAGTGTCCCTCCGCCCTTAGAGAAAATAGGCCCGGACACTCTCTCATGGTCTAAGACTACAAGCAGTGTTTTCTCCGTTAGAAGTGCTTATTGGTTGCTTAAGGAGGGTAATTGGAATCCAAAGGACGATATCTGGAATACAGTTTGGAAAATGTCGGGCCCTCAACGAGTTAGGCAGTTCATTTGGTAAATCCTTAAACAAAGACTATTAACAAACTCTAAAAGAGTTCGGAGGGGTATTACCCAGGATGAGTCATACCAACTTTGTGGTCATATTACTAAGGATATTTTACATGTCCTTAGGGATTGCTCCGATGCGAAAAAAAATTGGCATCAAGTCATTCCCCCTGTCATGTAACACCCCCAAACCCGGCCTAGAAGTTAGGCCCGAATCTGGCGTGTCACATTGAAGTGTTTTTCGAAAACCATGTTTTCATTGAAAACCCTTCTTAATTAACAGCTTGAGTAAAATCCCAGTTACATTAGTTTATTTATTAAAACGTGATGCTTAGAAAAATTATTAAGTTTATTCCTAAAATTTCTTTTCAGTTGCAGAAGCTAAGTTTAAAAGTAACTAATTTACGAAAATGTGATGTTTAAAGATTAAGTTGTGGAAGCGCAGTGTTTTGAAAACAGTTATTGTTTTGGAAAATCGCGATCTACTTTTAACAGATAGAAAACGTAATAACTAAAAATCCCAAATTAAAAACCCGCAATTAAAAGAGGCCTTATTAATACCCAATAAGAAAGCAGTTTAAGTAAGGTAATAGAATACTAAAATTTAAAGTTGTTCGTAGTGTGGCCACCTCCGAGTCCTCCAGTACGTCGAACCGCTTACTTAGGATTACCTGAAAAAAATTAAAAAGAGGGGGTGAGTTTACAAAAACTCAGTGTGTACAACCCTCATCGATCTCAAAGTATGCATCACATCAATACGGGCCTAAGCCCATTACAGTAACCAATGTGGGCCTAAGCCCAACACAGTAACGGTGGCATTTGGGCCTTAGCCCATAATAGCCTCAGTTGGGCCTTAGCCCATAATAGCCTCAGTTGGGCCTGAGCCCATATCTCAATCAAATCAAATCATGCAATGCACAAATGCCCAACCAACCCTGCACTCTGAATCCCTTCCAACCCTACACTCCTGTGGGGATTTAATCGACCCACCCATCCCTAAACCCCTTATGTAGCACCGGTTGCGGCACTAACCAATATGTAGCAGAGCTGCCAATCTCATAATCGGCTTAAAGCCATCAGTGGATCCACAGTCGTCAAGCGACCATGCGACCCTAACAAATCATACACTTCCTCCAAATCAATGATCCCATTCCCCCATGCAACATAATATCACATGAACGCAAACATACTATAAACGACATACAATAACAATCATATAACATGTAGGAGAATTTTAGTCATTTTACCCTATGAGGGTATTTCGGTCGTTTAACAACCTTCCCGAACGTCTACAGTCGCTTCGAGCGACACCGATAACATATATGATCAAACGGTGTAAATGGGCCCAAAGCCCAATATTCGGCCCAAGTGGGCCCACACTCTCGTGTGGCCCATTCAGCCCAATTTCAATCACGACTATGTGAACGTTATAGCCCATTTCAATTTTTGCCACTTTCGTAAATTTTATCCATGTGAGGCCCACGAGCCCATTGGGCCCATTAGACCCAAAAACGGTCTAAGACCATAAGACTGCTCATGGTGGCCTCCGTCATTGTATCGACTTCCCCACACGAGCATTCGTGCACTCGTATGGTAATCGTTGCCGTATTTTTGGCATTTTGATATTTCGGTATTTCGGCATTTGCCGATCTACAGTTTGAATGGTGTGTGTACACACCTGGTTTATGAAGCGTACTTCCAAGCCCTTAGCAACGAACCTATATTCAGTCAAGGGGTATAGTTAGCCTTTTCATCTTTAAAGATCATAACACTTATTCCCCAAACCGATTAACCACTACCTACCTTGACTGAATAACAACGGCCTATCATTTTCCTTAGCTCGCTTGGTTAAGAATCGATTCCCCCTCCTCGTGGCTTATCTGAACCGCAAACGTAATCTATTAGTTAATATTATCTACTAACTAGAGTTAATCATATGCTAATTCAACGAAAACACGTGCCCAAACAAGAACTAACATTTGACCTTACCCAAGATTCCTTGACCGAGTACTTACCTTGATCGAAACTTTAGAGTAAGAAGTCGGCTACTACTACTCACTTGCCCTTTAATCGCCCCTCGAGGAACCTTAAACAAACCAATCATCGGTCAAGATAAGAAAGGGAGATTCGACAGATAAAGAGGAATACCATCAATACCGAAAACCATTAAAAGCATTAACCATCACTTACTATCACATTCGGCAAAGAGGAAAGATCCCTAACTCGAGCTCACTGGCTAAACAGTCGTAGATTTGAAACTAAGGGGATTGGAGATTGATGACAAAAACAAAGAAGATAGAAGAAGGAAAGTATAGAAGTCGACTAAAGATTCTCAATAAGCAAAGTGAAAGTTTTCGGCTTTATGTAAATGAGCAGCACTGCAGAAATTTGAAAGAGTAGGAAGAAGGATTCAGTTTAGAGATGAAAAGGTAAGAAAGGAAGGAAAAGAAATCGTGAAGAGAATAATGAGAAATAAATCGACCTAAGGTTGAACAAGTATATTCGGCACCAAGAATGACCTAAATGATGATGCTAATTTGGCTAAAAACAAAGTGAACCCGAAAATAAAGAGTCTTGAAACCGAGTGGCCAAAAGGGACAAAACGAAAAAGATAACGAGAGAACTTACAGAAGTAAAAATCGGCTATCACAAAAACAACACTCCAACACCCGAAAACAAATGGCCAAAACTGAAACTTGTGCCTACCTATTGTCCATTTCGGCTCCAACTCCCCAACAAATCAAATCCCCTTGATTTCCTCCCCTTATCACTCCATAATCCACTCCTTAAATCCCTCACTTGACCCATTCAAATTCTCCAACACAGAGTTCGAATCCAACACCAACTCTTGCCCACTCATAAGCAAAATAAATAATCCCACTTGCATGCAGTGAGACTTGAACCTCTGACCTCCTTGCCATACCTGTGATGCCACCTTGCCACTACAACACAAGCTCCTTTGTGTCTCCTTTTAATCACAATTACTTAAATGGCTTAAACCAGGAGCCATGGTTCCCCTAATGCTAAAAATAAAATTTTCCCTTATGACATGGCTTGACCCCAGGACTTTATAGAAGCCCCCTAACCTTCCAAAATCACTCACCCAATAGACCTAACATGCAATTGTGTCGTTCTCTTATTCCCAAAAAATTTTAACGCTCCCATGCCCAAGGCTCAATTCTTCTAGGCCCAAAATTCGAGGCGTTACATGTCATATTAGACACTTCTTTGTTGGTAATATTTTGGAGTGGATGATGTCTAATTTGCAGCTCCGTACGGTCAATAACTTGAGTGATTCAAATTGGGCATGTTTCTTTGGGATAATTTTGTGGCGCATTTGGAAAAACCGCAACTTGTTCATCTTTCAAGGAAAAGCTATGAGTTCGGAGGAAGTCATCAGGATTTTGTATTGCTGGGCGAAACATTTCACTTCTATTCATAACGAAGATTTGGAGATTAATATGCATTAGAGTTCTACTCATCCAAAGTCAGGTATGTATGTTAACCTTAATACTGATGTGTTGTTCACTTCGTCTCTGGTTTTTCTGCTGCAGGAGGAGTAATTCGTGATCAAAAAAGGACTTGGATTTTGGGCTATAATCGGTTCTTTGGGAAATGCTCAGTTGCGATTGCTGAGCTTTGGGGCATATTAGAGGGCTTAGTCCTTCTTCAGAAACAAGGCTATGATGAGGTCATTATTCAGTCAAACAATTTCAAGAATGTTATGTCTATTAGCGACAAGAAGACTACGAGACCAAAGAATACTCTAATAAGGACGATCCACCAAATATAAAGAGATCTTTCAAATGATAAACTTTGCACATGTTTGAGGAACCCCCGTTAGAGATTTAAGAGATCTTGAAAGAAGAAAATACTCTTGATTTCTCATTTATGGATAGCTCTATGTAATCTTCTGTTTTATTTATAAAAAAAATATAAATACTTAATTAAGATGAAAAAAATTTAAATATCAAATTGAACATGAAAAATTAAACCCAAGTACTAAATTGAGCCAAAAAAAAAAACCCTTAAGTATTAAATTGAAAGCCTCATGTACAAAAGTAAATATTAAAATCAAATTCAAGTACCATATAGTATATTAATCTATTTTAAAATAATAAATTTGTTATAAACAATTAGAATTAATTGTACTAAACATCTTCAAACTGTAACCTTCGCTCTAAATTGGTTTCAAACTTTAAAATATTTTAATTACATCTTCAAACTATGAGGTTATATCAATAAAGTCTTTATGTTATTAAAATCATTAAATTAATTGTTAAATGACACATAAAATTTTATGTGATATCATTTAAAATTTAAAAAAAAAAAGAGCAAAATGTTGTCACATAAATTTTAAAAGTAATAACTAAAAACAAAATAAAACTAAAAAAAAGAATAAGAAATTGAACGATAAAACTTTTGTAAAAGAACCTTGGACCTAATATTTTTACAACATTCATTTTGTTTAAAAAATTTATTTTAAATCATGTCGCATGAGATTTTATGTGTTATTTAACTATTAAATTAACTATTTTAGGAGCCAACTGAGTTTTAGCTTGATTGGCATCAAAATTGTTGCCAATGCAAGAAGACATGGATTTGAGTGCGCTTAAGCGTGTTTATCCTCCTATTTAGGAGTTAAGGTGGTATTATGTGTAGTTCTAAGCATTGTATAAAAAAATAATGGATTTAGTAACAAAAAGACCTAATTGATACAACCTCGATAGTTTAGGGGATATAATTAAAATATTTTGAAGTTTGGAGACTAATTTAGAATGAGGTTCATAACTTGGAGATATATAGTGCAATTAACTCAAATAACTATATTTGGTTTAATATGCAAATTTGCCACTATAGTTTATGTGAAAACTGAAATTTGTCACTATACATCACTTTATTTGATATTTTCCATTGTCCTTTACGCACTAGAAATAAATTTACCACTATATTTTAGCTCTATTTTGAATTTTTTTACTTTACTTTTATTTGATTGCATTGTCACTAAATTTAAATTTTGAATTGAATTTTGCTATTCAATTTTAACTTAAAATAATTTGAAGATAAATTTTAATAAAAATATTTTTACATTGAACTTTAATATTTAAAATTAATAAGTTAATTAATATTATATTAAAATTAGATAAAATAGTTATTTTATAAAAAAATAAACTTTTTTTTCAATTTTTATTTCATTAAATATAAATTCTAATTTAATTTATTAATTTTAATATTTATAAGTTAAATTATTATTAAATATTAAAATAATATATTTGATTGAAATTTTTAATAAAATTCAAGTCTAATTGTAAAATTAAATTACATAAAAGTCTAATGGCAAATTACTCATATTTTCAAAATATAATGAAAAATATCAATGAAAATAAAGTGGTATAGTGACAAATTACAATATTTACCTATAATATGATGGCAAATTTGCACTTTAGCCCATTATATTTAAAAAAATAAAAAGGTATTCTTTTAAGTGGATAGGTTTTTTTTACCGTCCATAAAAACTAATCCTTTCAAGGGTCAAGGATGCACCTCCCAACAATTTTGGCTTCAAAGTTCAAATCTGAGTTCTCTTTTTAGGAGTGTAATGTGGCTAACTATTATACTCAACACTTACTGGTAATGAATGATTATTTTTAGTGGTCGTTATTAAAGGTGTATTTGGTTCGATTTGTTTTTTGGACAAAAATTAAACTGAATCGCTCCATTTGGTTTTTAACTTTTGAAACCGAAACCATATTAAATAAACACCGAAATAATTAGAATTGATATTTGCAATTCAGTTCGACGATTTTTAGATATTTGGGCTTTTTTAAAACATAATAATATATATTAAATTTGATTAAATAAACACTTGGTTGCATGCTCTATATTGAGTTTGGTCTGAATCTATGGTTGTATATAATTGTGGTTGACTGGGAAAGTTATGCATGCATAAAGTTGTGCAATTGCATGAATGTTTGTAAGTATGTTCTTTGATTTCATGATAGGGTTGTGTATCAATGAATTAGTATGTGGAGTACTCTATGATATAGTATGAATAAATAGTATTGGTTGTAATGATGTGCGTGATATGCATGATTATAAAAAGTGGGGTACAGAGGAAGTATTTGGCGAGTTAGTTGAAGATAGGAAAATTGGCGTAATGGAGGAATGGGTGGATTAATTGGGAATTTGAGTCACAGAAATATGATAATGGCCCGGCCTTACGGGTGAACATGTAGGTGTTCGAATTAACAGGAGAATTTGAAAAGGTTTGGTTGGATAAATGGTTTGTTGACTTAACAGAGTGGCATCATGGAAATGATCTACTGGCTCTACAGAGCAACACCATGAAAAATGGTCTATTGACTCATCGAAGTCGAAAGTTCATGACTACCCATGGCATGATCCAGTGGATGACAAGTTCGCCCTTATGGCAAGTGAAGTCCGTCAGGACAATGCACATGGAAGCCCATCAGGGCATATATGTGGAAACTACTATATGACTCGCGTGACGAAAAGTGTGTCATAACGGTTATGGTGCATATGGGAGTGCTGGCAAGTACCCTGCCAAGATGCGAAGGCAAGAGGAATATGTTCAATCAAATTGCATCTAAGAAAAGCATATGGATAAAAAGAGAAATTATCATTGTTATTAAATGATAGGTAATTAATATTTTTA
This sequence comes from Gossypium sturtianum, assembly GCA_025698515.1. Lineage (NCBI taxonomy): Eukaryota > Viridiplantae > Streptophyta > Magnoliopsida > Malvales > Malvaceae > Gossypium > Gossypium sturtianum. The sequence continues at coordinate 136,635,850 of CM046948.1, read as the reverse complement.
CTTTATACATTTTAGATTTTTCAATTTTAATTTTATACAATTTTCTAATTTTTTATTTTATTTTTTTACTTCTAATTTTTATAATATTAATTATACATTTTAAAATTTAGAAGGTTGTATATGGGAGATATGGGTGAGAAAGATTTTGATGAAAACCCATTATTACATTGTCTGTTGTGAGAGCTATTATATATTTTTATCATAAGAATTGTTCCTGATAGTGTTGGTTGAATTACATATAAAAGTTCGTCTTTCAAATATTAAATACTTGTACATGTATATTAATTATTATTTTGAATCACGTTACAGTACATGTAAAACTAAATTGAATGTTGAATACTTTAATTATTATTTTAAATTTATTATTATATTTAGATTTTAAACAAGTTAATTTGTTTTCTTGTGTCGTATTTAACAATTTGAATAAAAGTATATTTTGCATTAATTAACAATACAATATTTAAAAAAATTAATTAATAATTAAACGCTTAAAATCACATGTGTTAAAAAACCAAAAAGGATGGAATTCACTTATTTGCTTCAACATCATCTCCATTACATATTTGACATAAACAACACTCAGAACAAATAAGAAGCCAGTCAAGGATCAATCGAAATAAAATTCCAAGCCAAGCCTAACACTTTCCAACACAAAGGCAGAACCTTGTTAAGAAGAAAATGTTTTTAGAACATGCAAAAAGCCAAGGATGAGTTGCCGACTTCGTTGCCCCGCCTTCTTACAGGCCAACTGAAGCACAGTTTTGTAGTCCATTGCACATGCTGCTCACACCAGGAGAGATGTCCATGAATCCATGTTTCCGTAGCTGGAAACTGCCATTGTTGTTGGACGCACTTGAGATGTCCGAGCAGCTTGTACTTGAACTGCTGCAGCCTCCCACATGCAAATGGCTCTCGAGTTCTGATCCACTGTTCTTTCGGTCTAAGCAGCTGGCATCAGAGATGGAACGGGAACTCGGGTTAGAAGTTGGATGATGAGGCTGTTGGAGCTTCTTTTTGCTAAGAAAACGTCCACCGGATCCCCTAACTCTATTCAGTGCATGAAGATGTCGAGATTCATGAAGGTAGGGCTGCATTTAATTCCAAACCAAAGCAGATCAGTGGATTTAGGCTGTTAGCGTTGCTCATGCAGTTACTGGGCCCGGACATAGTTGCCAGTGGAGTTGGATATCAAATAAACACTGAGTTGGTATGGCCAATTACTAATACAAATTCATACATGACAAAATTAGTCAGTGGTGCACTGACATCCTTTGGTTCTTGGTTTAGAAATTATATACTCCATGCGACTAGAGATTGTTATAAGTTCAAACAAATTCCAAAATGAACTCTAAGTATATACCTTTCGAGATTTGACAAGTTTGTTTTGTGCTTCAAGCTTTGCACGGTAACGCCTTCTCCTAAGAATCCCATGATATTGTTTTGCATTGACATAAACAGGGCCATCTTCTGCAAGATCAAGTGGTAATGGAAGTCGTGCTGGTGCACTTCCTCCTGCCATCTGGGCCTGAATCTAGTCAAGTTCAAATCAGAGATGCATTACATAAGAGAAATGGTAACACACAAGATTCTATGATAAATAAACCTTAGACCACTACTAGAGGAGCAGGGATGGTGGTAGAAGGAAAGAATTTGAGCTTATTTAAGCTATCCGACCAAGAGATCAGAAATATTTGGTTGTTAAACAGCATACCACAGAAACATCCTATAAAGTAATTAAGATGCCAATGTTTCGTAGACAAGACAACAATCACACTAACAACTAATGCAGATCAATAGCAAGGCACAATAACTCAAGAGATCTTACAATAGCTGGTTGCCCATATGGAGTAAATAGGCCACCAATGCATATGTCCGCATAAGGATATTGAGCAGAAGCCTGAAATAGGATGTGGATTATTAAATTAATGCAAAGCCAACAAAATGAACTTAATAATGACCGCTAAACATGTCTATGGTACCATTGAAAGGTTATAGTTTGGATTGGAAGGGCTGAAAACAGTGTTGGGATTGTTAATCGGCTTCATTTGACCTTCAATGTCCTTCCCACAACTTTCATCCTGACCTGATGCATGAGAAAGCAACTATGATATCAGACAAATGCCATCAAACCTGTTAAACTCCACAACAAGCTTCCCTCTTCCGTAAACTGTTGAGAGGACCCTTTTAAGCTCCATTCAAAATCTAACGCAACGCCCATTAATGCATCGACAACGATAGAAGAAAGAATGCTAAGCACCAACAACGAGACTCCTGTTCCCTAAACTCGCAAGAACCAACTATAAGAACTAGGACATCGCTAATAGATAAACAACTGCTACCAGAAGTTCACATCTTCATAAGCTACTAGCTAGCAGTTCAATCAAAGAGTAAAAACTGAAGCAAATAGATATATTTATCGTACATTAGAATGGTTCACGGTCCACAGAGTACTCGATTAACTTTATTACAATGGTTCATGGTTCATTGGCCACGGCTACCTAACTAGAACGGTGGTGAACCGAGAGAAGGAAAATAATAGAGAACAGAAAATTCTTAATAAACAACACTTCCAAAAGCACCAAATACCAAAATCAGATGAATAGAATGAAGGATTAGACCCTCTTATGACACCCATTTCAGGACGTGATTGACCAATCGCTTGAGCTGAGGTCTATTCCTGGTCTGGTAGTTGATGATCTAAATGTTTTGCATTATGATGGAGTTTGGAGGGAGTTTCCACTTTCAAGCTTATATTTTGGGGTAAAGAATGTGCAATTTTCTGGTCATTTGAGTTCCACCATGGTTGGAAACCAACAGATATATGGGGTAGCAAAAGAATGGAAAACCTTTCATCAAAGTTTTTCTTTGACAAGCTTTGAACCCGAACAGCCATATAACTCATCAATTGTCTTGAATTTTGATGCAAAACCAAGAAGATCCGTATCAACAAACAGACACTCTTTGTCGTACTCCGATATCAACTACTAGAAGAGGTCAAAGTATATATAATGAGCTGTGGATGTCTAAGTTATACTCAAAATATGAATGTAAGCAACAAAATGCGAAATAATAAAACCAAACAAGCCATTGCGGAAGAAATAAAGTAGATGGAACACAAGAAACACAAGCTTAGCACATGAACTAAAACCACAACCATGCAAAAAAGGGATAATGCGGTGATCCTTTGATGCAGTCATATTTTCCAAAACCATCAAAATTTTTATGCAAAAATATACACACATATATAATGGTAAAGAGCAAAATAGTGAAGAACTAGAACAATAGTTTAGATGCATATTTCAATCATCAAGAACTCATTATCATCAAACCTTGGATGCATAAAGTTCAGAAGGGATTCAAAAGAAAAGCATTTTATGAATGTGACCAAGAGTACCATTCAAAACAAAGAAAAGCATGTATTAGCAAAATCTTAAATAGTAGACAAGGAAAACAAACAGAACAGAAGATGAACATATTGTCCAAAAATAGAAAGAAACACAAAAGAGGAATAAAAAAGGCTTTTCAAAAGCACTTTCTGAACTGCAGCTGCAAAAACAGCTCCTTACACAATCCCATGAAGAATGACATTCAAAACCCAGATTCAGAAACCTGTTCTAGATCTAGACATCACCACCATTAAATGTCAATTTTACCGACAAGCAAATGAATCAGTTTGTCAAGTTAACAGGCATGCTCAGAAAAGTCAACCCAGTAAAATCAATAGCATTTTTCTCTCTGCATGCAACAAGAAAAGATCTGGAATACAAGATAATATGCAAAACAGTTTGATCACTGCGCCTAAAAAGATTGACAGATCACAACTATAACCTAGACTGCAAATTCAGCAAAGAACCAGACTTTATATAAAAAAAGCAAAAGTCATTTACAAATTCCAACGAGTTAAAAATAAAACCCTAGCTAAAAAACATGTTTCAAAGAAAGTAAAGCTGCATTTCATGGAGTATAACTAAGGGACTTCCTAGTAACATGCAGCAGAAATTAATACATGTGAGGGGAAAATAACAATCAACAACATAAAGAGTAAACTTAGATCAGAAACCAAAAAAAGAATAGTTTTTCATATCAATAACACTTTAGAACCATGAAAAAGATCCCTACAATTTAAGAACTAGCAAATCTTAGCTGAAGAAAAAATCCAAGTTCATCCAGGACCTTCAGTTGTGTTGATTAAGCCGCCTTAGAAGAAGAAAAAGAAAAGAGCCGACCAAGAATTATCCCATTCTAAGAACAAGAGAGAAAAGGGCCAGGTTATAATATCTATTCTGTACGGACAAGGAAAATGCTTAAAGGTCATCATTATGAACCACTCCTACAACAACTAAAAACTAATGCATAAAGCAAAAAAAAAATGCACCCAAACCCAAAACAGGAAAACAAATCAAATGGGACAAGAGCATAAACAACAGTAGCAACTACTTTACCGAGAAAAACAACAACTTTCCCCCACTTCTACAAGAACAACAACTTCATCATCATCGCAAACATGCATTTGAAGGGGGACAAAAGGAAAACAGAAGATAAAACAAGAACCCCACTCATAAGGCAAATAATAAAGTATCAAAAGATTTTATTTTAAAAAAAAAAAAAAGTAGTAATAGTAGTACAGGGTTAAGATAAGATAAGCTTGAATCAAATAAAGAAAAGATAGTTGAAAGAAAGAAAAGAGAAAACAGAAAGACCTATGGGATCTTGTGAGGCTTGAATATGAAGAAACAGCATAGTAATGTTTGTGTTGGGAACAACTTAGGCATGTCCCCTCCCTTCAAACTCTCCAACTACTCTCCCCTCTCTATCTCTTCATATTTATCCAATGCCCTTTTTTCTTTTAAGGATTTTCTATTGAACCCAAAAATAACAATAATAAATAACGTGATAATAATTATTGTTTTTTGGGTTAAAAAATGTAGTATTATTGCATTTGCATCCACTACCGCCATTAATATCCACCTTTGACCAACGCCTTTCGTTCTCAGCCATCGGTTATATATTTGGATTTTTTTTATTTTTTTTATTTGTTTGGTTTTGTGGGGACCAAACCAAACTCCTCTTGTTCCCTTTTGTGGCTTTCTATCATTACAGCCAGCCGCCCTTCACTGTCCATATGATGAGGTGGATATCTTGTTTCTAATTCGTTCGTGTATTTTACACCCCCTGTTTCCACGTGAAAGTTGAAGACATTACTGGAATTTTGTGGATTGTTTTTGCCCAATTGCCCCCAATCAATTTGTCTTTTTTAACAAACGTAAAATCCTAATAATATATTAAATATGATGTTTGTTATGTTTTTTTAATTGGTGAATCCGAAAATATATGTGAAGTATATTAAAATTATAGTATTAATATTATAGGTTTTTGTATTGAAATTTAAATACACAGTATATTTTATTGATAAATTAGTTATTCATTTAGTATAACTGGAGCATTTATAAGTCGGATTGGGCTTCGACTTGATTTTTAAAAATAAAATCAAACTCTGGCTCAATTTAGCTCGCCCAAATGGCTTGTTTTATTATTTAAATTGAGTTATAAAAATATGTAAATATTAATATAAAATTATTTTTACACTTTTTATTTTTAAAAAGTAAAAAGGGTCGAGTTAGGTCAAGCATAAGTTAAAAGACTTAAACCAAATCAGGCCCAAAGCGGGTCAAATGAGTTGTCCAACTCATTAACACATCTAATCTTAACTAAAAAGGTTTTGATAAAAAAATTATTTTTAAATATTTTTTTGAGAAATTAATTTTAAAAACATATGTTTTAATATTAAGTGATCTCATAACTTATAAGCAGTGAAATTCAATAAATAATTTTCTCTATTTTCGTCATTCGTGCGTGGCTAGGTTAAATCCTATAAATCTATGATTGACATAATTGGCCTCGCCATTCAAGAATGACGAGGTTAGTCTAACCAAAATTTTCATGTATTTTCGCATATTTCCAACTACAAAACTCAATATATTTAACCTAACCTCGCTACCTATATTGTAATATAAATATCTCAAAATATTAATGCCTCAATAATAAAATCCAATAAAAGGAATTTTCCCCCTCTCTTATAAAGACTCCTTTGCACTTTTAAAGTTTAAAATTCTAAATTTTAAAATACATTTATCCCTAAAGCTAAGTCAATTATTTTCCTCTAAGTTGTATTTATGTTTATTCATTTATCTCATCAGTTATTTATTTTTCAAGATATCATCATTTCATATGTGTTTTTTTTTTTTTTGTTAAGTTTTTTTAAAGTTTCTTTTGTTTTCAGTATCCATTCTCAAGTTTTCTTTATTCTTCGTACCTCTTTATCTTCTTCCTTATAAGTTATAACTTTGGATAACAACATTAATAGTAATTTGTACAATGATTGGACCATTGATCTTAAGGAAGAGCTTATCACTCTAGATTTGGATGTAAAATCTATTAGATCTAAATATTATAAAAATCAAGCTCCTATTATTGCATATACAATAATTTTAGAATCGTTAGAATAATATGATTTTCACAAGTATAAGAAATACCTGATGTGGAATTTGAGTTGGCCATTAGACTTGACGAAGAACCCTTATTAAATTGATTTCTCATTCTTGATCTTTTCCCCTTTAATCACACAACCCCTAAGCAATGGAGGCTATAAATTTTAATGTGTTTTTGTGTGTGTAACCCTAATAGATAGAGGGAGGATCAATTTATAATAGTCAACTTTTAATCTAGTACGTCTATCAAGTAACTAAATGAATGGATGAGATTTAACTTCTATTAAAAGTAAAACTTTTATTCCCTTTAAATTGGGCCAAATGATTTTAAACTTAATTGGGTCCATAATAATTGAGAAAAATTCCTACATTCTCCCACTTGGCTCAATGACGTAAAATATAAACTTTAATAGAAAAAATGTTGAGCGCGCAAAAAAGTAACACTTATCATTACTATCATATTATAGTGAATTGCAAATGTGAGTTATGCGGTTGTATATAACTTAAGTCACATACATCCATCTATATGCTACAAAATTACAACTCAATATAATAGATCTTTAAGTTACTATAAAGATTAATTTGTTTTAACTAATTTCAAAATTTATGTGTACACAATCATAATAAACAGGAAATATGCCCATTTTATTTCAAAAACATAATAATTGAGCTTAGGGTGTCAGAATATTATAAAATTCTATTCATCAATACATCCAAGACCCATTCTATGTACATGATAAGCAACCAAAAGTGGACTTATTGTCAAGACATCCAGCAAAATTTGAATCTGAATATCCAATCACTTCCAACTGATTATATCTTCTATACGTGAACATGTAGTTTTTTTTCCTTGTAGGTACCATAAAACTTTCTTTGCAACCTTCTAATGATCAATTATAGGATTACTTTGATATCTACCAAGCATCCCAATTGCAAAGCTAATGTTAGGTCTTGTGCAGGTTTGGATATACATCAAACTACCCACAACTGAAGCATAAATAATTGATTTCATTCCCTTTCATTCCTTTTCATTCCTTTTCATTCCACATCATTCTTTGGACATTTGTATGAGACTAAATTTTGTTTAGGACCAATTTTTGCTAAATAATTATGTATATTAAATCTCTTTAGAACGCTTTCAATATAGTTTTTCTAAGACAATCCTAATAATCTTTGTAAACTATCACTGAATATTTCAATTTACATAGGATGCCTCTCTCATATCCTTCATTTCAAAGTTATTCGAGAGAAAAAAAATTTGTCACATTGTAATATACCAAAATCATTTGTAGCAAGTAAAATATTGTCAACATGTAGAATTAAGAAAATAAACTTACTCTCACTAATCTTTTGGTATATACACCAATCAAAAATGTTTTCTTGAAAACCAAAAGACTTTATGGTATCATTAAACGTGATGTACCATTATCGTGAAGCTTGTTTAAGTCCAAATATTGACTTCTTAAGTTTACACACCATATGACATTTTTCTTCAATTGTAAAACCATTTTCCTTCAATTGTAAAACCTTTAGGTTTGTCCATATAAACTTCTTCCTCAATATCTCCATTTAAAAAGGTTGTTTTCACATCTATTTGGTGCAACTCTAAATCATAATGAGCCACTAATGCCATAATAATTCTTAAGGAGTATTTCTTAAAGACTGGTGGGTGAATCACTTTATAATCAATACCATCTTTCTAAGTGTATCCTTTGGCAACAAGTCTAACTTTATATTGTTCGATATTGCTATTTGAGTCACTTTTTGTAATAGTCCACCCGACGAAGTATCTGTATTTGGTTACTGTTTGGTGTGTTATTGGTAAAATAAAGATAGATATGAGTAAGTAAAGTGTTTGTCTTAACTAAGTATAGGATTTTGTGTGATGCGCCATTTGGCGAACTCTTTGTTTTGGTGTGTTCTGTGGCTTGGTGGGCTCTTCTGTAAGTATCCGCCCAACTCAAATGTTTTGGGCAAACTCAGTAAATTGGCAGTTGTTTAGATTTGTTTATTATTTAAGTATGATAATTTGGTTAGTTAAGTTGAGACTTAGTTAGAACGGAACCAGACTACTATAGATAATATGACTTAAATTAAGTTAAGAGCACTTAATCAAAATAATTAATAAAATTAGTGGAATTATCTGAATTTTTCCACTAACCCTTGTCTCCGAGCTTAATTTTATAAGGTTAGTGGTGGTCTTTCTGAACACCTTTACAATTTCTTCTTCGTTCTATATTTTCTCTGAAAAATCTTTGAAAATTTAAGTTCTGAAAACCTCTTTGAAGTAAGGTTTGCAGTGTTCAGCTAACTCATACGTTAGTACCAACTTACTGGTAATTACTGATGAACCCTACGTTGTTCTTTAAGTCATTTACGTGTTCTTCTTTTTGCATGCATAAGTGTCGGAATGGTGTGTGAAGAAGGAAACTTCCTAATTCTGGTTTAAACTTGTATCACGCCAAACTCGGCCCTATAATAAGATCTGAGATGGTGTGTTAGTACTTAATATCAAACTAACCTTAAAACATTTTGGCGGAAACTTTGAATAAATATTACAGAGTTAAAGATATAAAACATATTTTAGCTATTATTTTACTAATAACACACTAAACAATAACCAAATACAAAGACTTCGTCGGGCGGGTTATTACAATTCTCCTTCACTTAGAAAATTCCATCCTCGAAATTCATACCTGTGAATAATTATGGATACCGATCTTTCATTACACTTTCTTTTTCCCAAGTAGCTACTTTTGTATTATGATTTTTCCGCAATACTTTCACTAATAGGATCCTCTTATTCCTTAGCTCTTTTACCTCTCTTGCCAATATAAGAATGGGCTTTTCTTCATAAAACAGATTTAGTTCCACCTCAAATTCTTCAATTTGCACAATATGGCCTCGATTGGATCTATGTCTTCTCAGTATAGACACATGAAATACATTGTGAATATTTGATAAAGTTGGAAGCAAAGCCAATCTATAAGCCACTAGTCCAACTTGCTCTAGAACTTCATATGACCCTACAAATCATAGACTCAATTTTCCTTTATGACCAAACCCGATTATCTTCTTCCAATGAGAGACCTTTAAGAATACTTTACCACCAACTTCAAAAGAAATCTCTTTCCCCTTTAGGTCAGTATAGGCTTTTTGACGATCCTATGCAACTTTCAAATGACTACAAATAACAGAGACTTTTTCTTTTGTTTCACCCACTAACTCAGGACCTACAAATTTTCTTTCACTGAGCTTCATCCAACATGTGGGCATTTTGCACTTTCTACCATATAGAGCTTCAAATGGAAACATTTTCAAACTAGCATGACAACTGTTGTTATACGCAAATTCAACCAAAGGAATATACATTTCCCAGTTCAGCCTAAAATTAATTAAACAGCTTCTTAACATATCCTTTAAAACTTGAATAACTCTTTCAGACTGACCATTTGTTTAAGAATGAAATACAGTACTGAACTGGAACTTAGTTCCCGATGATCCCTGTAATTGCTTCTAGAATATTAAAGTAAACCTTGGATCTCTATTTGAAACTATGGAAGATGAGATTCCCTGCAGGCATAATATCTCAAAAATATAAAGCTAAGCTAACTTCTCCAAAGAATAATTAATGTTCACTAGCAAAAAAAGAGCCGACTTAGTAAGCCGATCTACTATCACCCAAACTGAATTTTTCTTTGAAGGACTAAAGGGTAGCCCTGACACAAAATCCATTGTGATTCTATCTCACTTCCATTCTGGTTTCTCCAAATGATACAACTTACCTGAGGGAACTTGATGTTCTGCTTTAACTCTTTGACAGGTTAGACAAGTTGAAACATACTCTGTGATTTCTCTTTTCATCCCAAGCCACCAATATAAGCTTTTCGGATCTCTATACATCTTGATACCCCTGGATAGAGTGAAAAGGGTCCCTGATGAGCTTCTCTTAGCAGTTCTTTCCTTAAACTATTCCCAGCTAGTACAAGCATTCTTTTCATGAATTTCATTTCACCATTTTTACCCAGACTGAAATTTGTTGCTTTTTCAGACATCATTCGTTGTTTATGCAAATCACACTGTGCATCTTTTATCTGCTCATCCAGAATTTGAGAAAGAAAAGTTAGTTTAACAGTTAATTCTGCCAATAATGATCCATCATTAACCATACTCACTCTTGCTCGCAGTGATGTTAATGCTGCCACTGTTTTTCTACTTAAAGCATTAACCACAACATTTGCTTTACCAATATGATACTCAATGGCCAAGTCATAGTCCTTCAACAATTTCATCCAATGCCTTTGACATAGATTCAAATATTTCTATTTCATCAAATATTTTAAGCGCTTATGATTAGAAAACATATGACACATTTCTCCATACAAATAATTTCTCCATATCTTCAATGCTAATACCACAACTGTCAATTCCAAATCATGAGTTGGATAGTTCTTCTCATGAAGTTTAAGCTAGTGTGATGAATAAGCTATAACCTTACCCTTCTACATAAGCACACATCTAAGCCTATTCAAAGATGCATCGGTATAACGGTATACTCTACGCTAGACTCTAACTCTAGCTGTGCCAAAAATAGAGCTTCAGTCAAAACTGCTTTTAACTTCTCAAAACTTTGTTGGCACTCGACAATCCACTCAAACTTTTCTTTCTTTTTTAACAGTCGAGTAAGAGGTGTTGTTATCATTGAAAAACCTTTCACAAATCTTCAGTAATAGCATGTTAGCCCCAAAAACTTATGGACTTCAGATGCATTTTTGGGCGGATTCCACTCAAGTAATGCTTTTACCTTATCAGGATACTTTAATACCTTCAACAAATATCACATGACCCAGATAATGTACTTCTCTCAGCCAAAATTCACATGTACTGAACTTAGCATATAACTAATTGTTACGCAAGGTTCTCAACACAATTATCAAATGTTTCTCATGATTAGCTTCATTCTTAGAGTAAACCAAAATATCATCAATAAATACTACTACAAACTGATCGAAATATGGCTGAAATACTCTATTCATCAAGTCTATAAATACTGCCGGTGTATTAGTTAAACCAAATGACATCACTAAAAATTCATAGTGACCATACCTCGATCGAAAGGTAGTCTTAGGCACATCATCACCTTTAATGTTCACTTGGTAATATCTAGACCTTAGATCAATTTTAGAGAAAACTGTAGCCCCACATAACTGATTAAACAAATCTTCAATTCTAGCTAGAGGATAATTATTCTTTATCGTTACCTTGTTCAACTGACGGTAGTATATACAGAGGCGCATTGTTTTATCTTTCTTCTTTACAAACAAAATTAGCGCACCTCATGGTAACATACTTAGTCTTATAAAACCCTTATCCAACATATCTTGCAACTGTGCTTTCTACTCTTTTAGTCCTAATTGTGTCATTATGTAAGGAGTATAGGAGATAGGTGTTGTACCAAGTTCCAACTCAATTGAAAACTTTACATCTCTCTCAGGTGGCATCCTTGGAAGTTTTCCTAAAAATACATCTGGAAATTCCCTTACCACTGGAACTTAACTAACTTCATTCTTTGATTCATATGAATCCACTATATATGTCAAATAAGTGTTTGCGACTTTAACAATTAACTTTCTGACAAATACAACAAAAATTATCCTATTCGCCAAACCAGTTTATACGCCGGACATCAATACTTCTTTACTTTCAGCAGTTATCAGATGTATACCTCTAGCACAACAGTCTACCATAGTATTATGTTTAGTCAGCCAGTCAAATCCCAAAATAACATCAAATTCATGAAAACTCAATAACAACAAGTTTGCCAAAAACGTGTGCCCTCAAACACCAACGGGCAATTCTTTATCATCTTATTCACTACAATACTCTGACCTAGTGGATTAGTTACTAACACATTCGTTTCAGAATATACCACATCAAGACTTAAACCCTCTACAACCTTAGTACAGATATATGAATTAGTGGATCCTGGATCTATTAAGGCATAAATATTGTTTCCAAGAAAAGAAAATTTACCCATTATAAATTTTGGCAGATCAACATCCTCATTTACTTTCATTACATATGCTCGGGCTGACACTTTAAAACTTGGTTTACTAAAATTTTCTCTTGGTGCTCCTTGTATTGAACTAGACTTTGTTGCCATTCCAGATCTGGTTTCTTGCTGAAACTTATAAGGTCTTCAGATAAACTGCTCTGTGCTTGCTTCTATCTTGGAGGGACAATATTTGACCATATGGTCCTTGGATCCACATCCAAAACATGCCCCTGAAAGTCTCTAGCATTCTCCACCATGGTTTTTGCCACAGTGTTCATATTTAACATTTCTTATCACTCTAGACCCACTAGAACTTGCCATTGATACGACTAGTCTATTAAATCCTCCATGTTTGAAACTTGTAGGCTGTGAATCTCTTCTTGAAGTTGAAAAAGTTTGATCTCTGGGCTTCTTAAAACTTGTTGGAGGTAGAGAATTAGTCATTCCCCTCTTCATCTTTTCTCTTTCAAAAGTTCTATTTCTATCTCTAATAATAGTTTCCATCTTATGAGCCTTGGCTGTCATGGCTGCTACTAACACACGAATTTAATTTCTTAACCCCCACTCAAACTTATCATACATTTCTTTTTCTGTTTGGAACATGTTTTTAGCATAACGACTAAGTCTGACAAATTCTCGCTCATATTCCATCACAAAACATTCTTCTTTATCTAAGATATAGAAACTCTTACTTCATTTGCTCAATATACATTTGGTTTATGTACCTTTCTCTGAAATTTTCTAAAAAAAATTCTCAATCAATTATCTCTTTAGGAGTCACACTAATCAATGTTTCCCACCACTGGTAAGCTTCTGCTTCTAGCAAAGATATAGTACATAAGAGATTGTCTTCTGGTATACACTTCAATTCTTTTATCACTCTGCATACACGAGACAACCATTGCTCAGCCACAGTAGGATCATCACTTTTATCCTAAGAAACTCCTTAGCACTTCTTTTATGAATTTATTTCACAGTGTCAACTCTAGATGGAGTCATGCAGATTGTGCTAGGCGAACCACTTCAGGCTGTTGTTGCTGTGGCTGTTGTGGCTAGGGCGTTTGAGTATTCCTTATAAATTGACCAAACATCTATGCCATCATTGTGAAGAAAACATTTCTGAAAGCATTTCTAACAATGCCCATACTATTTGCAGGGGTTTGCTCTTGAGCAGCAAGAGGCATATGACTTTCTATTTCCTCTCCAATGGCTTCCCTTGATCTGTCTGACATCTTTCTTATATCATTACATGAAAATTAAAATTAGTTCAAATAATAAAGACTAAGCCAGAGGCATATCGGGCATAATAGGACGTGACATAACCTTCGATTTTCCAAGAATCAACTCAACCTTGGATTTTATATCAAACTTGTAACATGCCAAACCTGACCTTATAATAGGATCCGAGTATGATGTGTCACTACTTAATATCAAACTAACCTTAAAACGTTTCAGCTGAAACTTTGAATAAATCTGATAGAGTTAAAGACATAAAACATATTTTAGCTATTATTTTACTAATAACACACCAAACAGCAACCAGATATAGAGGCTTCATTGGGCGGGCTGTTACAATTTTGGTTTAATAACTTATTTACATCCAACTCATTTTGAACCTCTTAGCAATTCGACAATGTCTCTTACTTTGTTTTGTTCTATAGATTTCATCTCATCTTTCATGACACTAAGCTATTTATCAGACTCGTCACTATTTATGGCTTGTGAAAATGAAATTGGATTTTTATTGATTTCAAAATCAAAATCTAACTCTTGCAAATAAACCACAAAATCATTAGGAATAATCAATTTTCTCTCTCTTTGAGATCTTTTTAATAGCATTATTTGTAGTTAATTTCATCAAACATTTGTGAGTTAGTTTCTTTTATGGGTGTTTCATCATTTAAATGTTGTTCAACATTATTAGGGCATTCATTAATTTCTAGAACAACATTTGTGGTAGTTGTGGATAAATAAACATTTATAGGTATAGGAAATTCTACTCTAATTTCTTTTATATCCACGACTTGTTTTGAAACACTCCCACTAACTTCACCATTCTCAAGGAATCTAGTATTACTAGTTTCTATGATTCTCGAACTATGATTTGGTATGTAAAACCTATATCTTTTAGATTTTCTAAATAAACAATAAAGTATCTGCTTATCATACGAGAATCTAAGTTTCTTTCATGTGAATTATATATTCTTGCTTTTGCTTGCCAACCCCAAACATGTAGGTGCTTTAGGCTAAGTTTCCTTCCAGTCCACTACTCGAAAGAAGTTTTTGAAACTACCTTACTAGGAACCCTATTTAATAAGTATACATCGATTTTGAGTGCATGCATCCACAATGATATAGAAAATGAGGAGTTACTCATCATACTTCTAACAATATCCAATAAGGTCTGATTACACCTTTCTGCCACACCATTTTGTTGAGGTGTGCCTAACATAATATATTGTGCACATATGCCACGACTTTCAAGGAATTTTGCAAATGAATTTGGACATTGTCCTGATTCAGTAAATTTTCCATAAATTCACCACCTCTATTAGATCTTACTATTTTCACTTTTCTAATAATTGTTTTTCAACCTCATTAATGTATATCTCAAGGGCATTTATTGATTGATATTTTTATCAAGCAAATGAATATATAACAACACCGTAAAAAATCATCAATAAATGTGATAAAATATTTTTCTCTATTAAAATATGGAACATTAAAAGGTCTACATATATCAGTGTGTATTATCTCAAGAAGCTGGGTGCTTCTTGTGGCACCTTTCTTAGTATATTTGGTTTGTTTTCCCTTAAACATAATCCACACATACACCAAGATTAGTATAATCTAGATTCGGTAGAATCTCATTCTTTTCTAATCTTTCTAACCTTTCTTTGGATACATGACCCAAACGTTTATGCCACAAGTAAGCAAAATTTTCATTTTGCATACTATGCTTAATTCTAACATTGATATAATCAACAAGTAAGGATTCTGTGAAAACATTATCAAGTTTCAATTTATATAAACCATTAATAAGCTTTCCTGAACATAAAACAATATTATTCTTAAATAAACTAAAACAACCATGTCCAAACTTAACATTAAACCCAAAAAATCAAATTTTGAGATAGATATAAGATTCCTAAAAATTGAAGGTATATAAAGAGTTTGCAATAGATCTAAGTGAAAACCAATATCCAAGACCAAACGATAAGTCCTTATGCCTTTAATCGGAGCCTTCATATGGTCCTCCATATATGGGGAATCTTTAGTTGAGTTTGTAGTTTGTATCGAAAGGAATCCTTGCACCATGTTGGATTTATGAGTAGTAGCCCCAAAATCAAACCACCAAATATTATTAGGAACTTCAATACATTTGATTAAAAAAGATTCATGTCAAACTTTTAACATTTCAGATTGAATTGAAAAAGTTAACTCGTTAAATAAATTGAGTTAAAATATGTTATTAGTCATTGTATTTATCCAAAATTTGAGATTAGTTCATGTAATTTAAAATTTAAGAATTCAATCTTCCTACTTTTTCAATTTAAAAGTTCTAGCCCAATCGCTATTGATGTTTGTAATTTCTATAATAATAATAAAAAAATCAACTTAGCATGTTTATTTTTGTCAATCATATGTAGCATCATACGAGGGCAATCTAATTAATATGCCAAGTTGGTAAATTTTGATGAACAATACCAATAATATTAATGATTGAATTGAGATTTTTAAATTAGAAAGTAAGAGAATTTAATTTTTAACTTTTTAAGTATAAAAGCTAAATTTTAAATTTTATATAAGTATAGGGCCTAACAACATATTTTAAATTTAATTTTATTTAAGTATTTTTATATAAATTTATTTAAAAGTTTTATCAAATTCTATGGGTAATCAAATCCTATTTTATAATAAAGTTTTATAATTGTAAAATAGAAAACAAATGAAGTTTACATCAAAATATTATTGTATTAAAGTTAAAATATGTCATAAGTCTTTGTACTCTTCATAAATTTGAAATTTAGTCTATATACTCTTATTTCTAGGAATTTAATCCCTCTACTTTTCATATTTAAAAATCCATATCCAACTGTTAACACTGTTAAAATTATTTTTTTAAATTCAAGTTCATTACAATGCTATTTTTTTAGTTATATCGCTATCAACTGATTTTTAGTTATATCACTATCAATTGAGTTTTTTTTTTTTTAAATTTCAAAATGTCACACTAACGCATTTAACAAAAAATAAAAAAACATATTAACAATTAAAGTTGAATTTTGAAATATGAAAAGTAAAAGAACTAAATTCTTAAAAATAAAAATACAGAAACTAAAATTTAAATTTGTAAATAATTTAGAGACCTATGGTATTTTTTAGCCTTGTATTAATTATATATAAACTTTCAAAACAAAATACAACCACATAATAATTTAATATAATTTGCACATAAAAGCAAATTATTTAAGTAGTGACGATCAATATCTTGTTTTTAGTAAGTTGTTGGGTGGTGTTAGACCTCCTCGTGGGTTAGGCTACCTATTTAGATCCAAAGGCCCTCTTAAAAAATGAGAGGGGTTGGATAAAATACGAGGCTTAAAATTGGATTTGGGTAAAATTTAAGACCCATTTTCTATATTGATTGGGCATTGAACAAGATTTTTTGACCCCGAGCCTAGTTGATCCGAATATATTATATTATAAAAATATTATATTAATTATATCTTTTAAATAATATTTATATATATTTATATTTATATTAAATCACTAACCCAATAACAATTACACTCATTATCCAAAACCTAATTTTTTTTACCCAATTAAATAACCTAACCCAAAATATAAAATTTTAAAAATTATATTTAATAAATAAAATATTTATTATATTTATGATAGTGTTTTTTAATATAAATATTTTTTAATGTATATTTTTATTTTAGCATTTTTTAGTGCATTTTGTGTACTATATTTTTTAAAAAATTTATTTTTAAATAAAAAGTAATATAAAAAATTAAATATGAGTGGGCCAAATCGGGTCCAAGTTTATTTTTCTTAAATTGGATCGGGCTTAAAAAAACAAACTCATTTTTCATGTAGGACCAAGCTTAAACTTCAAAAATTAATTTAGATATCGTACATGGTCCAACCCGAATCCGACTAAACCTATAAGCACTTCTATGTGATACCTAATTTTCATAGTCAACGAAGATGACACTTTAATTAGCTTAGTGCGCAAGCTGAGCTTAGTGATAATGTTTAGTATTTAATCTCACATTTAAACCCACTTGTTTCTTGATAGGGACTAAAGCAAAATTAGGGTTTTTTTTTTTTTTAAATCTTCACTTCATAATATTTGATAAGTTTATGATGTGTTTAATAAATTACTGAAAATTTCATTTTAAATGAAAATTTTTACTTTTTCTTTTTCCTGAATGAGAAGGAAATCAACATCCATTACATAAACATAACATAAACAACTCACTAAAATGGTGTGCCATTACGATCATGTTCAAGAGTGTCCCTTAATTTAATATAAAATTTTCAAAAAAAAGTAGAATAAAATATATAAATAGACTTAAATAACTTAAATGTTAAAAACATCATATTAAAAAAAAGATTATATTCAAAATAAATTATTCTTTTTATAAAAAAATCACTTTTTAACTTTCAAAAAGAAGGAAAGATTTTATTACATCGGTATAAAATTAAAATAATTTTACATTTTTTTATATATTATTATATGATTAGTATTTTAACTATCAAACCGTTATATTCATATTTCATTCAAATAAATCATGCATATCAAATTTGATGTAAACTTTCAATTGTTCAATAAAAATTAATATATATAATATTTTAAATCAATATGATAAAAAATCGGTTTGAAAATTTATAAACATGACAAATATAATTATCGAATCATTAAAATATCAATAAAGCCACTTCAATTTTAAGAAGCATGTTAGAACAAAATTGATAAAATGAAAATGGTTAAGTTCACACATGAAGCCAGCCAACCACTTTTTCCTAATATAAAGGTCGAGTTGTCCTTTTCCCAGTATTGTCTAGTTGTACAAGATTAGATTCAAAGGATTATTTAATCTATTAAAGATTACAAAAAAGTAATACAAACAAAGGGTTGATTAGGCATAGTGAGAGAGATTTACAAAAGGGGGAAAGCATACAATAAATCATGAGGTATATAACAAACAGATTAATGGAACATATCTGAAGATTTAATGCCGCTAACTACTTTGCAACTGCTCCAAGCCTGTCATAATGCCAACGCTATAATCATACACTACACAATTTGGTGCTTTGCATAAGCAAATGAAGACTTCGTTTTAAGTAAAAACAGAACAATGTGCAAGCAAGATGACCGGCTGGGGCTTGCTGCCGCCAACAGTGGGTAGCCCGTCGGGGAGCACCGTCTCTATTGTCACTATAAGAATGATTGAAACAACTTTTAAGAGAAAGCTAACAGGATACTAACACAGATATTCAAGCAAAGAAACAAAATTCATGTCAATGGCCATATCAAGTCTTCTCTTGTTCTATTTTTCATCGTCTTAATTCACTTCACCTATTAACCCAAGCTTGATTGTGAAGCGTAGTCTCTAAATTTCGAGTTAGATATGATATTTCGACCTACCTATGCATTTAGTTTTGACCTTCAGGTGCTCACCTTCCTGAGTGCTGGTTGAATCTAGAGCTGTAAGTTGATCCTTTCAGCCCATTTAAAGATATCGGAATATACATGATCTCCACCCAGTTCTTTGCCGGTAGCCCCTGCTGCTACTCGTATAACATCCTCAATCAATGCAAAATTCCCCATTATATCAACATGAGCACCACTTTGGGTGCCTCGACCTTCGAGAAGATTAGCTGGAGGGGCATGACTGTACTCCCTTATGTAAGTAGGAATGCCTGAAGGATTGAATCGGGTTTTACCCCTCCAACCCTTTGCAGCCATAAGACCAGCGCTTAAAACAGGAACTGTTTCATCTCCATCAGCAGAGAAAACACCACCTTTTAGACATGAATCTTCACTACCACCCTCAGCTGAGGTGTCTATCTGAAACGGAATAGAGCAATCAGTGGCAGTAGTTACTTTGTAAACATAAGCTCTTTCAGTGGGGATTCCAACTCCGTACATTGAGTATATCTCCATGTCTGGAGCATCTGGTAACCTGAAAAGATCATATGGCACTTGTCAAGAAAACATACAGAAAGAGAGGGGCCATAGTAGGGGTGCCTAGCACTGTTTAAAGTTTCAACAGTTTTTAATGAGAAAACTTGAAAGGATAACAATCTGGATCAAGAATGGACACTTCACTAACGAAGACACCTCACAAATCAAAACAAATTAGAACTGAGAAACGAAGAAAAGCCTCACTTCGTTTCTAGAGGATTTGACCAATGTTTGTAGTGTTGATATTTTGGGTCATCCAAATTATCAGCTATCCCATATGAAAAATGAGCGCCTCCTCGTGCCATCAACTTGGGGGAAACAAAATGAAGCAGGTCCAAAATTGATCTAGCTGTGTAAACCTTGTAATCAGCAACTGCTTTAATACGATGATCGCCTATGTCATGATACTCGATCCATATATCACAGTTGGTTAAGTTGGCTAGCATATCAGCCTTCATAGAATCCTGCTGATCAACAATAATCATATAAACCCCATGCTAAAAACTAGCAAACCAACTAGCATGCAAAACCAGAAAGCACGATGTATAAAGTCATCCTCTCGTAATTGCATTTTAATGAAAAAGATCTTCCAGTTGGGCATGCTTGCATTTGACATAGAAAGAGGGTGTTGAACTAGAAAGTTCAACAGAAAAATTTCCTTCTGGTTACAAACATTCCACAAATTTTAGTCAAATGATTTTGAAGTCCTGGATTAGTGTCAAGTGGTGAAAATGATCATCGTTAGAGAAAGATGATCCATATACTTATGCAAAATAACTTAATGATAGCTTGGACAGTACCAGCAAATCCACCCTTTCAATCTTGGAGGAATGTGCCTCAGCCACATCTTTCCCAAATGAAATAATTCTCCCATAATTAACATTTTTCATGTTAGCCAAATTGATGTTTGGAATTTGGTCCGTGTTATTGATGCTGTTGTTCCTCAACGTTTTTGCACCACAGTTAAAGCTTGATCCTTCAGGTGACCAATCAAGCCCACCCCAGATGGTTTCCCCACCTTTTGGTATCATTGACATGGTGGAATCCCATGTACGGGTCATCCGCATTAAATGCTGAAAAGTTTGCAGGCCAAATACATCTTTGTCCAGAAAACCTGGGGCGAAAGTCCTGTTTAACAATTCGCATTCCATCAAGCTCCCAAAACAAAGTAAACATGCGCATTCATCATATTTGAAAAACTACCTTAGGTTTGAGAAGAAACTAATTCCAAGGATTACAGGATATAGAACCAAAACTGACTACAGTAAAAGCTAGCATGAAATGACTGTTCTTCAGAATATGACAATAGGAGGCCAAAACGATTTCAGGTGTAGAAGCAAAATAAATAATGATGCATATTTTAGTGATTCCTAAAGATTCATCTAACCTTTTACTTTGTTAGCTCAAGAAATAATAAAATCAATACTATCAGAATCGAAGCCATTAGAAAAGCCAGATTCATTCCTGATTTAAGAACTGAAACAACATTATTTCAGTAAATCTCACACCATAAAAGCAAAGCATTAGAAAAGGTAGCTCTCTATCAGGAACAATTTTGCATGCACATGATCTGGGGTGACATGCGAAAGTAAAAACTTTAACGGGAAATTCCGGGAAACAATT
Organism: Gossypium sturtianum; assembly: GCA_025698515.1. Classification (NCBI taxonomy): domain Eukaryota; kingdom Viridiplantae; phylum Streptophyta; class Magnoliopsida; order Malvales; family Malvaceae; genus Gossypium; species Gossypium sturtianum. The sequence goes on along the minus strand of CM046948.1, from coordinate 136,614,486 downwards.
GTGTCATCAATAGCATCATAAATTTAGGCCAATTTATTGGCTTGAAATGTCGAACTATGACAACTCAAAGCATACCAAGACAAGAAACAATTCTTTGTTCATGAAAATTTAATTCAAGGAAGTACCTGGCGATGGCTATATCCCTGGCTTCAACAGAAAATAGTCCTGAGACCGATTTTGGAACACCTAAAAAGGGTCCACCAATATTCATCACTGCCTTTATGTGCTTAGCGCACCATTCTGATCCACCCCCACTACCCATGGGAGGTGGTGCTTCAACCCATTTCATGAAGTGCAGAAAGTACAGGACTCCCATTGAATGCGGGATGACTACTACCTTTTTTCCACCATTTGTTGCTACCATGAGTTCTATGTTACTTTTTATTCTGCTCAAAGTTTGGTCCCTGACCTGATTTATTCAAATAGGCTTGAAGTGATAAGATAATTTCAGGGAGCTATAACATAATGCTAATTTCAAATCATAAACACAAAAGAAATATTAAAAGATAAACATCTTAACTATATACACACATATTACAGAAAAACTATTAGGCAGAATAACTTTGAAAAGAAGATGACAGTTTAAAGCAAGTGCATACCTCAGTATTTTGGAAAGATAACCTCCAATCACAAGCAGCCATATACATTGTTTTTTCCTCATACCCAATTTGAGCCAAATTAGCTATCAATACAGCCCAAACAAAATATCCTGCTGCAAAATAATCAGCTGCCACAAGTCCAGATACAGGCCTGACCCTTATACCAGGAGGGTCTAGTCCAGTTTCATTATCGAGTGACATGTGCTGAGCCCAACATAGTGGTCTGCAATGCAATTGGAAGAACAGCAGGGGAATAAACTTTAGTAAATTCCATGGCCAAAATAACTTCGGCAAATAGTTAAATGATTAAGGCAGAAAGAAATAGCAGGTCTAAGTTAGAGAATTTCCAATCTTCTAATGACATTTTCATTATAATAAAAAAACAATCTAAAAGTTAAAAGTCAGCATAGCAACCATATTCAACGGATTAAGAAATGATTAGAAAACTTCAAGAAGCAAAACCTATAATCTTTCTTGCATGTAAAGAGAAGGCAGTATTACTTCAAGCATCAAATTGCTACAAAGTATACACATCGTGTTGGAAAGACAGGTTGGTCTTCAAGTCTTGAAGTAACCCAACTATTATAAAGTGTAATGACATCATAAAACAAGGAAACCTCTTAGTAGGCAGGGCATAAAGGACCCATTGAGTGTTTTAGTAGAGTATTTTACTTGGCAAGAGTTTAAGATTCTTCATAGCAACAAATATGTTGTATGATAGTTATTCATCGAGATACTCTAGCATGAACACACATCAAATGCAAAGATTCTTTTTAGCAGATAGTTTTAACTTCTGTCTACATCAATCCATGTGAACAACATTGTAACAACTAAGATTGACAAAGAAAGAAAAGGAAACAATAGGAGAAGTGAATGCAGAGAGATAACAGTTTTAGCAATTGAGGCCAAAATATGTCAGTTTCCACTCAACAACTTAAATCCTAGCTTTTGGGGTTCTAGAAAAATAAAAAAATATTGAAACTCGCACTCTTACAACAACCTAAATCCATGTTCTCACTTCTTTTCCAAAGCTCAATTAGTAGATAAATGTACAACATATGATCGCATCCGAGCACCACTACAAATTCTAATCCACAAAACCAGAGCTGCATTTCTAATGTCCCATAATCAAATCTAAAACAGAAGAAGAAAACATTTGCAACAATGAAAAGGTTTTAGTTTTAGCAAAGCAAAGCCAAACATCAATTTCATGTAGAAATCAGTAAGCTTTATGGAAGCTTCTCTAATAACTTCCAACCTAAGCAAACATCAGAGAAGAACTTTAACATTCACAAAAGGTATTTGATTTTTTTTTTCTTTTAAACAAAACAACCTTGCAAACATGCCAAAATTCCTCAAAAATGTAAAACCCAGAATGGAAAAACGTACACTAAATAGCTAAACCTCAAAAGTCTCAAAAAAGGGGGAAAAAGTAAAAAGCAAAAGCTAATACCTTTTATACAGTTCCCCAAAGGAGCCACCCCAAAGGCGTTTCCTAAACAACCCTTCAGCACACTGGTGGCCTTCCCAAAGCTCGAGCCCACCGGTGACGATCCCAGGGACGAACACAACCGGGTGATTCACCGTCAAGCCCTCTTTCCGCAACTTGACCCCGGGTGGGTCCGTCAACGGCCCTGTTATCGCCTCCGTTACATATTGCGGGATCGAAGCAGGCATTGTATTGTAAAGTAATAACAAGAACCACCACACCGAACATACAAAACCAATGAACCAACAACAACTGTCCCAACATGACCATTTCTTGGAATTATAGCTTTCTTTCCTGGGGCTCTCGTATAGGTTATTCTTCTCATCTTCCTTTACGATGTTGCACCGTAAGTTCTGGGACTTCGAGGAATCCGTCCCCTTCCTCCGCCGCAAAAACGACATCGTTATTTAACGCCAAAATATAATACAGGTTTGTTTCATTAACGGAGACTAATGAGAATCTGATACTAAGACTCTCATTAATTGTGAAAGAAAAAAAGGGGGGGGGGGCTTTTTTCTTCTCACTTGAGCCGGTGACAATAAAAGATAATGACAGCCACCACCGGAGTTAGAGGTGGAAGTATGAGATTGGGTCTTATTTAAGCTTCAAACAGACTCCTTAATTTTAATATTCCAGATTCCTCTGGCGAGGGTCCCACTGTGGGTCGGGGATGGCTAAGGAGGCTAGCTCTCCTTTTTGGGACTTTTTTTACAGCTTGAGCCTCCGGTATAATGTGTTGGGAGCCGCTGGATTGACGATAGAAACTACGGTGGTCAAAGCATCAGACGGCGGTGGTGATAGAAATTAGAAATGGGTGGATTTCAACGGTGATTGGAGGTTGGAGAGGTGTTTTGAGTCTAATATTTCGGAGTAATTAATAATGTTTGTTATGTGCCAAAAACCAAAGATGCTTTCTGACATATAAGCTTGGGAATGGAAGCCACGTGAGTGGGAGCGGATATGTGTAGATAGACCCAAATCGCTCTACGATGTACACGTTCCTGCAATTAAATCAATGATTTTTCAACTCCAATTTGCCTCAATTTATATTGACCAATTGCCCTAAAAACACAAACCCGCAACACTAGGTTGTTGAGAATGATTAAACTAGTTCTAAAACAGACAACCCTCTGTCAAAAGGTTTACATCAATATTAGTAATAAAAGGAAATTTGTTTTGGAAATGGGTTGGAAGATCTGATACACCACACCACTTCAGGTAGATGGTAAATGATCAACATGCACTCACGAGTTGATAACATAGCCCAAGTTAAACGAGCTCTTCGGCCTTCCAATGATGAAACTAAGCCCATCGAGTCTCTCCAGTGGGCTTTTCGAAAACTGAGAAAAAAACAAAAGCAGAAGCTCAGCAATCAGCATCACGCACCAATCATTTCATCATCGGATCACACAGAGTGTATTAAAAAGAGAAAGGAAACATCAGCTGAGCCCAGCAACGGCCTACACCAACCACACTCTTCTACTACCAATATACAGCAACAACTGCAGTGCAATGAGTGCATTTTATCCCATTATACCCATAGCTCCGATGATGAGATTGAGGAGATTATAATTTCGTTTCATCTCTTCCATCTCTTTTCTTTTCTTTTATTAAAACCCTTTTTGTTGTTTAATTTTGTTTTTATTTTGGGTTGGCGCAGAGAATCTCTGATCCTTTTTATTTAAACGTGGCATCATTAAAGAGCTACCTGAGTCTCGAATATCGGGCTCCAGCTCCCTGAAACTTCAGAGGAAAAAAGAAAGAAAAAATAACCCTTAGTTCTCTCTTACCCATCCACTGATCCTCAGATTTCTGGGTTTGCATTAAATTTTGCTTCTCTGTACGGTAAACTCGAAAACTTGTTTATTGTATAATCTAGTCCTTAAATTCTGACAAATCATAAATGTAGTTTTGAATGTATTTTTTTTTATTTAAACAGAAGATTTCTCAGCTTTCAGAGAATTTCGAAACAACAATGCTGACGTGCATAGCTCGTTCCAAGCAACCCGGTGATGACTCGGTGAGTCAACAAGAGGAAATGGACTCTTCCACTACTCCTAACACTAAGCACAACCAAGCCATCAAATCCCTCACTTCGCAGGTAATTAGCTTTCAAATTTACGACGTCAAGGTTTTCCGGTTCTTCGTTCTTTGTTTGGCTTTAATGACTGTGTGGTTTAGTTGAAGGACATGGCGCTAAAGGCGTCGGGGGCGTACAGGCATTGTAACCCCTGCACGGCGCAGAGTCGGTTGAGGAACATGGGCGAGTCTGACGCAGACTCGGACAGGTTCAGATGGTCTTATCGTCGGACGGGGAGTTCGAGCTCAGCGACGCCGAGGACGTGGGGGAAGGAGATGGAAGCGAGGTTGAAAGGGATGTCGAGTTCGAGCGGAGAAGGGACGCCGAAATCGCTGAGCGGACGCCGAGTCGACACGGTCGTGTTCGTCGAAGAAAGTGAGCCTAAAGAGTGGGTGGCTCAGGTGGAGCCTGGCGTGCTTATTACCTTTGTTTCACTTCCTCGCGGCGGCAACGATCTCAAGAGGATACGATTCAGGTGCGCCGCGCACTTATTTTTCTGGATTTTCGCATTCCATCAAATTAAGAAATTTTTATTCCACTTTCGAAATTCGCTGGGAAATGGACTAGTCACGTCACTGCTCCAATGCCTGCCTAGTTTATTGTTAACATCAATAAACGAACAAAATGTTAAATTATACAAAGTTATAATTCCTATCTATTATTTTAGACAATAATTTTTGTTGTTGGGTTGGGACTTGCTCTGTCATATTTAGTTAAACTCTTTAACATGCATTCTTTTTTTTTTTTTTTTTTTTAAAGCTGTGTTTGGATAGTCAATTAATGTGTTGCTGAATTGAGTGTACTAGCTAAGTTATGAAAACTTTCAATTTTTTTTATATTTTTTATTTCCTATGTAATTAAAATGTAACTATGCTCTACTATCCTAACACATATATAGAAAATTAAAATTTCTTGATTTTAAAAAAAGAAAAAAAGAAAAAAAGAGTATAATCTCATTTTCTTATAATTATTTTACGTTCAAGCACAGATAAGTATTAAAATCGTAAAATTTATACTTACAAATGGTGATGGATTTGTCATGGGTGCATCCAAACACTGCCTTAGCAATCTCGGCAGGAAGAGCAAGGATTTTTAGGTGAGGGACCTACGGTGAAACAGTAGCCTTCACGCCTAATGAAAAGCAATCCCATAAAAGTCCAAAAGGAGAACTCATTGTGCCTCATCAATGGTGGGTGGGACACGATTGATTGTGTTGGCAAGCTTTTTCACTCACCCTTGTCGTCTTGTCGAACAAGCCTCTTCAAAGCCCCCACCCCAAAAAAAAATTCCACTTCACGCCAGATTCTCCGTCCCATTGTCTTCTACTCTTCTTCTTCTAATGACCCATTTCTTGTCATTTTGTCTGCAATTAAACTAAGGGGGATTGATTGCCCACATCATTTGCCACTACAAAACTACGTGCAAGACAAAAATTTTGGACCCCTTTTTTGAGCTTACGTTTTTTGCCTACAAAACAGAGACCCGACTTCAACCTTCACCTTTCCATGTTTTCAATGGATGGTGACAGGAGGGATTAGTCGTTTTACCAAGGGAACATTGCTGTTGCCTCTCATTTATGACCTTGGCCTCGTTTGACTTGTGTTCCTTTTTCCCTTTCTAGATATTTTATTTCAATTGGTCTCTTAATTGACTGTTTTTTCCATCACCACTTTCATTTTCATGTCATTGTATCTGATTTAATGCTTTGATAAAGTTCCCTCCTTGGTTTTTGACTCCCTACGCCTTTTTTTCTTTTTGGAAATATTACACATCCCACTACATCAAACACACGGATGCCACTTTGGAATATTTAATATTGTACTTACCTAAGGGTGGTTGAAAGCTTCTTTTATATATATATATATATATATATATAAACTAAAAGTCAAAAGATGTTTATAAACCAACCTAGTGGCCCAATATATAATTAAAATTTCCCATTCACATTAAAGAGTGTAGGTGCAACTATAATGGTCATGGTTGGTTTGAAGTTATTGATTTGTGAATAAGGATAATGACATGGTATAGAGTGTTATCTATGTGTTTTCTTTTATTTCCTTATTTTAACCAAAATTTGTGCTGGACTTCCCTAGTGTATGTTACTATGTTTCCTAAACCAGTCATTTAATGTCTTTTAGTTGCTCCATTAAAGCACATGCATATCATGGACCTCTCTAATTTCTGATTTCTGGTATGCTAATCTCATGAACATTAGGAGTGCTGAACCATAGTTTATTTTCTTTGACTAGTCGGGAAATGTTTAACAAATGGCAAGCTCAAAGATGGTGGGCAGAGAATTATGATAGGGTCATGGAACTTTACAATGTCCAGAGGTTTAACCGCCAGGCATTCCCACTACCAACACCCCCTAGATCTGAAGATGAGGCAAGTTCTTAGGCTGTTGCCTGCTTAACATAGTGTGAATGGACTGCTCCCATGCAATGCCCTGCACTATCGCTGTGTTGAACTGAACTTGGATTATTGCATGAATGTTAATAACATCATTCTTTTGGTGTCTTACAGAGCTTTAAAATGGAATCAGCAGAAGAAAGTCCTGTAACACCACCATTGACTAAAGAACGCTTACCTCGTAATTTTCATCGTCCAACTGGGATGGGCATCGGCTACTCGTTGTCAGATTCATTTGATCAGCACGCAATGCAGGCTCGCCATTATTGTGACTCTGGTCTTACCTCAACCCCAAAACTTTCCAGTATTAGTGGTGCCAAGACAGAGATATCATCCATGGATGCCTCTATGAGGAGTAGCTCATCAAGAGAGGCTGATCGCTCTGGAGAGCTATCCATCAGCAATGCCAGTGATCTTGAGACTGAGTGGGTTGAACAAGATGAACCGGGGGTTTACATTACTATCAGAGCCTTGCCAGGGGGCAAAAGGGAACTTAGGCGAGTAAGATTCAGGTATGGTTCTATAACATTCTTTAACTTGAGCTATAGTTAGTTTTAATAGAAACAAACTAAAATTGAACAGGACCATCATAACTGAGAGAGAATGAACATGTATGAATTGATCGGCCCTACATATTAAGCTATTCTTGGCCGTGGCACTTAACATTTTGTAAACTTTCAACATCTCAAAGTGGTGAATATAGTAGGCTGTACTTTAACCCAAAGCTACAACCATCTAAACTGATTTTAGCTTAGTTCATGTGGCTAATCTTTGCTTTCCTTAAAAATCTGTGAGTCTAATAGCAATTGCACTACTTCCATTGCTAGTTGACATGCGATTACGTTTTATTTGATGACCTTTTCTAACATGTTACAGACTATAATAGGGTAGAATGTGATATAACTTGCACTTCCCTTTCCAGTGGCTAGAATATACTTTCTAAATTCATTTACCCTGCTTTGAGATTGTTATATATTTATATAAAATAATCTAGCAGTAAATCAGCCATCAATTGACGCCAATTCTAGCATCTATTTCGTTTACTGTCATCATTGGCTAAGTCCTTTTGTTCGATTAAATATGATCCAGGCACAAGCTGCATTATATTTTCTCTTTTTTATCCCCAAAGAAAAGGCAATTGGTTAAAAGTTAAACATTTAAGCATTGAAGACTCACTGAAAATGCTCCAAAAAGCCATTTTTTCCGTGGATTTGATTTCATCATTAGGTTGATGGGTCCAACACAAGTCGATGCTGTAATTGAGGTCCATCTTAGAAATAATCATGATTTGAATTACCAACTATCAAAAACCGAATTATTAGCTGTAAATATATATATTTTTTTGACAGCATCATTACTGATTCACTTATTCTGCTTTCACCAACTAGTTTTACTCCCATGCCGAAGCAAAACCGACATGGAGTTTTACTGAGGAAATGCCATTGTCTTTCAATTTCCCATCACTTGATCTTAAACATTGACTGGATTACTCACATTATGCCTTATATCATGCAGCCGAGAAAGATTTGGTGAGATGCATGCTAGACTCTGGTGGGAAGAAAACCGAGCCAGGATCCATGAACAATACCTGTAATCCAGCAAAAAAAGGGAGGCTAGCGGCTTGCTGGCACTTTTCTAAATCGTGGGGGGTGTGTATTTTTTTCTCATTTCTTCTGCCATACTTGTAGAATCCCTTTTGCAGAGATCCAAGCAGGTGTTTCTGCCTACTGTCACCTGTTGCTAAGTTTTTTTTTCCAGCTTCATAGTAGCTTAGAAATATGATGGTGGGATTTTATATTACTAGTTTCTTTAAAATCAAAAGTGTTTGGAGGATAAAGAGCATCAAATGTGTATTTGGGTGATGGTAAAAATGGAAAACCAATATCAATGAAAGAATGTGTTTCATCTTCTTCTTTGATGCATCTTCTTTGTCATATCTCCCTCACTCAAACAGCTGAGCACTCTTTGCTTTTTTAAGAGAAGGGGATATATTAAACTTAACAGTTGACCCAACACAACAGATCAGGAGCCGAACTTAGCCCGCATTAACTTTGTTGGACTAAATGCCTGCAAAGACCTATTGAGGTGGACTCTAACATGTTCACTGATTTGGGCCTAATTCTTTTTCCCAAAATTCCCAATCTTATTTGAGGTTGTTTTGAGATCCAACTCCCAAGCATTCGGTTAGCATAGAATCCAAATCTTTATATATTTTTTTAAATATAACTAAATACATAAAAAGGACTATTAGTATGCTTTGTGAGATACATGTACTCAAATGGTATATGGTATTAGGAAATGAATCCTCTCCTAGGGGGAGGGGGCAAACTATTACCTTGGGCTGAAAAATTGTTATTTTAATCCTAATATACGATAAAGTTATAATTTTACCTTCAAAAATTGTTAGAATTTTGATTTAGTTCTTTTAAATATCATATATATACATAAGTCAATACCATAATAAAATTGTATCTTAACTCTTATAAAAATATATAACTTAATTTTGACCCCTCCTTTGAAAAATTTCTGGCTCCACTCTTACCTCTCCATATTTACGTAATTCATGTATATGTTTTGGTACGTTAAGTTTTAAAATGTACAAACTTTTATGTATTTACGACAAATAATAATAATAATAATAGTTTTTGAAAAAGCTAGAATCACTAAGAGCATTTTTGTTTTAATCTTTCTCTACTTTTCTCTCTTATTTACATCGACATGATAAAACTGTAATGATGTAGTGAAATCATTCAAGTTTCTTTTCATCATATCAAGGTAAGAATTTTGATTTCTCATATATCACATATGTTGTTGTTTATATATCAAAGTTTATATCTTTCAATTTTCTATAAAGTGATATATTTTCAAGAATTTTTATATTCATCATATCTACATTAAATATATTTAAAAATGTCTAATCTCATAAAGTTCATCTTAATGTTATGAATTTTGATGATATTATTAAGGAAACCAAACATCAGATTATGCAAAAACAATAATTTTCTTTTATCATCATCTACACAAATAATTGAAATTGAGTACCATAACCTTAAGGACCCAATAAGCCTATTAGAATAATTAAAATGAAAAAAGAAAAAGAAAAAAAAGAAGCAGGGTTTCTTCTAAAAGCTAAATACAAATTTATACATTTAGTGAATACAAAATTTCAAAAGTATTTTTGTTTATACACCCATTCTCGTAGACCTTACAGATTATAAAAGTGAACAAGGGTAAATTATGTTATTGCCTTTCCATTGAGAGTTGAAACATCAAAAGGTGGTTCTTCTCTTGCCATTTATGCTTGTAGTTTCAGGGCTTCAACAACCATTTCTTCAATCTTCTGAATTTCCTCTGCCGTCAATGGGTTTTCATTCACATTCCAAATCCTAGTTGTGATTCTCTTTTTCCTGCCAGTGTTCATTGCATTCGCCATGCTTTACACAACAACAAAGGTGTGAGCTGCACCTGCACTTGAGATAGCGTATTCCTTGTTTCTCCCCTGGATAATTGCAATTCCTTCAAAAGCTATTTGCTTTGCATTTTTACCTATGATTCCATCAAAGATCAAATCTGGGAGCTGAGTTTCTCAATGTGCGGCTACCTCCATGTGCTGAGATGCTGGGTTTCAGTACACGTGGCAAAAATCCAAAGATCCCCACCCTAACTAAATTTATATTCATCTCTAAGATTTTTCTAGGTTCTTTGTCTCTAACCACCCTGTTTATTTTTAGCCTTAGGAATATATGTTGTGCCTTCTTGGTTGGCATTACAATTTATGGTTTTTGTTGGAGAAGTGAAAGAGGAGATGAAGATGAAAGAAAGAACGTAAAAAAAAAAATTACTTTTTCTTTAATTTAATTTTTTTATTTAATATTAAATGTAAATTTTTTAATTAAAATACCACGTGCCATACCATATTGGGTTAAGAGAGTTTTTAAAATGAGAGTAAAGTTCAAGACAAATTTTGTAATCCAATCATAGTTTAAGTATTACTTTTGATAAAAAAATTAAACACCTAAATAAAAAACTGATATAGTTTAGAAACCAATTTTTAAAAATAAAAATATATGGTTTGATGGAGTTATTCGAGTCATGTACCATTGGGCAGTCTTTGCAACCGATCATGATACGCATGCCTATTAGGAGGAACACAATCTTCAATTGTGATCTTCTTCTCCCCCCCTGCACCGTTGTAGTGGATGGTGCGTCGAACATATCCAAATAGGGTGAACCACTATATGTTATGTGATCACAACTTGGCACTTGATGAAATGATGGACTAGAGGGGACACCAAGCATATGTATTGGGGAGAATGTAACGATCTAATTTTCATTGATGTTGAAAAAATTAATGTCAAAATTGAATTTTCTAAGTTAAGTTAACTCGAGAATTTTATTTAAGAAGTTCATGTGTCGTATATAAAGCATAAGGTCGACTTGTTAATTGATTAAATTAGATAAGTTATAATTGTACTACAGGGACTAACTTATGGAGGAATAAAAATGGAAGAATTTGATCAAGAATTTAACAAGTCTTCAAGTGGTATTTATACTAGGGACTCAAGAACAATTTAACCATATCATATTTCAAATGTATGAGAAATTATTTTATGAACTCTTCCCACCACATCATCTATGGCCTTTTTCTAATTATTTAATGACATTTCAATAATTTTTTCTATCTTATTGATACACAATTTTGGTACTTTTTTTTACCCTGAATAGGAATCTTGAACATTGAACCCCGAACTTGAACCCAACTTTCCAAACCAACCTAAGCCATTTCTCTTTGTTTAACAACCTGCAACTTTCCAAACCAATTCCTAAACATATAACCATTATAATCATCTCATATTGGCAACATATTAACATCAAATTAAGCAAACCAATGCCTTTTCTAACATTAGGCCAATACTCTAACACCTACAAGCTATTTATCTAATGCAAGCCATATAAACCATTTACATACTTATTTGTCCAAGTTCATATATATATATATATATATATATATATATTTGCAATATTTCATACCATTTCAAACTACCTTTAACTCCATCACAAGTTATATACATTTGTAAACTTTAAAATATATATATTTCAGCATTTTTTATTTATAAATTATGCTAATTCTAACACTTTCTATGGTTTTACACTCAAATTCATGATATTTTATTATTTTCATGAGAATGTGCTAAGTTTATGAATTTTATGTTCAGTGCATGTTATTTTGTTATTTTTTGGGATTAATTGGACTAAGGGAAAGGACGATAGATTTTTGTTTGTATTTGGGTCTCAGACAGGTACAGGTTGAAAGATTTATAATGTAATCGCATGGACTTCAATTGATGATAATTCAGAATGAATTCTATGGAGGCCCAAAACCAAATCCATTTACCCAATTTTATCAGAAAAAAAAAGTTGACATAATTCACTGCTAAAATTAGCAGTCTCTAACCATTCATTCAAACTTTTACAAATAGCAGATTTGACCCAATATTTGCCAAAAGAAAATCAGCATAATATCTTCCTTGAAAAGACATTCAACCGTCTATCAACTATAAAAAATAGCAGTAAAAAATCAGTACAATTTAACCACATGTTGTCTGGCCACACAAGGAGAGAACAAAGCTAACTTCCTTGCTCAAAATAGCAAGGAAGACTCATTCTTCCTCACACCAAGGGACGACAACCACTAGGAGAGGGAACCAAGGTAATTTCCTTGCTAAATTTAGCAAGGAAGACTCAGTCCTCCACCATGTAAGGGACGACATGATTATGGGCATCAAGGGGAGATTTAATTTGCTATTTTTGGCATAGGTTCAAATGGCTATAAAAGGAGGCCTTCATCCATCATTCAAAGGCATCAATTCAATTACACACCATTTCTCACATCAGTTTTCAGAGAAAAACTCTGAGTATTCTTGCCTTTCTCATGGCTTGTTAACATTTGAATTCCGCAAAATAAGACAATCACTTGCCAAAATGAGAGCAGCTAGGAGGTTGACTTGAAGATGTTTAAGTGATTTTAACATAAAGACAATGGGAAAGCCACTATGGAAAGCCATGAGATAGCCCCTACATCTAGCTGTTTACTCTTCGCATTGTGAAATGACCGTGGATAGCCCCCCTCAGCTACTATTTCTTACCCTTCTCTTTATTGTTAAATTATTGTTTTATATGTCGGGAGATAAGATTGCATCTCAATCTTTATTTTTTCAGTTTAATATGACATGACTTAATTTTGTTTATTCAAAATATATATGAATCTTGATTTGAGTTCATTGGTATTTGTTTCTTAATATTTTGTGCAAATGATTATTTCATTCATTTAGGTTTAATTCATGTTTATACTTGTTGTCGAAACCATTTTTTTTTATTTTGAAAAGTGAGGATCGACTTTAAAAAAACGAAAACGGGAGTCGCCACCAATCCCTTTTTTGCTTAGGTGTGATTGGATCACCTTATAAAACGTTTTATTTCAAAACATTGATTTTGGCCTACGAAATTCAAGAAAATGGGTTCGGGAGTCGGTTATGTACGAGGAAGGATTAGCACCCTCGTAACGCCCAAAATTGGTACCGGATTGATTAGTTATTGTCCTAATGTCGAAAATTTGAAAAGATTTGAAAACACTATTTCTTTAAAAACTTGAACAATTTGAGTTGGAACTTGAGATTCCTTTGTTCCGAAAGAATACAAACATCACATCCAGCACGTTAGGACATGATGTTTTAAACCTTCGTAACCAAAATCATCTCATGATTTACAAAATTCATTAAAAGGATATTTAGTTATTTAGTCAAACGGAAAATCGAAACCCAAAGACGTTAGGGCACTATTTCCCAATTTTCTAAACACAAAACATTGCCTTATTTAAGAAAAACTTTTGGATAAAATGTGGTAATTAAAGAAGATAGATATTTTTAAACAAAGATTTGAAAAAAGTAACATTAAGTTATTACAAAAAAGTGCAATTTACTAAAGTTACAGATTATATTAACAATTAGCACTAACATAAACAATTAAGTAAAAGAATGACAAGCAATAATAATAATAATAAGGTAAACAAAGATAATGGATTCAAATTTTTTTTTTTTAAAAAATGAACAATCAAAATAAAAAATATAGAGTAGATAATAGCAATTTTAAAAGAATCTATAAAAAATTAAGGAAAAAAAAATTATTCACAAGATTAAATTCAAATAAAAAATAATAATAATATAAGGTAAATAATATACTCAAAACAATTAATAAATATTATAACAATTTTTAGAAAAATGAAATAAAAAAAATAAGAAACGATATGGCAAAATCTAAAATAGTTAATATATACATAATAAAATAAATATATATATTTTAAATAAATAATATAAAAACTTTGAATAAAAATGTATTAGAGGTAACTTATAATAAGTATATAATATACCATTTAAAAATAGATAATATACATATTTTAAATAAACAATATATGGAAAATTTTGCCTTAATAATAAAACAATTTAGATGATGTACAACATACAAATTTTCAAATAATACATAATATGATTAAAGTTAAAAAATATATAATATATAGATAATATATAACAAATAAAAATAATAATATATATGATAAAACAATTTAACGTAAATAGGAAAAAAGCAAAAAAGAAAAACAAGTTTAAAATAATTAAAATAAATGAATAAATAATGATTAAGCAATTAAATGGATAAATAAAAAAAAGTTAAAAAAACGCATAAGTCAACCTAACTCCCGCAATATGTGGACTCAACAAAATTCCTCCACCAAAATCTAACTCGAACGGAAGCAACTAAAAAAGAAACGAAGATGAGAGAAGAACAAAATAGGAACAAGCCACAGAAAATAAGAATGTAAAAGAGAGAGAAATTTGAGTGAATGCTCTCAAGAATTTTTTTTATTACTCCAAATCCCCCCTTTACAATGAAGGGAGAGGCCTTTATTTATAGTTGAGCCTCCCCAAATCCAACGGTACAGATCAATTACATCAACGGCTAAGATTAAAAGGTATCTACAAATTAAATCTCTAAGATTACAAAATCATATCTTCTAAGATTGCATACCATATCTTCTAGGATTGCATATCATATCTAAGATTTGCATATCATATCTAAGATTGCATATCCTTGAAGATTGTGTTTCCATATACGTCAAGCTTGTAGATGGACCTTCAATCTTTTCAAGTAATGGGCCATTCCGATCGGTCCAAATGATATATTTTGGACTGGACTTGGACTTTGTTTTATTATTTTATTATTATTTTTTGTATGGGCCCGGGCTAAATTAGTCTATTACAGCTGCCCCTCTTTGCTCATTGTCGTGTAACGAGAATGGAGCAAAGACTATAAAAGGACCAATTTTGCCCAGTCTTGCTGAGCCTTAACTTCTTGATCCTCATCTTTTTCCAGTAGTCTTTAACCCAACTGCAACTTCAAGGAGATAATACCTGCTCTTGTAGATTTAATCCATCCTACTGTAACTTAAGGAAAGTGAGACTAGTATCTTTGATCTTGCTTCACTGCAATATTTAGGAAGACAAGATCTGCTATTTTCAGTCTGCTCCGCTGCAAACTCAGGGAGGCAAGCTAATATCTTCGATCTGCTTCCTGCAACTTTAGGAAGATAAGATCTGCTGCTCCGCTGCAACTTTAGGGAGGCAGACTAATATCTTTAATCTGCTTCCTGCAACTTCAGGAAGATAAGATATGCTGTTTTCAGTCTGCTCCGTTGCAAACTCAAGGAGGCAGGCTAATATCTTCGATCTGCTTCCTGCAACTTTAGGAAGATAAGATCTGCTGTCTTCAATCTGCTCCTCTGCAACTTCAGGGAGGCAGGCTAATATCTTCGATCTGCTTCCCGCAACTTCAGGAAGATAAGATCTGCTTGTCTTCTGGGCCGCTTCGCTACAACTTCAGGGAGGCAGGCTAATATCTTCGATCTGCTTCTTGCAACTTCGGAAGATAAGATCTGCTTGTCTTCGATGCCGCTCTCTTTGTAACCCGGGAGGTAGGCTAATATCTTGATCGCTTCAGAATAACCCGGGAAGATAAGATCTGCTTGTCTTCGATGCTGCTCCACTCGCAAACTCGGGGATGCGGTGATATATTTTGATCCGCTTCATCAGTAACCTCGGGAAGGTAGGATCTCGCTATCTTTAGCTCGCTCCACTGCAAACTCGGGGGAGACAAGGCTGATGTCTTCGATCGCTTTCACGCAAACTCAAGAAGACAAGATCTACTATCTTCGATCCGCTCTCACCGCAACTCGGGGATGCGGTCGATATTTTCGATCCGCTTCACTGCAACCTTAGGAAGGCAGGATCTGCTATCTTTTAGCCTGCTCCACTGCAAACTCAGAGAGACAAGGCTGATGTCAATCTACTCTACTACATTGTCCTATAGAGGACATGGCCTGTAGAATGGGTATATGCTTATACCGAATGATTAGGATGCACTGATCGAAATGAATCAAATGCTCCTAATTAGACGCGCTATGATATATGAATGCAGAAATGTTATGAGCATGATTCCTACTTAAGGTGTCATCACTCATTTGTTCTTCATCCTCGTTCCTCTCGAAGTATCAATTATATTCTGCTCAAATAATTTTCCCCATGGTAATTCTGAGTCCACTCCACTTGAACCTTGGGACATAAAGTTTGTTCCTCCCACTGCAACTTCAGAGGAATAACATTTGGTTTCTTCCATCCATCCTGCTGCCACTCAGAGGTATAGAATTTGTATCATCTTCAATCAATTTGATCTGTTACACCATTCCCTGGGTGTAATGACCTGATGTCAATGCCTGAAATTTGCATGAATGCAGAGCATCATTTTTCTTTTCCAAAAATGATTCACTTTTACACTTGGGTTGACATTGCTCGTTATTTGTCGAGAAGGTATCACTGATGAAATGTCTTATTTTTTTGTTCAACCAATAAAAATCCAAAGAGATAATCATCTTTGAATATTTCCAACCCTTAGGCTTAGTGAGTTCTAAACAATAGTCCTGTTTCAGATTATCATATTATTTAAAAGCTTCCAGAGTAATATGCGAAACTCCTTTTATGAAAGTATTATTAGTCCATTAATCGTTATTTCAATATAAAATGCTTGAAAAAGATCACAACAATGGATGAGAAAGAAATTAATCAGGAGCATAGCTCGAAATAAATAAGTTAATCAAAGATAACCAAGGCAATAAAAGAAAATTGATTGGGGTGTATCTTGAAAAGAATAAAGTAATCAAAGATAGCCAATGCCATAAAAGAAAATTGATTGGGGTGTATCTTGAAAAGAATAAAGTAATCAAAGATAGCAAATTCAAAATGGGTAAGATAGAAGCTAGGTGCCCCAGATATCGCAGCCTGAGCTTTTCTGTACAAACTTCTTGAGGACCATTTTGAGCTCAATATGTGTTTAAAGGATCCGGAGTACTTTTTCAATGCCCCAAGACGTAGCATACTTCCTCATTGTTAATTCAGGCATAGCAAGACTACCACATGCCCTATCTTTGATCAAAATTTAAAGCCGCCCTTTTTGGGTTTTCGGCTCAAAACCCCTTTGATCTCAAAACGCCCTTTGCGGGATTTTGCCTTGGCCTCTCCTCTTTTTTTTTTTTTTTGAATTTGATCTCAAGGCGCCCTTTGCGGGTTTTCACCTTGGCCTTTCCCCTTTCTTGACTGAACCTGAATTTGCCGAATTGGGCAAGTCTTCGCCATCCGTCTCGGTCAATATCAATGCTCCTCTAGAACAAGCCCTTTTTTTACTACAGAAGGTCCTTCCCAGTTTAGCATCTGCTTTCCTCTGAAATCCTTTTTTATAAGAAAGATCTTTTTCAACATCAGGTTCCCCTCGTGGAATTCTCTAGGATGAACCTCTTTATCGTAAGCTTGTATCATCTGTCCGTGATGGATAACTTTTAACCTTTTCTTTGATTAGGTTCAATTGGCAAAAACACTTCCATTCCATAAACCAATGGGTAAGATGTTGCCCCGGAAAAGGTCCTGATCAACGTTCGATAATCATAGAGGATAAATGGTAACTTCTTTATGCCAATCTTTACAAGTCTCGGTCATCTTTCCTACAATCCTTGTTTTGTTTTTTTTTGTTTTTTTCTTTTTGGCTGCCTTTGTTGCTCTATGATATGGCGTCTGATCTTTGAACAGACTACAAACTTTTGACATTGTCCTTTTTGGCATTCTTTGTCGGCACCTGATCTTTTTTTTTTGAGAATTTAATGACTATCGACTTTGTAACATTGGCATATGAAGCTACTTCCACCCTCTTAGTGAAGTAAACGACGACCACGACGATGAATCGATGTCGACTAGAAGCTTTTGACAAGACTGGCCCTATAATATCCATTCCCCACATATAGAAAATCTGTGAAGAAATAGATGAGGCACATAAGTCTTGTCTTCCTCAATTTGGCATTTACGACATAACTGAAATAATCTCCCTTTTATGGTGGACCAATAGTACCCGAACCTTATGATTAGCCTGGCTATTGTAGAACCATTATCATGTTCTTTAAACACCCTTATGGACCTCTTTTAAGATTTTCCCAGGCGTGTCTTGATATGATCGTGCGAAAACATAACTCAATGATGTCTTGCCTTATTTCTGTGGTGAGCTGGGCTTCGATCTTCACCCCTTTCCTAGGCTCGCAATGTCCACTGACCCTATGTAAGGTAGGATCTATTTTTCATCATGTTCTACCATCCTTAACAAATCAGAAGATAGATCACAATCTCTGTCATCTTCAAAATCCTGAGATCCCTCTAGACACATATATCACTCAAAAGGAGATTTTGAGTCGATGTGCGTCACTCATGTCGTTGATATCCGGGAACCTATTGTAGGTAATGCTGGCGATTCCAAAGAATAAATGATTCTAAGGATGATTATTTATATGGTATGATCATGAATGAAGAATAAAAGAATATCTAAAAGAAAGTCTAAAGAACAAAAGAATCTATACATGGAAAGAATAAAAGAATATTTGTTCAAAAAGATGCATTTTATTGAAATAAAAATTTCGGACACAAGCCTATTTCACAAAAAGGGTTCTTATTGCCTCTAGGCTTAAGACAACAAGCGTGTTTTGAATATTACTCTAGATTAGCTCTAAAAATACAGGGATCTCTTCCACAGTCCCATTATTCAAAACACTCCCAAGTATGCAAGAGCTTGGAAACTTCGTTCCCCAGTTCCCTCTTCGCTTTTGACTTCTTCAAGGAGTCGCAACTTTCTTGTCTCCTCCTTCAATTATCGCATTTACTACCTCGTCAAAGTGATCAGGTTCTGATGAAACCTCGAACTTCACAATTCCCATTTTAATGAACCTTTCGACCAACTTTTTAAACGTAGTACAGTTTTCAATTGAGTGACCCGTTATTCCCGCGTGGTACTCGCATTGAGCATTCTTATTATACCATTTTGGGAACGAAGGTTGCACGGGTTCTGAGTAGGAAGGAGACACCACATGCACATAAAAAAGATTCTGATACAGCTCCTTATATGTCATCGGGATGGGTGTGAACTAGAGCTTTTCTGTATTTGGCCTCGAATTGGATTCCTGCCTTGAAGAGCCTTGATAGCTAGTGGTTACTTTTGGTTGAATGACAGTAATTGACTTCGAGTACCCTTTGTTATATGTACTCGTATTATTCACCCCGTTCTCCTTTTTCCTTGGAGCAAACCTTTTGGTGGTTTCCCCTGCTTCAATCTTGCCACCCCTTATGGCATTTTCAATCATTTCTCCCGCCATCACTATATCCACAAAGCTCTTGGTGGTATTTCCTATCATGTGAGTAATGAATGGGGCCTTCAAGGTATTGATAAAAAGCATTGTAGTTTCCTTTTCTAGGAGCGGTGGCTGAACTTGCATGGCAACCTCCCTCCATCTTTGCGCATACTGCCTGAAGCTTTCATTTGACTTCTTCTCCATATTCTGCAAAGTGATTCTGTCAGGCGTCATGTCTATTACATGATTGTATTGCTTCATAAAATCTTGGGCTAGGTCCCTCCAAGAACTAATCCTAGAACGGCTCAGTTGATTGTACCATCTGGACGCTGCCCCTACCAAACTATCTTGGAAACAATGAATCAAGATTTGATCGTTATTAACATAGCCGGTCATCCGTCTACAGAACATGGTAATATGGGCTTCAGGACAGCTAGTCCCATTGTACTTCTCAAATTTTGGCATTTTGAACTTGTGAGGAAGCACCAAATCTGGAACCAAGCTCAAGTCTTTAGCATCAATTCCATGGTGATTATCAGCGTTTTCCAAGGCCTTAAACTTTTCTTCTAACCATCTACAACGGTCCTCTAACTGCCTCGGTAATTCAATTTTTGTCTTTTCCCTCTCCGTTATATCTAAATCAGGGATAACAGGATTAGCAGGGTTATCTCATCGGTTAGGTCCTGAGCCAACTTAGACATTTATGGGCACCCCAGTATCAGCTTGACCTTGTTGAAGCCTAATTGTAACAGATGGCCTTTGAGGATATGCTTCAGGTTGTGTTTGTCCATGTAGTGAGGTAAAACCCAAAGGATAATCCTCATTATCCTCTCCAGTATTAGACATGGGACCTTTTCTCTTGTCCATTGCCCCATTCAGTAGCTGAGTCATTTGAGCCACCATATTCCTTTGGGCTTCCATCATTTGTTCCCTCATATCTTGTTGGATCTTTGCCAACTGCTCTTGCAGCTGGTCTTGCATGTCTCTTTGGAACTGTTCAAGTCTTTGATCCATATCTTTCGTCTTAGTGCGAGTACCGTAACGATGTTTAGTTTCCAGATTAACTTTCTCTTTTTCTCTCTTTTTTTTGAAATAACTTCAACTAATTAGGGTCCTTTTGTAAAAGTCTAATGCAAATGATGCAATGTAATGCAAATGCATGGAATGAATGCAAAAGAAAGAGAGACGTTGATTCTGAATTCAATTCCATTAGAACAACTTTTCTAGAAAACAAATTTCTTTACATAAAACGGATTACATATGCGGCCTTGCCCTCATATTCCAAGCAAAAACATCAATCCCCTTCTTCACAAAGGTCAAATCTTGCAAACTTCTAATAGATGCCTCCACTAGCTCCTTTTTTGCTTGGGCCGCGACTCATTACTCACTTATCCTCGCAATGCTTGTTAAAAAATCGAGACGTGACGGCTCTTGAATAGTCTTCGTCAGCTTGAATCCTTGGGCAATAAAGTCTTGCATTCCTTCACGGACTATCAGTCTTCTCTCGTTGTGTTTACTTGGACCATATTCGGACGACCGTATTATAATCCACTTTATTAAGAAATCTATTTTCTCATGACAAACTCTTCTATTTAGCAATCGAATTTGAATCAACACCTCTTTTCTATGATGTGAATGCAATGCAATCAAAACAAAAAAGAACACGTTAGCACAAGAGAAATAAATAACAAAATAGGGCACCTATCTGGGTGACCACTAGGGTTTGGCATAGTTCTACCTAAGGTGGGCTCTTAGGGTTCACTATATGCGGTTTAGTTCTAAAGAAAAGGTACCTGAACCAGAAGATTCCTCAATCTTCACCCATTATAGGCTCATACAGATCGAGTTCAGTTCAGGGGAATACATTTCCCTATGGCCATGCGGAAGTGAAAACCTCACGTAGACATAGGTACAGATGTATCCCGGAACCAATCCATTAGCCCATGCGGAGGTGAAAACCTCACGAAGGCATAGTTTCTCCCTCCCACTTAAAGGTGCGACCACAACGGTCATGCAATGCAATGTGCGCAAGAAAATAACAATCATATGCAATGACACAAACAAATGCAACAACAGGATCGTAATTTTCAAATCAAATTTTCAAATTTCTGACAAAGGACAGAAAATAATCAATTTTATGGCTTGACTTTCTTATTGGTCCCCAGTGGAGTCGCCAAGCTGTCAAAACCATTTTTTTTTATTTTGAAAAGTGAGGATCGACTTTAAAAAAACAAAAACGGGAGTCGCCACCAATCCCTTTTTTGCTTAGGTGTGATTGGATCACCTTATAAAATGTTTTATTTCAAAACATTGATTTTGGCCTACGAAATTCAAGAAAACGGATTCGGGAGTCGGTTACGTACGAGGAAGGATTAGTACCCTCGTAACGCCCAAAATTGGTACCGGATTGATTAGTTATTGTCCTAATGTCGAAAATTTGAAAAGATTTGAAAACATGATTTCTTTAAAAACTTGAACAATTTGAGTTGGAACTTGAGATTCCTTTGTTCCGAAAGAATACAAACATCACATCAAGCACGTTAGGACATGATGTTTTAAACCTTCGTAACCAAAATCATCTCATGATTTACAAAATTCATTAAAAGGATATTTAGATATTTAGTCAAACGGAAAATCGAAACCCAGTACGTTAGGGCACTATTTCCCGAATTTCTAAACACAAAACATTGCCTTATTTAAGAAAAACTTTTGGATAAAATGTGGTAAATAAAGAAGATAGATATTTTTAAACAAAGATTTTTTTTACCCTGAATAGGAATCTTGAACATTGAACCCCGAACTTGAACCCAACTTTCCAAACCAACCTAAGCCATTTCTCTTTGTTTAACAACCTGCAACTTTCCAAACCAATTCCTAAACATATAACCATTATAATCATCTCATATTGGCAACATATTAACATCAAATTAAGCAAACCAATGCCTTTTCTAAAATTAGGCCAATACTCTAACACCAACAAGCTATTTATCTAATGCAAGCCATATAAACCATTTACATACTTATTTGTCCAAGTTCATATATATATATATGCAATATTTCATACCATTTCAAACTACCATTAACTCAATTACAAGTTATATACATTTGTAAACTTTAAAATATATATATTTCAGCACTTTTTATTTATAAATTATGCTAATTCTAACACTTTCTATGGTTTTACACTCAAATTCATGATATTTTATTATTTTCATGAGAATGTGCTAAGTTTATGAATTTTATGTTCAGTGCATGTTATTTTGTTATTTTTTGGGATTAATTGGACTAAGGGAAAGGATGATGGATTTTTGTTTGTATTTGGGTCTCAGACAGGTACAGGTTGAAAGATTTATAATGTAATCGCATGGACTTCAATTGATGATAATTCAGAATGAATTCTATGGAGGCCCAAAACCAAATCCATTTACCCAATTTTATCAGAAAAAAAAAGTTGACATAATTCACTGCTAAAATTAGCAGTCTCTAACCATTCATTCAAACTTTTACAAATAGCAGATTTGACCCAATATTTGCCAAAAGAAAATCAGCATAATATCTTCCTTGAAAAGACATTCAACCGTCTATCAAGAGAACAAAGCTAACTTCCTTGCTAAAAATAGCAAGGAAGAGTCATTCTTCCTCACACCAAGGGACGACAAACACTAGGAGAGGGAATCAAGGTAATTTCCTTGCTAAATTTAGCAAGGAAGACTCAGTCCTCCACCATGTAAGGGACGACATGATTATGGGCATCAATGGGAGATTTAATTTGCTATTTTTGGCATAGGTTCAAATGGCTATAAAAGGAGGCCTTCATCCATCATTCAAAGGCATCAATTCAATTACACACCATTTCTCACATCAGTTTTCAGAGAAAAACTCTGAGTATTCTTGCCTTTCTCATGGCTTGTTAACATTTGAATTCCGCAAAATAAGACAATCACTTGCCAAATGAGAGCAGCTAGGAGTTTGACTTGAAGATGTTTAAGTGATTTTAACATAAAGACAATGGGAAAGCCACTATGGAAAGCCGCAGATAGCCCTCTATATCTAGCTGTTTACTCTTCGCATTGTGAAATGACCGTGGATATCCCCCCTCAGCTACTATTTCTTACCCTTCTCTTTATTGTTGAATTATTGTTTTATATGTCGGGAGATAAGATTGCATCTCAATCTTTATTTTTTCAGTTTAATATGACATGACCTAATTTTGTTTATTCAAAATATATATGAATCTTGATTTGAGTTCATTGGTATTTGTTTCTTAATATTTTGTGCAAATGATTATTTCATTCATTTAAGTTTAATTCATGTTTATACTTGTTGTCGAAACCATTTTTTTTTATTTTGAAAAGTGAGGATCGACTTTAAAAAAAATGAAAACGGGAGTCGCCACCAATCCCTTTTTTGCTTAGGTGTGATTGGATCACCTTATAAAACGTTTTATTTCAAAACATTGATTTTGGCCTACGAAATTCAAGAAAACGAATTCGGGAGTCGGTTACGTACGAGGAAGGATTAGCACCCTCGTAACGCCCAAAATTGGTACCGGATTGATTAGTTATTGTCCTAATGTCGAAAACTTGAAAAGATTTGAAAACATGATTTCTTTAAAAACTTGAATAATTTGAGTTGGAACTTGAGATTCCTTTGTTCCGAAAGAATACGAACATCACATCCAGCACGTTAGGACATGATGTTTTAAACCCTCGTAACCAAAATCATCTCATGATTTACAAAATTCATTAAAAGGATATTTAGTTATTTAGTCAAACGGAAAATCGAAACCCAGCACATTAGGGCACTATTTCCCGAATTTCTAAACACAAAACATTGCCTTATTTAAGAAAAACTTTTGGATAAAATGTGGTAATTAAAGAAGATAGATATTTTTAAGCAAAGATTTTTTTTACCCTGAATAGGAATCTTGAACATTGAACCCCGAACTTGAACCCAACTTTCCAAATCAACCTAAGCCATTTCTCTTTGTTTAACAACCTGCAACTTTCCAAACCAATTCCTAAACATATAACCATTATAATCATCTCATATTGGCAACATATTAACATCAAATTAAGCAAACCAATGCCTTTTCTAACATTAGGCCAATACTCTAACACCTACAAGCTATTTATCTAATGCAAGCCATATAAACCATTTACATACTTATTTGTCCAAGTTCATATATATATATATATATTTGCAATATTTCATACCATTTCAAACTACCTTTAACTCCATTACAAGTTATATACATTTGTAAACTTTAAAATATATATATTTCAGCACTTTTTATTTATAAATTATGCTAATTCTAACACTTTCTATGGTTTTACACTCAAATTCATGATATTTTATTAGTTTCATGAGAATGTGCTAAGTTTATGAATTTTATGTTCAGTGCATGTTATTTTGTTATTTTTTGGGATTAATTGGACTAAGGGAAAGGATGATAGATTTTTGTTTGTATTTGGGTCTCAGACAGGTACAGGTTGAAAGATTTATAATGCAATCGCATGGACTTCAATTGATGATAATTCAAAATGAATTTTATGGAGGCCCAAAACCAAATCCATTTACCCAATTTTATCAGGAAAAAAAAAGTTGATATAATTCACTGCTAAAATTAGCAGTCTCTAACCATTCATTCAAACTTTTACAAATAGCAGATTTGACCCAATATTTGCCAAAAGAAAATCAACATAATATCTTCCTTGAAAAGACATTCAACCGTCTATCAACTGTAAAAAAATAGCAGTAAAAAATTAGTACAATTTAACCACATGTTGTCTAGCCACACAAGGAGAGAACAAAGCTAACTCCCTTGCTCAAAATAGCAAGGAAGAGTCATTCTTCCTCACACCAAGGGCCGGCAACCACTAGGAGAGGGAATCAAGGTAATTGCCTTGCTAAATTTAGCAAGGAAGACTCACTCCTCCACCATGTAAGGGACGACATGATTATGGGCATCAATGGGAGATTTAATTTGCTATTTTTGGCATAGGTTCAAATGGCTATAAAAGGAGGCCTTCATCCATCATTCAAAGGCATCAATTCAATTACACACCATTTCTCACATCAGTTTTCAGAGAAAAACTCTGAGTATTCTTGCCTTTCTCATGGCTTGTTAACATTTGAATTCTGCAAAATAAGACAATCACTTGCCAAAATGAGAGCAGCTAGGAGGTTGACTTGAAGATGTTTAAGTGATTTTAACATAAAGACAATGGGAAAGCCACTATGGAAAGCCGCAAATAGCCCCCTACATCTAGCTGTTTACTCTTCGCATTGTGAAATGACCGTGGATAGCCCCCCTCAGCTACTATTTCTTACCCTTCTCTTTATTGTTAAATTATTGTTTTATATGTCGGGAGATAAGGTTGCATCTCAATCTTTATTTTTTCAGTTTAATATGACATGACTTAATTTTGTTTATTCAAAATATATATGAATCTTGATTTGAGTTCATTGGTATTTGTTTTTTAATATTTTGTGCAAATGATTATTTCATTCATTTAGGTTTAATTCATGTTTATACTTGTTGTCGAAACCATTTTTTTTATTTTGAAAAGTGAGGATCGACTTTAAAAAAACGAAAACGGGAGTCGCCACCAATCCCTTTTTTGCTTAGGTGTGATTGGATCACCTTATAAAACGTTTTATTTCAAAACATTGATTTTGGCCTACGAAATTCAAGAAAACGGGTTTGGGAGTCGGTTACGTACGAGGAAGGATTAGCACCCTTGTAACGCCCAAAATTGGTACCGGATTGATTAGTTATTGTCTTAATGTCGAAAATTTGAAAAGATTTGAAAACATGATTTCTTTAAAAACTTGAACAATTTGAGTTGGAACTTGAGATGCCTTTGTTCCGAAAGAATACAAACATCACATCCAGCACGTTAGGACATGATGTTTTAAACCTTCATAACCAAAATCATCTCATGATTTAAAAAATTCATTAAAAGGATATTTAGTTATTTAGTCAAACGGAAAATAGAAACCCAGCACGTTAGGGCACTATTTTCCGAATTTCTAAATACAAAACATTGCCTTATTTAAGAAAAACTTTTGGATAAAATGTGGTAATTAAAGAAGATAGATATTTTTAAACAAAGATTTGAAAAAAGTAACATTAAGTTATTACAAAAAAGTGCAATTTACTAAAGTTACAGATTATATTAACAATTAGCACTGACTTAAACAATTAAGTAAAAGAATGACAAGCAATAATAATAATAATAATAATAAGGTAAACAAAGATAATGGATTCAAAATTTTTTTTTTGAAAAAAATGAACAATCAAAATAAAAAATATAGAGTAGATAATAGCAATTTTAAAAGAATCTATAAAAAATTAAGGAAAAAAAAATTATTCACAAGATTAAATTCAAATAAAAAATAATAATAATATAAGGTAAATAATATACTCAAAACAATTAATGAATATTATAACAATTTTTAGAAAAATGAAATAAAAAAAATAAGAAACGATATGGCAAAATCTAAAATATTTAATATATACATAATAAAATTAATAAATATATTTTAAATAAATAATATAAAAACTTTGAATAAAAATGTATAAGGGATAACTTATAATAAGTATATAATATACCATTTAAAAATAGATAATATACATATTTTAAATAAACAATATATGGAAAATTTTGCCTTAATAATAAAATAATTTAGATGATGTACAACATACAAATTTTCAAATAATACATAATATGATTAAAGTTAAATAATATATAATATATAGATAATATATAACAAATAATAATAATAATAATATATATGATAAAAAAATTTAACGTAAATAGGGAAAAACAAAAAAAGAAAAACAAGTTTAAAATAATTAAAATAAATGAATAAATAATGATTAAACAATTAAATGGATAAATAAAAAAAAGTTAAAAAAACGCATAAGTCAACCTAACTGCCGCAATATGTGGACTCAACGAAATTCCTCCACCAAAATCTAACTCAAACGGAAGCAACTCAAAAAGAAACGAAGATGAGAGAAGAACAAAATAGGAACAAGCCACAGAAAATAAGAATGTAAAAGAGAGAGAAATTTGAGTGAATGCTCTCAAGAATTTTTTTATTACTCCAAATTCCCCCTTTACAATGAAGGGAGAGGCCTCTATTTATAGTTGAGCCTCCCCAAATCCAACGGTACAGATCAATTACATCAACGGCTAAGATTAAAAGGTATCTACGAATTAAATCTCTAAGATTACAAAATCATATCTTCTAAGATTGCATACCATATCTTCTAAGATTGCATATCATATCTAAGATTTGCATATCATATCTAAGATTGCATATCATATCTTCTAAGATTGCATATCATATCTAAGATTTGCATATCATATCTAAGATTTCATATCCTTGAAGATTGTGTTTCCATATACGTCAAGCTTGTAGATGGACCTTCAATCTTTTCAAGTAATGGGCCATTCCGATTGGGCCAAATGATATATTTTGGACTGGACTTGGACTTTGTTTTATTATTTTATTTTATTTTTTTTGTATGGGCCCGGGCTAAATTGGCCTATTACACTTGTGAATGTATGATCGACATTTGTAGGTAATTGAATTAATTATTTAATCTGGGAAGAGGAAATAGTTAATAGACGTAAGATCTAAATGGTGCATATCATGTCGATTTTGGAAGATAATTGTTGTAGCATAAATTGTGTAAATGCCAGGGAGGGTGATTTCTAAGTTATTTTTTTGACATAGGGATATGCATATTAACTTAGGAACAAATTAGTTTTTTGACATAGGGATATGCAAATTAACTTAGGAACAAAATAGGGCTTTGGGAAGAGCCTATGCTTTAATTAAATGAGTTTAATGAATTTTCATATTGCCATGAACTATTCATGATATTCTTTTTATGACTACTAATGAATTCTTGTTAAAGTGAAATATTTTATTTTAGTCTATTCATGTTTGTTATATTATTTCTTATGTTTATTTCTTGTTGTGATTATTTTTTGCAAGGCATGTTATTTTATTTTGTAGGTATTTGACAACTGATTACATTCTTTACTTACAATTGCAACTTTCATCAACAATATTCTTTCTTTATTTTGTTTAACCAAATTGATTAAAACTAACTTTACAAATAATTACCACATAGTCCCTATGGAGACGATACTCTTTTACTTACTACTTATTACTTGTACGATCGTGTACACTTGCACGTAATCATGTAACGATAACATTTAACCAAATTCTAACATTAACCATTAAACCATAAGTGTATATACACATAACTTTATATACCAAATTTGACTCAATCTAGGTACATGCCTTATAACCAACAAAAGAGATTTTAACAAACATTGTCGAGTCCAGGATCTTGACTGAATGCTAAAGTCGATGCTTGGGATCTCGTTTGGGACCTAACTGGAATTCTGAGCTATTCGTCGACGACTCTTGTAACATCCCTATACCCGACCTAACTATCAAGTCAATTATAGGAATGTCACATTTGAGTGCTAGAGAAATCTTGGCTAAAACATTTAATTTAATTCATTGTCTGATCATATTTAAACTTATTAATGTACTATCTCTATAATACAACAATATCAGACTACAGCGGGTGTAATTTTTCCATAAAAAATTGCTTCAGAATCATATTTTACACCAAACAGGGCCCAAGTATCAATACCACCACTAAGATATTGAAACTATAGCTTAGATATCAATACCCTATAATGTATCAATACCGTTTTGAGCTTCGAAATTGAAAAATTCGAAATAAATGCCCAATGTATCGATGCATAACACAAGGTATCGATACTTACCTTAAAGTATTGATACTTTTGGCTTGGTATCGATATCAAATTGACATTCTGTGTTTCATTTTCAGCCTGGGTTAATTTACCACTTTAATCATTCATATTTTACCCTTTTTTTCAGCCTTAAAACATACTAAATTTATTATCCAAAATCATTACCCAACCACTTATTCTTAAACATATTATATTCTGTAATTGAACCTTATGATCATGCCATTAATTCCAAATTTATGAAATTAACACAATTATCAACATTTTACAATTAAGTCCTTTAGAAGGCTTGCTTTAAATTAATTTATCCTCTCTACCTATCATTATTATCAGTAATATTTAACAATAAAATTTTCAATTAGGGCCTCCTTAATTCATTTTATATTAGTCACTTACTTAGTGTTTCAATAAAACATTTGCACTTCATTTATGAATTAACAAAACCACCATTTGTAACAATTTCTTAGTATTATAATTCTCCAAATATTTTCCTCCTCCTCCACTCCAATCCACATCCTTAATGTTTATATATATATATATATATATATATATATGAATCTTTGATTCTTAACATATCATGCCTGGGTTTCTCTAATCATACACATACTCTTATGAAAGTTGTCCATTGAGTGGCAATCACTAAAATATTTATATCTCGACGTAATGGATTTGAAATTAAGTTCTTCTTTTTGTTCTTGAAACTAGACTCAATGAAGTTTCTAGCATAAAATTTGCAGAATTTTTATTTAAGCCAATTGATACAGTTTATTCTTTAAAGCTTCCCCTATTCTGTTGCTAGGCAGTACTGGCCCTTCTTCACTAGAAATCTATTATCTTTCAGTAAAAGTCTCGTATTAATATACTATTTGTTTCCCTTGAAAATAGACTGATTAAGCTTTTATCCATATAAATTTCATCTTCTAAACATTTTTTTTTTTACAATTTTTATGATTTTTTTAAAATTAGAATAGGGAAACTCGAAATCATTCTAACCTTGTCTCACATAAATTATTATATCTCACAATCTAAAATTCCGTTGTTTATATTGTTTCTTCTATGTGAAGCTAGACTTAATTCCATATTTTATTTAACCTCTAATTTGAACACTACAATTTTTGATGAATTTCCAAAGTGAGACCACTGCTGCTATCCAAAACTGTTTGGTGCTAGTATTTACTTTTTCAAGATTCTTTTAATTAATTTTCATTTGCTCACACATAACCATTATACTTTTAATTACCACCCAATTTAATCCTTATATCTCACTTATCATCAACATATAGTGTTTAGTATGACTCATATTTCAGTCAAATTTGAGAGATAATCTCCCAGTTAAACTCTATTTATTTGTTTCAGTCGAACTCTGATTAGTCTAGATTATTTTATTATTATTTGACCTACGAATTTAAACTATAAATAGATTTTTTTACAACCTTAGAAAATACATCCATTAAAGATTAGAACTCATAACATTTTTAGAGAATTTTGTATTTACGTTTTGAGGGTTCTTTGTTTTCGGGTTTCGGTGTTTAGTTTTTTATTTTCATCTTTGTACTCTTCGTTCTTTTGCCATTATAGTAAAATTATATTTGCCCATGGTTTTTTATCCTCTTTAGAGGGGTTTTACCACGTTAAATATGTGTGTTCAATTTATCAATTTCTTTCGCTATTTTTTACTTGTTTGTTGCTTTATCGGGTCGATCCCCAACATATAACTTTAATATAACTTCTCTTATTTCAATTATAAATTTCACAACATTTACAATTTAATTTCATACATATTATTTGCACATTCACAATTAATTAGATCAATTTAGTATACTCTATATATGGTTTAAATTAAATAAAGTAGAAATATTGAAATACTTACCATAATTGCTTGTATTCTTTACGATCCCTTATTTTCTCTCTTCTCTAAGACAACCATGGATGCTTATCTTATGGAATTGATAAAGCTACTACTCTTTTCTATTAATTTCATCTACTACTTATGAAAAAAAATTGAAAGTTAAAGCTCAATTGGTCAAGAAATGGTAAAAAAAAGAAAAAAAAAAAGAGAGAGAGACTAAATTGAAAGAGAAATAAAACTTAGGTTAATAGCCATGGAGGGTAACTTCAGAACCATGGGGTGATGGTTGATTTATAATCCTTTTCCCTTCATTTCTCTCAATTTCTCTAGACTTTTCTATCATTAAAATATCTTTTTATGCTTTTTACCATTTTGCTCCTCTAGTTTTATTTAATTACAATTGAGTCACTGCTTTTCCATAAATATCTTCTTTTTTGGTAAATTTTCACCTCTAATCCCTCCTCCTTTCTCCTCTAATTCAATTTCGTCACTTCAACTCTTAATTTTCTCACATTGGCCCTAATACTTTTCACTTTCCTGCAAATGTAGTCGACACCCTGGATTAGTTTCTCTCAATATAAATATTTTCCTGTTGCCTTCAATACCCATATTTACTGTCTCATAACACTGATAAATCTTATTTTCTTGCTTTCTCAAATTCTGACCTATTTATCATTTATTTGTCATTGTTCTGAACTTCGAAAATATTAAGGATGTTAAAACTCTCTCTTTTATTTTCCCTCTCGATGTTCCCAAGTCTTCTTTAGCAATTAGTTAAATACATTCCTTCCTTTCTTTCTCACGACAAAGAGATGAAGATGAAGGTAAAAAATGACTTCTTTTCTCTTCTAATTTCATTTATATACTCTTAATTAAATCTAATTAATCATAATTTATTTAATTAAACTTTAATTAATTAAAAATTAATTATAATTAAACAATTTAGTGGATTTTTAATGCCATCCGCCATCGTTTGGCCATTTAAAAATGGTTTAATGTTTACCAACAATGTAACATCCCAAAATTGGGCCTAGTAGAATTGGACCTATTGGGCCCATTGGGCCTTGAGCGTAGAAGCATTTTAAAAATTTTTGAGAATAAGAGAACGGCATTATTTCAAGTTGGACTTATTAGGAAGGTGATTTTGGAAAGTTACGGGGTTCTATGAAGGCTCGGGGTTGAATTGGGCCCTAGTAAAAATTTGGTGTTTAAGCCTATTTAGGAGAAATAGTAAGTGGCATCAATACTTATGAAAATAAGTATTCAATTTGCTAGCATAATTGAGCATATGGCAAAGAGGTTATGGCATTAAGTGAAGAGTATGGAGGGAAGAGGTTCGAATCCCCTTGATGCAAAATTTTGACTATTATTTTTGTATTCTTTCCCTAAGTGTCGGTCAAGAATGTAAATAAGGCAAGGTGGACTTTTTATTTTTGGCAAGATGGCTAAGGAAAATAGGAAAGGATGAAGGTGATGAAAGAAATCAAGAGAAAGGGGAAAGTAAGGGGAACATGTGGCCTTTTTCAAGGGAAGTTTTATGGAAAGTGTGCTTGGCCAATTTTTGACCATTATGGTCATGAATGTGGACGGTTTTGGGTGTAGAGGGAGGTAGCCGAATTTTCTTTGGCAATTGGTAAAAGTTTTGGTGTTGTTTTGGCCAAAAACTCCTATTTGCAACTTTTGTGTCAATTTTCTTTTCTCTCCAAATTTCGTTCTCCTTCTTGCCGAATCTTCAAGCTTTGAGTGTACATCTTTCTCCTTTGTTTGGCCGAATCACTCACCTTTTTGTTCATCTCCCCTTAGATAGCTGAAACAATCTAGCACTCTTCTCTCCATCCATTCTTTCTTTTGACCTTTTCATCAACATTTTCTCTATTCTTAATTCGACATTACCTTGTGATCAAATCATCCTCTTTTCGTAGTGATTTAAGTGAGTGGCGCTACAAGGAAATTAACAATCGGTAAGTAGTAGTTCTCTCTTTGTCAATAACTTTGTTTCATCCGAGTTTTTCCTTAATAATTGAGTGTTCTTCTTTCTCTCTCGTTGGGTCTGAGTTACATTCTTTCCTGTGATTTGGCCATCGTTGGGCTTAGGACTTTCAACAAGGTAAAGGAGCACAAGTGATTTGTATTAACCAAATCGTTATCGTCGACTTGTCAAGCAAGTGGGGTAAGAACGTTGTTATAAGATTTGTTTTGATCAAAGGTGGGATAATTGCTAACAACTCTTTCGCTCACCAAATATTGTTAGGACGAGATTTCAGTAGTCAAAGGATAGGATCGATTTTTGGTGCACTAAGGGAGATCACATTCGTGGTAAGTGGAGTTAGCCTAATAAAGTGTTTCTAGTTACGATTATCAAAGTTGAGACTAACCTTCTATCAACTATCATTATAGGTGTTGAAATCGGTAGAAAGCACAACTCGTAATCAAGGTGTGTAATCCCGTACCCTTCCGTATACATATTTGAAATGGTGTGTAATCTCACACTTCTCTGAAAGTTTGCATGAAATATTCTGTGATTCGGTCAAAATACCGAAGAAAACCGAAAACCGGCATTCGTGACCACTCGGGAGTGCGTATGTTCATAGTAGTAACCATATTTTGCAAAGAAACAGTTTGGTCAGCAACAGTGACGTGATTTTGGAAAAATCACGAAAAATAGGATAAATGGAATTAGTAAGCGAAAAAGATATCAAATTAAAGCTTACTGTGTCTATTTTTATATGAAAGAAATAGAGGAAGAATAGGAAGTTTATATTCTGGGATATCTTAATTTTAGTTAGACTGATTCTGATGGACTTTGTGGTTCCCTATTCTGTCTTGAAAAAATTGGTTAAAATTGTACAAAGTGAATTATGAGTTATAAGTTATATGTATGGATTCCTTAGAGAACCTATTTTCAATAGAAACAATTGGGAGCAGTATATGAAAACCGTACAGTGAGATATTTGAAATTAAGATAAGAGAGGTCAGAATCGTTGGTCAGTGAAACAAGGGAAACTTTAAGGAATAAACTGTACTAAATGGTTAAGCCAAAAATTTTTGAAAAATAGTAGTAAGAAGATATATGAGTCTAGTTTCAAGAAAAATTTACGGATTTAGATTTCGAGATTCCTAACTCGAGTTATAGTCAATTTAGTCAGTATGACGCAGATGGACAGTTTCAATTTTTATGCCCCACATTAGTAGTTAAGTCTAGGTTATGGAATTACCATAATACCCTTAGAGGGTAAATTACCGAAATACCCCTGGGTTGCGAGATTACCGAATTACCCATAGTGGGTAAAATTACTGATTTACCGAAATGTCCTTATGGACCGAATTACCGAAATGCCCCTATGGGCCGAATGATCGTATTGCTTTAATTGGATGATTCATAAAAAGTATTCAATAGGTTAATGGATGTTATTTTTATATGGATGTTTTACGATTATGTATGATGCATCTTTACATATTGCATGGGATGGGAAAATTTGAATAAAGAGAAGTATAGACCGGTGGCATTGCCACAAATTCTGATAATGGCTATGTGCCTAACATATGAATTAATGACTCGTGTCGATCATTTTATCAGATATGAATTTGGTGGCTCAACCACAAATAGTATAAATGGCACTTGACTGCAAATTGGAGAGATCAAGGGTGGGTTGACTTGATCCCCATAGGAGAGACTGGCTGGTACGGGGGAGAGATTGGATGGATGGGTTGGGTTGCATACTTTGCATTCATATATATATATATATACTATTTTGTAATTGGGCTTCGACCCAAGATTATCTTAAATGGGCTTAGGCCCAAGATATTTCTAAGCGGGTTCAGGCCCAGTAGATGACGGTAAGGGGATTTCACACTGAGTTCTTGTAACTCACCCCCCTTTTTTTCTTAACCCTTGCAGGTAATGCTCAGTGACAAGAACTTGGGCCCATGGATGACTCGGTGGAGGCCATACTTCAGAAACGGTGTTTTATTTTGAACTTTAAATTTTTAATTCTGTTCACTTTACTATTTTGGGTTTTTATGTTGTAATAAGGCCTCTGGAGTGTTTTATTATTTGCTTTATGGTTGATATACTTATTATTTTACTTAAATTGTTTAAAACGAGAATTTTCTAAAACTTAAATAAAGGTTTTCCAAAATTGATTAACATATGGATTTCATAACAAACTTTTACAAATATTTTTAACATTGGAAATTTTCTCTCAAATTATCAACGATATTTTCAAAAGTCACGGTTTTAAAAGATTACTAGTTCGATTATCGATTTATCAAACAACCTCTCAAAAATACTTGCATTTTATCTACGCTTTCATAGCGCTTTCAAAATGCTTCTGCAACTCTATTTCTAAACATCACATTTTTATTTTGTTCATTTCAAATATGCTTTTGCTACTAAAAAGGTTTTTTTTAAAGATAATTACGTTTTCAATTAGACATGAATTGCTTAAGTGTTTTGGGTTTTTAACAAAGAGGTCAGATTTCTCAAGCAAGTTTTTACTTCCATGTGACACACTGATTCGGGCCTAACTTCTAGGCCGGGTTCGGTGTTACATTTTATGGTATCGAGCCCTGGTTGCAAAACTCGGCTATGGTTTGGGTTCAAACACGTTTTCAAAGCCGTTTAAAATTTTAAATTATACATGTATGTTCTAAAGGAAGTATGGCACCACGGTATCCCAAGACCAAGTCAAGTAAGTTATGTTTTCAATTTATGATTATTGTGGTATGACTCAGAGAAATACTCTAGAACTCCTAGCTTTAGGAGCTGAAACTATAGAAATTGAGACCTTAGATACGTTTTGCGAAAACAACTTTACTTCCTATACTCCATAAAACATTGTTTAATAAACACTGAAATAGCATAATGATTCATAAAAATTTTAATCAGATTAAACCGACTTAGTGAATATGAGCGTTAAAGGACGTAGACGCGATAGATGTGGACGTGGTAGAGGCCGAGGTGCTAAGGCTAGATCTTCAGCATCGGGGCATATTTCCAAAAGGGAGGCGCTGGCATCGCCAGTAGTTGAGACGGGATCTCATGATCGAGCTGGGGTTGATGAGCTAACTCAGATAGTTAAGGAAGTATTGGAGGAGGTTAAAGGAATCAGTGAAGCACTTCGAGTTGGGTCTGTGGACTGTAAGAAGAAAAGAGATCGCGGTTCTCTAGGGCCGCAGTCTCGTTCTGTGAAGTGTGTTAAGGCACGTCCAAACTTTCCGGCTTGCGATTATTGCAGAAGGCGTCATCCGGGAGAATGCTGGAGGAGGTCAGGAGTGTAAGAGCCCAAATTCGCCCGGGCCCGTCAGATCAAAAACCCTAAAAATAAAAATAAAAATAAATAATTAAACAGTCCAGAGTCCATTAAATTACAGCAGGCCTAAAACCATTAAAACCCAAACCACTACCCAAATTTTAGCCCAATAACAATCAAGCCCAAAAACTAAAAACATTTCAGAAAACCCTAGGAGCTTCCAGAATTTTCTTGGCGCCGCAGACGATTGGGCTACCTTGCATCGCCTCAGCTTCCCTCATGCGTGCCTCCACGCGCGCGACCGTTCATATCCCCGCATGCCCCACGTGCGCCTCTATGTAGCCTCCGTACCGCCAACGCACAGCCTCCGTACGTGCCACGTCCACGCCTCCGTACGCGGCCTTGCACCTGCAAAAACAAGGGTAAAAGGACGACAACAGCAAATAACAGTAGAGAAAAACAAAAAGAACAGTTGTATTTTTCATTTTGATTTTTCCGATTTTGGCTTTAAAAAGCCTGAAACAAACCATTGTAAGGGGGATTTACACAGACACACGATTTTTCGAATACAGAATACAAAAAAAAAAAGAATCAAAGAATTTCCTTTCAAAATTTCCGAGTTTTTTATATAGACTTTCTATTTGTTTTCTTTTCCTTTCAAATCTATTATATGCGAAAGAAATAATAGTCGAAATACTTACCGTTTATTACTGTCGTCGGAGTCCTCACCTCCTTCGTCGAAATCGAAGCTTGAGATGGGGATTTCGGAGCCGAAAAGGGCGACTCCTTAGGCTTTGTTCCAAGAGAGGGCAGGAGAGTGTCACTATACGCCACCACGCACCGATTACAATGGCGGAATAGTGTCAGACAGAGGCTCCTTTTGGAGTTCTGGCGGAGAAGGAAATGAAAAGGGAGGCTAGGGTTTGTGTTTTAGGAAAAAATGTGGCTGATTATATTTTTTTTAAGGATAATATTGTTTTAAAGAAACGGTGCCGTTTAGGCTTATTTCGATAGCCTTAAAACGACGCCGTACAGGCCAACCCGCGTGTCGACCCGAATCCACCTCCAAGATCCGCGTATTTTTTAGATTGGTCCATTTATGCGATTGATCCTTCCCTGTTTTGTGGTGTTTTGATTGTATCCTTTCTGCTGTTTCTTTTATTTATTGCTATTTGGTCCTAAAATTTTAAGCGCATTTCAATTTAGCCCACATTCATACGCGTATTTTGATCATCGGAATAATTGCTATTTCAATCCCTAATCGTTTATACGCATTTCATTTAAGTCCTTTGGTTCTCTTTTATTTTTTACTTTTGCCCCAAATTCCTGTTTTCATTTTAATTTAATCCTATTTTATATATATTTTTTGTTTTCTTTATTTATTTTGCTATTCTGCCATTATTTAAATAATAATAATAATAATATTATTATTATCATTATTATTATTAATGTTATTAATATTATTATTATTTTACTATATCTAAATTATTATGTATTTTATTAATGTTATTAATATTATTATGTGTAGTATTTTATTCATTAAACTAACAAAATTCTATTATTGTTATTAAATTATTATTTTTATGCATATATTATTATTTTCAAATTATTTTCTAGATATATTTTCTTTTAAATCTATATATATATATATATATAGATATATTGTAAATTTATTTATAATTTATTTACTCTTCAGTTCACATGTCATTATATATTTTTGTTTATTTCGGAAACTTTCATACATTATTATTTCCTCATATAAATTGTTTATGTTAGGGTTTTATTTCATATATATTCATGTAAATTAATATGTTATTTTGTATATAATTTATTTTAATTTTCTTTGTATATAATATTCATTTTCCAGTGCATCTATGCTATTACTTTATTCATCCACATTAGAAAGACTTGCCATATTATATTTTAATGTGTTTAATTAGCTATATTCTTAGCTATCGTGTTTCTTGATTAGTAATGTAGGTATTATCATTCTTGACATCTATTTGTATAAAAGTTATCTCACATGTTATTATTCCATAGTCAATATTATATTTTCCTCATTAGCTAGTAATTCAATAAAAATATCTTAAATTGATTTTAAAATTATTTATTCAAAATGCTTTTGAACAAGGTAATATTTGTACATTTGGAAATTCGAAGAAATCATGCCCAATCGTGCTGGGTGTGGTTTCTTGTTTGACCAAATAAATGAATATCCTTTCAAATTTTGTCCATATTTTCAAAACAAGGTAATATTTGTGCGTTTAGAAATTCGAAGAAATCGTGCCCAATCGTGCTGGGTGTGGTTTTTTGTTTGTCCAAATAACCAAATACCCTTTCAAAATTTCAATACATGTGCTCGGAGAATTTTGGGGATGATCTTGAATTCGAGGATTCAGATTGTCGTATCCAATCGTGCTGGATGTGATACTCTATTCCTTCGGAACAAGGGAATCTCAATATTCCATCAAGTTATTTAAAATTATAAAAAAAAGGAACAGAATTTTAAAATCATTTCAAATTTTTCAACATTAGGACATCAATTAATCAATTTGGTACCAATTTTAGGCGTTGCGAGGGTGCTAATCCTTCCTCGCACGTAACCGACTCCCGAACCCGTTTTCTTCTTGAAATTCGTAGACCAAAATTTATTTTATAGGTGACCCGATCACACCTAAACAAAAAAAGGATTGGTGGCGACTCCATATTTTTTAAAGTCGATTCCCATTTTTCAAAACTCCGATAAAAAATGGTTTCGACAAGGAGCATGCTTGAGATGCGGGTCTAAGGAGCATAAGGCTCGGGATTGTTTCATCACCATCAAGTCAGGTATGTTATGGTTGGACGTGATGATTGAATGTAGAAAATTTTAGGTATAAGTGGTAGATAATTGTTTGCTTCTGTGGTTAGATGTTTGGTTACGTGAAAGAGGATTCAAGATTATGTTAAAAGTACATTGGTGTTATTAAGATCAGAGTGTGCAGCGAAAGCTTAGTGGTGTGATTTGAGCGATGCGTTTAGTAGTTGGTTGGAAATTTCGAGGACGAAATTTCTTTAAGGAGGGTAGAATTGTAACATCCCAAAATTGGGCCTAGTAGAATTGGACCTATTGGGCCCATTGGGCCTTGAGCGTAGAAGCGTTTTAAAAATTTTTGAGAATAAGAGAACGGCATTATTTCAAGTTGGACTTATTAGGAAGGTGATTTTGGAAAGTTACGAGGTCCTATGAAGGCACGGGGTTGAATTGGGCCCTAGTAAAAATTTGGTGTTTAAGCCTATTTAGGAGAAATAGTAAGTGGCATCAATACTTATGAAAATAAGTATTCAATTTGCTAGCATAATTGAGCATATGGCAAAGAGGTTATGGCATTAAGTGAAGAGTATGGAGGGAAGAGGTTCAAATCCCCTTGATGCAAAATTTTGACTATTATTTTTGTATTCTTTCCCTAAGTGTCGGCCAAACATGTAAATAAGGCAAGGTGGACTTTTTATTTTTGGCAAGATGGCTAAGGAAAATAGGAAAGGATGAAGGTGAGGAAAGAAATCAAGAGAAAGGGGAAAGTAAGGGGAACATGTGGCCTTTTTCAAGGGAAGTGTTATGGAAAGTGTGGTTGGCCAATTTTTGACCATTATGGTCATGAATGTGACGGTTTTGGGTGTAGAGGAGGTAGCCGAATTTTCTTTGGCAATTGGTAAAAGTTTTGGTGTTGTTTTGACCAAAAACTCCTATTTGCAACTTTTGTGTCATTTTTCTTTTCTCTCCAAATTTCCTTCTCCTTCTTGCCGAATCTTCAAGCTTTGAGTGTACATCTTTCTCCTTTGTTTGGCCGAATCACTCACCTTTTGTTCATCTCCCTTAGATAGCTGAAACAATCTAGCACTCTTCTCTCCAT
Organism: Gossypium sturtianum; assembly: GCA_025698515.1. NCBI lineage: Eukaryota > Viridiplantae > Streptophyta > Magnoliopsida > Malvales > Malvaceae > Gossypium > Gossypium sturtianum. The sequence goes on along the minus strand of CM046948.1, from coordinate 136,574,343 downwards.
CCATTCTTTCTTTTGACCTTTTCATCAACATTTTCTCTATTCTTAATTCGACATTACCTTGTGATCAAATCATCCTCTTTTCGTAGTGATTTAAGTGAGTGGCGCTACAAGGAAATTAACAATCGGTAAGTAGTAGTTCTCTCTTTGTCAATAACTTTGTTTCATCCGAGTTTTTCCTTAATAATCGAGTGTTCTTCTTTCTCTCTCGTTGGGTCTGAGTTACATTCTTTCCTGTGATTTGGCCATCGTTGGGCTTAGGACTTTCAACAAGGTAAAGGAGCACAAGTGATTTGTATTAACCAAATCGTTATCGTCGACTTGTCAAGCAAGTGGGGTAAGAACGTTGTTATAAGATTTGTTTTGATCAAAGGTGGGATAATTGCTAACAACTCTTTCGCTCACCAAATATTGTTAGGACGGGATTTCAGTAGTCAAAGGATAGGATCGATTTTTGGTGCACTAAGGGAGATCACATTCGTGGTAAGTGGAGTTAGCCTAATAAAGTGTTTCTAGTTACGATTATCAAAGTTGAGACTAACCTTCTATCAAATATCATTATAGGTGTTGAAATCGGTAGAAAGCACAACTCGTAATCAAGGTGTGTAATCCCGTACCCTTCCGTATACATATTTGAAATGGTGTGTAATCTCACACTTATCTGAAAGTTTGCATGAAATATTCTGTGATTCGGTCGAAATACCGAAGAAAACCGAAAACCGGCATTCGTGACCACTCGGGAGTGCGTATGTTCATAGTAGTAACCATATTTTGCAAAGAAACAGTTTGGTCAGCAGCAGTGACGTGATTTTGGAAAAATCACGAAAAATAGGATAAAGGGAATTAGTAAACGAAAAATATATAGAATTAAAGATTACTGTGTCTATTTTTATATGAAAGAAACAGAAGAGGAAGCGAAAGTTTATATTCTGGGATATCTTAATTTTAGTGAGACTGGTTCTGATGGACTTCGTGGTTCCCTGTTCTGTCTTGGAAAAATTGGTTAAAATTGTACAAAGTGAATTATGAGTTATAAGTTATATTTATGGATTCCTTAGAGAACCTATTTTCAATAGAAACAAGTGGGAGCAGTATATGAAAACCGTACAGTGAGATATTTGAAATTAAGATAAGAGAGTTCAGAATCGTTGGTCAGTGAAACAAGGGAAACTTTAAGGAATAAACTGTACTAAATGGTTAAGCCAAAAATTTTGGAAAAATAGTAGTAAGAAGATATATGAGTCTAGTTTCAAGGAAAATTTATGGATTTAGATTTCAAGATTCCTAACTCGAGTTATAGTCAATTTAGTCAGTATAACACAGATGGACAGTTTCAATTTTTATGCCCCACATTAGTAGTTAAGTCTAGGTTGCGGAATTACCATAATACCTTTAGAGGGTAAATTACCGAAATACCCCTGGGTTGCGAGATTACCGAATTACCCTTAGTGGGTAAAATTACTTATTTATCAAAATGCCCCTATGGGCCGATTTGATAGATTGCTATAATGGGCTGATTTACCGAAATGTCCTTATGGACCGAATTACCAAAATGCCCTTATGGGCCGAATGATCGTATTGCTTTAATGGGCTGATTCATAAAAAATTATTCAATAGGTTAATGGATGTTATTTTTATATGGATGTTTTACGATTATGTATGATGCATCTTTACATATTGCATGGGATGGGAAAATTTGAATGAAGAGAAGTATAGACCGGTGGCATTGCCACAAATTCTGATAATGGCTATGTGTCTAACATATGAATTAACGACTCTGTGTCGATCATTTTATTGTATATGAATCTGGTGGCTCACCACAAATAGTATAAATGGCAGCTTGGCTGCAAATTGGAGAGACTGGCGGGGTGGGTTGACTTGATCCCCACAGAGAGACCGGTGATGCAGGAGAGATTGGATGGATGGGTTTGGTTGCATACTGTGCATTCATATATATATACTGTTTTGTAATTGGGCTTCGGCCCAAGATTATCTTAAATGGTCTTAGGCCCAAGATATTTCTAAGCGGGTTCAGGCCCAGTGGATGACAGTAAGGGGATTTCACACCGAGTTCTTGTAACTCACCCCCTTTTTCTTAACCCTTGCGGTAATGCTCTCAAGGATTTGAGACTTGGGCCCATGGATGACTCGGTGGAGGCCATACTTCGAAAACGATGTTTTATTTTGAACTTTAGATTTTTAATTCCGTTCACTTTACTATTTTGGGTTTTTATGTTGTAATAAGGCCTTTAGAGTGTTTTATTATTTGCTTTATGGTTGATATACTTATTATTTTGCTTAAATTGTTTAAAACGAGAATTTTCTAAAACTTAAATAAAGGTTTTCCAAAATTGATTAACATATGGATTTCATAACAAACTTTTACAAATATTTTTAACATTGGAAATTTTCTCTCAAATTATCAACGATATTTTCAAAAGTCACGGTTTTAAAAGATTACTAGTTCGATTATTGATTTATCAAACAACCTCTCAAAAATACTTGCATTTTATCTACGTTTCCGTAACATTTTCAAAATGCTTTTGCTACTAAAAAGGTTTTTATTTTCATTCAAGTCACTGGACTGTTGAATGACCTTCTTTGTTCTCACCACCTGCATTAATCGAAAACTTTCCTTCTCTTTTTCTTTTACAGTTCAGTTTTTTTTCATGATACAACTTTGAGTGGCACAAATCTACGAACCAGAATCTAAATAACTTTCTTCTCCTATCTCCGACATTGATCGTCAAATCAACTTGGATCTAAGGTATGTTCTTTTACTCATCGAATTGGTTCTTAGAGCTTGCTAGCCGTACTTAAAAAAAAATAAACTTAACAGCAAGCCAGTAACTTAAATAAATAATTTCGAATAATTTAGTAACAACTCTGTAACTTTTTAAAGTTAAATAACCAAAACATAAACTTACTAATAATTTAATGACCTCGAGTGTAATTTCCCTAAAAAAATTCATCTATATAACACTTTCTATCTTAAAACTTAATCTATTCCATTTCCAAGTCCCAAATCCTCTCTATTTCTAAACATCACATTTTTATTTTGTTCATTTCAAATATGCTTTTGCTACTAAAAAGGTTTTTTTTTAAAGATAATTATGTTTTTAATTAGACATGAATTGCTCAAGTGTTTTGGGTTTTTAACAAAGAGGTTGTATTTCTCAAGCAAGTTTTTACTTCCATGTGACACACCAGATTCAGGTCTAACTTCTAGGCCGGGTTCAGGGTGTTACAAACATGTTTCAATACAATGCCATTTCATGATTTTAAATGCACAAATCACAACATTTCATGCATTCAATAACCATCAACATTACCATCTACTTCCATACCTAATATCATCACAACTAAGTTCATTCAAAGTGACATTTATACATCTCAAACATATGTAATTCATACCAAAACTCATCTTTTAACCACCTCTTTCATCAACCACAAATTCATGAAACATACCACATTCATAGCTCATTCACAAACTCAATATTATCTCACTTCCAAGCCAAATCACATGGCAAGGATTAAACATCACAAATCATACCATAACTTCTAGCCTATACATGCCATATTTAATCTATATACATCTTTCCAAAAGTACCCAAAATAGATTTCCGATAGTGTGATTGATATGATGACGATCCCCGGATCTGAGCTAGCTTTACTGACACTGCAAGGCAGAGAAACAAATCACACAGTAAGCTTTCCAAAGCTTAGTAAGTTCGTAACATAACACATTTAGATCAAACAAACCATCACATAGATTATTCCACATTTATATATATATATCATACCATCCAAAACTAATATGCTCATTTAACATTTCATAATCTCATTCATAGATTCATCAACCACATAGGTTCCGAGCGTACCTTATCCAACACCTAGTAATCAATTACATTTGCTACTCAATACTCACTATTCCCTTTCGATCAACTTCCGTCTCTTTTTCGATTCAATCGCACACTTAGTGCCCAGATATTTAGCCGAAGCTTAATTAACATCGCACACATAGTGTATTTATATCAAACCGCTCTTCAATCGGTATTGCACACACAGTGCCAACCACAAAGTCGAAGCTTATATTATTTCGCACACACAGTGCTGATCATCTCGGTCACGTTTCCGAATACGCACACTTAGTGCCACATAACTCAAACTCTCACATAGCATCCACATTTCAATATCATCATAACATTCATTTCACAACATTTAACATAACTAAATATACGTATTATGTCCGAACTTACCTCGGACGTCGAACTATCGAAACGGTCGATCAATCGAGCACTTTATCTTTGCCTCGATCTCGATCCGAACCTCTCCTCTCTTGGTCTATACACATTCAAATTCAATCCATTCAATTACCAAATCATTCATTTTAGTCCAAACACACATATTTAGGGCATTTTACATAATGGCCCTCACATTTTCACATTTCGACACTTTAGTCCCTAATTCAAAAAATCATCAAATTCACATAATTTCTTTCCACACAAGTCTAGCCGAATTTTCCTTGTGTTCATACAAGCCCACATATTTTATTTATTTCACATTTTAATCCTTCAATTTCACATTTTCTCAATTAAGCCTAAAATGCTCAATTTCACTAAAAATCCCAATACAAACTATGTTAACCCAACACCAAGTTTTCATATTTCACTATCAACTAGCACATAGCTCAACATTCATCAATGGATCATCACAAAAACGTCATCAATTCACACAATTACAACATGGGTTAGCTAGAACACGAAGCAACGATTACGAAAACGTAGAAATTATCAAAAATCGAAACCAAAACATACCTCAATTTAGCTTAGCAAGTGCCGAAATTTCAAAAGCTTCAATGGCTATTCTCTTTTCTATTTTTTGATGGAAAGATGGATAGAAAATGGCCATTTCAATGTTTTGTTTTGTTATAAAATAACTTAATTATCAAATGCTATCTTTGCCCTTAATGAAATGCTTATGAAATCATTTAAACTATGGACATATTTGTCCATCAACCACCCCACTACCAATAAATGGATTAATTGCCTTTTAAGGGCTTCACATTATAAAGACATCAACAATTGAATACTTAACAATCAGCACACAGCATTTTACACTTTACGCGATTAAGTCCTTTCTCTAATTCAGCACACAGTCGATAAAATTATCACACAGAATTTTCACACAGGCTATATCACATATTGTTCACACAAAAATAATATTAAAATATTATTCTAACCTCAGATTTGTGGTCTCAAAACCACTATTCTGACTAGGGTCTAAATCGGGCTGTTACATTGGTAGAGAAAATTAAGGGAAAAGATTTAGGGGTTATCAGTTTCTGTTCATCTTTTTCTTTTCCCCAAAATAAAATTTTTTATTTTCTCTTCTCCTCTTCTCCCTCTTTGTTGCCGTTCCCTTTTCCATTGTCTTCTTGCTGCCAAATTTTCTTCTAATTTTTCCCTCATGCTTTCCTTTTCTGATTCTTTTCTTTCAATTTCGTTATGCTTCATGGACTGCACGCATTCGGTAAGTTTAGTTTTAGGCTAAACTTTAATTATATTTTGGTCAAATATTAAGAAGGGTTTGTTTGGTGTTTAGGGGTTTTTCAAAGGGCTGAATATCAATCAACGATGTTTTAAGGGCGTGGAATTCCTGATTATTCGATTGAAGGTAATGGTTTTTCGTTCGATAGATGAATACCCTGTTTCAGGTTTAATTCAATTCGATTGTTTAAGTGATTAATGGAGTGAAAAATTGATCAATTTTAGGTTGGGGATTGCTTGGAGTTGCTTTTACGTCAAAAATGATACAGGTGTGTACCCTAAACGCAGAAAACGAGATTCGACGAAAAGCTGAAATTGCTTGCTGTCGAGAGATAAAAGAAAATAGTTTTGGACAGCAACAGTAGCCTAACTTTGAAAAATCATAAAAAAAATGGAAATTGAGTTAGAGGTTGAATAAAATATGAAATTAAAGTTTGTTGAGTCTAGTTTTTCATGAAAGAAACAATGTAAGCAATGGAATTGTAAATTATGAGATATAATAATTTTTGTGAGACAATGTCAGAATGATTTCGGGTTCCCCTGTTTTGAATTTGGAAAATCATAAAAATTGTAAAAAAATAATTATGGGTTAGAATTTATATGCTTAAAATTCTTAATGAGTCTATTTTCAAGAGAAACAAACGGGAACATCATCCGAATCCCATACTAGGAGAAAATAATTTTTTAGTGAAAAAGGGCCGAAACTTTCTGACAGCAGAACATGGATGACGTTTAAGAATTAACTATACTTATTGGCTAAACCATAAATTCTGAAAATTTTATGGTAAGAAAATATGCGAGTCTAGTTTTGGAAAAATTAAGCAGATTTTAATTTGGGATTCTGTAGCTCAAGTTATAAATAATTTAGTGACAATGACTCAAGTAGAAAGCTTTGAATGAACATATAAGTAAATAGTGAAAACATATATGAATATTTAGCTAGCATGGGTTACATTAAAAATAAATCACACGGCCAAGGCCAATTTGGGCCGTCTGGGCCACACGGGCAGGCCATATGGGCGTGTGAGCCCATTTTTCTGAAATGTTCTATAAGGTTGCACGGGTCGCCCAAGTCGACTGTGGACCTACTGTAGGGTCGGTAAGTTTTACTTAGACCCCTATATAAGTGATCTTTCTGTCTGATTTCTGTACTAAGCATGTATACTGATCTGAATATATGAGTTTAAATTGCATAGTAGCATGTCATTCTTGTAAGTTGCATTGCATCGGGGTGGGTTGATTATGATTGGAGGAAGTATCTGAAAGGCTCTTAAGCCTGTTATCTGGCAGCTCAGCTGCAAATTTCTAATTATGTGCCGCATTCGGTACAACATGGTGTGTAGGGCTAGGTGGGTTGATTTTATCCCCACATGGTGTGTAGGGTTGGACGGAGTTGGTGTGTAGAGGCTGGTGGGTAGGACTTTGTTCTCTACATATCCTGTCTGAAATGGGCTAAGACACTATAATATGTCTGATTATGAATCTGAGTGGGCTATGGTCCACACCGTTTTTGTAATGGGCTCAGACCCGAACTGTGAGATTATGTCTGCTATCTGATATCTCTGTGTGTATGTTTTCTGTGGGGATTACACACTGAGTTTGCGAAAACTCACCCTTTTCTGTTTAATCTGTTCAGGTAATCCTCAGCAGTAGGCGGATCGGTGCAGCAGAGGACTCGGCGGTGACCACAGTTCTGGATACTTATTTATGGTTTATTTTTTAATTCTGCTTTGGTTATATTTGGGTAAATTTTATGTAATAAGGCCTTTCGAATTTTAGTTTAAAACTTGGGATGATTATTTCATAAACTGCTTGCAGTAGGACAAGACACGAGTTTTCAAAATAAACAAAGGTTTTATCAAAATACGTACGACCTCGTAAATCATTTTAAAAGCTTCCGCAACGTATAAAGTTTTGAAAATGGATAATGAATATATAAACGACACGTTTGACGATAGCCTAAGATACCTAAAAATGGTTTTAACACAATTACATTTTCTAAAGCACTATCATGTGACATCGCCAGATTCGACCATAACGTCCAGGCCGGGTTTGGGTTGTTACACTCGATGCCTCATCGAAATGTCCGAAGTAATTAGTTTGCGCCCAACGCTCATCGGTATAATCAAAGTAAAGGTTCTGCTCAACACTCATTGACATGTAGTCGAAGTAACTAGTTGGCACCCAGTATCTCATCGAAACGTCTGAAGTAATTAGTTTGCACCCAATTCTCATCAACATATAGTCGAAATAACTCTGCTCAAGCAGTTAACAGGGTAATCATTTATCCAATTCCCTTATAAGTTCAATTCTCATTCTATCGATCTCAATATAATCAATTCATCACTCATGATATCATTTCATACATAATATATCGTCTTAATTCCAAACCAATTTCACCATTTCATTTAGTTTTAATATTTTCACTTTCATTCAATTTAATCCTCTATCTCAATAATCAATTAAATTCACACCAATATGATTCGATCAGTCATAATCAACTATTAATTCATTTTATAACTTTTCTATTATTTTTACTCCTCCTCCTCTCCATTCCACTTCCTTTATTTACAAGTATTTATACAAGAATCTTTAGCTTTAGTATGACATGCTCTTAAAACATGAATTATCCTTTCAGTATTTATACATATACTTTTAACAAAGTTGTCTTCTCAAGTAGTAGTCACTAAATTATTTATATCTGGACCTACAAAATTCGAAATTAATATCCGAATTTTGTTTTTGAAACTAGACTTAATAAAATTTTTACCATAAAAATTTCAAAATTTATTTAAAAGTATATTAATACCAATTTTTTTTAAGTCCTCCCCTGTTCTGTTGTTAGACAGCTACGACTCTTTTTCACTAAAAATTAAATATCTTTCAGTACAAGTATCATATGATGTTTTCATTTGTTTTCTTTAAAAATAGACTTATTAAGATTTTAGGCATATAAATTTCATCTTCTAAACATTTTTTTACAATTTATAATGATTTTTCAAAGTTAGAACAAGAGAACCCAAAATAATTCTAAGCAGAACACCCCAAACCCTACTAGAAGTTAGGCTGAATCTGAATGTCACATTAAAGCGCACTTTAAAACAATTTACTAGTTAACCATTTAAGGCCCAAAAGCCCAAAACAAAAGATTATTTCAAAACCATATTAACACTTTAATAATTTTATGAAATTTCTTAAGTGGCGATTGAAACAATAATAATAATAAACCCAAAATTCAAAGTCAAATAGGAGTTACATGACGTTATTACAATCCAATGAAAAAAATAAAGTATTTAAACAGAATCATTTGAATAAATTAAAACATTTGAACAACTTGTAGTGTGGCCATCTCCGAGTCCTCCCCCTCGTCGAGCCGCCTATTCAGGATTACCTGAAACATTTAAAATTAAGGGTGTGAGTTTCAAAACTCAGTGTGTACAACCCTTGGCAATCAAATCACATACAAATATTCACATTGGGCTTAAGCCCTAACAAAATCGGTGGTCTTAGGCCTTAGCCCACAATGACCTCATATCATATCATATCGTATCATTTATAAACAGATAATGCAAAACCCACCCCAAAAATCCATCCGCTAAACACACCATTTCCCGTCCAACCTTATGACTCCTGTGGGGAATTCTAGCTCGACCGACCACTCCGCTACACACCATGGGTAGCCCGGTTGCGGTACTATCGAACATTGCAGCAAAGCTGCTAATCATATATTGGGCTTAAAGCCTCCGGTGGATCCATACCATATGGCCATGCGATCCTGGATCCATACCATACGGCCATGCGATCCTCAAATATTGACACAGAGTCATCAATATATATATGTTAGGCACATAGCCACGGTAAATATGATTGGCACAAAGCTATAATAACAGTACAAAGCCTTCGGTATTGGCACAAAGCCCATAATTATGGCACGAAGCCCATATTAATGGCACACAGCCCTCGGTAACATTATCGGTGCAGCATGGCTGCTCGGTGGCTAAAAATCCTGTGGTGGATCCATACCATACGGCTATGCGATCCCGGATCCATACCATACGGCCATGCGATCCTCAAATCTTCCTCCGTACCATAATTCCCACCCATATGCATCCTAAGCAGAATATCATATGAATGCATCAAACACAAAAGTAACATCCACAAACCCATATTCATCACATAGGGTATTTTTTCGTCATTTCACTACCTGTGGGTATTTTCAGTAATTCTACCCTACAGGTATTTTTTGGTAATTTGGCAAATTAGGGGTATCTTGGTAATTTTACAAATAGGGGTATTTTAGTAATTTTACAATATAAGGGTATTTTAGTAATTTTACAATATAAGGGTATTTTAGTAATTTTCTGATATAAGGGTATTTTAGTAATTTTCCGATATAAGGGTATTTTAGTAATTTTCCAATATAAGGGTATTTTAGTCCCTCTCGGGTTTTAGTTATAAACTTTGGCCCATAAACAAGTCCTCATGTTAAAGTGAATAAACACTATGCACTGTAAGATCTCAAAGAAAGAGGAGGTGGGTCACTCGACCGCTTAAGTACCAAGCTCTCACTAGATCCAATCCTAGACATGCATATGTCGGTTACCACACTCTAACTAATCGACTTGTCCACAGGCATGTTTAATTAACTTAAGTCTTATGAAATTGAAGAGTTGTTCAAACTAGGCCTAAGTCCATAAACCCTAGCATATTTGTCTACGTTCCCATAAAGCCCATCAAACCCAAATTCCAACCTTACGGCCCATTAGGCCCAAAGCTTATCATATGGCCTATTAGGCCCAAAACAAGTCCAAATCGTGTATCATGCGTGACTAACTCAATATGTTTAACAAGCCAAACCATTTAATCAAACTTAGCCTCAGGGCCCATCGGGCCCATTTAGCCACTTTCGGCTTTTCGACTTTTCGGTATTGCCAATATCGTGTGTGTAGTGTTTGTACACACCTTATCACTGCGACGTGCTATCCTATCCTTAGCCTTGGTCCTACAACCAACCAACCTTCAATCAACCACTCATACTTAATCAAAAATATTTACTCAAAAGCCGAAACCTTACCGTGTGCCCCCGGGTTCTAATGGCCCTTCCTTAGCTGCTAATCACAAGTGTAGCCTAGATCCTTGCTAACGATCCTACCATACTAGCGATCTCTGAACCTTACCCTTGTTAATACATGGTAATGGCAAAGAGGGGTTAGATAGCCCTTCGGCTTTCAACAAAACGTACTAAGGGGAGTTAACAGAATACTTACCGAATCCAGCCTTAGATCCTACGGCCTACCAACGAGATTCGGCTTTTAACCTTCACTGAGAGTAGATACCAACTAATTTGTGATAGAGAAAAACAACAAAGATTCGGCACTAATGGGGGATTTCGGCAAGAGAAGATGATGGTAATTCGGCAATAGAAAAGTTTGGCTAAGAGAGAATTCGGCAAAAAGGAATGATGGTTTTTCAGAATGGAAGAATTCGCAATGTGAAGAAACAGAATGAGGGGAGAAAAGAAAAGATCAAATGTGCTTGTGTGAGGGTAACTACAGATTTTCAGTAAAGAAAAGAAAGACTAACTTATTTGCAAAACTCTCCAAATGCCGAAAGCCACAATGAAAATTCGTAATACCCCTAAAAAGACCCAAAACGGCACTCATTTACCCTCCTAAGCCGAATTTATACACTTCCCACTTCCCACAACGGCACCAACTCTTCACACTTCTCAGCTCCTAACTTTTCTCCCTGATAACTCCTCAATCTCATCCTAAATTTTCTCTAAGATAAGCTCCTTTATCCCTCCCTTAATTTTCTCTCATGAACACTTCCTTCAGAGTTCACATCCAACGCCACTACTAACCATCTAGAAGGCAAAAATTAAATCCCCAACAAAATACCATGCCACTACTCGAACCTTGGACTCCCTTGCCTGCTAATGACGCCACCTCCCTGCTCCCTATGTGGCGCCACTTTGCCACTACACCACAAGCTCTTTTGTGTCATTTTTCTTCTTTATTTATTTAAAAGGCCTACTAACTGAAGTCACAGTTCCCTTTGGCTAAAACTAAAATTTTTCCTATACCCTTACTTGATCCCAGAACATCTCTAACACCCCTAGACACTCCAAATTCATTAACCCTCAAAGCCCACATGCCAATTGTCATTTTCTCGCTCACTTAAAAATTTTCTGAGACCCAAAGCCCAAAGCCCAATTCTTCTAGGCCCAAATTCGGGGCGTTACACTAACCTTGTCTCATAAACATTATTATATCTCTCTCTTAATATACAATTCCATTGCCTTCACCATTGATTTTATGAAAAACTAGACTCAATAAGATTTAATTTCATGTTTGATTCAACTTCTAACTCGATTCCTACAATTTTTTGTTGAACTTTCAAAGTTGTACTACCACTGTTGTACATAAAGTGTTTAGTGGAACATTTTGCTCTTCCATGATTTGATTAAGTAAGTTTTTTCTCATTTCATTATATAGCATAATACATTCCAACTAAATTCAATGTCAAAACATATAATCACTAAGTTACACAAATTTTCATTTCTATTCAAATTAGTCCTCTAGTTCGATAATGTAACATCCTAAAAAAATATGAGTATCGATATGTTGCATGTTTTTGGTGCTTAGCTTGTGAATGATTAAATTTATGTGCTTATTATAGTCTTGAGAAGGCTCGGGATTTATTCGGAATTAGAATAAATTTTAAAAATGAGTACTTTATTGAAGTGGATCAAGTGACCCTGATGCTTAAGGTAATTAAGTGTCAAAAACTAGCATAAGTTGAGCTAGTAGCAAGGTGGAGTTGGCGCCATGAGTGTTGCTTGAGGGGAGAGGTTCGAATCCCATGGATAGCATTTAGGTGACTTTTATTTTTACACCTAGATTACATGTGTCGGTCAAGCCTTATTTATAGTAAGGTTGGACTATTTCTTTTATGGCAAGGTGACTATTGGATAAGATAAGCTTGAACTTGGGGAAAGGAAATCATATACTTATGGAATGAAGGGGAACACAAGGCATATCTCAAGGGCTATGTTTTGGAAACATTTGAATGGCCTTTTTGTCCATGAACTTGGACGACTTTGTGGACTAAAGGGGGGAGCCGAATTTTGATGGTAAGTTTTGGGTAAAGTTTGGTAGCTTGATAGAATTTTCATTTGGTCATTTTGCTCTCCCAAAAACATTTCTTCCTCTCATCTTTTCCTCTCTTGGCCGAATGTGCTTGTATTAGGAGAAAACAATCTTTGCTTTGATTCTTTTGGTCATTTTTGCAAAAACCCTTAAGTGCTTCATCTTGTATTTCTCTCCTAGTGCCGAAATTATCAACACAAAAAGCCATTTCTTTTTTCTTCTTTTTCCCATTGTCGAATACACATTTGTTCCTAAACTTCTCTCTTTTCTCTTCTCCCTATTCTCTTTTCTTCTCCATTTTACTTATCATTCAAACACATTCTTCCTTCATTTTCCTTCCATGGCCGAATGCTTGTGACCATCCCCATAGCCGAAATTATTTTCCCTATCCATTAAATCATAGCCGAATCTTCCATTCCTCATAACATTTATTTTCAATCATTTTCTTCTATTCAAACTTTGGATCATCGGTAAGAATCATTTTCTTTGATTTCTTTTGTTATTTGGTCACCTTGGTCGAATCTATAGAATGGCCTAGGAAGAGCCTTTAAATCGATAATCGTCCGTTCTATTAAACGTTTCCTTTCGTTCGTACTCCTGAGCCTTTGACTGTTCGTGGTTCTTCATCGGGTTATGAACTATCGATCGAGGAGAAATCACAAATAGCTGTTGTTCGAGATTCCGAGGGTAAAGATCTAGATCGTTTATCATTAGAATAGTTTTATATTAAATATTAATGTTCTAATCAAGCGTGATAAATATTTAGGTATCGATGAGCGGGAAAGTATAGTACTCACCGTAATCAGGTGTGTAACTTCACACTTATCTCATGGGTTATACTATGCCGTAAGTATTTGAATAAAATTGTAAAGTCGGTAAAATTTGAAAATACGGTTTATTAGCACTTTTGGTGTGAAAGCATGAAAACAGTATTAAAGTTGTGAAAATTACGAATTTGCCCTTAATAGGCTATATTGTTAAAAAGTGATATTTTGGGCCATATGAATTATTTTTGATAAATTAGCCAAGTGAGAAAATTGTGAAAAGGGCCTCATGTGTATAAATGGGCCAAAATTGCTAGATCGATATATGGGCCAAAATTGCTAGATCGATATATGGGCCAAGACTGCTAGATCGATATAAGGGCCAAAATTGCTAGATCGTTAAATGGGTTAAATTGATATTTTGACTAATGGGCCAAGTTGATAACTTGTAATATGGGCTTTTTGTTGAAATTTACCTTATGAATATATTGTTATGCATTATATATATATATATATATATATACATGACTGCATGGGTTGGGATAATTGACGAAGAGAAGAAAGGCCTGTTGCCAAAATCTAGTTCGGTGGCTCTGCCACAAATATTTTAATTGGCTTAATGCCTCTAGTTCGGTGACACTGTCACAATCTAGTTCGGTGACTCTGTCACAATCTAGTTCGGTGGCTCTGCCACAAATATTTTAAATGGCTTAATGCCTTTGATTGGTGTGTTGGCGGGGTGGGTTGACTTGATCCCCACAGGTGTGATGGTTGGTACGGGTGGTGTGTAGCGGATGGAAATTAGGCTTGGTTGGGAATTGCATATCACATGCATTTTTATATTTGATTTATATATTGTACTTTTGTAAATGGGCTCAAGCCCAATTTAATGCTTAAATGGATTTGGCCTAGTGGACACGGTAAGTGGGTTACACATTGAGTTCTAAGTAACTCACCTTGTTTTTCTTACCCTTCTCAGGTAATGATTATTGATGGAGACTTGAGCTGGGGATGACTTTGTGAGGAGGCCATACTACGAATGATGGGTTTTTTTATAAAATTGAACTTCTTTTAAATATTTTTATTTAAGTACTATTTCAATTGCGATGTAATAAGGCATCTGGTATTATTTTTTATGGATTTTTATTCGTAGATGGATTTTTAATATGTTTTAGTTACTTAAATGGGGCTGTTTAAATTTTATAAATGATTTCTTAAACTTGCGTATAAAAAGGGGTTTTTCTAAAATATCACTTAATCCAAAATATTTCGTGAAAACTCTTTTATAAATCTAAGATTTCAACCAATTATTTCTCTAAAAATCAAATTGTAAATTCTGATGTTTTAAAATCATGGTTTTGAAATAAATCTCGATTTATGATAAATTCCATTTTCAAAATCGTTTTGAAGAATTATTTTCATTAAAAGCATTGATGACTAGATGTAAGTTCGAATTGTGTAGCATGCCAAGTCCGGTCTTAACGCATAGGCCGGCTTGGGGTGTTACATTTTATGGTATCGAGCCGCCAAAAACTCTACCGTGGGTTTGGGTTCAACAATAACTTTTGTTTAAAACTATTTTGAATATATAGAATTGATGTTTTAAAGGTAGAATGGCACCACGAGCATCCGGCACCAAGCCAAGTAAGTATTTGTTTATTAAATGTTTATTATTGTGATATGAACATAGGAACACTCTAGAACTTCTAGTTTTAAGTGTTGAAAACGGTAGAGATCGGGACTATAGGACGTGATTGCGAAAACAACTTTACCTCTTATATTTCATAAAAGATCGTTAATAAACACTGAAATAGTATTCTGATTCATAAAACTTGTAATCAGATTAAATCGAATTAGTCATTATGAGCACTAGAGGACGTGGTCGTGGACGTGGTAGACGTGGCCATGGTAGAGGACGAGGTGCTAGGGGTGCAACTAAAGCGCCGAGTCATATGCCAGAAATGGATGCACCTGCACCACCCGGGAGTGAGACTGGATCACATGACCATACGAGAGAGGACAATGCTTTGACTCAAGCAATGTTGCGAGTCCTAGAGAGGGTTGCTGGGACTAGAACCGTCCAGCGAGTCGTGGATCAATTTCGGAGCGACTTAAATCAAGTGGTGCCGAGGTTTTTAGAGGTGTCTCCGGTGTAGCTCTGAATGTTGCGGAATATTGGCTCGACGCTGTAGAGCGGATTATGGATGATTTGGAGTGCACCGCCGAGCAGAAGCTAAGAGGAGCTGTGTCCTTGTTAAGGGACGAGTCGTATCAATGGTGGTTTACTGTTCGAGAAGGCACCGAGGCTGCATTGGTTACTTGGGATTTCTTCAAAGCTACTTTTCAAGGTAAGTACGTCGGGACAAGTTATGTAGATGCCCGAAGGAAGGAATTCCTGAATTTGGTTCAAAGAAATAAGATGGTGGCAGCTTACGAGGCAGAATTTCTTTGTTTGAGCCGATATGCTCGCACAATAGTGCCGACTGATCATGAGCGTTATGTACGCTTTGAAGATGGGCTGAATGATGAGTTGTGGGTATTGATAGCCCCACAACAAGTAAGGACTTTTTCCTCGCTTGTGGAGAAAGCCAAGATAGCCGAAGAGGCTAAGAACTCAGAACGCCAGAACCGGGAAAAAGTCAGAGGCAAGAGGGATTTTAAGTATTCGGGTTCTACTAAAAGGTTTCAGAAGAGGCCTCGAAATGATGAGCCAGCTCAAGCTAGAGCACCTGCGGTTACCAATCAAAGTCGAGATCTGTGGCGATGACGTGAGAAGCGACACCCCGGGGAATGTTGGAGGAAAACTGGTGCTTGCTATAAATGTGGTTCCAAGGATCATCAGTATAAGAATTGCCCTCGACGGTCTGATACGAATCAGGAAGCTCGTAACCCTGATGCTCAGCCAGCTAGAGGCACTCAGCAGCCACCGAGAGGTCGTGGATCGGGTCGCGGTGGTAATGGTAACGGACGTGGTCAAGGTACACCAGTCGAGGTAATGGCTTCGAGGTAACGCGAGGCAAGACAACCGAGGTTGGTCTATGCGGTTAGGCATCGGAAGATGGCGATGCACCGATGTGATAATCGCACGCGTTCTTCATCTTTGATGTACTTGTTACTGCTTTGATAGATATCGGGTCTACCCACTCGTATGTTGCTAGTGCCATATCTGGAAACTTGAATATTAGATCTGAGATTACCGATAGGGAGATGACAGTAATTAGTCCTTTAGGACAGTCTGTAATTGTGAATAAATTGTTTAGAGACGTGCCCTTGGAAATTCAAAGAGAAATATTTTTGGCGGACTTGATGGAATTACTTTTCGGCGAGTTTGATCTTATTTTAGGCATGGATTGGTTGGTGAAGCACCGGGCGCAATTGGATTGTGCCGAAAAGCGGATGTCAATAAGGACTGTGGATGATGAGGAGGTAGTAATGATAGGCGAGCGAAGGAACTTTTTGGCAAATGTGGTATCTGCTTTGAAGGCAGAAAAGTTGGTGCGGAAAGGGTATGGAGCATTTCTAGCCTTCATTAGTGCTTTGGATGTCAAGGAACTATCGGTGGAAGGTGTGAGAACGGTGAAAGAATTTTCAGATGTCTTTCCTGAAGAACTTCCTGGTTTACCTCCAGATCGGGAAGTAGAGTTTGGCATTGAGCTCTTGCCCGGAACGGCTCCGGTTTCCATTGCTCCTTATAGAATGGTGCCGAAGGAGTTAGCGGAGCTTAAAGCCCAAATTCAAGAATTGTTAGATCGGGGATTTATCCGACCGAGTGTGTCTCCATGGGGAGCACCGGTATTGTTCATCAAGAAGAAGGATGGGTCGATGCGTATGTGCATTGATTATAGGCAGTTGAATAAATTGACGATCAAGAATAGGTATCCATTGCCGAGAATCGACGACCTGTTTGATCAATTGAGAGGAGCTTCAGTTTTCTCCAAGATTGATTTAAGATCAGGTTATCATCAACTCAAGGTGAAAGAGGCAGATATTCATAAGACGGCATTCCGAACTCGTTATGGACATTATGAGTTTTTGGTTATGCCGTTTGGTTTGACAAATGCACCAGCTGCATTTATGGACATGATGAATCGAGTCTTTCAACCTTATCTAGACCGGTTCGTAGTGGTGCTCATAGATGATATCTTGGTATATTCGAGGAATGAAGAAGAGCATGACTCACATTTACGCATTGTGTTGCAAATTTTGCGAGATAAGCAACTTTATGCCAAATTCAGTAAATGCGAATTTTGGTTGAAGGAAGTGACTTTCTTGGGTCATGTGGTGTCATCCGAAGGAATAAGAGTTGATCCTCGGAAGGTTGAGGCAGTATTGGATTGGAAACCGCCGAAGTCAGTGGCTGAGATCTGGAGTTTCTTGGGTTTGGCTGGTTACTATAGACGCTTTGTTGAGGGTTTTCGTTGATTGCCGCACTCTAACTAAGTCATTGCGAAAGGGAGTACCGTATGTGTGGACCGATAAACAACAAGAAAGTTTTGAGAAACTGAAGAAGATTTTGACGGAAGCGCCAGTACTGATTCAACTTGAGGCTGGAAAAGATTTTATAGTTTACTGTGATGCGTCACACACAGGTTTAGGATGTGTACTGATGCAAAGTGGAAAAGTGGTGGCTTATGCTTCTCGTCAGTTAAGCCCGCACGAAGTTAACTATCATACTCATGACTTGGAGTTAGCTGCGGTGGTTTTTGCTTTAAAGATTTGGAGGCACTATCTCTACGGTGAGAAGTCAATCATTTATACGGACCATTAGAGTCTTAAGTACCTCCTTACCCAGAAGGAGTTGAACTTGAGACAACGGAGATGGGTGGAGTTGTTAAAGGATTATGACTTCTCAAGCGAGTACCATCCTGGAAAGGCTAACGTTGTGGCAGACACGTTGAGTCGTAAGGTTGTATCGGAGTTGAGAGTAATGTTTGCTCATCTTAGTTTGTATGAGGATGGCGATCACTAGCGAACTTCGTGTGAAGCCTCTGTGGTTGGAGCAAATCAAGGAAAAGCAATTATCAGATGAAAAGTTGGGTCCTTTATTGCAACAAGTTGAAAGTGGTATAATAGGAGACTTTGAAATGAACAAGGATGGCGTGCTGTGTTTTCGTGGAAGAGTTTGTATGCCCATGGATTCAGATTTGAGACAAATGATTCTACGGGAGGCGCATAGTAGCCCTTATGCTATGCACCCCGGAGGAAATAAGATGTATCGGGATCTCCGTGAGCAGTATTGGTGGCTAAGATTAAAGCGGGAGGTTACTAATTTTGTGGGAAAGTGTTTGACTTGTCAACAAGTGAAGGCGAACATCAATTACCATCGGGTTTATTGCAACCGTAAAAAGATTCCTCTATGGAAATGGGAGCGGATAACGATGGATTTTGTTAGTGGGTTACCCTTAACACCTACTAAGAAAGATTCTGCTTTTGGGTAGTAGTAGATCGATTGATGAAGACTGCCATTTTCTACCAGTTAAACGGATTTCTCACGCAAAAGTTGGCTAAATCATGTATCCGAGATAGTGAGGTTGCATGGGGTACCAAAGGTGTCTATCATATCGAACAGGACCCTAGGTTTACATCACAATTTTGGAAAGCTTTACATGAGGCTTTGGGAACAAAGTTAAACTTCAGTACGGCTTTTCATCCTCGATCCGATGTCCAAATCGTAAAGAGTAATTCAGATTTTGGAAGACATGTTACGAGGTTGTGTGATCGACTTCAGAGGTAGTTGGGAAGATTTTCTACCGTTGGCTGAGTTCGCATATAATAATAGTTACCAATCTAGTATCTAAATGGCGCCCTATGAAGCGTTATACGGTCGTAGGTGTCGTACCCCTACTTGTTGGACTGAATTGGGGGAACGACAGTTGTTGGGTCCTGAATTGATATATGAGACGGAAGAAAAGGTAAAGGTGATTCGAGCGTGGTTAAAGGAAGCTTCGGATAGACAAAAGTCGTATGCGGATCTGAAGCGTAAAGATATTGAGTTTGCGGTGGGAGATCAGGTCTTTCTGAAAGTCTCACCTTGGAAGAAGATTTTTAGATTTGGAAGGAAGGGCAAGTTGAGCCCTAGGTTCATTGGACCGTACCGTGTGTTGAAGCGTGTAGGACCAGTGGCCTATCAGCTTGAATTACCTCCGGATTTGAGTCAGATTCATAGTGTTTTCCATGTTTCTATGCTGAGGCGTTATAGATCGGATCCGTCTCACATAGTACCGGTAGAAGAAGTGGAATTAAGGCCAGACTTGTCTTTCGAAGAGGAACCAGTGAAAATCTTAGACCGCGATGTTAAGGTTCTAAGAAAGAAGACTGTGCCGTTTGTTAAGGTTCTATGGCGTAATCACGGAGCGGGAGAAGCTACGTGGGAGCCTGAGGACGCAATTCGGCAACAATATCCTCATCTCTTTTAACCAGGTAAATTTCGAGGACGAATTTTTTTTTTTAGGAGGGAAGAATTGTAACATCCTAAAAAAATATGAGTATCGATATGTTGCATGTTTTTGGTGCTTAGCTTGTGAATGATTAAATTTATGTGCTTATTATAGTCTTGAGAAGGCTCGAGATTTATTCAGAATTAGAATAAATTTTAGAAATGAGTACTTTATTGAAGTGGATCAAGTGACCCTGATGCTTAAGGTAATTAAGTTTCAAAAACTAGCATAAGTTGAGCTAGTAGCAAGGTGGAGTTGGCGCCATGAGTGTTGCTTGAGGGGAGAGGTTCGAATCCCATGGATAGCATTTAGGTGACTTTTATTTTTGCACCTAGATTACATGTGTCGGTCAAGCCTTATTTATAGTAAGGTTGGACTATTTCTTTTATGGCAAGGTGACTATTGGATAAGATAAGCTTGAACTTGGGGAAAGGAAATCATATACTTATAGAATGAAGGGGAACACAAGGCATATCTCAAGGGCTATGCTTTGGAAACATTTGAATGGCCTTTTTGCCCATGAACTTGGACGGCTTTGTGGACTAAAGGGGGGAGCCGAGTTTTGATGGTAAGTTTTAGGTAAAGTTTGGTAGCATGATAGAATTTTCATTTGGTCATTTTGCTCTCCCAAAAACATTTCTTCCTCTCATCTTTTCCTCTGTTGGCCGAATGTGCTTGTGTTAGGAGAAAACAATCTTTGCTTTGATTCTTTTGGTCATTTTTGCAAAAACCCTCAAGTGCTTCATCTTGTATTTCTCTCCTAGTGCCGAAATTATCAACACAAAAAGCCATTTCTTTTTTCTTCTTTTTCCCATTGCCGAATACATATTTGTTCCTAAACTCCTCTCTTTTCTCTTCTCCCTATTCTCTTTTCTTCTCCATTTTACTTATCATTCAAACACATTCTTCCTTCATTTTCCTTCCATGGCCGAATGGTTGTGACCATCCCCATAGCCGAAATTATTTTCCCTATCCATTAAATCATAGCCGAATCTTCCATTCCTCATAACATTTATTTTCAATCATTTTCTTCTATTCAAACTTTGGATCATCGGTAAGAATCATTTTCTTTGATTTCTTTTGTTATTTGGTCACCTTAGCCGAATCTATAGGATGGCCTAGGAAGAGCCTTGAAATCGATAATCGTTTATTCTATTAAACGTTTCCTTTCGTTATATTTTAGTGAAATAGTAGAGGGCCGAATCACCATCTCGTCAAAGTCATCTTGAAGTTATTCAAGTTCGGATCATATCTAGCAAGGTAAGAAGGAACTCTTCAAGGATTCTTGATCACTCTCGTTTTTATCAATGACTATCATTGGGATTGTTATAATCGAAAGTTTTTATATAAGAATCCTTTGGAAATCACTCGGGATTTTAAGATAGGGTCGAAAAGGGTTGTTAATAGTGTTCGGAAGAGGGGTGGATCCGCTATCCCCCCTAAATTCAAATGAATGACTGTTTCAGCAATCTGAGATTTTCCACCGGGTTGTGGACCCTCATCCGGCGAAAATCAATTGTTTAAAGTCATTCGTACTCCTGAGCCTTTGACTGTTCGTGGTTCTTCATCGGGTTATGAACTATCGATCGAGGAGAAATCACAAATAGCTGTTGTTCGAGATTCCGAGGGTAAAGATCTAGATCGTTTATCATTAGAATAGTTTTATATTAAATATTAATGTTCTAATCAAGCGTGATAAATATTTAGGTATCGACGAGCGGAAAGTATAGTACTCACCGTGTCGTGTGTGTGTAACTTCACACTTATCTCATGGGTTATACTATGCCGTAAGTATTTGAATAAAATCGTAAAGTCGGTAAAATTTGAAAATACGGTTTATTAGCACTTTTGGTGTGAAAGCATGAAAACGGTATTAAAGTTGTGAAAATTACGAATTTGCCCTTAATAGGCTATATTGTTAAAAAGTGATATTTTGGGCCATATGAATTATTTTTGATAAATTGGCCAAGTGAGAAAATTGTGCAAAGGGCCTCATGTGTATAAATGGGCCAAAATTACTAGATTGATATATGGCCCAAAATTGCTAGATCGATATATGGGCCAAGACTGCTAGATCGATATAAGGGCCAAAATTGCTAGATCGTTAAATGGGTTAAATTGATATTTTGACTAATGGGCCAAGTTGATAACTTGTAATATGGGATTTTTGTTGAAATTTACCTTATGAATATATTGTTATGCATTATATATATATACATGATCGCATGGGTTGGGATAATTGACGGTAGAGAAGAAAGGCCCATTGCCAAAATCTAGTTCGGTGGCTCGCCACAAATATTTTAATTGGCTTAATGCCTCTAGTTCGGTGACACCGCCACAATCTAGTTCGGTGACTCTATCATAATCTAGTTCGGTGGCTCGCCACAAATATTTTAAATGGCTTAATGCCTGTGATTGGTGTGTTACGGGGTGGGTTGACTTGATCCCCACAGTGTGATGGTTGGTACGGGTGGTGTGTAGCGGATGGAAATTAGGCTTGGTTGGGAATTGCATATCACATGCATTTTTATATTTGATTTATATATTGTACTTTTGTAAATGGGCTCAAGCCCAATTTAATGCTTAAATGGATTTGGCCCAGTGGACACGGTAAGTGGGTTACACATTGAGTTCTAAGTAACTCACCCTATTTTTCTTACCCTTCTCAGGTAATGATTATTGATGGAGACTTGGGCTGGGGATGACTTTGTGAGGAGGCCATACTACGAATGATGGGTTTTTTATAAACTTGAACTTCTTTTCAATATTTTTATTTAAGTACTATTTCAATTGCGATGTAATAAGGCCTCTGGTATTATTTTTTATGGATTTTTATTCGTAGATGGATTTTTAATATGTTTTAGTTACTTAAATGGGGCTGTTTAAATTTTATAAATGATTTCTTAAACTTGCGTATAAAAATGGGTTTTTCTTAAATATCACTTAATCCAAAATATTTCGTGAAAACTCTTTTATAAATCTAAGATTTCAACCAATTATTTCTCTGAAAATCAAATTGTAAATTCTGATGTTTTAAAATCATGGTTTTCAAATAAATCTCGATTTATGATAAATTCCATTTTCAAAATCGTTTTGAAGAATTGTTTTCATTAAAAGCATTGATGACTAGATGTAAGTTCAAATTGTGTAGCATGCCAAGTCTGGTCTTAACGCATAGGCCGGGCTTGGGGTGTTACAGATAATCAATCTCGAACATAACATTTTAAACTCAATTAATCATTTTCAATTTACCTCGATATCATACTTTGCAAAACAAAATAAATATGTAACAAATATAATGATTCAATTTATAGAAATACAAACATAACATGAATTAACTTAGTAATTTTTATATGAACTTACATGGCAAAACAATAACAAAATGAGTTTTAAGGACTATTCCTCAATTTTTTTCTTTTCCGCGACTAGCCTCAATTTGGTTTAATTCTTGATCTATAAAATAATCCAGTTCAATTTATCAATTCCAAACATCTTATATCATCCTATTATAAGCATGTATTAGTTCAATTTTATTTTTTTGAATGTCCCCTAATTTTTTTCGTTTTATTCAATTTAATCATATCTTTCAAATTTGAGCTTCATTTTACAATTCGATTTCAATCTCATTCTCTATAAACTCTTTACTACCTATTTTTTTATCAAAATTGTGAAAAATATAACGTCGGTAATGACAAATATATCGTGAACAAAAAATAAAAAATACACAGATTTTACGTGGAAACCCTTTCGGGAAGAAAACCACGGGCAGAGGAGAAGAAAATTCACTATGTCGAATTCGAATCTATTTACAAGAGGAATAGACTATGTCTATTTATAGGCTTGTAAAGCCATATTCTAATAGGAGTGTAGTAAGATTGAAACTCCTTATTCTAATCAATATCCAATAGATGGAGTTTAATAAGGTTTAAAAAACCTTATTTAAAATAAAATAAAAGAAGTGTAGTTCTATAGGGATTCTTCTTTTATTTTATTTTACCATTGTATTTTATTTAAATAAGGATTCGGGTCACTTAATTCTAACAATCTCCACCTTGACACGAATTCTAAATAAACAAGTTCTTCATCGCGAACTCTCAACGAACAAGTTCTCCACCTCTTCCATAAAACCCCTTAAGGGTTTAACTTCAACAATGAACACCAACCAAGTCTAAGCAATGGTCAAACTTGGTTATAGGAAGTGACTTAGTCATCATATCTGCAGGATTTTCATGAGTACTAATTTGGCTCACAATAATATCACCACGAGCAATAATATCATGAACCAAATGATACCAACATCAATGTGTTTTGTTCTCTCATGAAACATTTGATCTTTTGTAAGGAAGATGGCACTCATCGTCGCAAAATATCTGTGGCTGATTTGAAGGTCTTCATTGAGCTCACTAAAGAGTCCTTTAACCAAATAGCTTCTTTACAGCAAGCCTCAATAATCGCCATGTACTCAAACTCGATGGTGGTAGACAAAGCGATCGTAGTTTGCAAAGTAGCTTTCAACCGATTGCACAACCTCCGATTGTAAAGACATAACCAATGAGAGATCTTCTTCTATCAAGGTCTCCAAAGAAAAATCAGCATCAACATACCCAATGACTCCATCTCTAGTTCTTTCAAACTGTAAGCAAACATCGTAGTACCTCGTAAGTATCTTAAAATCCATCGAATCGCTTTCCAATGTTCTTTACCAGATTTGCCATGTATCTCGCTAAATCGCACCGATCAGATATGATAAATCCGACGTGAACAAACCATAGCATACATGAGAGATCCCATCGCACTAGAGTATGGAACATGTGACATGTACTCAATCTCATCATCCGATTGTGGAGACAAAGCCGATGAAAATCTGAAATGGGCAAGTAAAGGAGTACTAACAGCTTAGCACTCTGCATATTGAACCTCGCAAAGAACTTTCTCAATATACCCTTTCCGACTTAGATATAACTTACTTGCTTTTCTATCTCTAAGAATCTCCATACCAAGTATCTTCTTTGCTGGTCCCAAATCTTTCATCTCAAATTCTTCACTTAGTTGGGCTTTGACCTTTCTTATCTCTCCTTTATCTTTTCTTTGCTATCAACATGTCATCAACATAAAGAAGTAGATACACAAAAGAACCATCACTGCTTTTTCTTAAAGTAAACACACTGTCAAAACTACTTCTTTTAAAATCATGAGAAGTCATAAAAGAATCAAACCTCTTGTACCACTTTGTCTTGGTGATCAAGTTTCAAACCGTAAAGGGACTTTTTCAAAGAAGCAAACATAGTCCTCTTTTTCGAGAGACCAAAAACTCTCCGTTGTTGCATGTAAATGTCTTCCTCAAGTTCTCCATGAAAAATGCGCTTTTACATCTAATCGCTCAAGCTCCAAATCATGCATGGCCACAATACCAAGCAAAGCTCGAATCGAACTATGCTTCACAATCGGGAGAACACATCTGTGAAGTCCACTCCTGGAATTTGATCAGAACCTTTTGCAACAAGCCTTGCTTTATATCCGGGTTCTTCAACTCCTGGAGTCCCTTCTTTCTTTTTAAACACCCATTTACAAATGAACAACCTTTTTACCTTTAGGAAGTTTCACAAGATCCCATGTTCTATTTTTATGGAGTGATTCCATCTCCTCTTGCATAGGAAACATCCACTTTTCTCGAGTCTTCACACTAACCGCCTCGTAATAATTAGACGGCTCTTGGTTTGCATCTATATCTTCGCCACATTTAAAGCATAAGCAACTAGATCACCCTCGGCATACTTCTTTGGAGGTTTAATTTCTCTTCTAGTTCTGCTTTTGGCGATAGAGTATTGTGGTGAAGAAGCAACTCTATTCTCAATTTTTGTACCGACTTGAGGAGTCGACTCTATATTAACTGATGCTCCACCGCTTTTGATTTTCTTTATTGGAAGAGTCTTTAAGAGATAAGTTAGGTAGCATAGCGCTTTCATCAAAAACAACATCTCTGCTAATCACAACTTTTCTATTTTCAGACACCATAACTTATACCCTTTTACACTAGCTTTATAACCAAGAAAAACACATTTAATGGATCTCGCCCAATTTTCCATTATCAACATGAGCATACGCAGACACCCAAAGATCTTTAAATCGTAATAATTAGCGGGATTACTGCACCATACCTTTTGTGAGTCTTTTCTCAATGGCAATGGATGGAGATTGGTTGATAAAAACATGCGAGAGAGTCGCTTCGCCCAAAACGACTTTGGTAAGTCGGCATTTGACAACATACATCGAACTTTCTCCATGATCGCTCTGTTCATTCGTTTCGCAACAACGCTTTTGTTGTGGAGTATGACGAATCGTCAAGTGTCTCACGATCCCTTCTAACTTGCACGCTTTATTAAACTCATCCAACAAAACTCTAAGCCATTGTCCATGCGGAGGTGTTTTATTTGTTTTCCGTCTGCTTTTTCAATCATATTTTTCCAAGACTTAAATGCGAAAACACATCACTTTTCTCGCTTCAGAAGAATGCCCAAACTTTTCTCGAAAAAATCATCAATAAAAGTTAGCATATAATTAGCTCCACCTCTCGAAGGCACTCTTGTTGGCCCCCACGCATCGTAATGAATATACTCCAACGCTTCCTTCAGATTATGGATTCCTCTCGTGAATCGAACTCTCTTTTGCTTCCCAAAACGTAGTGCTCACAGAACTTCAGCTTTGCAAATTCCTTGCCCATCAAGAAGTCCTCTTTGCTCAATTCGCCATGCCATTCTCACTCATATGCCCTAGGCGCGCATATGCCAAAGTTTAGTAATATCATTATCCGACAAGGAAGAGGAAGCGACAATTTGCATCACCAATAATGATGAGAACCTCAAAAACATATAACTTGGCGCCTTTTCTCTCGCCCTTTCATCACAACGAGGGAACCTTTGGAAATCTTCAAAATCCCACTTTTAGTTGTGTATTTGTACCCTTTTGAATCAAGAGTACTTAACGAAATTAAATTTCTCTTCAATTCTAGAACATGTCGTACGTCACTAAGTGTTCGACAACTCACAAAACATCTTAACTTTAATTGTTCCAACACCTACGATTTTACACGAAACATTATTTCCTATCAAAATAACACCTTCAGACATTGTTTCGTAAGTTGTAAACCAATCCTGATTGGGAATCATGTGGAAGGTGCAGCCTGAATCAAGTATCCACTCCTCGCTCACTTTAGAATTGTTGACAGAAGCGACTAGAAGTTCACCATCGCTGTAGTCTTCTACAACATCAAACTTCACCGAATTTTCTCGGTTGTTTTCCTTTTAATTCGCAGCCTCCTTTTAATCTTGTTCTCGTAGTTTATAACACTCGCATTTAATGTGCCCTTTCTTCTTGCGAAGTTACAAGTTTTACCTCTGTTTGAAGACTTCGATCTACCCTTAGATTTACCGCGAGGATTCCGTTCCTGTATCCTTCCACGATCATCATCAGTATTCCGATCTTGTCTCCCACGAATAATGAGACCCTCTCCCTGAGAGTAGGGTTTAACCACAAGATGCTTCATCTTATCATACGAGGTCAAAGAATCATAAACCTCATCAACTATGAGAGACTAACGGCTATATAAAATCGTGTCTCTGAAGGTTGAATAAGACGGGGGCAACGAACAAAGTAGAATCAACCCTAGATCTTCCTTATCATACTGAACCTCCATGGCCTCCAAGTTTGAGAGAATTTCTTTAAACACTGTTAAGTGTTCGTGCACAGACGCACCTTCCTCCAAACGATGAGCATAAAGACGTTGCTTCATATGCAACTTGCTGGTTAGAGTTTTCGACATACATATTTGTTCTAGCCTCTTCCATAATGCCGCGGCGGTCTTCTCCTTCATCACATCTTACAAAATTTCGTTAGACAAATGCAGATGTAACTGTGTTAACGCCTTTCGGTCCTTGCGCTTTTTCTCTTCCTCCGTCAATGTCGAAGGCATCTTATCTATCCCTAGCAAGGCTTCCTCTAAATCCATTTGTGCAAGAACTACCTGCATCTTTATCTGCCACAACGTGAATCTGGTGTTACGATCCAACAGCGGAATTTCATACTTTGAAGACACCATTACCGTGATCGAGATGAAAAAAAACCCAAAAGCTCTGATACCAATTTGTGAAAAATATAACGTCGGTAATGATAAATATATCGTGAACAAAAAATAAAGAACACACAGATTTTACGTGGAAACCCTTTCGGAAAAAAAACCACGGGCAGAGGAGAAGAAAATTCACTATGTCGAATTCGAATCTATTTATAAGAAGAATAGACTATGTCTATTTATAGGCTTGTAAAGCCATATTCTAATAGGAGTGTAGTAAGATTGACACTCCTTATTCTAATCAATATCCAATAGATGGAGTTTAATAAGGTTTAAAAAACCTTATTTAAAATAAAATAAAAGAAGTGTAGTTCTATAGGGATTCTTCTTTTATTTTATTTTACCATTGTATTTTATTTAAATAAGGATTCGGGTCACTTAATTCTAACAAAAATATCATAACAACTTTACAAATAAATCACGCTGGTCCTTATATGGAACAACGAACAACTAAACTCTATAATTTAGTCCTTTTTCACATCTAAGTTTAAAATCTATCAATTTAATACCTAAAACTGTAACATCCCGTTTTCAGTGAAATTAAAACAGTAATTTCGGGACCACAAATTTGACGAGAAAATTTTTATTTTATTATTATTTTAATGTCAATGGAATGTTAGTAGGGACGTATAAAAATTTCGTTAAGAAATTTTGACGTTTGCATGCTTAATTAGGTGAAAAAGACTAAATCGTAAAAGGTGCAAAAGTAATGTTCTATAAGTTAAAAGTATCAATTAGCTATGAAATTTTTAAAGTAAGGGGATTTATATGATAATTAGACCATTATTATTAGTGGACAAAGATGGATATAAATTAAGTGATTATAAGGTTAATTAGTAAGGTTAAAAAGGTAATTCAATAATTTATTAAGTAAAATATGGTAAAATAATGTATCATCTCCCTTGGCTTATATCACCACCGAAAATAGGTTAAGAAAACTCCATTGAAGAAACTTGAACATTCGGCTAAGAACATCCCTTGCATATCAAGATAGACCTCATATGGATTTAGATTGCGGAAAAGTGAAAGCTTCGGATTGATCGACTATGTTTTTATGCTTTGTTATCGAGGTAAGTTCATATGATTAAATAACGTTTTAATGTTATGTTGATCTATATGTTAATATGTTATTTTCCATGTAATTAAATGATGTAAATCCAACAATGTCACGATGATTATCGAGCCCTGTTTGAACCTTAGGAATTAGTAGGATACAAATGACATGTCATTAGGGTTTTCATGTTTTGGGTGCTGGTCTTGAATGTCCTACCGATGGCTGAGGTCCTGCATTTGTTGTGGATACACCACAGCTCGTGTGAGCAACATCGTGTAGCTTACATTCCGACCCACAACTCGTGTGAGTAACGATGTAAAGGAAAAGGAAAGGTTATATGTTTAGCACACTTCATGTGAGCTTTCCCGCGTATCCGATGTTATTTTGAATGGTTCAAATGGTATGAAAAGGGAATGAATGGTAAGTGTTCAAGTGAACTATGTTATGAATCTATGAAAAGGATTGAAATGGAAATGTTCAATGAAAGTATATCTATGTTCATGAAATAGATGAATTCAAAAGTATTATGTTCATGTACATCTAGTTTACCTTATGATATTTCAAGTGAATTATGTGTTAATGCACTAACATGTGTTGTTGATGGTGCTTAGGCTTGTGCCAAGCTTATGGCTAGATTATATCATGCTTAATTTTAATGTTATGCTTGAAATGGTAAGTTATGTTCATGTTTTACGAACTTACTAAGCATTATATGCTTACGTAGTTTTTTTTCCTATGTTTTATAGATCATTGGAAGCTCGATCGGTTTAGAAGCTCGTCGGAGATCTATCACACTATCCAGTGATTATATTGGTAGTTTTTGATCTTTTGGCCAAGGTTATAATGACATGTATAGGTGGACATGTGTTTGAATGTTAGTTGATAAGTTTGGCATGTATATGTTATTTTGGTTGATATATTTTTGGTACTTTTAATGCCTTGTTGGTATGTGTTAATATGGCTAAGTTATGATGAATGTTTGGGTGACCAAATGGTATGCTCATGTGGAAGTTCTAATGTTCATAATCATGGTATATTTTGGAAGTGGTATTGAATTATATATGAATGATTGAGATATGGTAAGGTACATGTTTAAGTATGTTTAAATGATTGTAATTGAGGTGCCTTGTATGACATATTGGTTGTATGATAATGATCTATTGAATTGGTCATTTTATTCATGTTTTGGTAAGGTATTGAAGCCTTGAGATTGTGCACAAAATGCTTTTAGGTACATGCTTGATTGGGTGATAGAAATGGCTTGATTTTGGCCAATTTCATGTCTACACGGGCATGTGCCTCAGCCGTGTGTCCCTTGTAGGTTTTAAGGTTTGCAAGTCAGGCTGTTACACGGCCTAGTACACGGCTTGGCACACTGGCATGTGTGGCCATTTCAAGAGTTACACGACATAGCACACGGGCGTGTGGCTTGTCTGTGTGACCCAACTTCGAAAGTTACATGGGTATAGACACAGGTTGGGACACGACCGTGTGTCCCTATTTTGATTGTTACACGGCTTGAGACACTAGCGTGTGTCTCAGCCGTGTGAGATACACGGCCATGTGACCCCTGCAGTTTAATTTTTCCAACTTTTTCATAAATGTTTCAAATGTTTCTAATTTAGTCTCGAATTGTTTCTAACGTATTTCTAGGGCCCCGAGGGCTCGGTTAAGGGACAATATGCATGTATGTGAATGGATTATGTTATGTTTATATTAATGTGTGGAAATGTATGTTTTTATGTTACGTTTATTCGATAATGCTTTGTAACCCTATTTCGGCAACGGATACGGGTTAGGGGTGTTACAAAAACTTTAAGAAACCATCAATGACATCTTTCCAAAACTTTAATAGTTTTGAAAAATAACACACGGATCAGCTAGATTAAGCTCCCGAGATTTCAAAAATATAAAAATTACAAGAAGAGGACTAAATTGCACTAACCAATTCAAGCCTGAAATTATTGAACCCTAAGGTCGTTCTTCCCCAATTCGGTCGAAAAGATGAAAACATTTATGTTTTCTCTTTCTCCCCAATTTCTTACTTTTTTTTACCTAATGTTTTTTTTAATAATTTAATATTATATTTATTTTATAATTTTAATTAAACTAAAATATTATTACATATATATGCACATACATAGTTAGAAACCAGCCACCATAATTATTAGATGGTATAATCACCATTATAATCCCTATTTTATTTCTAATTATTAATTTCCTTAGTGATCTAATTTTTACCACTATTATGATTTAGTCTCTATACCTTAATTAATCACTAATTCGATAAAATTACCTATCTAAATTTCAATTCATTTCTAATATATCTCCATAATTATTTACTAAAAATATTTACGAACTCGATTTACGAAAATAGGGTCCCAAAACTGCATTTTTCGACACTACTGACTTTCGGGTCGTTACACCTATGGACTACCTATGAGTTCTCCGACTCACGAACATTCCAACATAAGGGTTTCATTGTTCCCAACCGACCCGCACTGCGGAGCTTGCCAATATATTGTCTTCTAGCCTATTCCCAAAATCTGAAGTAGTAGAAACTGTTGGGACACTTTGCCTAGTATGAAGCCTTTTTTTACCATCCGCCTCTCCTATTGGATTTTCCTCAGAACCCATATCCATCAAATCTATAATTGCCTCCATCCACTTTTTTTCCCTTTCCAACTCCATTACCTGTTATCCTTGAAATCCCTTTTAAATTTACTCCTAAATTTATGCTTATCTCATGTAACAGATGAAATTTTCAAAAATCCTCTAAAAATATTTCCCTACCTAAATCGAATCCCGCCTAATTAGGAGTCTTATCATCCCTTTCCTTCCGTGATATGTGTTAAAAATAACATATTTTAGTCTCATTCTTACTGTGCTTTTGGGTGATTATTCGATATTAATGGTGAATTTTATGCTTCTAATCCTTTAAATTCATGTTTTTGTACTTAGGAGAGCATTTGGGAGCAAAAGGAGTGAAAAACGGGCGAAAATCGAAAAATCATAGC
Source organism: Gossypium sturtianum (assembly GCA_025698515.1). Lineage (NCBI taxonomy): Eukaryota > Viridiplantae > Streptophyta > Magnoliopsida > Malvales > Malvaceae > Gossypium > Gossypium sturtianum. Next base: position 136,542,246 of record CM046948.1, on the reverse strand, counting down.
AAGTTACAAGAGCCACATGGGCTGGACCATTCCACACAGCCTGGACACATGACCGTGTGAGCCACACGGGTTGCCATACGGCCATGTAACAGGCCGTGTCGATTTCGCGAATTGCACTCAAAACAGCGGAAAAACGCGATTTTTAGGGTTTTTCAGGCATTTTAAGACCTATATATGACAAAAATAAGAAGATAGGAGGGAGCCGTCATAGAATATTCAAGAAAACAACTCGAAAAACACCATTGAAGCCAATTCTGAAGCAGATTTCCATTAAGATTGAAGACTCCAGTTGATTTCTCAAAAGATTATAATAAGTTTTTTTATTTCTTTCGGGCATACTGTCTCCAGGATGATTTTATTTGCAAGCATGAATTAATTTTCTAAATACCTAGGGAGATGAACCTTATGATAGATTCTGTCTTTTGATTTTTATTTTACACAATAAATAGTTAGATCTTGTTCTCAATTATGTGTGATTAATTCTTAGTTTAATATTTCTAGACTATTGATCCATGTTTGATATGCTTAAATCAGAGGAGGAATAAACCCTGTTTAAGAGTAGATCTAGTGTACTTGAGTGGAGTTGCATGCAATCCTAGAAATAGGACGATATAAATCTACTAGATTAGAGTCATATCTAATAAGGGAATCCATAGATCGAGTTAATGCAATAGTAGGGGTTTTAATTATAAAGAAATTTCAATTAATCAACCTAGAGTCAGTTGCTCTTATTCTTGAAGAGAGATATTAGCATAATTTAGGGATTTCTACAGATCAAGATACTAAGTGAAGAAATTGCGTAATTAAGATTGATAGTGACAGATGAAATCTAGATGGGTTATTTCCTGGGTATTGTTTTGCTTCTTGGTTGTTAACCGATTATTTTTCTGATTTGTTCTTTGTCACGTTTTTAGTTAATTAATTTAGTTAATTTTAGTTTTCAATTAATCACTCGAATTTATCGGTTAAATAATAGAAAGACGATAATTACTAGTACTTTTAGTCTTAGTGGAAACGATATCTTTGCTCACCGTAACTATACTATTAATTGGTAGATGCACTTGCCTTAGTCAGATTTTTAGTTGGTTTCGTGGGCATCATCCCACAACCAAAAACTCACCACTAGCATCAACCTTCGCTAGTTGGCTCTCAAAGAAACATCCCATTCCTTAACTAGCTCATTATTCCCCTGAACAATTTTGATCGAATAGAAACTATCCCCATGCCCTAATCGACCACACAAAAAACATAATAGTAAATGTCTTTCATACTAGAATTTATCATAAACACATATTATAACTCTGAGTCGCCTCTTCACCGCCCCCATCAAACTACCACGCCTCATCCTCCATTCCCCCAATTGTGAGATTTGCCAACTCCTCTTCTATATCCACAACGACACTGCTAGAATCACACTCCCACAATCATCAATCCAGAAAACAATGAAAACAGAAACTACCAAACAAAAAAATAAATTAATAAAATAGAACAACGTGCCACAAGAACAAATAAAAAAAACGTGCCACAAGAATAGATTTTATCCGAAAGCAACTTTATATTTTTTACACAATCACATTTTTTAAACTACCTAAATTTAGATGAAAAATAATAACAAAAATTGGAGGGTTTTTTTTTCAAAATCATCCTTTAGAAGTTCATTTTACTTTGTGGTTATTTAGATAATCCATTTGTAATAGTTTGATACTTGTGATCACTTATATTTGTATTTTACTTGTTACACTTTAAAAATAATATAATAATATTTTAGTAAAAAAAAAGCCTCTCTTTTCAATTGAAAAACTTATAATAAATTAATAAATAATCTGAAATATGTTATATATGGTAATAATTTTTGTAGTATTCATTAAAGAAAACGAAATTTGCTTTCATTGGAGTATATCTCTTTTCTGATTCAGGTAGTAAAAACAGGGTGATAACTAGTACAAATTAGTGAATGAAAGTGAAAGATGAAAAGGACCAAACAATACGCACTTCATTGGTATCTAATTGGCCACTGCCTCAGCATTAACCCCCCTTAAAAACCCAACCCCTTTGCAGTTTAAAAACATCATCAAACTTCAAACAAAAAAAAGAAAAAAGAAAAAGTTACCCCCACAATCAAACCTGCAACAGCCTGGCACCCCCACCCGCACGCGCGGCACTCCCTCCTGCTTTCACTTTTTCCTCAGTTACATCAACAGCAAGTACACACACAATTGTCTCTTTTTCTTTGCTTTTTTCACAGTTCAAATATATATATATATATACTGGTAATAAACAGAACAGTCCAGTTCACATTGAGGAATTTTCTTCTATTTCTAGACCCATTTCTCTCTCTCTCTCTTTCACATGATCTACTTGCATTCTCTACTTAATTGTGTCTTTGCAGCTTTTGACACTTTCTAAGTAGACATTAAAGCCTTAAATTACCCCCTTACTGTCCTTTTCTTTTGTGTCCCTTCTTTAATCTCAAAATTCCCTTGTCTTTCCCCTGTATAAATCTCTGTTTCCCCTGTTTTTGTTTTGTGTGTGTATGCAAAACAAAGAAAAAAAAAAACACCATGTATAGAAGAGAGAGCTCCGTGATAGATACTACGGTTCCTCAAAGAAGAAGAACCCCTTCTTTCTCTTCAACTCTTTTGGATGCAATTTATCGTTCCATCGATGAATCAAACGAGCCGACATTGTGCCATTACAGGGAAAACAAAACAACTAAGAAGCAGAGAAGTGGTTCCAGTCTTCGACGGGCTATTATGATTGAGGATTGGGTTGAAAAGCAGAGCAGTCAAGACTCAGCTTCGCATTTCAACTCCACTTCGACCTCCTCCGATTCTAGCAATGGCGCTATCTTCTCATCTTCCGAAGCCGAGTCGAGTTACAAACAGAAATCGAGAAGATCGAAACCGGACAAGAAGGACAATCAAGAGAAGGCCAAGAGAGAAGGAGGTGGTGGTGGGTTCAACAAAACAAAGCTGAAAGCATTGAAAATCTATGGTGAATTGAAGAAAGTGAAGCAACCCATTTCCCCTGGTGGTCGTATCACTAACTTCATAAACTCCATTTTCAATGCTAATGCCAAGAAAGTGAAGATGTGCTCTAATGGAGTTTCAGAGGATGTAAATTTCCTACGAAAATCAAAATCTTCAGCTTCATCACCCACTTCATTTTCCAGGTCTTGCTTGAGCAAAACACCTTCTTCAAGAGGTAATAACAATAACAAGTACAGCAATGGCAATAAAAGGTCAGTTAAATTTTGTCCAGTTACTGTCATTTTGAATGAAGATTCGAGTCCTTGTGGCCATAAAAATATATACAGCGGTGATCCCAGATTAATGTCCACCTCAACTGTTCAAAAGACTGTTAAAGAATCTGCAGGTAGCACCAGTAAAGCAAGTGATTATGTAAGGAGCTATCAAAGAAGAGGTATCGGGAAACTGGATTTGAGAGGCTTTATTGAAGATTATGATGATGAAGAAGATGACGACGACGATGATGGACTGAGTTGTTCGAGTTCGGATCTTTTCGAGTTGGATCATCTCATTGGAATTGGAAGGTATAGAGAGGAGCTGCCAGTGTATGAAACTACTAGACTGAAAACTAATCAAGCCATTGGTAATGGCTTCATAGTGTAACCTCATTTCTCTCTCTCTCTCTCTCTTTTCATCTTTCAAATTGTAATTATTGGCTTTGGGGGTTTCCAAATTGAAAATTCAAGTTATTTGAGTGACTATGATTCTCTATACCTTTGCTAAGCTTTGAAAATGGAAAAGAAAAAATCACTAAGATGTTGAAAATTACTAAAGCTTTAGAACAGTGGAGATCAATGTTATTCTTCACACAGTGATGAGTGAACCGTTAAAGCAATACAGAAAGTCGAAATAACAAAGAAAAAAAGTGAAAAAGGAAAGAAAAGCAGACACAAATCTTCACCCCACGAGAGAAGGGAGAAAGTGAAAACTCTTTGCTTTATTTTAGCACATGGCCTCAACATCCCAACATAAATTAGTTCCCCCTTTAGGTCACAAAATTAAAAATAAAAAAAAAAATTCCATCATTAAAATCATTTTCCCCATTTCTTCACATATATGATGAATTTCGATATTCGAAATTCAGATTGATCGGTAAAAGTATTTTACAGGTCCTTGTGTTATAATGCAGAGTGTATGTTAGTCTCTATACAAAAACTTTGGATTGGCATTTATTTTAATATAAAGAGTAGAGTCGACTATCACATCAATGCTTAGATTTTGTTGGACAGATCCATGGCTATGACGTTGGAAATGGACCTTTGAATTTCTAAAACAGTCGACAAAAGAGACAGCTGATGCTTGACAGTTTTGCCAAAGCCAATTGTTGGAGTTGCCTAAATTCTGTCTGTCTTGACCTTGACCTTGTACTTGTACCATCAATTCATCATCATAAAACAGAGTGGAATCTCAAGGATTTTCTTTAAGAGTTGTTCTTAGGGATATCATTTCTTGATTAGGTGTGATTGGACCAACAACAGCTTAGATAAGATTACCATTTTCGTTGTAGTTTTACCCTAGCATAAATAAGCTACATTTTGTACTCACAACACATACAGATTGATGTAAAACAAAGGGTTTCTGCAGTTTGATGTATTATATGGTGTGAATCATGCTTCAAACAGAAGAAAATTGCAATCTATGATTGAATGCTAATTGTTTGCAGACAAGTAGGGTGGCATAGGGAATCTCAGAAGTCAAAATATAGCAGGATCAGACATGATATCCAAAAAAATCCAAACTAACTTTTGCAGTAGAGGAAAGAAATTTTTTCTAAAAGAAAAGTTAAAAAAGTTTTGTGAGCTCCTTTGGGGGATGAAATGGGACAGTAGAGACTGGCCACCGTAGTTGACTTTCTTACTAATTCTATCAATTACTGCCATACCAAAAGAAGAGAAAGAAAAAAATTGGAGAAAACCCAGAAAGTAAACAAAACAAAAAAAAGGTCTAGTTTCCACTTGAGAATGGTGGGAAGATATTTATTTAAGACCAACACATGTCATCCTCAAGATGAGTTTCAAAATGGGCTTGCTTTAAAATGAAGATAAAAGAGATTAAACATAAATCTCTTTCAACAATGTCATGTCTTAGCTATATGGTTCATTACACATTTGATCTTTTAAACTCCAAAATAATTGGCAAACTACTGTTGTAGATATCGAAGAAACAGGAATGTTATGGATGCTTATTTTTTGTAGTAAGAGAAAAAAAAAAACAAATACCAATAATTAAGGAATAAAAATTAAGCTCCAGAAAATACAAGAAAACTCAATAATAGAGAGGAAAGAAAATCCATAATATAGATAATTTGCCAGTAAGTATAAGTGGAGCATGTTTCTCAACAACCAAACACAAATTTGTGGTACGTAACATAGTAGGTTACTTCCATGCTATTGTAGCAAATGCATGTGAAGCAAGCAAAGCAATGCCATAGCCATTACCCCAATTGGTTCCAAAGGATAATAAGTAGTAGTGCTGTTAGTTAAGCCAAGGACCACTGCCCAGCTATGTTAAACTTCATTCACCCTCCAATGCCTCTGCTTTTGTCTTAATAGATCCATGCATTTTTGGTCACTGACGTCTCCTATTGCTGGTTACTATTCTAGATATGGATGGCTATCCTTTGACCATTACTACAATCCAAATACAAATTTCGTTATATTTGTATGATATTGACACGTTAATAAATTTTGTTATTTGGCTTATCACGTGTTGGTATATGATCTATACTATATTTGGGTTATTTTCTTGTATTGCACGTCTAAAATTGTTACGTTTTGTTGATATAAAGAGATTAAAATGATTGGAATGTGGTTGCCAAGATAAGATTGGAAAGAGGATAAGCGTGGGAGAGAGTTGAGGATTTAATTATGGGTGAAGGTGTTTGTCTTTCTTTGAGTTCAAAAGTCTTAAAGGGGATTCTCTCTTATGGTGCCACTTGCTTTTCTTTTATCGGTTTCAAACTCCTTGTAAGTTAATTAGTTTATTGATGTATTGTCATCATAGTAACTTATCTTCAATGTTTTAATTGTAATGTCTAGAAGATGAATATACGTAATATATAGAGAGTATTAGAGTTCATGAATTAGTTAAGTAGTTACAGTATAGGTACTCTAGTAATTCTGCTAATAACAACTTTGCAGTTGAGTTGTTATATAACAGTTAAGAACTCACGTGTATAAATGTAAGTTCATTCACAAATATGAAAAACAAGAATGAATTTCAGTTTGCTTAATATCTTCTTTACCTTTCTTTAGTTTACAAATCTTTTCATGGTATCATTCGCCTAAGTCCTAGGCATCATCTTCCGCTGCATACTATGGCAAATTCTGAAGAATCTGCCACTGCTCCTCATGATCCACAGCCTGTTCCTTCGGTTCCACTTCCAGCACCATCGTTCAATGTTGATTTTGGCAAATCTCGCTTAATCCACAGTTTCCCTCGACATGATACACTTAAGCTCGATGAGAGCAATTTCATTCAATGGCAACAGCATGTAAAACTGATTATTGATGGGTACGAGCTTACCGAATTTGTGAATGGAACACTGCCGATTCCGTCGTGTTTTGTACCTGATCAAGAAGGAAAGTTAGTTCTCAACTCTGAGTTTTCTTTGTTTCATCAACAAGATAAATTACTGGCGTCGTGGTTGTTATCCATGATTAGTAGTCCGTTATTATCATGTTTTACAGGCATCACTATCGCAAATGATGTTTGGAGCACTGCACATCGTCTCTTCGCCGCTGTTATTGGAGCAAAAGTGTCCAGAATCAAACATGAGTTGCATTCAATTAAAAAAGGTACTATGACAGTTAAAGAATATATTGCTAAAATATAGAATGTTTGTGCGTTACTTGAGGCTTCAGGGCACCAGATCTTGAATTCTAAAAAAGTCGAGGTAGTCCTCGTGGGGCTTTCGTCGGAGTTTGACTCGGTGGTTACATTCGCATCGTTCTCGTCTGAACCTCTACCCATGAGGAGGTTAGTTGACATTCTTCTAGAGTATGAAAATAGACAGCAAAAGATGGTGCTAGAATCCCCGTTTCAGGCAAATTTGGTTGGGTCTATGACTTCGGATCCTCCATTTTACGGGTCGACGATGGACATGAGCCGTGGTCGTGCGGTTTCTGGTAGCCATGGACAGAACAACTGAGGGCGTGTGCAGTGCCAGATATGTGGCTGTTTCGGGCATCTGGCACAACGATGCTATTATAGGTTCGATCGTAGTTATGGTGATCCACCGCCGCCGGCGCTTTCATGAGAGCCTCATGTTTGGCCGAGTTATGTTGCACCACTGCCTGGACATGGCGTAATGACCCGATAGTCACGGGTGCCGAAAAATGTATTTCTGAGACACTGTTTTCGTAAATTAGACTCGTAAATATTTATTAGAAATATTTACGAAGTTAGTTGTACGATTAATTAGGTTTTGGTTAAGAGAACTTGCTTGAATTAAGAGTAATTAGGTATAAGAACTAAATTGCATAAAGGGTGAAAGTTGAATTATACATTAAAGAAAAACTAAAAGGACCGAAGAAACAATTATGTCATTGCCTTTAAATAAGGCGGCATAAGGATGAAAATATTATAAAATTTTAAGTTAAAATATATATTATAATATATTTACCTTAAGTGTAATATCCCAAACCCAGCCCATACGTTATGACCGAATCAGACATGTCGCATGAGAAAAACATGTTAAATCCTTTTTATTCGAACTAAAATAGGTATTATTTTATAATCAAGAAAATAAGTTTGATTTGAAATATTTGATAAAGTACTACTAACCTCGAAGGTTGATTGATAATTCGATAATTTGAACTAAAGATCTTATAAACTATGACTTTTGAAAATATTATTGATAATTTGAGAGAAAAATTTCCAAGTTAAAATATTTGTAAAAGTTTGTTATGAAATCCATTTGTTAATCTATCTTGGAAAATCTTTATTTAAGTTTTTAGTAAAATTCTCATTTAAAACAATTTAAGCAAGATAATAAGTTCGTCAAACATAAAGCAAAAATAAAATATTCCAAAGGCCTTATTACAACATAAAAACCCAAAATAGTAAAAGTACTAAAGTGAACGGAAATAGAAATCTAAAGTTCAATAAAAATCATTTCTAAAGTATGGCCTCCACCGAGTCATCCATGGCCCAAGTCCACTTTACTGAGCATTACCTACAAGGGTTAAAGAAAAATGGGTGAGTTACTAGAACTCAGTGTATAATCCCCTTACCGTTGTCCACTGGGCTTGAACCCGTATAGCAATATCTTGGGCCTAAACCCATTTACATAACAATGTATAAATGAAATAAATATATATATGCAACCCAACCCATCCTAGTAATCCTTCCGCTACACACCACCCGTACCATTCCATCACACCTGTGGGGATCAAGTCAACCCACCCTGCCAAACACACCAATTGCAGGCAAGTTGCCATTTATAATATATTCTGATTGTGGCCCAGCCACCGGAATCATAGTGAAACATAATAACAAACATTTTTGTGGCAATGCCACCGGGCTACACTTCTCTTCAACATTTATCCTATCCCATGCAAAATTATGAAATGCAACATACATAATAAAGCATAATATTTACAAATATAAACAACAATCATTAATCCAGAGATTTGTTACGATAAATCGGCCAATTATAGAACTTTGCAATTCGGCCCATAGAGGCATTTTCGTAATTCGGCCCATAGGGGTACTTTCGTCAATTTTACAAATAATCCCCGATTTGACAAATCTTAGTATTTACGATGTTTAGGCAAAATACTCGATTCATACCATTTTACCGATTTTAAGTTTTTAGGCAGCAATGATCGATATTTCTAATATGATGCTAAATCACAGATTTACGGAATTTCGGTGTGAGATTACACACCATTTCAAACATGTATTCGGAAGGGTACGGGATTACACACCTGATTACGGTAAGTATTAAACTCTCTTATCGTCGGCACCTATGACAACATAGTACTCGATTAATCTAATGAACGAGATTTTTATTAAATCTAAATCTAAACCAAGCGATCTATTGAAACGCTTACTCTCGATATCGTGAATGACCACGATTTGTCTATTCTCACCGAATGATGGTCCGCAACCCGGTGGGAAATCTCGAACCGCCGAAACCGCTCTACGCGTGAAATTAGGAGTAGGAGTAGCAAATCCACTCCTTTTTTGTTCTCCAATCGCTTTTCCTTTCAACACGGTTCCACTTGCCTCCATTGAAAAACGTCTTAATCAAAATGATATTACAATGATATATATATATCGATTGTCTAAGGAAAAGGGTTCGGCTTACCACTATTTCCGTAGAATCAACAAGCGAATATCCACGATTGATATAGTCCCTTGACAATAATAGATCCACTTCTACCGTTTGGGCGCAAGATTAGAAATGATTCGGCTAAGATGTGGTGTTCGGCCAATCCACTAGAATACTACAAATAGAAGAGTATCAAAATATGAGAGAGTGTGGGAAAACACCATTTTGGTTTAGAAACAAGATGAAACAACCGAATGATGGGGAATACTCATTCGGCTAGGGAGAATAGAGAATGAAAAGATTAGAATAACGTCGCTTACCTGATTTTATCAAGAAAGAAATGTCCAACTTGTAAAATAGAGAAGAGAAGATGATCAAAATTCGGCTATGAAAATATGGATTAAAGAAGAAGGAAGAAAGGTTGAAGAATTTTGTGAAAAGAAATGAAAAGATGGAGAAAGGGAGCTTAATAGTTTCGGCTAAACAAGAGAGAAAGATGAGCAATTGTGCTAGAGTGATTCGGCCATTCAAAAGAAAATGAGTAAGATTGGTTTGAGGATTATGGTAAAACAAAGGAAAAGATGAATAAATGGCCTAGGAGTTTCGCCGAACACAGAAAAATGGTGTACAATAGTAGCTTTAGAGTTTCGGCAAAGGAAAAAGAAGAAATTGGAAGAGAGCAACCAAATATGCTAGAAAGGAACAAGCATTTCACACAAAATTGCAAAATGCCAAAAGGAAATTCGGCTACCAAGCTTTTCCCTCCCCAAAACCATGCATACCTTACCAATAGGATCAAAAATTGACCAAAACACTTTCCAAAACATTCTCCCCAAAACCGGCCAACATATCCCCTTTCTTGCTCCTTTCATTTACTCCTTTCCTTACACTCCCCCTTACCATATTTCCTTAGCCATCTTTCCAAAATTAAAAGTCTCCCTTACCATAAATACATCCATGGCCGACACTTGGGATAGGAGTACAAAAATAAATCCAAAATTTGCAAAAGATGGGATTTGAACCCCTTCCCTCCATGCTCTCCACTTGATGCCATAATCTCCTTGCCATATGCTCATTTATGCTAGCAAAATATGCACTTATTTCCTTAAGCCTTGATGCCATTTACCTTCTCTCCTTAAAGTGCTTAAACACAAAAATTTTGCTAAGGCCCAATTCAACCCCGAACCTTCTTAGGACCCCTAAACATACACAATTAATATTTTTAACTAACCTATCGCATGGAATAATGCAACACATAAAATTCTGAATTTCAGGATGTTACAATTCTACCCCCTTAAAGAAATTTCGGCCTCGAAATTTTACCTGATTAAAAGAGATAAGGATATTGCTGCCAAATCGCGTCCTCTGGCTCCCATGTAGCTTCCTCTGATCCGTGATTACGCCATAATACTTTGACTAACGGAATCGACTTCCTTCTTAGCACCTTAATATCCCGATCTAAAATCTATACTGGCTCCTCTTCAAAAGACAAGTCAGGTCTTAACTCAACTTCCTCCACTGGTACGACATGAGACGGATCTGAACGATAACGCCTTAACATAGAGACATGGAATACACTATGTATCTGACTTAGCTCCGGAGGTAACTCAAGCTGATAAGCCACTGGCCCAACACGTTTTAGTACACGGTATGGTCCGATAAACCTAGGGCTCAACTTGCCCTTCCGTCCAAATCTAAAGATCTTCTTCCAAGGTGAGACCTTCAGAAAGACCCGATCTCCCACTGCAAACTCTATATCCTTACGCTTCAGATCCGCGTACGATTTTTGTCTATCCGAAGCTTCTTTTAATCGTGCCCGAATTACCTTAACTTTTTCCTCCGTCTCCGAGATCAACTCAGGACCCAACAACTGTCGTTCCCCCAGCTCAGTCCAGCAAGTAGGAGTACGACACCTACGACCATACAACGCCTCGTAGGGTGCCATTTGGATGCTTTGGATTGATAGTCATTGTTTGTATGCAAACTCTCGCCAATGGTAGGAAATCCTCCCAACTACCCCGAAGTCGATCACACGACCTCTTAACATATCTTCTAGAATCGGATCACTCTCTCCGACCGACCATCCAATCATGCGGATGAAATGCCATACTGAAATTTAACCTTGTACCCAAAGCTTCATGTAAAGCCTTCCAAAACCGTGATGTAAACCTAGGGTCCCTGTCTGATATAATAGACACTGGTACCCCATTTAACCTCATGATCTCTGCTACATACAACTTGGCCAACTTCTGCAATGAATAATCCGTACGAATAGGTAGGAAATGAGCAGTATTCGTCAACCGATCCACTATTACCCAAACGGAATCTTTCTTAGTAGGCATTAAGGGTAACCCACTAACAAAGTCTATCGTTATCTTTTCCCATTTCCATAATGGAATTTTCACCGGTTGCAGCAACTCCGATGACAGTTGATGTTCCGCCTTCACCTGCTGACATGTTAAGCACTTACTCACGAAATCAGTAACCTCCCGCTTCAACCCTGGCCACCAGTATTGCTCACGGAGGTCTTGGTACATCTTATTTCTCCCGGGGTGCATAGCATATGGGCTACTATGCGCCTCATGCAGAATCATTTGCCTCAATTCTGAATCTTTGGGCATACAAACTCTTCCGCGGAAACACAATACTCCATCACTATTCAATCCAAAATCCCCTATCTCACCACCTTCCACTTGCTGAAGTCGAGAACCCAACGCTTCATCTATCAACTGCTTTTCCTTAATTTGGTTTACCCATGCAGGCTTCACCTGAAATTCTGCTAACAGGCTACCATCTTCATAAAGACTGAGATGAGCGAACATCGCTCTCAAATCCGATATCACCTTTTGACTCAACGCATCTGCCACTACGTTAGCCTTTCCGGGATGATACTCGATTGAGAAGTCATAATCCTTCAATAATTCTATCCACCTCCGTTGTCTTAAATTCAACTCCTTTTGGGTAAGGAGGTACTTCAGACTCTTATGATTCGTGTAGATAATCGACTTCTCACCGTACAGATAGTGTCTCCAAATCTTCAGAGCTAACACCACTGCAGCTAACTCCAAGTCATGAGTGGGATAGTTCACCTCATGCGGCCTTAATTGACAAGATGCATAAGCCACCACTTTTCCCCCTTGCATCAACACACATCCCAAGCCCGTGTGTGACGCATCACAATAAACAATAAACTCCTTACCAGCCTCAGGTTGAATCAATATTGGTGCTTCTGTCAGAATCTTCTTTAATTTCTCAAAGCTCTCTTGCTGCTTATCTGACCACACAAACGGTACTCCCTTACGCAACAACTTAGTTAGGGGTGCAGCAATCAACGAAAACCCCTCAACGAAACGCCTATAATACCCAGCCAAACCTAGAAAACTTCGGATTTCAGCCACTGACTTCGGTGGTTTCCAGTCCAAAACAGCCTCTACCTTCCGGGGATCAACTCTAATTCCTTCGGCAGACACAACATGCCCCAAAAAGGTCACTTCCCTCAGCCAAAATTTACACTTACTGAATTTGGCATACAATAGCTTCTCTCTCAAAATCTGCAATACAACCCGTAGATGCGAATCATGCTCTTCTTTAGTCTTTGAGTACACCAAGATGTCATCTATGAACACCACCACAAACCGATCTAGATAGGGTTGGAAGACCCGATTCATCATGTCCATAAATGCAGCTGGTGCATTTGTCAACCCAAACGGCATCACTAAGAACTCGTAATGTCCATAATGAGTTCAGAACACAGTCTTGTGAATATCCGCCTCATTGACCTTAAGCTGGTGATATCCCGATCTCAAGTCTATCTTCGAGAAAATCGAAGCTCCTCGCAGTTGATCGAACAGGTCATCGATCCTCGATAACGGATACTTGTTCTTGATCGTCAACTTATTCAATTGCCTATAATCGATGCACATACGCATCGACCCATCCTTTTTCTTTACGAACAAAACCGGCGCTCCCCACGGTGACACACTTGGTCGAATAAATCCTCGATCCAACAACTTCTGAATCTGAGCTTTAAGCTCCGCTAACTCCTTCGGCGCCATTCTATAAGGAGCAATGGACACTGGAGCCGTTCCTGGCAACAGCTCAATGTTAAACTCTACCTCCCGATCCGGAGGCAATCCTGGGAGCTCCTCGGGAAAGATGTCCAAAAACTCTTTCACCGTTCTAACATTATCTACCGACGACTCTTTGGCATCCAAAGCACTGATGAAGGCTAAGAACGCTCCACACCCCTTACGCACCAACTTTTCTGCCTTTAAAGCAGATACCACATTAGACAGATAGTTTCTTCTTTCGCCTATCATCATCACTTCCTCATCCTCCGAAGTTCTTAGTATCATCTCGCTGCAAAGACGGTCAAGTTCGCACGGTGTTTAACCAGCCACTCCATGCCCAAAATAAGGTCGAATTCACCGAATGGCAGTTCCATCAAATCCGCCAGAAATATTTCCCCCTGAACTTCTAAGGGCACATCCCTAAATAACTTATTTACTACCACCGATCGCCCTAAAGGGCTAATCACGATTGTTTCTCTGGCGCATAATCTCGGATCTAATGTTCAAGATTCCGAAAACAAAGACAAGTAACATACGAATGGGTGGATCCAATATCTATCAAAGCGATGCGGTACATCATCATGAAAAAAACGTCGGTTATGACATCAGGTGCATCACCATCCTCTCAACGTCTGACCGCGTAAACCAAACCTGGCTGTCTCGCCTCCGTGTTACCCCTATTACCGGTACCTCTACCCGGTGCACCCTGACCTCGTCCTACGGCATTACCACCTCGACCTGACCCACGGTCTCTCGACGACTGCTGAGCGCCTCTAGCTGACTGCGCATCATTGTTACGAATAACCTGAGTCTGAGCAGGCTGTCGAGTGCAATTTCTAAGTCGATGGTCCTTGGAACCACATTTGAAACAACCACCGGTTCTCTTCAAGCATTTACCCGAGTGAAGTTTTCCACAATCCACACATGGTTGTAACTGATTAGTAGCAACTTGTACTCTCGCTCGAGCTGGCTCCTCATTCCTAGGCCTCTTCTAAAAGCCTCTAGCAGGACTTGAGTACCCAGAGTCTCTCTTGCTCCTGCCCCTATCCTTGTCTCGGTTTTGCCACTCCGAGTGTTTAACCTCTTCAGCTATCTTGGCTTTCTCCACCAGTGTGGCAAAGTTCCTCTCCTTCTGTGGGGCTATCAGCACCCGCAACTCATCACGCAACCCGTCCTCAAAACGCACACAGCATTCGTAATCAGTCGGTACTATTCCTCGGGCATACCGACTCAGACGCAGAAATTCCGCCTCGTACGCTGCCACAGATTTACCTCCTTAGACCAGATTCAGGAATTCCTTCCTTCTAGCATCCACATAGCTAACTGGTCGCTGTAAATCAGAGTTTTAAAATTTATAAAAGAATGATCGAACCTGGAAACTAACTCTGACAACGATTAAAGGTAAGTGTACCTATCGAACAGTAGTATAGTTTAGGCAAGACCAGATTATCGAACCTAAAGGAACTAAAAGTACTAATACTCACCGTCTTTTTATTATTTAGCCTTGATATGAAGTGATGATTGTTAAACTAAAACTAATCTACTTACTAAGCTAAGACGCAAAGACAAAAAGAATGAATTCGGAAAATAACTTTTGGGAAAACTCAGTTGACTCAAACGATACCCTTAGGAAAAATCCACCTAGACTTCACTTGTTATCTAACTTTGAACCATATGACTTATTTACTTAGTTTGATCCGTGAGACTCCCTAACGTATATTAAACCCTCTCTTGAGGCGAATAACGTCTAACCCTAGGTTAATTAGTGGAACTCTCGTTCGCTTATAATAACCCCCTAGAATAGCAGTAAATCAATCTGTGGACTCCCATATTAGGTTTCACCCTAATTCGACAAAATCTCGTCACCCTATCTCTAGGCGTACGATCAACTCTGCTTAATTATGTTGGATCTACTCTTAGGCAGGGTTTATTCCTCCTCCACCTAAGCACATTAGATTTGGATTAAGTTCACATAATTAAGAACAAACTAAGTTATTATCATATAATTCAAAAATCAAATAACAAGATTCCTCATAGGTTTTATCCCCTTCAGGTATCCGAAGGTTTAGTTCATAACAATAAAAGAAAACATCTCAAGAGAAAAGATAAAACAAAATATAAGAAATTCCTAAAACCCCCTGAAGGAATTGAAGAGGAGATCCTCCGTCTTGAGTAGAATTCTGGCTTCTTGAGATGGATCAACTGGCTATCTTCGAGTGATCCCCACGAATCTGACCTTCTCGGCTTGGCTTCTTGGCCTAGCTATCCGCCCCCCTTTCAGTTGGTACCTAGGGTGTATTTATAGGCTTTTGAAACACGTTTCTTTCTCCCTAAGTATCCTTTCCCGAATGAAATTGCTCTTCTCCACGGCAGAGGCACGGCCATGGCACACGCCCGTGTAAATCGTGGCCAGGCCATGTTCGACATTGTTGAATGAGGCACGGCCATGTAAGTCGTGGTAAGGCCGTGTTCTAGTAGGAATGGTGGCACGACCGTGTGGTTTGAAGTCCAGGCTGTGCTGATTTCGTGGCTTGGCCCAATTTGGTCCGTTTTAAGCCCGTTTCTCATTCTTTTCGTCATCGGGTGCTTTCCTGAGTGTAAGACATGAAAAGAAAGGATTAAGAGCACCTTTTTACATAAATTGGGGCTTAAATCATCCAAAAGCATACTAAATGTGGGCTTAGAATATGTTACTTTTACGGTTTATCAAATACCCCCACACTTAAGCTTTTGCTTGTCCTCAAGCAAAATTCTCAACTTACAATTAAAATGAACTTTCCTCAATTCATAATAGTCATTGATAGTGTCTCATCATAATTCATAGATAATTTATACATGGATAATTCAATTCAAAGTGTCCTAAAAATTCAAACAGTATAAGTCATAGATTTTGTAGCTCGAAAACATAGGCGTCTCCCCTTGTCTAGATAATTACCTTTGATTTAAAATCGACAAGGATTTACATCCTTACAAAAGATTCACTCAAATCACTCAAAGTGTTTAAGGTTCACAATTAGGCACTCAAAGGTCGAACATGAAGAGTTAATCCCATAGGCTTGCATGAAAATCAAATCTTCACCACTGAAATATGAGATGAAAACACAAATTAAAAGGTCTTTGTTAGGGTTGTAACGGGGCTATGTTTAAGGTGTGGAGTAAGGCTGAATTAGAGGGTTAGAATCGAGATTGAATTGACAAATTACCTAACTAAGAACTAATGAACTAATAATAATTACATCAATTGAAAACTAATAGTACTTAATAATACGAGCTTCTTCTTCGATATTTGGAATTTATGTATAAGCTCATTTATTCACCTAACTAATAATGAATAATAGATATACTTCGTTCCTTTTTTTTTTGTAAGAACAATCATAAATACATAATTACTGAAATAAAAACATAGTTAGGCTATTAATCAAATCAAATCTCGATATAAGGGTAGTCAAAGGAATGGTGATAACAAAAACAAAGGGGTTCTGGGTTAATATTAGTGGTTATGTCAATAAATAGGGTAGTTAAGATTAAAAGGGGTTCACTAGGGGTTAATTTGTGAAGGTAGGCTTTTAGTGGAGTAAGTGGGTTAAAACCTAGGTGCCTTCATCATCTCTGTATATCAAATCATAGGTGTGGTCTCGATATGTATAATCGATGCAAGTTCTAGAATAACAAATCAATGTTGACATACTCATAATCAATAAAGTGAGCAAGAAAAAGAATATATGCTCTATAAGGCTCAAAAACTCACAAAAATTATGGGTATTTTGATGTCAACCTCGTAAATTTCAAACTTTAAGATAATATTTAAACTCAGTTTGACAACCTAGTAAATTTTTAATTTCTGAAAAATAGACTTATCATGCTTGATTCTCTAGTATTCTTAGAATTTAATTATCAATGCACAATTATCAATGACTTAATCTAAAACATGTCAATAAAAATCATGAATCATCAGAAATTCCATCCTAATTAGTAATATGAGTAATTTACTTTCAAACAAGACTAAATTCAGGGATTTAAGTTAGGTTTCTTTTTAGGTTGTTCACCCCCCCACACTTGAGATGTACATTGCCCTCAATGTACAAAAATATATAATAACCTTGTAATAAAATCATCAGATATGGGGATAAATGAAAACTTTCTGAATTTTTGGATGATTCCTTGAGAGGAGATTGTGCCTTTGGTGGTGGTGATGGGCCGTCTGGGTGACGAACCTGCGCTAGATGAAGAAATTGGGAGGCTCGTGGAGAATTAGCCAGGGATTGTTAAGACATAATTAAAGTAAACTAAATATAAAATTAAGGACAAAGAAGATAAAGAGAAGGAAACTAAGAAGAAAACTAAAATTAAAAGAAAAGATGAATGGACTGGGAGGTCCTTATTATTGGGTGTGATTTCTAAGGCTGAGGTTATGGTGGTGGTGGTGGTGTGATTCCCAAGCAGCCTTTAGAACCTAAAATTAAGAAATTAAGATAAAATAAGCTAAATTAAGTAGAAGAGAAGTAAAGATAAGGAAAGTAAAGGAGAAGATAAAAATAAAAGAACAGGTGATTGGTCTCAAAGACCCTTAGCTTGTTGTTTGGATGAAGCTGCCGGCATGAACTCATGTGAATCGATCTCCTTTGAGGAGACTGTGATTGGCCTTTTACGCTTCCTTGCCATGGATGATATTGTTGTGGCTCAAGAGTCTAAGGATTTATTAGGAAAAAGGAAAAAGAAAGAGGAGAAAAAAGAAAGAAAGAAAGAAAGAAAGAAAAAAGAAATGAGAAGAAAGAAAGAAAGTGGGTTAAGAAGAAAGGAAAGAGAAGGGTATGGTGTTTAAATAAACTTTCGAGATCCGCGCTTCCACACGCCCTTGGGTTGAGTGTGTCGATTCACACGGCCGCCTCGCACGGCCGTGCTCTAGGGCGTGTTGATTCTCTACGCTCGTGTCTAGCCTGTGTTCGACAAGTCAGTATATTGGCACAGTTATCCGGCACGGACGTGTTTAGCCCGTGGTTGGCAAGTCAGTAGCCTCACACGGCCGTAAAGCACGGTCGTGCCACTTTGTCGGTGCCCGTGGGGTAGTAGTTGTGTCTGTGATTCTGAAAATCTGTTTTGCCCTGACATGTACCTTCTCTGCTCTGTTAGTTCAAAGCGTCGGAGTACCCACACGGCCACAGCCACGGTCATGTGTAAGGCCGTGTGGCCTAGTATTCTGCACTTGGTTAGTTGGTTGTTAGTTGCTAAAAAAGAAGATAAAAAGGAAAATTAAGATAAACTGAATATAAAAATATATATATACTAGTATTAGTGTTCGAGTTGCCTCCCGAGAAGCGCTTGTTTATAGTCTTAAGCTAGACTCTCTTCTTGTTTGCATCTTCCGGGTGGTTTGAGGAGTTAGAAGTCCTTCCTCATGTTATTTTCTGTATCCTCGTGAAAAAATTTAAGTAGATATGCGTTTATAGTAAAAGTACCAAAAGTAGGATTACTTACATCGACTGTTCCGTGTGGAAAAACACTGGTTACCCTAAAAGATATTTCTTTATTTGTGCCAGGGTCCAGATGAGATATTCGAGGATTTACCTGATCTAACATGGTGGTCCCCTATTTTGAAGTGATTTGTTGTTCCTATTAGCTCTTTTGGGGCTCCTTCGCTTTTATCTCGTGTGTGGTTCCTGTTCTTCGTCGTGTATCCCTAATTTCTCCTTGAAGTGTGTCTTCCACTCGTTTAGATCATCGAAGTGAATCCCTCGATCTTCATGAGTTATTTCTTTGTTGGCATGGGGTTTAGGATCGGGTTCAGTTGTATTCTTTGGTGGCGCTTCCTGAAAATAAGGGTTAACCGAATGGTTATTAGTAGAATTTACGTTCTCACCTTGATTAATCGATGTTCTAGCCGAGTCGCGAACCTTGATGGTGATTGTCTCATTACCTACACAAAGTATGAGTTCTCCTGCATCAATATCAATTTTAGTCCTGGCAGTCGCTAAAAAGGGTCTTCCTAAGATTAGGGGAATCGAATTATCCTCATCCATGTCTGAGACAATAAAGTCTACTGGGAAAACGAATCTGTCGATTTTCACAAGAACATCTTCAATAATTCCCCTAGGAATCCTAGTTTGTTTGGGTTTCCCTAGACCTAATTGTTTAAACAATTTATAAGGCATGACATTTATGCTTGCCCCTAAATCAGCTAACGCATTATCAACAGTTAGTCTACCAATTAAATATGGAATTGTAAAACTCCCTGGATCTTTTAGCTTTTGTGGTAGCCTATTTTAGAGAATTGCTGAGCACTTTGCATTAAGCTCAACATGTGACGACTCGTCTAACTTCCGTTTGTTTGTCAGAAGCTCTTTTAAAAATTTCCTAGAATCTGGCATCTGCGACAGAGCTTCAAGTAATGGTAAGTTAATATGTAATTTCTATAAGAGTTTAAGAAACTTACCAAACTGTTCTTCTGTGTCGTCTCTTCTTAATGCCTCAGGGTAAGGTACGCGAGGTTGGTACTCCTTGATTACCGGTTTTGGCTTGTCTTGTGTTACCTCAACTTTACCTTTTTCTACCTTGTTTCCTTGTGTTGGGTAGGTTCGTCTACTTCTTCACTTTCTTGAGTCTGTTATGGCTTGGATTTGCTCCTTTGGATTAACTTCAGGTATTACTCGGTAGACGCGCCTGCGGTCGTTCGGATAATAGCTTTGCAATTTCTCCGACCGATCGGGTAATTTCCCCGATTGCCTTTGTAAGTCCTCCAACTTGGTTCTCGATCTTTTTGATTGATGTTTGTTGGGTGTCGAGTGTTACCTTATTTTTTTGGAGACGGGCTTCTGTGGATGCTATGAATTTGTTCAACGTCTCTTCAAGACTCTCGCTTCTTTTCTTGTGGATAGGGCTGATTTTGGAAATATTGAGGAGGTTGTTGTCTTTGATTTCCTTGATTTCCTTGATTTCCTTGTCCTCCCCACGAAAAATTTGGGTGGTTCCTCTAACCTGGATTATTATTATTACTATATGGGTTATTATTAGATCTGAAATTGTTACCTATATAGTTCATCTGCTCAAACTCTCTCGTGCCTCTGGTTGGTAGGGTGGGTACTGGAGAATTCACCACGCTTCCACTTGCGTCGCATCGCATGACTGGATGTACTGCGAAGAACACAAACTATCAATCTTCTTATTCATCAATTCTACCTGATTTGATAGCATGGTTATCGCGTCGAGGTTGTAAACTCCTACTGTTTTGTTGGCCTTGTTCTTGTAACTTGCCATCGATAGTTATTCAAATGACATCTCTTCAATAAACTCGTAGGTCGCCTCGGAGTTCTATTATTCAGGGTTCCACCGTCGGCCGAATTAATTAATTACCTCGTTGAAGGATTCACACCGTTATAAAAAGTTTGGACTTGGAGCCATAAAGGTAAACCATGGTGCGGACACCTTCTCAAGAGATCCTTATATCTCTCCCATGCATCGTATAATGTCTCTAAATCCATCTGCACAAAAGAAGAGATATCATTATGTAATTTGGCCGTTTTGGCCGGTGGGAAATATTTTAATAAAAATTTTGGTCATTTGTTCCCATGTAGTGATTGACCCTCGTGGTAACGAGTTTAGCCAACTGTTTAGCTTTATTCTTTAATGAAAAGGAAATAACCAAGACGTATGGCATCATCGTAAACGCCATTTATTTTGAAGGTATCACGAACTCTAAAAAATTAGCTATATGAGCGTTTGGATCTTAAATCCCAGTAAACCATCAAATTGAACAAATGTTGAATCATTTGTATAGTGTTAGGCTTTAATTCAAAATTATTAGCAGCTATAGCGAGCCTAACAATACTAGATTCGCCTCTGTTAAATGAGGTTTAGCATAATCAAACATAGTACGAGGAGCATTATTTTCTCCCACATCTTGTGGTGGAAGATTATTTTCGTCCATCCTTCTTGATGGATTGGATCTGTCTTCTCGCTCTCCTTGGTAATTTAGGGCTCACCTAATTTCTCTGCGATTTCTTGAGCGGTAGCTTCAATATCACTGTCGTATTCTAAAGGTCCTCCCGGGTTCCTTTTAGTCATGAACTAGAGGTACCTGCTAGGAAAAGAAAGAAAGAAAGTTTAGCAAATTTAAAAATAAAAATAAAAATAAATTGCGAAAAATAAAAATAGAAATAATGGCTAAAGTAATAAAAAGAGAGTTTTCTTAATATTTTAGTTCCCCGGCAACGGCGCCAAAAACTTGATCGTTGTAAATCAGAGTTTTGAAATTTATAAAAGAATGATCGAACCTGGAAACTAACTCTGACAACGATTAAAGGCAAGTGCACCTATCGAACAGTAGTATAGTTTAGGCAAGACCGAATTATCGAACCCAAAGGAACTAAAAGTACTAATACTCACCGTCTTTTTATTATTTAGCCTTGATATGAAGTGATGATTATTAAACTAAAACTAATCTACTTACTAAGCTAAGACGCAAAGACAAAAAGAATGAATTCGGGAAATAACTTTTTGGAAAACTCAGTTGACTCAAACGATACCCTTAGGAAAAATCCACCTAGACTTCACTTGTTATCTAACTTTGAACCATATGATTTATTTACTTAGTTTGATCCATGAGACTCCTTAACGTATACTAAACCCTCTCTCGAGGCGAATAACGTCTAACCCTAGGTTAATTAGTGGAACTCTCGTTCGCTTATAATAACCCCCTAGAATAGCAATAAATCAATCATGGACTCCCATATTAGGTTTCACCCTAATCCGGCAAAAATCTCGTCACCCTATCTCTAGGCGCGTTTGATCAACTTCGCTTAATTATGTTGGATCTACTCTTAGGCGAGGTCTATTCCTCCTCTACCTAAGCACATTAGATTTGGATTAAGTTCACACAATTAAGAACAAACTAAGTTATTATCATATAATTCAAAAATCAAATAACAAGATTCCTCATAGGTTTCATCCCTTCTGTATCCGAAGGTTTAGTTCATAACAATAAAAGAAAACATCTCAAGAGAAAAGATAAAACAAAACATAAGAAATCCCTAAAACCCCTCAAGGAATTGAAGAGGAGATCCTCCGTCTTGAGTAGAATTCCGCTTCTTGAGATGGATCAACGGCTATCTTCGAGTGATTCCCACGAATCGACCTTCTCGGCTTGGCTTCTTGGCCTAGCTCTCCGCCCCCCTTTCAGCTGGTACCTAGGGTGTATTTATAGGCTTTTGAAACACGTTTCTTTCTCCCTATGTATCCTTTTCCAAATGAAATTGCTCTTCTCCACGGCAGAGCACACGCCATGGCACACGCCTGTAAATCGTGGCGAGCCGTGTTTGACATCATTAAAAATGAGGCACGCCATGTAAGTCGTGGTAAGGTCGTGTTCTAGTAGGAATGGTGGCACGACCGTGTGGCTTGAAGTCCAGGCCGTGCTGATTTCGTGGCTTGGCCCAATTTGGTCCGTTTTAAGCCCGTTTCTCATTCTTTTCGTCATCGGGTGCTTTCCTGAGTATAAGACATGAAAAGAAAGGATTAAGAGCACCTTTTTACATAAATTGGGGCTTAAATCATCCAAAAGCATACTAAATGTGGGCTTAGAATATGTTACTTTTACGGTTTATCACTAACCCCGACATATTTTCCTTGAAATGTGGTTTTGAAGAATTCTTAGGTAATACGATCGGCTTGAGTGCCTTCCCGGACAGTGAGCCACCACTGATACGCCTCGTCCCTCAGCAAAGACACAACTCCTTTCAGTTTCTGCTTAGTGGTGCAATCCAAATCGTCCATGATCCGCTCTACCGCCTCAAGCCAGTACTCCGCTACATTTGGGGCTACACCCGAAATACCTCTAAAAACCTCAGCTCCATTTGATCTGAGTCGCTCCGATATTGACCCACGAGCTGCTGACCCAGTTCTTGCTCCAGCAACCCTTTCTAGAACTCGCAACATTGCTTGGGACAAAGCGTCGTCTTCTCTCATACGATCATGTGACCCGGCTTGATCCACAGTGACACAAAAGGCGTCATTTTCTGATATGTCCCGATGCCTCAGATACAACTCTAGCGCCACGGCCTCTACCACGGCCACGTCTACCGCGTCCACGTCCTCTAGTGCTCATATTTGCTAATCCGATTTAATCTGATTAAGAGTATTATGAATTAGTATGCTATTTCAGTGTTTATTAAACAATATTTTATGAAGTATAAGAAATAAAGTCGTTTTCGTAAAACGCATCCTATAGTCTCAATCTCTATAGTTTCAGCTCCGGAAACTAAAAGTTCTAGAGTATTTCTACAGTCATACCACAATAATTATAATCATAAAATGATAACATATACTTACTTGACTTGGTGCCGGATACCCGAGGTGCCATACTTCCTTTAGAACATGCATGTATAAATTAAGATTTTAAACAGCTTTGGAAAACGTTTTTGAACCCAAACCACAGCTGAGTTTTGCAACCGGGCTCTGATACCATAAAATATAACACCCCAAACCCGGCCCATACGTTATGACCGGATCAGACATGTCACATGAGAAAAACATGTTAAATCCTTTTTATTCGAACTAAAATAGGTATTATTTTATAAACAAGAAAACAAGTTTGATTTGAAATATTTGATAAAGTACTACTAACCTCGAAGGTTAATATATAATTTGATAATTTGAACTAAAGATCTTATAAACTATGACTTTTGAAAATATTATTGATAATTTGAGAGAAAAATTTCCAAGTTAAAATATTTGTAAAAGTTTGTTATGAAATCCATTTGTTAATCTATCTTGGAAAATCTTTATTTAAGTTTTTAGTAAAATTCCCATTTAAAACAATTTAAGCAAGATAATAAGTTCGTCAAACATAAAGCAAAAATAAAATATTCCAGAGGCCTTATTACAACATAAAAACCCAAAATAGTAAAAGTACTAAAGTGAATGGAAATAGAAATCTAAAGTTCAATAAAAACCATTTCTGAAGTATGGCCTCCACCGAGTCATCCATGGCCCAAGTCCACTTTACTGAGCATTACCTACAAGGGTTAAAGAAAAAGGGGTGAGTTACTAGAACTCAGTGTATAATCCCCTTACTGTAACACCCTGGTTTAGGGGCTGTGTGTATTGGGTATAAATAAAGTGTTAGTAGGTTTTTGGGAGTGCTTGGGTGAGTTTTAGAGGTTTTAAGAATGCTTGGATGAAAGGGGAGACTTTGGAAAATTTTGGAATTTTTAGTGGAAAAGGGAATCGGGCCAAGGGAGGTCTTAAGAATAATTTTCTGTAATTTTTGGCACAAGGGAAGGCGGTGGTAGAGTGGTCTCCGTCTTGCGCTTTAAGAGCTTGGGGAGGACGCCGGTGAGGGCCTCGGGTTCGAGTCCAGCGGCTACAAGGGGTTTTAATATTTTTGGGTTCGCGTTACAAGGAGGGGAGGCCTTAAAAGGAGTGGGGCGTGTTTTGACGCAAACAAACAACTTGTCCAAGTGGTTCTGTGCGGCACTTAGGAGCCGGAGGTGCGCGTGGGCTGCGGTTCGAGCGACGGCCAGCGGCTTTTGCGTGTTTTATTTTTCTTATGCGACTGGGGCTTGAGTAGGAAGCCTTTAAAGATTAAATGGTGTGGCTTTATGGCATAAAATCAAAGTGGCCGAGTGGCACAGGCGTTGGAAGTAAGGCGTGCAGCAAGAAGGGAGCCCAGGTTCGAATCTCATGACAAGCAATGGAGTATTTATTTTTGCAGATTGGACGGCAAGAGTTTCATTGAATTTAAACTCTCATGACGAAGGGGATCCCACATCGGAAAGACACAAAGAATGAAGGTGAAGAGCTAGCTATATAAGGAGCATCCTAGGAGGAGAGTAAACACATCTTGGAGGCGTTTGGGAACAAGAGTGATCGGAGCGCTGGATTAGCCCCGCAGTCCTATCGGTGTGTAACTCTCTCTACTCTAGTTGTAGAGCGGCAAATGCCGAAGTGCGATCCGCGGTAATAGTAGCCACACGAGCGTGCGGCGCGCGCACGTGTGGGGCTTCGACGCGATAGTTGAGGCCATCGTAGTATTCTTGTGGGTTGGGGCCGCTTGGGCGCGATGGGCGAAGGGGCCCAATGGGCCCGTGGGCCCAATATAGTAAATTGTATGATGGTGTAGTATATAGTGAACTAGACTAGGTGAATCTCATATACGTGGCTAGATTTGTGTTAGGTGGGCCACACGAAGCGTGTGGGCCCGAATGGCGAAATTGGGCTTTAGGCCCAATAGTCCATTTCAACCGGAAGTGGTAGGCCGAGTCGCTAGTGGCGACATTAGGCCTTCGAAAGGCCATTGCGGTGTGAATTTACTTAAAATACCCTTAGTAGGTAAAATTACGATTTTACCCTTAAAGGTTGATTAGCATGATTATGTTGTTTAGTTTTGGCCGATTGTAGGGGAAGGCTTGATCTCGCATATCTCGGGTTGTGGCTAGTGCTCGAAAAGTGTTAAGGAATAGGGGATCTAGTGCGTTAGATCTTGATCTACGGGATTTGATAGTCGCATTAGTAATCAGGTGTGTAAACTAACACACTTCTTGCTTTGTATATGTTTGATAAACTGATTGATTGGTAAAACCGAAATAGTATGGTTGAGTGATATGATACCCTATGGGGTATGTGCACGGATTCAGGTAAGTCCGTTTCATTATGAGTATTGTTATTGATACATGATGTCATGATTTATGATGTATGTGCTATGAGATGCAACGTTAAACATGTTTGCATGATTTGAATACTATACATGAGTTGGTATGATGATGGGTGATATGAGTGGAGAGGCGGTGATATTTTGTCGACGAGAGCACCGTGTTTTAGTAACACAACTTTGTGACTTTGGGTCACCAGAGGTTTGGTACCTCCGCAGGTTTGGCACCTCGCCGCCTCGTCCCCGTGGTTTCGCACCACGAGTGGGTTGGCCCCACAAGGCGGTATTGAGGATTGACGCCAGGTGATTTGGTATCACACGATGGGTTGGCCCCATCACTCGATTATCGTGACTACGGTCACCAAAGGTGGTTTGGTACCACATTTGTGTCTTTGGGACACCGAGGTTTGGCACCTCATTGCGACTCGTCCCCGTGGTTAACACCACCGTGGTTGGCCCCACTTTTGAGATACGGGATTGTCGCCAAAGGTGATTTGGTATCACCACGATGGGTTGGCCCCATCATTGGATTTGTGACTTCACCACCAAGTGTTTTGGTAACACATTGTGACTATACGTCACCGGTGGTTTGGCACCACCAAAGGTTTGGTACCACACGGGGTAGAAAAGGTGTATGGACGGTTAGGATTGGGTGCATATGATTGGGATGCATGATGATCATGATTATGTTTGTATGTGATATTTTGCTAATCCGGGAAAAAGGGTAGCACACTTGAGTCCGGGTGACTCACCTTTTCCTTAACCATTTCGTAGTGCATAAAGTCGGACCGGGATCGGAGAGGACAAGGTGGCCCATGCCAAAGATGATGTTCAATTATTCCATGCTTGATTTTGATATAAGTACTTTATTTGAATTGTTGGGTTGTAATAAAGGCCATTTTATGTTTTTGGTATTACTTTAACTATGGTTTATTTAAATTAAATTGCTACGTGAAAATGATTTATGGTTTGCAACCTATTTATTCAAATTGGATATTATAAACTAAAGTTTTAAAAATGAATGAGTTTAATAGCAAAGTTTTATTCCAAAGATATGTTTTCCAAAATTCAAAGAAACTACGATGTTTTATTTTAAATTAAGAAGATTTTCAACCGTCTTTTCCAAAGTGACATAACCAGATTCGGTCGTAGTGAATGGGCCGGGTTTGGGGATGTTACGATTTAATATCGAGCCTGGTTCAAAACTCGGCTTTGAGGGTTTTGGGCTCAAACAGCTTTTCAAAACGGGCTATTCAAATATGGGCTTTTATAAAAGGTTTTCAGTGTTAGGTGGCATGGCACTGTACCTCAGGCCGAAGTCCACTGGTAAGTACCCTTACTATTGCTTGTGAGTTATTGATGTGATCGGATGATTGCAATAGTGGATTACTTTAGAAACCAAAACTTTGATTGCTCGAAGAACGACTTCCGAAACTTCTCATAAAATTTGCTCGTGGATTAAACAAAGGAACAAAATTTCTAATGCATAAAACTTTTAATCAGATTAAATCGCGACGCTAGATATGAGTTCTAGGGGACGTGTTGTCGCGGGCATGGTCTAGGTGGAATGACAGCTTTATTAAGATCAGAGTGCGCAGCAAGAGCGTAGTGTGGTAGGATAGGTTGTACGGACGTTCGCTAGTAAAGTAATTTCGAGGACGAAATTATTTTTAATGAGGGTAGAATTGTAACACCCTGGTTTAGGGGCTGTGTGTATTGGGTATAAATAAAGTGTTAGTAGGTTTTTGGGAGTGCTTGGGTGAGTTTTAGAGGTTTTAAGAATGCTTGGATGAAAGGGGAGACTTTGAAAAATTTTGGAATTTTTAGTGGAAAAGGGAATCGGGCCAAGGGAGGTCTTAAGAATAATTTTCTGTAATTTTTGGCACAAGGGAAGGCGGTGGTAGAGTGGTCTCCGTGCGCGGCTTAAGAGCTTGGGGAGGACGCCAGTGAGGGCCTGGGTTCGAGTCCAGGCGGCTACAAGGGGTTTTAATATTTTTGGGTTCTGGCGTTACAAGGAGGGGAGGCCTTAAAAAGGAGTGGGGGCGTGTTTTGACACAAACAGCAACTTGTCCAAGTGGTTCCTGTGCGGCACTTAGGAGCCGGAGGTGCGCGTGGCGCTGGTTCGAGCGACTGGCGGCTTTTGCGTGTTTTATTTTTCTTATGCGACTGGGGGCTTGAGTAGGAAGCCTTTAAAGATTAAATGGTGTGGCTTTATGGCATAAAAATCAAAGTGGCCGAGTGGCCTGGGCGTTGGAAGTAAGGCGTGCAAAGTGAAGGGAGCCCAGGTTCGAATCTCATGACAAGCAATGGAGTATTTATTTTTGCGGATTGGACTGCAAGAGTTTCAGTTGAATTTAAACTCTCTCGACGAAGGGATCCCACATCGGAAAGACACAAAGAATGAAGGTGAAGAGCTAGCTATATAAGGAGCATCCTAGGAGGAGAGTAAACACATCTTGGAGCGTTTGGGCACAAGAGTGATCGGAGCGCTGATTAGCCCCGAGTCCTATCGGTGTGTAACTCTCTCTACTCTAGTTGTAGAGCGGCAAATGCCGAAGTGCCGGTCCACGGTAATAGTAGCCACGAGCGTGCGGCGCGCGTGTGTGGGGCTTCGACGCGATAGTTGAGGCCATCGTGTAGTATTCTTGTGGGTTGGGGTCGCTTGGGCGCGATGGGCCGAAGGGGGCCCAATGGGCCCGTGGGCCCATATAGTAAATTGTATGATGGTGTAGTATATAGTGAACTAGACTAGGTGAATCTCATATACGTGGCTAGATTTGTGTTAGGTGGGCCACACGAGCGTGTGGGCCCGAATGGGCCGAAATGGGCTTTAGGCCCAATAGTCCATTTCAACCAAAAGTGGTAGGCCGAGTCGCTAGTGGCGACATTAGGCCTTCGAAAGGCCATTGCGGTGTGAATTTACTTAAAATACCCTTAGTAGGTAAAATTACGATTTTACCCTTAAAGGTTGATTAGCATGATTATGTTGTTTAGTTTTGGCCGATTGTAGGGGAAGGCTTGATCTCGCATATCTCGGGTTGTGGCTAGTGCTCGAAAAGTGTTAAGGAATGGGGATCTAGTGCGTTAGATCTTGATCTACGGGATTTGATAGTCGCATTAGTAATCGTGTGTAAACTAACACACTTCTTACTTTGTATATGTTTGATAAACTGATTGATTGGTAAAACCGAAATAGTATGGTTGAGTGATATGATACCCTATGGGGTATGTGCACGTTCGTAAGTCCGTTTCATTATGAGTATTGTTATTGATACATGATGTCATGATTTATGATGTATGTGCTATGAGATGCAACGTTAAACATGTTTGCATGATTTGAATACTATACATGAGTTGGTATGATGATGGGTGATATGAGTGGAGGGCGGTGATATTTTGTCTTTGAGCACCGTTGTTTTGGTAACACAACTTTGTGACTTTGGGTCACCGAGGTTTGGCACCTCCAGAGGTTTGGCACCTCGCCGTCTCGCCCCGTGGTTTCGCACACACACGGGGGTTGGCCCCACAAGCGGTATTGAGGATTGACGGCGGTGATTTGGTATCACACGATGGGTTGGCCACATCACTCGATTATCGTGACTACGGTCACCATGGTTTAGTACCACATTTGTGTCTTTGGGACACCGTGAGGTTTGGCACACCTCATTGCGACTCGTCCCCGTGGTTAACACCACCGTGGGTTGGCCCCACTTTTGAGATACGGGATTGTCGCCAATGATTTGGTATCACACGATGGGTTGGCCCCATCATTGGATTTGTGACTTCAAATACCGTGTTTTGGTAACACATTGTGACTATACGTCACCAGTGGTTTGGCACCACCAAAGGTGGTTTGGTACCACACGGGGTAGAAAAGGTGTATGGACGGTTAGGATTGGGTGCATATGATTGGGATGCATGATGATCATGATTATGTTTGTATGTGATATTTTGCTAATCCGGGAAAAGGGTAGCACATCGAGTCCGGGTGACTCACCTTTTCCTTAACCATTTCGTAGTGCATAAAGTCGACCGGGATCGGAGAGGACAAGGTGGCCCATGCCAAGATGATGTTCAATTATTCCATGCTTGATTTTGATATAAGTACTTTATTTGAATTGTTGGGTTGTAATAAAGGCCATTTTATGTTTTTGGTATTACTTTAACTATGGTTTATTTAAATTAAATTGCTACGTGAAAATGATTTATGGTTTGCAACCTATTTATTCAAATTGGATATTATAAACTAAAGTTTTAAAAATGAATGAGTTTAATAGCAAAGTTTTATTCCAAAGATATGTTTTCCAAAATTCAGCAAACTACGATGTTTTATTTTAAATTAAGAAGATTTTCAACCGTCTTTTCCCAGTGACATAACCAGATTCGGTCGTAGTGAATGGGCCGGGTTTGGGGATGTTACACTTACCGTTGTCCACTGGGCTTGAACCCGTATAGCAATATCTTGGGCCTAAACCCATTTAAATAACAATGTATAAATGAAATAAATATATATATGCAACCCAACCCATCCTAGTAATCCTTCCGCTACACACCACCCGTACCATTCCATCACACCTGTGGGGATCAAGTCAACCCACCCCGCCAAACACACCAATTGTAGGCAAGTTGCCATATATAATATATTCTGATTGTGTCCCAGCCACCGGAATCATAGTGAAACATAATAACAAACATTTTTGTGGCAATGCCACCGGGCTACACTTCTCTTCAACATTTATCCCATCCCATGCAAAATTATGAAATGCAACATACATAATAAAGCATAATATTTACAAATATAAACAACAATCATTAATCCAGAGATTTGTTACGATAAATCGGCCAATTATAGAACTTTGCAATTCGGCCCATAGAGGCATTTTCGTAATTCGACCTATAGGGGCATTTTCGTAATTCGACCCATAGGGGCATTTTCGTCAATTTTACAAATAATCCCCGATTTGACAAATCTTAGTATTTACGATGTTTAGGCAAAATACTCGATTCATACCATTTTACCGATTTTAAGTTTTTAGGCAGCAATGATCGATATTTCTAATATGATGCTAAATCACAGATTTACGTAATTTCGGTGTGAGATTACACACCATTTCAAACATGTATTCGGAAGGGTACGAGATTACACACATGATTACAGTAAGTATTAAACTCTCTTGATCGTCGGCACCTATGACAACATAATACTCGATTAATCTAATGAACGAGATTTTTATTAAATCTAAATCTAAACCAAGCGATCTATTGAAACGCTTACACTCAATATCGTGAATGACCACGATTTGTCTATTCTCACCGGATGATGGTCCGCAACCCGGTGGGAAATCTCGAACCGCCGAAATCGCTCTAAGCTTGAACTTAGGAGTAGGAGTAGCAAATCCACTCCTTTTTTGTTCTCCAATCGCTTTTCTTTTCAACACGGTTCCACTTGCCTCCATTGGAAAACGTCTTAATCAAAATGATATTACAATGATATATATATATCGATTGTCTAAGGAAAAGGGTTCGGCTTACCACTATTTCCGTAGAATCAACAAGCGAATATCCACAATTGATATAGTCCCTTGACAATAATAGATCCACTTCTATCGTTTGGGCGCAAGATTAGAAATGATTCGGCTAAGATGTGGTGTTCGGCCAATCCACTAGAATACTACAAATAGAAGAGTATCAAAATATGAGAGAGTGTGGGAAAATACCATTTCGGTTTAGAAACAAGATGAAACAACCGAATGATGGGGAATACTCATTCGGCTAGGGAGAATAGAGAATGAAAAGATTAGAATAACGTCGCTTACCTGATTTAATCAAGAAAGAAATGTCCAACTTGTAAAATAGAGAAGAGAAGATGATCAAAATTCGGCTATGAAAATATGGATTAAAGAAGAAGGAAGAAAGGTTGAAGAATTTTGTGAAAAGAAATGAAAAGATGGAGAAAGGGAGCTTAATAGTTTCGGCTAAACAAGAGAGAAAGATGACCAATTGTGCTAGAATGATTCGGCCATTCAAAAGAAAATGAGTAAGATTGGTTTGAGGATTACGGTAAAACAAAGGAAAAAGATGAATAAATGGCCTAGGAGTTTCGGCCAAAACAAGAGAAAATGGTGTACAATAGTAGCTTTAGAGTTTCGGCAAGGAAAAAGAAGAAATTGGAAGAGAGCAACCAAATATGCTAGAAAGGAACAAGCATTTCACACAAATTGCAAAATGCCAAAAGGAAATTCGGCTACCAAGCTTTTCCCTCCCCAAAACCGTGCATACCTTACCAATAGGATCAAAAATTGACCAAAACACTTTCCAAAACATTCTCCCCAAAACCGGCCAACATATCCCCTTTCTTGCTCCTTTTATTTACTCCTTTCCTTACACTCCCCCCTTACCATATTTCCTTAGCCATCTTTCTAAAATTAAAAAGTCTCCCTTACCATAAATACATCCATGGCCGACACTTGGGATAGGAGTACAAAAATAAATCCAAAATTTGCAAAAGATGGGATTTGAACCCCTTCCCTCCATGCTCTCCACTTGATGCCATAACCTCCTTGCCATATGCTCATTTATGCTAGCAAAATATGCACTTATTTCCTTAAGCCTTGATGCCATTTACCTTCTCTCCTTAAAGTGCTTAAACACAAAAATTTTGCTAAGGCCCAATTCAACCCCGAACCTTCTTAGGACCCTTAGGACCCTTAAACATACACAATTAATATTTTTAACTAACCTATCGCATGGAATAATGCAACACATAAAATTCTGAATTTCAGGATGTTACATTAAGAATTAAGTATATATATTATATTATATTATATTATATTATAATAAAAAAAACAAATAAATAAAGAAAATATAAAGAACAAAGAATAAAGAACAAACGAAACATAAAGGAAAAAAAAAAAGAAAAGGAGAAAGACCAAAGCTAAGGGTTTCAAAGTTTCAAGCTCAATAGGTTAGTCAATTTAGTCCATTTTTCTTGTAATTTTTATGTTTTTTGAATGCCGGTGTTAATACTACCTGACCCATGTCAAAATTTTAGAAATTATTGAGTTTTTAAGTGTTGTCTATGTTGAATAATTTTAGTATTAGGGATTAAATTGATAGATTTTTAAGTTAGAAATGAAAAAGGATTGAATTGTAGAATAAATTTTAAATTTTGAGTAATAGGGACTAAATTGTAAAAATTTAAAATTTAGGGATTTATGTGAAATTAAGGAGTTAAATTTAGTTTAAAGTAGAATTTGAATGAATATATTGAATTAAATGTGAAGAAAAAAAATAATCTCGGTTTAGGGACTAAATTGAAATTTAGACAAATATGGAATAAAAATTGAAATATTAATTATGAGATTGAATTGTGTTGTATTGATGTTTTTTTAATTGTTTTAATTCCGTAGCTAACGTCGTACCAGAATCCTTGACTAAAAAGGGAAAAGATAAAGTCGACAAGGAATAGCTCAGAATTTCTGGTGTGTATTTCTATAATCCGAATTTAGTTGTTAATTGTTATAATTTAATTTAATGTATATGATAAGTATTGAGGTGAGAATTATTGTGTTTTGCAATTGAAATGGATTGATTTAGTATGTGATGAATTTATTGAATTTATATTGATTTAATTGGTATATATATATTGAATATATATATATTGATTATTTGAATTGAATTGAATATTGGTTGTATTTGAAAAGTGAATTGAAACCCTATTAACTGTATCGGGCTGAATCAGATATAGATGGCATGCAATAGGATTGGAAGAGTTCAGGGATTTCTTCAACTTCGAGTCGATGAGACACTAGGTGTCAAATTATTACTTCGGATATATTCGATGAGGCACTGGGTGCCAATTTACTTCGGTTTAGCCGATGAGACACTAGGTGTCAAATTATTACTTCAAATTATCCGATAAGGAACTGGGTGCCAAACTGGTGTGTTTCGGTTGGATCCGTGTATCCGTCCGAGTCCGAGTGGTGTTAATAGGGGTAATTAATTGAAATTGCATTATGATTGATGTTAGATGATATGTGTATTATATTGTGAAAAGCTATTTATATAGCAAGTATGAGAATTGAGATATTGTGAAACAAATGAAATGTGATATGGTTATTGTAATATTTAGATTGTAAATTTGTGATTTCATATCTTTTGAGATTTGGATTATAGAAATACCACTGAGTTTTTACTCAGTGTACGGTTTTGTTTTCCGTACGCAGGTTAGGTACTTAATTTTGATCGCCGATTCAGCATCCAACAACGGTCCTGATCTCAAATGTGGTGATGTTTATTCTTTTGTATCGGCATGTACCTAGGGTGTCTAACTATTAATCATTTTGTGGATTGATTGTAAATAAGATTATAAGTTAATATTGGTTGGTTATATACATATAAATGTGTGTTTATGTTGAGGTCATATTATGGCATGTTTAAGTTAATGTTTAATTGAACATGAAATAGGCAAAATAGATTGAATTTCGTATGTTTCCAAATTAGACTTGAATGATACTTTGATGATATGAGTTTGATTGGTTTTGACTTGAATATTATATAATATGAAATGTTGAAATTATGTTTGTTTGATTGGTAATGCTCCGAAACCCTATTTAATTTTCCAATCGTCAGTTGAAAGCGCATGAATGTAATTATCTGACACACGATTTTGATCTAGCTGCTGTGATTTTTGCTTTAAAGATCTGAAGACACTACTTGTACGGCGAAAAGTGTTATATCTATACCGATCATAAAAGTCTCAAATATAATTTATCTCAAAAGGAATTGAATTTGAGACAGTGTCGTTGGGTAGAGCTTCTGAAAGATTTTGATTGTGTTATTGATTATCACCCTGGTAAAGCTAATGTTGTAGCTGATGCATTGAGTAGAAAAGCAGCGATTAAATTGCGAGCAATGTTTGCTCAGCTCAGTATCAATGATGATGGAAGCTTATTGGCTAAATTAAAAATCAAACAGGTGATGTTTGATCGGATGAAGTCAGCGCAGTTAGAGGATGACAAGTTGGTGAAGAAAAGAGAAATGGCTTAAAATGGTACATTAGAAAATTTCAGCATTGATGGTTGTGGTTGCTTGAGATTTCATAACCAAATCTGTGTTCCAGATGTTTCTGAATTGAAAGAGTTGATACTTCGTGAATCTCACAATAGCCTTTTTGCTTTGCATCCTGGAGGAACGAAAATGTATCGCGGTCTGCGAGAATTTTATTGGTAACCAGGAATGAAAAGATATGTGGTTGAGTATGTGGCTAAATGTCTAACTTGTCAGCGAGTTAAGGCAGAACATCAGGTTCCCACCGGATTACTTCATCCTATTACTATTCCTAAATGGAAATGGGATTGTATCACGATGGATTTTGTAACGGGATTACCATTATCGACAAGTAAGAAAAATGCTATTTGGGTAATTGTTGATCGACTTATGAAATCAGCTCATTTCATTGCAGTCAGGACTGATTGGTCACTCCAAAAGCTTGCTGAAGTTTATATTCAAAAAATTGAGAGATTGCACGGTGTTCCTATGTTGATAATTTATGATCGAGATCTGCGGTTTACTTAGAGATTCTAGAAACAGTTGCATGAATCTCTTGGTACACGACTAAATTTTGGCACAGCTTTTCACCCACAGACTGATGGACAATCTAAGCATGTTATTTAGATTTTGGAAGATATGCTTCGTGCTTGTGTTATTGATTTTGAATCAGGTTGGGAGCGTTACTTACCTTTGGCCGAATTTGTATACAACATTAGTTTTCAATCAAGTATTCAAATGGCTCCGTATGAAGCTTTATATGGTCGTAGATGTTGATCACCTATTTGTTGGATGGAATTGAGTGAAAGAAAAATGATCGGGCCGGAATTGATCCAAGAAATGGAAGACATTGTTAAGAAAATTTGAGATAGATTGAAGATAGCTTTTGATATACAGAAATCATATGTAGATTTGAAACGTTGAGATATTGAATATTCTATTGGCGATAAAGTATTTCTTAAAGTTTCGCCTTGGAAGGAAATTTTGAGATTTGGCAGAAAAGGAAAACTGAGTCCTCGTTTTATTGGACCGTATGAGATCACAAAAAGAATGGGACCAGTTGCATATCGTTTAGCTTTGCCCGTGAAATTACAGAAAATACATGATGTTTTTCACGTTTCAATGCTTAGAAGATATTGATCGGACCCATCTCATATTATTTTGACAGAGGATATTGAAATTCAACCTGATTTGTCGTACGAAGAAGAACCAATTGAAATTTTGGCACGAGAAGTGAAAGAATTGCGTAATAAGCGAGTTCCATTAGTGAAAGTGTTGCGGCGTAGTCAGGGGCCAGCCCCCCTAAAAGGTAAAATTGCTATTTAGGCCCTTGAAATTTTTTTAAAATTTTAAATTAGTAAAAGTAAAATTGCACTTTGGCCCCCCTAAAATTATAAAAATTGGATTTAATCCTTTACAAATTAGAAAGATATAAACTATAAAAAATTAAAATTTCATCCGCCCCCCTAAAAAATTGTCCTGGCTTCACCCCTGGGCGTAGTCATAATGTTGAGGAAGCGACTTGGGAACCGGAAGAGACAATGAGACCTCAGTACCCCCACCTCTTTTCAAGTAAATTTCGAGGACGAAATTTATTTAGGAGGGAGAATTGTAACAACCCGATAGTCACGTATGTCGAAAAATGTATTTCTGAAACTCTATTTTTGTAAATTAGACTCGTAAATATTTATTAGAAATATTTACGAAGTTAGTTGTGTGGTTAATTAAGTTTTGGTTAAGAGCATTTGCTTGAATTAAGAGTAATTAGGTATAAGGACTAAATTGCATAAAGGGTAAAAGTTAAATTATAGATTAAAGAAAAACTAAAAGGACCAAAGAAGCAATTATGCCATTGCCTTTAAATGAGGCAGCATAAGGATGAAAATATTATAAATTTTTAAGTTAATATATATATTATAATATATTTACCTTAAGAATTAAGATTATATATATATTATATTATATTATATTATAATAATAAAAAATAAATAAAGAAAAGAAAAAGAACAATGAACAATGAACAAACGAAACAGAAAGGAAAAAGAAAGGAAAAAAAATAAAGAAAAGGATAAAGACCAAAACTAAGGGTTTCAAAGTTTCAAGCTCAATTGGTTAGTCAATTTAGTTCATTTTTCAATTTTTATGTTTTTGGAATGCCGGTGTTAAGTACTACCCGACCCATGTCAAAATTTTAAAAATTATTGAGTTTTTAAGTATTGTCTATGTTGAATAATTTTAGTTTTAGGGATTAAATTGATAGATTTTTAAGTTAGAAATGAAAAAGGATTGAATTGTAGAATAAATTGTGAATTTTGAGTAATAGGGACTAAATTGTGAAAATTTTGAAATTTAGGGATTTAAGTGAAATTAAGGAGTTAAATTTAGTTTAAAGTAGAATTTGAATGAAAATATTGAATTAAATGTGAAGAAAAAAAATAGTCTCGGTTTAGGGACTAAATTGAAATTTAGACAAATATGGAATAAAAATTGAAATATTAATTATGAGATTGAATTGTGTTGTATTGATGATTTTTTTAAGTGTGTTAATTCCGTAGCTAACGTCGTACCAGAATTCTCGACTAAAAGGGAAAAGATAAAGTCGACGAAGAATAGCTCGGAATTTCTGGTTTGTATTTCTATAATCCGAATTTAGTTGTTAATTGTTATAATTTAATTTAATGTATATGGTAAGTGTTGAGGTGAGAATTATTGTGTTTTGCAATTGAAATGGATTGATTTAGTATGTGATGAATTTATTGAATTTATATTGATTGAATTGGTATATATATATTGAATATATATATTAATTATTTGAATTGAATTGAATATTGGTTGTATTTGAAAAGTGAATTGAAACCCTATTAACTGTATTGGGCTGAGTCGGATATAGATGACATGCCATAGGATTGGAAGAGTTCAGGGATTTCTTCGACTTCGAGTCGATGAGACACTAGGTGTCAAATTATTACTTCAGATATATTCGATGAGGCATTGGGTGCCAATTTACTTCGTTTTAGCCGATGAGACACTGAGTGTCAAATTATTACTTCGAATTATCCGATGAGGTACTGGGTGCCAAACTGGTGTGTTTTGGTTGGATCCGTATATCCGTCTGAGTCCGAGTCGTGTTAATAGGGATAATTAATTGAAATTGCATTATGATTGATGTTAGATGATATGTGTATTATATTGTGAAAAGCTATTTATATAGCAAGTATGAGAATTGAGATATTGTGAAACAAATGAAATGTGATATGGTTATTGTAACATTTAGATTGTATATTTGTGATTTCACATCTTTTGAGATTTGGATTATAGAAATACCACTGAATTTTTACTCAACGTACAGTTTTGTTTTCCGTGCGCAGGTTAGGTACTTAATTTTGATCGCCAATTCAGCATCCAATAACTGTCCCGATCTCAAATGTGGTGATGTTTATTCTTTTTTGTCGGTATGTACCTAGGGTGTCTAACTATTAATCATTTTGTGGATTGATTGTAAATAAGATTATAAGTTAATATTGGTTGGTTATATACATATAAATATGTGTTTATGTTGAGGTCATATTATTGCATTTTAAGTTAATGTTTAAATGAACATAAAATAGGCAAAATAGATTGAATTTGGCATGTTTACAA
Source organism: Gossypium sturtianum (assembly GCA_025698515.1). NCBI lineage: Eukaryota > Viridiplantae > Streptophyta > Magnoliopsida > Malvales > Malvaceae > Gossypium > Gossypium sturtianum. The sequence continues at coordinate 136,503,543 of CM046948.1, read as the reverse complement.
ATTAGACTTGAATGATACTTTGGTGATATGAGTTTGATTGGTTTTGACTTGAATATTATATAATATGAAATGTTGAAATTATGTCTGTTTGATCGGTAATGCTTCGAAACCCTATTTCGGCGACGGATGTGGGTTAGGGGTGTTACACATGGTGTGATGCTTGGTGCACAACCTAGTGCGTCTACTATTCCCTAGGGCTGTAATCTGATCTCTCCAGCGACGTGGTGGTTTGATTAGCGGTGCGTTGGTCGTCCGATGCCTGGGTAAGGAGCGGCGTATGGTACTCTCTCTCTGATGGCTGCTCATGAGGATTTTCACCCTAATTTGGATGCTTATGGTGAGGGTTATTCCTCAAAGAGACATGCGGGTGGGCCATTCAATGGACTTAGTGTCCATAATGTTACTTTGGGTAGGCTTGTTGTGTTTAATATCCATAATCCTAGTGGGTCACATATTGTTGCTGAAACAAATGGTCCATAGTACACGAAGCCCTTAGTGAGGTATACTGTAACAGCCCGGTTTAGACCCTAGTCAGAATAGTGGTTTCAGGACCACAAGTCCGAGGTCGGAAAAATATTTTAATATTATTTTTCGTGTTTACAGTATGTGATTGAGCATGTGTGAAAATTCTGTGTGAAAATTTTATCGATTGTGTGCTTAATTTGCAAAAAGGACTTAATTGCATAAAATGCAAAAGCTGTGTGCTAATTGTTAATGTGCTTAAATGAGTTGGCTTTTGAATGTGATGGCCTTAAATGGTAATTATACCATTATGATTAATAGTGGACATATATGGACAACCATTATATGTTTTAATGGTTAATTCATTAAGGGAAAATAGGTAAATGATGATTTAAGTTATATTTTTAATTAAGTAAAACATAAATAATGCTTCATTCATCTTATTCTTTCCGAAATTGCTAAGGAAAAAGAAAAGAAAAAGAGTTCTAGGGTTCGACACTAAGCTTGGATAATTGAGGTATGATTTTTGATCGGTTTTTGATAATTTCTACATTTTTGTGATTGTTGCTTTGTGTTCTATCAAGCCCATGTCTTAATTTTAGAATTTGATGATGATTTTGAGATGTGCCATTGATGAATATGTGAGTTTTGTGTTGTTAGTTGGTGGAATATGAAAGTTTAATGTTGGGTTAACATAGTTTGTCTTTGAATTTTTGATGAAATTAGCTAATTTGGGCTAAATTGTGAAAATGAGAAATTGGAGAACTAAAATGTGAAATAAATGAAATATTTGGGCTTGTATGAAAATAAGGAAAATTCGACTAAGCATGTGTAAATGGAAATTTTGTGTATTTTGTGATTTTATGAAATAGGGACTAAAGTGTCGAAATGTGAAAATGTGAGGGCTATTTTGTAAAATGCCCTAAACATGTGTGTTTGGACTAAATTGAATGATTTGGTGATTGAATGAGCTAAATTTGAACATGTATAGATAAAAAAAAGAGGGATTTGGATCGAGATCGAGGCAAAGATAAGGTGCTCGATTAATCGACTCATTTGTTACTTCGACGTCCGAGGTAAGTTCGGATATAATACGAGTTGTTAAATTTATGTCTAAGTGTTATGAAATGAATGAATATGTGATTATTGAATTTGAAATGCTATATGTAGAATTGAGGAATGTGGCACTAAGTGTGCGTAATTAGAATCGGGATAGAGGTGAATAGCACTGTGTGTGCGAAGTAATGGAAGCCTCGGCTTTATTGATTGGCACTGTGTGTGCGATACCGAGATAAATTCGGTTTAATGTAAAGGCACTAAGTGTGCGATGATATTTAAGCTTCAACTATGAAATGGGCACTAAGTGTGAGATTGAATCGAAGGAATAACGAAGATTTATCGAAATGTGGTATCGAATATTGAGTAGCAAGAATTAATGTTAACTAAGTGTTGGCAAAGGTATGATCGAAACCTATGTGGTTGATGATATCGTTTATGAACAAATGGATAGTTGTGTAAGCATATGTCTAAAGATGAGATTATGCATTCTTGTAATATAATATATATGATGGTTTAATTAGTATATTGATTTTGAATCATAGAGTTAAATGTATTATATTACGAACTTACTAAGCTTTAAAAGCTTACTGTGTGAAGTGTTTCTCTGTTTTACAGTGTCTTTAAAGCTAGCTCGGATCCGGGGATCATCAGCGACTCAATCACACATCGGCTATCTATTTTGGTACTTTTGGAAGATGTATATATTTGAATATGGCATGTATAGGCTAGTAGATATGGTATATTTTGAGTTGTATAGTTCTTGCCATGTGATATGGCTTGGAAGATGGATAATTATGGTATATGCCTTAGATGTGCAAAAAGAATGGTTAATGTGTAAATGTGTACTCTATATGAATGGTCTTTATGAGTAGTATTGGAGATATGGAAGTAGTATGATCATGTTTTGAAATGGTATGAATTTGATGATACATAAATTTCATGTTTTTGAATGTGTAATTGATATTTGTGGTAGTAAGTTAAGAGGAATTTGTTTAGGAAAATGATTGATGATGTTATGAGGTTATAAAGATGCATAATTGGTATATTTTGATTGCAATTGTGGCATGGTTTGGAATTGGTTTGATGCTTATAGGTGATTCCTAAGTGTGGGTGGCAAGTTTGGCCTTGCAAATGGCCTATAATTGCCCACACGGTTGAGCACACGGGCGTGTGGCTCAACCGTGTCCTTCGTGGTTGTATTTCAAAATAAGTTAGACTCGACCACGGGCTGGACACACGGGCGTGTGACTGGCCGTGTGGTGCAAGTCAGTGTTGACCACGGGTGAGGCACACGCGTGTCTCGGTAGTGTGGACAAGTCGATATGTATGCCTGTTTTGCCACGGCTCGGACACACGGGCGTGTGCGAGGCGTGTGTGAGGCACACACGGCTTTGCCCATACTGTGTGTGTGACCTCTGTAGCTTTAAAAAATATTTGATTTTCGAAAAAATTTTGTATGATCCCGGTTTAGTCCCGACCCCTTTTTAGTGCATGTTTAAGGTCTCATAGACCTCGTTAAGGGACTATATGTGTATATCTTAATAATTTTGAATGATGAAATACTTTATGTTGTAAAAAGATAGTAAATGTTCCGATTTGTTCGGTAATACTCTTTAACCCTAATCCGGTAACGGTTACGGGATAGGGGTGTTACATGTATTCAGGGCCTGAATCATGATACTGGTCTTGGGTTGTTCTTTCCAAGGTGTGTCACGGGTTAGTCCGAGTGTGTGGGTCTTCTAAGGGTTCCCGATGTTTCATGATCCAAACATTCAAATGGCAGTCAGTCTAATACGGTTATGACCGGTTATGGTGGTGACTCAGGTTTTAGAGCTCATACGTTTGGCTCTGATGAGCCGCATATTCCTACACTTGTTGGGAATAATAATTCCACCTCGTGGTATCCTGACTCAGGAGCGACTCATCATGTGTGTAAAAAGGCGTCCGCCCTAAACAACTCTACTCCGTATTCAGGTACAACTCCAATTTTAATGGGTGATGGAACGCATGGTAAAATTGTGTTTGTGGGTAATACTACCTTAGATTCCAACTCTAAATTGTTACATTTGTCTAACGTTTTACATGTGCCTCAGATTCGTAAAAAAATTGTTGTTAGTCTAGAAATTTGCTTGAGAAAATAATGTTTATTTTGAGTTTCACCCTTTTCATTGTGTGGTAAAGTACATTCAGACTCAGGACATTTTACTGCAAGGCCACACGCATGATGGGCTTTATAGGTTTTCATCAGTTGCTTCAACTAATACTAGTGGTCCTCCATCAACACATCATGGCGCAGTACAACCGGTTCCTCGACTGATGGTGTATTCGAATTTTGGCACCGTCGTTTGGGTCACCCTTCAACTCGGATTGTTCAGTCTGTTTTGAAAGATTGTAATGTAGTCACAAATACAAATAATCTTGCTCATGTTTGTACTGCCTATGAGAAAGGAAAGTCACATAAGTTGCCGTTTTCTAATTCTACTACTGTGTATACCGTGTCGTTTGAATTAGTCGTCTCAAACTTGTGGGGACCTGCAGCTATTGATTGTGGGGGTAATTGGTATTATGTGTCCTTTGTTGATGTTTACCTAGTTATTTCTCATTCAACGTAAATATTAAGCAATTGACTGCTTTATTCAGTTTCGAAAAATGGTCAAAACTCAATTTAAGAGAGACATTAAACAATTTCTAAGTGATTGGGGTGGTGAGTTTTGGTCCTTCACATCGTTACTCGCACAATATGGGATTATTCATCGGATTTCGTGTTTGCATACTTCAAAACAGAATAGAGTGGTTGAACGAAAACACCGGCATATTGTAACACCCCAAACTCGGCCTAGACGTTATGGCTAAATTCGGTTGCGTCACAAGATAGGGTTTTGAAAATAAAGTCGCCTCGCCCAAATCCTTCATGTTTCAAAATTTAGGTTCATTTATGCCAATTTCTAAAAGTGTTACTTAATTCAATTATTTACTAAAATGTAATCTACATCGGAAGTTTAATAGAATCGTTATATTTTAAAAATGTAGTTCATGTTTTTAGAAAACCTTTGTTATTGAAACCGTGTTTTTAGCGAGTTATCCAGATAAAAAATTAAACAAAATCCAAATTCCAAAAATTAAGTAAACAGTCCAGAGAGTCCAATTAATACAAAACTCCAAGAAATAACCTTTAAAATAAATAAAACCCGTAACTATACTCAATTCGTAAACTAGTGGTCACTGCAAGACTCTGCCGCACCGATCCGTCTAAGTCTGTGGATTACCTTAACAGAATAGACAAACAGAGGTGAGTTTACATAAACTCAGTGTGTAACCCAACAGAATTTAGACATGTAAACATACAGAATCATCATATACAATCAGATACAAATTTGGGCTCATGCCCATCTCAGATACAGATAACAGAATTAGATGTACAGATAAGATATACAGAGTCCTACCCCCATCCTCTACACACCAACTCCGACCATCCCAACACACCATGTGGGGTTAAAAACACCCACCCATCCCTACACACCATATCGTGCCATTTCGGCACATGTCAGATAATGTGCAACCAAGCTGCCAGAATAAAGGCGATGATCGCCGTACAGAACACTTCTTCCTCACAACAAATCCCACCCCAAATCAGATATAGATAATAGATACAGAAATAACAGATTAAACAAGCTCAACATGCTGCTATACAGATAACAGATAAACATCTAGCATAATAACCAGACATGCATAATAGCATCATACACAGAACAGATTTTCAGACTATCAGATCACATAGTTTTAAGGTCCGGTTAGCCCTTACCGGCCCTACAATAGGCCCACAGTCGATCGGAACGACCCGTGAGACCCTAGGGAAAATTTCAGATTAATAGGCTCACATGCCCGTGTGGCCCACATGCCCAGATTGGCCATGCCCGTGTGGTCCACACGGCCTGGCCCAAAAACTCACACGCCCGTGTGAAATGCTCATGTGGGCCCACACGCCCGTGTGGAATGCCCGTGTGGGCCCACACACTCGTGTGGCCCACATAGCCACATTCAAGCCACCGCACATTCGTCAGACACACGACCGTGTCTCGCACATGGCCAACCACATGGGTGACCATAAGCCCGTGTGGCGTCGATAGTAGGCAATTTTGGCTTTCTTCAAAACCTTGTTTTTCGCATTTTAGGAACACACTTGGTATTGATTTGATACAAAAACAGTCCCGAGCCTTCTGAAACCTAAAACAGAGTATCCCACACCTTTTAGCAACCAATTTATGAGTCTATAACGATTACCCCAAACACAAAATCGACTTACCGCTAACAAAAATGCTCCCAACCTTGAGTTAAGCCACTGAAGTGTAATTTTCAGCCTTACAACCTTCTCCTAATCACAAAAATCCACCAATTAACACCACAATCTAAAGTCGTTAAACCCAAACCAGAAGTTCAAGGGGATGTAAAATTAACTTACCTACCAGATTAAGAACCAGAAATCGCAAAATGATGATTGAACGCAGGATTCGTAAATCGAATCAAAGGAAATGAACGAAGGTTTACCGAAAAGAGAAAAAAATATCAGAGAACAGAATTGGAAAAATATTTGACGTTAGGAGTTTAGGGATTTTTGGAAGTGAGAGAAAAATTAAAATAAAATAAAAACTAACTAGATAACCCCCAACTTCCCACTAACACCTCAATCTCAACCACTTCAGAATTTAAACTCTACCGAAACTCTCTCAAACAACCGAGAAAAAATATAACATCCACGCTCGCGCAGGGATTCGAACACAAGACCTCCAACACACTAACCCCCTTACCACTTGAACCAGCAGGTCTGATATGAATTTACAAGTAATTTAATATAAGCTCATTGAACAAGGATAAGGCTTGGATCTAAAAAAAATAACAAAAATTGCCAAAGGTGAGACTTGAACCCAAGACCTCACACACACACCCAGAACACTTAACCACTGAAGCAGAAACACACTTGTGTAAAAATTTACAGAAACCGAAATAAAAAAATTAGGGCGTTACACATATTGTTGAGGTTGGTCTCACCTTCCTTGCTCAATCGCACTTACCAATGCAATTTTGGGGTTATGCCTTTACTTGTGCCATTCATCTCATCAATCGGTTACCCATTTTGATCTTGCATGGTAAAACTCTATATTCAATACTTTATGGAAAATCGCCGACTTATGATCATCTTCATATTTTTGGATGTTGTTGTTTTCCATATCTTCGTCCTTTTAATAAACATAAGCTGGAGTTTCGATCTCAGTCGTGTACTTTTCTCGAATATAGTCCGCATCACGCCTGACGGGAAAGTTGTTATCTTTCGACATGTTATTTTTTTATGAAAGTAGGTTTCTGTATCTTGAACATCCTTCATCATCTCTCGTAACAACTGAGTGTGTCACCACGTATGTTCCTCTTGTGCAGTTGCTGTCTTTTCCTTCTAGTTCTCCTGATCAGATACAGAAAATCCTGTGCTCTTACGTCATGATTCATCTTGCTTGGGTTATACTATTACTCCATCACACACACTAGTAGTTCCCTCTACTATGGTCAATTCTTCTCCACAACTTGGAAACAACCCTTCTCTCGCGCCAGAGTTTTCCACCACTATAGTCAATCCTCCTCAACCTACTGGGAATACACATCATATGGTGACACGGTCCAAAGCTGGTATTTTCAAACATAAAGTTTTAGCTATTGAAACTACTGAACATGAGCCTCGTACGATTGATGAATCTTTTGCTCATGAGGAATGGAGAGTAGCGGCTCAATCTGAATATGATGCATTAATTCGTAATCTCACTTGGGAGTTAGTTCCTTTGCCACCAGGAAGAAAGGCAATCGGGTGCAAATGGTTGTTTAAGATTAAATGAAATCCCGACGGTATTGTTGCTCGACGAAAGAGGAGATTAGTTGCGAACGGTTGTTCTCAAGTACGAGGTTGTGATTTTCGGGAAACCTTTAGTCTTGTTATTAAACCAGCTACCATCTGGACCATTCTATTGATTACTGTGTCCCAGTAGTGGCAGTTACGGCAAGTAGATGTAAATAATGTGTTTCTCAATGGTGAGCTTACCGAAGAAGTTTTCATGCATCAACCTCCTGGATATGTTCAACATAATACCGATGGGTAACCCTTGATTTATTGGTTGACAAAGGCGTTGTATGGATTACGACAGGCTCCAAGAGTGTGGTTTGATAAGTTGAAATCCTATCTTCTTTCCATAGGTTTGTCAAGTCCAAATATGATGCTTCCCTGTTTATACGTATTACTGATGTGGCTCATATGTATGTGTTTCTATATGTTGATGATACTATCGTTACCGGGAGTTTGGCTCCTGATATTAACGTGTTTGTTGAACAACTTCATTCTATGTTTTCACTCAAAGAAATGGGGGATCTTCATTATTTCCTGGGTGTTGAAGTCACTCGCCTGACTGATGGAACTCTTCATCTATGTCAACCTAAGTATGTTCTTGACTTGCTTGATCGTTGTCATCTAGTTCATGCTAAGGCTGTTCATACACCTATGGTTAGCTATTCTCTTTTGTCCAAAACCATGGGTACTCTAATTGAAGACCCTAGTGAATATCGTAGTCTTGTCGGTGCTTTGCAATATGTTGTGCTAACCCGGCCTGATATTGCTTATGCTGTGAACCGTATCTGTCAGTTCATGCATGCTCCCACAGATGTTTATTTTGTGGCACTCAAACGAATTTTACGCTATTTGAGTGGTATGGTTGATAACGGTCTGCTTGTCAAACCGTCTAAGAGGCTGTATTTGGTTGGCTATGTTGATGTGAATTGGGGGTTAGATTTTGATGATCAATGGTCTACTATAGGATGCTGTATCTATTTTGGTGATAACCCTGTCTCGTGGTGTTCTAAAAAGCAACATGTTGTGTCTCACTCTACCGTTGAGGCTGAGTATCACGGGTTGGCGGCCGCAACTGCGGATGTTACATGGCTGATGTCTTTATTAAGTGAACTTTAGTATCCTTCTGTTGATACACCAACAATATGGTGTGATAATTCGAGTGCTGTTGCAGTGGCAGCTAATCTGGTTTTACATTTAAAGTTTAAACATGTCGAACTTGATCTGTTTTTTGTCTGTGAGAAAGTTGTTGATGGGTCTTTTATCGTCGGAGAAGTTTTTGCCTGTGATCAAGTTGCTGACGTTCTTACTAAACCGTTGTCTGCATCTCAATTTTGTAAACTTCGACAGCTCTTACGAGTTTCGAAGGTTCGGTAGATAGGTGAATATTAGAGTTTATGAATTAGTTAAGTAGTTACGGTATAAGTATTCTAGCAATTCTGTTAATAACAACTTTACAGTTGAGCTGTTATATAATAGTTAAGAAATCAAGTGTATAAATGTAAGTTCATCCATAGATATGAAAAACAAGAATGAATTTCAGTTTGCTTAATATCTTCTTTTACTACAAATCTTTTCAGAGAGCAAATATTATTTTTATGTCAAGTAAATGGTTTGATAATTTAGATTCGTATATATCTCAACTTGCAAATAAATCCTCTCTAAATATATTACGAAAACTTATTCAAATCTTAAAAAAATTCACATAAAAAATTATAGTCAAACTAGATAAAAAGAAGTATTTGTAATGATAAATAGTTGAATGTAATTTTGAGTTGTGGGAGATAAAATTTCGTGAAACCTTAGAGTGAAACAAGAGAATCATCATGTCCAGCCAATTTATGGATAGAAGATAGCAATAAACATTTATCATAACTCAATAATCAACTATTAGTGAAATCAATTATCACCACATGGCCAATAAATTAGAGATGTAAATCAGAATTTTAGTAGTGGTGTATATGTTTGCCAGCACAAAAGGTACAATTATCAGTATTTACTGTAGTTAATTTGCAAATTTACTGTGCTTAAGCTAACAATAATTTCAAATGGCCCCGCTTGTTTAAACTGTGTGGGGTCCAAGCCACGTGATCTCTGCTCCTTGTAGCTGGCCATGGCAAAGCCCACCGAGGAGCGCGTGTGATACAAATAATCGAGAGTGAGAACCGAGGATGACAAAGCCGCACGTGACCGCCTGCCCTTCTCTGTACAAAGCATGTCCGCCGAGCGCACGTGTGCTACGATTTTATTGATTATTTTAAGGTTCAGAAATCAGTAAATAATAAAAAAGAATTACAAACAACTTAGAGTTTTAAATGCGATAAAGCTACTTGAGATGTCCCCACCGCGTGGGTATAATCTTTTTTAATCACAAATTTGCTGTCAGAAAAAAAACAGAAAAAGGTGTGACACGGTTTTGTTAAAACCACCACTCGCTCGTACAGGTATTCATGGCTACATTCAGATTAGTTGAAATATTGTTAAGCTTGACTTTCATTAAAAATTTGAAGTTGGATGCCTTCCAATTTCTTCCAACCTCATTTATCAAATTTTATATTTAAGCTTAGGCTTAATAATATATATTGAGAGTAATAAAGTAATTTAATAATATAAAAATATGAAAAACTTGATAAGACTTATAAATTGTTTAAGTCAAGTATTATTAAGCTCGAATTTACCTCGATTGATAACTCGTGCTCGGCTTGATAATTATGGAATCAAATTCAAATTTTTTTAGTCCAACTCAAGTATCTTGTGAGCACCAATATCTCATTTACACTCCTAGTCGAGTTTATATATCTATTTTTACCATATTTGAGTAGTTTATTGAGTTAATGTTACTTTTTAGTGTCACAAGTAATTATTGAATTTTTTATAAAATAATAAATATTATTAGATGATTTTTTTTTGTCATTTCAAGTTAATTTTTTTTTAAAAAAAAAAATGCTTGATGAGATTTGAACCCAAAACACCATAATTTTCAATATTTTTATCATTTCAACTAAATCTTCATTTGATTTTTAAAATAATTTTTATAAATATATTTATTATATAAATTTTTTTTTTCACATCTAATATATGATATATATAATCAGCATATTATTTGTTTGCTTAAGTTTAGGCAATGGATTTTAGAGTTTACTCAAATCCGTTTACATTTGTAAATGATTAATTTAGAACTTATTTTAGACTCATTCATATTATTTTTAATTTTTTACAAAATTTTATGTAATTCTAATTTAATATTTTGTATATTTTTATTGAAATTTTAAATATAGACAACATATTTTAAATGATTACATTATAGTAATATTATATATTATTATAAACTTAATTTTTGTGTGATACAAATCAAACTAGTTATAACAAAAGATTAAATTGAGAACGTGCATTAAACTATGAAATTTTTTATTAGATAACAATGAACACAAAAATAATGGATGGAAAGTGGAAACTACTTGAATTTACTTATTTTTTAACATATTAGATGAATAAAAAATTGTGAGTTTATTCCGTTGGTATGATTTGAACATCAACTGAATAAATCCACCTAAACTTAATCAAAACCGAATTAATTCAATACAATTTAATCGAGTAAGCATCTGCTTCAGTCTAGGCCCATTCCCATAGCAAGAGAAAGCCCAATATTCATAGAGCCAATATGGGTAGGCTAACATACAACGAAGCCTAGTCATAAAGACTGGACCCTAGCACTCAGATGCAGCCACGTGGGAAAATGGATTTCTTTAGTTTAAATTCGGTTATACATTTAGTCATTATAATTTTACTTTCTCTTCACCCGATTAAGTCTATTTGATTAAATTTAATTAAGGCTATATCTATTTAGTCTATACTTTTTCAAAATTTAAAATTTCAGTATTGACATAAATAATACTCATTGACTGAACTTTTATCGAGTAATATAAAAAAATAACAAATTGATATAGTATTACACATATAATAATATTTTTTCTGCCTCAAAATTTGAAAATAACAAAACTTTACCTAATTATTATTTAGTGAGTGTTAAAATTAAAAATAATACAGAGATTAAAAACAATTAAATTAAAGCAGAGAGACTAAATCCACGTAACTTTCTTAAAAGTAGAAGGACTAATAACAGAAATTAACCATTTGTCTATACCCCATTCCATTCCTTAGCAGCCGTTGTCCATGTACGGAGTAAAGTAGCAAAGAAGTTGTCTTGGCGGCCGAGCGATCAAACAAACCACCTCGAAGAAGCAATCTCATGTGGTATACCATCCGATGCGTTTTTATACCAGATCAGATCGCCGTAGCCACCACCAAATCGTTTTGGGACAGTTTTCGTAGCATCGACCGAACATGAGTTTCCTCTTTGGCAAGAGAAAAACCCCTGCAGGTATCAATTTTGTTTTCAAATAATTAGAATTTGTATTAATTTCGAAAATCGCTACTGATTTTGTTATGATCTGTTCGTATTTGAATTTGATGAAGTGATTTTATATTGAGGGCTTTGGTAATTGAATAATTAGAATTAAGGATTTCGATTGAAGTTGTATGTTTCTTATAGTTTTAGAAATAGTTGTGAATTCTGCTAATGACAGGAATTCGAATGCTTTATTTTGTTTATTTGGTTTAATTTTGGATTTTAGGATCGAGTAATTGTATGGTTGTTTGCTAGTTCAAATTTCTAAAAATAAGGTTTTGCACTTTATTGAGCCTGTCACTTCAGTGTATCAAAGATCAACAAATTGGGTGAATTGTGTATTTTGTGGTTCTCAATTCATTCCCCCCATTGCCGGATTCTCAAGTCATTTTGTATTGAATATATATATATATATTTTTTTTTCAGAGCTTCTGCGAGAAAATAAGCGGATGCTCGACAAATCTATTAGAGAGATAGAGAGGGAAAGGCAAGGTTTACAGACCCAAGAGAAGAAACTGATTGCTGAGATTAAGAAAAGTGCAAAGCAAGGGCAGATGGTGTGTTACATATATTTTTTACAATTTTGTTTTCTATTTTTGCTCAACATTTTTACTTATGTGTAGTTAAAATTTCTCTTAAAAAAATGGTATATCTAATTGAGAGCTTATTAGCTTGGCATTTTTATGTTTTAGTCAATTATATGAAGCCTTTTTTATTTTTTTGGTATAAATGAGGTTGCTTTATTGGTGATTTTGATTATGTACTGGCTTGATTCGATGTTTGATGACTAGTTTTATGTGTGAATGACATGTTTGCTAGGATCATATTGATTTATTGCTGATTGTTCTCTACCACTTTACAGATAGATATGATGAGTTATTGTTCTTTTTCATCTCATTTTAAACAAAATGCATCAATTACACTTGCGGCAATTTGGTAGCTTGAGTAATGTGTATGTCTATTTTGCTTCGTATTAGTGGACTAGTGCAGTCATTTCTTGTCTAATTGAGCTTCAATATTGTATTTCGCATCTCTTATCTTGTGAAAGTAGGTTTCTTTTAAGTTTCAGATTGAAAAGTTATTGTATATGATCTGCATGTTTCTTATTGACATGAATGGGCTTTGCTGTCCACCGAGCCTACTATCCTCTAAATATTTTGTTCTCGGGATTTTATTTCAGGGAGCTGTAAAGGTGATGGCAAAAGACCTTATCCGGACACACCATCAGATCGAAAAGTTTTATAAGCTCAAATCACAGCTCCAGGGTGTATCTCTTAGAATTCAAGTATGTACTTTTATCCTTGCATTTTATCTGTGTCAATGACTTCTAAGTGTGCAATTTGTTTTACCTAAGTGCTTGACATAGAAAATTATGGCCACTTCTGATGCTTATTAAGTAGATGGAAGTCGATGGCTATAATTGTGGGGGGGCTATTACAAAAACTTTTGATATATGCCCTGCTCCATACCATGTATGGGAATTTATATGTGAAAATGAAAAAAAGAAGATAAGTTGGAACATCAATTAACTTGATTCTCATCTGAAATTATTTAGAGTTGGGGGATAAATGAACTGCATAAGCAACCGATGTACATTGCAAGGTTGAAGCCTAGTGAATTTACAAGTTTTAATTGCTTATAAATCATAAAGTTTGAAACTCGACTGAATTTGCTATACTGTACAACATCCAGACATTGAAATCAACACAAGCAATGGGAGAGGCAATGAAAGGTGTGACAAAGGCAATGGGGCAAATGAACCGACAGATGAACTTGCCATCCCTGCAGAAAATTATGCAAGAGTTTGAAAGACAGAATGAGAAGATGGAGATGGTGAGTGAGGTGATGGGTGATGCAATCGATGATGCTTTGGAAGGGGATGAAGAAGAGGAGGAAACAGAAGAATTGGTGAGCCAGGTTCTTGACGAGATTGGAATTGACATCAACCAAGAGGTACTATTTTCACCACTTATTTTTCAGCATATATAAGCACATATAGCTTGAATAGGCTGTCCTTTCTAACCCTGCTTATTTGGATCCAATCACAGCTCGTAAATGCACCATCAGCAGCCGTTGCGGCACCAGCTGCAAATGGTAAGATTGCACAGGTGGAAGCAACTGGCAATGATGACAGTGGGATAGATAGTGACTTACAGGCAAGGTTAGACAATTTGAGAAGGATGTAGTAACTATGCCTAATTACTTGTGTCTCTGTGTTCCAACTTGGAACTGCGTTTGGATTTTAACATTTGGGAAACATGTACCAGAGTTAGTTGATACAGTATTTCCAAATACGTGGAAATTGTAATAAATTCGTCATTTATTCTTAAAGTAGATTGCAATATGTACTCAAATAATTCCAAAGCAATCAGGGATGCACTTTGCTTCTTTCAGAATGAAGAGAATGGACATGAAATTACTTATGTCCAATATCCACGAGCCTTGGGTTACCTCCCTAAAAATTTAAGAGTTGTCATATCATTTTAATATATAAATAAGTTGGAAATACTAAAATTTGAACTCAAATTTGTTAAATCTCATCCCACCTATATAAAATAAACACCAATACCTGCAATCCAACTCAACTATTTATCCATTTTGAGCTTTATTTCATAATTTTAATTCAAACTGTTAAATTTTTTTAAAAAAAATAATTTTTTTAACCTAACTCATTTAATGTCCAATTAGAGTAAAATATATTATAGATGAAATATAATTATTACTTCGCATCGATGATTGCTTTTACTTTCATCTCCTTGTATTTACATTTACCAGCACAATTAACTTGAGGATGTATTGAGAAGAGAAAGAGAGGTGAGTATAAATTTCTTTTGTGATATAATATGGAGATTGTTCAAATAGAGAAATGGAAAGATTATAAATAGTAAAATCTAATTTATTTGGTTTCCATTTTCTCAAGAGGCATTTGAATTTTGGGAAAGATTGTATATAACAAATAATATTTTATTTGGTTTCTATTTTCCAACAAGAGAGAGTCATAAATACAAGTTTGAAATGATTTGACTTGATAAAAATAATATTTTATTTTATATATAGTTGAACTGATTGAATCAATCGGATTGCGAATCAATGGTCTAATCGATTCAACCATTGGCTAGGTCTTAAAAACTTTGATATTTAGTATTGTTTTTAGTATTCAGTATATTGCAGCAAAGAGGATGATAACAGTAACCAAATGACAACTAATTCGCCTAGAGAAGGAGATGGGAAAATAGAATGTTGATTACAATTGACATGAGCATAACTAATTTCCCAAAAATTTAATTCAACATATAAGTTTTTAATTTTAGAATAATTTTAATAAGTCTATTACTTTTAAAACTGAATTTTAAAAATATACTTATCAAAATATTTTATAACATAAGTAATGTTAAAAACTTTATAGAGTTCTATAACTGAATTTTTAAATTTACATTTTAAATTACTTTTAAAAATTTTAAAATAATATAATTTTTAAATTTAACAATTTATAATCACTGTTAAAATTTTTAGATTAACATAATTTGTAGTCATTTTTAATTTTTATATTACAAAAAAATTAAATTAATTTAAAAACTATGAAATACTATTAAAATTTTAAACTATTTCTTACCAAATCTGATTTTGGTATATTTTTTAAACATATCTTCTTCTCTTTTTCTTTTTTCTTTTTTTATCTTGCACGGTTTAATTTAAGGAAAAAAATAAATTGTATTTAAGTTAATTACCAAACATAATTAAATTAAAAAAATAATTTTGTTAAATAGTGTTTAGATAATGTTTCACAATTCTTTATAGTTTTTCATTTAAATTATTATTTCACTTATTAGTTTTAACAATATTTTTTTTAATAATTAGTTTGTATTTTTTTCTTTTATCATTCATAAAAAAGTATTAAAAAAGAGAACATATTTAATATATTTTAATTGATATATACAGTCAATCTATGTATCGTACGGGTAAAATTAGAAAAATTCTTGCAATTAATTAAATTAATTTTTTATTCTTCGTTTTGGTAAAGAAGTGATGAAAAAATTCTAGGTTTTGTTTGGCATGGAAAATACGATTAATTAAATGATTTAATTAATTGCAAGGATATTTTTTGGCTTTTAACTTAGCATGAAAAATTAAAGATTATATAATCAAAAGAAATTTGAGTTTCATAGACAATTATTAAAGATGAGCTATTTGAGTTGATTTTCATTTGAGAAATAAATTTAAAATTTAAGAGGAGATTAGTTTAATTAATTTTAATATTATAGTAATAAATAGGCTAACACTATCAAGGATAATTTTTCTCCATAATTTATTTAATTGATTTTGATGTTTTGAAATTTAAAATTTTAATATTGAAAAAAAATTAAATTTATAACTTTCAGCAAGGGGGTAACAAATACAACTTGACAAATTTTTAGAGTATTATTTTAGTACCTACCATTTTTTCACTTTAACCCTATATTTTTTACTCTTATCAATACTTTAAAAAATGATATATTTTTCGATGACCAAAATGAAAGCAACCTAGAAGTTAGGTGACCAAAATGAAAGTGTAAACATTATGTGACATGTACAGTCAGCCATCGTTAGAGATTTAACGACTCGGTAACTAAAATGAAAGCATCATAAAAGTTAAGTGATAGAATTGCAAAGAATTCATTTTGGGTGACCAACTAAAGTTTACTCGACGTAAGTATCACATTAGAAAAAAATATCAAATTCGAGTACCAAATGATATATTAAACGAATAAAATTTATTGTATTTTCTATTCAATAAGTTATGTTTATTTAAATCAACTTATTTTATTATATTAATAACATAATCATTAACCTTTGTTTAGGTCTAAAGTGTTTATGGGCCGGATTGATGTTCAATTTAAAAAATTCTACGCTTCAACGTAAAAATTGACTTGATCCACATAAAAAAAACTTATATTATTATTTTAAAAATACTAAAATATGTAATTTTATATTAATATTTATTTTTATAATTAAATTTAAATAAATATTTAAAAAATCATTTTATTTAAATTTGGGTTGGTTTGTGAACAAAAACTTCATTGTCTAAACTAATTCAGGAAGTGCTCTGTATAAGCCTATATAATTGTAAGATATTTTTATTAAAATCAGAAATATTTTATGTTTACTCAATTACTTATGCTTATATAAATTTATTTTATTATATTCGCAATGTTGTTATTTAAGTAAGGGATAAATATGAAAAAATATACATAAATTTTGGTTTTATATAATTTTATATATGAGATTTTGATTTGATTCAATTTTTATAAATTATTAACAACATTATCGAATTAGCACAATTTTACGTTAATATATTGTATGCACAAACAATTTAATCACAATCAAAATTTCATGTATACATATGAATCATAATTCAAGTTTCATATGCATAATTGCACAAAATCAAAATTAATGTATAATTTTAATATTTATTCTTTTAATAAAAAATAAATATGAAAATAAGAGTTCTTTTTCAAACGGATATGCAACTTTTGACCCAATATAAACTAAACTATTTTGTCAATTCGTGGATAATATAATATTTAATTTAGTTTGACAATATCATCCTTAGATTTCAAATATAAATATTATTTGAAGTGGAAAACAGTTGCTCACATGTCAGCATTACTATTATTAAATTTGAAACCCAAAACCAACCACAATCTTCAAACCAATTTGCCTTTTTTTTCCATTTATATTGCAATTATTGATAATTAATTAGTACAACTTTAATAGGTAGGTATTAAAAAAAAAAGTGAGAATTACAAGTAATTCATATTTTTTTAAAAAAATTGTGTTAATTTTATTGATGTAAAGTAGAGTTATAAGTTGAAAGAACTTTAAGGTATATTAATTATATTAAAGTTATATACCAATTGAATTTTAAGTTAAGCGTTATAAATAGCATCTAGTGTCACGAAGTTAGATTTTTTGCCTTATAATCTGTGCGGCCTTAAGCAATTTCTTCTCTCAAAAACGTCTAAGTCAATCTAACTCTCAACAATTGAGGATTCAAATAAAATTCTTTTAAGGCACCAACACAAAGCAGAAGTAACTTAACATGAACAAAGATGAACGAACTTGAAATATAAGAATAAAGCCACAGAAAAGCTAAGAACACAAGTTTGAGAGAATGCTCTCAGGAACTCTATTACTCAATGGATGATTTACAATGAGGGGGAAAGACCTCTGTTTATAGTTGAGCCTCCCAAAATCAATGGTACTGATTAAAGTACATCAATGGCTAGGATTAAAAGCTATCTACAAATTAAATCTCTAAGATTACATTATCATATCTTCTAAGATTACAAGTTATCTCTAAGATTGCATATCTTTGAAGATTACGTATCATATTTGCCATGCTTTGTAGATGGGCTTTCAATCTCTCCAAGCAACGGGTTGGTCCAGTTGGGCCAAATGACCTCTCTTGAACATGATGGATCACACATTTGTGCCATGGTTGTGGGCTCCCATGTGCAACCCATGACATTCTCCCCCACTTGTTCTAGTGATGCCCTTATCACGTCTTACGCATGAAACTGGTCTATCTTGCCTTGGAACTGCCATAAGGCCTTAGTAGGTTCCCAACTTGTTTCACTATCGAGAAGCCCCTTCCATCGCACTAAGTACTCATGCCTTGGTCGATAGTACTTTCGTATGATCACATAGTTTGCCTCGATGCTTTCAATTTCACGATTATAGGAGACCTTTACCCGCATTGGTGCTCGTTTGGACTTGCCTCGATTTGGATCCTCTTAATCATCATGGAATGGCTTAAGTATACTCACATGAAACATTGGGTGGACTTTGAACTTTGATGGCAACTTAAGCTTGTAGGCCACCTTGCGTACTCTCTTCAAAACTCGAAAGGGTCCCTCATACCATCGCACAAGCCCCTTGTGCAAGCCATTATGTCTCAAAATCAAGTGTAGTTTAGCAAGGATTGAATCACCAACTTAAAATTACATATCCTTTCGATTCTGATCCGCCCACTTCTTGTTGCGCTTACTTGCCTTGTGTAGGCAAGCTCTAGCTAAATCATTTTTCTCTTGCCAATCCTTCGCAAATCGATAAGATGCTAGATCCGATCCTGTATAACGGGTCACAACTGCATTGGGTGTGAGGGGTTGCTATCCTGCCACTATCTTGAACGGACTTTGATTCGTAGCCCCACTTCGTTGCAAGTTGTATGAAAATTGGACCACGTCCAACAACTTTGGCCAGTCCCTTTGTATGACACTCACATAGTGCCGAAGATACGTCTTCAATAACAAATTCACTCGTTTAGTTTACCCATCAATTTGCGGATGTATGCTAGTGGAAAAGTTCAAGTCTGAGCCCATTGACTTGAATAACTCCGTCCAGAACCAGCCTGTGAACCGTCCGTCTCGATCATTGATGATAGACTGTGGCATTCTCCAATATTTCACCACATGTATAAGGAACAAACGAGCTACCTCCTCAGTAGGACATTCATTAGTTGCTGGAATGAACGTTTCATACTTGGAAAATCTGTCCACCACAACAAGAATACTCACAAACCCGTCAGGCTTAGGCAAACCTACAATAAATTCTATGGATATACTCTCCTATGGTTGTTTCGGAATAGGCAAGGGTTGTAGCAAACCGACAGGAGTCTTCAACTCAACCTGATCTTGTTGACATATTAGACAAGATTTCATAGATGTCTCCACATCATCACCCATGTGAGGCCAATAGTAGCGGTCCTCCAAAAGAGTCATAGTGCGGTGCATACTTAGATAGCCGACTCATCTTGAGTCATGACACTCTTTCATGACTTCCTTGTGCAAATTCCCATGTTGATGCACATAAAGGTGATGCCTCCAAGTAAACAATAAGTCTCTTTCAAGCCAAAATCTCTTCGTTTTCTCTTCCTTGGCAAAATCAATCAAGTTTTTGGTTGTAGGATCATGAGACAATCCTTCTCGAATGTGCTCCAATAGAGAACTATCAGGTTGGTTGATTGTCGCAAACTCTATCTTTTAGCTAAGTGCATTAGCCACGATGTTGGCATTCCTCAGTTTATGTTCTATAGTAAAATCAAATTCTACTACGAAAATATGCCAACGAGCTTGTTTGGGAGACAAATTTTTTGGATTAGAAAATAACTGTTTGCAACATTACTAGTAAAGACCACGAGCCTGAAACCCAACAAATAGTCTCCATATATGCAAGTAATGCATCATAGTGGTCATTTCTTTCTTTTGGACTGTGTATCGACGCTCAGTTTCATTAAGCTTTCGACTCTCGAAGGAAATTAGATGCCCATCTTGCATCAGTACTCCCCCAATCACATAGTCTGATGTATCTGTGCGTACCTTGTACGACTTCGAATAATTTGGCAAAACAAGTATGGGCTCCCTCGTCATCACTTGCTTCACTTGGTTAAAGGCATTCTCACATTAAGGATTCCAATACCACACCTTACCTTTCTTCAACAAGTCCGTTAAGGGTGCGGTAATTTTGGAGTAGCCTTTGATGAAGCGTCGATAGTAGTTTGCCAACCCAAGGAAAGATCTCAATTCTGTCACCTTGGTTGGTGGTTCCTAATCAACAATGGCCCAAATTTTACTTTCATCCATCCGAATCTTGCCACCTCCCACAACGTGGCCTAAAAATGGTACCTTGCTTTGGGCGAATGAGCACTTCTCCTCTTTGACATATAGTTTATTTTCTCATAAGGTTTGGAACACCTCCCTCAAATGTTCCACATACTCCTCAAGAGACTTATCGTACACCACAATATCGTTAAAATAAACAACCACAAAACGATCTAGGAAGGGTTGAAGTACTTTATTCATAAGGATGCAAAATGTGGTTGGAGCATTGGTTAGTCCGAAAGGCATCAGAAGAAACTCATACGAACCATAGCGTGTCACACAAGCTGTCTTTGGCTCGTCCCTCTCGGCTATTTGGACTTGATGGTACCCCGATCTCAAATCTAATGGCTATTTGGACTTGATGGTACCCCGATCTCAAATTTAACTTGGTAAACCATCTCACACTACTAAGCTAATCAAACAAATCTGTAATAAGGGGAATTAAATACTTGTTATTTATAGTAACCTTGTTCAAGGCCGGATAATTCATGAACATCCTTAAAGACCATCGTACTTCTTTTGAAACAACACTGGCGTACTAAACGGAGATTTAGTTGGCTTAATGAATCCCGCATCTAAAAGCTCCTTCAACTGTTTCTGCAACTCTTCTAATTCTAGCGGAGACATATGATATGGGGCCCTCGCTAGCGGTTCCATATTGGGCACTAACTCAATCCTGTGATCTACGTCTCTCTTTTGTGGTAATTTTTTAGGTAACTCGGAAGGCATCACATCTCGAAACGATTTTAATAACTGACCCACTTCTTTTGAAATCTCACCAACGGGCTTAAGGACTTTCTCAACCTTTAATGTGGCTATATAGGAGGCTTCATCTCTACAGACTCTTTTGGTAAATTGGATCATCGATAGTGGTTTTCCTTCCATGCCTCATTTCCTTTTCATTTGCACCATACATTGATGGTTCAGGTCCAAGATCACCATGTAATTGCTAGAAGAAAAAATAATCGCATTAATCCGATCAAGGAAACTTAATCCAACCACAAAGTCAAAGTCATCAAGTGGTATTACCTTAATGGTGTCTCTACCGGTCCATTTGCCAAGTTGGATCTCGACTCCTTTCGCCACACCCTCTATCTCAACACTTTTCGAATTTACCATCTTGATCTAACCCGATTCCTTCTCAATTTTGAGCCCAAGATCACGAGCAGTCTCTTTGGACATGAACAAATCTGACGCACCTATGACAACAAGCGCAATCAATCTTCTGTCAGCCACAGTGATGTCTACAAACATCAGCCCACGACCCATCTTATCTTCGACACCTTCTAGTATTGAATTAAGATTCTTGGTCGCCTCATCTTCCTCATCATTTGCTTCCATAGTAGAAAACGCAACTTTCTTCGGACAGTCTTTGATCATATGTGGATCGTCACAATGGAAGCAAGTTAAACGCCACTTCTTCCTCTTGTCCCACGACTTTTGAGCCTTACCATCGCTATTCTTAACGAATTGTCTTTGTCTCTCCCACCATTTTCCCTCGGTTTGAATTTGGGCTTAGAAGACTCAGATTTGTCTTTTTTCGTACCCAGCTCGACAAAAGATTCTATTACAGACATGGCTTTGGTAAGCTCTTGAACTCCTCGGCGTTACAACTTTTTCTTTGCCCATGGCCTCAATCCATCCATAAAGGAAAAGAACGCCTCTTTTTCACCCATATATGAGATTTGAAACATAATTTCACTGAACTCCCACACAGACCCCCTCACTGTGCCTTCTTGCGTAAGCTGATGCAACTTTGCCCGAGCCTCGTCCTCGGTATACTCTGGGTAAAAATGCACTTTGAACTCACTTTGGAACTCCTTTCAAGTCCCAATTTCAGTCCCACTACGTCTCACATTAGTGGACCTACGGCATCACCACAACAAAGCAACATTAGTAAAATACATAACAACAGTATTTACCTTAATGGCATCATCAATAATGCATTTGGCACGAAAATATTGCTCCATTCCCCACAAGAAGTTGTCCACATCTCTCGTGGACCTTATCCCCTTGAACTCTTTGGACTTGGGAACATCCACACTAGGATTGGGTGCAACAACAACTAACCCTCCATTTCCCAAAGCAGCCTTGTAGATTGTGAGTTCACCCTTGAGATTCGAAATTTCCCATTTCAAGGCTGTCATCATAGCCTCAAGGGTATCATCCCTCCTGGTCAGATTTTTCTCAACAGAACCAAGAGAATCCTACATATACTCTTTAAGTTGCTCCTTCATTGATTCCAACCCAACGATGATTCTCTTATCGACATCATTGATCCTCTCTTTGATGTCCTTCATGGACTCCTCAAGAGTGACTACTCATCCTTCCAAAGCCGACAGTATGTCCCTCGGTCGATTAGCTTTTCTGGCCCTCCAACGGGTCTCCATTAGCTTAACATTCTCGACAATTTCTTTCAACATCTTTCAACGGTGCCTTCGAAACCTTAGCTCGGATACCAACTATCATGGACTTAGATTTTTTGCCCTACAATCCGTACGGCCTTAATAAATTTCTTCTCTCGAAAACGCCTAAGTTAGCCTAACTCCCAACAATTGAGGATTCAAACAGAATTCCTCTAAAACACTAATACAAAGCAGAAGTAACTCAATATGGACAAAGATGAACGAACTTGAAATATAATAATAAAGCCACACAAAAAAAGCTAAGAACATAAGAGAGAGTTTGAGAGAATGCTCTCAGGAATTCTATTACTCAACGGATGATTTACAATGAGGGGGAGAGACATTTGTTTATAGCTGAGCCTCCCCAAAATCAACATTATAGATTAAAGTACATCAATGGCTAGAATTAAAAGCTATCTACAAATCAAATCTCTAAGATTACATTATAATATCTTCTAAGATTACAAGTTATCTCTAAGATTGCATATATTTGAAGATTACGTTCTATATTTGCCATGCTTTGTAGATAGGCCTTCAATCTCTCCAAGCAACATACTGGTCCAGTTGGGCCAAATGACCTCTCTTGAACATGATGGATCACATATTTGTGCCATGGTTGCGGGCTCCCATGCGCAACCCATGACACTAGTAGTTAGGTATATTCAATTAAGTAGTTGTAAGGCCCAATTTTAACCTGAGGCCCACACCAATACCAAAAATAAAGAGGCTATCACAACAGTCCAAAAATACAGTGGCCCAACATCGAAGCCCAACACAACTTAAGGTTTTTAGGGTTTTCAGATACCCTAACAGAGGACCTTTGGTGCCGCCACCAATAGTCACAACTCAGCACGTCGCCCCCATGTTGCACGGCTCCTCCCGCATCATGCGCGCCTCCAGCACTCGTGTGAAGAGTCCCTCTCCACCACGACGCTTGCCCACAAAATAGAAGAGATTAGTTGTTAAAATATAGGCTATAAAGCCCGAATGAAAACATGTAGTCGAGGACTTTTCTTTTTTACGATTTAGAGAATATACACACGCTTTACACAAGAAATCTAGAGAGCGGTGAATACGAATCAACGATAAAGAAATCAAGAAAAGGTTTTCCTTTTCGTTCTCACTTTTTGAATCATTTTTTACATTCTTTTATTCATTGTCGAAATAAAACCTTTTTTTGTGAAATGATTTCATCGGTTTATAAAGGAAAAATAAACAAGGTTTTTAAAAAAAAGAGAAAAGAGAGCGAGAGGATTTACTGGGACTACCTTGACCGTCGTCGTCGATGAGCGCATGAGGGGTTCTGGTTTTGTTTGAAAAAAGGGAATCAAAGAAATGGGGTTGAAACTCTGAAAAATAAGAAAAGGGGGCTAGGGGTTTCGGTTTTGTTTGAAACAGAGAGATGAAGGAGAGAAAGGTTTTGTTTTTTTGGTGTTAAGCATTAAAGGATGTGGGCCCGCGTGTTACTTGCTTCTGCAGGTGAATGGGCAAATTTATCCCTAGATGGGGAAATTGCGCGATAGGTCCTCCTTCTTCGCGCGCTGTTTAATTGCGTCCTCCTTGACTTTTTCCATTTTTAAATTCACCCCTGCGTTTTATCTGTTTGTTTCAATTTAGTCCGTGTTCAGTGCGGTGTTTAGGAACACGGAGTAATTGCGTTCTGGCCTCTATGTTGCGCGCGACCTACGATTTAGCCCTTTTGCCTTCATTTGTTTTTGGCTCAAATTTTTGTTTTGATCCAAGTTGATCCCTTTCCAATTATTTTACTATTTCACCCTTTAAAGTAATCATTTTTGAATACTTCATTATCCCTATTTTATATATTATTATTTATAATTATATTTATTATTCTCATTCTTATTAATACTATTTTTATTTTATTATTAATATACCGTTTTTTATGTACTATACTTGGTATTATCATATCTATTGTTATAATATTGTATTACTAACATTTTTATTTATTTATTACTTTTATTATTTTATATTTTATTATATACTATTATATCATTATTTTTATTATCACTACTATATTATATATTACTATTATATTTCTATTATATCTACTCTTATATATATATATATATATTATTTTTATTATTATTATCAAATGTTTTATTTTCCTTTACGTCTACTATTTATTTAGTACTATTATTTTATTGTCTTCTTATTATGTTTATTTTGGATTATTATTATTATTCTTTTTATCTAGTACTATTATTGCTATACTATACTTATTATTATTATTTATCATTATATTACTTTATTATTAATATCTTTCTTCACTTTTTATTTTCTTTTATATACTATCATATCTATTATCCCATATATTACGGTTTGCTTTAATTGTTTATTTATATATATATTTTTTATATATCTAATATTTTATTACTATCAGTATACCTTTATTTTTTTTACTATTATTCTTTATTAAGGTTAATATTATTACCATGACTTTTATATTCATTATTCATTATTTATTATTAGTGTAGTATTAGCATTATTACTATTTATTTCCCCCTTTTGGGTACATTGTCGCTATTTCCTATTAATCGTGTCTACATTTTCACGTATTTATTTTTGGTTTCTTTCAATTTAAAAAAAAAGGTTTCACAAAGGTAATTTTGTGTATTTGGAAGTTCGGAAAATCGTGCTCAATCGTGCTGGGCTTCGATTTTTTCGTTCGTCTAGATCACTAAATATCCTTTAAAGATTTCGGTCATATTTTTGAAAATAAGGCAATGTTTCGTATTTGGAAGTTCGAGAAAGTCGTGCCCAATCGTGCTGGGTTTCGATTTTCTGTTCATCCAAACAATTAAATATCCTTCAAAGATTCTTTTATCGTGTTGCTTAAATAAAGGCAATATTTCATGATTGGAAATTCAAGGAACCGTGCCCAATCGTGCTGGGTTTCGGTTTTTAGTTTGGCCAAATAGTGAAATACCCTTTTCAAATTGCAATGTATGAGATTTAGAGATCATGAAACAATCTTGGTATCGAGGGTTTGAAACATCGCGTCCTATCGTCTTGGATGTGGTGTTTCATCTTTTCGGAACAAGAGAGTTTCGATATCCAATATGGGTTATCCAAACATTTTTGAAGATTCATATTTTAAAATATTTTCTAATTTTTCGATATTAAGGACATTAATCAATCAATACGGTACCAATTTTGGGCATTGCGAGGGTGCTAACCCTTCCTCGTGCGTGTAACCGACTCAGAGCCTGTTTTCTTAAAATTCGTAGACCAACATGTTTTATAAGTGGCCCAATCACACTTCAAAAAAGATTGGTGGCGACTCGTTTCCATATTGTTAAAGTCGGCCCGTTTTCCAAACAAAAATGGTTTCGAAACTGACTTGACGACTCACTGGGGACCAATAAGAGAGTCAAGCGTAGAATGGATTGATTAATGTCCTTTTATCGAAAATAAAATTTTGATTTCGTTTCTTTCATTGCATGAGTTTGTGTCGCGTCATATGGTTGTTGTGGTTTGAGACCCATAGGATATTCCTTCATTTATGTTGCATGACCGTTGTGGTCACACCCTTAAGTGGGAGCGAAGCTACGCCTTCGTGAGAGTTTTCACCTCCGCATGGGCTAGGGGCTGCTTAGGAGTACATCCGTACCTATGGTTCCGTGAGGTTTTCACCTCCGCATGGCCATGGGAAATGTATTCCCGAATCGAACTCGATCCGTATGAGCCTATAATGGGTGAAGATTGAGGAATCTGCTAGTTCAGGTACCCTTCCTTTAGAACTAAACCACATATAGTAAACCTTAAGAGCCCACACTAGGTAGAGCCATGCTAAACCTTAGTGGCTACCTATGTAATGGTTCGACATTTTTTTACTTGCTTTGATTACTTTTATGCGATACTAACTTATTTTATTTTGGTCATGTTTGCATGTCATTTCATACTTAAAAGGCGTCGATTCCTGTTTTAATTACTAAGTTAGAAAGCTTGTTATGGAGAACGGATTCCTTGATAACGTAGAGGATAATGCGGCCGTGCGTAATATGGTCGAGAGAAGACACAACTTGAGAAGGGGATAGTCTAACCGAGGGGTATACATCGAATTATTGGACTTCACTCGCATCGGTGTGACACGAATGAGCTCCAAGAGTTAAGAGATATATGGGCTGTTGGGATGAAGCAACTAAGCGGCTTTTCTACCTTAATTATGGTGATCTACCCTACTTCTTTGGACATCGAGTTGACAAACACTTATTTCGGGCTATGACTCGATGTTGGAATTCCGCTTATAGCTTGTTTCACATTTGGGAAGTGGATTTGGTGCCTCTGATTGGAAGAATACACGGCTTTGCTTCATAGCCAAAGGGTTCAGTTGACAAAGTTTATTTCGGGCGCTAATGCACCAACTTTTGTAAAGAAGGCGATGAGTATCAACGGGGATGAGTGAGCAGTGGGTCGCGACACGAATTCAACAAAAGGTGAAGGAAATGCATTCCTTGGGGAGCTTGAGGAGCTGATTGTGGCACATCCGGATGCCAAGAGGAAAGTTGACATGTTAAGCCCTAAGTATCTACGGCTTGGTAATTTTCCCCAAAGTTACGAGACATATAGATGAAGCGGTTCTTGACTTATTCAATCGACTTGACAAGGGGGTTACGCCAGTACCGGTGATTCTTGCCAAAACATTTAGATCTTTGAACTCGTACCGGAGAGCAGGTGAGGGTAGATTCATAGGCTGCGCGCAACTATTGTTGGTGTGGTTCCATAGCCATTTCTGGAAAGTAGATAGATCTTCTTGTCGGGTTTTCTTTGCGAAGTACTCCCCATTAAAGGAGTTAGCAGCCGCACCCAGGAGAGATGACGTATCAGAAGAGAACTGGATCGCGCTTCTTCAGAATCTTCAAGAAAAAGATGTGGAATGGAGAGCTTCTTGGTTCGTTCCGGATAAAATTCTCTACCGGTGTGGGAGTTATGATTGTGTTCCTCTGTTAGGGATCTGGGGAGCCGTTGGGTATGCTCCTTTGCTCGTGCTAAGGCAGTACCAATCGAGACAGTTTATACCGGTAATGCATGGGCTAGCTCAGTTTGAATTCTCGTATAGTGGGAATAATTATAAGAAGAGAGTTCGAGAGATTTTTGATGCGTGGAAGCAGATTCACCGAATGAAAAGAGTTGCAATGGGTCCAATGGCAACCCTCGAATATAATACATGGCGGAGTAGGAGATTAAATGATAATATCCCCGGACCGACACAGGATGCTGATCGATCGATAGAGGAATACCTACAAGTAGTCCCTTACGGTGAAGATCATGAAACGAGGACTTTGAAAGTAAAAATTCGAGTTAGGGAAAAGATAGAACAAGCTGGAAGAGGAAAAAATGAGCTTGGGGTTAGATATTGATATCCGTAAGTCGAGGTGAGAAGTGAGAGAAAAGGAAAAAGGAAGGTCAAGAAGATTTGGATAGCTTGAAGACCGATTACAAAAAGTTGCATCGATCGATGAGGATCATTGGTTGGGTAAAACCTCGAAACAATGGCATCAAGAAGTTCGGGAAGAGAAGGCCAAGGTTGATCGGTGGAAGGAGAGGTTCCATGAGGCTCGAGCACAAAAAGGATACTCTGAGAAAGACGTAGGTGAGAGCCAAAGTGAGAATGAGATGTTAAGAGCTCGAGTAGCGAGCTAGAAAGGGCATTGTCTCAAAGTCGTAGCTCTACGGTGAAATTAGAATCAAGCCTAAATCAGTTGAAGAGTTGAAAGGAAAGGTGGTAACACTTGAAACGGCGCTGCAAAATAGTGAGCTCCGGATCCAACTATTGGAGGCAAATAACGAGCGACGGGAAGAACAACTTCAACATTCTCGAGACCAAATCGGAGAAAGAGACTACCTTATGGGCGAGGCCGTGATTCGATCTGAGAAGTGGCTGAGCATTTACAAACCTTAGTTATTGGTAGATGTATTAAGTATAGTATATGAGTCGAGTCGGTCAAGGGCCGAGAGTTAGCCTCTCTTCTTAAGAAAGTTAAAACTTTGGGCATAAGGGCTAGGTCGTATATGTGACTGACTGTTTTATGTAAATGATTTTGTTTTTAAATAAGTTTTCTATAAGAAATTAAACCGGACTTGGCGCCTTTTTGCATTCATTCATTTACATTGCATTTCATGCATTGGCATTGCATCATATCATTTGCATTAAATTTCATAAAAACCCTATTAACTAGAGGTCGTATTTTAGTTATCCTGGAACACCACTACTATATACGAAGGAAAACAAAAAATCATGGATCAAAGGTTGGAAAGGTTGGGCGAATCAGAAAAGAGATGCAAGACCGATTCTGCGACTTCGAATGCAAGAGCGATTGGCCAAAATCCAACAAGGCGTGAGGATCAAATGCTGGAATCCTGAGAAGTATGATGAGTCGATTAACGCCGTTGTTGGTGGAGCGCGAGATAAAGGAAAAGGCCCTATGGTCGATGTCGGGGATGAAAATGAAAATTACATTTTATCCGTCGAGCCTAGCCCCGCAAATTCTCAAGCGCGACCTTCCGAGAGTGTCTGTTTAATATCGGGCCTCGATATCAAATCGGTGCCTCGCACCGCAAAACTTCCCGACGGCTTGAGCTCTAACCACGAGACAATTTGCCAAAGATCATGGTCCCCGATTTCGACGATGCGATGGGGGAGAAAGCGGCGGCGAGTTTCCAAAGGAGTTTGAGGATCGCCGCAAATGGTGGAGGAGAAGTTTAAAGCATTGGAAAGTGTTGATTACCAATGCGAGGTGGATGCTAAGAAAATTGAGTCTAGTCCCGAATTTGGTACTTCCTCCGAAGTTCAAGATGCGAGTTTAAAAAGTACAACGGGACCAAATGCCACGAGTCCCATATTACGATGTTACGTCGTAGAATGACGGGATATGTCAACAATGACCGATTATTGATCCACTTTGCTTTGGGATATCGGCCGGAGGCTGCGACAAAATGGTACAATCAGCTGAGTTGTACCCAAATCAAATCGTGGAGAGATTTGGCACAGGCTTTCATGAAGCATTACGGCCATGTGACCGATATAGCACTGGCCAGGATCACGTTGCAAAATATGGAGAAAAAGTCAGGCGAAAGTTTCAGGAAGTACGCACAAAGATGGAGGGAGGTCACTACACAGGTCCAGCCACCGTTACTGGAGAAAGAAATGACTATGCTCTTCATCAATACCTTGAAGGCACCTTTTATTAACCACATGTTAGGAAGCGCGACTAAGAGTTTCACCGACATGGTGATGTCAGGCGAGATGATAGAGAACGCGATCAGGTGTGGAAAGATAGAGGCAGGAGAGAGCACGAGAAGAGCGGCTCCGAAGAAAGAGAAAGTGAAGTAGGAAATATAAGCTCGGGTTATCCTAAACCTATTACTATTACCCAACCGAGAGCGGTAGTAGGCGTGGGCCAAAGAGCCCAACCAAGACAAGAGCCCAACACGAGGCGAGAAGACTAAAAATTCTAATTTACTCCTATCTGGTGGCGTATAAGGAGTTGTATAAGACTTTATTCGATGCGCACGTCGTCGTATCCGTTTACTTGAAGCCGCGCAACCTCCATATCCCAAGTGGTATGACACAAGCGCTCGGTGTGAGTACCATGCGGATGTAATAGGTCACTCAATAGAGAATTGTACTTCATTCAAAAGACTAGTTGAGAGACTTATCAAGGCGGGGGTGGTAGACTTCAATGACCCGCCTGGTGGAGGAAATCCGTTACCCAGTCATATTGATAATGGGGTAAACGCAATAGTTGAAAATAGGGGAAGAAGGTTCAAACAGGAGATTGCTAAGGTCAGAACCCCATTGAGAGAGGTTTGGAAAGAAATGCAGAAAATGGGGTTAGTTCTGGAAGAGAATGTAAACAGATCTCAAGATACAAGGAACTACTGTGAGTTCCATGACAAAGAAGGCCATGAAATCTAGCAATGTAACGAATTCAGAGCCCTAGTACAAGGGCTAATGGATAATAAAGAGCTGGAGTTCTTTGACTTGGTGGAAGGAGATGACGTATGTTCCACAGAAGAGGGGTCTGCAGAAAGGATCCCTAAAGTCAATCACCCACTAGTGATTATCACACGGCCAGGGGTCGACGATGCTGGAGTGAAGGTAGAACCGAGGGTCGAAATTAAAAAACCCATGACTTCTCCTTATAAGGGTACACCGAGGGTTGTACTCAGAAAACCCGTAACTTCTCCTCCGAGGATTATAATTCAAAAACCCATGACTTTTCCATATAAAGATGACAAGAGGGTACCTTGGAATTACAATTACACTGTGATAGTTTCCGGAAAAGAGAGTTCGGCCAGCGCACCCAACCCAGAAGCTGAGTCCTCTATGATGAGAAGGGGAGACGAGAAGACAAGACCAGCGGTTAATGAGCGATGAGCGAGAGTAAGCGAGAGAGTTTTGAAATTCCTAAAGCACACGATGAGTACGATGTCATGGAGCAACTACACAAGCGGCCAAAGACGCACATCGATCATGACTTTGATCCTAAACTCGAGGTACATCGCAATGCGCTAATGAAGGTGTTAAACGAAATTTATGTCATTGAGGACATTTCGATAAACAAGCTAGACCGCCTCGTTAGTAACATAAGCGCAGAACAATCTCATCTCTTTCGGCGATGATGAAATATCACGGGGCATGGGATCTACTAAGGCTTTGCACATCACTACCCGATGCAAAGGGTATACACTTGCCGGGGTATTAATTGACAACGGATCGGCGCGAACGTCTTGCCCCTATCTACACCGGGACGGGTTACTGTAGATAGCTCTCACATGAAAACATGCCAAAATATAGTCGAGCCTTCGATGGCACCGAGAAAAGTGATGGGGAGGATCGAGATACCCCTTATAATTGGGCCAAACACGTACGAGGTAGATTTCCTCGTGATGGACATCAAGCCTTCTTATAATTGCTTATTGGGGAGACCGTGGATCCACTCAGCGGGAGCTGTACCATCGTCATTGCACCAAAAGCTGAAGCTGGTGACAGAGGGCCGATTGATAACCATAAACGCAGAGGAGGATATCATTGCGTCTGTTGCTAGTAATGCACCGTACATAGAGAATGACGTGGAGGCTATAGAGTGCTCCTTCAGGTCATTAGAGTTTATGAATGCGACTTTCATCAGTGAAGGTGGCAAGGTCCCAGTGCCAAAAATCTCTGAAGCCACAAGGATGGGCCTACGGCTGATGGTAGGAAAAGGAGCATTACCTGGAAGGGGACTCGGAAAATACCTTGGGGCCGGTTAGAGTGCTAGGATTGGTTGACAAACATGATCGCTTTGAGTGCGGGGTATAGGCGGATACGAGACGAGAGAAAGGAGGAGCTGGAAAAGAAACGTGAGAGACGGAGGGCACGATTGAATGGTCTTTGAGATCAAATGGGGTTCGATGACCTTTCCCCATATATCTAATACATTAGTATGCGGAGGAATTATTCATTCAAGGTTAGAGATTGTGAATAGAGAAATGGTGAAGACATGATGAGAACTCGAACATCAATGCGTGGTCTCGAAAAAGTTCGAGAAAAGAAACTTGGCGGGTATTCACCCCTACGAGCTGGAAGTGTTACGGACAAGCTGATCATGGAAGAAATTCCTATAGTTTTTAGGACTAAAAGCAGAGTAATGTTCAAAACACACTTGTTGTTTCAAGCCTAGGGAACAACGAGAATCTTTTGTGAAATAGGCTCATGTTTAAGCATCTTTACTTTGAATAAAAGTGCATTTTCCTTTCATACTGTGCGATTATTCTTTTGTTTCTTTTCCATTCCATTCATAACCATAACGCATAAGTATTTCTTAAATTCATTTTCATTGAATACTCTTTCATACCTACCATAGGTCCCCGGATATCGATGTCATGAACAACGTATTTATTACGGACCCGCAATTTCCTGATGAGCAAGACATGTGCCCAGAAGAACCTCAAGACTTTACAGATGACGGAGATTGTAGTATATCCTCGGATCTATTAAGGATGGTGGAGCAGGAAGAAAAACTGATTCTGCCTCACAAAGAGACAATTGAGAATGTGACTCTGGAGGAAGGGAAAGAGGTGAAAATTGGAACCCTCATCACCCGAGGGAAACAAGCGAGGACCTCATCAAAGCTTACATTAGAGTTCAAAGATGTCTTTGCACAGTCGTACCAGGACATGCACAGGTTGAGCCACGATATTACGGTACATCATATCCCAATAAAGGAAGATTGCAAGCCGGTTCAACGAAGCTCAGAAGGATGAGACCCGATGTTGCGGTGAAAATCGAGAGAGAGATCAAGAAGCAATTTGTGGCTGGTTCTTACGAGTTGTGAAATACTCGGAATGGGTAGCCAACGTTGTCCCCGTTCCTAAGAAAGATGGGAAAGTACACGAATGTGCGTCGACTACAGAGACCTAAACAAGGCCAGCCCAAAAGACAACTTCCCACCGCCTCACATTGACACTCGGTGGATAACACGGCGGGTTTCTCATTCTTCTCATTCATGGATGGTTTCTCGGGATACAATCAAATAAAGATGCATCCTGAAGACATGGTAAAGACTACCTTCATAACCTTATGGAGAAATTTTTGTTACCAAGTGATGCCATTTGGGTTAAAAAATGCGGGGACAACATATCAAAGGGCTATGGTAACCTTGTTTCACGACATGATGCACAAAGAGATTGAGGTCTACGTCGATGATATGATTGCAAAGTCTCGAACGGAAGGGGAGCATGTGCAAGTGTTGAGGAAACTATTCTTGAGGTTGAGGAAATTTTAGCTGAAACTCAATCCAGCTAAGCGTACTTTCGGGGCTCGATCAGAGAAGCTACTTGGTTTCGTGGTCAGTGAAAAAGGAATCGAAGTAGACCCGGATAAAGTCAAGGCCGTGCAAAAGTTGCCTCCGCCGCGCACTCAAAAGGAAGTCCGAGGCTTTCTAGGAAGACTAAATTACATCGCTCGGTTCATCTCCCAATTGACTGAGAAGTGCGATCCCATATTTCGTCTTCTTAAGAAACACAACCCAAGCATTTGGGACGATGAATGCCAGAAGGCATTTGACAAAATTAAACAGTACTTGTCTAATACTCCAGTGCTAATACCGCCCAGTCCTGACAGACCATTGATTCTATATCGACGATATTTCGATAATCAATGGGATGTGTGCTAAACCAACATGACGAGACAGGGAAAGAAAGAGAGGGCGATATACTACCTCGACAAGAAATTCACCGAGTGTGAAATGAGATACTCGCCCATTGAGAAATTGTGTTGTGCATTAATCTGGACAACTCGGAGGTTGAGGCAGTACATGTTGTACCACACAACCTGGTTAATCTCGAAATTGGACCCTCTCAAGTACATGATGGAGTCGACCGCTTTGAATGGAAGAATGGCCCGATGGCAAATTTTGCTCTCGAGTTTGACATAGTTTACGTGAACCGTAAGGTTTGTGAAGGGAAGTGCAATAGCAGATTTTCTAGCCAAGAGCGCTAGACGACTACTGAACCCCGAATTTTGATTTTCCTAATGAGGATCGATGTTTGTAGCGACAATTGAAGAAAATATCTTAGAAAATCGTCTCTGAAACTAAAATTCGACGGAGCATCAAATGCCGTTAGTAATGGAGTTGGAGCAATCCACGATATCCCGAATGGAGACCATTATCCATTCACTTGCAAGTTGGATTTTGACCGCACGAACAATATGGCGAATACTGAGCATGTATCTTGGGAATTCGAGCGACCATAGACCGCAAAGTTAAGTCGCTAGAAGTATATGGAGATTCCGCGCTGGTAATCTATCAGCTCAAAGGAGAATGGGAAACAAGAGATCCCAAATTGATCAGCTACCTAAAGTTAATTCGGAACTAATTGAGGAGTTTGATGATATCGCATTCTTTTACCTCCCGTGATGAAAACCGGATGGTCGATGCCTTGGCCACCCTAACTTCTATGATCGAGTAAGCGAGCAAGAGGGTATGAAGCCCATCCAAATGAGTATTTATGAGACTCAGCTCATTCTTTGCAATATCAGTGAAGAAGAGGAAAGAGATGATCATCCTTGGTATCAGGATATTTTGCGATATGTAAGAAGTCGTGAATATCCTGATCAAGCAACAGAAAATGACAGAGAACATTGAGAAGACTAGCCAATGACTATGTCTTAGGCGGGAGATCTGTATAAAAAGAGGAAAGATCGGTGTTGTTAAGATGTGTCGATCTTTGTTAAGGCTAGGAAAAAATCCTCGGAAGAAGTCCATGAAGGTGTCTGTGGGACGCATGCCAACGGGTTTACAATGGCCAGACAAATCATGAGATTTGGGTATTACTAGTCCACGATGGAAGGAGATTGTAATCGTTACGCCAAGAAATGCCACAAATGTCAGATTTATGGAGATAAGATACATGTGCCTCATTCACCTCTTCATGTTATGACCTCCCCATGGCCTTTCTCAATATGGGGAATGGACGTCATTGGGCCAATCTCACCGAAGGCTTCTAATGGACATCGATTCATCTTCGTGGTCATTGATTACTTCACCAAATGGGTAGAGGCAGCTTCATATGCTAATGTCACGAAGACGGCAGTTAGTAAGTTTTTGAAGAAAGAGATCATATGTCGCTACGGTATGCCAAAAAGAATCGTGTCCGACAATGCACTAAACTTGAACAACAGTGCGATAGCAGAAGTCTGCAGTCAGTTCAACATTAAGCACCATAACTCGTCGCCATATCGCCTGAAAAATGAATGGAAGCGATTGAGGCGGCTAATAAAAATATCAAGAAAATTGTGGGGAAAATGGTGAGACCTACAAGGATTGGCATGAAAAGTTACCACTTGCTCTCTACGCCTATCGAACATCGGTTAGAACCTCTCACCGGGGCAACTCCTTTCTCATTAGTTTATGGGATGGAAGCGGTCTTGCCTATTGAAGTTGAAATCCCTTCACTCGGGTTTTATCGGAGCTGAAGTTGGGCGAAGCGAGAATGGGTTCAATCTCGATATGATCAACCCGAACCTAATTGAGGAAAAGAGGCTAAGAGCCATTCGCCATGGTCAATTGTACGAGAGCGGATGATGCGGGCTTACAATAAGAAAGTCCGCCCGAGTATTCCACGAAGGAGATTTGGTGTTGAAACAGATCCTCCCTATGCAAAAGGACTTGAGGGAAAGTGGATGCCTAATTGGGAAGGACCGTGCGTTGTAAAGAAGGCCT
Source organism: Gossypium sturtianum (assembly GCA_025698515.1). Lineage (NCBI taxonomy): Eukaryota > Viridiplantae > Streptophyta > Magnoliopsida > Malvales > Malvaceae > Gossypium > Gossypium sturtianum. Next base: position 136,467,463 of record CM046948.1, on the reverse strand, counting down.
TTTACGGAGGAGCTTTGATACTAGCCGAGATGGACGGCGAGAGTCCGCCAAATCAATTAATGCATTTCGGTCAAGAAGTACTTCGCATGAAAACGGGCCAAGGCGAAAACCCGCAAAGGCGTCTTGAGTTCAAAAAAAAAAAAGAAGAAGAAGAAGAGAGGCCAAGGCGAAAACCCGTAAGGGTGCTTTGAGACCAAAGGGGCTTTGGTTGAAAACTTCGAAAAGGGCGGCTCAAATTATGATCAACTCGGATGGGGCATACAGGGGTTTATTGCATTGGAATTAACAAAGGAGGAGGTATGTTATGTTTTAGGACACCGACAGTACCATGGTTCTCCTAGACACATGTTGAGCTCGAGAATGGTCTTCAAGAAATGCGTCTGAGAGAATCTCGGGCTATGATATCCGGGGTATCGGTTCCGCTCTTACTCATTTTGTACCTTAGCAAAATTTCTCGCCTTTGTTCAATTCATTCTTCACGGGTTTTGTCCCGAATAAATTCCAATTTCATTCATCTCTACAATATTTTTCCAAGCATTTCATATTGAAGTAATGATTCTTGAACAAATAATGCTTTCACAAAAGAAGTTTAGTGTATTACTCTGAAAGTCTATAAATAAATACAAGAATCAAGAAGCGGGACAATTATTTGGAACTAACTTGATTTAAAGGGTTGAATACTTGAAATAAGAGTCTAAGCGGTGATGATGTATTCAAATTTTGTGTTAGAAGTATCGGTAGAACAAGAAGCCATACAACGGGAATATTGCCCTAGCAAGCGAGAGCAATAATAACTCAAGAGTTAAAAAAATTGGATCATACCCATGACATTTTGCATGCATCCATTCATTAAGTAATACATTGGTTAGGAGCATCTTTCAATCATGACATCCTAATCATTTGATATAAGCATAGACCCCATGAAGTCAATTCTACGGTAGGTTCCCAGAGGACAATGTAGCAAAGTTGATAGGAGTTCTGAGAGATCTGAGATCTTATCTCTCGAGCAAGAGTAGAGCGGTCGAAAAGATCAAGCCTTATCTCTACCGGCGAGGAGTGGAGCGAGTTAAAGATGCAGATCCCTATCTTCACCGAGCGAGGAGTGGAGCGGATCGAAGACAACAGATCTTATCTCCACCGAGTAGGAGTGGGGCGATCGAAGATAATGAGCCTTATCTTCACCGAGCGGGGAGTGAAGCGGGCTAAAGATAGTAGATCTTATCTCCACCGAGCGGGAGTGGGGCGGATCGAAGATAATGAGCCTTATCTCCACCGAAGGCGAGTGGAGCGGGCCAAAGATCTGAGATCTTATCTCCACCGAGCGGGAGTGGAGTAGATCGAAGACAACGAGATCTTATCTCTACTGAGCGGGAGTAGAGCGGATCGGAAGACCGAAGCCTTATCTCCACCGAAAGCGGAGTGGAGCGGGCCAAAGATACAGATCTTATCTCCACCGGCGGGAGTGGAGTAGATCGAAGACAACAGATCTTATCTCTACCGAGCGGGGAGTAGAGCGGTCGGAAGATTGAAGCCTTATCTTCACCGAGCGGGGAGTGAAGCGGGCTAAAGATAGATAGATCCTATCTCCACCGAGCGGGAGTGGAGCGGGTTGAAGACAACGAGATCTTATCTCTACCTCTTGAGCGGGGAGTAGAGCGGATCGAAAAGACCAAAGCCTTATCTCCACCGAGCGGGAGTGGAGCGGGCCAAAGATCTGAGATCTTATCTCCACCGGCGGGAGTGGAGTAGATCGAAGACAACAGATCTTATCTCTACGGCGGGAGTAGAGCGGATCGGAAGATTGAAGCCTTATCTCCACTAAGCGAGAGGGAGCGAGGCTAAAGATAGCAAATCCTATCTCTCACGAGCGGGAGTAGAGCGGGTCGAAGATAGCGAGATCTTGTCTCCACTTGAAGCGAAGCGGAGCAGATCAAATCAACAAGTCTTATCTCCATGTATCGGCAATGGAGCAGATCAAGAAGTTTATAGTCTTATCTCCACTGAGCGAGTGAAGCGGTCAAGATAGCGGATCTCATTTCCACCAAGCGATAGTGGAGCGGATCGAAACAAAATTCCTATACCCCTAAAGATACAGTGGAACGGAATGAAGTATCGAGAAGTTGAGATTCAACAAGATGGGGCAAATTGGCCCTTTTAAAGTCTTTGCTCTATTCTCGTTACACGATAATAAGCAAAGAGGCGGTATGTAAGGCCCAATTTTAACACGAGGCCCACACCAATACCAAAAATAAAGAGGCTATCACAACAAATCCAAAAATACAAAGGCCCAACATCGAAGCCCAACACAACTTAAGGTTTTTAGGGTTTTGGATACCCTAACAGAGGACCTTTGGTGCCGCCACCAATAGTCACAACTCAAACGTCGCCGCCCCATGTTACACGGCTCCTCCCGCATCATGCGCGCGCTCCAAAGACTCGTGTGAAGAGTCCCTCTCCACCACGACGCTTGCCCACTAAATAGAAGAGATTAGTTGTTAAAATATAGGCTATAAAAGCCGAATGAAAACATGTAGTCGGGGACTTTTCTTTTTACACGATTTAGAGAATATACACAGTTTACACAAGAAATCTAGAGAAGCGGTGAATACGAATCAACAATAAAGAAATCAAGAAAAGGTTTTCCTTTCGTTCTCACTTTTGAATCTGTTTTTTTACATTCTTTTATTCATTGTCGAAATAAAACCTTTTTTTGTGAAAAATGATTTCATCGGTTTATAAAGGAAAAATAAACAAGGTTTTTTTAAAAAAAGAAAAAAGAGAGAGAGGATTTTACTGACCGCCTTGACCAAGTAAATCGTCGATGCGCGCATAGGGGTTCTGGTTTTGTTTTGAAAAGGGGAATCAAAGAAATGGGGTTGAAACTCAAAAATAAGAAAAGGGGCTAGGGTTTACGGTTTTGTTTGAAACAGAGAGATGAAGAGAGAAGGGTTTTGTTTTTTTGGTGTTAAGCATTAAAGGATGTGGGCCCAGCGCGTGTTACTTGCTACTGCAGTGAATGGGCGCAAATTTATCCCTAGATGGGGAAATTGCGCGATAGGTCCTCCTTCTTCGCGCTACCGCTGTTTAATTGCGTCCTCCTTGACTTTTTCCATTTTTAAAATTCACCCTGCGTTTTATCACGCTGTTTCAATTTAGTCCGTGTTCAGTGCGGTGTTTAGGAACACGGAGTAATTGCGTTCGGCCCCTCTATGTTGCGCGCGACCTCACGATTTAGCCCTTTTGCCTTCATTTGTTTTTGGCTCAAATTTTTGTTTTGATCCAAGTTGATCCCTTTCCAATTATTTTACTATTTCACCCTTTAAAGTAATCATTTTTGAATACTTCATTATCCCTATTTTATATATTATTATTTATAATTATATTTATTATTCTCATTCTTATTAATACTATTTTTATTTTATTATTAATATACGCTTTTTTTATGTACTATACTTGGTATTATCATATCTATTGTTATACTATTGTATTACTAACATTTTTTTATTTATTACTTTTATTATTTTATATTTTATTATATACTATTATATCATTATTTTTATTATCACTACTATATTATATATTACTATTATATTTCTATTATATCTACTCTTATATATATATATATATATATATATATATATTATTTTATTATTATTATCAAATGTTTTATTTTCCTTTACGTCTACTATTTATTTAGTACTATTATTTTATTGTCTTTTTATTATGTTTATTTTGGATTATTATTATTATTCTTTTTATCTAGTACTATTATTGCTATACTATACTTATTATTATTATTATTTATCATTATATTACTTTATTATTAATATCTTTCTTCATTTTTTATTTTCTTTTATATACTATCATATCTATTATCTCATATATTACGGTTTGCTTTAATTGTTTATTTATATATATATTTTTTATATATCTAATATTTTATTACTATCAGTATACCTTTATTTTTTTTACTATTATTCTTTATTAAGGTTAATATTATTACCATGACTTTTATATTCATTATTAATTATTTATTATTAGTGTAGTATTAGCATTATTACTATTTATTTCCCCCTTTTGGGTACATTGTCGCTATTTCCTATTAATCGTGTCTACATTTTCACGTATTTATTTTTGGTTTCTTTCAATTTAAAAAAAAAGGTTTCACAAAGGTAATTTTGTGTATTTGGAAGTCCGGAAAATCGTGCTCAATCGTGCTGGGCTTCGAGTTTTTCGTTCGTCTAGATCACTAAATATCCTTTAAAGATTTCGGTCATATTTTTGAAAATAAGGCAATGTTTCGTGTTTGGAAGTTCGAGAAAGTCGTGCCCAATCGTGCTGAGTTTCGATTTTCTGTTCATCCAAACAATTAAATATCCTTCAAAGATTCTTTTATCGTGTTTCTTAAATAAAGGCAATATTTCATGATTGGAAATTCAAGGAACCGTGCCCAATCGTGCTGTGTTTCGGTTTTTAGTTTGGCCAAATAGTGAAATACCCTTTTCAAATTGCAATGTATGAGATTTAGAGATCATGAAACAATCTTGGTATCGAGGGTTTGAAACATCGCGTCCTATCGTCTTTGGATGTGGTGTTTCATCTTTTCGAACAAGAGAGTTTCGATATCCAATAATGGGTTATCCAAACATTTTTGAAGATTCATATTTTAAAATATTTTCTAATTTTTCGATATTAAAGACATTAATCAATCAATACGGTACCAATTTTGGGCGTTGCGAGGGTGCTAACCCTTCCTCGTGCGTAACCGATTTCCGAGCCCGTTTTCTTAAAATTCGTAGACCAACATGTTTTATAAGTGGCCCAATCACACTTCAAAAAAAGATTGGTGGCGACTCCGTTTCCATATTGTTAAAGTCGGCCTGTTTTCCAAACAAAAAATGGTTTCGACAGTAGTATTTAAGAAAAATTACCTATATAAAAAAGGAATTGTTAGCATTAATAAGTTAGAATTATATAAAAATGAATAGAGCATTAAAGTAATGGTTTTTCAAAGAGGTAATATCGAATTATATTTAAACACTAACGATGCCGAAGAGTGATAAATGATTATTTTAATTGATGATGAGGTAATATAATATTATCATATTATTTTTTAAAATTTTCTATAAGTTGTTTATACCATGTAAAACAAGCACTCTTAAAACCATTTTTTTTATCTATTCATTATTTGTTTGTTACAAGTAAAAGTATTTTGGGGGAAATAATTGTGATTGTTGTTTACCATTTTGATGTGAAATATTAAAATTATGGTTATTTGTAGGTGAAAATTTAACTCATACTCGAATGACAAGTTATTTTATCTAATTATTTAATATTTTACTATTGGTTGTTTCCTTTTTTTTATATTATTTTCATTACTTTTAAAATGTTATTTTATTCTCTCAATTATTTTTTAAAATTAATATAATTTTATTATTTATTAGACCAATTCTCATTTAATTAGGATTTTTTTAATTTTAAAATATATTATTTAATAAATTTTAAAAATAAACATATAAAATCACATTCAACGCAATGATATGGGAACTAATATTAAATAATCATAAACATTTTTAGGATGTATAAATAGATATTTTTGTATTTGGCCAAAGCTTTTATATATATATATTAGATTATGTCACACCTATGTGGGTGAAAAAAATTATGTAACTAATATATTAATAAAAATTGATATTAAAAATAGACAAGATTTTGATTGAAATGATAGAGTTAAGATATTAAAAATCATGATGACAATGTTTTGGTTTTAATCCCATCAAGTGCATTTCCTTTTAGATTTTATATAATTTAAAATGAGAAAAATACCCTCACGACAATGTTTCTTTATTTTATAAAGGGAAAAGCTTTAGATGATTGCTCAACAGTGTTGAGACCCAATTGAGGGGTGACACTAATTTAATCAACACTTTAAATATAGTATGAATAGATTTACTATTATGCTACGTTTAATTACTAGTGTAATAAAATGTGAGAAAAAAGTTTATTTAACACATATGTTTTAAAATAGTTACATATAAAATAAAGAATAATTAGTATAAATTTAAACATGCAATTAGAAGCATGCGTAAAAACTCTTACAAAAAATAAAGCTTCTTCAAAATAAACGAAATGTTTTCTCTTTATCACAAACAAGTCAATTAGAACGACTAAATTACCAATTACAATTAATTTATAGCTAACTAATAACTAAAACATGGGGAAAAAATAATACTCTAACCAATTATTGGTATTATATAGTAAGAATAAACTATGTTATGATAACGTATTAAAATGAAACAAACTTATATTTTAAATCACCAAAAAATAAATATTAAAAAATCAGTTAAAGTATCTTTCACATGGTCAAATACAAAATCAACAATGTGATTATAGTAAAAACACCTGTTCCATGTTACATTGTTTATCACATAAGACTTAATTTTCATTTAATGAAAACAAAAACCAACTAAGCATACCTGCTCTCACTCTAACCCCACTTGCTCTAATTATTAACAATAATGACTTTGCTCCATGAATTGAGTTATCATAACTGCCTCGCTTCCACATATATACTTGGTCTGTTTTCTTAAAATTGTTATTTTACTTTTTAAAAATGTTTTCTATTTTTAAGATAATAAATCGTGAAGGAAGGACAACTGATTTTTATCATGGGAGAGACCTCCACTCAGAATGGTTTCTACAACATAAAATTACTTAAACCAAGGAATGAACTGTCTTATTAACAAACCAACAAACACAGATTTTGAAATTGACTCTAAAGCATCACACAATCACGAATCAGATCATTGAGCCAGCGCACGTGGGCATGTACCAACACTTGAAAATCCGACTTCACCACAATATTGTCCAATCACGACGACTTAAGCCAAAAAGCTTCGGCTAAACATGAACTAAAGTATACCTTGACAGTCCCGAATAATGGCAGCAAAGCCCACCGTGTTCTTCGAAACCCTCCTTGCGGCATCAACATTGCACTTCAGCATTCCTGGCTACGGAGGTAGCCACCGCCACACATTACCAGGTCGGCCCTAACCTTTCGCTATTACGCCCAGCAGTAACCGAAGGTCCCGAATCAATCGAGAAATAAAAAATCTATAAGGACCGTGATGTTTTGGTTCACAAATTTAAAAAGTACAATTACTTGAATTGAATTAAATTAAAATTTATTTTATTTATAATTAAATTTAAATTTTTATAATATAAAAATATATATTTTATATTAAAAAAAATAAAAAAAATCAAGAATCGAATCATTTGGTTAGAGGCGATTTGATAAATTCAAAAAATCTGACCAGATTAAACTCAATTTTAATATTAGACGAAAACTATAATCATATATGTTAAAAAAATTTTAAAGATCGGAATTGTAAATCAAATATTTTAGAAAATCAAATTATATTTAAATTTTTTAGAGTGATTAAATTTAAAAATAATCATGTGTGAGAGGGGAAAAGCCTTTGTCTACTCCTTGAATTAATCCTGATTATATCTATATTTTAATATCTTATATATGCATATTATTCTCCATTTTATGTCAAAATAAATATAGAAAAAAAGGGAAAAAAAAAAAACTTTATGTACTCCAACATTCCCCTAAATCTTACTAACCACATGGAATTTTTATTCTCAAATATTATAATAACTACTTAATAAATTAATAATTGATGCAAGAAAAAAAAAAGAGATAGTCAATAATTCCAGTCACGGCGATGGAGGATTTTAAAAAGTATTAGTCAATAATTCCAGTCACGTCGATGGAGGATTTTAAAAAGTATATAAACAAGTTGTGTTATGTCCTTTTATGATGAGGTCTAGGATAGCAACCCCGCCAACGCCAATGGCCCTGAAAATCAGAGCTCACTGTCTGCAACTTACTTTGTTTCCTTTGGTTTTTCCTACCCTCCAATTATCTTTGGTCGCCAAAAGTATTGGCTTCTTTCTTTAACTCTTATGGGTTTGTCAATATTGGCTTGTTGAAACTTATTTCTGTACTTGTTCAAAGTTCAGACCACCTTAATTGGTGGCTAACCTCTTTTGGGGAATCCTAAATCAAAGGGTCGTTTTCGATTTTTATGTTTGAAGGGAAAATTTTTTTTTGTCAACTTCCGTTGTTTTGCTTGTTTCCCGAGAAAAAAAAAAAAAAGAAAACACAAGAGAATTTAGCCTTTTCTTCTATTTCCCTGGAAAGTAAACAGAAACTGGGCTGAACAAGGCAAATGCAATGTCATATGAGTGATTTACGATCGAGTGTTTGAAACAAAGCTTAAATGGAAACTGGAAAAGGGTTGATGGAGAAGAAAGGAACAAACGATGTTGTACTCCATATTTCAAGCCCTGAGGAATCACTTGTCTTCAAAACAGAAAATGATTCTAAAGGCTCTTACGAGTTGACACAGTTTGAGAATCTCAGAGTCCGAGTCTCAACTACTCCTACTTCCATACCATCTCCTTCTCATCCTAGTGAGATTGCAAGGATGAGTCCAGTTCCCAATAAACCCCCCAAAATTCCCATTGATAAGAAGCTTACTCCAAGAAAGTCCCTTGCAAGATCAGCGTTTTCTAAGCCCAAATCCAGATTGGTTGAGCCATCCTATCTAAATGATGCTAAATTGGTGGAAGAAAATAGTGCCCAGATTTTGAATCCAAGCTCTTCACCTTATAGGAGATCCCCTGCAGCAGCAGCAGCTACTCCTAAAGAGAATCTGAGATCAGCTCCTATTACTCCAAAAACTCCTTTGATCTCACCAGGCCTAGAGGAGGAAGATGAGGAGGAGGAGGTTTACAAGACTGCTGATCTTAAAGTAAGTGCAAAATCAGGTAAGAAATGGAAAATTTTTCTTTGGTTTGAGATTATGACATTTGTTTGCACTATGGGGCTTCTTGTTGCTAGTTTAACTGCGGACAAACTTGAAAAAACTAGGATCTGGGGTCTGGAATTGTGGAAATGGTGTGTGTTGGTATTGGTCATTTTCTGTGGTAGGTTGTTTACTGAATGGATGATGAATATTGTTGTTTTCTTGATTGAAAAGAACTATCTGCTTAAGAAGAAGGTTTTATATTTTGTTTTTGGATTGAAAGGGAGTGTTAGGCTATTTGTTTGGTTGGGTTTGGTCCTTCTCGCATGGGGTTTGTTGTTTGACCGCGGAGTTAAAAGATCAAAGGAAGCCAATAGGGTTCTAAATTATATTACTAGGGCCCTTGCATCCTGTCTCATCGGATCAGCTATATGGCTGGCTAAAACCCTTTTTGTTAAGTTATTGGCTTCTTCTTTCCAATGTACTAGATTCTTTGATAGGATTCAGGAATCAATTTTTCATCAGTACGTTCTCCGAGCTCTATCTGGGCCTCCGGTTATGGAGATGGCCGAAAATGTTGGGAGTAGTAGGAGCATTGGCCAGTTGAGTTTCAAGAATTTGATGAAGGAAAAAGGAGGGGAAAAGCAAGAGGTGATTGATGTGGACAGGCTTAAGAAAATGAAGCAAGAGAAGGTATCTGCTTGGACCATGAAAGGATTAATCAATGTGATAAGTGGTTCAGGGCTGTCTACCATTGCTAATTACATTGAAGATGTTGAGGATGAAGAGAATGAGCAAATGGATAAGGAGATAACCAGTGAGTGGGAAGCAAAGGCCGCTGCATATCGTGTATTCAAGAACGTTGCAAAGCCTGGTAGCAAGTAAGCATATCTAACTTATATGCATGTATGTATATATTCAATTGCTCTGTTCTGTAACTGACTCATCTCGCTTTGATTAATGAAACAGGTACATCGAAGAGGACGATCTATTACGATTCATGAAAAGAGAAGAAGTGGACAATGTGCTTCCATTGTTTGAAGGAGCTTTAGAAACTGGAAAGATCAAGAGATCAACTTTCAAGAATTGGGTGGCAAGTTTTCTTTTATGTTCTTTTTAATTATTTTCTTCGTATATGCCTTCTTTGTATTCATTAATGTTCTGCTTGTATGCAGGTGAATGTTTACTTAGAACGCAAGTCATTGGCACATTCCTTGAATGACACCAAGACAGCAATTGAAGAGCTTAACAAGCTCGTCTCAGTGGTGGTGATTGTTGTAACAATCATTGTGTGGTTACTTCTGATGGGATTCTTAACAACCCAAATACTCGTTTTCATTTCATCTCAGCTCTTACTTGTGGCATTCATGTTTGGTAACACTGCAAAGACCGTATTTGAAGCCATCATATTCGTATTCGTGATGCACCCTTTCGATGTCGGTGATCGCTGTGTAATCGATGGAATACAGATGATCGTTGAAGAGATGAACATTCTGACTACCGTGTTTCTGAGATACGACAACGAGAAAATATTCTATCCTAATTCAGTTCTAGCAACCAAACCGATCAGTAACTTCTATAGGAGTCCAGAGATGAGTGATTCCGTAGAGTTCACAGTTGATGTTTCCACATCAATAGAGCAAATTGGAGAGATGAAAGCTAAAATAAAAGAGTATGTTAAGACTCAACTGTCTTTGATTGTTCAATTATGTAATACTGTGTTGATATGGGCATGCAACTTTGTTATCAGGTATCTGGAGAGCAAGCCTCAGCATTGGCGACCTGGACATAGTGTACAAGTGAAGGACATTGAAAATGTGAATAAGATGAAAATGGGTCTTTATGTGACTCACACCATAAACTTTCAGAACTATGGAGATAAGAGCAGCCGGAGATCAGAACTGGTGTTGGAACTGAAGAAAATTTTTGAAGCTCTAAATATTAAATACCATCTTCTGCCACAAGAAGTTCAGGTCACCTACGTTGGCTCACTTGCATCACCACTTCAACAACCTGCTCCATGATGGTCTCATTTCTCTACATTCCTCAAGTTCTTCTGTGCTGCAACCTTGTGTGATTATTGTAGACACCCATTTTTTGTCCGAGCCCGACATTCGAAGCTCACCCGATTTTGATCAATTTGAAACCTTTGTGGCCTGTCAAGGACCTAAATTATTATTATTATTATCATTAGTACTATCATTATTAAATATTATTATTATTATTTTTACAAATAAATAAGATTAAAAAACAATATATATAGATGAAATGAAAGAAAAGGGAAGGAAGGCTTTTCATATTTTGTACTTTAAAAAAAAAAAAAGGTTAAAACAGCAACAACCATTCTAGTTTCTTTTTTTTTTTTTTTTGTCATATACGTATCTTGAGAGATCGGGTTTGGGCTCTGATGAAGGGAACGTCACCGGAACGTCGGTCCTCCGCCTTTAGGAGCCCCCAAAATCTCCTCTTTTTTTTTTTTTCTCTTCCCCTTTTAAAAATAATTTTTTTTAAAAAAAAGGCTCGATCTTGGTAAAAGTTTTGATTTTTTTAAAAAAGGAAAAGTTTAGATTTTTAAAATAAAAATATGTTTTTTAGTCATATTAAAGGAAAAAAAATTAATTCTTAAAACAAAGTTTTGGTCTTTTTCAACTATTTCAAAATAAAGTTTTGATTTTTCAGAAAAAATAGTAATTTTTTTTTAAAAAAAAGAGAGTTTAGATTTTTAAAATAAAAATTTGTTTCTTAGTTATTTTAAAGGAAAAGTTTAAAATTTTTAAAATAAAGTTTTGATTTTTAAGAAAAGTAAAGATTTTTTTTTCCCCAGCCACTGCACGCGGCAGCTCCACCACTGGAGGCCAGAGAGCCGTTGGGCTCTTCAATGGTGGAGCTATGGCCAACATAGAAGGAGGAAGAGAAAAAGGAAGAATTTTTTTTTTTGAAAAAAATGAGGTTAAAATGAAAGAATGAATAGTTTTTTTTTTTTTTTCATTTATAGATGCAAAAAAAAGAGTAATTTATTCTCACTCCCCTTACTTTTTAAATTTACAAAAATACCCTTTTCCTTGTAGCACCGCCCTCACTCTCTGGCCTATTTACACCCGTAACCCTTTTGTTTATTCAAACATTCGATTTAATCTAAAATTTTAAAATTAAAAGCAAATTGATTGCTACATCAGTCCTTTGTCTTCCACATTTTTTATATTTTAATCCCAAAATCAAGCTATGTCATTTTCTTTCCATCTTTAATAAATTATTTACATTTATATCTTCCCTTTCATTTGCATTTATACCTTATATATTTAATGTCAATTATGCATTTTATTTTAATATTTTATATTTATTCACAATTGTATAATTTTTATTTATTCTTATTTTGTCTTTATTTATTTTCATGTTCATTTATATTTATGTTTTTTTTTTACATATCCCCCTTACATACATTTTAATATTATTTATTTATGTTACTTTAATTCTTTTATTGTATTATGAATAAAGTGTATTATTGTTATTATCATCATCATCATATCAATGTCTTATTTATTTCATTTATTTTTCTTTCTTATTATTGTCATTTCTGAAAGAGTTTTAACTTTTCATTAACTTTAGCCAATTTAATTAATTTTCCTATTTTATTACTATTCGTTTTAAAAGAGAGAACTTTATGTCATTTTTCCATCCTATAATTGTTGACATGAAGTTAGTTAAGTTGGTGCTATATTTTAATGAAACCATAAGGTTTTTACATTTTAAATTAGGTTAGTCTTTAAGATCTTATCTACCATTCACCCTAGAAAAATTATAAATAACATGTAAGATATTTTTTTAGGGTTTTAAACTAATTTTAAATATCGTATAAGATTCCTCTTTAGAATCTTAAATTAATATGTAAATATTCTTTAGGAATTTATTCAATATTAAAACTAAAGATTTTTGTAGGTTAATTGTAAATCATGAGTGGGTCTTTCTAAGTATTTTATTTTAGAAACTTTTTAAGAAAACTAATAAATGTTATTTAAGATATATTATTTTAGGATTTTGTCAAATTTAAACCTTAGATCAATAATTTTAAAGTAAGATAAATCACAAATCCGACATAGGATACTTTTGTAAGATCTTGATAGGTTCAACGTTATTAATTAAATCTTTTAAAAAATAATAATAAAAGATCGAATAAGTTGTAGATGAATTTTAATATTTCTCCTAATTCATTGATAATTTCTAGTTTTTTTTTTTTTTTTAGAATTCTAAGATAGAATTAATATTAGGAATTGAAGGTATTTTACTAGAACTATTTAGGAATCCTTTAGGGTTCCCGTTAAAAGTTAAAATCTCTAATTTAAGTTTCAAATTAGATAAGTTTGGTGAACACATCTTAATCAAGTTACAAGTAAACCGAAGACATTTTCTTTAGAGTTTTTATTTAAGATTTCCATAAGATTTTAGCCTAGATTAAGACATTAATATGCTTAAATAAAAAAGTCTAGCTCCTAAGACCCCGTAGGACTATCCTCAGATAGGCGTTGTGGGGGTGCTATAACCTTCTCCTCACGTAACCGTACTCCCGAACCTGAAATTTGGTGATGAGATCGAGTCTAGACTTTGAGGATTTTTCGTAATATTAATTCTAGACTTTTAGACGATAGGTGGCTAACCAACCTAGCCTTAATTGGTTAGTGGAGACTCTACGTTAATATAGGTCCTCCGTGTCTAGCTTTGCTTACTAGGCCCTTGTACTCTTATGTAGGCAACGTTATGACAACTTGGCGACTCCACTGGGGATGTTAGTGGGTCGACTTAGGTTTAAGAGCTAGGTTTTTTTTTTAGTATTTGTGCATATTAGATTTATTTATTCGTGCATTAATTTATTTAATTGTCTAATGTCATTTTAAATTGTTGAATATGTGTTAAATATTGATTTATTTGTTCATTTCATTTACTTATCCTATTTTGATATGTATGCCAATGTGTTTGTTTATTCTTTTATCGATGAAATTGATTAATGTGTATTTTGACTCTACCGTCGTGGGGCGGCTATAATTGTCATTCATGTTGCATCTTGCTTTCGGTCCTATGCCCGGGCCCATCCCGTTTAGGAGGAGTAGCCCTAGGCTTTCGTGTGGCAATATGTCACCGCATAAGTTTAAGGACTACTCCATGGTTAAGATGGACAGAGATGTTCGTGTAGAAAATGCTACCGTGTACGCTATGGAAGTCTTACCACCCAAGGGCCAACCCTTTTTAAAGGGGAACACATCCCTATGGATGTCGTATTTAAGCCTTGGGTTCCCCGTGCATTAGAGTCAGTCGTAAGCCAGCATGTAATGACCATTTTAAATATGAAGCCTAAACATAAGAATCGTACCTTACCCCTCGTCATAATACCCTATAGGACCTCATGAGTATTTATTTTTATGTTTTGTGTTTGAATTTTTTTGCAATGCTTTATGATTTAATTTCACATTTTTTTTTGTTTGACTTTATTATTTTTTTACTGACTTTGTTTTTCTTGTGTTTGTGTCTCTTCATGGCATAATTTATGCATCATTTAAATACCTAGGGCACAGTGTCACATCTATATTCGACATGAACACACTTCGAGAAGATTTAGTTGTTCGGCATGGGGTAGAAAATATAGGGATAGTAGCGAGAATGTTAGAGGATACTCAGAGCACAGAAGGCGATTGCCAAATAGCTAGTTTTGACTCGAGCCTACCTCAGATAGTCCGCATGGACTGTAGGAGGAATTGCGAAGATGAGTTAAAGGGAATATGGAAATCATGGGACAAGGCTAAGAAAATGCACATCCGGGACAAAAATGGCGATATAGCACATCTTCTGTTCGTTAAACCGGATGATGCCCTGTTGAAGGCTATGGTACGTTTTTGGGATCCACTTATAGGTGTTTTACGTTTAATGAAGTGGATATGGTACCGACTATCGAGGAATATTCTACCCTTCTCCACTATGACTTTAGAGATCCGCTTAGGATATATTGGAAGCGGAACGTCGATTTTCGGGGACACTTAGCTAGTCTGATGGGAAAACTTATAGATACGGTGAAAGCAAGATTAAAAGATAAAAATGGTCCCTGCATTTCTTGGTCTGACATTAGGGATGCTATGGGAAAGGCCAGCAGTGATAGACATTTTGCACTGTTTGTGTTTGCTGTATACGAGTTGATTGTGTTCCCAAAAGCTCTGGGATATGTGAGTGTAGAGCTAGCTAATTTTCTGTTTCAGATTGAAAAAGGAGTGAATCCTGCTCCAATAGTCTTATCTGAAACCATCATTTCACTCAATTTCATCAGAAGGAAAGGAGACGGGCATTTCTTAGGATGCGCACAATTGTTGTTCGTATGGATGAAAAGCCATTTTAGGTGCCTCTGTAAGCACTCTCGTCAGGTGTTTGTTCCTTTGACCAGGCCTATAGAGGAATTTTTAGAAAGTGAGTGGCCTCCAAATCAATCAATTGAGGAGTGGTTTCAGAACCGTAGTACATTGACATACCAAGAATAGAATGGAGGGCTCCATGGATGATTCGGAGCACAGTACTCATCGAGTGCGGTGGTCATTTGTGGGTTCCCTTAATTGGCATATGAGGAGCCATAAGTTATTCCTCGTTGATGGTTATGAGTCAATATGGGTATGATCAATGCGTACCTGCTACAGCTGGTTTAAATAGGGTAGAAGCTTTGGTTTAGGACCCGAGATTTTGGAAGAAATTGGAAGAGATACGAATCAAGTGGGGTCAAACCTTGAGCTTGCAATCAGGAACCTTTTTCAACCATTCCCCCTCGGAAATGTATATCCAGTGGCGCCTAAAAAGAAGCAAAATCTCTGTGTCAGCACAATTCAAGGGAAAGAGGAAGGTCCCAGATGACGTAGCCGAGCTAACAGAAAATATACGCGATTTAGAGATGCGTTTGAGGGGGAGAGATGAAGAGGTCAGATAGCAACGAGAGCAGCATCAAACTTATGTAAAGGAAAATGAGGAAGAAATCATGAGACAACAATAGCAACACCAGTTAGACATGAAGGGAATGAAGGCTTTTCATATTTTGTTTTTTTAAAAAAAGGACCAAGGATAGCTCACCGGTATAACACCCGTTCAAAAGCCAAGAAGATGACGGAAGATGAATTAGCACGCATGGCCAAACTGGAGGAACAGATGGAAAGGATGATGGAAATGATGACTACAATGGTCAAAGGCAAGGCCAATGTAAGAGAAAGAAGTAGCACTTTGGACAATCCAATCCCTTTTTACGGTGATACAGGGGTATATCGTGAAGATTTACCGCTTCAAGCGCCATGTGTGACCATTCAAATCCCAAGAGTAAATGAGTTGCCTACAAGCGAGGAGCCGAGAGAAGTGGATAAGGGAAAGTCAATTATGGATAAAAAAGCTCATAAATTCAGCCCAGTTGAGGAACATTTGAAAGCCATCAAAGGATTAGACACCTTCAGATCTGTAGAAGCAGAAGGCCTGTGTCTGGTACCCGATGTGGTCGTTCTACCAAAATTCAAAGTTTCTGACTTTGAAAAATTCAATGGTAGCAGTTGCCCTATTACTCACATCACCATGTATTGTAGAAAAATGGCTGCTTACTCCAAAGATGAGAAACTGCTAATGCACATATTTCAAGATAGTTTGACCGAATCTACGGCTCGCTGGTATGTAAAGTTGGATAAGAGCTGGATTCAAACTTGGGGAAATCTCGCACGGGCATTTATTGCTCAATACAAACATATTGTAGACATGGCCCCAGACTGCCTAACTCTACAGAACATGGAAAAAAAATCAAATAAGAGTATTAAGGAATACGCACAATGGTGGAAGGAACTAGCATCTCAAGTACAGCCCCCGCTCACAGAAAATGAGACCACTGTTTTGTTCGTTGGTACGCTAAAAGGCATATACTACGACAGGATGGTATGAAATGCCTTTAAGACCTTTATGGATATTGTAACACCCCTAACCCGAATTCGTCACCAGAATAGGGTTACAGAGCATTACCGGAGTTTACAAATCAAACAGACAAAAATTTCAAACATTTTGAAACATATCAATATTCATATAAAAAACAAATTAAAATCATTCATATTGTCCTACATATGAGCCCTTGAGGCCCAAAATATACATTAGAAACAAGTCAAAACTAAATAGGAAACTCAGAGAATTTTTCGGAAAACAATGAAAATTTTTAACACTGCAGGGGTCACACGGCCAGGAAACACGCCCGTGTCTCAAGCTGTGTGGGCATTTGAAATAGGGACACACGGTTGTGTCCTAGCCCGTGTCCATGCTTGTGTAACTCTCTGACTTGGGTCACACGGCCAACTTACACGCCCGTGTGCCAGGCCGTGTGCTAGGCCGTGTAACAGCCTGACTTTCAACCCTTTGAAAGCTATAGGGGACACACGGCTGTGTCGCCTGGCTGTGTGTCACACACGGCTGAGACACACGCCCGTGTCTCTGCCCGCGTGGACGAAATAGGCCATTTTACAAGCCATTTTTCTCACCCAATTTTTCATGCACCTATAACCAACTCTGCATATATAACCAAGCCATAATAAGGCATCCAAATCAAGCATAAACGAGATATATACATAAGGTATAGTTTCATACAACCAATATGCCCTTAAGCACCTCAAATGACAACATGTAAATTTGTTCAAACATGCACTCTGTTTGTCCAAAATACTCAACTAAATTATAGGCACATTAGCATCAATACAAGACATTTGGTTACCTAACCAAAGCATACCAAATGGTACCAAATAACCACTCAATTACTAGCCTTAACATACATATATGTCTTCCATAACAAAATACCAATTCACAACAAGTTATAAAACATATATAATATGCACATTCAACTATCATTTCCCCTTTCATCATTCAAACACATTAAGAAAATTATCAACCATATTAAGGCTAAAATTTACATGCCCAAAACTAAGCTCATAACATCATCAAGTGCCAAATCACAAGCCAAACCAAATGGCCATATTCACATTCAAACATATAGGCCAACATTAGCCAAAATATCTATACATGCCATTATAAAAAAATTAAATATCCAACTGTACCAAAAGAGCCGGTGGATAATGTGATATAGCTCCGACAAGCTTCCGACCCGAACGAGCTTCTGATTCTCTATAAAACATAGAAAATAACATAGAGTGAGCATTTAAGCTTAGTAAGTTCGTATAACATAGAAAATAACTTACCATTTAGTCACATATTAGGTAAGTAAACAAAGCATATCCCAACACAATTTGGCCAAATGCCTAAGCACATATTCACCAACCATGTTAGCCATTTAAACACATATATATAAGTCAATAATCATGGATGAACACAACAAATTATCAAATTCCATATACATATATCATCCATTTCATATATCTATATATCATGTAACATCATTTCCATGTATTTCATGTGTATACCTGTAATAGTTCGTATCGAACTCATATCGTTTCATAACAGAACATTGCCCGTTGAACCGTTTAGAATACCGTTGGATACTCGGGATAGCTCACACATAGTGTGCTAGCTCATATAACTGTAATCCGTCAATTCAGGTGCATGTATGCTCATAAGAGCTGTGAATCGGTATGCTCATTTGAGCTAAAGATCGGTATGCTTTCACGAGCTATAAATCGGCATGATCTCACGAGCTATAAATCGGTAACCCTAATGACATGTCATTTGTATTCTACGAATTCCTATGGTTCAAACGGGGCTCGGTAATCGTCGTACGTCATTGGATATGCAATCAGTAATTATGTAGGACAATTCATAACATTATATATTTCAATTAAAAATATATAAACGTGATTAATTACACGAACTTACCTCGATGAGTACACGTAGATACAGAGGCGATTAATCTGAGACTTTCTCTTTGCCCCGATCTAATTCCATACGAGGTTTAACTGGATCTATACGGATAAATTTAACTCAATTCAACATATAATTCATTCAATTTAATCTGAAACATATTTTTGGCAAAATTACCATTTTGCCCCTATACTTTTAATTTCTTTGCAATATAATCTCTAGGATAGGAAAATGAAATTCATACAATTTTACCCCTATCCAAGCCTAGCCGAATATCCTGCAAGCTTATAACAGCCCACACATTTCATTAATTCACAAATTACACTATAAATATTTCACATTTTTCAATTTAATCCCTATTTGACAATTTCATCAAAAATCACTTAACTAAAGTTGTTTATCTAACAACAACAAATCAGTTTCTTCCAAAAATCATCAAAACTCATACACATTAATTAATGGTAAAACCCTAATACTTTAACAATTTCACAAATTTGTCCCCGGGCTATCTAGATTAAGCTACAACGACTCCAAAAATATTGAAATCATTAAAAACGGGACGAAAAATACTCACATGCAAGGGAATGAATGCTGGACGAATGTTGAAGCTTTGTTAATGGCTTCCTTAGGTGAAATTTCAGCAATGAAGAAAGAAAGAAAGATGACATCTTTCTTTTACTTATTTTATTATAAATTTTTTTATTAAATTACAAAATTAACCTTTAAAACCATTAAAAAGATGACTATCTTTGTCCACTATTAATATTAATGGTATAATTACCACATAAGGACTTCCACTTTAAAGTTCTATAGCTATTTAATACCTTTAGCTATTAGAACTCAACTTTTGCACTTTACACGATTTAGTCCTTTTTATCAAATTGAGCGTGTAAACGGTAAAATTTCTTAACAAAATTTTTATACGATATTACTATCATACTGTAGGCAATAAAATAATAATAAAATAATTTTTTTGACTTAGAATTTGTGGTCTCAAGACCACTGTTCCAATTTTACTGAAAATAGGCTATTACAACTCTTCCCCCTAAAGGGGTTTTCGTCCCCGAAAACCTTACCAGAAAAAAGGTTTAGATATTGATTTCTCATAGCTTCCTCGGATTCCCAGGTGGCTTCTTCTATATCGTGTCGTTTCTAGAGAACATTTACTAAAGCTATGTCCTTGTTTCTTAATTCTTTCACCTCTCGTGCCAGAATTTTGATCGGTTCATCACTGTACGACATATCAGGCAAAATTTCTACATCCGTAGGAGAGATAACATGTGAAGGGTTAGATCGGTATCATCGTAACATAGACACGTGAAATACATTATGAATCTTTTCTAGTTCTGACTGTAAAGTTGATCGATACGCAACAAGTCTGATTCTTTCAGTAATCTCATACGGCCCGATAAATCGCAGACTTATTTTTCCTTTGCGACCAAACTGAAGAACTTTCTTCCAAGGCGATACTTTCAAGAATACTCTATCATTGACTTGGAACTCTATGTCTTTACGTTTAAGATCCGCATATGATTTCTGACGATCTGAAGCTGCTTTCAAACTATCTCGAATCACTTTTACTTTTTCTTTAGTCTCTCGAATCAAATAAATCTCGTGTATCTTTTTCTCACTGAGCTCGGTCCATTATAACGGAGTTCGACAATTACGACCATACAGAGCCTCATACGGTGCCATCTTTATACTCGATTGAAAATTGTTGTTGTACGTGAATTCAACCAACGGTAAATATTTCTCCCAGTTGCCGTCAAACTCTAATACACAGCAAAGAAGCATATCTTCGAGAATCTGAATTACTCGTTCGGATTGACCATCGGTCTGAGGATGAAATGCAGTGCTAAAATGCAACCGCGTAACAAGAGCTTCCTGTAACTTTATCCAAAATCGTGATGTAAATCACGGATCTCTATCCGAAATAATAGAGACTGGCGCTCCGTGTAATCTAACAATCTCAGAAACATATAACTCAGCCAGTCTGTCAAGGGAGAAATCTTTACGTACCGAAATAAAATGTGTAGACTTCGTCAAACAATCAACGATAACCCAAATAACATCTTTCTTTCTCGGAGATAGGGGTAAACCCGATACAAAATCCATAGTAACTCGATCCCATTTCCACTTCGGTATAATCATTGGCTGTAATAATCCAGAAGGTACCTGATGTTCAGCTTTAACTTGCTGACATACTAAGAATTTAGAGACAAAGTCAGATATTTCATGTTTCATTCCCAGCCACCAGTACATCTGTTTTAAATCACTGTACATCTTATTACATCCCGGGTGAATAGAAAAGCTACCACTATGAGCTTCGTGTAAGATTTTTTTGAATGAGTTCTGAACTCTTCGGTACACAAATTCTACCTCTGAACAATAAGCAACCATCAGATCCTATCTGAAATTCTGAATTAGAAGTTGACTCACACTGTGTCTGTTTAGCTAACAAAGCGGCATCACATTTTCGAGCTTTACAGATTTGCAATAAAAACATCGGTCTAGCTTTCAACTTGGCTAAGATCGAACCATCATCAGACAATGTCAGTCGTGTATTCATCGCTTGCAGAGCAAATAAAGATTTTCTACCCAGAGCGTCATCAACTACATTCACTTTTCCCGGATGATAATCAATGATCAACTCATAATCTTTTAATAGTTCGAGCCATCTACATTATCTCAAATTCAAATCTTTCTGCGACATTAGATACGTCAAACTTTTATGATCGGTAAATATATGACATTTTTCACCAAACAAATGGTGTCGCCAAATTTTCAATGCAAACACAATAGCTGCCAACTCTAAGTCATGTGTCGGATAATTCTTTTTATGCAGCTTTAACTGTCTAGAAGCATAAGCAATTACTTTGCCTTCCTACATCAAAATACAACCTGAAAAATTTAAAGATGCATCACTGAAAATCACGAATTTTTACCCGATTCAGGCTGAACCAAAACTGATGTCTCGATCAACAGTGCTTTCAACTGATTGAAACTTTGCTGACATTCTTTTGACCATTCAAATTTCACATCTTTTTGTAAGAGTCACGTCATTGGTGTAGCTATCATCAAGAACCCTTTAACGAACCTTCGGTAATAACCAACTAATCCCAGAAAACTTCTGACTTCGAATACATTTCTTGGTGGTTTCTAATCAACAACTGCTGAAATTTTACTCGGGTCAACTCTGATGCCTTCAGCCGATACTATCTGTCCCAGAAAATTGCCTTTTCGGAGCCAAACTCACATTTGCTAAATTTAGCAAACAATTGTTTATCTCGAAGAGTTTGCAACACAATCCTCAAGTGTTCAGTATGCTCGGATTCATCTCGAGAATAGATCAAAATATCGTCAATAAATACCACAACAAATCTGTCTAAATACGGTCTGAAAATTCTATTCATCAAATCCATAAATACTGCAGGTGCATTAGTTAAACCAAACAGCATTACAAGAAATTCGTAGTGTCCGTACCTGGTTCTAAATGTAGTTTTCAGCACATCCAAATATTTCACCCGTAGCTGATAGTAACCAGAACAAAGATCAATCTTCGAGAATACTAGGACACCTTTCAACTGATCAAATAGATCGTCAATATGAGGCAGTGGATATTTGTTCTTGATTGTAACTTTGTTGAGCTGACGGTAGTCTATACACAATCTCATCGATCCGTTCTTTTTCTTAACGAACAGAACCGGTGTACCCCAAGGTGAAAAATTGGGTCGAGTAAAACCCCTATCTGTCAATTCTTGCAGCTGTGCTTTGAACTCTTTTAATTCGGTAGGAGCCATTCTGTAAGGTGCTATCGATATCGGTGATGTCCCTGGTACCAGTTCAATAGAAAACTCAACCTCTCTGATCGGCTGTAATCCAGGTAACTCTTTCGAAAATACATCAGGGTACTCGCAAACCAGTGGTACTGACTCAAGCTTCGATTTAGACACTTTAATATCCAACACATAAGCAAGATACGCATCGCAACCTTTTCTCACATATTTTTGCACTGACATAGCTAATATAACCATAGGCAACCCACCCGGACTATCTAATTCAATACGAAGCGTCTCACCATTCTGACGTTTCAATACAATAAGCTTTCGTCTACCTTCACAATAGTGTCGTGTAGAGTTAGCCAATTCATGCCCAAAATTACATCAAATTCTTCAAACAGTAGTAGCATCAAATTAGCCGAAAAACTGTAACCCCGAGTCATCAAAGGACAGTTCTTGCAGACTTTATCAACTAGTACATACTAACCTAGGGGGTTCGATACTTTAACCATGAATTCGGTGGACTCGACAAGTAAATTCTTACTAGACACTAAATTCATGCACACATATGAATGAGTGGATCCCGGATCAATCAAAGCAGTAATATCAGTATCAAATATAGAGAAAGTACCAATAATAACATTTGGCGCAGAAGCATCCTCTCCTGCGCGAATAGCATAAGCCCTAGCTGGTGCTCGTGCCTCAGATCTCACAGCAGAATCTTTTGTAACACCACAGCTACCACTCATATTTTCAGGATTACGAGGTGGTCTACCTCTCACAGCAGTATTGCTCGGCCTCGTGGTCTGAGCTTTCTCTTTCTCGGATTTCTATGGGCAATCTCTAAGATAGTGGTCTAAGGAACCACACCTGAAACACGCTCCGTTCTTTAACCGAAACTCGCCATAATATGGTTTCTTATAGTGCTTGCACTCGGGCTAAACATCTCTGAAACTACCCACACTTGATACAAATGTAGCTTGCGGTTTTGGACTGGAGCGTCGGGTACCTCTGTCTCTACTAGAATAACCCACAGAAGTTGTAGAACGGTTGTGATATTCTTTTGATTTCTTTGATACTGACTGATATGAATTCCCAATCGATCTCTTTCTCGAGTCTCTAGCTTCAAAATCAGCACGTCTTTTCTCTTTACCCAGTTCCTCGGCTTTATGTGCTCGATCAACCAATACAACAAATTCTTTCAGCTCAAGAATTCCATCCAGAAATTTTATGTCTTCGTTCAGCCCTTCTTCAAACCTCTTACACATAACAGTCTCAGTCGGAATACATTCCCGGGCATATTTGCTCAGTCTAAAAATTTTTTTCTCATACTCTGATACAAACATACGACCCTGTTTGAGCTCAAGAAATTCTTTATGTTTCTGATCCAAAAACCTTTGACTAATATATTTCGCTCGAAACTCAGTTTGGAAGAATTCCCAGGTAATTTGCTCTCTCGGCATAACAGAAATTAACTTGTTCCACCACTGGTAAGCCGAATCTTTCAATAACGATACCGCATATTTAACACACTCGGCTGGTGAACAGGATAGCTCATCAAAAACCCTGATTGTATTCTCTAACCAGAATTCAGCTAACTCGGGATCATCTTCAGCAGTAGCTCAAAATTTTTCAATCTCGTACTTTCCTATCTTATCAACAGGTGGCTTATTAACTCGAATTGGTTCTAAACCTTGATGACTAATGGGGATCGGTTGGGGAACAGGAGGGGGTGGAGTTGTTGAGCAGCCGGGTTCATTCGTACAAACTCGATAAATAATTCATTCATCATCTGGAAGAAAGCTTCCTTAGCCTCTCCTCCCGGGCCCTCAACTACGGGCCTTGTGCTGCTCGATGCTACTCCATGAATGGAGGCTTGAGCGTTACTCTCTACTTCATCGGAGTCAGCTTGGTTGGATATCATTGCTATATAAAAACATGTTTTAAAACTGTCACGAGATATCACGCTATCACATGTTATATAATGGCATGTATTGCTAGACTAGTACACGCTACGTTCAGTCTGAGAATCGACTAAATCGTAGCTCTGATACTAATAAATGTAACAACCCTAACCCGAATCTGTCGCCAAAACAAGGTTATGGAGCATTATCGGAGTTTACAAATCAAACAGACAAAAATTTCAAACATTTCGAAACATATCAATATTCATATCAAAAGCCAATCAAAATAATTCATATTGTCTTATATACGAGCCCTCAAGGCCCAAGATATACATTAGAAACAAATCGGGACAAAATCAGAAACTCAAAGAATTTTTCAAAAAACATTGAAAAATTTTAACACTGTAGGGGTCACAGGCCGTGTGACTCACATGGCCAGAAAACACGCCCGTGTCTCAAGCCATGTGGGCATTCGAAATAGGGACACACGCCTGTGTCCCAGCCCGTGTCTGTGCCCGTTTAACTCTCTAACTTGGGTCACACGGCCAAGTCACACGCCCGTGTGCCAGGTCGTGTACCCTTCGAAGTAACCTCACATGCCCGTGTGCTAGGCCTTGTGCTAGGCCGTGGAACAGCCTAACTTGTAACCCTTTGAAAGCTACAGGGGACACACGACCGTGTTGCCTGGCCGTGTGTTACACACGACTGAGACACACACCTATGTCTTTGCCTGTGTGGACGAAAATAGGCTATTTTACAAGCCATTTTTCTCACCCAATTTGCCATGCACCTATAACCAAATTTGCATATATAACCAAGCCATAATAAGGCATCCAAATCAAGCATAAACAAGATATATATATAAGGTATAGTTTCATACAACCAATATGCCCTTAGGCAACCTCAAATGAAAACGTGTAAATATGTTCAATCATGCACTCTATTTGTCCAAAACACTCAACTAAATTATAGGCACATTAGCATCAATACCAAGGCATTTGGTTACCTTACCAAAGCATACCAAATGGTACCAAATAACCACTAAATTACTAGCCTTAACATACATATATGTCTTCTATAGCAAAATACCTATTCACAACAAGTTATAAAACATATACAATATGCACATTAAACTATCATTTCCCCTTTCATCATTCAAACACATTAAGAAAATTATTAACCATATTAAGGCTAAAATTTACATGCCCAAAACTAAGCTCATAACATCATCAAGTGCCAAATCACAAGCCAAACCAAATGGCCATATTCACAATCAAACATATAGGCCAATATTAGCCAAAATACCTATACATGCCATTATAACCAAAATTAAATATCCAAAGGTACCAAAAGAGTCGGTGGATAGTGTGATATAGCTCCGACAAGCTTTCAACCCGAACGAGCTTCCGATTCTCTATAAAACACAGAAAATAACACAAAGTAAGCATTTAAGCTTAGTAAGTTGATCGCTGTAAATCAGAGTTTTAAAATTTATAAAAGAATGATCGAACCTGGAAACTAACTCTGACAACGATTAAAGGCAAGTGCACCTATCGAACAGTAGTATAGTTTAGGCAAGACCGGATTGTCGAACCCAAAGGAACTAAAAGTACTAACACTCACCGTCTTTTTATTATTTAGCCTTAATATAAAGTGATGATTGTTTAAACTAAAACTAATCTACTTACTAAGCTAAGACGCATAGACAAAAAAGAATGAATTCGAGAAATAACTTTTGGGAAAACTCAGTTGACTCAAACGATACCCTTAGGAAAAATCCACCAAGACTTCACTTGTTATTTAACCTTGAACCATATGATTTATTTACTTAGTTTGATCCGTGAGACTCCCCAACGTATATTAAACCCTCTCTCGAGGCGAATAACGTCTAACCCTAGGTTAATTAGTGGAACTCTCGTTAAATAATAACCCCTAGAATAGCAGTAAATCAATCTGTGGACTCCCATATTAGGTTTCACCCTAATCCGACAAAATCTCGTCACCCTATCTCTAGGCGTGCGATCAACTCCGCTTAATTATGTTGGATCTACTCTTAGGCAGGGTCTATTCCTCCTCCACCTAAGCACATTAGATTTGGATTAAGTTCACACAATTAAGAACAAACTAAGTTATTATCATATAATTCAAATAATCAAATAACAAGATTCATCATAGGTTTCATCCCCTTCGGGTATCTGAAGGTTTAGTTCATAATAATAAAGGAAAACATCTCAAGAGAAAAGATAAAACAAAACATAAGAAATCCCTAAAACCCCCTGAAGGAATTGAAGAGGAGATCCTCCGTCTTGAGTAGAATTTCGACTTCTTGAGATGGATCAACTGGCTATCTTCGAGTGATTCCCACAAATCTGACCTTCTCGGCTTGGCTTCTTGGCCTAGCTCTCCGCCCCCCTTTCAGCTGGTACCTAGGGTGTATTTATAGGCTTTTGAAACAAGTTTCTTTCTCCCTAAGTATCCTTTCCCGAATGGAATTGCTCTTCTCCACAGCAGAGGCACGACCATGGCACACACCCGTGTAAATCATGGCCAGGCCATGTTCGACACTGTTGAATGAGGCACGACCGTGTAAAGTCGTGGTAAGGTCGTGTTCTAGTAGGAATGGTGGCACGGCCGCGTGTGGCTTGAAGTCCGTGCCATGCCGATTTCGTGGCTTGGCCCAATTTGGTCCGCTTTAAGCCCGCTTTCTCATTCTTTTCGTCATCGGGTGCTTTCACGAGTATAAGACATGAAAAGAAAGGATTAAGAGCACCTTTTACATAAATTGGGGCTTAAATCATCCAAAAGCATACTAAATGTGGGCTTAGAATATGTTACTTTTACTGGTTTATCAAATACCCCACACTTAAGCTTTTGCTTGTCCTCAAGCAAAATTCTCAACTTACAATTAAAATGAACTTCCTGTAATTCATAATTGTCATTGATAGTGTCTCATCATAATTCCGAGATAATTTATACATGGATAATTCAACTCAAAGCATCCTAAAAATTCAAACAATATAAGTCATAGATTTTATAGCTCGAAAACTTAGGCGTCTCCCCTTATCTAGATAATTACCTTTAATTTGGAATTGACAAGGATTGACATCCTCACAAAAGATTCACTCAAATCACTCAAAGTGTTTAAGGTTCACAATTAGGCACTCAAAGGTCGAACATGAAGAGTTAATCCCATAGGCTTGCATGAAAATCAAATCTCCACCACTGAAATATGAGATGAAAACACAAATCAAAAGGTCTTTGTTAGGGTTGTAACGGGGCTAGGGTTAAGGTGTGGAGTAAAGCTGAATTAGAGGGTTAGAATCGAGATTGAATTGACAAATTACCTAACTAAGAACTAATGAACTAATAATAATTACATCAATTGAAAACTAATAGTACTTTAATAATACGAGCTTCTTCTTCGATATTTGGAATTTATGTATAAGCTCATTTAATCACCTAACTAATAATGAATAATGGATATACTTCGTTTTTTTTTTGTGTAAGAAAAATCATAAATACATAATTACCGAAATAAAAACATATTTAGGCTATTAATCAAATCAAATCTCGATATAAGGGTAGTCAAAGGAATGGTGATAACAAAAACAAAGGGGTTCTGGGCTAATATTAGTGGTTATGTCAATAAATAGGGTAGTTAGGATTAAAAGGGGTTCACTAAGGGTTAATTATGAATGTAGGCTTTTTAATGGAGTAAGTGGGTTAAATCTTAGGTGCCTTTATCATCTCTGTGTATCAAATCAAAAAAATGTGGTCTCGACATGTATAATCGATGCAAGTTCTAGAATAACAGATCAATGTTGACATACTCATAATCAATAAAGTGAGCAAGAAAAAGAATTTATGCTCTATAAGGCTCAAAAACTCCCAAAATTTATGGGTATTTTGATGTCAACCTCGTAAATTTCAAACTTCAAGATAATATTTAAACTCAGTTTGACAACCTAGCAAATTTTTAATTTCTGAAAAATAGACTTATCATGCTTGATTCTCTAGTATTCTTAGAATTTAATTATCAATGCACAATTATCAATGACTTAATCTAAAACATATCAATAAAAATCATAAATCATCAGAAATTTCATCCTAATTAGTAATATGAGTAATTTACTTTCAAATAAGACTAAATTGAGGGATTTAAGTTAGGTATCTTTTTAGGTTGTTCACCCCTCCACACTTGAGATGTACATTGCCCTCAATGTACAAAAATATATAATAACCTTGTAATAAAATCATCAGATATGGGGATAAGTGAAAACTTCCTGAATTTTCGGATGATTCCTTGAGAGGAGATTATGCCTTTGGTGGTGGTGATGGGCCGTCTGGATGACGAACCTGCGCTAGATGAAGAAATTGGGAGGCTCGTGGAGAATTAGCCAGGGATCATTAAGACATAATTAAAGTAAACTAAATATAAAATTAAGGACAAGGAAGATAAAGAGAAGGAGACTAAGAAGAAAACTAAAATTAAAAGAAAAGATGAATGGACTGGGAGGTCCTTATTGTTGGGTGTGATTTCTAAGGCTGAGGTTATGGTGGTGGTGGTGGCGTGATTCCCAAGCAGCCTTTAGAACCTGAAATGAAGAAATTAAGATAAAATAAGCTAAATTAAGTAGAAGAGAAGTAAATATAAGGAAAATAAAGGAGAAGATAAAAATAAAAGAACAGATAATTGGTCTCAAAGACCCTTGGCTTCTTGTTTGGATGAAGCTGCCGGCATGAACTCATGTGAACCGGTCTCCCTTGAGGAGACTGTGATTGGCCTTTTATGCTTCCTTGCCATGGTATTGTTGTGGCTCAAGAGTCTAAGGATTTATTAGGAAAAAGGAAAAGAAAGAGGGAGAAAAGAAAGAAAGAAAGAAAGAAAGAAAGAAAAGAAAGGAGAAGAAAGAAAGAAAGTGGGTTAAGAAGAAAGGAGAAAGGGTATGGTGTTTAAATAAACTTTCGAGATCTGCGCTTTCAACGCGCCGTGGGTTGAGGGTGTGTCGATTCACACGGCCGCCTCGCACGGCCGTGCTCTAGGCGTGTTGGTTCCCACGCTGTGTGTCTAGCCTTTGTGTTCGACAAGTCGAAGATATTGGCACGCGTTCCCAAGACGCAGCGTGTTCACCCGTGGTTGGCAAGTCGAGAGCCTCACACGGCGTAGTAAAGCACGGGACGTGCCACTTTGTTGGTGCCCGTGGGGTAGTAGTTGGGTCCGTGATTCTAAAACTCTATTTTGCCCTCGACATGTACCTTCTCTCGCTCATGTTAGTTCAAAGCGTCGAGTACCCACACCCGCCACGCCCACTGTCGTGTGTAAGGCCGTGTGGCCTAGAATTCTCGCACTTGGTTAGTTGGTTGTTAGTTGCTAAAAAGGAAGATAAAAAGGAAAATTAAGATAAACTGAATATATATATAAAAAATACTAGTATTAGTGCTCGGGTTGCCTCCCGAGAAGCACTCGTTTATAGTCTTAAGCTAGACTCTCTTCTTGTTTGCATCTTTAGGGTGGCTTGAGGAGTTGGAAGTCCTTCCTCATGTTATTATCTGTATCCTCGTGAAAAAATTTAAGTCGAGATGCGTTTATAGTAAAAGTACCAAAAATAGGATTACTTACCTCGACTGTTCCGTGTGGAAAAACACTGGTTACCCTAAAAGATACTTCTTTGTTTGTGCCAGGGTTCGGAGGAGATATTCGAGGATTTACCTGATCTAACAGTAGTTGGTCCCCTATTTTGAAGTGATTTGTTGTTCCTATTAGCTCTTTTGGGGGCTCCTTCGATTTTATCTCGTGTGGTTCTGGTTCTTCGTCGTGTATCCCTAATTTCTCCTTGAAGTGTGTCTTCCACTCATCTAGATCATCGAACTGAATCCCTCGATCTTCATGAGTTATTTCTTTGTTGGCATGGGGTTTGGGATCGGGTTCAGTTGTATTCTTTGGTGGTGCTTCCTGAAAATATGGGTTAACCGAATGGTTATTAGTAGAACTTACGTTCTCACCTTGATTACTCGATGTTCTAGCCAAGTCGAGAGCCTTGATGGTGACTGTCTCGTTACCTACACAAAGTATGAGTTCTCCCCGCATCAACATCAATTTTAGTCCCGCAATCGCTAAAAGGGTCTTCTTAAGATTAGGGGATCGAATTATCCTCATCCATGTCTAAGACAACAAAGTCTACTGGGAAAACAAATCTGTCAATTTGCACAAGAACATCTTCGATAATACCCCTAGGAATTCTAACAGTTTTATCAGCTAATTGAATGCTCATCCTAGTTTGTTTGGGTTTCCCTAGACCTAATTGTGTAAATAATTTATAAGGCATAACATTTATGATTGCCCCTAAATCATCTAACGTATTATCAACAGTTAGTCTACCAATTAAACATGGAATTGTAAAACTCCCTAGATCTTTTAGCTTTTGTGGTAGCCTATTTTGGAGAATTACTGAGCACTTTGCGTTAAGTTCCACATGTGACGACTCGTCTAACTTCCGTTTGTTTGTCAGAAGCTCTTTTAAAAATTTCCTAGAATCTGGCATCCGCGACAGAGCTTCAAGTAATGGTAAGTTAATATGTAATTTCTTTAAGAGTTTAAGAAACTTACCGAACTGTTCTTCCGTGTCGTCTCTTCTTAATGCCTCAGGGTAAGGTACGCGAGGTTGGTACTCCTTGATTACCGGTTTTGGCTTGTCTTGTGTTACCTCAACTTTACCTTTTTCTACCTCGTTTCCTTGTGTTGGACTGGGTTCTTCTACTTCTTTGCTTTCTTGAGCTGTTATGGCTTGGATTCGCTCATTTGGATTAATTTCAGTATTACTCGGTAGACACCCTTGCGGTCGTTCGGATAATAGCTTTGCAATTTCTCCGACTGACTGGGTAATTTCCCCGATTGCCTTTGTAAGTCCTCCAACTTGGTTCTTGATCTTTTTGATTGATGTTTGTTGGGTGTCGAGTGTTACCTCATTTTTTTGGAGACGGGCTTCTGTGGATGCTATGAATTTGTTCAACGTCTCTTCAAGACTCGACTTCTTTTCTTGTGGATAGGGCTGATTTTGGAAATTTTAAGAGGTTGTTGTCTTTGATTTCCTTGATTTCCTTGTCCTCCCCACGAAAAATTTGGGTCGTTCCTCCAACCTAGATTATAGTTATTACTATATGGGTTATTATTAGATCTGAAATTGTTACCTATATAGTTCATCTGTTCGCTCTCTATGCCCGGTTGGTAGGGTGGGTACTCGACTCGCCATACGCTTCCACTTGCGTCGCACCGCATGATTGGGATGTACTTGTGAAGAACACAAACTATCAATCTTCTTATTCATCAATTCTACCTGATTTGATAGCATGGTTACTGCGTCGAGGTTGTAAACTTCGACTGGTTTTGTTGGCCTTATTCTTGTAACTTGCCACTTATAGTTTTTCAGCGACATCTCTTCAATAAACTCGTAGGCTGCCTCAGGAGTTCTATTATTCAGGGTTCCACGGTGGGTGAAGTCAATTAATTGCCTCGTTGAAGGATTCACACCGTTATAAAAAGTTTGGACTTGGAGCCACAAAGGTAAACCATGGTGCGGACACCTTCTCAAGAGATCCTTATATCTCTCCCATGCATCGTATAATGTCTCTAAATCCATCTGCACAAAAGAAGAGATATCATTACGTAATTTGGCTGTTTTGGCCGGTGGGAAATATTTTAATAAAATTTTTTTGGTCATTTGTTCCCATGTAGTGATTGACCCTCGTGGTAACAAGTTTAACCACTGTTTAGCTCTATTCTTTAATGAAAAGGGAAATAATCGAAGACGTATGGCATCATTAGAAACGCCATTTATTTTGAAGGTATCACAGAACTATAAAAAATTAGCTATATGAGCGTTTGGATCTTCGTCATGTAAACCATCAAATTGAACAAGCTGTTGAATCATTTGTATAGTGTTAGGCTTTAATTCAAAATTATTAGCAGCTATAGCAGGCGTAACAATACTAAATTCAGCTCCTGTTAAATGAGGTTTAGCATAATCAAACATAGTACGAGGAGCATTATTTTCTCCCACATCTTGTAGTGGAAGATTATTTTCGTCCATCCCTTCAGTAGGATTGGATCTGTCTTCTCGCTCTCCTTGGTAATTTAGGGCTCGCTTAATTTCTCTGCGATTTCTTCGAGCGGTAGCTTCAATATCACTGTCGTATTCTAAAGGTCCTCTCAGGTTCCTTCTAGTCATAAACTAGAGGTACCTACTAGAAAAAGAAACAAAGAAAGTTTAGCAAATTTAAAATTAAAACTAAAAATAAAAATAAATTTCGAAAAATAAAAATAATGGCTAAAGTAATAAAAATAGAGTTTCCTTAATATTTTAGTTCCCCGACAACGACGCCAAAAACTTGATCGCTGTAAATCAGAGTTTTAAAATTTATAAAAGAATGATCGAACCTGAAAACTAACTCTGACAACAATTAAAGGCAAGTGCACCTATCGAACAGTAGTATAGTTTAGGCAAGACCGGATTGTCGAACCCAAAGGAACTAAAAGTAGTAATACTCACCGTCTTTTTATTATTTAGCCTTAATATAAAGTGATGATTATTTAAACTAAAACTAATCTACTTACTAAGCTAAGACGCAAAGACAAAAAGAATGAATTCGGGAAATAACTTTTGGGAAAACTCAGTTGACTCAAACGATACCCTTAGGAAAAATCCACCTAGACTTCACTTGTTATTTAACCTTGAACCATATGATTTATTTACTTAATTTGATCCGTGAGACTCCCTAACGTATATTAAACCCTCTCTCGAGGCGAATAATGTCTAACCCTAGGTTAATTAGTGGATCTCTCGTTCGCTTATAATAACCCCTAGAATAGCAATGAAATCGATCTGTGGACTCCCATATTAGGTTTCACCCTAATCCGGCAAAAATCTCGTCACCCTATCTCTAGGCGTGCGATCAACTCCGCTTAATTATGTTGGATCTACTCTTAGCGCGTGGTCTATTCCTCCTCCACCTAAGCACATTAGATTTGGATTAAGTTCACACAATTAAGAACAAACTAAGTTATTATCATATAATTCAAATAATCAAATAATAAGATTCATCATAGGTTTCATCCCCTTCGGGTATCCGAAGGTTTAGTTCATAATAATAAAGGAAAACATCTCAAGAGAAAAGATAAAACAAAACATAAGAAATCCCTAAAACCCCCTGAAGGAATTGAAGAGGAGATCCTCCGTCTTGAGTAGAATTCTGGCTTCTTGAGATGGATCAACTGGCTATCTTCGAGTGATTCCCACAAATCTGACCTTTTCGGCTTGGCTTCTTGGCCTAGCTCTCCGCCCCCTTTTCAGCTGGTACCTAGGGTGTATTTATAGGCTTTTGAAACACGTTTCTTTATCCCTAAGTATCCTTTCCCGAATGGAATTGCTCTTCTCCACGGCAGAGGCACGACCATGACACACGCCCGTATAAATCGTGGCCAGGCCGTGTTCGACACTGTAGAATGGGGCACGGCCATGTAAGTCGTGGTAAGGCCGTGTTCTAGTAGGAATGGTGGCATGGCCCTGTGGCTTGAAGTCCAGGCCGTGCTGATTTTGTGGCTTGGCCCAATTTGGTCCTTTTTAAGCCCGTTTCTCGTTCTTTTCGTCATTGGGTGCTTTCCTGAGTATAAGACATGAAAAGAAAGGATTAAGAGCACCTTTTTACATAAATTGGGGCTTAAATCATCCAAAAGCATACTAAATGTGGGCTTAGAATATGTTATTTTTACGGTTTATCAAATACCCCCACACTTAAGCTTTTGCTTGCCCTCAAGCAAAATTCTCAACTTACAATTAAAACAACTTTCCTCAATTCATAATAGTCTTTGATAGTGTCTCATCATAATTCATAGATAATTTATGCATGGATAATTCAATTCAAAGTGTCCTAAAAATTCAAACAGTATAAGTCATAGATTTTGTAGCTCGAAAACATAGGCGTCTCCCCTTATCTAGATAATTACCTTTAATTTGGAATTGACAAGGATTGACATCCTCACAAAAGATTCACTCAAATCACTCAAAGTGTTTAAGATTCACAATTAGGCGCTCAAAGGTTGAACATGAAGAGTTAATCCCATAGGCTTGCATGAAAATCAAATCTCCACCACTGAAATATGAGATGAAAACACAAATCAAAAGGTCTTTGTTAGGGTTGTAACAGGGCTAGGGTTAAGGTGTGGAGTAAGGCTGAATTAGAGGGTTAGAATCGAGATTGAATTGACGAATTACCTAACTAAGAACTAATGAACTAGTAATAATTACATCAATTGAAAACTAATAATACTTAATAATACGAGCTTCTTCTTCGATATTTGGAATTTATGTATAAGCTCAATTAATCACATAACTAATAATGAATAATGGATATTCTTTTTTTTCTTTTTTTTTAAGAACAAGCTAAATACATAATAAAGGATAAACTACTAAAATTCATAATTAGGCAACTAATCAAATCAAATCTCGATATAAGGGTAGTCAAAAGGTATGGTGATAACAAAAACAAAGGGGTTATGGGTTAATATTAGCGGTTATATCAATAAATAGGGTTGTTAGGATTAAACGGGGTTCACTAAGGGTTAATTATGAAGGTAGGCTTTTTAATGGAGTAAGTGGGTTAAATCCTAGGTGCCTTTATCATCTCTGTGTATCAAATCAAAAAAATGTGGTCTCGACATGTATAATCGATACAAGTTCTAGAATAACAGATCAATGTTGACATACTCATAATCAATAAAGTGAGCAAGAAAAAGAATTTATGCTCTATAAGGTTCAAAAACTCACAAAAATTATGGGTATTTTGATGTCAACCTCGTAAATTTCAAACTTCAAGATAATATTTAAACTCAGTTTGACAACCTAGCAAATTTTTAAATTCTGAAAAATAGACTTATCATGCTTGATTCTCTAGTATTCTTAGAATTTAATTATCAATGCACAATTATCAATGAATTAATCTAAAACATATCAATAAAAATCATAAATCATCAAAAATTTCATCCTAATTAGTAATATGAGTAAATTACTTTCAAACAAGACTAAATTCAGGGATTTAAGTTAGGTATCTTTTTAGGTTGTTCACCCCTTCACACTTGAGATGTACATTGCCCTCAATGTACAAAAATATATAATAACATTGTAATAAAATCATCAGATATGGGGATAAGTGAAAACTTCCTGAATTTTTGGATGATTCCTTGAGAGGAGATTGTGCCTTTGGTGGTGGTGATGGGCCATCTGGATGACGAACCTGCGCTAGATGAAGAAATTGGGAGGCTCGTGAAGAATTAGCCAGGGATCTAAAGAAACCTTAATAATATACTAATAATATAATTAAAGACAAGAAATATAAAGAGAAGGAGACTAAGAAGGAAAATAAACTAAGTTTAAAAGATAGAGGGGCTTGAGAATCCTTATGGTAGATGGTTCGAGAGGTTGGTGTGACTTTGAAGGTGACGGAGTTGTTGGTGATGGTGGAAGTGGCGTGATTCCCAAGCAGCCTTAAGAACCTAAGAACAAGAAACTAAAACAAAATAAACTAAATTAAGGAGAATAGAAGTAAAGATAAAGAAAATAAAGGAGAAGATAAAAATAAAAAAAACAGATAATTGGTCTCAAAGACCCTTGGCTTGTTGTTTGGATGAAGCTGCCAGCATGAACTCATGTGAATCGGTCTCCTTTGAGGAGACTGTGATTGGCCTTTTGCGCTTCCTTGCCATGGATATGATATTGTTGTGGCTCAAGAGTCTAAGGATTTATTAGGAAAAAGGAAAAAGAAAGAGGGAGAAAAGAAAGAAAGAAAGAAAGAAAAAAAGTGGGTTAAGAAGAGAGAGGAGAAGGGTATCGTGTTTAAATAAACTTTCAGATCTGGCAGTTTCCCACGCCCGTGGGTTGAGGGTGTGTCAATTCACACGGCCGCCTCGCACGGCCGTGCTTTAGGGCGTGTTGGTTCCCCAAGCTCGTGTCTAGCCTGTGTTCGACAAGTCAGTATATTGGCACGGTTATTCGGCACGGGCGTGTTCAGCCCGTGGTTGGCAAGTCAGTAGCCTCACACGGCCGTAAAGCACGGCCGTGCCACTTTGTCGGTGCCCGTGGGGTAGTAGTTGGGTCCGTGATTCTGAAAATCTATTTTGCCCTGACATGTACCTTCTCTGCTCTGTTAGTTCAAAGCGTCGG
The DNA here is from genome assembly GCA_025698515.1 of Gossypium sturtianum. Classification (NCBI taxonomy): domain Eukaryota; kingdom Viridiplantae; phylum Streptophyta; class Magnoliopsida; order Malvales; family Malvaceae; genus Gossypium; species Gossypium sturtianum. Next base: position 136,430,906 of record CM046948.1, on the reverse strand, counting down.
AGTACCCACACGGCCACGCCACGGCCAGTGTGTAAGGCCGTGTGGCACATTTCAACACTTGGTTAGTTGGTTGTTAGTTGTTAAAAAGGAAGATAAAAAGGAAAATTAAGATAAAATGAATATATATATATATATATATATATATAAAATACTAGTATTAGTGCTCGGGTTGCCTCCCGAGAAGCGCTCGTTTATAGTCTTAAGCTAGACTCTCTTCTCGTTTGCATCTTCAGGGTGGCTTGAGGAGTTGGAAGTCCTTCCTCATATTATTATATGTATCCTCGTGAAAAAATTTAAGTCGAGATACGTTTATAGTAAAAGTACCAAAAGTAGGATTACTTACCTCGACTGTTTTGTGTGGTAAAACACTGGTTACCATAAAAGATATTTCTTTGTTTGTGCCAGGGTCCGAATGAGATATTCGAGGATTTACCTGATCTAACAGTAGTTGGTCCCCTATTTTGAAGTGATTTGTTGTTCCTATTTGCTCTTTTGGGGGCTCCTTCGGTTTTATCTCGTGTGGTTCCGGTTCTTCGTTGTGTATCCCTAATTTCTCCTTGAAGTGTGTCTTCCACTCGTCTAGATCATCGAACTGAATCCCTCGATCTTCATGAGTTATTTCTTTGTAGGCATGGGGTTTGGGATCGGGTTCAGTTGTATTCTTTGGTGGTGCTTCCTGAAAATAAGGGTTAACTGAATGGTTATTAGTAGAATTTACGTTCTCACCTTGATTACTCGATGTTCTAGCCGAGTCGAGAGCCTTGATGGTGACTGTCTCATTACCTACACAGAGTATGAGTTCTCCTGTATCAACATCAATTTTAGTCCTGGCAGTCGCTGAAAAGGGTCTTCCTAAGATTAGGGGGATCGAATTATCCTCATCCATGTCTAAGACAACAAAGTCTACTGGGAAAACGAATCATCGATTTTTACAAGAACATCTTCGATAATACCCTAGGAATTCTAACAGCTTTATCACCTAATTGAATGCTCATCCTAGTTTGTTCGGGTTTCCTAGACCTAATTGTTTAAACAATTTATAAGGCATGACATTTATGCTTGCCCCTAAATCAGCTAACGCATTATCAACAGTTAGTCTACCAATTAAACATGGAATTGTAAAACTCCCTGGATCTTTTAGCTTTTGTGGTAGCCTATTTTGAAGAATTGCTGAGCACTTTGCGTTAAGTTCCATATGTGACGACTCGTCTAACTTTCGTTTGTTTGTTAGAAGCTCTTTTAAAAATTTCCTAGAATTTGGCATCTGCGACAGAGCTTCAAGTAATGGTAAGTTAATATGTAATTTCTTTAAAAGTTTAAGAAACTTACCGAATGTTTCTTCCGTGTCGCCTCTTCTTAATGCCTTAGGGTAAGGTACGCGAGGTTGGTACTCCTTGATTACCAGTTTTGGCTTGTCTTGTGTTACCTCAACTTTACCTTTTTCTACCTCGTTTCCTTGTGTTAGACTGGGTTCGTCTACTTCTTCATTTTCTTGAGCTGTTATGGCTTGGATTTGCTCCTTTGGATTAATTTCAGTATTACTCGGTAGACGCCCTTGCGGTCGTTCGGATAATAGCTTTGCAATTTCTCCGACTGATTGGGTAATTTCCCCGATTGCCTTTGTAAGTCTTCCAACTTGGTTCTCGATCTTTTTGATCGATGTTTGTTGGGTATCGAGTGTTACCTCATTTTTTTGGAGACGAGCTTCTGTGGATGCTATGAATTTGTTCAACGTCTCTTCAAGACTCGGCTTCTTTTCTTGTGGATAGGGCTGATTTTGGAAATTTTGAGGAGGTTGTTGTCTTTAATTTCCTTGATTTCCTTGTCCTCCCCAAGAAAAATTTGAGTGGTTCCTCCAACCTGAATTATAGTTATTACTATATGGGTTACTATTAGATCTGAAATTGATACCTATATAGTTCATCTGTTCGCTCTCTGTGCCTGGTTGGTAGGGTGGGTACTCAGAATTTGCCACAGTTCCACTTGCGTCGCACTACATGACTAGATGTACCTGCGAAGAACACAAACTATCAATCTTCTTATTCATCAATTCTACCTGATTTGATAGTATGGTTACTGTGTCGAGGTTGTAAACTCCGGCTGTTTTTGTTGGCCTTGTTCTTGTAACTTGCACTGATAGTTATTCAGCGACATCTCTTCAATAAACTCGTAGGCTGCCTCAGGAGTTCTATTATTCAGGGTTCCACCGGCGGCTGAGTCGATTAGTTGCCTCGTTGAGGGGTTTACACCGTTATAGAAAGTTTGGACTTGGAGCCACAAGGGTAAACCATGGTGTGGACACCTTCTCAAGAGATCCTTATATCTCTCCCATGCATCGTATAATGTCTCTAAATCCATCTGCACAAAAGAAGAGATATCATTACGTAATTTGACCGTTTTGGCCGGTGGGAAATATTTTAATAAAAAATTTTCGATCATTTGTTCCCATGTAGTGATTGACCCTCGTGGTAACGAGTTTAACCACTGTTTAGCTTTATTCTTTAATGAAAAGGGAAATAACCGAAGACGTATGGCATCATCAGAAACGCCATTTATTTTGAAGGTATCACGTAACTCTAAAAATTAGCTATATGAGCGTTTGGATCTTCGTCCTGTAAACCATCAAATTGAACAAACTGTTGAATCATTTGTATAGTGTTAGGCTTTAATTCAAAATTATTAGCAGCTATAGCAGGCCTAACAATACTAGATTCGGCTCCTATTAAATGAGGTTTAGCATAATCAAACATAGTACGAGGAGCATTATTTTCTCCCACATCTTGTGGTGGAAGATTATTTTCGTCCATCCCTTCAAAGAGGATTGGATCTGTCTTCTCGCTCCTTGGTAATTTAGGGCTCGCCTAATTTCTCTCACGATTTCTTCGAGCGGTAGCTTCAATATCACTGTCAGATTCTAAAGGTCCTCTCGGGTTCCTTCTAGTCATAAACTAGAGGTACCAAGTAGGAAAAGAAAGAAAGAAAGTTTAGCAAATTTTAAAAATAAATTATAAAAATAAAAATAATGGCCAAAGTAATAAAAATAGAGTTTTCTTAATATTTTAGTTCCCCGGCAACGGCGCCAAAAACTTGATCGCTATAAATCAGAGTTTTAAAATTTATAAAAGAATGATCGAACCTGGAAACTAACTCTGACAACGATTAAAGGCAAGTGCACCTATCGAACAGTAGTATAGTTTAGGCAAGACCGGATTGTCGAACCCAAAGGAACTAAAAGTACTAAAACTCACCTTCTTTTTATTATTTAGCCTTAATATAAAGTGATGATTGTTTAAACTAAAACAAATCTACTTACTAAGCTAAGACACAAAGACAAAAAAGAAGGAATTCGGGAAATAACTTTTGGGAAAACTCAGTTGACTCAAACGATACCCTTAGGAAAAATCCACCTAGACTTCACTTGTTATTTAACCTTGAACCATATGATTTATTTACTTAGTTTGATCCGTGAGACTCCCTAACGTATATTAAACCCTCTCTCGAGGCGAATAACGCCTAACTCTAGGTTAATTAGTGGAACTCGCTCGCTTATAATAACCCCTAGAATAGCAATGAAATCGATCAGTGGACTCCCATATTAGGTTTCACCCTAATCCGCAAAATCTCGCCACCCTATCTCTAGGCGTGCGATCAACTCCGCTTAATTATGTTGGATCTACTCTTAGGCAGGGTCTATTCCTCCTCCACCTAAGCACATTAGATTTGGATTAAGTTCACACAATTAAGAACAAACTAAGTTATTATCATATAATTCAAATAATCAAATAACAAGATTCATCATAGGTTTCATCCCCTTCGGGTATCCGAAGGTTTAGTTCATAATAATAAAGGAAAACATCTCAAGAGAAAAGATAAAACAAAATATAAGAAATCCCTAAAACCCCCTGAAGGAATTGAAGAGGAGATCCTCCGTCTTGAGTAGAATTTCGGCTTCTTGAGATGGATCAGCTGGCTATCTTCGAGTGATTCCCACAAATTTGACCTTCTCGGCTTGGCTTCTTGGCCTAGCTCTCTGCCCCCCTTTCAGCTGGTACCTAGGGTGTATTTATAGGCTTTTGAAACACGTTTCTTTCTCCCTAAGTATCCTTTCCCGAATGGAATTGCTCTTCTCCACGACAGAGGCACGGCCATGGCACATGCCCGTGTAAATCGTGGCCAGGCCGTGTTTGACACTGTTGAATGAGGCATGGCCGTGTAAGTCGTGGTAAGGCCGTGTTCTAGTAGGAATGGTGGCACGGCCGTGTGGCTTGAAGTCCAGGCCGTGCTGATTTTGTGGCTTGGCTCAATTTGGTCCGTTTTAAGCCCGTTTCTCGTTCTTTTCGTCATCGGGTGCTTTCCTGAGTATAAGACATGAAAAGAAAGGATTAAGAGCACCTTTTTACATAAATTGGGGCTTAAATCATCCAAAAGCATACTAAATGTGGGCTTAGAAGATGTTACTTTTACGTTTTATCATAAGTTCGTATAGCATAGAATATAACTTACCATTTAGTCACATATTAGGTAAGTAAAGAAAGTAGATCCCAACACAATTTGGCCAAATGCCTAAGCACATATTCACCAACCATGTTAGCCATGTAAACACATATATATTTAAGTCAATAATCGTGGATGAACACAACAATTTATCAAATTCCATATACATATATCATCCATTTCATATATCTATATATATCATGTAACATCATTTCCATGTATTTCATGTGTATACATATAATAGTTTGTATCGAACTCATATCGTTTTGTAACAGAACATTGCTTGTTGAACCGTTTAGAATACCGTTGGATACCCGGGATAGCTCACACATAGTGTGCTAGCTCATATTACTATAATCCGTCAATTCAGGTACATGTATGCTCATATGAGCTGTGAATCGGTATGCTCATTTGAGCTGAAGATCGGTATGCTCTCACGAGCTAGAAAATCGGTAACCCTAATGACATGTCATTTGTATCCTATGGATTCCTATGGTTCAAATGGGGCTCGACAATCATCGTACGTCATTGGATATGCAATCGGTAATTATGTAGGACAATTCATAACATTAAATATTTCAATTAAAAACATATAAACACGATTTAATTACACGAACTTACCTCGACGAGTACACGTAAATACGGAGGCAATTAATTCGAGACTTTCTCTTTGCCTCGATCTAACTTAGTACGAGTCTAACTGGATCTATATGGATAAATTTAACTCAATGCAACATATAATTCATTCAATTTAATCCAAAATATATTTTAGAAAAATAACTGTTTTGCCCCTATACTTTTAATTTCTTTGCAATATAATCCCTAGGCTAGGAAAATGAAATTCATAAACTTTTAACCCTATCCAAGCCTAGCCGAATATCCTACAAGCTTATAGCAGCCCACACATTTCATTAATTCATAAATTACACTATAAATATTTCACATTTTTCAATTTAATCCCTATTTGACAATTTCATCAAAAATCACTTAACTAAAGTTGTTTATCTAACAACAACTAATCATTTTCTTTCAAAAATCATCAAAACTCATACACATTCATTAATGGTAAAATGCTAATACTTTAACAGTTTCACAAATTAGTCCCCGGGCTAACTAGATTAGGCTACAACGACTCCAAAAACATAGAAATAATTAAAAGCGAGATGAAAAATACTCACATGCTAGGGAATAAATGTTGGCCGAATGTTGAAGCTTTGTTAATGGCTTCCTTAGGTGTAATTTTGGCAATGAAGAAAGAAAGAAAGATGATATATTTCTTTTACTTATTTTATTATAAGTTATTTTATTAAATTACAAAATTAACCTTTAAAACCATTAAAAAGATGACCATATTTTTCCAATATTAATATTAATGGTATAATTACCATATAAGGACTTCCACTTTAAAGTTCTATAGCTATTTAATACCTTTAGCTATTAGAACTCAACTTTTGCACTTAACGCGATTTAGTCCTTTTTATGAAATTGAGCATGTAAACGGTAAAATTTCTTAACAAAATTTTTATACGGTATTACTATCATACTGTAGGAGATAAAATAATAATAAAATAAAAATTTAAACTTTGAAATTGTGGTCCCGAAACTACTGTTTTGATTTCACTAAAAATGGGCTGTTACAGATATGGTATTATCCGGAGAAATGATAGAGAATGCATTGAAGTCGGGAAAAAGAGATGACCCTTTGAGCCTGAAGAGAGGTGTCATTGGGAAAAAAAGGAAGCAAAAACACAAACAATTGCACCGGGCGGATACCCATACGCTTACTTTCCGTACCCGAGCCCAATACCTCCACGCCCCAAATACCTGGCTGTAAATGCTACCAATACTTCACCGTTTATGTATCGTCCACCTGTACCATTTACAAATCCCCCATGTTAACTATGCCAACCCGGTCCCCACAGGCCCAAGCTTCATTAAGCCCGCCGCGGGAGAGGCTTGTGTTTGATCCAATTTTAATCTCCTACGCAGAACTTTTTTCGATTCTAGTAGAGAAGCACCTCTTTGTACCTACACACAAAGAACCAATGTAATCGCTATTTCCATAGTGGTATGATGCCAATGCTCGATATGAGTATCACTTTGGCAATACATGTCATACCATCGAGAACTGCTTAGCGTTAAAATATAATGTGCAAGATCTTATAAGGGCGGGAAAGATAAATTTCCAGTGAGAGAATACACCAAATGTTAACACAAATCTGTTACCAAACCACAATCGAATAGTTAATGCTATAACTGAAGAAAATAGCCTTCAAAGGAGAAAAGTGGAAGAAATCACAACCCCACACGAACGACTCTTCGACATCTTGAGAAAGTCAAATCTAATTCATGACGAGCCACCCAGGTATGTAATGGGAATTGATATGGATCAAATTTGAAAATTCCATTAAGGAGCTTGAGGACACTATATCTAGGTTTTCCCAATGTTTAGGGAACATATACAGTGTCTCTTGGATTATTTCCAGCTAGAGATACGAGAGGGTGTTAAGACCAATGAGATAAACACGTTAGATGTGAAACCTGTCACCATCGTATATGGAAAGAAAACCCCTATTGGAAAAGAGTCTACCTCAAAGGCCGTACACGATGGTGTGTTGGTCATTAGGGTTCCCGACCCTTTTAAGTATGAAGATGACCAACGAGTTCCTTGGAGATATGATTATGAGGTGGTTGGGTCTGATGCCTCCAACATCTCAGGACTTAGTGGCATAACTCGAAGCGAACGTTGTTACAAGCCAAATACAGTGGGGAAAGAACCCTGTGGTAAAGAAGTGATTTCAAAAAATCAACCAAAAATTGGCGATAAAGAAGCCGGTAAAAAATGATGGATAACCAAAAGGGAGAAGTCAAGAATTATGAAGTTAACAAATTTTTGTGTTTGATAAAGCACAACGAGTATAGCATGGTCGAGCAGTTGAACAAAACACCAGCAAGAATTTCTTTGCTGTCACTACTTTTGAACTCAGAGCCACACAGAGAGGCTCTTGTACGAGTTCTAAAACAAGCTTATGTCACTCACAACGTGTCAGTAGATAATGTCAGTCACTTAGCTGGGAGCATTTTGGCCCCAAATTACATATTTTTCAATGATGATGAAATAACTCCGAATGGAAGAGAAAGTAGTAAGGCACTACACATCTCAGTAAAGTGTAAAGCCTATTTCGTGGCTAGGGTCCTGATCGACAATGGGTCATCGATCAATGTCCTACCTTTGTCAACATTGTCCAAGCTGCCTGTGGACACCTCATACATGGTATTGAGCCCTTTAGTGGTGCGAGCATTTGATGGAACTAAAAAAAGCATGATTGGCGAAGTAAAGATTCCCTTGTTGGTAGGAATCATTAATTTCTTTATTCGCTTTCAGGTGATGGATATAACGCCTTCTTATAGTATGCTATTGGGACGCCCCTGGATTCATTCGGCTGAGGTGGTACCATCGTCCTTGCACCAAAGATTAAAATTTATAGTCGATCAGAATTTGTGCATCGTGCGAGGCGAAGATGACCTGGTGGTAGCTAGCTTGCCAAATTCTCCGTTCATAGAAGTGGATGATGATGCAATAGAGAGTTCTTTCCAGACCTTTGAGGTGGCCACTGCATCTTACGTGGCAGAGGGAATACGAGCCCTTAAGCCTCATGTGCCACGAATAGTGAACATGTTATTTGTCCAAAAAGTAGGGAAGGGTTGGAAAATCTACTTAGGTTTGGGAAAAGACCTACAAGGTATCTCAGAAACTATTTTTGTTCCCACTCAGAAGGATACAAGAGGGTTGGGATATAAGCCTATGAGGGAGGATGTCGAGAGGATGTGTAAAGAGCAGAGAGCAAAGAGGTTGGCCCGGATGGCTGGAAAGAAGGTGGTGGAACCTCCTTTGATTTGTCCTCCACTATCTGAGACCTTTTACTCAGTGGGATTCGAGCACCAGGAAATGACCCCGGTCAAGTTAATGATTAATGGAGATGCAGTGGACCTAAACATGATTGGTGATAGGGTGCCGATGTCAAGAGATTGGGTTCGTTACGACCCTTATGCCTTGGACAACTGGCGGCTCATACCATTACTTGCAATCCTTGAGTCCTTCGAGATGTAATCATTTTTAAGAGTTTTTATATAAAAGTTTATTATCGTTCAGTTAATTTAATTTCCTTCAAAAATCCATGTAAAACTATTTTCTCTTTAACGAAATCAGATTTGGATCATGTCCCTAGTCACTTTTATTCATTTAATCGTTTTCATTCATATACCAATAAACATACTCATAATTATTTCAGGGATATACCTCATGAATTGATAAATGATCCAAATGACATCTTTGAATCAGATTCTCATAATTATGTTCACTATAACGATCATGGGATGAAAGAGGAGGAAGTTGTACCAGATGAGTTTTTGAGGCTAGTTGAACAAGAAAAGAAGCTTATAGAACTCCACTTGGAGGGAAAAGATTTAATCAATCTAGGTGATGATGAGGTAAGAAAGGAAATTAGGATTGGAACCACTCTCATGCCAAAGAAAGTCAATTGTTGAAGGATCTACTTGTTGAGTTCTTAGATGTGTTTGCATGGTCATACCAAGATACGATGGGTTTGGACACCAATATCATGGAACATAGGCTACCTTTGAAATTAGATTGCAAGCCCGTATACCAGAAGTTGAGAAGAATGAAACCTGAGATGCTGTTGAAGATTAAAGAAGAGGTCAAGAAACAATTCGATGCGATATTTCTGGAAGTAGCTAAATACCCAGAGTGGGTGGCGAATACTGTACCAGTGCCTATAAAGGATGGGAAAGTCAGAATGTGCGTCGATTATAGAGATTTGAATCGAACCAACCCCAAGGATAATTTTTCATTACCTCATATAGACACGCTGGTGGACAACACTGCTAAACATTGTGTTTTCTCTTTCATGGATGGATTCTCTGGGTATAATCAAATCAAAATGGCAAGGGAGGACATGGAAAAGACCACATTCATCATGACCTGGGGCCATGTATCAACAAGCAATAGTGACACTATTTCATGACATGATGCATAAAGAGATTGAAGTTTATGTTGATGATATGATAGAAAAGTCCGCTAGGGAGGAAAGTCATGTGGAAAACCTCTGCAAACTGTTTGAAAGATTGAGGAAATACAAATTGAGATTGAATCCAGCAAAATGTACTTTCGGGGTAAAGTCGGGGAAGTTGTTGGGTTTTGTAATGAGTGAATGGAGGATTAAAATAGATCTGGATAAGGTTCGAGCAATTCAAGATTTGACACCCCCTAAAACTCAAAAGGAGGTAAGAGTTTTTTGGGACGGTTAAATTACGTGTCTCGTTTCATCTCATAGTTGACGGATAAATGTGATCCCATCTTTAAGCTCTTACGTAAGGATAGTGATGGTTAATGGACTGAAGATTGTCAAAAAGCGTTCGAGAAAGTAAAGGAGTATTTGGCTAAGCCACCAATTTTGATTACCCTGGTGCCAAGAACACCTTTGATTTTGTATTTGGTAGTGTTGGATAATTCTATAAGTTGTGTTCTGGTGCAATGAGATGGTTCAAACAAGAAAGAGAACGCAATCTATTATCTGAGTAAGAAGTTCACGGAATATAATGCCAAGTATTCCCATCTAGAAAAGATGTGTTGCGCTTTATCATGGACCGCACGTCGACTAAGGAATACATGTTGTATCACACCACCTTATTTATCGCAAAGTTAGACCCTTTGAAGTACATTTTCGAGAAGCCATCATTGTCAGAGAGAGTTGCTCGTTGGAAAGTGGTATTGTTCGAGTATGACATTGTCTACGTGTCCCAAAAGGTTATAAAAGGAAGCATAGTCGCGAAATTTTTGGCGGATAATGCGAAAGAGGAATACGAGCCCATGAGTTTTGATTTCCCAGATGAAGAGATCATGCCAATTTTGAAGTGAAAAGAAGAGATTTGGAGGGTGTATTTTGATGGAGCATCCAACATGATGGGGCATGGGATTGGTGCAGTACTAATCTCCCCAAGTGGCCAGTACTTTCCCGCTACAGCTAAACTGATGTTCACCTGTATGAACAATGTAGCTGAATACGAGGCATGCATTTTGGTAGTTCAGGTCGCCATTGAGAAAAATGTCATGGTTTAAAAGTTTTTGGTGACTCAACATTAGTTGTTTACCAATTAAGAGGAAAATGGAAAACAAGGGATTCCAAGCTAATTCACTATCAAACAAATGTGCATGGGCTGATCAAAGATTTTGATGATGTCCAATTTTGTCATTTGCCAAGAGAAGAAAACCAATTAGCAGATGCATTAGCTACTCTAGTCTCCATGTTCAAAGTAGGATCCAAAACAAAAGTGCAACATATACAGCTAAGGGTCAAGGACTCGCCGGCCCACTATGCGGGAGTAGAATCAAAAACGGATGGGAAACCATGGTATGTTGACATTAAGCAGTATTTGCAATACCAACAATACCCGGATTGCGCCTCAGAAAATGATAAACGAATAATTAAGAGGCTGGCTATGGGTTTCTTTTTGGATGGTGAGTTTTTGTACAAAAAAGGACGTGACCAAACCCTATTGAGATGTGTCGACACTGTAACACCCCTTACCCGTATTCATCGCCTAAACAGGGTACGAGGCATTACTAGGCTTACAAGCAATCAATCATACAACTCCGAGACCTGACTTTCTACTTCCAATTTAAAACTTTTCATAATATCTCTTAAACAAGCCTATATGGCGTAAATCCTCCCTTTAGGAATGAGTCGGGATCAAATCGAACCCTTCTGAAGCTCTCTAGAAAACCTTAGAAAATTTTCACTAAACAGTCCACACGTCCGTGTGGAGGAAGGGACACGCCCGTGTGGCATATCACATGCCCGTGTTCCACTCCCGTGTGGAAATATTTTTTTTCAATTCGAACCTACAGGGGTTTTCACATGGCCGGATACACATCCGTGTCCCTCACACGGCCTCGACATGCCCGTGTGCTCCACCCGTGGTCGACACTGACTTGCATCACACGGCCTGTCACACGCCCGTGTGTCTGGCCCGTGGTCGACACTGACTTGTATCACCAACATGCAGGGGACACACGACCTATCCCCATGTCCATAAGGCTGACCGTGTGTCACACACGGCCTAGACACACGCCCGTGTACCTACCCGTGTGGACAAGAACAAGACTATTTGCCAAGCTCTTTTTATCACCCTAACTCATACAACATAAATCACATTCAACCATTAACCAAGCAACCCAATCATGCATCATACACATTTATGAATAGCCTCATCTTCTCATATATTAATAATAATGAGCCATCAACTCTGGCTATATACAAAAGAGTTCATCTTTAAAAGAGCCAACACACTTGGCCAAAACAACAAGACATTTCACTAAGTCTAGTCCCTACACATGCCATACTCAAAATGCTAAGTCTAACTATACCGATATGTGCTGATAGTGTGGGTGATCTTCTGATTATCTTCAGTATCTCGAAATGCTCTTTGACAAGATAAAACAAGGGAAAAAAAGGAGTAAGCTTTAAGCTTAGTAAATCTACATATAAACAATAAGCATCATACCATATGCTAATCAACCAAAAACATTACAACTATGTAAGAACAATTCACATTTTCATATTCATGCTTACTCATCTCAACTCTTACCACATCCCAACCACATATCATATACATTGCTCACATTTCCTTATACTTATGCCCTGCACCTAACACCACAAAGCCACATGAAATTTTTACTTAAACGAGTTTCTCGATGAATCCTTCGGAATAATACAAGATACCCAGTGGTTTCGCACACAACCCACCATTAATTAATAATAGGGTGGTATCGCAAATAGCCCACAAAATGATAATATAAATGATGGTATCGCACACAGCCCATCGTGAATAGGTAACAAAGTGGTATCACATACAGCCCACCAAATGATAATATAAACGATGGTATCGCACATAGCCCATCGTGAATAGGTAATAAGGTGGTATCGCACACAACCCACCAAATGATAATATAAACGATGGTATCGTACACAGCCCATCGACAATTACACATTTACGGGTATTTATCCGTGCCCACATTTCTATTCCGAGGTTCATTCGAGAATTACTCATTTTCTATCATTTTCAATCAATCTCACCAATAAGTATTTACATCCATACAATGCATCAATAGGTAACAACATATGTATTAAGGATGTGTCGTTTACATATAAACTTACCTCGGTGCAAATTGTGTTAATCGACGGTTTAGTCCGTAACCTTGCCTTTTCCTCGGTCAAGGTTGTTTCCGCGCTCTTCTTGATCTATAATAATAAAATTTACTCATTCAATCACTATATGACTCATGATACATCAAAATTTCTACCTAGGAAAAAATGACCATTTTGCCCTTATACTTTAGCAAAATTACGATTTTACCCCTAGGCTCGTAAATCATTTTTCATCACATTTTCTCATTAAAAAAACCTAGCTGAACATTTATTTCTCTTATAAAAATTCATAAAACCCATCATTTCATGCATTTATTACTCAATTACAACCTTTACAAATAAGTCCCATTTAGGTGTTTTCATGCTAACAACTTTTACAAAAGTTATTCTTTAACCCACTAACATTCATTTTCTTCCATAAAAACTCAGCAAACAAAATAAACACTCTCATGGCAAATCCTTAAACTTTTAACCATTTTACAAAATAGTCCCCTCTCTAGCTAGCTTAAGCTTTAGGGGTTCCAAAAGTACAAAAATTATCAAAAATAACCATCAAGAACACTTACTAGCAAGGAGAATAAGTTGCTGAAATTTCAAGCTCCCAAGACCCTTCTTTATGTGTAAAAATTGGTGGAAGAAGAAGAGAAGTGAAAAACATGACAACCTTTTCTTTATTTTATCTTATTTTATTCATTTTTAGTCACCTAATTTCACCAAATTTTTAACCAAAATTAATGCTCTTGTCTCCCTTGTCCCTATGACCGGAAAACACCCTCTCATTGGCCTAATTACACTTTAAGGACCTCCAATTTAATATTCTATAGCTATTAGACACCTCTAGCTTGTAAGATGAAACTTTCGCACTTTATGCGATTTAGTCCTTTTTCACAATTAAGCATAAAATTGCTAAAATTTAAGCACCAAAATTTTCATGCATCCTTATAATTATGCCATAACAAAGAAAATGATATTAAAAATAATTTTCTTCAACCCCGGGTTAGTGGTCCCGAAACCACTGTTCCGACTAGCCCCAAAATCGGGTTGTTACAGACACATAAGAGGTGAATCATATAATGAAGGAAATTCATAATGGAGTATGTGGAGCACATAGGAATGGACATATGATGGCAAGGAAAATTATGAGGGCTAGATATTTCTGGTTTACGTTGGAACGAGATTGCTTAAATTATGCTCGAAAATGTCATAAAAGCTAGATTTATGCAGACATTACTAACGCTCCTCCTACCAATCTTCATGTCTTGGCGCCTCCTTGGCCATTCTCTATGTGGGGCATGGATGTCATTGGCCCCATCACACCGAAAGTATCAAACAGGCATCGCTTCATCTTTTTAGTGATTGATTATTTCACCAAGTGGGTCGAAGTTGCTTCATATGCCAATGTAACTCGATTAGTGATCTAAAAATTTCTGAAAAAAAAGGCCATTTGTCAGTACAGCTTACCAGAAAGAATTATCTCAGGCAATGCCAAGAGCTTGAACAATGCCTTGAAAGAAGAGGTTTACGTACAATTTAAGATCAAACATCACAATTCTGCGCCATATCGTCCAAAAATGAATAGGATAGTCGAGGCCGCAAACAAGAATATCAGGAAGGTCATTTCCAAGACAACAGAAACGTATAGGGATTGGCATGAGAAACTACCTTTTTCTCTCTATGCATACCACACATCAGTGAGGACTTCGACTAGAGCTACTCCATTTTCATTAGTGTATGGCATGGAGGCCGTTTTACCTATCGAGGTGTAAATCCCATCTCTACCAGTGTTAAGGGAGGTGCGACTGGAGGAGGCTGAATGGGTGTAAGAGAGATATGAGCAATTGAATTTAATTAAGGAAAAGAGATTAGCAACTTTATGTCATGGCCAGTTGTATCAGCAAGGAATGATGAAGGCCTATAACAAGAAGGTGCGACCAAGGCAGTTTAGAGAAGGGGATCTGATACTGAAGAAGATTCTGCCATATGTTTATGATCACCGGGAAAATGGACGCCAAAATAGGAGGGCCCGTACGTGGTGAAGAAAGATTTCTCTGGTGGAGCATTGATTCTCGCTGAAATGGACAGAGACAAGATGTGGAACCCTGTAAATTCTGATGTAGTGAAAAAATACTTTGCTTCAAAATTAAACTTGATTGTTCTTAAAGAGTTATTCACATTAAGTAATATTGACTTTTTCTGTTTTGTTTTTCTTTGTGCATCACGTTTGAGGTTACGTTTTGCTTTGGAATCTTACATTCTCCTTAAGGTTAATTACTTAATAAGTTGGTCATGTTCAAAGTGATGAATGGCATTTTTGAAATATCCTTCACTTGAAGAAAATTTCATCCTCTGTTAACCACTTTGGGCCATCTTGTTTGTTCAAAATTGACCCTTACTAAAGGATCACCCTTCACGTTGGAGGACAAATTGTGAGGTTTTGAGTATGGATTGATGATTTTACAACATTGTGAGGCAAACATAAGATTATGCGCAATTCAAATTGAAAAGATGGGCAAATTCCCAAAAATGACTTTTGTGATGAGATTAACAATATTTTGAAATGATAAATGACATTATTTTGTTCTCCCTGTCACTTGGAGAAAATTATATCCCTTGCTACCTCATTTTGAGCCTAGTGTATCTTCTTTCTGAACCCTAATTAAAGTCATCCATCAAACATCATGGATTGACAAGAAAGATCATAAAAAATGAAAGCAAAATTCTAAATTCTTGATCTCATTCCGAAAAAAGAAAAAAGAAGAAATAGAGAAAGCGAATAAGAAACAAAAAAAGAGAAAGGAAATAGAAAGGAGTAAGAATGAAGAAAAGTGATTGGGAGATGGAATGAGTAATAAAAAATTCAAAATAACTCTTCATGGTTTCTATACTCTTTCAGATAATATATATTTTAGCCTGAAAAACCTTTCTCTAGTTGACTCTTAACCCTTAGACCACGTTACAACCTTTAAAAGACCATTTTTGATCGAATATATTTGTTCAAATTAAGAAGTTAATCCTTGGTAAAATTTGACGTCTTCAAGAGCATAAAAGAGGGAGATGAACTCTAAGGTGAAAACCCAGAAATGAGCAGTCTAGAGAGATCTAAAAAAAAGATATTAGATGCCCTAGAGGATAATGAAGATTTTTAGAGGAAATTGATCCTTCGGTGCAAGCCCTGAATTCATCTATTTGAGCCTATTTTAGCCCTTTCTTTGGCACCCAAACTCTAGCTGACATTATAACCTTAGAACAAGTTCATCTCTGATTGCTCATGGCCTGTTAAAATTAGGGAATTAATTTACTTGGAGAATGTAAGAGTCTATAGAAAGAAGATTTTGCTTAAATCAAGAAAAAAACAAAAAACAATAAAACAAAAAAAAAACAAAACAAAAAAATAGAAAGAGAGAGAGAGAGCAAGAGAAAGGAACTATATTGAAGAATATCTACTTTAAGACACAATTTTGCAAAAGAGCATGGTACATGGTTCATAGTCGGAACAATCCAAAGTCAGGAAAAGGAAATTCAGCTTTACGATAATTAACGAGTTGACTCTCGATGTAAGAAATTAATGTTTCAAGTGTGGATTTATGAAATCCGTAGTACTAAGTTTGTTAAGTGAATTATCATTTGAGAATTTAATTTACGAGTCATAAAATCAATTTGAAATTTGTTAAGGTGATATCCCATGGAATTTGATTTTCATGATCTGTTGTGTGTGGATAGGGATTTGATCTTTTTCAACCTAAAAACATGATTCTCAAAATGATTACCTTTTATGAAAAATTCAAGAAATGAAGAAAGGGAAATATTCATTGCATTTAGAGGCCCAAGTGTGGAGGTCCATTTACTTCTCATTGCATTTAGAGGCCCGGGCGTAGAGGTCCATTTACTTTTTATTGCATTTACAGGTCTAGGTGTGGAGGTCCATTTACTTTTCATTGCATTTAGAGACCTAGGGTAGAGGTCCATTTACGTTTTATTACATTTAGAGGCCTAGGTGTGGAGCTCCAATTACTTTTCATTACATTTAAAGGACCAGGTGTGGAGGTCCATTAACTTTTTCATTACATTTAGAGACCGAGGTGTGGAGGTCTATTGACTTTTCATTACATTTAGAGGCCTAGGTGTGGAGGTTCATTTACTTTTCATTGCATTGTATATGAATGTAACACCCCTTACTCGTATTCTACATCGGAACCGGGCTCGAGGCATTTCTGAAATTTAAAACCACTTGATCGCCACTTAGGCTCAACGTGACTACTCTCAATAACTACCACAACTACCACATTAAGGACCTACGAGGTCTTAAACATACATACAAGAGCTCTCGAGGCTCTAACGAAACTTTATCGATCTTAAAATTTCTTTCACTTAGACAAGGGTCACACGCCTATGTGGAATGGGACACGCCCGTGTGCCCTCAAGACATGCCCGTGTCTTCCACCCGTGGTCGACACTGGCTAAATTCACACGGCCTGGACACGCCCGTGTTCTCCACCCGTAGTGAACACTGACCACTTTACACGGCCTAGGCACACGCTCGTGTGGCTAGCCCGTGGTCTATTCTGACTTACAATGCTAACCTGCAGGGGACACACGGCCAAGTCACACGCCCATGGGCTGACCGTGTGTCACACATGGCCTAGACACACGCCCGTGTGTCTACCCACATGGACAAGAACAAAGCTATTTGTCAAGCCCTTCTCACCCCTCTAGCATACACAACATGTACTCATTCAACACATCCATAACCAACTCATTTTGAAACACAATCTTACATGGATAACTACATCTTTTATATAATAAAGTAGCCAACAACCATGGCATTATACAAAAATAGTTTATCCATCTAATGGCCAACCCATCTTAGCCAATACAACAAAATTCACTAACTTATCTAGCCCCTATACATGCCATATACAAAACATTAAGTCTAATGTACCAGAGTGTGCTGATAGTGTGGGCGATCTTCCGATTAATCCGCGTATCACGATTCAATCCTTCTTCTCTATAAGACAAGGGAAAAGAAAGGAGTAAGCTTCGAGCTTAGTAAGTTTACACATAAACAATTTAAGCATTCTAGTATAAGCCAAACAACAATTAGCCTTATACAAACATATGTAATTCACATCCACTACTATGCTTACTCTTTCTATCCCTTACCACATCTCCAACACATCATGAGTCACATACTCATAATCATTGACAATCACCCCTTCACTCAATATCACATTTACTCAAAATACAGCACAACATTATTTCTCAATAATACATCCACACAGCTAAATAACTCAGTGGTTTCGCACTTAGCCCACCACAATCAGATCATAAGGTAGTATCGTACATAGCCTACCACAATCAGATCATAAGGTAGTATCGCACATAGCCTACCAAAAAGGATAATTATAGTGATTCCGCACATAGCTCACTAAATAATATGCTTAACAATAGTATCGCACACAGCCCAACATTGTTAAGTATCAAGGTGGTATCGCACTTAGCCCACTATCAAGCATTATCACTACACATTCACATGTCTACTTGTAATACATTCATCCATTCACAACTACTATCTCATTCATTCCACTAGAATTGAATAGGTTCTCAATCATGTTACATATTAGCTAGCATTAACAATGTATACGCATAAATGCATCGTTCATTCGTAAACTTACCTCGGTACTCAAAAAGTATGGAGATGTGTAATTTAGTCCACGACCTTGCCCTTGCCTCGGTTATGATCCGGGCTTCGTCTTTCTTGATTAGCAAGCTTGAAAAATTGAAGAACCCTAACAATGGCTCCCTTCAAATTTCGGTAGCTTTGAGAAGAAGATGAATGAAATTCTATCATCTTTTCCCATTTTTAATCATTTAATTGATAAATGACCAAAATGCCCCTTCTCACTAAACTTTCCAATACCATCCACTCATGCCCATTTTTGTCCAAAAATTAGAATTTGGGAAAATTACTATTTAAGGACCTCTAATTGATAATCCAAAGCTATTTCATACAATTAGCTTCTAGAATCTCACATTTTGCAACTTTTGCAATTTAGTCCTTTTGGACAATTCAACCGCAATTTAACAAAATTGCTTCATGAAACTTTCACACTAACATGCAAGCATAGCATAAACCTCAAAACTCATACATATACCTCAAATTTGTGGTCTCGCACCACTATTCTGACTAGGCCCTAAATCGGGATGTTACAACTCTCCCCCCTTTAGAGATTTTCGCCCTCGAAAATCTTACCGGTAAAAAGGTTTGGATGTTGCTCTCTCATGTTTTCAAGCCAAGATCTTAATCGGCTCCTCTTCATAAGACATATTCGGTCTTATCTCAATTTCTGTTGAAGGAATCACATGCGAAGGATCGGAGCGATGCCGTCGCAACATCGACACATAGAACACATTATGGATCTTGTCCAATTCTACCGGCAAAGCCAACCGGTATGCTACTGGCCCAACTCTATCTGTAATCTCATACGACCCTATGAATCTCAGACTCAATTTCCCCTTTCGTCTGAATCTCATGATTTTCTTCCACGGGGACACTTTCAAAAACACTTTGTCACCCACCTCAAACTCAATTTCTTTTCTTTTCAAATTCGCGTATGACTTCTGTCGGTTCGAAGAAACTTTCAGACTATTACGGATTACTTTCACTTTCTCCTCAGTCTCTTTTACTAGATCGACCCCATGGATCCGCTTCTCACTAAGCTCGGTCCAATACAGAGGAGTCCGACACTTACTACCATACAAAGCTGCATACGGTGCCATCTGTTACTCGACTGATAACTGTTGTTGTAGGCAAACTCGACCAAAGGTAGATACCTCTCCCAACTACCTTCGAATTCTAACACACAGCATCGAAGCATATCTTCGAGAATTTGAATCACTCTTTCAGACTGACCATCTGTTTGTGGATGGAACGCAGTACTGAAATTTAACCTCGTACCCATGGCCTCTTGCAACTTCTTCCAAAACCTCGAAGTAAACCTCGGATCTCTATATGATATTATAGAAGCAGGCACACCATGTAACCTCACTATCTCTGCAACATACAATTCTGCTAACTTGTCCAGTGAATAATCAACACGTACTGGAATAAAATGAGCCGACTTTGTCAATCTATCCATAACAACCCACACAACATCCCTCTTTTTCAGAGTCAAAGGCAACCTCGTCACAAAATCCATGGTAACCCGATCCTATTTCCATTCGAGAACCATCACTGGCTGAAGCAATCCCGAAGGTACTTGATGCTCAGCTTTTACCTGTTGACAAATCAGACACTTCGCCACAAACTCAGAAATGTCTCTTTTCATACCTGGCCACCAATAAAATTTCCTCAAGTCATTGTACATTTTCGTACTGCCCGGGTGTACTGACAAATAACCACTATGTGCCTCATGCAAAACCTTTCGGATCAACTCTTCATCTCTAGGTACAATAATTCTGTCATGGTACAAATAACAACCATCCGAACCCACTCGAAAATCAGAATCACTTTCTGATCCACACTTAGCTCTCTTAGCTTGCATCTCACTATCATTTCTCTGAGCTTCACATATCTGTTGAAAAAATAGTGGCTTAGCTCTCAACTCTGCCAATATAGCACCATCATCAGACAATGCTAAACTCGTGCTCATAACTTTTAGAGCATACAAGGATTTCCTACTCAAGGCATTCGCAACCATATTCGCTTTTCCCGAGTGGTAATCAATGACAAACTCATAGTCTTTCAATAACTCGAGCCACCGCCTCTGTCGCAAATTCAAATCCTTTTGATCCATCAAATACTTCAAACTCTTGTGATCCGTAAAGATTCGACACTTCTCACCGTATAAATACTGTCGCCAAATCATTAACGCAAAAACAATCGCAGCCAACTCCAAATCATGAGTCGGATAATTCTTCTCGTGTGGTTTTAACTACCTCGAGGCGTAAGCGACTACCTTACCCTCTTGCATCAACACGCAATCGAGACCATTAAACGACGCGTCACTAAAAACCACAAACTCTTTCCCTGATTCTGGTTGAACCAAAACCGGCGCCTCAGTCAACAATGTTTTCAATCTCTTAAAACTCTGTTGACATGTCTCAGCCCAACCAAACTTGACATCCTTATGCAATAATCTCGTCATCGGGGTAGCAATTACAGAGAACCTCTTTACGAAACATCTATAATATCCTGCCAATCCCAAGAAGCTTCTGACTTCTGACACGTTCCTCGGCTGTTTCCAATCCATAATAGCTGAAATCTTACTCGGGTCAACTCTAATACCATCACCCGACACAATGTGTCCTAGGAATCTAACCTCTCGGAGCCAAAACTCACTCTTGCTAAACTTAGCATACAACTGGTTATCCCTTAAAGTTTGCAAGACAATTCTCAAATGCTCCTCATGATCGTTCTCATCCCAAGAATAGATCAATATGTCGTCAATGAAGACAACTATGAACTTATCCACATACGGTCGGAAGACACGGTTCATCAAATCCATAAAAATCACAAGTGCATTCGTTAAACCAAACGGCATGACTAAAAACTCATAATGGCCATACCTTGTTCGAAATGCAGTTTTCAACACATCTTGCTCTTTCACTCTCAACTAGTAATAACTTGGACCTCGTGTCGATCTTGGAGAACATCTTGTAGCTCCTTTTTTAGTTGATCAAAAAGATCATCAATCCTTGGTAAGGGATACTTATTCTTCACCGTCACTTTGTTAAGTTGCCTATAGTCTATACACAACCTCATAGACCCATCTTTCTTTTTCACAAATAGTACCGGAGCACCCCACGGTGAGTAGCTCGGTCTTGCAAAACCCTTATCTGTCAACTCTTGCAATTGAACCTTCAGTTCTTTCAACTCTAAAGGTGCCATCCTATACGGAGCAATTGAAATAGGTGCCATTCTCGGAACTAACTCAATCCCAAACTCGACCTCTCTCTCTAGAGGTAATCCGGGTAACTCTTCCGGGAATACATTCGGAAACTCACATACCACTGGCACTGTATCAAACTTTACTCCAACCTCTTGAGTATTCAAAATAAAGGCGAGATAGGACTCACACCCTTTTCTCAAACATTTCTCAGCCACTAGGGAAGAAATCATCACTGGTAGACTATCCGATCCACCTGATTCAACCCGAACAACATCTCCATTCTCACATTTCAATTCGATAAACTTACTACCACAGTTCACTAAGACACTATGGGTAGTCAACCAATCCATGCCAAAGATTAATTCAAACTCATCAAACGGAAACAACATAAGGTTTTCCGAAAAGCAGTGACTCTTAATCAATAAAGGACAATTCTTAAACACCTTGTCCACTAACACATGCTTACCTAACGGGTTTGACACCTCAACCACAATATCCGTAAACTCAACGGTCATACTCAAACTAGATGCCAATCTCATGCAAATATAAGAATGAGTAGACCCTGTATCTATTAAAGCAATAACAAAGGTGTCAAAAAGAGAAAAAGTACCCGTTATCACATTTGGGGATGATGACTCTTCGCAGGCGCGAATGGCATACGTCCTCGCAGGTGCCCGACCCTCCGGTCTCACAGCAGAGTCTTTGGACGCACCTCTACCACTAGTCCCACCTCTCGGGTTCTTTGGTGGTCTACCTCTTGCAGACACATCGCTAGGTCTTGTCTCTCGCTTTTCTTCATTGTCATCCCTCTCGGGGCAATTTCGGATAAAATGGTCGGGGGAACCACACTTATAACAACTCCGGTTGTTTCCCCAACACTCTCCGGTATGATACCTACCACAACTTGGACACTCCGGTTTGTTCTTCAGATTGCCCACACTTTCCATCGAGGTGTCTTGGACTCTCGAACCCGAATGAGTGTTGTCCAAGTCTCGATGTGAATATCCCACTAGTGTTGTCATCCGAGGATTCACTTCCTTGGATCTTTTCGACTGGGCTTGATATGATTTGCCCATCGGTCATTTTCTCGCATCTCGGGCTTCACTCACAGCCCTTTTCTTTTCCTTACTCAACTCCTCGGCCTTACTTGCCTTTTCAACCAACACCACAAACTCTTTCAACTCCAAAATACCCACAAGAAGCTTAATACCCTCGTTCAGTCCATCTTCGAACCTTTTACACAAGGTGGTCTCCGTCGACACACATTCTTGCGCGTACTTGCTAAGCCTAACAAATTCGCGCTCATATTCTGCTACTGTCATTCTTCTTTGCTTTAACTCAAGGAATTCTTTTCGTTTCCGATCAGTAAATCGTTGGCTTATATACTTCTTCCAGAACTCTTCTAGAAAGAATTCCCACGTCACCCGCTTTCTCGGGACTACCGACGTCAACGTCTTCCACCAATGATATGCCGAGTCCCTCAGCAAAGATACGACACACTTCAGGTTCTCTTCAGGTGTACAAGAGAGTTCATTGAATACTCTCATTGAGTTCTCTAGCCAGAACTCTGCCCTCTCGGGGTCAT
Organism: Gossypium sturtianum; assembly: GCA_025698515.1. Classification (NCBI taxonomy): domain Eukaryota; kingdom Viridiplantae; phylum Streptophyta; class Magnoliopsida; order Malvales; family Malvaceae; genus Gossypium; species Gossypium sturtianum. Next base: position 136,407,711 of record CM046948.1, on the reverse strand, counting down.
CATCTACCTTAGCTCTAAACTCCTCAGCCCCGTGTTTCCTAATCTTATCCACCGGGGGTTTTGATATCCTCACTACATCAATACCTTGAGGAGCCACTGGAATTGGATGAGGTATAGGAGGAGGTGGAGGAGGTTGAGCATTAGGGTTCGCTCGAACATAATCCGAGTACCAATTACTCATCATTTGGAGAAAGGCTTCCTGAGCCTCTTCTCCTTGACCCCTAACCTCGGGTCCACTCTCAATAGGCGCGGTTCCTTGCGCAGGAGCCGGCGCATTACTAGCTGCTTCATCAGCAGTCGATTGATCGGGATCCATATACTATATAAAACAAGGTTTAAAATCATCAGAAACCACCACACTATCATTATACACTTATGGCATGTATAGCTAGACCCTTACACCCGCTACGGTAGTTTTAGAACTGACTAAACCATAGCTCTGATACCACTAAATGTAACACCCCTTACCCGTATTCTACATCGGAACCGGGCTTGAGGCATTTCTGAAATTTAAAACCACTTGATCGCCACTTAGGCTCAACGTGACTACTCTCAATAACTACCACAACTACCACATTAAGGACCTACGAGGTCTTAAACATACATACAAGAGCCCCCGAGGCTCTACCGAAACTTTATCGATCTTAAAATTTCTTTCACTTAGACAAGGGTCACACGCCCATGTGGAATGGGACACGCCCGTGTGCCCTCAAGACATGCCCGTGTCTTCCATCCGTGGTCGACACTGGCTAAATTCACACGGCCTGGACACGCCCGTGTTCTCCACCCATGATGAACACTGACCACTTTACACGGCCTAGGCACACGCCCGTGTGGCTAGCCCGTGGTCTATTCTGACTTACAATGCTAACCTGCAGGGGACACACGACCAAGTCACACGCCCATGGGCTGACCGTGTGTCACACATGGCCTAGACACACGCCCGTGTGTCTACCCACATGGAAAAGAACAAAGCTATTTGTCAAGCCCTTCTCACCCCTCTAGCATGCACAACATGTACTCATTCAACACATCCATAACCAACTCATTTTGAAACACAATCTTACATGGATAACTACATCTTTTATATAATAAAGTAGCCAACAACCATGGCATTATACAAAAATAGTTTATCCATCTAATGGCCAACACATCTTAGCCAATACAACAAAATTCACTAACTTATCTAGCCCCTATACATGCCATATACAAAACATTAAGTCTAATGTACCGGAGTGTGCTGATAGTGTGGGAAATCTTTCGATTAATCCGCGTATCATGATTCAATCCTTGTTCTCTATAAGACAAGGGAAAAGAAACGAGTAAGCTTCGAGCTTAGTAAGTTTACACATAAACAATTTAAGCATTCTAGTATAAGCTAAACAAAAATTAGCCTTATACAAACATATGTAATTCACATCCACTACTATGCTTACTCTTTCTATCCCTTACCACATCTCCAATGCATCATGAGTCACATACTCATAACCATTGACAGGCACCCCTGCACTCAATATCACATTTACTCAAAATACAACACAATATTATTTCTCAATAATATATCCACACAGCTAAATAATTTAGTGGTTTCGCACTTAGCCCACCACAATCAGATCATAAGGTAGTATCGCACATAGCCTACCACAAAGGATAATTATAGTGATTCCGCACATAGCTCACTAAATAATATGCTTAACAATAGTATTGCACACAACCCAACATTGTTAAGTATCAAGGTGGTATCTCACTTAGCCCACTATGAAGCATTATCACTGCACGTTCACATGTCTACTTGTAATACATTCATCCATTCACAACTACTATCTTATTCATTCCACTAGAATTGAATAGGTTCTCAATCATGCTACACATTAGATAGCATTAACAATGTATACGCATAAATGCATCGTTCATTTGTAAACTTACCTCGGTACTCAAAAAGTATGGAGATGTGCAATTTAGTCCACGACCTTGCCCTTGCCTCGGTTATGGTCTGGGCTTCGTCTTTCTTGATTAGCAAGCTTGAAAAATTGAAGAACCCTAACAATGGCTCCCTTCAAATTTCGGCAACTTGGAGAAGAAGATGAATGGAATTCTATCATCTTTTCCCATTTTTAATCATTTAATTGATAAATGACCAAAATGCCCCTTCTCACTAAACTTTCCAATACCATCCACTCATGCCCATTTTTGTCCAAAAATTAGAATTGGGAAAATTACTATTTAAGGACCTCTAATTGATAATCCAAAGCTATTTCATACAATTAGCTTCTAGAATCTCACATTTTGCAACTTTTGCAATTTAGTCCTTTTGGACAATTCAACCGCAATTTAACAAAATTGCTTCATGAAACTTTCACACTAACATGCAAGCATAGCATAAACCTCAAAACTCATACATATACCTCGGATTTGTGGTCTCGCACCACTATTCCAACTAGGCCCTAAATCGGGATGTTACAATGAAGGCACAGGTGTCAGGTCTATTTACATTTCTTCTGCATTCTCATTTCAAAGATTTGGTTGTGAGGTCTATCTTGTTTAACTCTTCATGTTTTAATGGTTTGGTATCTACTTTTCTAGTATTGGATAACGTAATATGTTTTGATCTGTTTCGATTTTGGTAATTATAAAAATCTGTTATTCCTTTTACTGCGATGTTAAGTGGGATTTGATAGTGGTTAGGTGTCTACGTCTTTGTACATTCCTTACTATGCAAGCCACGAACAAAGAGGGGCAGCTGTAGACACCCATTTTTGTCCTAGACCAATTGGAGGCCCATTTAAATTTTTGTTCTCTCTTGGGCGTTCGAAGCCCACTCGATTTTGGTCAATTTGAGACCTTTGTTTTTCTTTTATTTTTCTTTCATTTTTGTTATTATTATCATTACTACTACTATTACTACTATTATTAAATATTATTATTATCCTTTTTTAAAAATAAACAAGATTAAAAAACAATATATATACATGAAATGAAATGAAAGAAAAGGGAAGGGAGGCTTTTCATATTTTGTTCTTAAAAAAAAAGGTAAAACAACAACAACAACAAGCATTCTAGTTTCTTTTTTTTTCTTTTCTTCTTTTCCTTTTTTTTTGCCATATACATATCTTGAGGGATCAGGTTTGGGCTCCGATGAAGGGGACGTCACCGGAACGTCAGTCCTCTGCCCCTATCATCCCCAAAAATCCCGTTTTTCCCCTTCCCCTTTCTAAAATAAATGTTTTTTTTTAAAAGGGTTGATCTTGGGAAAAAAAATTGATTTTTTTTAAAAAGAGAAAGTTTAGATTTGTAACATCCCGAAATTGGGCCTAGTAGGATTGGGCCCAATGGGCCTTGTTTTAAAATTTTTGAGAACGGCATTAATGCAAGTTAGACTTATTAGGTAAGTTATTTTGGAAGGTTAGAGGGCTTCTATGAAGTCCCGGGATCAAATATTAGCTTTGGGGAAATTTTGGTTTTAGGTGAAAAAAAAAAAAAAAAAAAAAAACCCTGGAAGTTGGCAGGTAGGCCTTAAGAATAAAATGTGGGGAAAAATGACACAAGTGGAGTGTGTGGTGTAGTGGCAAAGTGACGCCACATAAGAGACAAGGGGGTGACGCCACAAGGAAGGAAGGAGGTCCAAGGTTCAAGTCTTGGCTTTTGCATTTTGGTTTTCTTTTTACTTGGACCTCAGAATTTGGCTATAGATTTATATTTAGTTGCGCATGGTTTAAGACACAAGAGGAGCTTGTGGCCAAGTGGCTAGCAGCGTGGATTATGTTGCAAGGGAGCACAGGTTCGAATCTCATGAGAAGCAAGGGAGTATTTATTTTATGATGCAGACGGGAAGAGTTTCATTTGAATTTAAACTCTCTTGACGAAGGGATCCCACATCGGAAAGATACAAAGAAGGAAGGTGAAGAGCTAGCTATATAAAGAGCATTCCGGAGGAGGGTTGACACACCTTGGAAGGCGTTTGGGCACGAGGTGGTCGGCACGGATTAACACCGAGTCCTATCGGTGTGTAACTCTCTCTACTCTAGTTGTAGAGCGGCAAATGCCGGGCGTGCGGCCACGGCAATAGTAGCCACACGAGCGTGCGGCGCACGTGTGGGGCTTCGACGCGATAGTTGAGGCCATCAGTAGTATTCTTGTGGGTTGGGGCTGCTTGGGCCGCGATGGGCCGAAGTGGGCCCAATGGGCCCGTGGGCCCTTATGAGTAAATTGTGCGATTGTGTAGTATATAGTGAACTAGACTAGGTGGAACTTATATACATGGCTAGATTTGTGCTAGGTGGGCCACACGGCGTGTGGGCGAATGGGCCGAATCGAGTTTTAGGCCCAATTGTCCGGTACGACCGGAAATGGTAGCTGAGTCGCTCGGGGCGACATTTGGGCCTTTGGGAAAGGCCATTGCAGGTGCAAAATTATCGATATACCCTTGGTGGGTAAATTACGAAAATGCCCTTGGTGGGTAAATTACCGATATACCCTTGGTGGGTAAATTACGAAAATGCCCTTGGTGGGTAAATTAGGAAAATGCCCTTGGTGGGTAAATTACCGATATACCCTTGGTGGGTAAATTACGAAAATGCCCTTGGTAGGTAAAATTACGGTTATACCCTTAGAGGTTGATTAGGGTGATTATGTTGTTTTATGTCTATCTGATTATGATGGTAATTCATGTTATACTTATATTTGATATATGTCTAGCGTACATGACATACTGCATACACGAATTATTATGTCATATTGCATGGGTTATATGAGTGGAGGGGGCAGTGATATTCGTGTCGACGGGCACCAGTGGTTTGGTACCACATTGTGACTACGGTCACCAGAGGTTTGGCACCTCCGCAGGTTTGGCACCTCATAGCGACTGCGTCCCCGTGGTTAATACCACCGTGGGTTGGCCCCACTTTTGAGATATGGGATCGCCTGCGCGCTGATTTGGTATCACACGTGGGTTGGCCCCACAACTTGATGATTCGTGTCTTGGACACCGGTGGTTTCGCACCACCAGTGATTTGGTATCACATTCGTGTCTTCGGACACCAGAGGTTTGGCACCTCATAGCGACTCGTCCCTGTGGTTAATACCACCGTGGGTTGGCCCCGCTTTGAGATATGGGATCGTCTGCCAGTGATTTGGTATCACACGATGGGTTGGCCCCATCATTTGCTTTGTGACTTCGGGTCACCAGTGGTTTGGCACCACCAGTGGTTTGGCACCACATGTATTGACGGATATTGTGACTTTAAGTCACCAGTGGTTTGGCACCACCAGTGGTTTGGTACCACACGGGGTAGAAAAAGGAGTTGCGGATGGCTAGGTTTGGGTGCATGATATGCATATTTTCATATGAAATTGTGTAAGGGTGCATTGGATGGGGATTTACACCCGAGTCTCGATGACTCACCCCTTAGTTAAATTTTGCGGTAATCATTAGATCGCGGATTTGGGAGCTGAGGTGGACTCGTGGAGGCCATACATATGTTCACTCGTAAATTCGTTTCTTTTATTTGGACTTATTTTTATTTGAGTTTTGGTTATGTAATAAGGCCTTGGGTATTTTATTTGGTTTCACTTTCAATTTGTTTATTGCTTGTTATTAAATGATCAATATGGGATTTTCCTAAAATGATAATAAACCATTTCTTATTCAAAATTTCTTAAACTCGATTTCTCACCACAACTATAAAGAATATGAGCTTTTTAACGAATGCACAGTTTTTAGACATTCCTTTCATGTGACATGCCAGATTCGGTCGTAATGTTTAGGCCGGGTTTGGGGTGTTACAAGATTTTTAAAATAAAAATATTTTTTTTAGTCATATTAAAGGAAAAGTTTAAATTCTTAAAACAAAGTTTTGATCTTTTTCAACTATTTTAAAATAAAGTTTTGATTTTTAAGAAAAACAGTGATTTTTTATAAAAAAAGAGAGTTTAGATTTTTAAAATAAAAATATGTTTTTTAGTCATTTTAAAGGAAAAGTTTAAAATTTTAAAAATAAAGTTTTGATCTTTTTCAACTAACTCAAAATAAAGTTTTGATTTTTAAGAAAAGTAGAGATTTTTTTTAAAGAAAACTTCGATTTTGTAAAAATAAAAATAAAAAATTCCGGCCACCATGGTGGAGCCATGACCAACATAGAAGAAGGAAGAAAAAGGGGAAAATGTTTTCTTTTTCTTTTTCTTTTTTTAAAAATGAGGTTAGAATGAAAGAATAAATAGTTTTTTTTTCATTTATAGGTGCCAAAAATGGGTAATTTATTCCCACCCCCTTACTTTTTAAATTTACAAAAAATACCCCGTTTTTTAAGCACCGCCCTCACTCTCTAGCCTATTTACACCCGTAACCTTTTTGTTTATTCAAACATTCAATTTAATATAAAATTTCAAAACTAAAAGCAAATTAATTGTTACATCTGTCCTCTTCCTTCCATGTTTTTTATCTTTTAGTCCCAAAATCAAGCTATGTCATTTTGTTTCCATCTTTAATAAATTATTTACACTTATATCTTCCCTTTCATTTGCATTTATACCTTATATATTTAATGTCAATTATGCACTTTATTTAATGTTTTATATTTATTCACACTTGTATAATTTTTATTTATTTTTATTTTGTCTTTATTTATTTTCATGTCCATTTATATTTATATTTTTTTACACATTCCCCTTACATACATTTTAATATTATTTTTTATGTTACTTTGATTCTTTTATTGTATTATGAATAAGGTGTATTATTGTTATTATTATCATCATCATGTCAATGTCTTATTTATTTCATTTATTTAAGTTTTCTTTTTTATTATTGTCATTTTTGAAAGAGTTTTAACTTTTCATTAACTTTAGCCAATTTAATTAAATTTCCTATTTTATTACTATTCGTTTTAAAAGAGGGAACTTTAGGTCATTTTTCCATCCTATAATTGTTGACATGAAGTTAGTTAAGTAGGCGTTACATTTTAATGAAACCATAAGGTTTTTACATTTTAATTTAGGTTAGTCTTTAAGATTTTATCTACCATTTAGTCTTTAAGATTTTATCTACCATTTACCCTAGAAAAATTATAAATAACATGTAAGATATTTTTTTAAAATTTTTAAACTAATTTTAAATATCGTATAGGATTCTTCTTTAGAATCTTAAATTAATATGTAAATATTCTTTAGGAATTTATTCAAGATTAAAACTAAAGATTTTTGTAGGTGAATTGTAAATCATGAGTAGGTCTTTCTAAGTATTTTATTTTAGAAACTTTTTAAGAAAGCTAATAAATGTTATTTAAGATATATTATTTTAGGATTTTGACGAATTTAAACCTTAGATCAAGAATTTGAAAGTAAGATAAATCACAAACCTAGCATAGGATACTTTTTAAAGATCTTGATAGATTCAACGTTATTAATTAAATCTTTTAAAAATAATAATAATAAAAGATCGAATAAGTTGTAGATGGATTTTAATATTTCTCCTAATTCATTGGTAATTTCTAAGTTTTTTTTTTAGAATTATAAGATAGAATTAATTTTATGAATTGAAGGTATTTTACTAGAATTATTTAGGTATCCATTAGGTTCCTGTTAAAAGTAAAAATCTCTAAGTTAAGTTTCAAATTATATAAGTTTGGTGAACACATCTTAATCGAGTTACAAGTAAACTGAAGACATTTTCTTTAGAATTTTTATTTAAGATTTCCATAAGATTTTAGCCTAGATTAAAAAATTAATATGCTTAAATAATAAAAAAACCTAGCTCCTAAGACCCCGTAGGACTATCCCCGGATAGGCGTTGTGGGGGTGTTATAACCTTCCCCACACGTAACCATACTACCGAACCCAAAATTTGGTGAAAAGATCGAGTCTAAACTTTTAGGATTTTTCGTAGTATTAATTCTAAGCTTTTAGACGATAGGTGGCTAACCAACCTAGCCCTAATTGGTTAGTGGCGACTCTACGTTAATTTAGGCCCTCCATGTCTAGCTTTGCTTACTAGACCCCTATACTCTTATGTAGGCAACGTTAAGACAATTAATACAAGAAAATTGCACTTTTTTTATATGATTCTTTTCTCTATTGAAAAAAAAAACAAATTCATTGGTTTTTTTCTTTTTCTTTTTTTCTGTTATTTTTTTTTGGATTAATACACACTTTATTCCTAAAGTTTTTTTTTGGCTCATTTCAGTCCCTAATATTTTCATATGTTCTCAGTTCAGTCCCCTAACATTATTAGATGTTCTATTAACTCCAAAATACAGACTTTTTTAACACTTTCTAACTAATAATTCATGCGAATTTCGAGTTTTTTTTATCAATATTTTGTAATTTTATTACAAGACATCTAATTTGGACAAAATTAAAGACAAATCTCTATTTTTAATTATTTATATGCTAAACTTATACAATCTTGCCAATTTGAAGTAGTTTGGTGCATCTGAAGATAGGGCAATCTTGGAGGTCACCTTTTTGGAACTCAAATACTGTAGCATCCATGTAGCACAAACCATGCAGAGGAGGGTTGATTAATAATCAGCCTTGAACGCCCCAATTAAGGGATTAAAGGATCATTGGACTTGACCCAGCTCAAAAATTTGGCAAAAAATTAGACAGTCTACTAAGGAGAAAAGAGCTTGGAATTGCCCATTATGGGAGAGAGGTCCAACCATCCATCAAAAAAGCCTAAATCAACCATCTAAAGCTGATTTAAATTATTTAGAAAGCATTCACAAACTTCCTCATAATGTCGTTCAACCCCCTCCTATTTTCAATTTTTTTTTTCTCTTATGCACCTATCTAAAAATAGTAAAGCCATCAACACCCTTTTCCTTAAAGCAAAGTCGACCATGGGGGGAGAAATTTTCAAGGATTCAACTTGCTAAAAGTAACCACTTCTCTTGTAACAACCCAAACCCGGCCCAAACACTATGACCAAATCTGAGTTATTACGAGGTAAAACCTTGTGATCGCTTTTTCGAAAAACATTTAATTTTCTATTGAAACCTCCTCGTTTCGGTTGTCTTGTTAAGCTAACCTTAGATCAAATTTGGGATTTTAATTAAGCCCAATTATTTTATCAGTTTCAAGTGTACCCGATGGCACGATTAAACTTTTTCGTGTTTACCAAAAGAAAACATGTGATTTAATTTAATTTAATGATATAGTTTAAGTCGACATCCAACATAAAAAAAAACCGCAACTATAGTTTATGGAGGCCTTATTACAACCCAAAATAAAAATTAAACAACTTTAAAGTTCTCAGAAATTAAAATCCTTTGCATGGCGCCTCGAGTCCCACCGGCCTCAACCGCCATCTACGAGTCACTGAAAAATATTAAAGGAGAAGGTGAGTCACCAAGACTCGATATGTAACCCTTCCCCGGTTAATACAACATTTCATACACCACATATAACGATCAATTAAGCAAAGTATCGAGTACCCAACCTAGCCAACCAAACACCTTTGTCTACCCCACGTGGTACCAAACCACTTTGGTGACCGCGATCACGATGTGTTACCAAAACACCGGTGGTGCCAAACCACTGGTGACATATAGTCACGATGTGCTACCAAAGCACTCGTGCCCGTGAGACACAAATCGGGTGATGGGGCCAACCCATCGTGTGATACCAAATCACCGCGCATTTATCCCATATCTCAAGTGGGGCCAACCCACGGTGGTGTTAACCACGGGGACAAGTCGCTATGAGGTACCAAACCTCCGGAGGTACCAAACCTCCGGTGACGTATAGTCACGAAGTGTGCTACCAAAGCACCGGTGCTCGTCGAAGACGAATACACCCCCTCCACTCAATCAACCCACATAGTCATCAGTCACATATAGATTTATCATATGTATTATCACAACATGCTTCCCAAAAGCATAAAATAGCAATCATATGCACAGTGTACTTACAGACACCCCATATACCGTTATGGTATTCAAGCCATTGCTACATACATCAAGCTAGCAATCACATTACTTAGCATAATTAACAAGTTAAATGGTGTGTATGTACACACACTGTCACCAACAAGGAGTCTAAACCCGAGAAGAGAAGTCGGCCACACTCAAGTCTTTGCCCCTATATTCGGCCAACTCTCAAGGTTAGTGATATGGCCCATTCGGCCAAACCAAACAATTTAAAGGGGTCATACTTTGTACCCGAATCCTTACCCAATCGCTTCCTGAGTACTAAACACCACCCTCAAAGTGCCTGCTTTCCAACAATCGTCAATCAATAAGTTAGTAGCCTTCGGTTAAAACGAATACCAAATATATGTGTAGGTCCTTACCGAAAATTAATTGTCAAACGTGGACGAACCTACTTGCTTGTTTCCAATCCCGAAGATCCTACAACCAATTCGGTTGAATCTGTAGTTAGCACCCTTAATTAACAGTTGCCGAAACCAATTACCTACCTTTATCAAAGTCGACATGATGGGAAGAAAAACATAAGCATTCGGCCTAAGACCCTTACCTTTTGGAATCGACTAAAGGAAAGCCACCCCTTTTCTTGCACAATATTCGGCCAAGGTGCTTTAAAAGGAGAAAGAGATTCGGCACTTACGATTGGGTATATTCGGCTATTATGAAGAGGACAATGGAAGGAAAATCAATTGAGAGGAAAAGGTGGTAAGAGTTTCGGCTAAAAGTGTTTGAGAGAAAATAAAGAAAATTAGAAGGGAAAAAGGGTTATGTTTTTCGGCTAAGCAGAGATGGAAAAAAAAAAAAACAAGGTGGTGGGTTGGGGTATTTATAAGCATTCGGCACCCCCCCCTCTTGACTTGCCGTCCAACTTTGGCAACTAGGAGCCCAACTCCCAGCCAACTCCTCTTCACCAAGGAGTCCCGTATTCGGCCATCACCTAGCAGCTTTTGCCTTGCCAGTCCATACCTCCTTGTTCAAGGAGTTCAAATTCGGCTCAATGCCTAAAACTTCTCCTGGCCACTTATTTGCATTAATTCAAAATTAATTTGAATTAATCTCTATTAATCAATTAATACTCAATAATCCACTTAATCTAATAATATCCCTAATATCCCTTTTTAATAAAATCCTTAATTATCTCTAAAAAAAAAAAAAAAAAAAAAAATTTAAAGGAGCAAAACTCTCCCTATGTGCCGTCCAACAATAATGCAAAATAAGAGGGGGATCATGACTCGAACCAAGGCTCTCCCCTATCCCTTGTGGCGTCACATGCTAGCTCTTAAGTGGGCTTGCTTTGCCACTTTTCCAAGGCCTATTTTGTGTTAAAAATACCCAATTTATTCTTATAACACCACTTACCAAGGCCCCCTTCTTTTAAAAGTTAAAAATTAAAATTTCCTACCAAATCGAGCCAACACTAAGCCTTAAATTGACCATTATTATTCCATAAATAATGACTCAGCAGTTCATACATAAGAACATAATGAAATTTCAAATAACCCCGTTTTTGGGATGTTACAGTTCTACCCCCCTTAAAATAAATTTCGTCCTCGAAATTCCTTAACTAGAAAAGGTGGGGGTATTGCTGCCTCATTACATCCTCGGGTTCCCACGTAGCTTCTTCCACTCCGTGGTTCCGCCATAACACTTTTACTAAAGGCACCGCCTTCCTACGTAGAACTTTCACATCTCGATCTATAATCTGAATCGGTTCTTCCTCAAAAGATAAATCCGTGTTCACCTCAATCTCTGCTACTGGCACAACGTGTGAAGGATCTGACCGATACCGTCTTAGCATTGACACGTGAAAGACGTCATGAATCTGACTCAGTTCTGCCGGCAACTCTAACTGATAAGCCACTGGTCCTACTCGCTTCACAACAGTATATGGCCCAATAAACCTTGGGCTTAACTTCCCTTTCCGTCCAAATCTCAACACCTTTTTCCAAGGCGACACTTTCAGAAAGACCTTGTCTCCCACAGCATACTCCACTTCCTTGCGTTTGAGATCGGCATAAGACTTCTGCCTATCCGATGCTTCCTTGAGACGAGACCGAATCACCTTGACTTTGTCTTCCGTCTCGGTTACCAGTTCTGGACCCATAACTTGTCGTTCTCCCAACTCCGTCCAACATGTAGGAGTACGGCACTTTCGTCCATATAGGGCCTCGTATGGAGCCATTTGAATACTAAACTGATAACTATTGTTATAAGCGAATTCCGCTAATGGTAGGTACTCCTCCCAACTACCACTAAAATCCAAGACACAGACCCCTTAACATGTCTTCTAAAATCAGTATCACCCTTTCCCGATCGTCCGTCAGTCGATTGTGGATGGAAAGCCGTCTTGAAATCTAACCGTGTACCCAAAGCTTGATGCAACGCTTTCCAAAACCTTGACGTGAATCGGGATCCCTATCCGAGATAATCGACACTCGCACGCCATGCAACCTTACTATTTCACCCACATACAGACTTTGCTAGCTTCGGAGAGAGTAATCCATTCTCACCGGCATGAAGTGAGTGACTTAGTTAAAGCGATCCACAATTACCCAAATCGCATCCTTCTTAGTGGGCGTAAGGGTAGCCCACTAACAAAATCCATGGTGATCCTCTCCCATTTCCATTGAGGATCTTTATCGGTTGAAGTAGTCCCGATGGTGACCGATGTTCGACCTTAACCTGCGACACGTCGGACACTTTCCTACCAACTCCGTTATCTCACGCTTCAACCCCAGCCACCAAAATGCTTTCCGCAAATCTCCATACATTTTGCTTCCTCCAGGTGCATAGCGTATGGGCTGCTATGTGCATCTTGAAGAACTTTACGCCTTAAATCTGGATCCTTTGGCATACTGACTCGTCCTTGAAAACAAAGCGCTCCTTCACTAGTCGATCAGTATCCTTCCAAACCACCGTCTTGAACTTGTACCCTCTTCAACTCAAGCCTTCATCCACTAACCGCTTCCCTTAATCTCCTCAATCCATGTCGGCTTAACTTGAAGTTCTGCCAAAAGACTCCCATCGTCATATAGACTTAACCGAGCGAACATCGCTCTTAAGTCCGTCACCACCTTCCGGCTCAATGCGTCAGCTACTACATTAGCCTTACCCGGATGGTATTCAATTGAACAATCGTAGTCCTTTAGTAGTTCAATCCATCGACGCTGTCTCGTTTCGGATCCTTCGAGTCGGAAGATACTTCAAGCTTTTGTGATCTGTGTAGACCATTGACTTCTCTCCATATGCGGGTAATGTCTCCATATCTTGAGAGCGAAGACGACCGCCGCTAACTCTAAGTCGTGAGTTGGGTAGTTAACCTCATGCGATCTTAAGCGACGGGATGCATAGGCTACTACCTTCCCATCCTGCATCAACACACATCCCAAGCCGGTGTGAGATGCATCACAATAAATCGTGAATAACTTTCTGCTTGGTCAGTACCAAAACCGAGCTTCCACAAAATCTTCCTTAACTTATCAAAGCTTTCTTGCTTGCTTTTCCGTCCATACAAATGGGACACCCTTCCTTAGCAACTTAGTCAACGGCGCTGCTATTAGAGAGAATCCTTCCACGAATCTCCGATAATATCCTGCTAAACCTAGAAAACTTCGTATTTCACCCACCGTCTAGGTGGTTTCCACTCCAATCTTGCCTCAATCTTGCGGGGTCTACTCTAATTCCTTCACCGACACTACATGACCTAAGAAAGCCACCTCCTTCAGCCAAAATTCACACTTACTGAATTTGGCATACAACTGCTTCTCCCTCAATACTTGCAGAACTATCTGTAGATGCTTGTCATGCTCCTCTTACGTCCTTGAATAAACCAATATGTCGTCTATGAATACCACGACGAAGTCTGGTCCAAATCTTCTTTGGAATACTCTGTTCATCAAGTCCATGAATGCCGCCGGCGCATTAGTCAACCCAAATGGCATTACCAAGAACTCAAAATGCCCATACCGAGTTCGAAATGCCGTTTTGTGAACATCAGCCTCCTTTACCTTAAGTTGATGATAACCTGACCTAAGGTCTATCTTCGAGAACACCGAGGCACCCTTTTCAGCTTGATCGAACAAGTCGTCAATCCGAGGCAACGGATACTTGTTCTTGATCGTCAACTTATTTAACTGACGGTAGTCGATGCACATCCGCATAGAACCGTCCTTCTTCTTGACAAACAACACAGGCGCTCCCCACGGAGATATACTTGGTCGTATAAACCCCCTATCCAAGAGCTCCCGAATTTGAGCCTTTAGCTCCACCAATTCCTTTGGTGCCATTCGGTATGGTGCTATGGACACAGTGCCGTTCCTGTAGCAAGTCTATACCGATTCGACTTCTCGATCCGGGAGGCAAACCCTAAGTTCTTCTCGGGAACACATCAACAAATTCCCCACCGTTTCGGACCTTTTCAACTTCCAACTCCTTAGCTTCCAAAGCATAGATTTGAACCAAATACGCCTCACAACCCTTCTTGACCATCTTTTCACCTTTAAGGCGGTCACTACGTTGGATAGATAATTCCTCCTATCTCCTATCATAACCACTTCATCACCTTCCGCCGTCTTAAGAACCATGCGCTTGGTCGCAAGATCCAACCTTGCTTGGTACTTAACCAACCAATCCATGCCAAGGATCAAATCGAACTCTCCAAATGGTAGTTCCATTAGATCGGCTACAAACACTACCCCTTGAAGTTCTAGGAGTGCGCCTCTATAGAGTTTATCTACGACTACGGAGTGACCTAAGGGGCTAACTACGGTCATCTCCCTAGAAGCGGTTTGAGTCTAGGTCCATAGTTCCTACCACATTACTAGCAATGTACGAGAGTGTGTCGAGCCCACATCAATCAATGCAACATAAGAAAAGCGAAAATTAGAAACGCGTCGGTTATGACATCCGGTGCGTCACCTTCTTCAGCGACACCTTGTCGCATAGACTAAGCCAGCCGCCTAGCCTCGTGTTTTGCTGCACCTGCTGCCTTGAGTTCCACGACCTCGGTTAGGACCGTTGTTTCCTCTACCATTACCACGACCCTCTCGTGGTCCTACATTCCTATCCCGTACCTGCAGTTACGCCCTTACGTCCGCTTCTTAGCTAGTTTTTGGGGACAATCTCGACGCGATGCTCCAAAGACCCACACTCAAAGCATCCTTTATCACCGGCCCAACAACCTCCCCAATGGGTCTTCCCACAGCGATTGCACCGAGTCGGCCTCTCGATTAGCGGTTGTGGGCCTTGCTCACTGATTGGGCCCACTTGGCCTAGCCTTTTCTCGAGTACTACCGCTTGATCCAAATGACCCAAAACTTCTCTTACGATTGTTCTTACTATAATTACGCCTCACGGCCTCCTTGATTCCCTCGGCTACCTTAGCCTTCTCCACTAGGGATGAGAACTCACGAACTCTTTGTGGGGCAATCAAGCAACCTTAAATCATCTCGAGTCCATCCTCAAAGCGGACCACGGCGCTCATGTTCGATAGCCACTATGCCTCTCGCATACCTACTTAGCCTTAAAAATTCCGCCTCATATTCGACACGGACTTAGTTCCTTGAACTAATCCCGAAAAGCCTTTCTCTGCGGCGTCGGTGTAGCTAGTGCCACATACTTTTTTCGATGGCGGTTCAAATACTCCCAAGTCAAATCATCGGTGTAGCCCCATCTCGAACCGTAAGCCACCACGATCGCTTCATCCTTTAGAAGCGACACGCCGCCTTTCGGCTTCTCTTCTTCGGTCAAAGTCAAGGTCATCCATGATCCTCTCGGTTGACTCTAGCCGATGTTCCACGTGCCTGGGTGCCACTCGACACACCTCGGAATACCTCCGCTCCGTTAGATCGGAGTCGCTCGGGGGCAGATTTCCGAGCTCCAACATTTCCACCAGCCCGCCCACCATCTCCAAGACTCGCAACACACGACTGCGATACCGATTCGCCACGGGCCGCTCCCGCTCCTCACTCTAAAAGTAGGAGGTGGTGGTGGCGGTGGTACCTCATTTTCGAGCCTTGTCCCGACTGACGGGTTCGGACACCGTCATCCTACCCTACCACGTCCACGGCGTCCACGTCCTCTAGAACTCATTCTATCTACCGCTTTTAATCTGATTAAGAAAAATTTTATGCGTTAACATTTGTTTCACTTTATTACTCATGAAGAAGTTTTATGGATGAGGTTTACTCGAGAGATTCTTTCGAGCAACCAATGTTTCAGATTTCCTATCCTAGTTCACACAAAGAAGTCCATGCATCCATTCCTTAATACTTTCCATACCTATTCACTCATCGGACATTTACGCCCATTTCTAACCCGGTATTTTCGTCTTTTCCTACTGAGGGTATTTTACGTACTTTTCCAGGGCCAAGATATTTTACTGATGATTCCCAAAGCTAATTATTGAATGTTTTATAAAATAGTTGAAATTTTTAAGCGAGAATCATTGAATCAATATTTTAGGGTCGTGGGCATTTTGGTAATTTTACTCCTAGGGGGTATTTCTGTAATTTTTCACAAGTCAAGTTTTCCGAGAAAACATGGTATACCTAGTGTTCTAGGGTTTAAGAGGGTTATTGGACAAGTTTTGAAAACATTAGGGCTTGTTGTTTCCTTCTTTTCAAAACATGGTGATTCCCTTTTCGGTTTTAATCATTGTGTTTAGCCTATGACCGAGCCCTCCCGGTCGTGGTGAACCAAAGCTACGCACTGCAGCGAAATTCAAGTGAAGAGGAGGTGGGTCACGCGGACCGCTTAAATACCAAGCTCTCACTGAACCTTTCTAGACATGCGCATGCAGAGGTTACCACACCACCGAGCCTTACGAGTTAGGGTGAACAGGCTACGCACTGCAGTAGGATACTGCGAAGAGGAGGTGAGTCACGAGGACCGCTTAAATACCAAGCTCTTCCGGATCCAATCCTAGACATGCGTCTGTGGGTTACCACACCCTACCTCATTGACTAAGTCATAGGTTGGTTTAGTTCTTTAAGTCTTATGCTTCGTTGTGTTTGAGTAATCTAACCCTAGGGTCCAAGTCCTATAAGTCTATCTACGTTCCATGCTTCCTACCCTTCTACTGAATATATTTCACACAAAGGTTTAGATGTACTTACAGGCGGATCGGTGCGGGAGACTCGGGCCATCTTTGTTCAAAACCAAAAATCATTCCATAAGGCCTACCAAAACATTTTTGGGCCTTGGGCCCCACACCATGAGCTTTGAACTGGCTCGATACCAATCTGTAACAACCCAAACCCGGCCCAAACACTATGACCAAATCGAGTTATTACGAGGTAAAACCTTGTGATCGCTTTTTGAAAAACATTTAATTTTCTATTGAAACCTCCTCGTTTGGTTGTCTTGTTAAGCTAACCTTAGATCAAATTTGGGATTTTAATTAAGCCCAATTATTTTATCGATTTCAAGTGTACCCGATGGCACGATTAAACTTTTTCGTGTTTACCAAAAGAAAACATGTGATTTAATTTAATTTAATGATATAGTTTAAGTCGACATCCAACATAAAAAAAAAATAACTAACTATAGTTTATGGAGGCCTTATTACAACCCAAAATAAAAATTAAACAACTTTAAAGTTCTCAGAAATTAAAATCCTTTGCATGGCCGCTCGAGTCCCACCGCTCCTCAACCGCCATCTACGAGTCACCTGAAAAATATTAAAGGAGAAGGTGAGTCACCAAGACTCAGATATGTAACCCTTCCCGGTTAATACAACATTTCATACACCACATATAACGATCCAATTAAGCAAAGTATCGAGTACCCAACCTAGCCAACCAAACACCTTTGTCTACCCCACGTGGTACCAAACCACTTTGGTGACCGCAGATCACGATGTGTTACCAAAACACCGGTGGTGCCAAACCACCGGTGACATATAGTCACGATGTGCTACCAAAGCACTGGTGCCCGTGAGACACAAATCGGGTGATGGGGCCAACCCATCGTGTGATACCAAATCACCGGCGACGATCCCATATCTCAAGTGGGGCCAACCCACGGTGGTGTTAACCACGGGGACAAGTCGCTATGAGGTACCAAACCTCTGGAGGTACCAAACCTCTCGGTGACGATAGTCACAAGCAGTGCTACCAAAGCACCGGTGCTCGTCGGCCACGAATACACCGCCTCCACTCAATCAACCCACATAGTCATCCAGTCACATATAGATTTATCATATGTATTATCACAAAGATGCTTCCCAAAAGCATAAAATAGCAATCATATGCACGTGTACTTACAGATTACCCCATATACCGTTATGGTATTCAAGCCATTGCTACATACATCAAGCTAGCAATCACATTACTTAGCATAATTAACAAGTTAAATGGTGTGTATGTACACACTGTCACCAACAAGGAGTCTAAATCCGAGAAGAGAAGTCGGCCACACTCAAGTCTTTGCCCCTATATTCGGCCAACTCTCAAGGTTAGTGATATGGCCCATTCGGCCAAACCAAACAATTTAAAGGGGTCATACTTTGTACCCGAATCCTTACCCAATCGCTTTCAGTACTAAACACCACCCTCAAAGTGCCTCTGCTTCCAACAATCGTCAATCAATAAGTTAGTAGCCTTCGGTTAAAAACGAATACCAAATATATGTGTAGGTCCTTACCAAAAATTAATTGTCAAACGTGGACGAACCTACTTGCTTGTTTCCAATCCCGAAGATCCTACAACCAATTCGGTTGAATCAGAGTTAGCACCCTTAATTAACAGCTGATTGCGAAACCAATTACCTACCTTTATCAAAGTCGACATGATGGGAAGAAAAACATAAGCATTCGGCCTAAGACCACTTACCTTTTGGAATCGACTAAAGGAAAGCCACCCCTTTTCTTGCACAATATTCGGCCAAGGTGCTTTAAAAGGAGAAAGAGATTCGGCACTTACGATTGGGTATATTCGGCTATTATGAAGAGGACAATGGAAGGAAAATCAATTGAGAGGAAAAGGTGGTAAGAGTTTCGGCTAAAAGTGTTTGAGAGAAAATAAAGAAAATTAGAAGGAAAAAAGGGTTATGTTTTTCGGCTAAGCAGAGATGGAAAAAAAAAAACAAGGTGGTGGGTTGGGGTATTTATAAGCATTCTAACCCCCTCTTGACTTGCCGTCCAACTTTGGCAACTAGGAGCCCAACTCCCACCAACTCCTCTTCACCAAGGAGTCCCGTATTCGGCCATCACCTAGCACCTTGCCGTCCATACCTCCTTGTTCAAGGAGTTCAAATTCGACTCAATGCCTAAAACTTCTCACAGCCACTTATTTGCATTAATTCAAAATTAATTTGAATTAATCTCTATTAATCAATTAATACTCAATAATCCACTTAATCTAATAATATCCCTAATATCCCTTTTAATAAAATCCTTAATTATCTCTAAAAAAAAAAAAAAAAAAAAAAAAGAATTTAAAGGGAGCAAAACTCTCCCTATGTGCCGTCCAACAATAATGCAAAATAAGAGGGGGAATCCGCGACTCGAACCAAGGCTCTCCCCTATCCCTTGTGGCGTCACATGCTAGCTCTTAAGTGGGCTTGCTTTGCCACTTTTCCAAGGCCTATTTTGTGTTAAAAATACCCAATTTATTCTTATAACACCACTTACCAAGGCCCTTCTTTTTTAAAAGTTAAAAATTAAAATTTCCTACCAAATCGAGCCAACACTAAGCCTTAAATTGACCATTATTATTCCATAAATAATGACTCAGCAGTTCATACATAAGAACATAATGAAATTTCAAATAACCCCGTTTTTGGGATGTTACATCTCTCATGTATAAATAGATCCCTTGCTGGTCACTCAAATCATCATTCATTCACTCATCCATCTCTCTCTATTTCCTCTCCATTTGCCTATCTATTTCTCTTCTCACTTGAGAGAAAAGCCACAAGAATTTTAGAAAGCATTTCAAGAGTTCTTGGAGTAGAAACATTTAGCATCTTGAAGGTCCTTTGGTCGGCAGAACAAGCAGGAGGGAAGGGATGCACGCTAATCAGACTTCGGAGAAACATCAGTGTAATGGCCCATTTTTGCCCGGGCTGGAATAAACCAGAATAAAAACAAAATAAAAAAATAAATGTCCATTTTTAAATGTCCTTTTACCAAAAACCCAATCCGGTGGCCCAATACCCAAAACTAAAACTAAACCCGTAATCCATTTACACCAAGACCCTGACCCAAACTACCCATTACCCATTACAGCTGGGCCTAATTAAACCTACTAGCCCAAAACCTACGGGGCCCAAAAGGGCCAAAACCTAAATCAGAAACTAAGGGTTCTGAAACCCTAAGTCTCCTTCGCGCCGCAAGCAAGCCTCGCACCCAGGCCAATAGTCGCGCCGCAAGCCTCGCGCCCAGGCCAACAGTCGCGCCGCAGTCAACGCCCCGCAGCCTCGTCCAGCCTGTTCTCGCGACAAAATCAGAGCGCATGTCGCCCCACCGCCGAGATCCTCGTCGTGGACCTGCACAAAGAGGGAAAGAACACAACAAAATGGCAAGAAACAACGAAATTTTTGTATTTTCTTTTTTATTTATTTTCGAGGTTATAAAATCCCAAACAAATCTGTAAAAAAGGGGGGATACAAATACGACAGAGAGAATACACAAATATACATACAGATTCAAAGAATACAAAAGCAAAAAAAAAAACAATCAACAGAGGTGTTATTTTTTTTATTTTTTTTCGAATACTATTTTTTTTCCTAACCATATATATATATATATATATATATAACACATTTATAAAAAAAAAAGGAAAAAAAACTTACTTTTTTGGTGGTTTGCGATTTACGGCGACGATGGTCGCACGTATGATGGTCCTACGACCGATGTCTGGGCCGGAAATCGCCTAGGCGAGAGAGTATTGGGGAATTTCTGAAAGTTGTTTTTTTTTTTAAAAACAAGTTTAAAATGATTTTTTGTTGAAAATTTGGCTTAAATAAAGGGTTAAAACGACGTCGTTTTGGCCTGGGGCTTTAAGCCCCAAAACGGCGTCGTTTCATGGCTCCGACCCACGCGACCCGACCCGCCATCCTAGGATCCGCGTGTTTTTCAGTTAAATGGGCTATTTGCGCATCAAGCCCTTCCGCATTTTTTTATTTTTTTAATTCAGTTTTCTTGTATTGTAAATTTACCCCAAACTTTTATTTATAGATTCAATTTCGTCCTTTTTCATTTCTTTTGTAATTTTTATTATTTTATTATTAATTTTATTATCATTATTGTTAATCTTGATTTTTATTATCATATTATTATTGCTTTTACTATTATTATTTTATTATCATTATTATTTTATTACTAATACTTTTTATTTTACTATTATCAACATTATTATTATCATTACTTTTAACATTATTATTCCTATTTTTTTTTATTTCATTACTATTTTTTTTCTTACTATTATTTTTCCTATTATTATTAGTACTATTATTATTATTATTATATTTGTGACTATTATTATTTTTAATTTTATTATCATATTTACTATTATTAGTATTATTACTATTTTTATTACCTACATTATTATTGCTATTTTTTATCATTTCATGTTATTTTTGTTATTAATATTACTTTTATTTTTACTACTACTATTATTTTTATTATTACTATCAATTTCAATATTTTTATTATTATTTTATTATTAATACTATTTTTATTTTTACTATCACTTTTATTATTATTTTCATTACTATTAATATTATTATTACTACTACTATTATTATTAATTTAGTATCGTTATTATTTTTTTATTGTAATTATCATTTTAATATTACTTCTACCATATCTTTTTAATTTTATAATTATTATTATATTTATCAGAATTATTATCTTTTTTATTTGTTGCTATTTTTTATATATATGCATATTATTATAATAATTATATTTATCATTCTCATTATTATTTTTATTATCAGCATCATCATTGCTATTTTTTTATTCTTGTTCCTATCATTTCATATAGATCGATGATTTTTATATATTTTTATTTTTCTTTTATTTACTTTTTATTCAAATTCATAAAAAGGGTTTCACAAAGGTAATATTTGGCGCTTGGAAGTACAGGAAGTCGTGCCCTAACGTGCTGGGTTTCGATTTTCCGTTTGTTCCAAGAACTAAATAACCTTTTAAGCTTTTGACCGTGTTTTCTCAAACTTTAAAATAAGGCAATGTTTTGTATTTAGAAATTCGGAAAATAGTGCCCTAACGTGCTGGGTTTCGATTTTCCGTTTGACTAAATAACTAAATATCCTTTTAATAAAATTTTGAAAATCATGAGATGATTTTAGTTACGAAAGTTTAAAAATATCGTGTCTTAATGTGCTGGATGTGATGTTTGTATTCTTTCGGAACAAAGAAATCTCAAATTTTAAATCAAATTGTTCAGTTTTTTTTTAGAAATCATATTTTAAATTTTTATTAAATTTTCAACATTTGGACATAATTTTATCGATTAGGTACCAATTTTTGGGCGTTATGAGGGTGCTAACCCTTCCTCATATGTAACTGACTCCCGAACCCGTTCTTGTTTTTCATGGACCAAAATCAAATGTTTTGAAATAAAACGTTTTGCAAGGTGATCCAATCACACCTAAGTAAAAAGGATTGGTGGCGACTCCATTTTCGTTTTTAAAGTCGATCCCCATTTTTATAAAAACTTTAAAAATGGTTTCGACAGCTTGGCAACTCCACTGGGGACCATAAGAGAGTCAAGCCTTAAAATTGATAATTTTATGTCTTTTTGTCCGAATTTAAAATTCTGTTTTTTTTTAGAAACATGATCATTTTATTGCATGTGGTTCTAAATATATCTCTCTGCATTGCACTGCATGACCATCGTGGTCGCACCCTTAAGTGGGAGCGAGAAGCTATGCCTTCGTGAGGTTTTCACCTCCGCATGGGCTAGTGGATTGCTTCCGGAATACATCTGTACCTATGTCTTCGTGAAGTTTTCACTTCCGTATGGCCATAGGAAAATGTATTCCCCTGAACCGAACTCGGTCCATATGAGCCTATAATGGGTGAGGATCGAGGAATCTGCTGGTTCGGGTACCTTAACTTTAGAGCTGAACCACACGTAGAAAACCTAGGGACTTACCCTAAGTAGAACAATGTCGAACCTTAGTAGTTACCCGGATAGATGTTCGTTTATTTTACTTGTTTTATATTCTGCGGTACTAACATGTTGTGTTTTATTCTTTTGTGCATGTCATTTCATATTTTAAGAGGTATCGATTCACGGTCAGTTTCTAAGTTAGAAAGCTGGTTATGGAGAACGAATTCCTTGATAAAGTGGAAGACAATGCAGTCGTCTACATGTGGTTAGAGCAAAGGCAATTAGAGAAAGAGGGTCGTAGAATTTTGCTGAGTTCCTTAGGGTTTCTTGTTTCAAATATATATATTTTGGTTTTTTCTCTCCAGATCTCAGGGTGTGGATTCGTTTGAGCAAGAGGAAATGGGTAGTGTTGGAATCCCTGCTTCCTCCGCCACCTGTGTCTCTTGATGATGTCCGATCAAGGCAGAATCGGATGCGAAGAAGATTGTACGACACCCTATGGCAAGGCGTGGTGTTGGAACTAAAGGGCAGAAGGTAACTATACTCACCAATCACTTCAAAGTGAGCATGGGGAGTAAAGATGGACACTTCTACCATTACAGCGTTTCTTTTTCATATAAAGATGGTCGCCTTGTGGATGGTAAGGGTGTTGGAAGGAAAGTGATTGACAGAGTGCATGAGACCTACAAAAATGATTTGGATGGAAAGAATTTTGCCTATGATGGTAAAAAAAAGGGTTTATTTATTATAGGTCCGCTACCAAACAACAAGCTTGAGTTTACTGTTGTACTTGAGGATGTTGCACCTATCGAAAACCATGGAAATACAAACCCTGATGGCCAAGATAGCCCAAAAGGGCATGAAAAAAAAGGAGATTAAGAAGACTGTATCATTCAAGAAATTGGTGGAGCCATCTAGGATTGAAAGATGGGCTGTTGTGAACTTCTCGGCTCCTTATTGTGACCCAAACAACATTGCAAGGGATTTGATTCGTTGTGGAGAAATGAAAGGAATTCGTATTGATCCCCATTATATATTCAATGAGATGAACCAGAATAGACCTCTTTCATCTGTGATTAGAGTTGAAAAAATGTTTGAACAGATACAATCTAAACTTCCTAGAGCTCCGCAGTTCTTTCTTTGTCTGCTCCCCGATAGGAAAAATTCTGATCTTTATGGGTCATGGAAGCGGAAGAATCTTTCTAAGTATGGCATTGTGACTCAGTGTATGGCACCATCTAGGGTGTATGATCAATACTTTACAAATCTTCTTCTAAAGATCAAGGCTAAGCTTGGACGATCTCTTCATCACCATCGAAGCCATAATTTCGCGATCGAGTTAAAGTCAAGCCTGAACAAGATCGAGGAAATGAAAGGTAAGATTGAAGAGTTAGAAGCAGCATTGCACAGTTGTGAACTTCAGATCGAGCTTCTTGAAACAAGAGAAGGGTGTTGGAAGGAAGAGTTTCATCATTCCCATGACCAAGTTAAGAAGTCTGGATTACCTCATGGGTGAAGCAATAGTTCAGATTTGAGAGGTAGCTGATCATCTACAGACTTTGGCATCATAGGCTGATACGTTGAGCATGAAGTATGAGCTACAGTCCGATCGTAGTCAATAGCTAGCTTCATTGCTTAAGAAAATCAAAATTTTAGGACTTAGGACGAAAGCATATTTGTAGTCCGTTTTATGTAAAGGATTTTGTTTTCTAATAAAGTTTTCTAAAATGAATTTGAATCAGAATCGATGCCTCTTTGCATTCATGCATTCGCATTACATTGCATCATTTGCATTAGACTTTTACAAAAGGGCCCTAATTAGGTAAAAATATTTTAGTTAACTTGGAAAACATGGAACAAAGGTTGGAGAGAATAGAACAAATGCAAATACAGATGCAGGGGCAATTGACCAAGATCCAACAATAGATGCAGGAACAAATGCTGGAATTTCAAAGGAATATGATTGGCCAGTTAACCCAGTTATTAGCCGGAGGACTTGAAAAAAGGAGTGGTCTAATGGTCAACAGTGTGGATGATGAGAAAGACATCGTTTACTCCCCAATGGGTTTTAACCCGAGCGATGATCAAGCCAAGCTGGTTGTTCTGGTAGAAACAAAGGAAAGAGGAGAATGGACCTCAAAGGCCCCGAAGAAGAAGAAAAAGAAAGTGAATAGTGCCGGTGGGTATAAAAAGAGCCATTTAGAGCCGATTATAGTAAACCAGCCAAGGATGGTAACTACCAGCAATCAGGTTTCCCTAAGACAAAACTCTGAAAAGCTCCAATTCATGCCAATCCCTATGATGTATAAGGAGCTATATCAAAGTTTATTTGATGCACATGTAGTGTCTCCATTTTATCTGAAGTCAATACATCCCCCATATCCTAAATGGTATGACTCGAACGCTCAATGCGACTACCATGCAGGAACGGGTCACTCAATCAAAAACTGTACTACGTTTAAAAAGTTGGTTGAAAGGTTCATTAAAATGGGAATTATAAAATTCGACAATTCATCAAAACCTGATCACTTTAACGAGGTAGAAAATGTAGTAATTGAAGGAGGAGACAAGAAGGTTGTGACTCCTTGAAGAAATAAAAAATGAAAAGGGAACCGGAGAACGAAGTTTCCAAGCCCTTGCATACTTGGGAGTGTTTTGAATAATGGGACTGTGGAAGAGATCCTTGTATTTTTAGAGCTGATCTAGAGTAATATTCAAAACATGCTTGTTGTCTTGAGCCTAGAGGCAATAAGAACTCTTTTGTGAAATAGGCTTATGTCCAGAATTTTTATTTTTAATAAATTGCATTTTTTTAATATTCTTTTATTTTCCATTTCATACTGTACAAACAATTGTTTTTTTTTTGTTTGTTCTTTGGACTTTCTTTTAAATATTCTTTCATTCTTTATTCATGATCATACAAATAACCATTCTTTGAATCATTTATTCTTTGGATTTGTTTGCCTTCGTACCTAGGTACCCAGATATCAACGACATGAGCGACTTTGTTACTGACTTCCTTTTTGAATGAGATATGGGTTTAGGGGATCTAAGGAGTTTGAAGATAACAAAGATTGTAACATATCTTCTAATTTGTTAAGAGTAGATTAGTAAGATGAAAAATAGACCTTACTTAACAAAGGGTCAGCAGATATTATGAGCCTGGAAAAGGGGTAAAGATCGAAGCCCAGCTCACCATAGAAATAATGCGAGACATCATTGAGTTATTTTCAAGAATTCAAAGATGTTTTTGCACGATCATATCAGGACATGCCTGGGCTACTAAGACGCGGGCTTAACATAAGGATCGGGTACTGCTAATCTACATAGAAAGGGATGGTATCAGCTATGCCGTATTTAAGGAGACAAGATTCATGTGCCTTCTCCAGTTCTTCGCAAATTTTCCATATGTGGGGCATGGATGTGATGGGGCCAATCTCGTCAGAAGTTTTTAGCCAATATTGATTCATCGTCATGGTCGTCGTTTACTTCACTAAGAGGGTGGAAGTAGCTACTTATGTCAATGTTACAAGGTCGAAGTCATTAAATTCCAAAAAAAAAAGATCAGGCGCCAGCAAAAAATGCCATAAAGGATCACGTTTAATAATACATAACTGTACAAAGTCAAAGTTTATAGTTTGTCCAAAGATCAGACAGCATATCACAGTGCAGCAAAAGTTGTTAAAAGGAAAAATACAAAAAATAAGAAAACAACAAAAACTATGGAAGGTGACTAAGACTTGTAAAGATTGGCATAAGAAGCTACCATTTACCCTCTGTCTTATCGAACGTCGGCCAGAACCTTCGCTGGGGCAAAATCTTACCTATTGGTTTATGGAATGGAAGCATTTTTTCCAATTGAATCTAATTGAAGAAAAGGTTAAAAGCTATCCATCACAATCAGATGATGTGAGTTTATGACAAAGAGGTTCGTTCTAGAGAATTCCACGAGGGAACCTGATGTTGAAAAAGACCTTTCTTCTATAAAATGATTTTGGAGGAAAGCAGATGCCAATCTGGAAGGGACTTTATGTTGTAAAGAAGACCTGTTCTGGAGGAGCATTGATATTGACCGAGACGGATGGCGAAGACTTGCCCAATCCAGTGAATTCAGGTTCAGTCAAGAAATATTTGACCCGAAAGAGGAAAGACCAAGGTGAAAACCCGTAAAGGGCGCCTCGAAATATAAAAAAGAGAGAAAAAGAGAAAGAAAAAAGAAAGAAAGAAAAAGAAGAGGCCAAGGCGAAAACCCGCAAAGGGCGCTTTGAGACCAAAGGGGCTTTGAGTCGAAAACCCGAAAAGGGCGACTCAAATCTTGATCAAAAGTGGGGCATACAGTAGTCTTGCTACGCTTGAATTAACAATGAAGAAGTATGTTACGTCTTGGGGCATCGAAAAAGTACTCCAGATCCCCTAAACACATATTGAGCTTAAAATGGTCCTCAAGAAGTTTGAACAGAGAAGCTCAGTCATGATATCCGGGGCACCTAGCTTCTATCTTACTCATTTTTGAATTTGTTATCTTTGATTGCTTTATTCTTTTCAAGATACACCCAAATCAAATTTCTTTTATTGTCTTGGTGAACTTTGATTAACTTATTTATTTCGAGCCATGCTCATGATTAATTTCTTTCTCGTCCATTTTTGTGACCTTTTTCAAGCATTTTATATTGAAATAAAGATTAATGGACTAATAACACTTTCATAAAAAGATTTTCGCATATTACTCTGAAAAATTCTAAATAATATGAGGAATATGAAAAGTGACTATTGTTCAGAACTCACCAAGCCTAAAGGTTGGAAACATTGAAAAATGATTATCTCTTCGGATTCTTATTGGATAAGACAATTTCGTTGGTGATACCATATCGGCAAATGACAAACAATGTCAATCCAAGTGTAAAAGGGGATCATTGTCGGGAGACCCTGCATTCATGTAAGTTTCAGACTCATACATCCAGGGAATGGTGTAACATGTTAAATTGATGGAAAATGATACAAGTTCTACACCTCTGAGTGGTAATAGATTGGATGGAAGAAACCGAATGTTATTTTCCTGAGGTTGCAGTGGGAGGTACCAACTTCATGTCCCAAGGTTCAAATGGAGGGGACTAAGAATTACCATGGGGCAAATTATTTGAGCAGAATATGATTGATACTTCGTAAGGAACGAAGAGAAAACTTTGACGGATAAATGAGTGATGACACTTAAAATAGGAAGCATTCTCATAACATTTTGCATTCATATATCATTGCATGTCTAATTAGGAGCATTTGATACATTTCGATCAAGGCATCCTAATATACCCATTCTACAGGTTATGTCCTCTAGAGGATAATATAACAAGGTAGAAAACAACAGTCTGACATCCCTGAGTTTGCAGAGAGCAGATTAAAATAGCAGATCTGGCATTCCTGAAGTTGCAGGAAGTAGATCGAAGACATCAGTCTGGCAATCCCTGAAGTTGTAGGGATCAGATTGAAGATAGCAGATTTGGCATTCCTGAAGTTGCAAGAAGCAGATCGAAGACATCACCCGCAATCCACGAAGTTGTAGGGATCAGATTGAAGATAGCGGTTGGCATTCCCGAAGTTGCGGGAAGCGGATCGAAGACATCGGTCGGCAATCCCGAAGTTGCGGGAAGCGATTGAAGATAGCGATTTGGCATTCCTAAAGTTGCGAGAAGCGGATCGAAGACATCACCGACAATCCACGAAGTTGTAAGGAGCGATTGAAGATAGCGGTTTGGCATTCCTGAAGTTGCAGGAAGCAGATCGAAGACATCAGTCTGGCAATCTCTGAGTTTGCAGGGAGCAGATTGAAGATAGTAGATTTGGCATTCATGAAGTTGCAGAAAGCAGATCGAAAAAGCAGATATGGCATTCCTGATGTTGCAGGAAGCAAATCAAAAACATCAGATCTTATCTCCCTGAGTTTGCATTGGAGCAGATCGAAAAATAATAGATCTGTCATTCCTGAAGTTGCAGGAAGCAGATTGAAAACATCAGACTAATTGAAATCAAGATGAATTTCCAGTACCCCTGAAGATGCAGTTGGGATTGGAAGCCGTTTGAAGAAGGCGAGGATCAAGAAGTCAAAGCTCGGCCAAAACCGGGCAAAATTGGCCCTTTTATAGTCTTTGCTCTATTCTCGTTTCACGATAATGAGCAAAGAGGGGCAGCTGTAATGGCCCATTTTTGCCCGGGCTGGAATAAACGAGAATAAAAACAAAATAAAAAATAAATGTCCATTTTTAAATGTCCTTTAACAAAAAACTCAATCCGGTGGCCCAATACCCAAAGCTAAAACTAAACCCGTAACCCATTTACACCAAGACACTGACCCAAACTACCCATTACCCATTACAACTGGGCCCAATTAAACCCACTAGCCCAAAACCTATGGGGCCCAAAAGGCCCAAAACCTAAATCAGAAACTAAGGGTTCTGAAACCCTAAGTCTCCTTCGCGCATAAGCAAGCCCTCGCACCAGCCAACAACAATCGCGCAAGCAAGCCTCGCGCCCATGCCAACAATCGCGCGCGCGATCAATGCCCCGCACCTGGCCCAGCTGCTCGCGCCAAATCAAAGCAGCGCATGTCGCCCCACCACCGAGATCCTCGCCGTGGACCTGTACAAAGAGGGAAAGAACACAGCAAAATGGCAAGAAACAACGAAATTTTTGTATTTCCTTTTTTATTTATTTTCGAGGTTATAAAATCCCAAATAGATCTGTAAAAAAGGGGGGATACAAATACGACAGAGAGAATACACAAATATACATACAGATTCAAAGAATACAAAAGCAAAAAAAACAATCAACAGAGGTGTTATTTTATTTTTATTTTTTTTCGAATACTGTTTTTTATTTTTTTTATTTTTCCTAACCATATATAATATATATATAACACATTTATAAAAAAAGGAAAAAAACTTACTTTTTTTTAATTGGCGATGGCGGCCGACGATGGCCGGCGCGGTGGTCCGGCGCCGATGTCTGGGCCGAAAATCACCTAGGCGAGAGAGTATTGGGGAATTTCTGAAAGTTTTTTTTTTTAAAAAACAAGTTTAAAATGATTTTTTGTTGAAAATTTGGCTTAAATAAAGGGTTAAAACGACGTCGTTTTGGCCTGGGGCTTTAAGCCCCAAAACGGTGCCGTTTCATGGCTTCGACCCGCGAGACCCGACCCACCATCCTAGGATCCGCGTGTTTTTCAGTTAAATGGGCTATTTGCGCATCAAGCCCTTCCGCATTTTTTTAGTTTTTTAATTCAGTTTTCTTGTATTGTAAATTTACCCCAAACTTTTATTTATAGATTCAATTTCGTCCTTTTTCATTTCTTTTGTAATTTTTATTATTTTATTATTAATTTTATTATCATTATTGTTAATCTTGATTTTTATTATCATATTATTATTGCTTTTACTATTATTATTTTATTATCATTATTATTTTATTACTAATACTTTTTATTTTACTATTATCAACATTATTATTATCATTACTTTTAACATTATTATTCCTATTTTTTATTATTATTATTTCATTACTATTTTTTTCTTACTATTACTTTTCCTATTATTATTAGTACTATTATTATTATTATATTTGTGACTATTATTATTTTTAATTTTATTATCATATTTACTATTATTAGTATTATTACTATTTTTATTACCTACATTATTATTGCTATTTTTATCATTTTTGTTATTTTTGTTATTAATATTATTTTTATTTTTACTACTACTATTATTTTTATTATTACTATCAATTTCAATATTGTTGTTATTATTTTATTATTAATACTATTTTTATTTTTACTATCACTTTTATTATTATTTTCATTACTATTAATATTATTATTACTACTACTATTATTATTAATTTAGTATTGTTATTATTTTTTATTGTAATTATTATTTTAATATTACTTCTACCATATCTTTTAATTTTATAATTATTATTATATTCATCAGAATTATTATCTTTTTTATTTGTTGCTATTTTTTTTATATATATGCATATTATTATAATTATATTTATAATTCTCATTATTATTTTTATTATCAAAGATCATCATTGCTATTTTTATTATTGCTATTTTTTTATTCTTGTTCCTATCATTTCATATAGATCGATGATTTTTATATATTTTTATTTTTGCTTTTATTTACTTTTTATTCAAATTCATAAAAAGGGTTTCACAAAGGTAATATTTGGCGCTTGGAAGTACAGGAAGTCATGCCCTAACGTGTTGGGTTTCGATTTTCCATTTGTTCCAAGAACTAAATAACCTTTTAGGCTTTTGACCGTGTTTTCTCAAACTTTAAAATAAGGCAATGTTTTGTATTTAGAAATTCGGAAAATAGTGCCCTAACGTGCAGGGTTTCGATTTTCCGTTTGACTAAATAACTAAATAGCCTTTTAATAAAATTTTGAAAATCATGAGATGATTTTAGTTACGAAAGTTTAAAAATATCGTGTCCTAACGTGCTGGATGTGATGTTTGTATTCTTTCGGAACAAAGAAATCTCAAATTTTAAATCAAATTGTTCAGTTTTTTTTAGAAATCATATTTTAAATTTTTATTAAATTTTCAACATTTGGACATAATTTTATCGATTAGGTACCAATTTTTGGACGTTATGAGGGTGCTAACCCTTCCTCATACGTAACCGACTCCCGAACCCGTTCTTGTTTTTCATGGACCAAAATCAAATGTTTTGAAATAAAACGTTTTGCAAGGTGATCCAATCACACCTAAGTAAAAAGGATTAGTGGCGACTCCATTTTCGTTTTTAAAGTCGATCCCCGTTTTTATAAAAACTTTAAAAATGGTTTCGACAATCAGATTTGTCTTCTAATTTCCTTCTCTTTATTCATTTTGATTCATTTTGAATTTATGAATATGATTGCTAAATGTTTTGATGCTGCAAATTTAATTAAAATGATTTAATTGTGTGTTAGATTAATTGCATTTTGTCCACTTAAATTATTAAAATTATGTTGTTGATGTTATAGACCTTAGTTAATTATTCATTCAGATAAAAGCACACTTATGTTATTCTTGCATTACAATTGTGAGGATGCAATTGAATTAATTATTTAATCGGAATAAAATTATAATTAATTGACCCAATAACTAAACGGTGCATGTTTAATTTTTTTATTATGGAGAATTAGATTAAATGAGTATAATAGTATTGACCAATATTATTGCCTTCCATAACCTAAAGATTGATATGATTAAAATTGTTTCAGTATAGAATTATATTGTTATTTCACTATATTTGATGCCTGCTTATGAAGATTATTAAATTGATTTGACATAGACATATGTTAGAAAGGTTTAATAAGTTTAATAAGTATGACTGCATCGGTTAATAAATAATCAAGTTTCCATGGAATTATCCATAACATTATTAGCATTGTTTTAAAAATTTTAAGTTAAAGAATAAAATTAATCTAACACATTTATGCTATATTAATTAAACTCTTTAAACTCTTGCTTTTACCTTATGTTTACATCTTTCATTTAATTTGTTACTTAGGTAATTCTAGTTTAGGTAGTAGCTTACTCCTTTTGAAATTAATCTTCTCACAAATTTGCTTAAGTCTTATTTCACAATAATTGCATATACAATTTCTATGGAGACGATATTCGATACTTATCATTTTATTACTTGTTAACAATTGTGTACACTTGCACATTTTCACGAACCACGTTCTCAATTATCTCTTTGGACGTTTAAAAAAAAGTCTAAGAACCAACAGGGGCGAAGCCAGGATAATTTTTTAGGGGGGCCGGATGAAATTTTAATTTTTTATAGTTTATATCTTTATAATTTATAAAGGATTAAATCAAATTTTTATAATTTTAGAGGGGGCCAAAGTGCAATTTTAACTTTACTAATTTAAATTTTTTAAAAAATTTTAAGGGCCTAAACAGAAATATTACATTTTAGGGGGGCCGGGGCCCATGCTAGCCCCCCTGGCTTCGCCTCTGAGAACCAATCATAAATTGTCACATGTCATATGTTGACGTCATCATTAGCAAAATATCTAAAAAAATATTTTTAAAATATAAAAAATATAAAATTATAAAAAATACAAAAAAAATATATAAATTTTTAAAAATATGTTAGAATTTAAAACAATTGTAAAAGAAATTATTAAAAAAATTAAAAGTAGTAAAAATTGTCTTACTAATCACATTTAAAATAAAAAATTTTGATATAAAAGTTGTATATAGATAAAAGTACAATTATTTTTTTTATAAAAATTGTACCAAAGTTGTTAAAATGGTCAAATACTCAACAATAGAGGTGGACTTTGGGAGAACGATGGCATATTTGAATATTTGCAAGCATTTGATTTGTAATTTAGATAAAAAATATTAATGATTCAAAAAATATATTGAATTCAAACTTTTTAAGACCACGGATGAACATGTTAGTATTTAAATATCCATTTCACTTCTAAAAAAAATTATTTGTAAATTAAGATACTGGCTTAGAGACAAATAATCTATCTTGATATAGTAAAAAAATATTTCCAATAATTAAAAATATTATTTAAATTATTGTTTAGTTGAAATAATATTAATTTTCATTATTTAAATAATTTGAAAAACTTATCCAAACTTATCTTCAAGCTCTAGTAAATGTAATTTATAAAATTTCAAAAATATTAAAACTTTTAATTTTTTAATTTATTTTAGTAAAATTTTTGTACTTTTTATAATTTTATAATTTTCTATACTTTTTGTATTTTTTTTTCATTTTAAAAGATTTTTAGGTTTTTTTTCAAAAGTTGATGTCATCGTATGACATGTGGCAACACATGATTGACTGAATATCTCAGTCGTTAGTTTTAACGTCCAAAGTACTAAATTGAGAACATCTAATAATGTTAGGAACTAAGGTGGGCCAAAAAAAACTTTTAGGGATCAAAGTGGGAAAAAGGGCATACTTTAGGGACTAGAGTGTGCATTAACCTTTTTTTAGTTGATTTCAAGTTGACAATATTTTTTTTTTTATAATTGGGGTAGAGAATGGAGTTACTTAAGATTAAACCCAAGCTCTCGTGCCTACAACATAATACTCTTACCACTAGGTGAAGAGGTTGTTGGCAAGTTGACAAATTTTGGTTTGTGTTATTCCAGTCAATTCTTTGAACTATTGTTTTGGGTTTTTATTTCATTTTCATCTTTTAATTTTGATGTTCTAACACCCCGATACCTGACCCAATTGTCGAGTCCAAGTTATAAGGTGCCACATTTGTTGTCAGAGCAACTATGGTCAATTTACATTCATTTTCAAAACGTTAAACATTCAAATGTAAGTAAAACAGGTGTAAAAAATGATACATAATCATTTTCGGGTCTTATACGAGCTTAAAAAAGATTTTTTGCTAACCCGAATTCAAAATAGGACTAAATAGTAAACATTTCAAAATCTTGAGTTGACGTCGCAACGTCAGAGGTTCCTTGTCGAGACGCCACATACTGCCTTAACTTGTCTCGACATTTAGAGTTAGTCATCACAATGTGACTCTTTGTCCAGCCCCCATTACGATGTTGAATGACCTATGTCGTGATGTGATCCCTTGTTTAATTCAAAATCCAATTGCATACATCGCTCCACAAGCATATTTCACATACATGGATGCCTTTAAGGCTACAAATTGATCATTTAGCAAAACAAAACCTGATAACAACCATATACCAAAACATCAACACCCTTTTTATGTGTATTTTCCAATTATTTCAACCATTTACGATACTAACTTTCAAAATGACAATTGGAACATTTGAACTAATAAAACCTAGGCACATGCCATTTGACCAAAGTGAGATAAGTTATACAAACTTAGTTGAGTTGAAAATGGAGGCCTGGATATTGACTTCAAGTCCCGAGGCTTCGAGAAATACCTAAATCTTTGAACAGAGAAAACAAAATCATACGCTAAGCGATAAAGCTCGGTGGTACTTTCATGATTCAAGATAACACAAACATTTACAATGATAATGCACAACATCATTAGGCAATCTAGTTGAGCCATAATCTACTAATCTAACCATATCACATTTTAGCTACGAGGGAGTATATGAATATGACAAATAACTAATGCATTTGTCAATATTTGCAAGGCAAATAATCTCTACATATCATTTGATAATTACCATTTTTCATACCTTATTAGTAATCACTATCAAACATAAATCACACACATCTTTATATGCTATTTACATTTCATGTTCTATAGCATTCTGTTAAAACTAAGCCTTATTGGATAATATGTTTTGATATATCAAATTAAAGTATTTTTAAATAAAAGTAAAGTTGAGAATTTCATAAAATCAATTTGAAATGGTTTCAATTGAGTCAAACATTTTTAAATATGTTTTAACTATTTTCAAACTAGTTAGAATTTCTCCAAGATAAAAAGTATCGATACTTTTTGTCTAAGTATCGATATTTTACAAGATATTGATACCCCTTTGATAATCGATACCAAATTGACATTATGCCATTTTCAAACCCTGGTAGGTATTGATCCAGTATAAATCCTTGTGTTCTTTGTTGCATATTTTTCATTGCTTCCACCATAATTTCTCAAAGGCTAATTCAACCTCCCTATCAACGATCACAAGTTGATCCTTCCGATCTAACAGTTGGTATCAGAGCTAGAACTCTAAAGATGGTTTTACCACAAAGAGAGAAGATCCTTAAGATATCCAAGATAGAAGCCACAAGTCAAGAAATTTGCTTCATGGCATTGGAGCAAAATTCCACCATATTAGGCGAAGGGCATTCCACCATGAGGCCTCCTTTATTTAATGACAGCAACTACTCATATTGGAGAACAAGAATGAAGTTATTCATCCACGCAAACGATTATAAAGTTTGGAGGATAATTACTAATGGGTCACCTATTCCAATAAAGAGGGTCGAAGGTGTTTTTTTCCCAAAGGAAGAGAGTGAATGGAATGGTAATGATATCAAGAAGGTGCAATTAAATGCAAAAGCTATGCATACTCTATTTTGTGTTTTTGGTCCAAATGAGTACAATAGAATCTCCTTGTGTGGCAATGCAAAAGAAATATGAGACAAGCTTGAAGTCACCCATGAAGGGACAAGTAAAGTTAAGGAGTCCCAGATA
Source organism: Gossypium sturtianum (assembly GCA_025698515.1). Taxonomy (NCBI): domain Eukaryota; kingdom Viridiplantae; phylum Streptophyta; class Magnoliopsida; order Malvales; family Malvaceae; genus Gossypium; species Gossypium sturtianum. The sequence goes on along the minus strand of CM046948.1, from coordinate 136,371,545 downwards.
AGCCTTCTCACCCTTGATTATGAGTTGTTTAAGGAAAAACTGGAAGAAAGAATCAAGGAGATGTCCGATTGCTTTACCCACATCATCAATGGTATCAAAGCCCTTAGGAAGACCTATGCCAACAAGGAGATTGTTAAGAAGGTGTTGAATAGTCTCCCAACGTCTTGGGAAGCTAAAGTGATAGCAATAGAAGAATCAAAGGATCTCAACTCACTCTTCCTTGATGAGCTCATCGGTTCTTTTCTTACACATGAGATGAGGCTTAACAAAGAGAGTGAAAAAGAAAGAGTTATGAAGAATAATGTTGGTAAAGCTCTAAAATCCACCACTAATGACTATAGTGAATCAAGTGAAGAGGTGGATGAAGAAAAAGAGATGGAGATGTTTGCCAGAAGATTCAAGAGATTCATGAAGCCCAATAAAAGAAGAGAATTTCAAAGGAAGGAAGGACTCAAGCTTGAATCTACCAAGGAGAAAGACCCCATTATTTTCTATAAGTGTAAGAAATTGGGACACATCAAATATGATTGTACTCAACTCAAAAAGAAGGGGTCTAGCAAACAAAAGGCCTATGTTGCTGCTTGGAGTGATGAAGATTCATCCGATAATGAAGTAGCCAACTTATGCCTTATGGCCATCAATGATTCTAAGATAACTTCTAACTCATCTACTTTAAATGATTATTCTTTTGATGAGTTGCAAGATGCGTATGATGAATTGGGTTTGGAGTTTGAAGTCATGATGTCAAACACAAGAAAAATGTTTCAAAATTTAGAAATGAAAATGAATTACTTTCCAAAACCAATCATGAACTTGAAGAGAAAGTAAAAAAAAATGCAAGAAATTATTAATGATTTTGAAAAGAAAAATTTAGACTTGCATAATTTACTTTCAAAAGTACATGAGGATCATCAAAAGCAACTTGAGTTGCTTAAGAGTGAAAAAGCTCACTCTAACAAAGTTTTTGAAAAAAGAGAAAATTCAAAATAAAACTTTGTTAAAAATAGCTTTAATTACTATAAACATAGAGGTCCCACAAGATTTTACAAGGGAAAACTTGTTAAGAGTGTATGGATCCCTAAAAGACTTAATGCTACTCAAGACAAGAAAGCTCTTTCAAAGTTGACACCAAAAGGGACTAGAATTTTGGAAATTAATGCTTATGGACCCAAAAGATATTGGGTACCAAAAACTTAATTCTATGTTTGTAGGTAAGGTGCATTGCTTCAAGGTGAACAAATGCAAATTCTATGTTATTGCACCTCAATATTATTTGGTATGGTAGTTCATTTGTTATTTATCTTTAATATCTATCTTTGGACTAACCAAACACTTTTCCTCTTAAGTTTTACTTGATTTTTTTATATAACAAAAAGGGGAGAAGAGAAAGGTAAATTTTATGGTTGATTGATTGCTTATATGCAAGATTAGTGACCAAATTTTCAAAGTAAAATGAATGTCAAATTTGAGCTTATTTCAAATTTTTATGCTCCAAATCTTTATGCCTTAAATTGAAAATGAATTTTATTAAGGGGGAGCAATCTATTAAAAAACAAATTTACAAAATGTTTTGTTATATCAAAAAAGGGGAGATAATTAAACTAAGCCTTATTGGATAATATGTTTTGATATAACAAATTGAAGTGTTTTTGAATAAAAGTGAAGTTGAGAAATTTCATAAAATCAAGTTGAAATGGTTTCAATTGAGTCAAACATTTTCAAATATATTTTAACTATTTTCAAACTGGTTAGAATTGCTCTAGGACAAAAAGTATTGATACTTTTTGTCTAAGTATCAATATTTTACAAGATACCGATACCCCTTTGATAATCAATACCAAATTGACATTCTGCCATTTTCAAACCCTGGTAGGTATCGATCCATTATCGATACTTTTCTTAAGGTATTGATATATTTCCTAAAGTATCAATATTCCTGCTCCAATGGTTACTGAAATCAATATGAATTACAAGAAATATCGATACCCTTTTAGTAGGTATCGATACTCGTTGATGCGGGTGAAGTTAATGACCTAGTATTTCATCCTCAACGACTACATTCACTTCTACAACAACCACAACGGTTGGAAATCAATTAGAGGGTATAAATACCATCTTCCAAAGGTTTAGCAAGCACAAGAGCAATGTGAAAAGTTTAAAGATCAATCAAAACAACCTAGAGCTTAATTATTTCATACCTTTTCTTGCAAACACTTGTGAGATTTCATTGTATTCATTTAGCTCAAGTGTTCTTCTTTGTATTTGTGCTTCATTGGCAAACATCTTGATCTTGTAAGGATTATTTGTTTTCTTGCTTATTTGTTTTTCTTTAAGAGAGGGTTAATCCTTAAGGTTTGGGTAGAAACTTTAAGGGAGTTGTATCTTAAGATTTTGGGGCACAAATCTTAAGAGACATTGTAAGGTTAAACCTTATCCTCAAAGGTTGCCAAATTAGTGAATTTGGGGAAATCCTTAGTTGTGGTAAGCTAAGGTAGTGGAGTAGGCAATTGGTGCCGAATCACTATAAATCCTTGTGTTCTTTGTTGCATATTTTTTATTGTTTCCACCACAATTTCTCAAAGGCCAATTCAACCTCCCTATCGATGATCTTGAGTTTATCCTTCCGATCTATCACATTCATATTAATTATCTTGTTTTCATACCATCCGAACTCATTTCTATAGTCTATCGACTTATTTATATTTATTTTGGAATCATATTCTATTGTTAATCTACTTCTTTACATATTCAATTCTTTCCAATTTTAATTAGGATGTTACGCCCAATGGAACCCTAGTAAGATGGACTCGGATACACGGGTAAACTACACCACACCAGATAACTCATGGGAGCTTAAATTACAACACACCAAGGCACCGAAGTGCAAAGCCCGAAGGCATCAAATACATATTCATATACTAATACATCCATCCACCATACCATATTATACTCGATGATCCGCAACAAATGCTAGATCTCGAATAACTTGTAATGATCTCCGTACAAACACATATCCCGTACAAGCGCACATACAGCCCTATTGGCATGCCAATCATATCCTAACATTTTACTAAGTTCACATGGGCATCAATTATATATATAATATTTCCATGCATGTAATCATCTCACTTGTATATTCATACCCCATATTCAGTCACATGTGCATTTCATACCCTATATATTGCTCTATCGCATAACAATTATTTTGCAATTTAGTACATATATTGTTTCTTGATCAAATTCACAATCACAACTTTATTTCATCATCAAACACATATTTTCATATTAGAAGATATATTTTAATATAATTTTCATATCACATATCATAATTAAGTATTTCATATCATTTCCCATTTTATTTATTTTAGTCCTCTACTTCGATGTTCCATATCAAATTCAATCAAAACATTTCATATTATCATAATGGACTCACCTCAAGGATTCAAAAATCAATAAACATGTATATAAAATCAAATATTTCTATCTCGAATCATAAAAGTACAAATCGAGGTTTCACGCGTCACTTGATGATGATTTTTACTTTTCCTTTTCCTCTTGGTTGTTCGATGTTGTCGTTAGCTACGAATAATCATAAAACATATCATACAACCAATTTTTAGCCAAATCAGAATCAAATACCAATTTACACAAAATTTTCAATTTATTCAATTTAGTCTCTAAAATCGGGACTAGCATAACTTTCAATTTAAAACTTCAAATTAAAATTTGATTTCACCAAAACTCATTAGGGACCCTCTATTTTGTATTCCTACCTACAATTGATAATAATTTTTCATTTTATTCAATTTGGTCTGTAATGTATGAAACTAACAATTAAGCTTTGCAATTTAGTTCTTTTCATATACTAAGCTTAATTTCTAACAATTTAACACCAAAATCATTCAATGCTCAACCATGACAACTTTCTAAAACTTTAACAGTTTCACAAATTAGTACATGGGTTAGCTAGATCAAGTTCCCATGATTCAATTTCCATAAAAATCAAAGAAAAATGGCTAGGGACTTACTTGACTTAAAGCAAAAAAAGTTTGAAAGCCTAGCTATGGCGTCAAATGTTTTCTTTATTTCCTAAATTCGGTTGAAGGGGATGACATTCTATTTCTTTCCTCCGAAAATTAACTTATATACTAGGATTAAATTATAATTTAGTTTAATTAATCTTGTTTTAACCAATTAAATCTTAATTAATTTAAGTTAATGACTAATTAATAATGTCATCCACTAACATATGATTTAACATGGTATAATTGTTGTTTTGAACCTTTGGCTAATTGAAAATTAAGTCTCCAAGCCATTTACTAATTAAAAATCTATAGCAATTGGATTTTAACAATTTAGTCCCTGGACCCTAATTACTCAATATTTCGACTAAATTGGCTGTCCAAAATCCAATTCATCTATACTTCAACTCTGTAAATATTCTTTTTAAATATTTATGGGCTCGGTTTATGAAAATGGGATCTCAAAATCGTGTTTTCTGACACCCCTAAGAACCGGGTCATTACAGATGTTGTAAAGTAAGTATTGGCCTAATGAAGTTGTATCTTAAAAACTTGTCAATGACCCATCTACTATCCCCAATATTAACCCAAATAGTTAATATCCACAAAAGATTCAAAAAAGTCAATAAAAAATTGGGACTTTCTTGTTCAAATGAGTGGCTTAGGACAACCCTGAAAATTCTCTCCCAAAGCACAAAATTGATGAAGATTGGACAAATAAGATAACCTTATCTGTTGATTTCTACTTGAGAAGTTGCCACTTAGGAACAAAAATGGGGATGACAAAGCCACATCATATATCTCAAATTTCCACCACTCAATTCATAATTTCCCTCTAAAAAATATATTGCAAAACCCAACCTTTATTTCGTAGTTAACATTTCATAAAAGAGAAGATGTTGACTTTTAGACACAAGGTGAACAAAGCAAAACAAAACAATGGCTTCCACTTAATTTGTTTCAATGGTGCTACCATTAATTGGTGCCAACCACAAAAGGGTGCTAGGTTCCGAGGCTCTCTTTAAGCCATTTTCATTAAATCCATCAAGGGGAAAACGTGGTGCATTGTGTAATGAAATTTAAATTTTCTTCATGCATCCAGGACCAAATCAGATAGCTAAAACAATAAAACATTGATAATCTAGTACCTGGTTGTATTTTGATCCGCTTTGACAGAAATAACCATAGCTCGGGCTATAGACATTGAAATCAGGTGATTCAAAAGTTCGTTTTGAAGAAAACTTAAAAATATATTATTTAGGAACACGAATCACCCCCAAAAGATAGTCAGAAGGTATAAGAAAGTCAATTCAAACGTACCTATATGAAATCCAATGATTAATCTCGTACTTCTCATAGGGAATTGCACTGGTTTATAAAAATGACCATATCTTAATCTACAAACCTCAAAATTAGGTGATTCAAAAATATTTTCAAAGAGAACTCAAAGATATATGGTTTAGGCACAAGAATCACCCCAAAATCTAGTCGAAGCATATTAAAAAGTCTAGTCAAAGTTTACCCTATAGAATCCTACGAGATTGGTTTCAGATTCTTCCATAACTTCAATATTTGCTTTCAATCAATCAAATGTTCTCCATTATTATCTAACTCATGGATCACCCGATATGTGGGAATCATTCCAAATAAAAATGCAAGCATTGAATCAAAACTCTCTAAAGAAAAATGATTCCTACACAAACTCTCTCTTTTTGCCGAATAAGTGAATTAATAACTAAGAAATTTTATGTAACACTCTAAACCCGACCTAGACGTTATGGCCGAATCCGGAAATGTTACGTAAAATAGTTATAAATCTGACTTTTGCTTTTTGAAAAACATCATGAACCTTTGCTATTTAAAAGCCCGTTGTAACACCCCTCACCCGTATTCAACGTCAGAATAGGGTTACAGAGCATTACTAGACTTATAAAACAATTACACATACATTTCTCAAACAATTTTCACATTTCATGCAATCATCATTCAACATCAATCATAATGTCCATAATACGGGCTTACGAGGCTCAAACATGCTTTGGAAGTGGTTCGGGACTAAACCGATAAATAGGAATCTTTTACAAAACTTATAATTTTTTTTCAAACTGCAGGGGTCACACGCCCGTGTGCCCCGGCCGTGTCACTCACATGGCCAAGAGACACGCCTGTGTCTCAGGCCGTGTGGACATTCGAAATGGGATCACATGGCCGTGTCCCAGCCCATGTCCTACCCCGTGTAACTCTCTGACTCGGGTCACACGGCCAACACACGCGCCCGTGTGACTCGCTCGTGTGCCCTAAAAATGGCCATACACGCCCGTGTGCCAGGCTGAGTACTAGGTCGTCTCAATCCTGTAGGGTATACTGACTTATGCCACACGGCCAAGTCACACGCTGTAACGACCCGAAATTGGGCCTAGTAGGATTGGGCCCATTGGGCCTTGAGCGTAGAAGCGTTTTAAAATTCATGGGAATTTGAGAACGGCATTATTTCAAGTTGGACTTATTAGGACGGTGATTTTGGAGAGTAACGAGGTTTCTAGGAAGTTCCGGGTTCAAGTTAAGTTATAGGAAGAATTTTGTGTTTAAGCACTTTAAGGAGAGATAGTAAGTGACCTCAATGTTTATGGAATTAAATGAGTAATGTGCTAGCATAATTGAACAACTGGTAAGAAGGTTATGGCGCCACATGAAGTACTTGGAGGGAAGAGGTTCAAATCCCATTGTGTGCAAATTTTGACTATTATTTTTGCACTCTTTCCTTAAGTGTCGGCCAATGTAACATCCTAGATTAGGGGTTATGCGTTCGTGTGTAATTCATGAGATAGTGGGCTCAGTGGGTGTGTTGGATGTGTTCTGAGGAGTTCTAGGAACCCTAAGGTGCATGGAAATGTATGGAAATGTAAGGCAATGTATGGAAATGTAAGGAAATGTAAGGAAATGCTTTGGAAACGTTAAGTTTAAAAGAGGAAAGTGAACATTTTTGGAAACTAGGGGATGTAAGGAAATGATGTGGAAATGATTCAAAAGAGGAAAGTAAACATTTCTGGAAACCTGGAAATGTAAGAAAATGGTCAGCAAACAGAGCCGATCGAAAATTTTAGGAAACTTAGAAATGATGCCGAAATGTCAAATTTTAAAGTTCAAAATAGGAAATAAGGGCTAGAGGGCCTTAAAAGAAAAAGTTGGAGAAGTTTGACACACAAACAGGCTTGGAAAAGTGGCTCAAGATGCCACTTAGGGCCTCTGGAAATGGCGCCACATGCAAGGTGTTGGGCCTAAGTTCGAAATCACATGGGAAGCAAATAAAAGAAATTTTATTTTGCTTCCAAGAAGAAAGGTGGACGGCACATGGCTCTAAATTAGGAGCTTTTATTCTTTTATTTTTAAGAGATAAAGGGTGGATAAATAAGGGATAAATAATGGATTTATTTTATATTATTTTCAAGAGATAAATGTGGATATTATTTCTTTTATTTTGATAGATAAGGAAGAGATAAAAGAGGATTATTATTAGTATTATTTTTATTAAGAGATAAGAGATAATTATTGGATTAAGTTTTATTAAAGTGATAAATCAAGGGATAAAGCTATCAAAATAGAAGAGTGGTGGCCAAGTAAAGGACTCTAGCTAGTAATTTTGGCTATAAAAGGAAGAGTAAGGCTATTCTTCATTCATTCTTTTCTTTTCAAGAAAACCTCTGCACAAATTCTCTAAAGTTTCTCCTCTTCTCTCTGCCGAATTTTCTCTCGCCATTATTCTCTTTTTCTCTTTTCTTTTCTTCTTCTATTATAAACACAATCAAAAGCCAAGATACCAATAGCCCTAGTCGATTTCTCACTAAGCCTCAAGAGCCAAAATTGTTATCCACATCAAAGCCATAGCCGAATCATGCTAAGGGTTCAAGCAAGAGTTCCATCAAATTCTTCAAGTAAGGGTAAGATTAGGTTAGATTCTCATTCTATTTCTTTTAAGGTCATTAAATTAAGATTCTAATACCCTTAATATCTGTTGTCAAGAGATCTTTCTGGATTTACTAAGTGTCGACTACAAGGAAGGAGAAGTTCTTTTCCGAAGGTACACCATAAGTCGCGTGTTCCCTAGTTATTCGGTGAATTTCGGATTTAAGAATCTAAGGTAAGTCATATTTAACATACGGCTAAGGGTTATTTGTTGTGAATAAATGTTAGAAATTGATCTAACATGTAGTTATAGGGATTTCGGCTGAGGGGATACAAGGATTTTGGGATTTGAGAATTTCAAGGTAAGTTTTAAGAATACTAATCCTACTAGGATTTGGATTTATGGCCGAATGGATTTTTATTAAATTAGTAAGTGATTAATCAAATGTAGGAATTTGAGATCTAAGGCGATGATCGATTTCTGGATTTCAAGGAATTCGTTAAGCAAATCAGTGTGTACCCTACCCTAAGTTTTGATAGGTTCATGGCTATGTTTAAATTAAATGTATTATTAAGAATGTGTGTACTCATACTAACCTTCGATATATCATATGGCAATTATTTTAATATATGAATATGCATAAGAATGTGAATGTGGCTAAGTACCACAAATGTGGTAAAAGTACCCGTGCACGCTTCCTACTGATAGGATTATGAATATGATATATTTTGAACATATGAATAGTAACATGAATGAGAATTAAGTATGTTATGCATGATATTAAATATATGGGGCATTCGGGATATATGTGAAAGGGGAAGAAGGTGTTGACTTCGGTCTCACCAACGGAATATGGTGACTACGGTCACAAAATTTGAATATGGTAACTTCGGTTACATTATCTGAATTTGGTAACTTCGGTTACATTATTTGAATATGGTGTCTAATGACACAAATTATATGGGCGATGAGCACATCGATCGCAGCGATCGCCTTCGATGGTGTGTAGCGGATGGAGGGTTGACTTAGTAGTCCCACGGTGTGACCGGCAGTGCGGGTGGTGTGTAGCGGATGGTTAATTAGGTTTGGGTTTGGGAATGCATCATTAATTGTATTCTATGATTTGAATGTGTATCATTTGCATGCCTGATTCTATTATGACTTAGTGTTGTGTACACATTGAGTCTGTTGACTCACCCCGCTTGGGGAATATTTTTCAGTGATGAGCAAAGAATGGACCGGGTCTACAGGAGCTTAAAGGTGGCCATGCATAGCAAGAAATTTATGATTTGGACTTTCAATTTATTTTAAGTATTTTAAGTTTTACTTTGGGATCATTGATATAATAAGGCCATTGTGGTTTACTTTATTTTTCTTTTATTTATTATGTTTATGGATTTTTATCAATTAAAGTTTAAGTAAATTCCTTTTTAAAATTAACTCTAAATGTTTTGTCACCTTAAATAAATGGGTTTTAACATAAGATAAATTTTTTTTCAACTCAAGCCCAACCCAAACAATATTTTTTTAAAAATCATACAAGTTTTTCCTAAGTAACAAAAGAATTTTGAACCGGTTTACTTGAGGAACATACCAAATCTGGTCAAAGCTCGTGGGCCGGGTTTGGGGTGTTTCAGCCAAGCATGTAAATAAGGCAAGGTGGACTTTTTATTTTTGGCAAAATGACTAAGGAAAATAGGAAAGGTTGAAGGTGATGAAAGAAATCAAGAGAAAGGGGAAAGTAAGGGGAACATGTGGCCTTTTTCAATGGAAATGTTATGGAAAGTATGGTTGGCAAATTCTTGACCATTATGGTCATGTATGTGGACGATTTTGTGTGTTAGGGGGGATAGCCGATTTTTCCTTGGTGTTTTGGTAAAGTTTTAGTGCTTGTTTTAGTCAAATTCCTTTAGCATCAAGTGTGCCATTTTCTCCAAACTACCATTCTCTTAGCCGAATTTTGTCTTTGGCAATTGGTAAAAGTTTTGGTATTGTTTTTGGCCAAAATTCCTATATGCAACTTTGGTGTTATTTTTCTTTTCTCTCCAAATTTCCTTCTTGCCGAATCTTCAAGCCATTGGTGAGCTTATTCTCTTCTTTTCTTTCTTCTTGTTGCCGAATGTACCCAAACCATTGAGACCAAAAATTTGTTCACTTATCTTTCTTGAAAACCGAAGCTAGTCAAACATCTTTCTTCTTCTTTCTTTTCTTTTTCACAAAATCCTTCAAGCATCTCTTCTCTTCTAATCCTTTTCACCAGAGCCGAATTTTCTTGTCCATTTTTCCCTCCATAACCGAACCTTTGAATTCTTCATCTCTTTTACGTTATTTCTTTCTCGTTCGTGTTAGCACTCACTTCTTGAATCGAATCGGACTTTCAACAAGGTAAAGGAGCACAAGTGGTTTGTATTATCCAAATCGTTATCGTCGACTCGTCAAGCAAGTGGGGTAAGAACGTTGTTATAAGATTTGTTTTGGTTAAAGGTGGGATAATTGCAAACGACTCTTTCGCTCACCAAATATTGTTAGGACGGGATTTCAGTAGCCAAAGAGTAGGATTGATTTTGGTGCACTGAGGGAGATCACATTCGTGGTAAGTGGAGTTAGCCTAGTAAAGTGTTTTTAGTTACGATTATCAAAGTAGAGACTAAGCTTCTATCAATTATCATTATAGGTGTTGAATCGGTAGAAAGCACAACTCGTAACCAAGGTGTGTAATCCCGTACCCTTCCGAATATATGTTTGAAATGGTGTGTAATCCCGCACTTTTCCGAATACATGTTTGAAATGGTATGTAATCCCGCACTCTTCCGAATACATGTTTGAAATGGTGTGTAATCCCGCACTTTCCGAATATATGTTTGAAATGGTGTGTAATCCCGCACTTTTCCGAATACATGTTTGAAATGGTGTGTAATCCCGCACTACCCTCCGAATACATGTTTGAAATGGTGTGTAATCTCGCACTTTTCCGAATACATGTTTGAAATGGTGTGTAATCTCATACCTCTCTGGATGTTTGTATAAAATGTTCTATGATTCGGTCGAAATATCGAAGAAAATCAGAAACTGGCATCCGAGACCACTCGGGAGTGCGTATGTTCATAGTAGTAACCATATTTTGCAAAGAAATAGTTTGGTCAGCAGCAGTGACGTGATTTTAAAAAATAACGAAAAATAGGACAAAGGGAATTAGAAAGCGAAAAAGATATCAAATTAAAGCTTACTGTGTCTATTTTTATATAAAAGAAACAAAGGAGGAAGAAGAAGTTTATATTCTGGGATATCTTAATTTTAGTGAGACTGGTTCTGATGGACTTCGTGGTTCCCTGTTCTGTCTTGGAAAAATTGGTTAAAATTGTACAAAGTGAATTATGAGTTATAAGTTATATGTATGGATTCCTTAGAGAACCTATTTTCAATAGAAACAAGTGGGAGCAGTATATGAAAACCGTACAGTGAGATATTTGAAATTAAGGTAAGAGAGGTCAGAATCGTTGGACAGTGAAACAAGAGAAACTTTAAGGAATAAACTGTACTAAATGGTTAAGCCAAAATTTTTGGAAAAATAGTAGTAAGAAGATATATGAGTCTAGTTTCAAGAAAAATTTACGGATTTAAATTTTGAGTTTTCTAACTCGAGTTATAGTCAATTTAGTCAGTATGACGTAAATGGACAATTTCGATTTTTATGCCTCACATTAGTAGTTAAGTCTAGGTTGCGGAATTACCAAAATACCCTTGGAGGGTAAATTACCGAAATACCCCTGGGTTGCGAGATTACCGAATTAACCTTAGGGGGTAAAATTACCGAATTACGGAAATTCCCCTAAAGGGCCGAATTACGAAAATGTCCTTATGAACCGATTTACCGAAATGCCCCTATGGGCCGAATTGATAGAATGCCTTAGTGGGCTGAATTACAAAGCTCAATAATGGGCCGATTCATCGTATTAAATTACTAGACTAATGGTTGTTATACATGTGGATATTTTATGTTGTTATGTGTATTGCATCATCACATATTGCATGGGATGGGAAACTTGAATGAAGAGAAGTATAGACCGGTGGCTCTGCCACAATCTGTATAGTGGCTACGCCACGCATAATTATGACTCTGGTGGCTCAGCCACAATTATTATGAAATGGCATCTTGCCTGCGAATTAAATGGCATCTTGCCTACGAATTATTATAAATGGTAGCTTGTCTGCAAATTGGAGAGACTGGCGGGGTGGGTTGACTTGATCCCCACAGGAGAGACTGGTTGGATGGGTTGGGTTGCATACATTTGCTTCATATATATATGTTCTGTTATGAAAGTGGGATTAGGCCCAAAATATTGCTAAATGGGTTTCAGTCCCAGTGGATGACGGTAAGGGGTTTCACACTGAGTTCTTGTAACTCACCCCCCTTTTTTCTTAACCCTTGCAGGTAATGCTCAGTGACGAGGACTTAGGCCCATGGATGACTCGGTGGAGGCCATACTTCAGAAATGGTGTTTTATTTTGAACTTTAAATTTCTATTTCCGTCCACTTTACTATTTTGGGTTTGTTTTATATTGTAATAAGGCCTCTGGAGTATTTTATTATTTGCTTTATGGTTGTTATACTTATTATTTTGCTTAAATTGTTTACAATGAGAATTTTCTAAAAACTTAAATAAAGGTTTTCCAAAATCGATTAACAAATGGATTTCATAATAAACTTTTATAAATATTTTAACAAGGAAGTTTTCACTCGAACTTTCAAACGATATTTTCAAAAGACACGGTTATAAAGTTCACTACCTTGATTGTTGACTCATCAATCAATCTTTCAAAAGTACTTGTATTTTTATCTACGTTTCCGCAACGATTTCAAAATGCTTCTACAACTCTATTTCTAAACATCACATTTTTGTAAATTGTTCATTTCAAATATGCTTCCGCTACTAAAAAGGTTTTTAAAGATTATTACGTTTTCAAGTAGTTAACAATTGCTTAAGTGTTTTTGGTTTTAACAAAGAGGCTGTAATTCTCAAGCAAGTTTTTAATAATTCCAAAGATGGTTTTTACTTCCATGTGACACGCCAGATTCGGGCCTAACTTCTAGGCCGGGTTTGGGGTGTTACACACGCCCTTGTGTGAGGCCGTGTGGAGCATACTGACTTGATTTCAATTTCAACACCAGGGGACACACGGCCGTGTAACATGACCGTGTGTCACACACGGCTGAGACACACGCCTGTGGCTCTGCCCGTGTGGACAAAAATAGGCTATTTACCAAGCCAATTTTCCACCCAAACTTAGGCACACCTACACAACCCATATGGCACAAATCATAGTATCAATAGGCATATAATTCAATTCCAAATCAAGCATGATTTATACCATTTCTAACACCAACCAATACAAAACATAATACCACATTATACCAACTAAATTCATACCATTCCTTATCTTCTCAAATCATCAAAATGACCATTAACAAATATGCATTATTTGATCTATATTCTCAAGCATTTCAACTATTCATTACTTGACTATTAGATAACTATAATGCTAATTGTCCACAAGCATAACATGTCCAACAATTCAAACATCACACTAGTTAAACACACTTATATAATACATGATATAAGCATACCAAAACAATCCAAATTAAGCCATCATTCATGGCTAAATAAACAAACCAAAACATTAACATTTACAATGCCAATTCATATGGCCAAAATCATTAACAAGTCATAACCAAAATGACCAACATCCCTATACATGCGATATACTTAAAATACCAAAGTATATAGGTACCAAGTGATAGGTAGATAGTGTGAAGCGATCTCCGACGATCCCCAAATCCAGGCTAGCTCGAAATCACTATAAAACATATAAAAATAAACAATGTAAGCTTTATAGCTTAGTAAGCTCGTATGAAATAAACTCGATATAATCATAAACACATAATTCAACAATTGATTATCAATACATGAATTCACATCAAGTAACAAACCTTTCAATTACTCATTCACAGAACTGTATATTTTCTTAACCATTTATTCGATCCAAAGCTAATAAGGTTTCTGCACATACCTGTACCATATCGTACAAATCTCATTCTCAACCACATCATTCATTTACCCGTTGAACCATTCGAAATAGAAATCGGATACTCAGGAGTCTCGCTCAATAAGTACCTATACCATGGCCCGAAGCCAAATATCTGAAATACTGATATCATGGCCCGAAGCCAAATCAGTATAACTCGCACCCGAAGTGCTAATATCATGGCCCAAAGCCAACTCAATGTATCCCCTATGACATGTCACTAGTATCCTAAACTATTCCTAAGGTTCAATGGGGATTTCGAATGCCGAATTATCATCGAGTCATTGTCGAACTTGTCCGAAGTCTCGTATTAACAGTTTTTGAAATATCAAAGCATTTAAAATACATTTATAATGAAATTTATCACATACGAACTTACCTTGGTTCAAAAACGATGAAATCGTCGATTAATCAAATACTTTATCTTTTCCCCGATCCAATTCCAAATTTCATTTTTCTTGATCTATATAATATCAAATTCAAATCATTTAATCATCTATTTATTCAATTCAATCCAAAATATACATTTGAGATATTTTACACATTAGCCCCTAAACTTTCACTTTTTTACAATTCAGTCCTTATTACACAAAATCACCAATTCATGCAAATTTCAAAACACCCATGCTTTGACGAATTACCATTACACCCCTAACATCCCATATTTTTCATTTATTTCACATTTTAACCACAAAGTTTCAACATTTCTCAATTTAATCCCTATTTTACATTTTCACTAAAAATCACTTAACAAAACTTTTATATCTATCAACAAGCATTTATAATCTATCAAGAAACTTCAAAATACACATGTATTCATCAATGGCATCATTCAAAATCTTTAATTGTTTTGCAAAATAGTCCCTAGGCTAGCTAGTACTAGATGCAACGATCACAAAAACATAGAAATCATTAAAAACGGACCTACAATTGCACAAATAAGCTTGGCCGAACCCTAGCTATGGTTTCTTCATGTTGGAATCAGTTTTGGTGTTTATGAGAAGAAGATGGACACAAATTATCTATTTTGTTTTATTTATTATATGATTAATAAAGAAATTACAAAATTAACCTTTAATAAAACCATTTAATAACATCCATTTTGTGTCCATCATTGTCCACTCACAATTAAAATGGTCTAATTACCACTTAAGGACCTTAACTTTAAGGTTCTATAGCTATTAGACACCTTTAGCTATTATAACTCCACTTTTACACTTTACGCGATTTAGTCCTTTTTATCAAATTGGCCATTCAAACGATAAAATTTCTAAACGAAAATTTCACACAATCATATTTTCATGCTGTAGACATTAAAAAATAATAATAAAATAAATATTTTGACTTCAGATTTGTGGTCTCGAAACCACTGTTCTGATTTGACTAAAAACAGGCTGTTACACCCGTTTTAATTGAAAACATTTGTCACACTTAATAGTTGAAACCGTTAATTGAATACATTTTCTAAATAAATTGAATAAGTTGCAGCAGAAGTGCTTAAGACGTTATATTTTGAAAAACCGAGTTTGTTTTCTTAAAAACAGTTGATTGCAGAAACATAGCCGTTTTTCGAAAAATCATTTTATCAAATGTCATGCCAAAACCCAAAATAAAAGTCCAAATCCAAAAATATTCCCCAAAGTCCAGAGAGTCCAAAATTTAGAAAACTCTCAAATCGGATTTTTAAATAAGCCAAAAGTATGTAAATAAAGTTTTATGGAAACGTGGACACAACCGAGCTCTCGTCGCACCGATCTGCTTAAGTCTGAGGGTTACCTGAAATTATCAGACAAACAGAGAGTGAGTTTTCTTTTAAAACTCAGTGTGTAACTCATACGTAAATGGAAATTCAGATTTAATCACATGCCAGAAACAGATACAGACATAAATCTCTTACAGGATCAGAATCATAACAGAGTAGTACAGATGCAGATATGTATAATCCTACCCTCATCCTTTACACACCAGCTCTAACCATCCCAACACACCACGTGGGGTATAAAACACCCACCCAGCCCTACACACCGCATAGTGTCCATAGGACACTTTTCAGAATAATTGCAGCAATGCTGCTAGTATAATGGCAGGGTATCACCTCACACAAAACACTTCCTCCACAAAATATGTCCCCCACCTGTAACACCCCTAACCCGTATCCATCGCCGGAATAGGATTACGAAGCATTATCGAACTTATTACACAAATGAACATACATTTCTCATACAATTATCAATATCAAATACAATTCATTCATAATCAATCACATTGTCCCTAATACGAGCCTACGAGGCCCAAATCATGTATTTAGAAGTGGTTCAGGACTAAACCGATAACTCGAATTTTTTGGTAAACTTAGAAAAATTTTAGAAAATACAGGGGACACACGCCCGTCTAGCCCGGCCATGTGTCTCACACGGCCAAAGGCACGCCCGTGTCACAGGCCGTGTGGACATTTGAAATGCGTTCACGTGGCCGTGTCCCAGCCCGCGTCTGACCCCGTGTAACTCCCTTACTTGGGTCACACGGCCAACCACACGCCCGTGTGACCAGCCCGTGTGCCCTTCGAAATGGCCACACACGCCCGTGTGCCAGGCCGTGTGCTAGGCCGTGCCAAACCTGTAGGGTATACTGACTTATGCCACACGACCAAGTCACACGCTCGTGTGTTGGGCCGTGTGGAGCATACTGACTTGATTTCTAATTAAACACCAGGGTACACACGGCCATGTCAGCCGTGTGGAGCATACTGACTTGATTTCTAATTAAACACCAGGGTACACACGGCCATGTCATTTGACCGTGTGTCACACATGACTGAGACACACGCCCGTGTCTCTGCCCGTGTGGACAAAAATAGGCTATTTGCCAAGCCATTTTTCTCACCCAAATTTCAATCACCTACACCAACCAAATTTCCATATGACCACAACTTCAAATGGCATTTAAACTCATCTAAACGAAGCTCAAATCATGCTATATCAATAACATCAATCACAAGACACACAAATATCACAATAAGTCATCCAATTCATACCAATTTCACATTTTCAAATCACCTAATGGTTACTTTCAATTATGCATCAATTTACTTAAAACCACAAGCATATTTATCTCAAATTTTAACCATTTGGTGTCCATAATGCCAACTCATAAACAACCATTCGCAACAAGCATTTACCTAGCAATCACCAATCACATAATAAAGGCCATTTGCACATATATACATACATCACCAAGCATGCCAAAATAAGCCAAATCACATGGCTATACACTTAATAAGCCATTCATCATTTACATGCCAATTCAAATGGCTAAGTCCATTACTCACATATACCAAAATAACCAACTCCTATACATGTCATATACCAAATACATAAGTTTCAAAGTACCAAAGTGATAGCTTGATAGTGTGATGAGATCTCCGACGACTCCCAAATTCGAGCTAGCTTCGATAATCACTATAAAACACGGAAAAGTAAATAGAGTAAGCTATAAAGCTTAGTAAGCTCATATAATTAATAAGTAAAACTCACCATTCATTTACCATTCAAGTAATATGAACAAAATGTACTACAAATTCATTAAATCATAAGTTTAACTTATATTCAATCACATAAGTAGTCATGAACTCACAACTTTCATAAGTCTCAATGCTCAATTAGTTTCCATGCATACCTGTACTGATACGTATCTATTTCTCACCATTTCATATCTTCGATATACCCGTTGAACCATTTGGAATACTATCGAATACTCGGGAATCTCGCACCCTAAGTGACAAATACATAGCCGAATCTCTCATATAATTCTCACTCTCGAGCTATCAACGGGTCTGCTCACACAAGCTGACGGTCATGACATAGCTACACAGTGCTGCTCACACAAGCTGACGAGAATCCACAACACATGTCGGATAACTCAGCCACCGGTAGGACGTACGAACCAGCACCCAAGTCACATAACTCCTAATGACATGTCATTCGTATCCTAATCTATTCCTAAGGTTCAACCGGGATTTCTCATTTGCTGAATCGTCGTCGAACATATCCGCAAGGTCGTGTTCATAAATAATTCAATAATAAAGCATTTATAACACAGTTATATTAATGCTTATTAACATACGAACTTACCTCGAATGCAAAAACGATGAAATGAGTCGATTAGTCCAATACTTTGTGTTTCCCTCGATCTAAATCCGAACTTCGCTTTTCTTGATCTATATGTAATCAAATTTAGCTTATTTAATTATCATTCTATTCAATTTAGCCCAAAATGCATATTATGGCAACTTTACACTTTTCCTCTAATATTTCAGCATTTTTACAATTTAGTCCTTAGCTCATAAAAACAAAAATTCATGCAATTAGGTCCTTACCCATGCTAGCTGAATTTCCCTTATTAACATAGCAGCCCATATTTTTCATTTATTTCACATTTCAACCACAAAATTTTCACATTTCTCAATTTAATCCCTAAATAAAAATTTTACTAAAAATCACTTTACAAATGTTGTTTATCTAACAAAAAGCATACATTTTCTATCATCAAACATCAAAATACATGTATATTCATCAACGGAAAAACCCTAAACCTTTAACAGTTTTGC
Source organism: Gossypium sturtianum (assembly GCA_025698515.1). Taxonomy (NCBI): domain Eukaryota; kingdom Viridiplantae; phylum Streptophyta; class Magnoliopsida; order Malvales; family Malvaceae; genus Gossypium; species Gossypium sturtianum. The sequence continues at coordinate 136,352,929 of CM046948.1, read as the reverse complement.
AAATTAGTCCCTGGGCTAGCTAGTTTAAGCTGCAACGATCTTAAAAACATAGAAATCATTAAAAAACGGGATGAAATCACACTTACATGCAATGGAAGAGCTTGGTCGAATGTTTAATTTTTCAAAAATGGTGATTTTTCTCCTTTAGGTTCGCCTAGAAGAAGATGGACAAGAAAATTATTTTGTTTTACTTATTTTACTATGTTTATTTGATAATTTACCTATTTAACCTTTGTTATAATTCATTAAAATCACTTAATACATGTCCAAGAATATCCACTAACTTTATAAATGGGCTAATTACCACATAAGGACCCCCACTTTAAGGTTCTATAGCTATTAGACACCTTTAGCTAATATAACTCAAGTTTTACACTTTACGTGATTTAGTCTTTTTTATCAAATTGAGCACTCAAACGATAAAATTTCTTAACGAAATTTTCACACAAACATACTATCATACTGTAGACATTAAAATAAAAATAAAAAAATTATTTCGACCTCAAATTTATGGGCTCGAAACCACTGTTCTGATTTGACTAAAAACAGGCTGTTACACCACCCTATGGTCAGATATAACAGAAATAACAGATACCAGAATTACATATCATACATGCTCATATAATATATGTAGAACATGCGTTATACATAACTGATCATACATATTGAACATTATTTACTTCAAGTTTCATGTTATCAGATTAGCAGATTTCATGCTTAATAGCTTATAAAATCACATACTGCCCCCCACAGAAGGCCCAAAGTCGATTGGGACAACATGTACGACCTTAGAGAAAAATTTTGAGGTTTGGACCCACATGCCCGTGTGGCCCACACGGCCCAAAATGGCCTAGACCATGTGTCATACATGGCCTCGCACACGGCCGTGTGGCATCGATAGGCCCCAATTTTGACTTTCGCTGTTCACATTTTTTCGAGTTTCTCGTTACGGACTTAACTCGATTTCGATGCCAAAAATCCCACGAGTCGTCCAAAACCTAAAATCAACCATTAGTTCACCAAATCAGTCACTTTAACCATTACCAAATCTAACTCACAAAATCGTTACAATCAACCTAATATCTCAAATTACCCCTTACCTTCAATCAAAAATAGCAGCCCACCAATGAAACAAAATAAATAGACTCCCGCAAGTCTCGAACCCGTGACCTCACCCTCTTAATCAAGGCTCACAACCATTGAGACACACAACCATTGAGACAGACAACCATTGAGACACACACTTATTTATTAATTAAATCCAACAAAGCAATTACTTGAATTCCTGGGTGTTTCATTTTATTTCTGATCAGTCATCAATCTTTTCTCTTCAACTAGTATGAGATATTTATTAAGAGAGGTGATTAGAGTTGTAATTATTTAGAATTACTAATAAAATAATCATAGGCTGAGTATAATAATAATGGACGGGACACTTAGTTCTAGAAGGACTTCTTGTGCCACAACAAGCTTGCTTGGGAGACAAGTATATTCTCCCATATGGTCATCCTGCTTTGACCCTTGTAGGGTCATTTTAAGGCCCACATATTTATTTTGGGCTCTTAATTAATTTAGTTAATAAGCCAAAATTAATTTTTCAATTAAATAATTTACCCAAGCCCTATTTTAATCTGTTAAAGTCATTACAACTTCATCGTATTAAAATGCATGTGTAACTTTATTTAATTAATTTTATTCCATTCTAAATAATTAGATAACATGATCTCTTAATTTAGCGCTACTTCGGATTCATCAAATCTGAAGTGACTAAAGAAACCCAGATCAATCTAATCATTAAAATGAGAAAACACCTATTACTCCAATAAGTAAATCCAATGAACCAGTTCTCATTGTCTAATCGTTTACGGTTCCATGTATGTTTTCATGTTAAACTCAATTTTTTAAAGAGTTGAGTTGAGCTAGTGAAGGGACCAATTAGACATATATAATTAGGGCTTAAATAATTTGTAATTACGTTCTGACTCTTTGTCTATTAATAAAAAATTATTTAGTAATAGAGTCATTCCACTAAAGTACTGTCACATCCCAAAAATCGGGTTAGTAGAATTGGGTTGGTGAACCGGATATTCGATCCGGATATCGAAATTAGGTTAGAAATGATTAGTATAATTAAAAAAATATTATAAAAATAATCGGTTTTAAAAATTTAAGGTTGGGAAATTAGAATTAAGCATTCGAGAATTAATTACCTTAAAATGAATTTCAAAAAAATAAAATCGGATCTAAAAATAATTAAGAAAATGTGTTTTTTTTTTAAAAAGGGGGACTGATTTGAAAAAGGGATAAAACTGAAAGTTTTTAAAAGGCGATCTCCCCTAAATTTAAAAATTAGTTTTTTTCCCTTGTCTATTTAAACCCCCAATCCCATTTTTCCCTCTCTTCTCATCATCCATTTCAAATTTCTCCCAAATCCAAATCAGAGTTTTTTCTCTCAAATTAACAAAACCTAAATGATTTTCTTACCTTCCAAACACCAAATCATCTTTTAATTTTAAAGAAAATTCATGTTTTCATCATCAATTTCTTCATTTCTCTTCAACAAAATTTCATCAAATTAGATCTACAATTCATCGTTCTTCTTCAATTGAGGTAAAATTTTGATTCCTATTAATAAATCTAAGCTTGTTGTTTTTACAATTTGAAATTTAATCAATTATATTGAGAATTACATAGATCTAAAGCTTTTAGACTGAAATTTGGCTTAAAAATGGCGAAACTCAAAATACTAAGTTAAATGACTATTTTAAATTGATTTTCAGCTTGTTTTGAACTAATTAGAAGGTTTTTTTTTATCTCAATTTGGTAGATTATTAAAGAATTTTGAAGAATTGAGAGTTTTCTCTCTTTTAATGTTCATGCATGATCAATTTTTCGGAAAGGTTAGATATGAGAAATTAGGTGATTTTGATAGCTTAGATATATTATAATATGATGTTTAGGATGTATAAATTCATGATTAGTAATTAGAAACAAGAATTGAGTGGTGAAAGCAAATATTTTGGTAAAACTAACTAGATTTTTGGTTTAAGAAAGAAGATGAGTGATCTACATTTTATTGGTTGTTTAGATGTGTTTAAGACTATAAATGATGTCTATATATTTTTTTTAATATGTATGCAAAGTGTTAGATTCATCGGGAGCCTCTATAAGCAAAACGAAAGGAAGGAAAAGCTAGTTTGAGCTTTCGGCGTTCGAGCAAAAGAGAATAGGTGAGTGATCTGGAATTGCTATTTCTAGGCACAATTCACTGAGTTAATTGGAAGCTTAGGTTATCCTAAATACCTATCCTAAGTTCTGAGTGTAAGCTTTCTTACTTGATCTATTATTATGTTGACAATAATGCCTAGGTGATGTGATATGTGATGCATGATGAGTTGTCGTTGCAAATGCTATGTGCTTATGAGAAGATAGGATATGAGGCTTGTTGGTTTTATGCACACATATGATAACTATATGAATATGGCTCATTGAGCATTTTGTTTCCACTTGAAAGTGTATTATAAGTGAATATGGAAGTGTTATAAGCATATGATATATGATAAATGGAATTGTGCATAAAACAGGAAGTAAATATGTTTTAAGTGGATATGTTGGCATTGTGATCTCTTGGAACCATTGGATATCATTGACATGCCATAAGATTTACGAGTTCTCACCCATATGTTTATGTTTGGGAATTGAGGCCTTGGGATATGTTGGAGAGATAAGGGAATGTTGAGCTTAACTCCATTAAACGAGATATGTTGGTTGTGTTAAAGAGTGTTAGCTATATGCTACACTTCATGGGATATATTAGACTCTTTGAGTAATTGGCTGTATTTGGAGATCCGTTTATCCAATGCATGATGTTTTTATACATGTTTCATAGTCACAAGATGTCAATATATCAATATGAAATTCTATGAGATATGCTTAATGCCATGCCATGAATGAATGATATAATATGCTTTCTATTAGGTCAGACTATCTCAGTCAAGTTTACGGCACCACATTTGGTGGTATCAGAGCTAGGTTTATCAAGTCTTTGGCCACAGGGTTTTGCAACATTCGAGCTTAAAATTTTTGGAAATTTGAGTTGTTGATTTAGTTTTAAAATAAAATTGAGAATTTTCAAACCTTGGAAAAAAATTCCCTTGTATGAAATTGCTTGTTTTAGGGTAGGAAATGGGAACACATTGCCTTTATTAAAATATTTTTCTTTGAAAGAATATGCCTTGGATCACTTGCCACTTCTCACTATTTCATATTATTTCTTTTTATGTTTTTAGAATATATGCTATGCCTCCTAAATGAGGAAGTATTAGTTCGAATGCTTCAGAGGGTGGTGGTATGTTTACTGTACCACCTAGAGGCAAGCTATACAAGATGTTGGTGTTGAGCCCATGATGCAAGCGATGATTGGGGCTTTTCAGTGGATTACCAGTGGTAACCTTGCTCCTGTTAATCGTGGGCTACTACTCGAGCATCTTCAAGTTTTGGGTGCAAAAGAGTTTAGGGGTGTGAAAGGAGCTGACCCTACTGTAGTTGAGTATTGGATCGAAAGTGTAGAGAGGATCCTTGAGCAGATGGCTTACTCGGATGAAGAGAAGTTGGCTTACACCGTATGCCTATTTAACAGTGAGACTCGTCGTTGGTGGAACACTGTGAGGAAATGAACTACTCCTGATCGTTTGACTTGAGGATATTTCTTAGAGATGTTATGGAGAAAGTATATGGGAGAGCAGTACATGGAGGCTTGTAAGCGTGATTTTCTTGATTTAACTAAGGGCAACATGACTGTGGTTGACTATGAGTCAAAGTTTATACTACTTATCCAATATGCTCTTGAGATGGTTTCTACATAGAAAGATAGATGTAAGAGGTTTCAGTATGGGTTGAACTTGGTTACTTTTGTGTATCTGGTAGTGCACGGTTCAGTGAGATGTTTAAGAAGGCCAAGGCTATTGAGCAGACTTTAGTCGAGCCACCGAGGCTAGTAGTGATTGAGTCTAGAAAGAGGGCTTCTAATCAGTCATGTGCTTTAGGGTGATTGAATAAAAGGGGTCGTGAATTGCAGAGGTCTGGTAGAAGTGCGCGACGTGGGTTCTGACTGAACCAGTCTAGGCAGTAGAATAGTGCAGTAGTTAGTGTTGGTGGTTTTTCAGGAGCTTCAGGATAGCCGCTTTCTGAGCATTGTAATCATAGAAATTTTGGTGAGTGTAAGAGGTTGATTGAGGGTTGTTTTGGTTGTGGTTCGAATGAGCATCTGTTGAGAGACTACCCCAGAATTTGAGTTCTACACCTACACCTACTAAAGGCCAAGATCGAGGTCATGGTGGAAATGGTAGACAATATGGATAGAGGAAAATTGCACACACAATAGTTGCTCAGACCGCGTCCGGAGGAATAGGTCAAGTCTCTATTGTCAGGGAGCCACGAGACTGTGACTCAATTGACGTGATTGCAAGTACTTTTACTTTGTAGTCAATTCCTCTATTTTTTTGGTTGATCCTGGTTCTACACATTCGTATATCTTGAGTAATTTCATTGGAGAGTTGGGTACTTCGATAGAGATTATTAGGTTGGGTATGATTATCACAAGTTTTTTGGGTGAAAGAGTCGCGGTGAAAAGAGTGTCTTTCCCATGAATTTGATGGAGTTACCGTTTCATGGATTCGATGTTATTTTTGGGATGGACTGGTTGACCGAGAATAAGGCGAAAGTGAATTCCGAGACGAAGCGGATTACCTTGCAGGGTGAAAATGGTCTAGCTCCATAAAATTTAGAAATATATCAAAAATAGGGAATTGACCCAATGGTTAGTCATTAAATGTGAAAGCCTGAAGGTTAGTTGGAGGTCCCAAGTTCAAGTCTCAACTTTTAGAAAATAAATTATTTTTTTGCAAATTCCCTTTTTTTTTTATGTGTTGGCATCCAAGCTTAGTAAACCTAGGTATAGATACAATTTTTTTATCAAAATAATCATCCTTTTAACCCATTTTATTCTACCTTAGCCGTCCCTAAACCCCTCTCCCTCTCTTCATCTTAAATTTTTTTTTCTTTTCCCTTTTTCCTCCATTGTGGTCGTTGCCTACACCTCCCCTTTCACCATCTTCTTCTTCTTCTTTTTGCATCAAGATTGTGCACCATCTCCTTTGCTATATTGCTGAAATTTTCCCTCAATTAAATTATTCCTAAATCTGAAATTTTTAACTCCAAGATTGATCTCAAACATCGCCTAGAAAGTGCCATTGTCGTTTCTCTTGACTAGCTTGTGTAAGGTCTTTTCTCTCTTCAATTTCTTAATTAATTTTGTGTATTAAAAACATAAATTTCAAGATCTGGAATTTAGGGGATTTTAAATTTTTTTAAATGTATTTTTCCAGATTTTAATGAGGTTCCAAATCATTTTTAAATTCTGCTCCAATTTCAGCCACCATGGGCGGTTGTGCGTGGGCATGTGTGTAGAATAGGGGGCTGTTTTGTTTCTTGAATCTTTCCAAATTAATTCAAGCATTAATTTGAGTTCTTGAACCCTCTTAATCATATATTAAACCCATGTCAATTAGCAAAAAAAACGTTCTTGATCATTTGGGCATTCGAAACTCACAAATCGTGAAGCATAAGTGCGGTTAAGTGTAAAATTAATTGTTGTTTCGACATATTGTAGGGTAAATGTTATGGATTGATTAAATGAAAGAATTGAATAATTACTAGGTACTAATTTTCCAGTATATTATAGAATTAGGTGCTGGCCCAAACGCCTCGAATCAACCGTAAAGCCAAAGAACGATCGTACGTACTGTTCGCATCGATACAAGGTAAGGAATCGAACTAGTTGAATTCGTAAAATAGATATTAATTTGAAAATCTGTTTGAACCCATAAGTGGGTAATTTGGATTTGGTTAAGTGGTAAATTGATTTAATTTATACTGAATTTGGGTTTAGGATCGTATAAAGGTTTACTAAGGAAAATTGGAAGATTCACTAGGGTGCTGCGAGAAAGTGAAAAATAATGTGTGGGTCCTAAACTTGTAAAAATTGTTTGATAATGATAAATGTTATGTTATATTTGGTAATTAGATTGCTGATTAGTTTGGCATAGCAGCCAATATAATAGTTTTGCCAGTGGCCGAACCAGGTACATTTCGAGCCTTAAAAGATTGATGTGTTGAAAGAATTGCTAGTTTGACTGTATGAATGTGTAATTGAGATTGTTATGCATAGTTATATTATGTGATATGAGAACTTTTGATGGAATGGTATGAAATTTTGAGATATTAGTTTTATGCATGATTTAAATGCATGAAATATTTACTAGGACATATATACGTGATGTTGATATTGGTGCACAATGAAATTCGTAAAGTATGTGAATTGAACGATATTGATAGATACCATCTTAATGGTAATTTGAAAATTGGAACACTATTTCCTTTCCCTGAAAGTATGTGATTATTGAGGACATGTTGAGCATGTCGAATAAATGTGAAAAGTATTGAAATGTGATTTTGTATGAATTTGTATGACATATTGCATGTGCATTGTGATGGGATTTTATGGTTGATGGAGGAGTTCCGTGGAGTACCGGCGGCATAATAAGTCTGCATATATTTTTAGTCAGTGCACTACATTTGGAGTACTGAGGGGATTGGCGATTATATCGCATTATTTATTTGGCAATTTCACTGCATTATTGATTATTAGTGGTTTTACCACATCGAGCATTGCTCACATACGTTGGAGTTTGGTAGATGGGTTCTGGGAAACTCGTGGTGTGTAGTGGATGGTATGGGTAGGATCTCACATGTGCATTTTTCACGATCATGTGCATTTGAAAATTATTATTGTTAATGTTTGATTGTGCTATTGGTACCTCTGTGAAATTTCCTGTATGAATGCTTAATACTCGTTTAGACTCACACTAAACTTGTTAAGCGCACCACATTATCTCAACTTCTCAAGTAATGATCGAACTTAGGATCGGAATAGGCATGCAGATGTATAGCGGACTTCGAACTTTACTTCGTCATATTATTTTAACTTATTTATATTTTTAGGTTATTTTATTATTATTTGGTTTTGGATTGTAAAGTTTCTTTAAATTGTGGTTTGGGACTGTTCGGGATTTTGGGGTCTTTCATGCATGCATGACACACATATTTGGTATAGATACATGGTTTTTATAAATATGTTGAAATGGACTATGCATGATATATGACTAAATTAATAATTTGACTAGTAATGGTACATTTTTGCTGCTAAGAAGATAACAAAATGATTTTTCAAAGGCAACGCCGTCAGTAAGGTTTTACAAAAACTCACCTAATTCGCTAATTTGACTTAAGCATGGTTGGACTAAGTAAATGGACGTTTTCCAAAGATAACAATAGAAACCAATTTTTTTATAAAAAGAAGTACTTGGAGGTTTTTAACTATCATTAGGGTAAGTTTGACACTAAGGTGTTCAATGTGGCCTTCCCGATTCGACCATAATGTCTAGGTCAGGTTTGGAAGGTTACAGGTCGAGAGATCGTGATTGTTGGGCAGAGACCCGAATTTCTTTCCAACGTTGTTTAAGAAACTAAGGCTTAGAAGGTGATGGGCAAAGGTTGTGAGGCGTACCTCGCCCATGTGCTGAATTGAGGAAGTAAGGAGCTGAGAGTTCAAGATATCCACATAGTAAGGAATTTTCCTGATGCGTTTCCATAAGAGTTGCCTAGTTCATCGCCAGACCAAGAAATGGAGTTCAGTATTGAAGATACAGTTGCATGAATTGCTTGGTCGAGGTTTCATCCGACCAAGTGTGTCACGTTGGGGTGCGTCGATTTTGTTTGTAAAGAAGAATGATGGTACTTTGAGGCTATGCATCAATTACCAATAGTTGAATAAGTTGACCATAAAAAAGTATCTATTTCCCTAGATTGATGACTTGTTCGATCAGTTTAGAGGATCGATTGTTTTCTCAAAGATTGATTTGAGGCCTGGATACTATCAACTTAAGGTGAAAGAGTCGGATATTCTAAAGGCGGCTTTTAGAACTCGTTATGGTCACTATGAGTTCTAGGTCATGCTGTTTGGTTTTTCTAACGCCCCAACTGCATTTATGGATATGATAAACCATGTCATTCACTCATATCTGGATAAGTTTGTAATTTCCTTTATAGATGATATTCTTGTGTATTCCTATACCGAAGATTATCATGATACACATCTAAGGATTGTTCTTCAGATTTTACGAGAGAAGCAATTGTAGGTGAAGTTGAGCAAGTGCGAGTTCTGGTTGAAAGAGGTGATGTTTTTGGGACACGTTGTGTCGGTAAAAGGAATCTGAGTTTATCCGAAGAAGATTGAGGCGATTGCAGAGTGGAAACCGCCAAAGAGTGTTATCGAGGTTTAAAGTTTCTTGGGTTTGGTTGGTTATTATCGTAGGTTTGTTAAGGGGTTTTCCATTATAGTTACACCCTTAACGAAGCTACTGCAAAATAATGTCGTGTTTGAGAAAACTAATGAAAGACAGAGGAGCTTCGAGAAGCTCAAGACAGTTTTGACTGAAGCACTAGTATTGATTCAGCCAGAGTCTGGGAAAGAGTAAGTGGTCTACAGTGATTCTTCATATATGAGACTTTGGTGTGTTTTGATGTAGGATGGTAAGTTTGTGGCATATGCCTCCAGACAGTTGAAGCCACATGAGCATAATTACTCGACCTGTAACATCCTGAAAAGGGCCTATGCATTTTTGGTTTAATTGTACGAAATGGCATATCTTATGTGTTATGAATATATTTTGAACACTTTTGGAAACCTGGAAATGTATGGCAATGTTAAGTTTAAAAGAGGAAAGTGAACATTTTTAGAACCTTGGAAATGTAAGGAAATGTCTTGTAAGGAAATGTCATGGAAATGTAAGGAAATGTCTTGGAAATGTAAGGAAATGTCTTGTAAGGAAATGTCATGGAAATGTAAGGAAATGTCAAGTTTACAGAGCCGATCGAAAATTTTTGGAAACTTAGAAATGACCTAGAAATGGCGAGTTTTAAGGTTTAAAAGGGGAAATTAAGGCAAGGAGGCCTTAAAATAAAAAGTTTGTGAAATTTGACACACAAACGGGCTTGGAAAAGTGGTCTGAAGATGCCACTTAGGGCCTATTGAAATGGCGCCATATGCAAGAGGAATGGGCCTGAGTTCGAGTCACTTGGGAAGCAAATAAAGGAGGTTTTATTTTTGCTTCCAGAAGACTGAGGTGGACGGCACATGGCTATAAAGTAGGAGCTTTTATTCTTTTATAAATAGTGGATAAATAAGGGATTTATTTATCATTATTTTCAAGAGATAATTGTTGGATTAAATTCTTTTAATTTGAATAAAGAGATAAAGAGTAAACTAAGGGAGAAGTGATGGCCAAGTAAGGGACTTTGAGTTTAATAATTTCGGCTAAGTAAGGATAGTTGCTGAATTATCTTAAGTGATAATTAAAGGATAAAGTTATCAGATAGAGGAGTGGTGGCCAAGTAAGGGACTCCTTAGATGATAATTTCGGCTATAAAAGGAAGGAATGAGGGCTACTCATCAATTTATGCCTCCTCCTTTCTCTGCCGAAATCTTAGTGCTCTCTTTTCTTCTTTTCTTTCTTTTATTTTTGCCAAGCCGAAATACCTTGTGTTCTAGCCGAATCCTCCATCTTTATTCTTCCTTCTCTTTTCTTTCTAATCCCTCCAAAAGCCAAAAGTTGTGAGATCATCATCTAGCCATAGCCGAATCTCTGAAGGTTGAAGTGAAGGTGCAATCGATTTCTTCAAGTAAGGGTAAGATCTCATTCGATTTCATCCTTTTTCTTAAGATTTGCCGAAATCTAGGACTAACCCCATTAATATCTTGTTGCCGAAACTTTGAAGAGATCTTTCGGGATTTACTAAGTGTCGACTACAAGGAAGGAGAAGTTTTTTCCGAAGGTACACCATAGGCCACGTGTTCCTAGTTATTCGGTGAGTTTCGGATTTAAAATCCACAAGGTAAGTGTCTATAGTATTCGGCCAAGGCCATGTTTGGTAAATATATGTGTTCATTAATTATTGAAAAGCCAAAACTAACCAAGTTAATTGATTCAATGCTTGGCCGAATGCAAGAAGAGTATAGCGAGAGATTTCAAGACTTGATTCTTAAGTCAAACGGCAACAAGGTAGGTTTTCGAAGATACAAATCCTACTAGGATTTGGTTTTAAAGCCAAAAAGGTTTATTAATGTGTTTAAATGATTGGCCGAATATAGGAGTTAAGGATCTAAATCAGTAGATCGGTTCTTTCGGGATTTCAAGGACTTTGTTAAGCGAATCAGTGTGTACCCCACACTAATTCTTAATATGTTTTATGGCTGTGTTTAATTAAAATATGTGATATTAAGAATATGAAAGTGGCTAAGGTACCATGATATGGTACAAAGTACTCAGGTACGTTTCCTACTCCTATTAGGATTACGAAATATGTTATATTTAACATGTGAAATATGATAAGAATGTAAATTTAAGTATGATATGCATACTATGAATAATATGGGGCATTCGGGTTATATGAAAAAGGGGAAGTGAATGTGATGACTACGGTCTCACTATCTGAATGTGGTGACTTCGGTCACATTATCTGAATGTGGTAACTTCGGTTACATTATCTGAATGTGGTGTCTCATGACACAATTATCTGGTGGCTATGCCACAAATTTTATATGGGCGATGAGCACGCCGATCGCAGCGATCGCCTTCGATGGAGTGTAGCGGATGGAGGGTTGACTTAGTAGTCCCACGGTGTGACCGGCGAGTGCGGGGTGTGTAGCGGATGGACAACTAGGTTTGGGTTTGGGAATGCATCATAACCTGTATTCTATGTTTTGAATGTGTAATATGTGATATGCCTGATTCTATTATGATTTAGTGTCGTGTACACATTGAGTCTGTTTGACTCACCCCGTTGGGGAACATTTTTCAGGTGATGAACAGTGATGGACCGGGACGGCAGAACTTGTGGTGGCCATGCTCAACATGAAGTTTATATTTTGAGGACTCTTGAATTTATTTTAGTACTTTGAATTATTTTGGGAATTATTTGATGTAATAAGGCCATAAGGCCATAGTTGAATTACTTTACACTTATTTTTATTTATTATGATTATGAATTTTATCTATTAAAATTTAATTAAAATTTCTTTTAAACTAAACCCTAAATATTTTGTCACTTAAGATAAAAGGGATTTCAATATAAAACGAACTCGTTTTCAAATCAAGCCCAACCCAAAACAATATTTTTCTTAAAATCACACAAGTTTTCCTAAGAACAAAAGATATTTTGAACCGGTTTACTTGAGGAACATACCAAATCTGGTCAAAGCTCGTGGGCGGGTTTGGGGTGTTTCATTTGATATCGAGCCCGCTTTAAACTCTCGGCTGTGGGCTAAGGCCCAAAACGTTTTCAAATCGAGCCCAAATGAGTTTTATGAAAGTATTTTTGAAAATGAGCGGGTTTTTCTCGGCATGGCCCCTAAGTCTCCGACCATGCATCCACTGTAAGTACCCCTAACCATTTGTGTGATTATGTGGTTTATGTTATGAATTATGGAAGGGTAGAAGAGGAATGGAACGTAGAATAGCATGATAGGAACTTGAACCCTAGGACTAGTCTACTCAAACACAAACACATAAGACTTAAGGAACGTTAAACAAACCCATGGCTAAGTCACTGAGTTAGGGTGTGGCAACTGTTGTGCGCATGTCTAGGAGTGGATTCAGTAAGAGCTTGGTATTTAAGCAGTCCTAGTGACTAACCTCCTCTTTACTCGAATCCTACAGTGCGTAGTAACTGCTCACCCTAACCAAGAGGACTTATTCACTGCTAAAAACCAATCATTAAAACCCGAAAGGGACTAGCCATGTAGTTTTATAAAATTCTTAGTTTTAAAATCCCTAAATTACCCTTTTAATTGTAGTAAAAGATTATTGTGAAAATTTTTCCAAAATATCTCCGATTTACAAAATTATAAAAATGCCCCTGTATTGTAAATTACTAAAATACCCTTAGTTCTTAAGATTTTCAAAAATACCCTCGACTTTTGTTAAAATATTTCTACTTTACAAAGATATCAAAAACTTCTGCTTTACAAATAACAAGATACCCTCGATTTGGAAAATTTACTGAATCGCTTCGACTTTCAAAATTACCGAAATAACCTCGATTTCTGAAATTTTTGCAACACCTCTGATTTGGAAAACAAAATAACCCAGAGATTTTGTAAATTCTGAAATACCTTTAATTTGGAAAATATTTTCGAATTGACCCCGATTTATTACCAAAATACCCCTGTAGGGAAAATGACGAAATTATCCCTGGGTAGGGAAATGGATGGAATGGCCATAAAAGTGTAGTGAATGATGTTGTGAATGAATGTGACTTCATGGAAAAATGAATGTGTCTCTGCTTATGAATGTGAATGTGACTCCCTGAGTTAGAGTAGTGAACTTGAACTAGAAACTTTGGTTGATCGAAAGAACTACTTCTGAACATCTCTTTTCATAAAACTGTTCGCGAATAATCAATGGAACAAAATTTACGATGCATAAAACTTTTTAATCGATTAAATCGCGACGTTAGAAATGAGTTCTAGGGGCGTGAATTTAAAGATCGTGCCTAGAAAATATGATGGTTCTATTAAGATCAGAGAGTGCGCGCAGACATAGCGTAGTCGCGGTGAGTTAAGATGTACGATTATTCGTTAATAAGTAATTTCGAGGACAAAATTATTTTTAAGGAGGGTAGAACTGTAACATCCTGAAAAGGGCCTATGCGTTTTTGGTTTAATTGTACGAAATGACATATCTTATGTGTTATGAATATATTTTGAACACTTTTGGAAACCTGGAAATGTATGGAAATGTTAAGTTTAAAAGAGGAAAGTGAACATTTTTAGAACCTTGGAAATGTAAGGAAATGTCTTGTAAGGAAATGTCATGGAAATGTAAGGAAATGTCTTGGAAATGTAAGGAAATGTCTTGTAAGGAAATGTCATGGAAATGTAAGGAAATGTCAAGTTTACAGAGCCGATCGAAAATTTTTGGAAACTTAGAAATGACCTAGAAATGGCGAGTTTTAAGGTTTAAAAGGGGAAATTAAGGCAAGGTGGCCTTAAAAGAAAAAGTTTGTGAAATTTGACACACAAACAGGCTTGGAAAAGTGGTCCAAGATGCCACTTAGGGCCTATGGAAATGGCGCCATATGCAAGAGGAATGGGCCTGAGTTCGAGTCACTTGGGAAGCAAATAAAGGAGGTTTTATTTTTGCTTCCAGAAGACTGAGGTGGACGGCACATGGCTATAAAGTAGGAGCTTTTATTCTTTTATAAATAGTGGATAAATAAGGGATTTATTTATCATTATTTTCAAGAGATAATTGTTGGATTAAATTCTTTTAATTTGAATAAAGAGATAAATAGGAAAATAAGGGAGAAGTGATGGCCAAGTAAGGGACTTTGAGTTTAATAATTTCGGCTAAGTAAGGATAGTTGCTGAATTATCTTAAGTGATAATTAAAGGATAAAGTTATCAGATAGAGGAGTGGTGGCCAAGTAAGGGACTCCTTAGATGATAATTTCGGTTATAAAAGGAAGGAAGGAGGGCTACTCATCAATTTGTGCTTCCTCCTTTCTCTGCCGAATTCTTAGTGCTCTCTTCTCTTCTTTTCTTTCTTTTATTTTTGCCAAGCCGAAATACCTTGTGTTCTAGCCGAATCCTCCATCTTTATTCTTCCTTCTCTTTTCTTTCTAATCCCTCCAAAAGCCGAAAGTTGTGAGATCATCATCTAGCCATAGCCGAATCTCTGAAGGTTGAAGTGAAGGTGCAATCGATTTCTTCAAGTAAGGGTAAGATCTCATTCGGTTTCATCCTTTTTCTTAAGATTTGCCGAAATCTAGGACTAACCCCATTAATATCTTGTTGCCGAAACTTTGAAGAGATCTTTCGGGATTTACTAAGTGTCGACTACAAGGAAGGAGAAGTTTTTTTCCCGAAGGTACACCATAGGCCACGTGTTCCCTAGTTATTCGGTGAGTTTCGGGATTTAAAATCCACAAGGTAAGTGTCTATAGTATTCGGCCAAGGCCATGTTTGGTAAATATATGTGTTCATTATTTATTCAAAAGTCGAAAACTAACCAAGTTAATTGATTCAATGCTTGGCCGAATGCAAGAAGAGTATAGCAGAGATTTCAAGACTTGATTCTTAAGTCAAACGGCAACAAGGTAGGTTTTCAGTATACAAATCCTACTAGGATTTGGTTTTAAAGCCAAAAAGGTTTATTAATGTGTTTAAATGATTGGCCGAATATAGGAGTTAAGGATCTAAATCAGTAGATCGGTTCTTCGGGATTTCAAGGACTTTGTTAAGCGAATCAGGTGTGTACCCCACACTAATTCTTAATATGTTTTATGGCTGTGTTTAATTAAAATATGTGATATTAAGAATATGAAAGTGGCTAAGGTACCATGATATGGTACAAAGTACTCAGGTACGTTTCCTACTCCTATTAGGATTACGAAATATGTTATATTTAACATGTGAAATATGATAAGAATGTGAATTTAAGTATGATATGCATACTATGAATAATATGGGGCATTCAAGTTATATGAAAAGGAAGTGAATGTGACGACTACGGTCTCACTATCTGAATGTGGTGACTTCGGTCACATTATCTGAATGTGGTAACTTCGGTTACATTATCTGAATGTGGTGTCTCATGACACAATTATCTGGTGGCTATGCCACAAATTTTATATGGGCGATGAGCACGTCGACTGCAGCGACTGCCTTCGATGGAGTGTAGCGGATGGAGGGTTGACTTAGTAGTCCCCACGGTGTGACTGGCAGGTACGGGGGTGTGTAGCGGATGGACAACTAGGTTTGGGTTTGGGAATGCATCATAACCTGTATTCTATGTTTTGAATGTGTAATATGCGATATGCCTGATTCTATTATGATTTAGTGTCGTGTACACATTGAGTCTGTTTGACTCACCCGTTGGGAACATTTTTCGTGTGATGAACAAAGTGATGGACCAGACTACAGAACTTATGGTGGCCATGCTCAACATGAAGTTTATATTTTTGAGGACTCTTGAATTTATTTTAGTACTTTGAATTATTTTGGGAATTATTTGATGTAATAAGGCCATAAGGCCATAGTTGAATTACTTTACACTTATTTTTATTTATTATGATTATGAATTTTATCTATTAAAATTTAATTAAAATTTCTTTTAAACTAAACCCTAAATATTTGTCACTTAAGATAAAAGGGATTTCAATATAAAACGAACCTGTTTTCAACACATGCCCAACCCAAAACAATATTTTTCTTAAAATCACACAAGTTTTCCTAAGAACAAAAGATATTTTGAACCGGTTTACTTGAGGAACATACCAAATCTGGTCAAAGCTCGTGGGCCAGGTTTGGGGTGTTTCACGACCCGTGATTTGGAGTTAGCTGGTGTGGCATTTGTGCTCAAGATTTGGCATCATTATTTGTATGGTGAGAGATATATTATCTACACTGGTAACAAGTGTCTTTAGTATCTCCTTACCCAGAAGGAGTTTAACTTGAGATAGAGGCGTTGGATTGAGTTGCTTAAGAACTATGATTGTTGTGATAGAGTATCATCCCGGTCAAGTGAATGTTGTTGTTGATGCTTTAAGCTAGAAATCGATGATTGAGTTGGAAGCTATGTGTAACGGCTCGAAAGTTAGTGGTGTCAAAATATGCAATTTTGGGACACTGTTTCTATAAACCAGACCCGTAAGTATTTTTATTAAATATTTACGAAGTTATATCAAAAGTGAATTGAATTTCGATCAAGTAATTTTGTCAAATTAGTGCTTAATTGGGATAAAAGGACTAAATCATAAAAGTTTCAAAAGTTCAATTGTTAGTAAATCATTATGTAGAACTTAGTTAAGGGACTCATGAGGCAATTGAACCATTGTTTTAATAATAGTCGACGATAACATAGGTTTTAATCTTTGAAAATATTATAACATTATAAGTTAAAATAAATAAAATAAGTTAATAATAAAATATAAAGAAAAGAAACTTAGTGGAGAACAAAAAAATTTTCCCCAAATTGTTCATGCAACCGTGAGGTGAGAAGAAAGAAAAGAGAATGTTCGACCTAGAGGTTTCCTACTTCAATTCTAAAATTGGTTACTGTAAATTAGTACATGTACTTTTTTGTAACTGTTAAAGATTTATGATGTTTCCTTTGTTGGATATTTGGAGTTTTAGGTAATAATTTGATAAAATTTAAGCTTAAAGTTGAAAAAGGACTAAATTGTAAAGTCAATTGATGATTTTGTTCAATAACGACTAAAATGCACAAATTTCAAAATTTGTTGTAGAAATTTAGAAATATGAAATAAAGGTGAACCAACATGAAAAATTGAGGTTAGAATTGAAAGTAATGTAAGTTCTGGTTTAGGGACTAAATTGGATAAAATGAAAAAGTTGCTTAAATTAACAATTGAATGTGAAATTATTTGTGTATTGATAATTTTTTATGTTTTTCTTAATTCGTAGCTCACGTCGACCCGAAATCCTCGAAAAAGAAAGGAAAAGACAAAATCGTCAATGAATAGCTCGCAATTTACAATTTGTATTTTTATAAGAATTACTTTGCATTGCTGCGTAATGAATTGATTTTTCATGGTAAGATTGTAAAGTGAGACATCTTGTTAGAAATGAATGGTGTTGGATTAATTTAAATGGAATGATATTGTTGAGGATCGAATCGAATATATGTGAAAATGTTGAATATTGAAATAAATTTTAAATTTGAAATCAGTTTGAGACGAGCTATGAGGCTATATAAATGAATTGGGCCCGACGTCAGGATAAGAAGCGCCAGCTCATCAGGACGACACAGTGGACGATGTCGCGATGACGAGAATGGGATGTTGTGATGTCACGACGTGTTCTATTTTGTAGCTACATTTTAGACTTCAAGCACGAGTTCTTCTCCTAGTTAGACTCTGATTATTCCAGAGATATTTTAGTATGATTAGAACTCTAATCTTAGCCTATTTAAAGGGGCTATTGTATCCCTATTTTAACAAGCCAATCAAGATGTAACCGTAGGCTTTTTCTTTGATGGAGACAAGATGTAGTCGCATATGAGCTTTGGTGAGAGTTTTGTGGTAATTATGGAGAGTATTTTGTACCCCTTTCGTAACTTCCTTATAAGATTTAGGGTTTTGTTTATCGATTTGCTCTTTGGGATTTTGAGCTTTGTATTCGGGGTTTTGGGTAATGTACAGGTTGTACAAATAGGTTATTTTCTCCATATTGTAATCTCGTTTGTTTACTCATTTAGTGAAAAGTCAAATCCTCCTTTTCTAGTGGTTTTTCCCTCTTCGAGGGTTTTCCTCATAAAATTTTGTGTTCATTCTTATTCACTTTTACTATCTCGTTGTTTATACGGGTCGATCCCCGCAATGATACCTATTTCATAGAAAACCAAGCATGATAGGTTTATCATCATATATTATTATAAAAAATAAAACAAATGTAGAATATTAAGTATGGAACATTCTCGCAAGGTAAGAAGATATTAATGGGATATATCCCGTGAGGTAGTATGTAAGGTAGGAATAACTTCTAATCCTGCGAGGTTGTATGTAAGGTAGAAATAACCACTTTGACCACAATGACCAATTTCCCCATTAAGATAATTCTTATTTTGAGAAAGTAATAGAAGTGGTGCATTGACTATAACGGTTGACTTCTCCATGAAAGTGGAGCCTTAACCATAATGATCAATTTCTCCTTTAAGATAAATTTAATTTAGGAGTGTAATAAAAGTGGTGCATTGACCACAATAATCGAGTTCTCTATGAAAAAGTGATGGAAGTGGCATCTTGACTACAACAATCAATTTATGCATTAAGATAACTTGTATTTTGTGAGAGTAATAGAAGTGAGGTATAACCACAACAAGTGACTTCTCTATGAAAGAATTTGTATTTGGGATAGTAACAGAAGTGGTGCTTTGACCACAACGACTGACTTCTCTATCAAATATACTTGTGTCGAATAATTAGTTGAGTTGGCCAAACATGAAAAATAACAAAAGCAAACTAACAATTCAAGCTTGTAAAAGATATGCTTACATATCATCATAGAATAGCCCCCAAACCCTTGTAAAACCACAAGTAAGGTATAATTCGCTAAATTGAAATACACACCTTTTTGTCATCACTTAATTGTTCTTCATCTTACCATGGTAAATTTTTCTTAGAGAATCGCACTCCTGTGTAGGATGCCCAACGATCCTATGAAAATGACAATACATAGGACTAGATTTTTCTCCATTAGTAGGTTGACACTAAACATTAGGTAGACGAAAACTACATTCATTCACTCATTAATTAAAAAATTCAAGTACTTTTTCTACAAAGCATGGGAACGATGGTGGAAAGTCTCTTCCATCACTACTAATTTTGGGTGTAACCTCCCTAACCCAACCTAGACGTTATGGCCGAATTCTGAAGGCTACATTGGTCATCGAAATGGCCTAATTAAACTTTTGTATTTCAAACTTAATTTTTTAAATCATTTTCTTATTTGTTCAAACTAGTGAGATCGAATATTTCTCTTAATTTCCCCAAAATATGTTAATTTTTAAAATCGATTGATTTTAGTATTGCATATCTAATTATTAATTATTTTGAAAACTAACTCAAATTTTTATTAAAAACTTGTTTTTAGTATTGTAGCGGAAAAGTGTGATATTGACATTTTTATTAAAACCAAGTTTCATGCATAATCATTCCAAATACCAATTTAAGCAGTTTTAAAACTTTAATGTCATTAAATCAAAATAATCCCAATACAAAAACCTGATGCCACAGACCAACAAAATTAATACAATCCCAATAACAAAATCACAAAAATAAGTTTGAAGTACTTTTTATTTAAAATTTATCCGAGATGAATCCTCCGAATGTTGAGTCCAAGCCCTAACCTCGGGGGTTATTTGTACAAAAAACAGTAAACTAAGGAGTGAGCTATAGAGCCTAGTGTGACTCTTAACACATAATCAAAATAGATACAGTATAATAGTAATTCAAAATCATAATATCATAGATAGCACAAATTATGTAAAAAATGTGCATGCTCATATTTAACTGTGCAATTTTGGAATTTCAGGAACAATTTCCTACCCATCACCGCTACACACCATAGTAAAAGTTTTTCCAGAACTAATCCATCTAAAAACAAACCAATTTGTGGAAAATTCACTAGTAATTGTAGATATACTACCACAAATATGTGGACAAGCCACCAGTATTTGCAATCAAGCTGCCAAAAATATGTAGAAAAGTCAAGAGTATTGCAGATAAATTGTCAGTATTATGGACAAGCCATTAGTATTGTAGATAAACTGCCAGTATTACGGACAAGCCATCAGTATTGCAGATAAACTGTCAGATATTCCTCCTTACATAATCGTCCCAATCCTAATGAATTCTCGTATGACAGACAATTACAATAATATAATTAGTACAATAGCCATGATTTTAACATGCGATCAGATTTATCATAAACAGTGGGCATGTTTTCAACATGCATTCAGATTTATTAGATTTAGTAAACATGGTTTAACATGCTATCAGTAAGAGTTGTAGAACAGTGATAGTAACCATGTATAAACATGTAATCAGAATATCAGTAATTATATCACATTTTAATATCACAAAACATGCTATTCAAAACAAAACATACCACAACAGTACACACCATTTTAGCTATTTCAACAAATTTTAGTTAGAGGCACTTACATTCAATCATCCTTTGTAACAGCCCAAATTTGGGCCTAGTCGGAATAGTGGTTTCGGAACCACTAATCCGAGGCCAGAGAAATTATTTTTTTATATTACTTTATGTGTTATAGCATGATTATATGAGTACATGAAAATTTGGTGAATTAATTTTAGTGATTACTTGCTTAATTTCGAAAAAAGACTAAATCGCATAAAGTGCGAAAGTTTTGTTCTACAAGTTAAAGGTGTTAAATAGCAATGGAACACTAAATTAGAGGTCCTTATTGCGTAAATAGACCAATAAAATTATGGTGGCTGGACATGGAATTTTTAATTGGAGACAAAGTCATAAAAATGGTCAAAATTAGGTGACATGTTTAACAAAAAAAAATAAAACAAAAAGAGATGAGGCTATCATCTTCTCTTCCCCACCAAAATTTTCAGCAAAAAAAAGGGGGGTTTTGAGAGCTCAAATTTCAGCCAAGCTTTTCTCTTGCAAGTAAGTGATTTTGGTGGTTGTTTTTGTTAATTTTTGTGTTTTTGGAACCCTTGTAGCTTAATCTAGCTAATGAGGGGACTATTTTGCAAAATGGTTGAGAGTCTAGGGTCTTGCCATGAGATTATTTATATTGTTTGCCGAAATTTTATGAAAGAAAATGAAACTTGATTGTTTAATAAACAACTTTTGTGAAAGGATTTTTCATGAAAACACCTAAAATGGACCTTTTTGTAAAAGTTATAAAATGGGTAGTAAATGTGTGAAATAATTGGATTTGTGAGTTTCTATAAGCTTAAAATAGATTTAGCTAGGCTTGGTTAATGAGAAAATTTTATGAAAATCGTTTTACGAGCCTAGGGGCAAAATCGTGATTATGCGAAAGTCTAAGGGCAAAACGGTAATTTTGCCAATGTAGGAATTTTGGAATGTCTTGATTAATGTGGTGATTTAATGAGGGAATTTTATCATTATATATCAAGAAAAACAGGATCCAGACTTAGACCGAGGGAAAACTAAGCTATTGGACTAAATCGAACTAGTCGCCCATATTTTGTATACCGAGGTAAGTTGTACGTAAATAATACAACTCTATTGTTATTATGCATTAAACAATTGATATTGTATAAAATGTTTGATTATTGTTATGAATATGCATGACGAAATTTTGAGGTGGTATACTCTCGGTTGAACCTTAGGAATAGATCAGATATCCATGCCATGATATTACGGATATATAAGAGCCAGTGTAAGACCATGTCTGGGACATGGCATCGGCATTGATATGAGAGCCAGTGTAAGACCATGTCTGGGACATGGCATCGGCTTTGATATGTGGGCTAGTGTAAGACCATGTCTGGGACATGGCATCGGCCACATTATGAGAGCTAGTGTAAAACCATGTCTTGGACATGGCATCGGCCACATTATGAGAGCCAGTGTAAGACCATGTCTGGTACATGGTATCGGCATTGAGATGAGAGCTAGTGTAAGACCATGTCTGGGATATGGCATCGGCCTCGACATGTGAGCCAGTTTAAGACCATGTCTGGGACATGGCATCAGCATTTTACGCTCTTGTGTGAGGCTTATCGGATATCATTTAGTATTCCAAATGGTTCCACGGGTTATTTAAGCTTATGATAAAGATATGAAAGGATATAATCATGTTGTGAGTGGTACAGGTTCTTACTCGAAACTCATGAGATATGAGCTTAGTTATGATGCCTTAATGGTAAGGATGAAATTGAGTAAGTTCTATCTATGAGAATGATTTCGGGATGATCTTGTAATCTTTGGCTTATACTTGTGATGTGTAAATATGTAGTAAATCTACCATTGTTAAATCAAGAATGTTGTGCTGGTTTATAATATGCTATGTGTTTAAAGATGCATGGTTGATGTTGTTACTTATTTACATGCAACTTACTAAGCTTTATGCTTAGTCCCTTTCCTTTCCATTTTCTTATAGTATCGCCAAGCTAGCTCAAGGATCAAAGGACGTCGGAGGCTCGATCACACTATCAATCTGAACATTTGAAATAATTAGATTTATCATTTTGAGTATGGCATGTATAGGGACTTGGTCTTTTGTCAAGTGTCATATTGTTTTGGCCAAATGTGTTGGCTTGTCTTGAAGATTGACTCATTTTGTATAAGGCCATGGGTGATGGCTAATACTTGTTATTGATATATGTAGATGATGATGTTTTTTATGAATGTGCAATTTGCATGGTGAAATATATGGTGTGTTAATGCATGAATGAGTAAGTCGCATGATTGGATTGATAAAGTATGTGCTAAGTTTTGCATGTGAATGGAGTGTACTGGCCTTGATGTGTGTATGCCTTGGTTTTGGCTAATTTGGTCAGAGGTTTATATGTGGATTGGTGTTACTTGATGTGGCTTATGTTGGTGCAAGTAAGGGTGGCAAAAGGGCTTGGTAAATAGCCTTGTTTTTGTCCACACGGGTAGACACACGGGTGTGTGTCTAGGCCGTGTATGACACACGGTCTGCCCCATGGGCGTGTAGTCCGGCTGTGTTTTCCCTGCACCTTAATTTGGTAAAACAGAATGCCCAGTAGTAACCACACGGGCTGAGGCACGGCCGTGTGGATGACACGGCCATAATACATGGGCATGTGCCCAGGCCGTGTGAAGTCTGCACCTTAAATGCGAAATTAAATTCGCCACACAGCCTAGCACATGGGCGTGTGCCTTGGCCGTGTGACCCTAAAATGTTGCTGACGTCATAAACAGAATGTCAAGGTTTTAACACACAGGCTGAGACACGGGCGTGTCATGGCCGTGCGAGGGACACGGGCCATGGACACGGGCGTGTTCCAGGCCGTGTGAAAACCCCTATAGGTTCGAATTGAAAAATAAATCCACACGAGCAAAGGACACGAGCGTGTCCCCATATGCTTAGGACGTGTGAGTTACACAGTCCTTCAACATGGCCATTTTATTAGGTCACACAAGCGTGTCGCCCTTCCACACGGGCGTGTGCCCCTGTTTTTTTGAGACATTTTCCAAAGTTTTTTTTTCTAAAGAACTCGATTTGGTCCCAAACCGTTTGTAAAGTGTGTTTTGGGCCTCGTAGGCTCATATTAAGGATTTTAAGACAAACTTTGAAAAGTTTTAAATTTGAACGAAATTTCATAATTCGGAAGTGTTTATATGCATGTTATTAAGTTAAGGAACGCCTCGTACCTTGTTCTGACATAGGATACGGGTAAGGGGTGTTACATCCTTAGATAAGGGCATATATTTTATTCGGTTATTACTCCAAAGGCAATTATGCCATTGGCCAGTCATAATTAATATATGTTTAATCATTCAAATATTACCGAACACACATGGAGACCTAATTAAGACATACAGTACATCTGAAAATGTTAAATCTAATATGCAAACCCCTCTCACTATAGATAATTTTCCACAAACTTCCAATCGAAAATAGTAGCATTCTCTAAATTTAGATCTGGACAGATTTCATTCAGATCTGTATCTTAAACACATAAATCATCATATTAGGACTAATCAATGCTAGATCTGAGAATGTAATTAAAAGATCCGATTGCAACTCAGATGAGAAACACTTACTCCCTTATCTAACTATAGACTAGAGTTGGTTGTACTCCTACCCATTGGATCTAGACTAATCTTCTTCAAATTCAAACCTTGAACATTGATCATGTAAAAGTGTTCATAAAAATTGATCGATAATAAGACTGAAAAAAACATAGTGAGATCTAGGTTTGAAATAGTACTTACATAACAATGAAAAATAGATCGAGAATAGTAAATCAATAGAGACTTTAGCAAACAAAGATGATTCGGCCACAATAATGATAAAGAAAAGTATTGTGATTTTGGCTAAAAAGAAAATAAATGGAGAAAAAAGAGTGATAGAGACTAAGATGAAGGAAAAGAATAGAGGAAAAAAGAAGAAGAGAAGAGATTGACGGTAGTGGCGAAAGGGTGGCGCAAAAAGGGAATGGTAATAATACCAAATGGGGCAACGGTAGTGAAAGAAGAAAAAAGAAATGGATGAGAGGGGAGAAGAGGAGCGGCGGTCAAAGAAGAAAGAAAAAGAAAGAAGGGGCGGCAGTGACAGTGGTGCAAGGGGGTAAAAATAAAAGAAAAGAGAAAACAAAATAGGGAGGGAAAGCTAAAAGAAGGGATGACACAGTGAGGAGGAAAGAAAAGATGAAATGAGAGAAAAGAAAGTCAAAAGGAAAATTAGAGTTTTTGGGAAGTTAGAATGGAAAAAAGGTAAGAATAAAAGAAAAAGGAAAGAGAGGAAAAATGAGAGGGGAACAAGGAGGAAAAATTGAGCAAATTTAAGGTCAACTCCTATATCAAATCCTTCATCAAAGGGGCGGCAATAGGGTTGACCACATGGGAGGGTTGAAATTCAACAAAAATGCAAAAGAGGGGACTCAAACTCGAGTCACAAGGATAGAAACACTACTTCTTAACCATTAGGCCAGAACTCATTCTTGTTTAATCTCTTACACTGTTTGTTTTTAAAACAGAGCATGACACTTACTAAGGTTTAAAGAAAAATTGCAAAAAAATAA
Source organism: Gossypium sturtianum (assembly GCA_025698515.1). Classification (NCBI taxonomy): domain Eukaryota; kingdom Viridiplantae; phylum Streptophyta; class Magnoliopsida; order Malvales; family Malvaceae; genus Gossypium; species Gossypium sturtianum. The sequence goes on along the minus strand of CM046948.1, from coordinate 136,327,501 downwards.
AAATGATGCGAGGGAAGGGATTCAAACTTGGGTTTTAAGGACAATTTCACTAATGCTTAACCATTAGACCAATAACTCTCTTTTTTTTTAACAAACGAACAATAATAACCTTAAAAAATCGGAGTGTGACCTCTTGGTTCACAAACCCGATTCTAAATACTTGACTTTTGGGATGTGACATTGGGTTTCTTAAATAATTTCTCTTTATTTGAAGTAAAAAAATCACCCTCTTTCTAGTTAAGGTGATATCTTCGTCTCTTGTTTCCCATGATAGTATTATTGGTTTTTCTTGCAGACCCTACTAAGCTGGAAAAAGAAGGCGGTGACAAATTTTGCTAGTAAAGTTGGAATTCGTCAAACATACCTTGGATGCACACTTTAACCAATTGCTTTTCATCATAAGCCTTATGCCCATTTAAATTTTTTCTCTTTAAAGTGTTGAATGTAATCCAGGACATCCTCTTTTGGTCTGATATTCTCTACCTAAGTCAACAAGACTAACCTTTTCTTGAGTAGAGAATAACATCTCTCTAAATATTGCACACATCTGGTTCCCTAATTCCACAAAACTAGGTTTGAGGTTAACATACCAAGTATATGCCTTGTAACACTCCTCACCCGTATTCAACGCCAGAATAGGGTTACGAAGCATTACCAGACTTACAAAATAATTAAACAACTATTTAACATACAATTGTTCAATTCAATCATTCATCATTCAATCTCAATCAATTTGTCCCTATTAAGAGCCTATGAGGCCTTAAACATACTTTGGGAGTAGTTCGAGACTAAACCGATAACTCAGGAAATTTTCGTGAAACCTAGAAATTTTTATTTCAAACAGGGGACACAGGCCTGTGTGGCCAGGCCGTGTGTCTCACACGACCACCAGACACGCCCGTGTCACAGGCCGTGTGAAAACAGGGGGTACATACTGACTTGGGTCACACGGCCAACCACACGCCCGTGTGTCTAGCCCGTGTGCCCTTCAAAATAGCCACACACGCCCGTGTGCCAGGCCGTGTGTTAGGCCATGCCAAACCTGTAGGTATACTAACTTATGCAACACGGCCAAGTCACACGCCCGTGTGCTAGGCCGTGTGCCATTTAGGGGGGTATACTGACTTGTACCACACGACCGATCACACGCCCATGTGTGAGACCGTGTGTAGCATACTGACTTCATTTCAATTCCAACACCAGGGCACACACGGCCGTGTAATCTGATCGTGTGTCACAAACGGCTGAGACACACGCCCGTGTCTCTGCCCGTGTGGACAAAAATAGGCTATTTACCATGCCATTTTGCCACCCATTTTGCACATACCTAAACCAACCCAAATGGTACCAATTCATAGCATAAATAACATTCAATTCAGCCACATTCAAGACTAATCCATACCATTTTCAATACCATCATTCAACATGCTTATAACTTAAGTTTAACTCAACCAAAACATATTCAAATACATATACCAATCAACTAGTTTAACCATTACTTAACATACCCCATTTTTTTTGTATCAATTCACTAGAAAAATACCAATTCCACAAACTTCATAATATGGTCATTCACATATCCATCCAAAGAACTCAAATATCAACATATATGCACATATAAGCACATAGCCAAATTCACCAAATTAAGCCATATCTCATGGCTATATTTACAACTCAAAAAATAGACATTTACAACCCAATTCATTTGGCCAAAGTCATTACCAAAATATAACCAATATGACTCAAATACCTATACATGCCATATACTTAAAACATAGTTTCAAAAGTACCAAAGAGTCAGTGGATAGTGTAGTGAAGTCTCCGACGATCCCCGGATCCGAGCTAGCTTTAAAATCACTATAAAACATGGAAAAGCAACAAAGTAAGATATATAGCTTAGTAAGCTCGTATGTTAACAATGAGCAACTATCATCATTCATTAAACATTCATATAATGGAAAACAATGAACAACAATTCTATTAAATCTCAAGCTATCAAATGATCATTCATATAACTTACCAAGAAGCTCATCAATTTCATAGTTTTTAATACTCAATTCATTTTCGTACGTACTTGTACTATCTCGTACCAATCTCATATTCAACCACTTCCTTCTTTTACCCGTTGAACCATTCGAAATAGAATTCGGATACTCAAGGTCTCACACGATAAGTGTAACAACCCGGTTTATACCCTAGTCAGAATAGTGGTTTCAGGACCACAAATTCGAGTCAGAAAAAAATTTTAATATTATTTTCCGTGTTTATAGTATGTGATTAAGTATGTGTGAAATTTCTATGAGTTAATATTATTATTTTTGTGCTTAATTTGCAAAAAGGACTAAATTGTAGAAAATGCAAAACTAGCCTTCTAATTAGTTGTATGCCGAATTGACATGGTTTATCAATGTGAGGTCCTTATATTGTGAATGGACTATTGGTTTAATGAGTGGACATTTATGGACAACCATTAATTAATTTATAAGTTAAATAGCCATGGGTAAAATGGTAAATTATGTATTAATTTTAATAAATTAAAATAAAACAAAAGGTTAGTGGAGTGTTAATCTTTGTTTTGCTAAAATTTGAAGAAGAAAGAAGACAACCATGGCTATTTAGGGTTCGGTCATTTGAAGCTTCAATTGGTATGTGATTTTTGTTCGGTTTTTGATGATTTTTACGTTTTTGAGATCGTTGCTTCCAGATATTAGCTAGCCCAAGCTTAAATTCATAAAATTGATTATGATTTTGAGTTATGCTATTGTTGATAATGTGAGCTTTGTGAGGTTTGATGATAGAAAATAAGTGTTGGATGATAGATAAATGTATTTTGTATTGGGATTTTTGATGAATTTGATTATTATGGGCTAAATTGGGAAAATGAGAAATTGAGGGGCTAAAATGTGAAATAAATGAAATATGTGGGCTTATATGAGCTAAAGGAATATTCAGCCAAGCTATGATATTATTAAATTATGTGTATTTTGTGATTTTATGAAATAGGGACTAAAATGTTAAAATGTGAAAATGTAAGGGCTAATTTGTAAAATGCCCTAAATATGTGCAAATGGATTAAATTGAATGATTTGGTGAATAAAAGAGTTAAATTTGAATGTGTACAGATCAAGAACCAAAGAAAACAAAATTAGATCAGGGGAAATCGAAAGTAGTTGAATAGCCGTTTGTTTCCGTTCTTTCCCGTACGAGGTATGTATATATACAAATAAATGTGTTTGAATTGAATTATTATTGCTTATATGTTAATGGAATGTGATGAATGGCTATTGGAGCTGAATATGTGAAATTCGAGAAAATTCTGATAATGTGATGACGTCCGAAAAGCCCCGTACGAACCATGTGAATAGTTAGGATACATATGCCATGACATAGGATTTCGATATGAGTTATCGTGTAAGACCACGTCTGGGACGTTGGCATCGATTTGAGATTTACGTGTAAGACCATGTCTGGGACATCGGCATCGTATATGATTTCGTGTAAGACCCTGTCTAGGACAGAGGCATCGATATTTAATTATATGTAAGACCACGTCTGGGACGTTGGCATTGTATGAGCTTTAGAGCTATCCGAGTATCCTTATTGATTCTGAATGGTTCAACGGGCATTCCGAGATATGATTGAATATGTGGATATGTATCCGTTTCAGGTACGTATGAACTGTATATGAAATTTGGCAATAGAAGATAAGTATGAATATGATCATTTGATATGTGAGCTACATAAAAATGTGATATGTTTATAAGCAAGTGGTTTTGAACAATTGAGCTAGATGAGAAATATGAATTTGCTATTGTGTTATGCCATAGTTCATATTAATGAAATAGTTTGTAATTGTTTATGTGATAAGTTTATTTGTATATGGCTTACTAAGCTTTTGAAAGCTTACTTTGTGTGTGTTTGCATTGTTTTATAGATTATCGAAGCTATTGGAAGCTCGAGGATCGTCGAGGATCATCACCATACTATCGAACTCTATTTTGGTACCTTTTGGAAGTGTAAATGTTAAAAGTGTGGCATGTATAGGCTAGGACTAGTATGATATGTTTTGAGATATGCATTTTATAGCCATGTGATATAGCTTGATAATGAATGTGATTATGGAGTGAATTTAGTGCATGCTATGTGATGCAAATTTTGGTATGTTTTGATGTGCTCATGAATGGCCGAAAAAAATGGTCAATTTTGGTAAGTTTCATGGTTTATTTGGGAAATTGATATGATGAGAAATGCTATGAAGTGAAATGGATTAATGTGATGTATGAATCACATGTTTTTTATGTGAAGTTGGTACTTTGAATTGGTATGTTTGAGTTGGATTTGTATATGGAAATGAATGATGTTGTTACGGGTAAAATTGTGCATGATTTGGTATGTTTTTGGCTGTCTTTGGGACATGAATTGATGCTTGTTTGATGCTTATTGGTATGACCCAATTTTGGGTGGCAAATTGGCCTTGCAAATGGCCTATATTTGCCCATACGGTTGAACACACGGGCGTGTGTCTTGACCGTGTCTCTCAAGGTTGCAATCCGAAGCAAGTCAAGATGCCACACGGGCAAGAAGCACGAGCGTGTACCAGACCGTGTGACCAAAGTCAGTGTTGCACATGGGCTGAGACATGGTCCAAGGCACGACCGTGTGAGGCACACGGCCTAGCCACACGGGCGTGTGCCCTGTTTTGAAAGAAAAATTTTCTAAGTTCCGTAAAGTTTCCGTATGAGATCGGTTAGGTCCGGAACCTTCTCTAAAGCATGTTTTAGGTCTCGTAGACCTTCTAAAGGGACTATATGAGTATGAATTATTACGAAATGATGTTATATGAATGATGTTATGAAATGAGCATAAAATGTTCTGATATGTCCGGTAATACCTCTTAACCCTAGTCCGGCGATGGATACGGGTTAGGGGTGTTACAGTTTGTTGGTATCAGAGCTACGGTTTAGTCGATTCTAGGACTAACGTAGCGTATGTGAGTCTAGCTATACATGCCATATATTTGAACTGTGATAGTGTGATGAATCCTGACAGATAAAATGTGTTTTTCGTATAGTAAATGGATCTCGAATGAGCCGTAGCTGACGATGTTGAAAGTAATGCGCCAGCTCCCACTCAAGGGACAGCGCCGTATGATTCTAGACCGGTTACTAACGGTCAGGAAGGAGAGGCTAAACAAGCCTTCTTCCAAATGATGAATAAGTGGTTCAATCAGTATGTTAGAGCAAATCCGGCTGTTCCTCAACCTCCGCCCTCGCAAGTTCCCGTAGCTCCCAAAGTTATAGATCCGATTTGTCTAAATAAACCTCCTGTTGATAAGATTAGAAAATATGGGGCTTAAGAATTCCGTGCTACTACTGATGATGATGCTGAGAGAGCCGAGTTATGGCTTGAGAATACGATTCGGGTATTTGATGAGTTGTCATGTACCCCTGATGAATGTATTAAATGTGCCATTTCTTTGTTGAGAGATACAGCTTACCAATGGTGGAAAACTCTGACTTCTGTTGTTCCGAGAGAATGAATTACCTGGGATTTCTTCCAGATTGAATTCTGAAAGAAATACATCAGTGAGAGATTTATAGATCAGAAACGCAAAGAGTTTCTTGAATTGAAATAGGGACATATGTCTGTTACAGAATACAAGCAAGAATTTTTTAGACTGAGCCAGTATGCACGAGAATGTGTCTCGACCGAGGCAATAATGTGGAAAAGGTTCAAAGACGGCTTGAATGAAGATATCCGTTTGTTAGTCAAATTCTGGAAATAAAAGAATTTGTTGTGCTTATTAACCGAGCGTGTAAAGCTGAAAAACTCGGGAAAGAGAAAAAAAAAGTTGATTCGGAAGCCAAAGAGGTGCAAAAACGAACAACGAGTAAGTCATATCAGTTGGCATCAAAGAAATTCCGAGATGATTATAGCCGTTCAAAGGCTAATGTGGGACATTCGAGTAGAGATCATGCAAGATCACATTCGAGCTTTCGAGCTCCAGCTACTTCGATTGCAAGTGTTGGAAATGTTAGATCTGAGCGAACCGAGTGGACATTATGGTAAAAGACATCCGGGCAATTGTCGGTTAAATGATCGAGCTTGTTTCAAATGTGGATCTTTAGATCACTTTATCCGAGACTATCCCGAGTCTGTTGAGCAAGAGATTGTACAAAATTTGAAGTCGAATAACGCTTCAGCTAGGGGTAGACCTCCCAGAAACACGGGAAATGTGAGTGGTAGCCAAAGAGCTACGAAAGATACATGTGCGAGATCTGAGGCGGGAGCACCTGCCAGAGCTTATGCTATTCGCGCTCGCAAAGAAGCTTCGTCTCTAAACATCATTACCGATACTTTTATTCTTTATGATACTTCTGTGATCGCATTGATAGATCCAGGGTCTACTCATTCATATATATGCATGAACTTAGTATCCAGTAAGACTTTGCCTATAGAGTCTACTAAATTTGTAATTAGAGTATCGAACCCCTTAGGCAAGTGTGTTCTGGTTGACAAAGTGTGCAAGAATTGTCCGTTGATGTTTCGAGATATTTGTTTCCCGGCTGATCTAATGTTATTACCCTTTGATGAATTTGATTTAATTCTGGGTATGGATTGGCTAACTTTGCATAATGCTATTGTGAATTGCAAACGGAAGACTATTGATTTGAGAAGTCAGAATAACGAGATAGTCCGAATTGAATCCAGTGATTTGAATGGGCTACCGGCCGTAATATCTTCGATGAAAGCTCTGAATTATGTGAAAAAGGGATGTGAAGCTTATCTTGTGTATCTGATTGATACGAAAGTGACAGAAAAGAAAGTTGAATCTGTGCCAGTTGTTTGTGAGTTTCATGATGTATTTCCTGAAGAATTACCGGGATTACCTCCGATACGAGAAGTTGAGTTTGGCATTGAGTTAGTGCCAGGGACGACCCCTATCTCGATAGCTCCGTATAGAATGGCTCCAATAGAATTGAAAGAATTGAAGTCTCAGTTGCAAGAATTGACAGACAGAGGTTTCGCACGACCGAGCTTTTCTCCTTGGGGCGCTCCCGTTCTATTCGTAAAAAAGAAAGATGGCACGATGAGAATGTGTATTAATTACCGTCAGTTAAACAAACTGACTATTAAGAACAAATATCCTCTGCCCAGAATCGATGATTTGTTCAATCAGTTGAAAGGAGCTACTGTGTTTTCAAAGATAGATCTGAGATCGGGATACTACCAGTTACGAGTAAAAGATTCAGACATTCCGAAAACTACTTTCAGAACGAGGTACGGGCATTATGAATTTTTAGTTATGCCTTTCGCACTAACAAATGCTCCTGCTGTCTTTATGGACTTGATGAACATAATTTGCAGACCGTATATAGAACGATTTGTTGTTGTATTCATTGACGACATTTTGATTTATTCGCGTGATGAAATTGAGCATGCCGAACATTTGAGAATTATGCTACAAACTCTGCGTGATAAGCAATTGTATGCAAAGTATAGTAAATGTGAGTTCTATTTGCGCGAAGTTGGCTTTTGGGGACATATTGTGTCAGCATCCAGTATACGAGTTGATCTGAGCAAGATTTCAGCTATTTTAGAATGGAAGCCTCCGAAAAATGTGTCTGAAGTCTGCAGTTTTCTGGGACTTGCTGGTTATTACCGACGGTTCGTAAAAGGCTTTTCGATAATTGTAACTCCGTTGACGAGATTACTTCAGAAAGATGTGAAATTCGAATGGTCTGAAAAGTATCAGAAAAGCTTTGATAAGTTGAAAACTCTTTTGACTGAAGCTCCAGTTTTGGTACAGCCAGAATCGGGTAAAGAGTTCGTGATTTTTAGTGATGCTTCGTTAAACGGTCTGGGTTGCGTCTTGATACAGGAAGGCAAAGTTATAGCTTATGCCTCGAGACAATTAAAACCGTATGAAAAGAATTATCCGACGCACGACCTTGAGTTAGCTACGATCGTGTTTGCTCTAAAAATTTGGCGCCACTATCTTTTCGGTGAGAAATGTCATGTGTTTTCAGATCATAAAAGTTTGAAATATTTGATGACTCAGAAAGACTTGAATCTACGACAGAGAAGATGGTTAGAACTGTTAAAAGACTACGAGCTTGTGATTGATTATCATCCGGGAAAAGAAAATGTTGTTGTTGATGCTTTGAGTCAGAAATCGTTGTTTGCCTTATTTACGATGAATGCTCATTTAGTTCTGTTTGGTGATGGTTCGGTTTTAGCCGAATTGAAAGTGAAACCGTTGTTCTTACAGCAGATTTGTGATGCCCAAAAAGTTGACAATGAAATGCTAGCGAAACGAGCTCAGTGTGATTTGAACTCTGATTCAGAATTTCAAGTTGATGATGATGATTGTCTGAGATTTTGAGATCGGATTTGTGTTCCGAGAAATCCAGAGTTGATTCAGTTGATTTTGAAAGAAGCTCATAGAAGTCGCTTATCGGTTCATCCGGGAAGTACAAAGATGTATAATGATTTGAAACAACTTTACTGGTGGCTTGAAATGAAAAGAGATATCTCTGATTTTGTTTCGAAATGTTTGATCTGCCAGCAAGTTAAAGCTGAACACCAGGTGTCATCCGGTTTGTTACAACCGATTATGATTCCCGAGTGGAAATGGGATAGAGTGACGATGGAATTTGTTTCAGGTTTGCCTTTAACTCCGAGGAAGAAAGATGCAATCTGGGTTATAGTTGATAGATTGACAAAATCAGCTCATTTTATTCCGGTGAGAATGGATTATTTGCTTGATAAGTTAGCTGCGTTATACATTTTTGATATTGTGAGATTGCACGGGGTGCCACTATCTATTGTGTCTGACAGAGATCCGAGGTTTACTTCGCGGTTTTGGAAGAAATTGCAAGAGGCTTTAGGTACGAAATTGCACTTCAGTAATGCTTTTCACCAGAATACGGATGGTCAATCCGAACGGATTATTCAGATACTCGAGGATATGTTGAGATGTTGCATTCTTGAGTTTGAAGGTACGTGGGAACAATATTTTCCATTGATTGAATTCGCGTATAATAATAGTTTTCAATCGAGCATTAAAATGGCACCGTATGATGCCTTGTATGGTAGGAAATGCCGAACACCTCTATACTGGTCTGAACTTAGTGAAAATAAAATTCACAGGGTTGATTTGATTAAAGAGACTGAACAGAAAGTAAAAGTGATACGAAATAGTCTGAAAGCAGCGTCTGATCGATAGAAATCATACGCAGATTTGAAACGAAAAGATATCGAATTTGAGATCGGTGATAAAGTATTTTTGAAAGTGTCTCCATGGAAGAAAATACTCCGATTCGGCAGAAAAGGCAAATTGAGTCCGAGATTTATAGGGCCATATGAGATTATCAAGCGTATTGGGCCGGTTGCTTATAGACTGTCGCTACCATCTGAGTTAGAAAAGATCCATAATGTGTTTCATGTATCGATGCTTCGACGATACAGATCCGATCCCTCGCATGTGATTTCTACGTCTGAGATAGAGATTTAGTCCGATATGACTTATGAAGAAGAACTGATCCGTATCTTAGCTCGCGAGGTTAAAGAATTGAGAAATAAAAAAATTCCGCTAGTAAAAGTATTATGGCATCGACACGGGGTCAAAGAAGCTACGTGGGAACCCGAAGATGCTATGAGACAACAATATCAAAATCTGTTTAACGGTAAGATTTTCGGGGACGAAAATCCCTAAGGGGGAGATTTGTAACAGCCCGGTTTATACCCTAGTCAGAATAGTGGTTTCGGGACCACAAATCCGGGTCAAAAAAACAAATTGTAACACCTCTAACTCGTATTCGTCGCCAGACTAGGGTTAAGAGGCATTACCAGACATATTGGAACATTTTATGCTCATTTCATAACATCAAACATACAACATCATTTCGTAATAATCCATACTCATATAGTCCCTTTAGAAGGTCTACGAGACCTAAAACATACTTTAGAGAAGCTTCGGGACTAAACCGATCTCATACGGAAACTTTGCGGAACTTAGAAAATTTTTCTTTCAAAACAGGGCACACGCCCATGTGGCTAGGCCGTGTGCCTCACACGGCCGTGCCTTGGACCATGTCTCAGCCCGTGTGCAACACTGACTTGGGTCACACGGTCTGGTACATGCCCGTGCTTCTTGCCTGTGTGGCATCCTGACTTGCTTCGGATTGCAACCTTGAGAGACACGATCGAGACACACGCCCGTGTGTTCAACCGTATGAGCAAATATAGGCCATTTGCAAGGCAAATTTGCCACCCAAAATTGGGTCATACCAGTAAGCATCAAACAAGCATCAATTCATGTCCCAAAGACAGCCAAAAACATACCAAATCATGCACAACTTGACCGTAACAACATCATTCATTTCCATATACAAATCCAACTCAAACATACCAATTAAAAGTACCAACTTCACATAAAAAACATGTGATTCATACATCACATTAATCCATTTCACTTCATAGCATTTCTCATCATATCGATTTCCCAAATAAACCATGAAACTTACCGAAATTGACCATTTTTTTTCGGCCATTCATGAGCACATCAAAACATACCAATTTCGCATCACATAGCATGCACTAAATTCACTCCATAATCACATTCATTATCAAACCATATCACATGGCTATAAAATGCATATCTCAAAACATATCATACTAGTCCTAGCCTATACATGCCATACTTTTAACATTTACACTTCCAAAAGGTACCAAAATAGAGTTCGATAGTGTGGTGATGATCCTCGACGATCCCCGAGCTTCCAAGCTTCGATAATCTATAAAACAATGCAAACACACACAAAGTAAGCTTTCAAAAGCTTAGTAAGCCATATACAAATAAGCTTATCACATAAAAAATTACAAACTATTTCATTCATATGAACTATGGCATAACACAATAGAAAATTCATATTTCTCATCTAGCTCAATTGTTCAAAACCACTTGCTTATAAACATATCACATTTTCATGTAGCTCACATATCAAATGATCATATTCATACTTATCTTCCATTGCCAAATTTCATATACAGTTCATACGTACCTGAAACGGATACATATTCACATATTCAATCATATCTCGAAATGCCCGTTGAACCGTTCGAAATCAATAAGGATACTCGGATAGCTCGTAAAGCTCATACAACGCCAACATCCCAGACGTGGTCTTACATGTAATTAAATATCGATGCCTCTGTCCCAGACAGGGTTTTATACGAAATCATATACGATGCCGATGTCCCAGACATGGTCTTACACGTAAATCTCAAATCGATGCCAACATCCCAGACGTGGTCTTACACATAACTCATATCAGAATCCTATGTCATGACATATGTATCCTAACTATTCCTATGGTTCGTACGGGGCTTTTCGGACATCATCACATTATCGAAATTTTCTCGGATTTCACATATTCAGCTCCAATAGCCATTCATCACATTCTATTAACATATAAGCAATAATAATTAAATTCAAACACATTTATTTGTATATAGACTTACCTCGTACGGGAAAGAACAGAAACGAACGACTATTCAACTACTTTCGATTTCCCCCGATCTAATTCCGTTTTCTTTGGTTCTTGATCTATACACATTCAAATTTAACTCTTTTATTCACCAAATCATTCAATTCAATCCATTTGCACATATTTAGGGCATTTTACAAATTAGCCCTCACATTTTCACATTTTGACATTTTAGTCCCTATTTCATAAAATCACAAAATACACATAATTTAATAATATCATAGCTTGGCCAAATATTCCTTTAGCTCATATAAGCCCACATATTTCATTTATTTCACATTTTAGCCCTTCAATTTCTCGTTTTCCCAATTTAGCCTATAATAATCAAATTCATCAAAAATCCCAATACAAAATACATTTATCTATCATCCAACACTTATTTTCTATCATCAAACCTCACAAAGCTCACATTATCAACAATAGCATAACACAAAATCATAATCAATTTCATTAATTTAAGCTTGGGCTAGCTAATATACGAAGCAACGATCTCAAAAACGTAAAAATCATCAAAAACCTAACAAAAATCACATACCAATTGAAGCTTCAAATGACCGAACCCTAAATAGCCATGGTTGTCTTCTTTCTTCTTCAAATTTCGACAAAACAAAGATGAACACTCCACTAACCTTTTGTTTTATTTTAATTTATTAACATTAATACATAATTTACCATTTTACCCATGGCTATTTAACTTATAAATTAATTAATGGTTGTCCATAAATGTCCACTCATTAAACCAATGGTCCATTTACAACATAAGGACCTCACATTAATAAACCATGTCAATTCGGCATATAACTAATTAGAAGGCTACTTTTGCATTTTCTACAATTTAGTCCTTTTTTTGCAAATTAAGCACACAAACGATAATATTAACTCACGAAAATTCTGATATCATGGCCCGAAGCCAAATTACCCGATATGCATGGCCCGAAGCCAAATCGGTTTATCTTGCACACATAGTGCTAAATCATGGCCCGAAGCCAACTCAAGTATACCTAATGACATGTCACTAGCATCCTAAACTATTCCTAAGGTTCAACCGAGATTTCAAACTGTCGAATCTTCATCAAATCATTTCCGAACTCATCCGTAATCACATAATCACAATTCATGCTATATCAAAGCATATAAAATACATTTGAAACGAAATTATAACATACGAACTTACCTCGGATGTTAAAACGACGAATCGAGTCAATTAGTCAACCACTTTATCTTTTCCCCGATCCAAGTTTGTATTTCACTTTTCTTGATCTAAATATATTAAAAATTGACTTATTCAATCATCTATTCATTCAATTTAGTCCAAAACATACTTTAAAACACATTTACACTTTTGCCCCACATATTTCACATTTTTCACAATTTAGTCCTTATTGCATAAAATCACAAATTAGTGAAATTCCAATTATACCCATGCTAGCCGAATTAATATTATGCCCCTAGCAAACCATATTTTTCATTTATTTCACATTTTAACAACACATTTTTCACATTTCATAATTTAATCCCTATTTTGCATTTTCACCAAAAATCACTTAACAGAACTTGTTTAACTAACAAAAAACATTCAAAATCTATCATCAATCATCAAAACTCATACATATTCATCAATGGAAACATTCAAAATCTTTAACAGATTTGCAAATTAGTCCCTGGGCTAGCTAGTACTAGTTGCAATGATCACAAAAACATAGAAATCATTAAAAACCGAACAAAAATGGACTTACATGCTCAAGGAGACTAGGCCGAATGTTCCATGCTTTTTGTAACACCCCAAACCCGGCCCAAACACCATGACCGGATCTGGCATGTCACTTAGGGAGATTTTAAAAGATGTCGCAATTTCGGAAAAATATTTTTCTTGAGTTTAACACTTTATTCGAGAAAACTAAATGGTTGGATGATTTGTAAAAGATATACATTTTATATTTATGCCTTAGTGGATTAAAAACCGAAATTTGATACATGCCTTAACTTAATTAAAACGTAAAATGTAAATGTCTAATAATAATAAAAGCCCAAAACAAACGAAAATATGAAGCTAGTGGCCCCTGGCCTTATTACAATGAAATTTAAACCCACTAATTAAAAATATTAAAAAAATAAATAAACTAATAAATTCTTTTGCTGAATCAAAATAATCCCTCGCATGGCCACCTTGCGCTCTTCTCCAACCCGGTCCGATGCACTAGGTGCTACCTGAAAGATGTTAAATAATGGGGTGAGTCGCGAGACTCAGTGTGCAACCCTCGTGCACCATCAGATTGGGCCTTAGCCCCACAGAACAGATAACAGAGTATAATATATTAAAAAAAAATATGCAAAGCCCAACCCAATCCTAAGTTTCCATCTGCTACACACCACTCTTACCGCCAATCACACCATTGGGGATTTCTACAATCAACCCACACTTTGCTACACACCATCGGTGGCGCTCATGCTTTGAGATAGCGCTCATCGTCGATCATGGCAATAGCCACTACAATGCATCATGGCATTAGCCACTACAACGAATCATGGCAAAAGCCACTACAATGAGATCATGGCAAAAGCCACTACAACAGAACACTTCCCCTTTCATCAATCACCCAACCCCATGCAATCACAGAAACTGGCATACATGTTCGTCATACCAATTCGACAGAAACATTCACTTTAAAATGACAGAGATCACTAACCTGGTGATTCGCCTTTACCCTCCTCGGGTTTTTAACAGCCATGCCGGTATTTCGACATTTAGCAGAATATAACAGATTTATAAACATATACTAACAAGCAATCCAAATGGTGTGAGAATGTTACACACCTGATTAATATGTAGGACTACCCTCTATGTCGATACCCTCGCTAATCGGATCTATTGCCCTTTGTCTACAACTTTGCTCAAAAGCCGGAAGAACGCGAAGATAAGGCCTCTCCTTGAAATCCCGAAAGTGATACGATCCAAGGGCTACTGAACTCTGGCTTAAAAATCTAAGCGATTGAATCCCCTTCAGTTTCCTTCAAGATTCGGCACAAGCAGACACCACAGAGGAAATTCGACAATCATAGGAAATGAGATCTAGGGATTTCGACCTTTAGGAAAATCCTGGAAAGATGAACAAGAGAAATACTACTGCATTTTCGGCTTTTAGAAGAACAAAGAATTGAAAAGATAGGCAAGGAACAGACAGAGAGATTCGGCAATGAGTATTAAAGAAAAGAGAAGGTGAATGGCAGAGTTTCGGCACTTGGTGAGGCCTCAGGGGTTTCGGTTTCTGACAGAAAAGAAAAGAAGAAGAGATGATTCTTATTTGCCGAAAGAGAGAAAAACTAATAGCTATTCTCAGATAAGACAAATGAAAAATTTGGCACACCCCCTCTAGCCTATACCAAACCGACTCATTCCCCTTTCCTGAGTTTGATTTTCGGCCAACTCTACAACCAAAGGATAGCTCCTATCTTTCTCCCTTATCTTAATCTATTAACTCCTCCAAAAGAGACCTAATTAGCACCAACTCCTCCCCTTTATCAAAGATAATATCCACATGCTTTAAAACATTAAAAAATCCCTAAATTTTAGCCTTGTTGCCGTCCCCTCCCTTGCTCCCTTTTAAGTGCCGAAATTAGCCCAATTTCTTGGGCTCCAAGCGGCCACACTGAGGCCCCCTTCTTTTGCCTATTGGCTCCACTTATAGCTCCCTCCTATTGCGCCTCTTGTTCTTGGGCCACAAGCCCATTATGCCTATTTCACTCTCAGTACTTTATTTAAACCCCATAGTCCCTAAACAAAATATTTAGCCAAGACCTCGGCCCATTCCCGAGCCCAATTTGCACCTCTAATACTTAAATGAACACATTAAACGTATCCACCCATTAAACGCATAAGCCCAAAAATTCAGGATGTTACACTTTTTAATGGTGTTTAAAACCCTAAATTTCAGTAGTGGAAGCTTATTGAAGATGATGATATTATGTTTGTTTTATTTTAACTTAAGTTATTTTATAATTTACTAATTTAACCTTGTTAAAAAACCATTAAAACATCATATATTATGTCCATAAAAGTCCACTCACACAAATAATGGTCTATTTACCACATAAGGACCTTAAATTTAAGGTTCTATAGCTATTAAATACTTTCAGCTAATAGAACTCCACTTTTACACTTTACGCGATTTAGTCCTTTTCATCAAATTGACTAGTCAAATGATAAAATTTCTAAACGAAACTTTCACACAATCATTCAATCATACTGTAAACATTAAAATATTAATAAAATAAATATTTTGACCTCAGATTTGATGTCCCGAAACCACTGTTTCGATTTGACCAAAAACGGGCTGTTACATGCCTTCTCTGTCAAGGACTTGGAAAATTCTCTTCACTTTAAATCATCATCCAACCCAACAACTCCTAGCGTCTCCACAAATTTCATCGAATGCTCATGGGCATCACCGAACTTGCCATTGAATTGCTTAAATTTAGAACCGATGTAGTCCTTAGGATATGGTTTGGTAGCTATCCTAGTAGGGTATAGCAGTTTGAGATTAAACTCGGAGAAATTAAGGCTTTTGTTTTTTTTTCCACTAACAACCTTTGAAGTGTTGTTCTTAAGTTTAGCTCCACAACTATCTCAACATGTAGTGGTTCTACAAGGAACAATATTTCCTGACACTACTATTGGCAGAAGCATTAATAACCAAAAACAAGTTTCTACAATAAGTAAACCAAAATAAGTTGGGTAAAATGATGAAAAAATTTGAAAGAAATAAGAAAGGGAGAAGGGAAACAATTCCTTTCGCTTCTTGCTAATATGGGATGCTTCCATGTTTCTTCAAGGTTTGGGCAATAGACGAGAATGAAGGAAATATGCAGACAGATGAGACGTGAAGACAGCTCTACAAATCCCAAAACAATGGTTTTTGAGTGTAGGGTTTTTAAGAGTTACGAGTGTTAGTGGCTTCCATATTTCTACCTTTTTTGTAGGTTTTGGGCAAAAAAAATGAAGAGGACAAATGAATCATCCGACAAAAGCCCCGAAAATGGGTTCATTAACCAATTTATAGGAGTACTAAATGATATATATACTAGTTAGTATACTCGTGCAATGCATGAGTCAATTGTATTTATTAATTTTATAATATTTTTATAATATTAGTTTTTGTTTAAAATCATTAATGAATTTTAAAAGTAATATAATTATAAAATATTTTTAAAAATATTTAAATAATTTAGAATTGGCAATATTAATGTTATTTAATCTTAAAAATATTTAATACTTAAAAAAATACAAAAATTCATCATGGTTTGAATATTAATATTATTTTTTTAATAATCCAAATAATATTATTATTAATTTTTATATGTTATTTATTATATATATTTAAATTAATTTACTTTAATGTTAAAATTGTTAATATTCATTTTTTAAAATTTTATATTTATATTTGTTTTACTTTAATCAATGAATGTAATTAACTTTTATTATATTTGAAAAATATAATTTTAATTTGATAAATTTTATTAATGTGTCCTTTTTTTCAATTTATATTTTAAGTTTTAAAATTTAATATTCAGTAATTTTAATATTATAACATTAAAAGTTAATTTAATTAAACAATTTCTAAAATTAAAAAGATAGTTAATTTAAAATCAACATTATATTTAACATGGAGAAATTTTTTTTAAAAAAAGGAGAGGCATGGAATAAATTTTAAAAACTAAAAGGCAAGAAATAAAAGAATAATTTACCTAATTTGGAAATAAATACTTCAAATAAAGAGTGCCACATGTCAAAAAATTGTAATGTGAACATGACTATTTATTTCCTTTTTATATAGAACCTTGTTTTGAGTGTGTGTGATATACTTATTAAAATATTTAATTGAGTTGGTGTCACAAATTAACCAAAAAACAACTCAATTGTGTAATTACTAAAAGCTCTCTTACTTTTACAAAGCAGCAAATATTAATATGAAAGTATTTTTTTTTTTATCTTTTTACATATTTTTAATAAAATAATCCTATAATAGGATTTTAACGTGACTTTTAAACTAACCGTTTGAACCAAAGAATCATTTGGTTTCAATATAATTTTTTATAAATATATCTTTTACATGGTTTTTTTCACCCACATCATGGGTGTGCCATACTCTCGTACTATATTAAAATTTTGATTAAGTTGATTTCACCCATTAATCGAGTTCCAATTCAATGCAAAATTACCAAAAGGTCAATTCTCTTACAAATCAATAAATATTATTTTGAGGGTATTTATGTCTTTTTATATTTTGATAAATTTAGAAAAAAAAATACATACCCATAATGAAAATTATGAGATTTGAACCTAAAACATCTTAATTTTTATCATCTTAAGATTACCATTTCAACTAAAGTTACATTTGATTTATATATTAATTTTTTTATTGTAAATTTATTACTTAAATATTTTCACATATATCGTGAATGTGCTAAATCTAGTATCTTTTAAAGATTTCATATACACTATTAAGATACTAGATTTAGTATCTTTTAAAATATATCAATCAAAAGAGTAACATATATTAATAGTATTTATATATTTTAATAGTTAATATAAAATCTTTAAAAGAAACTATTTTGAATATGGTATTAATAAAAACAATTCCAAACAATGCTCCAAGAGAATATTAAAATACATATCTCTATATAAAGTAAGTTATATTATTGGAGAGATGTTTTTGTTTTATTATGTTTTTTTTTTTTTTGAATTACAATAACAGCGCAAAGCCTAAACAACAATCGTGACTAGTGCGACTTGAACTCAAGTCACACCTGAGGCGATAAACATTCTTGACCATCAAGCCACCACATGAAGTTTTTTTTTTTTTTATGTTTTTATATAAAATCAATAAAAATTTATATATTTGATCTTAAGATACAATGAATTTTAAACATTTAACTTTATCCCTTTTTTTTTATAAAATAAAATCACAAACTCATACGAGCACATTATGTGGATCGATCCCATGATCCAAGATCGTGGGAAAATGGTGAACACCCTTGACCAATAAATCAAATGTTGGGGTCCATTTGATTTTTTTCATAAATTCTTAATAAATATGTTTATTATATAAAAAAAATTTACTCACAACGGTAGGTATGCCATGAACTAGTTATACTTCAAAATTCTCATTCTTTTTATAAAATAGATCATATTATTATGAAGGTATTTTTATATTTTTTTTATAAAATTAATAAAAAAATCACACATGGTTAGACTTCCACCTAAGATACTATGAACTTTTGTCTTTCAATTCAGTCACTTCAACTAAAGATTTATTTGGTTCTTGTTAGTACAAATCTTCGGTGAGGAAAATCTCGAACACACGAACGAAACTTGAACAGAAGAAGAAATAGGATAAGGCTCCAAGGCATGTATCAAACCACTATCTGTTATCATCTTGTGCCATATTAATTTCAAATATCATTGCAACGAACTTTTTGTTATTATCAGCCTTAGAAGATGATTTCTTCTTTAAAAATCGACATTCATTCTTGAAATGTCTCGGCTTACCACAATGATAGCATGAGCCCTTTTGTTTCTTTTTAAACTTAGGCGCTCTATCAGTCTGTTTGAACTTTCTCTTGAATGGTTTAGTAGTCTGTACTTCCTCTGTAACATGCACTTTGGCATTTTCAGAATTTAGATTCTGATCTTGCTTTCGATATTCTTCTTCAATACTAAGTTGATTTGCCAAAGCCTTAAGAGATATTTCCTCTTTCTTATGTTTTAGACTTCTTTTAAAGTCTTTCCAAGATGGAGGAAGTTTGTCTATTATGGAGGATACAACAATCATTTCATCCATTTTCATATCATATTGCTTGAATTGATTCAGCATCTTTTCAATATCACGGAATTGTTCCATAACAGAACGACCATCAACCATTTGATAATTATTGAAACGACTGACAAGAAATTTCTTACTTGTAACATCTTCGGTCATGTATCTTGTCTCCAATTTGCCCCATCATTCTTTAGCGGTGACCTCGTTTTGGTAGGTGTCGAACAAACCATCAGATAAACCATTCAATATGTGGCCCATGCACATGTAATCAGCATTGTCCCATTTTTGTCTTTCTCGGGTTGCGACAATGATTCGTTTTCAGTCTCGTCAGTCTTGGAGTATCCAAAACATAAGCAATCTTCAAAGTTGATAATAAGAAGTGCATCTTTTTCTGCCATCGTCGAAAATTGCCACCATCAAATCGATCAAGTTTGACAAAATTGGAAGCCAACTCCCTTAGTGTTCCACTTTCATGAGTTGTGGTAGTCATCATGAAATATAACCTTAAAATTCGCCCCCACCTATCTTTGGTGTGCAAACGAGTTCCAAGCAAATTAACCTCGAGGATACAATGAAGCCAATGACTATTTGCGTTTTGCACTGACGAGAATAGCCCACTACACACAAAGCAATGTATGACAAGAAACTCAATTTCTATAAAGGATTTCTGCAGTAATACTTTATAGAATAATCTAATAATATTAGAAAATGAAGGAAGGAAAGAAAGAATATTAGAATTTGTTGGTATCTTTCCAAATAAAATCTCATTCCTATTTATAGGAATTTTCATGTCTCTTCATAGAGACATCTTTCATCAATAGGTGTCTTTCTAAATAATAATGTCTTTGAAATAAACGCATAATTATTAATTTAATTAAAACTATTCAAATAATATTATTTAAATAGTTATAATTCTTTTTCAAAAAATCAATTAATATAATTTTTTGATTAATTACACCCATTCATTTATAGTTATTGGAACACTATAAATATTTGAAAATGTTCTAACAATTCTTACATAAATATTTAATAATTGTATTTTTTTTTTCACATATTTTTTTTATCCACGTCATGGATATACCATAATTTAGTATATATATTGTAATATATATATAACAAAAATGAAATATTACATATAGTGGTTGTTATACCAACCCATCATTAAAGGCTAAAATTCAAAGTTGATGTGATCTGAAAGAGCGGTGAAGCCTTAAAACATAGTTTCAAGGAAGTCAATTTTGTATCGCTATCACTTGTATTAGTCAGGATGCTCCATTTTAGAAGCAAACTTGATAAGAAATTTGAGGTTCTATTTTGGCATAAATTTTGATCAATATCGATGCGTATTGATCGATTCTACTGATATTAGTTAAAATAGAATGTACCGTTGGTACAAAAATATATATATATTTAATTTAAATTTCTTCTTTTTATTTCTTTTGTATTTTTTGAATGATGAATTGTTATATGTTTAGTATGCGATTATCTTATTTTTTTAATATATGAAATGATCCTTTTTCTTGCTTGTATATTTTGGATTTATTTAATGATGAATTGTGTTTGTAAAGTTTACTGAAAAGAATTTTATATAATTGAATAGTATTTTATATTAAAGATTTATTAAATATTATTATTTGATCTTTATAAATTTTGTTATATACATATACAAATATTTTTAAATAATATTAAAAAAAAGGGGTATATCCACTAATATGTATTGACTACCTTGCATAACTCTTGACAAACAATACAATAGGTAATGACTATCATTGTCACAATACAGTAAACCTTGCACCCTTGCTAAAGTTCTCAGGTAAGGACAACGAGAATGGGATTAATCGCTATGCACTATAAGGCTACAAGCTAGATCCCCAAATGAGGCATAAGTCTAGGTATTTTCACTATTTCATCATTTATCTATCATCATCTCTAGACATACTTGGGTAAAATACCCAAATATATAAAAAAAAAATTTACAGAAAATGACCATTTTCCCACAAAACGCGTCCACGTCAGCGCGTTTTGTGGGGAAAAACAGAAAAGCGCCCTTAGGGATGCTTTGTGCCACATCAGCAAAGCGCGCTGACGTGGACGCACTTTGCTGATGTAGCACAAAGCGCGTCCCCAGGGGCGCGCTTTAGCCCTGCAACGGTCAAATTTTTTTTTTGAATAAACCTATAAAAAACCCCCCAACCCTTTTATTTTTTTCACACTTTAGTCCTTACTCATTCTTCTCTCAAATTCCTCTCAAATTTCTCTTTAAGTCCTTGAAACTTCCTCTGAAATTTCGAAATAGTCCTTTAATATTTACAAAAAAGCCCTTTTTTTAATTTTTTTAATATATTTTTTTTGAAACTTTTAAAATTTTCGATCGTATTACCAATGGCCGGGGAATTAATTCGTCTAGACAACAAGCACATCTCCGGCGATCAAATGCAAATGGTAAGTTTTAATTTTAATTTTTCAAAATTATTTAATATTTTTTAGGTTTATGCAATTTTAATTAATTTTTATTTTATAATTTTTAAACAATCAGATCGGGTGTTGCAATGTTATATTCGCAATATGCATGGTCCCCCATCGCCGTTGATTGAGAATTACCTGCGGAAGCGGGTTTTTGGCACGTGGCCACGATAGGCCGGGGGTTCAAGTTGGAGCCGACTTTGATCAGTGCGTTGATAGAGAGGTGGAGACCCGAGACGCACACTTTCCATCTTCCATGCGGAAAGTGTACCATCACTCGGAAGATGTGCGATTGCGGTTGATTATTGCCGGTGGACGGGTCGGTAGTCACCGGGTCCGCAACTTCTACCGATTGGATGGCCGTATGCTACGAGCTTCTGGGTGCCATTCCGGATAACATTCATGGAGGTCGGATCGAGATGGCCTGGTTACGAGACACATTCCCGGAGCCGAATGATGGTTCGATCGAAAATAGAAAGAATACGGTATGCTCGCATACATTCTTGAGATAATTGGAGGCTATCTCGATCTTTGGACTGTCTAGAAACCTCGTACACTTGAGATGGTCACGAAACTTGTTTATTTTAGAGCAAACGGTGAATTGAGTTGAAGTCCGCCTGCTATCGGTTGTATCGGGAGATGTGCGGGCGACGCGATCAAGTAAAGCGAAAATCGGAGGTTGCCTATCACTACCGCAGCCATGGGCACGCACGATTTACGATTTCCATTTTTACGCCCTCGACTCGACCACCCATATTCATTCCCACCGATAACGAGGTAAATTTAATGTTATATTTTACAATTATTACGTAGATTTATAGTATAATTGAATGCTAAAAATTTATTTAATTAGGTGGAACCATTCGCGAGTTATCTTTGGAATACCTACCTCGCTTGAAGATATACGGCTTCTATTGGACCAACGGTCGGAATCACAAGTAAGTTTCAATTTCGTATTTATAATTTAGTATTTCGTATTTAGTGTTTAGTATTATGTATATAACTAATATTTTGGTAATGTTAATATAGTTTCAATGGACACCGTGCGAGGATCCGCAATTCGGGCAAGAATTCCGAGGAGTTCTTGCAAAATTCAAACATTTGGCACGTGAAGGTCCCATTGATCAACTATGCGACCGTGGAGATGCCCGATCGGATCGGTTTCTGCGACAATTTGGATTTCGACAACCGATTCCGTGTGCCACACCGAGGTGCTCGATGATGAGCACAAAGTGGACTTACGGCGATTGCACCTGGATTGGCCAAGATTTTGGTCAAGATATATCGAGATGTGGGAGAACCGGTATGACTATTTACCTATCCGAAACCGATCGTTGTTCCTGAGTTAGCGTGCGTGCCGAAATACATGCCATGGTTTAGGATCCATGGTAAGCCGTATTTGTTGTCGGAAGAAAAGAGGCGACGGCAACTTCGTCAACAAAGGGAACGTCGGGGCCCTTTAAATACAAGGAGAAGGGGTGATAAGATCGGGGCCATCAACAGCGCAAACCACGATCACCGGACCATCAACAGCGCCCACACGATCACCGGGCCCATCAGCTTCGGTAAGACGACACCGACATCACACGCCTTTTAGCCTTTATGCCAAAAAGTGCACTCTAGCCATTATATGTATCCTAACTCATATATGTTTCCTTTTCCCAGTCCCACCCCAGTTGGAATGCATGGCGGGTTCGAGTCCGTTCGACTACTCCGATCGCCACCGATCTTGAGGCCGCTGTCGCGTGAGGATCACGAGGAGGCGCCGTCGGGAGCACTTCTTTTACCGGTCTCCTTCGCCATACGGATTTGAGACACCCCGCCGTGGTTTATGCAAACATCTCCGGTCGTTATTTTATCAAGGTGGGTCATCCTCGCAACACCCACAACTGGACCCCACCGCCGAGGAACCGGAATCCCCGCCCGAGGTTCCACGACCCCACGGAAGCTAGAAGGAGGAATCCAGCACAGAATCGCCGACCACCCCGTGTGCCACTCGATTTCGACCGGCATCAACATTGATTCGGATGGGCTTTTTATTTTTAAATTGTAATAATTTTTTTATTTTTTTAATAAAATAAAAGTTGTTTTTATTTGTGTTTGTAATTTAATTTTAATATCTTCACTAAAATAGAAGTTGTTTATTTTTTTTTTTGTATGTAATTTAATTTGAATTTTTTTAATAAAATAAAAATTTATTTTTTATTTTTTTATTTTTTGTAATTTAGTTTTAATATATTTAATAAAATAATAATTGTTTAATTTTTTATTGTAATTTAATTTTAATATCTTTAATAAAATAGAAATTGTTTAATTTTTTTATTGTAATTTAATTTTAATATATGTACTAAAATAAGAAGTTGTTTTTATTTTTTATTTTTGTAATTTAGTTTTAATATATTTAATAAAATAAGAAGTTTTTTTTTATTTTTTATTTTTTTGTAATTTAGTTTTAATATATTTAATAAATAAGAAGTAATCGCATTATTTTATATTAGAGATGGTGATGGATCGTGTTGGATGTAATCGCAACTTAAATTAAAACTATTTAAATAGTACATTTTATTATTTAAAAATAACAAAATATTAAAAAGATATTTTTACGCTAATGTTTATATATTTTAAAAATATTTAAATTTAGGCTGGTTCAAAGATAAAAAAAAAAAAATTATTCTCTACATTTAACCCATGAATATGTAGATTTTAAATTAAATTGAATATTCAATGGATTGATCAGACGTGGTTAATAATTGTAAAATTCATACTCGAATTAATATATATATATTTTAAAATTTAGATCCACTAATTATTTGTATTAAACATGAGAGTTGTTATAAGGATTCGAGCCCGATTGCTTAAATTATTTATATGATATTCAAATGTGATTAATAATTGTAAAAATTTTGACCGTTGCAGGGCTAAAGCACGCCCCTGGGGACACGCTTTGTGCCACATCAGCAAAGCGCGTCCACGTCAGCGCGCTTTGCTGATGTGGCACAAAGCGCGTCCCTAGGGGCGCGCTTTCCTGGTTTTTTCCCACAAAACGCGCTGGCGTGGACGCGTTTTATGGGGAAATGGCTCTTTTCCGTAAATTTTCAAGAAACCAGCCATTTTCCGTAAATTTTTTTTTTTGTATATTTAGGTATTTTACCCGACATATTTGGCTTTTCTCTTTTCTTAATTTCTCTCTATTTCTCTTTGGGCACAAATTTCGAGTCATAAATTGATTTGAAAATATTGGATTCAAATTTTATTTATTAATTTGGAAAGAGTTATAATTTCTAGATTTTTTTATTATAAAGAAAAACTTATTTGATTTTTCTCATCAATTAGGCTTTGATCTAGGAGTTGTTTGAACTTGATCTCGAATGAGTGCAGGTTGCTTAAATTGTTGTGGTGACTTGCTCTTGAAATGAGTTTAGAGAGATGTTTACTTGAGAATTTGACTTAATTTGGATTCAAGGGTCTTCAAGACTTATCTTGAATCAATGATGCCCACTTCAAGGATCATAGAGACTTAATCTTGAAAACAGGTTTGGAAAGAGTTTGGATGGATCCAAGGGCCTTCATGACTTGATCTTGGTGGTTGAGTCCACTTCAAGGGTCTTCGAGACTTGATCTTGAAAACAAACTTTATCTTCTTTGTGTTGATGCAACAAGATTAGAGAGAAGGGTTGTGTAGACTTAATCTTGGACTAATGCAAATTGCTTCAAGTAACTTGGTGACTTACTCTTAAAACAGGTTTTGATCTCATTTCTTCAATTGAATCGAATCAAAAGGAGGCTTTCTTCATAAATGACTTTGTACTTCCTCTCCTTAGTTGAATTGGACCCAAAGGCGGCTTTCTTCAAATGGCATTTGTCAAAACTTCTAAACTTGTGAATGTGTAAAATGACTTGGAAGTGACCCTCTTCTATAGTGTCAGTTTTTCAAGAAAAAATGAGTTTTCATGGAATGTAACTCTTCATTTGAAGTGATCCACAAAGATAAACTCTTTTATTTTAATTTAGCGATAAACTAATCATTTAATATTATCACTTAATTGTTTTAATTTAATTAGTGAGATAATATAAATTTTCATTACTACCTCTTAATTAAAATAATAATAATTATTATGATGTAATATGTAATGTCATCATTTTTATCCATGATAATTCCAACTTGATTTTCATGATATTTTCAATTTTACACGTGAGCTTTTATAATTGATGTAATTTTTTTTTTCTCATAAATTTCATTTATTTAAGCATTGGAGGGCAATTAGAGTGCAACTAGCAACTCCAATGCCTTGTCACTAAACCATGAAAATCCCAATCCAAATCAAAAGCCCACTAATCACCTTCCCAAACCCAACTACTTTAAAAGACCCAAACAGTGAATTTTCTAAAAATAGAATATGTTGCCATAATTTTATAGTTGGAAAAAGTTGATTTTTCTTAAATTATCCATAAGAGGGAAAAGGAAAAAGAAATCCATGGATGGTGATATATGCAAATGTAATTTGGTCTATCAAAACCTCCACAAATGTATGGTATTAGTGATACTAACAATTTTATTTAATTATGTCTCCTTTTGAGAATGACGTTTTACCTGTGTATAAATAATTCTCATAATCAAATATAAATGCTCCATAGGATTAGATTCTTTTATCTTCTTTTCGTTTTTCTTTTTGGTTAACTTTAGAAGTGTTGAAGGGTGGGACGAGTTGGAGTTTGCTTCCAGCTTAATATTATTTATCATTATTTAAATTATGACTCAACTGTTTAATTTTGTCTAAATTTATTCATTTATTTATATTTGTAAATGTTTAATTCAAAATCATTTATATTTGTCTGTATTATTTTTAATTTTTAAAAATATAATTATTTTAATTTACTATTTAGTATTTACATATATTTTCCTATCATTATATATTTTTATTAATTTCTAAATGTAATCAACTTAACATATAATATAGCATATTTAATTTTTATATGAACATAATATATAAAAATAAAATAAAAATAACATATTATAAATTTAAAAGCATGTTGGGTTAGGTTGCATTTGAGATTTAAAAATTGGAGCTTAAACCTAAACTGTGTTTTAAATGAGTTTAATTTTCGACCAAACCCATTTTTCGAACATAATATTTTGGTTAAAATATACTATTAGTCCTTATACTTTGATAAAATTTGCGATTAAGTCTTTGTGTTTAAAAAGTTAGAAATTAAGTCCTACTTTTTTTATTTAAATCGCAATCTAGTCATTAAAATCATAAATATTTTCTGTCAAAATTTGTCAACTTAGAATTTTGATTAGGATGTCCTTATATGACATAGCATATGATTGCTAGAAAGCAAACACGTAAAGATGATAAATTTTAACAGAAATTATCAATGACATAATGATTGAACTATGATTTTTAAATTTAAAAAGTAAGAAGGTTGAATTTTTATCTTTTAAAGTACAAGAACTAAGTCTCAAATTTTATACAAGTATAAGGACTAATAATATATTTTAACCTAAAATATTTTCCAAACCTTTTTAAATTTCAAGCTGATCAGAAAACTTGTAACCCCCCAAACCCGGCCTAGACGTTAAGACCAAATTCGAAAGATTACATTGGCCATCGAAATGGCCTAGCAAAATTATCGAAGTCTAAAAACAATTATTTAAAACATTTACTTTAATTTTGGAGGAAAACTTAGTGTGTTTCCAAAGGGTTACAATTTAGTTTCAAAAATTGGCTGATCTTAATGATTATTTTCCAAAAGTTGAATTCTAGAATTATAAATGTATATATTTTTCAAACCTCATTTCCTTAGTCATGCAATGAAAAAGTGATATCGAACATAGTTTTAATAAAAACCTTATTTCATGCACAATTAATTAAAACTCATATTCCTACCTCTTATAATCAAAATAAATGTCATGCATGCTATATAAATCCCAAAGCCTAAGTCCTATGCTACAGTTCAAATAAACTAATACAGTCTTTCAATAGCAAAAATTGCAATTAATGAATCTAAAATATTTTTATTAAAAAATGATCCATGTCGAGTCCTTCGGATGTTGAGTCCGTGTCCTAACCTGGTGGGTTATCTGTAAAGATGAAAATCAAAGGAGAGTGAGCTTTAGAAGCTCAATACGAGTCCTATCACAAGTAAATTGGTGCAAAATAGTAAACATACATACAACAAATAGTTTTCAGAACAAATGCAATCGTATAGCAAAGCATAAGCCAACAATTATTTTGAGCATGTATGTGAGTGTTAATGTGATGCAAGAATAACAGGAAAGAGCCTACCCATACTTCACTACACTCCACATTAAGAGCTCCCTAGAACTCTTCTAACCAATACATTCTAGTTTGTGGATGAACTACAAGTATTTTAAGATAAAACCATTTGCAGATAAACTGCCACTTGTTATGGATGCAAAACATATTTGCAGATAAAAGTTGCCAGTAATTTGTGGATGAACCACCAGTGTTGTAGATTATTTGTAACACCCCAAACCCGGCCTAGACGTTATGGCCGAATCTGGCGATTTCACATAATAGCATGTTGAAACTAAGTTGTTACGATAAAACCGTTTTCATTTATTTACTCTTGCTGACTCCAAAATCGCTTACTTAGTTAATTGATTGTTTAAAACACAATTCGTTGCGGAAGCTTTAGAAATCATTTATTTTATGAAAAACCGAGTTAATTAGGTAAATCCGTCCATCTTAGAAAACCCATTTGTTTTAGAGAAAACTGTTTGTTCGCTGAGTTTGTGCAATTTTTAAATCAAAACAATCTAAAATCCAAATAAAAGCAAATAGTCAAAAAGTTCAATTTACATAAAAAAATAACCTGAAAAATAATTAAGAAATAAATACCAAAACTGAAATTAAAATAGTTTAAAATACGTGTGGCCACCGTCGAGTCCTCTGCTGCACCGATCCGTCAAGTCTGGGGATTACTTGTGTACATTAAACAAAAAGGGTGAGTTTAAGTAAACTCGGTGTGTAATCCCGAGAAACAAACAAACAATCGGTATTCACGATTACGCAGTTGAGCGATCTTGGGCCTAAGCCCTTTTCATGATCGATGATGATGCTTTGGGCCTTAGTCCATCTCGATCAAATGTCAAAATGCGATAAGGCCTTAGCCCATCACGATGATCGATGCGCGCGATACTTGATTATGCAAAGAGCAAAATCCTACCCAACCAGCCTCTACATACCATATCCGTCCAACCTTACACTCCATGTGGGGATATAATCAACCCACCCATCCCTACACTCCAAGTAGTAAATTCAATGCAAAGACTGTCTGAGTTTGCGGTGAAATTTACAATAAATTAGGCTTAAAGCCTTTCAAGACACTTCCTCCGAATAACAACCCCAACACAATGCAATGCAACATACAATGGATGATATGCTATTATGCAATTTCAGTACATATATTCAGTTCAAATATTAACAAGCTTAGTACAGGTATCATTCAGTCAATTTCATACATTTAGGGGTCTAAGTAGTGCTTACCGACCCTACAGTAGGTTCACAGTCGACTTGGGCGACCCGTGCAACCTTAAAAACATTTTGGTAAAAATGGGCCCACATGCCCATGTGATCTGCCCGTGTGGGCCCACTCGCCCGTGTGGCCCACTCGGCCCAAATTGGCGTTGGCCGTGTGATCCATTTTTAAAGTAACCCATGCTAGCTCAATACTCATATATGTTTTCACTATTTACTTATATGTTCATTCAAAGCTTTCTACTTGAGTCATTATCACTAAATTATTTATATCTTGAGCTACAGAATTCCAAATTAAAATCCGCTTGATGTTTTTGAAACTAGACTCAAATACCATTCTACCATAAAATTTTCAGAATTTATAGTTTATCAAATAAGTTCAATAAAATCTTTAAAGTTATCCATATTCTGCTGTTTGACAGCGTCGACCTTTCCTTACTAAAAATTATGTATCTCTTAGTACGGACTTTAGATGATGTTTCTGTTTGTTTCTATTGAAAATAAACTCATTAAGAATTTAAAAATATAAATTTAAGCCCCTAATTATTTTTTTACAATTTTTGATGATTTTCCTAAGTCAGAACAGGTGAACCCGAAATCATTCAGAACTTGTCTCACAAAATTTATTATAACTCATGAATTACAATTCCATTGCTTACAATTTTTATTCCATGAAATACTAGACTCAATAAAATTTAATTTCATATTTTATTCAACCTCTAACTCAATTTACACTATTTTTGATGGTTTTTCAAAGTTAGACTACTGCTGCTGTCCAAAACTGTTTTAGTGAAAAATGTTGATTTCCTAGTTTTTAACACCCTTATTTCCTTTCTCTACAATTTTTTCGCATCATTTTCTCTTATTTCTCTTATTTCTCGACAGCAAGCAATTTCAACTTTTCGTCGAACCCCGTTTTCTGCGTTTCGGGTACACACCTAGTATCGTTTTGATGCCTAATCACTCTCGAGCACTTCAAGGCCTAAAATCAAGATACTCAACATCAATTTAACGGATTTACAAGCGAATTAACAACCAAGAATGAACAGAAACCCAACTTACCACCAACGATAACCCTCCGTTTAACTATTTTTAAGACGATAACACTGAATTCACCAGTCTGAGCCTCCCCTTACGCCCAAATCGCAGAGAAAAACATTACCACTTAAGTCACTAAGAGATTCATGATAGAAACGAAGAGAAACACTTACCGAAACTAAGCGAGCACTAATCGCGTGCGAAAACAAAGGAAAATAAATGGAATAGGGAAAAATCAAGAAGAATAAAAAGAAGAGAAAGATAGAAAAACTCAGAGAATTTTGGCAAGAGGAGAGGGAGAAGAATAAACGGCAGAATTTTTTTTTGGAAAAGGGAGCCAAAATTCAGTTATGGGAATAAAAATCCCGATAACCCCCAAAATCCCTTAATCTTCTCCCCTAATTCCCACTTCACATCCACTACTCAAAATCCCCCTATTACACAACTCTATCCCGAAATCTGAGCAAATAATAATAATAATACTTTTGCCTGCGCAGGGATTCGACCACAAGACCTCCACCATAATAACACACCACTTAACCACTAGACCAGCAGGCCCATTCTGATGTAATTTACCCAACATTTAAACTTAAGCCCTTTGCACAAGGTTAAGGCTTTATTTATAAAAATACCAAAATTTTCTCAAGTAAGGCTTGAACTTGGGACCTCTCACACACACCCAGAAAACATAACCACTGAAGCAGATACACAATTGTGTGTCACACATACAAGAAATCAAAAATTAAAATTTTGGGGCGTTACATTATTAAACTGCTAGTACTTCCTCCGTACAATCGCCCCACCCCATACAATGCGGTATGACATGCTTGTAACAATATCATGTAAAAACAATAGACATGCTTTATTATGTATTCAGTTCACTCAATAGCATTAGACATGCTTAACCTGTATTAGGTTCAATAGTAACAGTAGGCATACTTAACATGTATTTGGTTCAACAGTAACAATAGGCATGTTGAACATGCAATCAGTAATATAGTGGTAACAATAACAATAACAATTCATCATAAATACAATGACAGTAAACATGTAAAGTTCACATATCATCATTATTACAATAGCAATTCAATTATCAACTCATAGATTCTGGCATGTTCATAATATCAAGGACTCAATTGAGTGAATAAAAACTCTAGAAACAATTCGAGGGGTTATACAGGGACTAAACTGAACAATTCACAAAATTCTGAGCAATACTATAAAACAGGGGTCACATGGCCGTGTGGCCAGACCATGTGAGGAGCTATAAGTTGTGTGGAAGGGTTACACAGTCGTGTGGCCAAGCTGTGTAATAGATTGTAGCCATGTGACAAATGTAAAAATTACCCTACAGCAAAGACAAGGTAGTGTGGGAGGTTTTGGCCGTGTAGTCTACACGTCTATGTGAGAGATCGTGTGGCCCTTAACCTACACACAGTTTGCCTTGATTCACTTGGTAAAGAACACACACATTTCACCGGGAGTCCTCATGATTAAATCTGATTCGATTCGACTAAATCCGATCCTTCAACGACATTTATACACGAGTTAACTATTGATTTCAAGATTCGTCAAGATTAACAAAAGATTTGGAAAGAACCGTAAAAGATTGAGTAATTGAACTAAAAGATTAACGTGGAACGATGTTATTTTGGAATTACGTGTTCTACTTATCAAAATGAATGCACTTATCGAACTTTGATAAAAATACGGAGGCTATCGACGACGAATTCAACAATTGGTAGAAAAATGATTTAACGAGGATTGATTTGATACGGAAAAGAAAAATATTCAACAGTAAAAAGATGCAAAATGTGGTGCAAAGAAGAGGAAATAAAAGAAAATGAGAAGAGATAGAAAAGATGAAGAGAAGTCTTACTAAGATTTGAAAAGAAGCAAACCTAGTCCAATTGGGAAAAGAATGGTTAAATAGTTAGGGTTTGGAACCCTAGGGAAGGCAAGGGTAAATAACCCAAAATTTTGGGCCGAAATAAAAAGGAAATGGAAAGGAAGAGAATGGCTCAAACCTAGGATCACTTAAGAGAAAGCTAACTCTTAACCATTAGGCCTGAAGCCTATTTCTTATCTAGTTTTAACTCTGAACTGTATATATTTTAGTTGTGGCTTTTACCTTAGGTTATTGAAAATAAAAGGAAAAGAAATGGGAGGAAGGAAGCTCGAACCTAGGACCTCTAGGATAAGGGAGTAGCATTTAACCATCAAGCCTATTAAATTTTCTTGTCTATCCATTACAATTGACCCCCTATATTTTGGGGCATGACAACTCTCCCCTCATTAAAAAAATTCCATCCTCAAAATATACCTGGTTCGAACATATGATGATATTGTCGATGAAACATCTCTTCCGGTTCCCATGTGGCCTCCTTCGTGCCATGGTTCTGCCACATAACCTTAACAAGTGGGATTTGTTTACTTCTCAGAACCTTTACCTCATGATCTATAATTTGTATGGGTTCCTCCTCAAAGGACAAATCCGGTCTCACCTCATTCCCTTAAATTGGTAAAATATGGGAAGGATCAGATCGGTATCGTCTCAACATGGAGACATGGAAGATGTCATGGATATGATCCTGTTCAAGAGGTAGTTCTAATTGGTACGTCACTGGATCGATTCTCTTAAGGATTTTGTAAGGTCCGATGAACTTAGGACTTAACTTGCCCTTTCGTCTGAACCTCAACACTTTCCATCATAGGAACACTTTAAAAAAGACTTGGTCTCCAACACTATATTCAATGTCCTTCCTTTTGAGGTTTGCTTACGACTTCTGCCTATCTGAAGCCGCTTTCAGTCTATCCTGAATCAATCTAATTTTCCTTTCAGAATCTTGTACCACTTTAAGACCCAAAATTTTTCTTTCACCCAGTTCGGTCCAACACAGTTGTGTTCGGTAGTTATGACCATACAAGGCTTCATAATGTGCTATTTGTATACTCAATTGGAAGCTATTATTATAAACAAATTCAGCTAGAGTCAAATGTTCTTCCCAGCTACCTCGAAATTCATTAATACAACCCCTTAGCATATCTTCTAAGATCTGAATAACTTGCTCGGATTGTCCTTCAATTTGTGGATGGAAGACAATATTAAAATTCAAACAAGCACCCAGTGCCTCATTTAGCTTTTTCTAAAATTGAGATGTAAAACGGGGATCTCGATCTAAAATAATTTATATAGGTACGCCATGCAACCTTACAATATTCGAAATATATAACTTAGCCAGCTTTTGTAAAGAGTAATCCATACGGATAGGTAAGAAATAAGTTGACTTAGTTAATCGATCTACAATCACCCTAATTGAATATTTTTTAATGGGTGTTAAAGGTAACTCACTAACAAAGTCCATTGTTATTCGCTCTCACTTTCAGTAAGATATTTTAATCAGTTGTAAAATGCTCGAAGGGAATTGGTGTTCTGCTTTCACCTATTGACACGTTAGGCACTTAGGTACAAATTCCGCCACCTCTCATTTTAGTCTAGGCCACTAGTTAGTTCCCTTAAATCTCGATACATCTTATTTCCTCTATGATGCATGACATAAGGCTACTATACGCTTATCGAAGTATGGTTTGTTTTAGATCTTTATTGTTTAGCACATAATACCTCCCTTGAAAGTACAAGATTCCATCATCATTAAACCTATAGTCCTTAAATTTTTCGTCCTCTACTTACTTAATCCATGGAAACAATGACATATCTAATGGTTGTTTAGCCTTAGTGTAACACCCCTAACCCCTCTCCGTCGTCGGATTAGGGTCACGGGCATTATAACCAATCAGAACATTTAATTACATCATAA
This sequence comes from Gossypium sturtianum, assembly GCA_025698515.1. NCBI lineage: Eukaryota > Viridiplantae > Streptophyta > Magnoliopsida > Malvales > Malvaceae > Gossypium > Gossypium sturtianum. The sequence continues at coordinate 136,293,308 of CM046948.1, read as the reverse complement.
GCATTTGTGTAAGTTAACAATTAACATTATATTATACATGGGCAGATCATGCCAATCTAATACTTTTATATTAATGTCTTATATAATCGAATAATGTATCATACTATGCAATGCTAAACTTGGTCTTCCACTGTCTACACTCTTATCACTATTTATCCCCTCTAGAAAGCTAGAAGTTGGATGCATAACATAACTATTCCAATTATTAGCATCGAAGTATTGAACCATACTCCAACTACTACTACCTTTGATGATATTAGTAGAATGACCTACTTCACCTAGCTTAGGTTTTCTATTTCATTCTAAATCAGAGTAAAAATGATCTTACAATCCTTAATACAAGTCTGCGGGACTCTAAAAATAGTCTAAAAGCAACCAGGGACTAATTTGAAACAAATCTGGAAGTTTAGGGAAAAATCACAAAATTTTAACGGCGGTCACACGACCGTGTGTCTAGGTTGTGTAGAACGCCCCAGGCTGTGTGACTTTCGAAGTTAGGACACACGACTGTGTCCTAGCCCGTGTTTCTGCCCATGTAACTCACTAACTTGGGTCACACGGCCATGTCGCAGGTCGTGTGCCAGAGCATGTGGCTCTTGACATGTGCGTGTGACTACCCTACACAACCGTGTACTATATCACACGCCCGTGTGTTTGGGCCGTATACCTCTCGAATTAATCTCACACAACTGTGTCGCAGGCCGTGTAGAAACTGCACCTATACTGTATTCAACATGTTCAGGGCGCATGCCCGTATGTGACACACGGCTGTGTGACAGGCCGTGTCTCAGGCTGTGTGTACCTAAATGTGCCTTAAAACTCAAGTCTACCATTTCATGCTTACTTGGACACTAAGCAACTAAATTACGAACCATTTAACCTGTTCAAAACACCATTAAACATGCACAAAACAAGCCAAAACAACCATCTTAAGTGCCTAACCAATGGACCATCATTGGTACAACATTTTCTATCTTCAAACATATCAACAACACATCAACCATTCAAAAAACTTTCATTCACACCAAATTAGCCAATATTGAACTAACATTTAGCTACTTAGGCTACCAAGCTTTAAGCTAAAACACATATCAACACATTAACTAGACTACATACCAAAACATAGCTTCAACCACAACAATATATATATACAAGTAACCATCATTTCACTTTAAACCAAAATAACATCACATTAACAAACCAACTATCAACCAAAGACTTCCTAGGTACATGCCATTACAATTTAGAACATCATCACACTTGAGTCCAGGATTCGTTATTGGATGTTGAATCGACAATAGTTTGAAAAGTACCTAACCTGCGCACAGAAAATAAAATCGCACGCTAAGTATAACTCAATGGTATTTTTATAATCTGAACAATTTAAACTTGATATGAGTATTTAAAATGTAAGAATGCAACAAGTAATGTTATTAACATATGTTTCAATTCAATAATATAAACTTGCTTATTCTTTGTTCACATCCACTAGATTCCACATGTTCTAGTACATGACAATGGAATTTCATATAGCATTTGATAAATTTCAACTCAAGCAACGGCATGATTCATCTATTTGTTCAATACATGAATTCATTTCAATATTCATATCCCATTTTATCATTTCATGTTCCATTTCCCATCTCATATCCATTTCTCATCATTGTCATCTCAATATCAACACAAATTTTATCATTTAATTTTCCCTATTAACACGACTCAGACTCGGACAGATACACGGATCCAACCAACACACCAGCTTGGCACCTAGTGCCTCATCGAATAAATCCGAAGTAATAACTGCACCCAGCGCTATATAAGTTGACACCTAATGTCTCATCGGTTAAACTGGAGTAAATTGGAACCTAGTGCCTCATCGACTCAAGGTCGAAGAAATCCCTGAACTCTTCCTATCATATGGTATGCCATCTATATCCGACTCAGCCCGAAACAATTAATAGGGTTTCATTTCACTTTTTAATACAACAAATGTCTCAATTTCATATGTGTACATTATCATATATAAACATATATTCAATTTTGATAGCAATCACATTTTTTCAAATACACATGTTCAAATCAACCCAAAATACAATAATACCCACCTCAATTACTTATCATATGCAAAAAATTTAATATGCAACAATATGTTATTTAATTCATATTATAGAAACACAAACCGTATATTCCAAGCAACTCGACGTCGACCTTGTCTTTCCCCTTCTTACTCAAGGATTCTGGAACAATGTTTATATTTTAGATTTGAACTCCAAACCCTCCTAGGCCGTGCGTTCTTTCTCTTCTTCTCTTTTTTCTCTCTCCCTCCACTTACATTCTTATTCCATTTATTTGTTTTCATTTTAATTCATTATTATATAATATATATGCATTTCATGTTATTTTTATAACATATATATATTAAGTTATCATATATATAACACATATCATTAATGTCATCCACTACTATTAATTAAATGCATATTTACTATTTTAGCCCTTTTAATTTATTTCAATCTATAATCCAACTTTTAACCCTTACGCGATTTAGTCTCAGTTCCTTAATAGCTCCTAATTCATGCAAATTACCTATTCAAAATTTAATTTGTTTCTAACATAACTCCGTAAATATTTATAGTAAATATTTACGGGTCCGGTTCATAGGAACTGAGTCCTAGAAATACATTTTCTGGCACCCCTGCCTATCGGGTCGTTACACTTAATCTCGCTAGCTAAGGTGAGTTTCACTTGTAGTTCAGCTAGTAAGCCTCCATCATCCACTAGACTTAACCTAGCAAACATTGCTCTTAGATCGGTCATCTATTTTCTACTTAGCGCATCTGCCACCACATTGGCTTTTTTGGGGTGGTATTCAATTACATAGTCATAGCTCTTTAACAGTTCTATCCACCTTTGTTGCCTCAAATTCAACTATTTTTGGGAGAGAAATACTTGAGACTCTTATGATCAGTATATATATAACACTTCTCACCAAACAACTAGTGCCTCCAAATTTTTAATACAAATACCACTATTGTTAACTCCAAGTCATGAGTCAGATAGTTGCACCATGTTGTTTCAACTGCCTCGGCGCATAGGCAACTACTTTTCCACCTTGCATCAATTCACATCCAAGGCCAATATAGGATGCATCGCTGTACACCACATACTCCTTTTCTGACTCAGGCTGAATTAACACGGGAGCTTATGTCAGCACATCATTTAGCTTTTCAAAGCTAGCTTGTTGATCTTCCGTCCATTTAAACGGAACATTATTCCTCAACAACTTATTCAATTGAGCAAAAATCAAAGAGAACTCTTCAACAAATCTATGATAGTATCCGACTGAACAAAGGAAACTATAAATTTCAAAAACATTTTTAGGTTGTTTCCATTTTAGGATGACCTTTATCTTTTTCGAGTTTACACAGATACCCTCTGTGGATACCACATGACTTTTTTAAGCCAAAACTCACACTTGCTCAGCTTGATATAGTTATTTTTTTCGTGGAGGATTTGCAAAACTTTCCTAAGGTGTTCACCATGTTCGGTTTCGATTTTTGAATAAACTAAGATGTTGTCGATAAATACTATGATGAACTGATCAAAAAAAGGTTGGAACACTTTATTCATTAAGTTAATGAAAGCAGTCGAAGCATTGGTCAATCCGAAAGGCATTATAAGGAACTTGTAGTGACCATATCAAGTCCTACATATAGTTTTAGGCACATCCGCCTCTTTTACCTTTAGCTGATAGTACCCCGACCTTAAATCTATCTTAAAAAACATCGGAGCACCTTGAAATCGATCGAACAAATCATCAGTCCTAAGAAGGGGATATTTATTCTTCATGCTCAATTTATTCAACTATCGAAAGTCAATGCACAACCTCAGAGAGCCATCTTTATTTTTAAAAAACAAGACTAGAGCTTCTCACGGAGAAACACTAGGTCTAATAAACCCACGATCCAAAAGCTCCTGAAGTTGGATTTTTAATTCTTGAAGCTCTTTAGGCGCCATGCAGAAGGGAGCAATGGACACCAGAGCAGTTCCAGACGATAGTTCAATTCTAAATTCTACCTCATGATCTGGAGGTAACCCTTGTAGCTCTTCGAGAAATACATCTAGGAATTCCCTAACGGTTCGAATACCATCTATGACAGAGCTACTTACATTCTCATCCATTACATAGGCTAAATAAGCTCCACACCCTTTCCGAACTAATTTTTCGGCAACCATAGCAAATATTACATTCAATAAATAGTTTTGTTGCTACCCAACCATAATAATCTCACTACCCTTAGTCGTTTTCAAAGTTACTTTCTTAGAGGCACAACCTAGATTAACTTGATGTTCCACTAACCAATTCATACCCAAAATTAAATCAAACTCCCCAAAAGGTAATTCCATAAGATTCGTCGAAAACACTACACATTAAACTTTCAATGGACATATTTTATAGATCTTATTCACAATAACTAATTGTCCTAAAGGGTTTACTGCGATAACATCAATAGTGGTTTCCTCTACCCGAACACTCAGTTTATCAGACATATTACAAGTAGCATATGAATGGGTAGATCCTATGTCAATTAAGGCAAAATATGGAATTGGATAAATGGTGAAAATACCTGCGATGACATTGGATGCATCTCTATCCTCACTACCTCTAATGGCATAAATAAGGGAAAATTGTCTAGCCTTAGTTTGGTTCGCACTAGTTGCTACGGTATTTGTGGCCCTATTCTAACCTCAACCTCTCAGAGGTAATTAACCCGCTCTCTGATTTTGGGTTGGAGCTTGCACTTTCCCAATTCGATGAGAAAAATCTTTTACCAAATTCTCCGCCAACCTACACCTCAGGAAAGCACCTAACTTTTTCCAGCACTCGCCCACATAATGTTTATCACAGTACGAACAGTTGGGAGTCCTACCCCTTGAGTTAGCCACATCAACCCTTTGCTGTGGTCTGCCCTTTCTGGCCCATTTCAGGGGATGGGAATTCAAATCAATGGAACCAGAATCTTTCTTAACTGGGACTTTACTTTTCTCTCGTTTTTCGCGTTCCACCTATTTGATCACCTCCACAATTTTGGTTTTCTCCACTAAGGTCTCAAACACTCATTCTTGTGTAAAGCAACATGTATCTTGAGGTCAAAACGTAGCCCATTTTCGAACTTCACACACTTATCCTATTTTGTGGCAACCATACTTTGAGCATAGCGGCTAAGCCTCAAGAATTCAGCCACAGTTTTATCTCCTTGTTTCAACTCGATAAACTCGAGTCTGTGGGCTTCCACATATCTAGTTACCACATACTTCTTTTGAAAGGTTTCCTAAAAATATTCCCAAGTTAAACGTTCAACATGTATACCCCTTACAATAGTCTGCCACTAATGATAAGCCTCTTCCTTAATAAAGACACAATGCCCTTCAATTTTTATTCTGGATTATAATCTAGATCCTCCAGAATCCTCTTCGTTGACTCCATCCAATATTCTGCCACAGTAGGAGTCGTTCCAACAACACCTTTAAATATTTTTCCCCATTTGTTTAGAGCCTCTCCAAAACAGATCCATGACTCTCCAATCTAATTTGGGCTCCAACAACCCTTTGCAGAACCCTTAGCATTGTTTGTGACACTATGCCATCTCTGTTTTCGTAACCTCCACCACAATTGGCGGTACAGTTCTATATGTACTCCTTCTCAAGGATTAGGTTTTCTCTTTTAACAGTGGGTGGCTCTACGGGTGCAACCTTACGTGACATACCCCTACCACGTCTACCTTGAGTGTTCATATTTTGTTTTTGAATGTTTAAATTCTAAAGTATATCTACAATTTTCAAACAAAAAGTTCAAGCATTAACTATTTTTCTTAAGTGTTTATAGTCTAAAGATCACAATTTATCTAAAGTTTCAATATCTAGAGTAATACCGATATTAGAGTCTCAAATTTATCTTATTGTAGAAGATCAACTTTTCAAAAACTTGTGACATGGCTTTTCCTAAAAATACTCCTTTATGACATCCATGCAAACTCATTCAAAAATCCACAATTTGAGTTTAGAAAACCTAGGCTCTGATACCACCACATGTAACCCCCAAACCCGACCTAGATGTTAAAACCAAATTCGGAAGATTATATTGGCCATCGAAATGGCCTAGCAGAATTATCGAAGTTTAAAAACAATTGTTTAAAACGTTTACTTTAATTTTAGAGGAAAACTTAGTGTGTTTCAAAAGGGTTACAATTTATTTTCAAAAATTGGCTAATCTTAATGATTATTTTCCAAAAGTTGAATTCTAGAATTATAAATGTATATATTTTTCAAACCTCATTTCCTTAGTTATGCAGCGAAAAAGTGATATCGAACATAGTTTTAATAAAAACCTTATTTCATGCATAATTAATTAAAACTCATATTCCTACCTCTTATAATCAAAATAAATGTAATGCATGCTATATAAATCCCAAAACCTAAGCCCTATGCCACAGCTCAAGTAAACTAATACAATTTTTCAATAGCAGAAATTGGAATTAATGAATCTAAAATATTTTTTTTATAAAAAAACGATCCGTGCTGAGTCCTCTAGATGTCAAGTCTGTGTTCTAACCTAGTGAGTTATCTGTAAAGATGAAAATTAAAGGAGAGTGAGCTTAAGAAGCTCAGTGTGAGACCCATCACAAGCAAACCAGTGCAAAATAGTAAACATGCTGATGTGTTCTAGCCTCGGTTTAGTGAGTTGAGTCGCTTTCATTGCCCGATCGTCCAACGATAAAGTTTCGTTCGCTTGGTGAAGGTTGGAGGATATTTGGCTATGATGGGAATCGATATTCAATTGGGGTTCAAAAGGTTTGGATTAATGCATTAGGTTCGGCTATTAAGAAAGAATTAATATAGGTTGATAATAATTCGGTTTAGATGGAAGATGGAATAGAGGGCTTAAGAAACAAGAGTGAACCAACACTATGCTTAAGTGCTGACCCGAAACTTATACGTTCTTAAGATGGTTTGGTGAAGGAAACAAATAGAAACCTCGACCCGCTATCTATGGAAGATAGGAACCTTGGTATAATTGTTCGAACGCCACACTACTGAAGTGAAGAGTTCAGTTTCAAAAGAACTAGGTTGACGCCACTAGCTAAGTAGATAAGTCAACAGAGTCTTTGGACGAAATTGAGAGAAGTTAATCTCACAAAATACTTAATTTCAATCATAAAAAATGGCAAAAGTTCCTTACAAGGTGAAATGAGCCGAAATTTATAGGCATTACATGGTTAGCCGAATAAGCTCTTAAAGGTAGCTAAAAAGTTAGCTGAAAATTCCAGAATATTTTAGGAAGGTTCCTTGAAGCTTCTTGTGCATGGGGAACGTCAATGGCAGCTTCTAGATGACTTAATTCAGCTGGAAAATTGAATGGACTGATTGGGAGCTGAAATGCATTTAGTAGGTTCAAATTACATGCTTGAATCTTTTTAATGGTGCTGCTTGGTTCAGCCGAATGTTCTTGGGAGTTAATGAGCTGCTTTGGGCACTCCATGGGTCATGATGTGTGAACAAATTGATTTGAATGGTCATGTGTGTGTGACCAACCAAAACCGAACAACCCTTATTGTGAAAAGAATATTCGGCTGGTGTGAAAGGCATTAGATTTTCCTTGGGTAGCCAATTGGTCTTCTTGGAGAGATGAAAGGCTTGGCTGAATAATCACTTGCGAAACACCAAAAATCAGCACACCTAAATTAATTCCATCCATGCACCTATGCCGTCCAAGGGAAGTGTACCTACACCATATAAGTCAGATAATTAAATTCCCTTTTGGACACATTAATTCGATAGCAAAAACACATTAAACCTGCACAATAAATTCGGCCAGCATATTTAATCTTTGTAATAGATTAAGACATATTAGAACACACAATTAATTTAAGAACATAATTAAACACTTAAATTATATTGTCCAGATTATGAAAAATTAAATAACTTAACTAGATAACTAATTTAATTAAAAACAAATTAATTATCTTATTCCAGCATAATAAACGTAAGCTGAAGTAAATTAAAAACGAGCTCATTGAGCTAAGAACAAGCTCATTGAGCTAAGGTTGAGCTGGTTGAGCTTGAAAGAGATTATATGGCATGCTCGGCTTGCTGGTCCAAGAGCTTTCGAGAAGCCAAGCAACGGTTTCGCCCCAAATTCTATCAACCAAGGCTGTTGTTGCATCTTGAACCTCTTAGCCCGAGCTCAGGTCATCGGACCTAAAGGTAGCTCGAGTGGATCCATGTCAGCTCTCGGTATCCCTTGGGACTTAGCCGTATCATTCCCCCCTCTTCGAGGCGATTTGCCCTGAAATCGTCGCCTACATCATAGGGAGATAAATCAGCTACGTTAAAACTCGCGCTTATGTTATACTCACCCGGGAGGTCGAGCATGTAAGAATTATCGTTAATTCGTTCCAACACTTGGAAAGGTCCATCTCCTCTCGGTAATAGTTTCGACCTCCGTTGAGTTGGATACTGTTCCTTCCTCATGTGAACCCACACCCAATCTCCGGGTTCGAACACTACTTGCTTCCTTCCTTTGTTAGCCTTGCGCATGTATTGTTCGGTCCTCGCCTCAATGTTGGCCCTTACTTTTTGGTGTAGTCTCAGCCTTCTGTTTAGCATCTACATGAACAAACTGATCATTAGGCAAAGGAATTAAATCAAGTGGAGTCAAAGGATTGAAACCATAAATAATCTCGAAAGGTGAGTGCATAGTCGCTGAATGAACGGATCAATTATAAGCAAACTCGATGTGTGGCAAACACTCCTCCGATGACTTAAAATTCTTCCAACTAGTAGCTCACAGTAAGGTTGATAATACACGATTCACCACCTCCGTTTGGCCATCCGTTTGGGAGTGACAAGTTGTTAAAAACAGTAGCTTCGTTCCAAGCTTTCCCCACAATGACCTCCAGAAATGGCTAAAAAACTTCGCGTCCCGGTCAGAAACAATTATTTTTAGAATTCCGTGCAATCTAATGACTTCCCTAAAGAACAAATTAGCAACATTAATAGCATCGTCAGTTTTCGAGCAAGCTATAAAATGAGACATTTTAAAAAATCTATCTACAACAACAAAGATAGAATTTTTTCTGGTTTTAGTTCTCGGTAAGCCAAGGACAAAGTCCATGGAAAGGTCGACCCAAGACTCTTCGGGTATTGGTAGTGGCGTGTATAGCCCATGTGGGTTGATCTTGGATTTTGCTTTCTTGCACGTCACGCATCGGGCGCAAATTTCCTCGACGTCCCTTTTCATCCTCGGCTAAAAGAAATGTTCTTGGAGCATGGCTAAGGTCTTGGCTACTCCGAAATGGCCCATGAGGCCGCCACTATGTGCCTCACTCACCAGCAAATTTCAAACGGAACCTTGCGGAACACAAAGTTTGCCTTCTCAAAAGAGGAATCCGTCACACCTATAAAACTTATCAACAGCGATGTTTTCACAAGATTTATAAATGTCTCCAAAATCAACATCAGTAGCGTACAAATTTTTCAAGAAAACAAATCCAAGCAACTTAGAATCCAAATAAGATAAAAGAGTATATTGTCTTAACAACGCATCAGCCACTATATTTTCCTTACCTTTCTTATACTTTATAATATAAGGAAAAGATTCTAAGAATTCTACCCACTTAGCATGTCGCTTGTTCAATTTAGTTTGGCCCTTGATGTGTTTCAACGCTTCATGGTCCGAATGGATTACGAACTCCTTGGGCCACAAATAATGCTGCCACGTTTCTAAGGCTCGAATCAGGGCATACATCTCTTTGTCGTACGTCGGGTAGTTTAGCGTGGCTCCATTCAACTTCTCACTAAATATGCCACGGGTCTCCCGTCTTGAGTTAGCACGGCTCTTATCCCGACACCTGAGGCACCACATTCAATTTCAAACATTTTAGAAAAGTCAAGCAACACAAGCAAAGGTGCATTAGTTAAACAATCCTTAATAGAATTAAAGGATTTCTCTTGTTCTTCATCCCAATGAAAAGCTAAAGATTTCTTGATCACACTCGTTAAAGGTGCGGCCAAGGTGCTAAAGTTCGGGACAAAATGCCGATAAAAGCTCGCCAAGCCGTGGAAGCTCCTCACTTGGCTTATGCTCGTTGGTTTAGGCCATTCTCGGATTGCTTTCACCTTGTCTTGGTCTACCTCAAGTCCCTCCGAGCTGACTACAAAACCTAAGAAAACAACCTTGTTAGTGCAAAAGGTGCATTTCTTAAGGTTAGCATACAAAGTTTCTTTTCGAAGGACTTCCAAAATAGCTTTCAAATGCAGCAAATGTTCATCTAATGGTTTACTATAAATAAGTATATCATCAAAATAAACAACACAAAATTTTCCAATGAAAGCACGTAAAACATGATTCATAAGTCGCATGACGGTGCTGGGTGCGTTGGTTAGGCCGAATGGCATGACCAACCACTCATACAAACCATATTTCGTCTTAAACGCAGTTTTCCACTCGTCACCTTCGCGCATCCGAATTTGGTGATACCCGCTCTTAAGGTCGATCTTGGAAAACAGTTGCGCACCACTTAACTCGTCTAACATATCGTCTAGACGCGGTATTAGATTTCGGTACTTGATAGTTATCTTGTTCACTGTGCGACAGTCCACGCATATGCGCCACGTTCTATCTTTTTTTTGCACCAATAATACCGGTACGGCGCAAGGGCTGAGGCTTTCTTGTATGTACCCCTTCTCCATAAGCTCGTTTACTTGCCTTTGCAGCTCTTTGGTTTCCTCGGGGTTACTACCGTAAGCCAGGTGATTCAGGATGGAAGCTCCGGGAATGAAGTCAATTTGATGTTCAATCCCCTGAATAGGTGGTAGCCCACTAGGAACTTCATCCGGGAATACGTATTCAAATTCTTGCAAAAGAGAAACAATTGAAGAGGGAAGATTCGTATCCAATTCGTTAGTGTTCAAAAGGTTTTCCTTGTACATAAGTGCAAGAACCGGTTGCTTCAACAAATAAGACTTTCGAATATCACTCTCTTTTGCATAAACACTCATTTTGTTTATCTCTTTTTCTTCACTCATTTTGTTTTCACACTCCTTTTTCTTTTCTCTCGGATTGATCACTTGTTTTCCTTTCTTTTTCTCACTTTTCTTTTCACTCTTTTCTTTTTGTCCGCTCTCTTTAAATTTTTCAATGAAGTCTTTTAACTTCAATTGATCTTCATACACTTGTCTTGGCATCAATGGAGCCAAAGTCACACTTTTTCCGATGTGTTTGAAAGTGTAGCAATTCGTATAGCCATCATGGATAACTTTACGGTCAAATTGCCACGGACGCCCCAACAATAGATGACCGGCATGCATGGGCACCACGTCGCAAAGAACCTCATCATTGTACTTGTCGATGGAAAAGGAAACTAAGACTTGTTTGGTCACCTTCAATTCCCCACCGTCGTTGAGCCATTAAAGTTTGTAGGGATAAGAGTGCTTAGTTGTTGGCAAACCGAGTTTTTCCACTATCAAGGTACTGGCTATATTCGTGCAAATTCCGCCATCCACGATCAAACTACACACCTTGCCTTGGACATGGCAACGTGTATGGAAGATATTCTCTCTTTGCTGCTCATTCTCCATGCTTTGAAGGCTTAGACTTCGTTTAATAACTAGGATTTCGCCATCAACAGCGTATTCAAGCTCTTCCTCCTCGTCGGCAGTTACGTCGAATTTTTCATCTTTTTCTTCCTCCGACTCAATTTCACCATTGGGTCTTACGATCATATTGCTTCGATTAGGGCACTGGCTGGCGAAGTGCCCCCTCCCTAAACACTTGAAGCATTTGATATCCCTTGATCGGTTTGGAAAGACTACGTCTTTGCCTTTGCTAGATTCGTCAATGGGCTTGCTAGGCTTTGCTGACACCGCTTGGTCCTTCGCACGGTTTGGTAGGTCTTTCTTACCCGCGCCTTGACTCCATTTTAAAGTGGCTTTGGAATTAGGAAAGGTCCGGGTGGATCCTTTTTTCTTTAATTGCTTTTCTACCTTTATGGCAACGTGCACCATGTCGACTACTTCGACATAATGTTGAAGCTCCACCACGTTGGCAGTGTCACGGTTAAGACCGGCTAAAAATCTGGCCATGGTCACCTCTCGATCTTCCTCCACATCCACACGGATCATGGAAATCTCCATCTCTTTAAAGTAGTCCTTCACGCTTTGATTACCTTGCGTAATGTTCTGAAGCTTTTGGTAAAGTTCACGATGATAGTAGGAAGGGATAAATATCTTTCGCATTACGGCCTTCATCTCAGCCCAAGTGGATATTGGTCGCTCCCCGTTCCTTCTTCGGCTCGTGGTTAACTGATCCCACCAGATCATGGAATAGTCAAAAACTCAATCGCCGCTAACTTCACCTTTTTACTCTCCGAGTAGTTGTGGCACTCGAAGACCAACTCTATTTTCTTATCCCATTCTAGGTACACCTCCGGGTCGGATTTGCCTTGGAATGGGGGTATGGACAGCTTGAAGTTTTTCAAATCGTCATCAACACATCCTCGTTCTCTAGAGGCCCGATTCCTTCGACCACATCGTCTTTCACTTTGATTTGACGCTTGGTCGCTCTCCACTTCACTTGGATCGTAGAGATTGTCATCATGGAGTCTCGCACGCCCTCACTCTTGTCTTGGACCTTGGGGCGTTCTTTCCCGTTGACCCTCTCTTCGACTCGATCCAAACGTTCATTGATAGACTCAAGCTCGTTTCGGAGCATCCGTTGAAATTCCTGCAAGAGAGCTTGCTGGCCTAAATCAGGTACTCCACCTCCTCCGGGTGCGACATTTCTTATTGGTTACCTTTTGGGTCTTTCCGCCATGTTGCGCTCAGGACTTCTAGACATAATAATTTTTTTTTAATCTCACCACAAAATCTCACGTTCACTCGGAAAGAAAGAACATATGTCACTCACACTCGTGTTTGCACTCTTTTCAGCTTTTACGTCCTCTCTAATGTACTCACACACTCGTGCCTTTTTCCGCTCGTTTCTTCTCCCGTGATTTCGTATAAGACTCGATAAGACTTTATCTCTAGTCTAGAAGGTCGGGTTCAATTGGGTAACAAGGGTAATGTTGTTTCCGGTGTAAGGTTGGCTGAAAGAAACATAATGGGTTATAGAGTGTGGCGTGAAGGTAAATAGGGGTATTTGCAAAGATGATGATCGGGAACTACAAATGCTGAATTTTCAAACTTGCAATGATACGAACTTTTTTTCTTCTTTTTTTTTTAATTTCGTATATTTTTTTCTATTTTTTAGTACAATAAGATGAATTACAATGCAATAATCTCAATACAAATATATTTTTTTCAAATTTTTTTCAAATTTTTTTACGAACCTAATCCAGGGTCGTTCTGAACGTCTGAACTTCTCGTTTTGGGTAGCTCTGATACCAACTGATGCGATCTAGCCTCGGTTTAGTGAGTTGAGTTACTTTCATTGCCCGATCGTCTAACAATGAAGTTTCGTTCGCTTGGTGAAGGTTGGAGGATATTTGGCTATGATGGGAATCGATATTCAATTAGGGTTCAAAAGGTTCAGTTTAATGTATTAGGTTCGGCTATTAAGAAAGAATTAATATAGGTTGATAATTATTCGGTTTAGATGGAAGATTGAATAGAGAGCTTAAGAAACAAGAGTGAACCAACACTATGCTTAAGTGCTGACCCGAAACTTATACGTTCTTAAGATGGTTTGGTGAAGGAAAAAAATAGAGACCTCGACCCGCTATCTATGGAAGATAGGAACCTTGGTATAATGGTTCGAATGCCACACTATTGAAGTGATGAGTTCGGTTTCAAAAGAACTCGGTTGACACCACTAGCTAAGTAGATAAGTCAACAGAGTCTTTGGACGAAATTGAGAGAAGTTAATCTCACAAAATACTTAATTTCAATCATAAAAAATGGCAAAAGTTCCTTACAAGGTGAAATGAGCCAAAATTTATAGGCAATTACATGGTTAGCCGAATAGGCTCTTAAAGGTAGCTAAAAAGTTAGCTGAAAATTCCAGAATATTTTAGGAAGGTTCCTTGAAGCTTCTTGTGCATTGGGAACGTCAATGGCAGCTTCTAGATGACTTAATTCAGTTGGAAAATTGAATGGACTGATTGGGAGCTGAAATGCATTTAGTAGGTTCAGCCACATGCTTGAATCTTTTTTAATGGTGCTGCTTGGTTCAGCCGAATGTTCTTGGGAGTTAATGAGCTGCTTTGGGCACTCCATGGGTCATGATGTGTGAACAAACTGATTTGAATGGTCATGTGTGTGTGATCAACCAAAACCGAACAGCCCTTAGTGTGAAAAGAATATTCGGCTGGTGTGAAAGGCATTATATTTGCCTTGGGCAGCTCATTGGTCTTCTTGGAGAGATGAAAGGCTTGGCTGAATAGTCACTTAGGAAACACCAAAAATCAGCACACCTAAATTAATTCCATCCATGCACCTATGCTGTCCAAGGGAAGTGTACCTACACCATATAAATCAGATAATTAAATTCCCTTTTGGACACATTAATTCGGCAACAAAAACACATTAAACCTGCACAATAAATTCGGCCAGCATATTTAATCTTTGTAATAGATTTAGACATATTAAAACACACAATTAATTTAAGAACATAATTAAACACTTAAATTATATTGTCCAGGTTATGAAAAATTAAATAACTTAATTAGATAACTAATTTAATTAAAAACAAATTAATTATCTTATTCCAACATAATAAACGCAAGCTGAAGTAAATTAAAAACGATCTCATTGAGCTAAGAACGAGCTCATTGAGCTAAGGTTGAACTGGTTGAGCTTGAAAGAGATTATATGGCATGCTCGGCTTGCTGGTCCAAGAGCTTTCGAGAAGGCCAGCAACGGTTTCGCCCCAAATTCTATCAACCAAGGCTGTTGTTACGTCTTTGAACCTCTTAGCCCGAGCTCGGGTGATCGGACCTAAAGGTAGCTCGAGTGGATCCATGTCAGCTCTCGGTATCCCTTGGGACTTAGCCGTATCACATGCATACAACAAATAGTTTTCAGAACAAATGCAATCGTGTAACAAAGTATAAGCCAACAGTTATTTTGAGCATGTATATGAATATTAATGCAATGTAAGAATAACAGGAAAGATTGTACCCATACTTCACTACACTCCATAGTAAGAGCTCCCTAGAAGTCTTCCAACCAATACACTCTAGTTTGTGGATGAACCACCAGTATTTGCAAATAAACTGCTAGTAGTAAAAATTGTGGATTAACCACCAGTATTTTTAGATAAAAACATTTGCAGATAAATTGTCACTTGTTGTGGATGCACAACATATTTGCAGATAAAAGCTATCAGTAATTTGTGGATGAACCACCAGTGTTGTAGATTATTAAACTGCCAATACTTCCTTCGTACAATCGTTTCACCCCATACAATGTAATAGGACATGCTTGTAACAGTATCAAGTAAAAATAGTAGACATGCTTTATCATGTATTCAATTCAATCAATAACATTAGATATGCTTAACCTGTATTAGGTTCAAAATTAATAGTAGGCATGCTTAACATGTATTCAGTTCAACAATAATAGTAGGCATGTTGAACAAGTAATTAGTAATATAATGGTAAAAATAATAGTAACAATTCATCAGAATTACAGAGACAGTAAACATGTAACATTTGTATACCATCATTATTACAGTAGCAATTCAATCACCAACTCATAGATTCTAGCATGTTCATTATATCACGGACTCAATCGAGTGAATAATAACTCTAGAAATATTTTGAGGGTTATACAAGGACTAAACTAAACAATTCATAGAATTTGGGGCAATATTGTAAAATAAGGGTAACACGGCCATATGGTCAGACCATATGAGGAGCTATAAGCCGTGTGGAAGGGTTACACAGCTATGTAACAAACTGTGTTCATGCGGCAAACGTACAAATTACCCTATAGGAGAGACACGATTGTGTGACAGGCCGTGTGGGAGGTTCTTAGCCGTGTGAAAGTTGAAGGTACCCTGACATAACAGAAGAACGTGACCATGTGATGGCCATGTGGTCCACCCGTATGGTCCACATGCCCGTGTAAGAGACTGTGTGGCCCTATATCTACACACGGTTTGCCCTGATTCACTTGGTAAAGAAGACACACCTTTCACCGGGAGTTCGATCGACGTTCCTCACTATCAAATCCAATCCGATTTGCCTAAATTCGGTCCTTCAATGACATTTATACACGAGTTATCGATTGATTTCAAGATTTGTCAAGATTAGCAAAAGATTTGGCAAGAACCGTAAAAGATTGAGTAGTTGTAGTTGAATTGAAAGATTAAAACCAAACGATGCTATTTCGAAATTACGAGTTCCACTTATTGAAACGAATGCACTTACTGAACTTTAATGAAAATATGAAGGCTATCAACCGGTAGAAAAATGATTTAACGGGGATTGATTTGATACAAAAAAAAATATTCAATAGCAAAAAAAAATGTAAAATATAGTGCAAAGAAGAGGAAAGAAAAGAAAAGGAGAAGAAATAAAAAAGATGAAGTGAAGTCTTACTAGGATTTGAAAAGAGGTAAACCTAGTCCAATTGGGAAAACAATGGTTAAATAGTTAGGGTTTGAAACCCTAGGGGCAGTAAGGGTAAATAACTCAAAATTTTGGGCCGAAATAAAAAGGAAATGAAAGGGAATAGAATGGCTCAAACCTAGAATCACTTAAGAGGAAAGTTAACTCTTAACCATTAAAACCTAAAACCTCAAGTATAAGGAAGTAGCACTTAACCATCAAGCCTATTAAAATTTCTTATTTATTTATTACAATTAATTCCCTATATTTTGTAGCGTCACGTAACTCATCTTTAAACAAATCTCATCAACTTCTTAATTATTTAGAGTTAGATTTTTCAGTTGCTAACAATTTTTTAGCCATTTTCTAAATAAAAAAAAGAACATTTTTTTTCTCTATTATCCCTAAAGTGGTTGTTGGCGGACAGTTTTCTTGCAAGAGTACATATACGATTTTGATTAATAATGCAGCAATTCTTGCTATTAGTTATAAGGTACACATTATAATTGTTTTTTTTAAAGTGTCATTATCCATTTTAACATATGAAACTAGTTTTATTTAAGTTGATTTTCACTTTCTCTAATCAGATGTTAATATTATAAATAATTCTTTGAACTAAAAAAGTTTGGTAAAAAGAACCTAACGATGAGCTTAAAATGATAGAAAGAAAAATAATGATAATAATACAACTATGTAACTTGAATGTTTTTCTTTTTCCTTGAAAAATCTAAAAAAGAAAAAAGAAAAACAAGTTATTTGAAGAATCAAAGATGTGGGTGTTTTTTTATCCCTAGGAAACTAAGCAGCTGCCATATAATGTGGGTCCATGTAACAAAAGACAAGTGCTAGCTATTAAGGGAATCTATCATAAAGAAAGTCATAGAAACACATTTATTGTATAAAGAGAATAAAAAGGATATATATATAGGTAATGAGAAGTAATATAACCTAGGTAGGAAGAGAAGGGATAAGCATGGAGAAATTCATATTTTCATAAGTAGGGCCCCTTGTCATGTTGTTGGGGGTCACTATTCACACATATATTTTGTCTTTTCTCTCTTGCAACTCTTTGTAGTGCTTTACTTTGAACTACCCCTCTTTTTTTCTTTTATTTATTTATTTTACAATATACTTGTTTTCCTTTACCCAATAGTATCCAAGAGATTGCCAAAATGGCATTGGTTGGAAAAAAAGGAATTTAAAGCATAAGAAAAAAAATAGTCAAAAGCTCTCATCAATTTCTCCTTATCTAAGATTCTGTTTTTCGTGGTGGTGGGTGATAGGGTAAGTGGGAATCAAAAAGGTTTGAACTTAAAGCTGCTTTGGTTCATTATGATTAACTTTTCTCAATATCATTTTCAGTTAGATGTATATGTGCACCAGCAAGCACCTTTCAGTTCTCCACAAAGTATATTCAACAAAAGCAATGTGAAATAGTGATTTCTCAGCAAATGGAAGCGGTTGAAACTAAAAGAGGGTATGGACCCTTTGGTATCATATGTGAGAGAGGAATGAGATTGAAAACCACAGTATCTTCATGCCTACTTAATTTTGCTTTCTCATAATCAAGGATCTAAAAGCCCTAAATCCCAAAAAATACAAAGATGGCATTATATTAATGGATAATAGATAGTTGTCGAAATCCAGCAATTAATAAGGAGACTAGAGACACAATCTCATTTAACTAATGACGCATGCTCACGTGTTGATATTTGTGTACTCTCAAAAACGATGGTTTTAAGATTGTGCTTTGAGTAAAAAAGTAAGGGTTAGGAGAAGAGTAGAAGAGTGAAAAGAAAATGAATTTTTAATGTGATTTGTTAAGAAAAAAAAGTGAGAAAAAAAGATTATTTTTTATTTTAATGTATAAAAATTAATCATTTCAAATTAGAATGATAAGAGAGATGTATATTTAATTTAATATTATATATTTTAAAATATTTTATTTTTTTCCTTCCATTTTACAAGTCTATCAATTAATCGACAAAATAACAAAACAATTTTCTTTTCAGTTTTTTCTTTTCCCCTACAAGTATACCTACGAAATGAAATATTATATTTTTCATCCATTCAATTTTCTTTACACCCTACCAAGCAAAACACGAGAGGGAGGGAGCACAGACATCATCATTACTCAGGCTAAATATTCTCTTAAGCTCTCAACACCTTTCTCTTGCCGACTTAAAGCATCAGAGACGCTTCATGGTTCTTCCTTGCAGGTCCTAAGCTCTCACAAGCCCAAACACATCTTCAATCCATCTTCTTCCCAAGAAAACTCTAACATGCTTCTTAGAAAAGACCAGGAAGAATATGCTTTTGGATTGAGGTTGGAAAGGGAATAAATTAAAGCGGTATATAATGAGACTTTGTTTCCAACCAAAAGTAGATCATTAATGAACCTTCATGGTCAAGAATCTGAGAGTATATATATATAAACAGTTTACACCCATTATAGATATCAGCTTTTTTATCACTAAAAGTTGAAAGTGTAACAAAGTTAAAATTTAGAAAGCAAGGCCGCCACTTGCTTCATTTCAATTAGATCAAGGGTTATTACATTACATGATTACAACTTACAAGCTGGGGGGTTACAATACAATAGAAGAAGTTCCATCCAGATTATTTGATTTCCCTAACAAATGTGAGCAGTAAGCTTTTTCCAACACCGATACAAAGGGGGAGAGTTACAGAATCTGATCTGAGTACCAATTGCATGCGAAAGAATCACTAATGAAAACATAAAACCCAAGTCTGTTCTTTTAAGCTGGCCTGTTTCTTTTATGGCCACCTTTGCTGCCATCTGAATATTTCATAGCACCACCACCACCACTGGAGTCACCACCCTCAGAGGAGGCAATATCCGTGGATTTGGTGAAGGAAGTTGAAAGATCTGCGTAAAGGTCAACCACTCTCCTTATGTTGTTGTTGAGCTCCTTAATCAGACCAACATTCCTTCCCAAGTTGTCAGGGATCTTGGACTCATGGTTCTGGTTTATCTCATTGATTAGCAGCCTATTTTGGTCCAATATATTCTGAACCTGAACAAAGCTCTTCTGAAATGTCTGCACCACCTTCCCATCTATCTGACCACCACCATTGCCAAGCCTCAATGTGTCACCCTCCATTTTCTTTTTTATTTTTGGGCCTTACTTTGTGGAAACTCACAGTTCTATCAAATCAAAAACCAGTAATGAATCCAAAAATACAAAAAAGAAAGGAAAGAATATGATAGGGAAACAATAGATGAGACGGCAGTAGTTAGAAACTTAATATACATCGATGATGTATTGTTTTTACTAAAAAAATAGCCATAATCATACATAGTTAAATATAGCAAAAAGAAAAAGAAAAAAACAAGAATTGTTTAAGGTGTAAGAGACAAAAGCCCGCTATAGAAATCATGTCCATCACCATGCATGCTACTTTCAGTTTTTTCATAGAAAGATCAATAAACAAAACATGAAAAATAATAGTTGATATTATTGTTTATCTTTTTTACTATTATTATTACTTATGATGAGATGTGAAAAAGCAGATCCATTTCCATAAAAGGGAAACTTTTTTTAATGTACTCAGAAAATACCCAACTCAAACATGGAGTTGCAAGGAAGCATCTCAAACACACCCAAAATTTGTTATTTAAAAAAAAAAAAAAAATAGTCAATGATGCAGATAAGATTACTCTCATAGTTAGTACTATGCTGCAGAGAGACAGCATTATTGATCTTTTTAACAGCAAAAATGACAATGAGAAATATATATATAAAAAAACAAATACAGATAAAAAATTACAATTTATTTATAAAAAGTAAATTAAAATTAAGAAAAAAAGAGAAAAAAAAAAGATTTTGCATCAAATTCAAGGAATAAGAAGCATAAAACCCCATCACTCACTCAGCTAAACAAGATTTTTTTTTAAAAAAGAAAAAGGAAAAAAAGGTGTTAAATCAAAAACAAGAAGTTATCTTGATAAGATCCAAGTGTTTTACAAAGAAATATAATAAATTAAGAAAACCCATCAGCTGAAAATGAAAAAGAGAAATCAATAATTTAACTACACAAGACAAAGATAGAAACATTATTACATGTTTTTCTTTTCTTTGAAATCATTTGCTATAGAACACATAAATAAAAATTCAAGTACATCAATGATATAGTAATTACTTTTGCATATACACGTACCTTGTTGGAGCATTATATTCTGGGAAGCAGACACAGGTTGAATGAAGGAAAAAAGATGGGCGATTAAACCGTACTCAGGAGGAAGCAAGAAGGAAAATGAATTATTTGAGCGAGGGTATTGAGAGAGAAAAGACAGGGGAGAGAGAGGGGGAATATGTAGATTAAATATTTTTAGTTCCATATTTGCTATATATATATATATATATATACAGTGTTATGTAGAAGGTACAATATTATTGGAATAAAAATTAAAATAATGATGAGATACTAAGTAATTATTAAGAAGAGTTTAGGGGATAAAAGAAAAACCGTGGGGGATGAGATTGGATTGGTGTCTGGGTGTAAGACTCAGATCCGGGGGCATGATGAGTGATTCGAGCTGGTGTTCATGAGTCGCCACGTGGCATACGGACATTGATGGAAAATCCCCATCTACCGATGAAGGGGGGGTCCCTCAATCCAAGATATCTTATAACATTCATGTTTTTGCTTTGGTAGATGGAAAAAAATAAGAGTTTGATGTTGATTATTTAGGATTGCAGGAGGAATATTTTGAATGTCATTTTCAGCTTTTAATAAATAAAATGGATTGGTGACAATCATCAATTTAGGTTTTGAGATTTGTGAAGAATGTTACTACTACCATGTTTTTAAACCAAAACTGGAAATCTTATCAATTACCCACTTTTGATTTTCCATCTTTTTAATTACCATGATGATTATATTTTTATTGTTGTTTGTCTGCTAATTTAGGTCTTTTGTTTTGTAAATTACAACGTTAGCCTCTACTTGTTCAACAACATTTATTTATTCCAAAAAAGATTGAGCTATTACGTAAACCGTGTAAATGAATAACATGAGTGAAATAATAAACGATTTGTTCACACTATTTTACAAATATTTATTGAATAATAACTAAATAAATTTTCTATATTTCTCTAAAGTCTTAACATCTCAACTTTGCTATTAAATATTAATTTTGATTTTGATCTTGAAAACTCATGTTCCTACCGCTTATACAAAATTATTATTATTATTATTTACCTTCAACACAAATTTATGATGTCTCCAACTCCAACCTTGTCTGGGTCTTTTTATGTTCCATGAGAATAAAAAATTAGATTAAAGTAGTTAATATTGTATTGATTGAATATACCCTTTTTTAACCGGAATTGATACATATCAATTTCAATTTATTTCGGTGTACTATTTCGAATTTATTATAAATAATATTTTTTAACAAATTAAATTATTAATTACTGTAAATGGTATAAGAATAATTTATTATATTTTTAACATGTATTCATGCATCAGTTGATGCATAATGTTTCAAATGATGTGATCATAATTAAACCGATACAATCAATACAAATAATTTTTTTTTTAAATTAACTATTTTAATTTAAGATAAACTATAAAAATAGTCACTTTTGTTTGTCTCAGATTACATTTTAGTCACTTATGCTTGCAATGTTATGTTTTAGTTATTTACGTTATTATTTTGTTACGAAGTGGTCACTCTACTGTTAAGTTCCGTTACCTCCCTAATGGCGGTCCTACGTGGCAGTCCAAATGAGTTTTAAATACCAACTTAGATGTCCTACGTGGCAGTCTAAATTAAATTTATTTAATTAAAAACCTATTTTCATTCTAGCAACTGGACATCCAAGTTGACATTTAAAATCTATTTGGATTGCCATGTAAGACTACCGTTAGGAAGGTAACGAAGTTTAACGATAGGGTGACCACTTCGTAACAAAATAATAATATAAATGACTAAAATATAATATTTTAAACATAAATGACTAAAAATAAAAATAACCATTTTTATAATTTATTATTTAATTTATTACTAAAACTATACGCATAAGCTAATTCCACCTAAACTGCAGAAGCCATCACTCAATATCCAATTTAAAATCCTGTAACAGTAAAATCTTGGGAACAGCTGTTTGAAGCGAATCAAAGATAAGACACGTGTTGGTTAAGGGTGGGGAGATGTAGAGCGGAGCCAAGAGCTGATAAGATTAAGAACAGGAGGAGATCACGGCTCAATAGGGAGTCGTAGGTAAAATAGAAAATGAGGGTGAGACAGTGTGGAAACGAAATCCGAGGCTGATATTTTTTGGCCTCAATTACTCCCTCTTTTTACCTACATGTATTTCAACTTTTTTTCTTTATCATAATAGACACTGTTTTGGAACCATTCGTATTAATGGGAATAATAAATTTTAGATTTTATTTTAGTGTAAATTTTATCCGTACAAATTGGAATACAATATACTAATCGATACAAAAAAATGTTAATTTCAAAACATATTTTAATTTTTAATTTTTATTATTTATTTGTAAAAAAATATATTTAAATTTAAATTTTCTATTTTTATTTTGAATTTATTGATTTATGAATTATTATATGCATAGTATGCGATGATATTAGAGGTGTTCATGGGCCGGGCAGCCCGGCCCAGCTCGAAGGCCCGATCGAAATTTGGGAGGGTTTGGGCAAAAATATAAGCCCGAAAAATGGGCTTGGACAAAAAATAAGGCCCATTTAAAAAATGGGCCTGGCCTCGGGTAAGGTATTTTTGGCCCGAGCCTGGCCTAACCCGGCCCGAATTCACTAAATGACAAAAAAAATCTACTATTTTTTTTTTATTTTTGAATGTTGTTTTCTTGTTGTTTTCTCCCTATTTTACTACCATATTACTATTATGTTACTACTATTTTGTTGTTATTGATTGAATATTGTATAAAACTTATTTTATTGTTAATTTTGTTATTATTTTAAAGGCATTTGTTAATTATATTATTATTTTAGAGGTATTTGCTTGTTAAGTTACATCTATCTTAGTATTATTTAAGTCTACATATTTTTTTAAAATTTATTTTCAATTTGTTGGGAAATATTTATTTTGATTTTTTTAGTATTTTTGATGTATTATATATATTTAAAAATAATATAAAATAATATAAAATTTTAATACGGGCGGGCTGGGCCGGGCCCGGGTTTTAGCATTTTTATATGGGTCGGGCTTGGGAAAAAATTTTAGGCCCATTTTTTGGGCCCGGCCCAGCCCGAGCCCGATGAATGGGCCTAATTTTTTAGTTGAGCCCGACCCGACCTGACCCATGAACACCTCTAGATGATACTGATAAATTGCATTTGTGAAACTTATTAAAAAATATTTTATATAATTGATAAGTATTTTTTATCTTAAAATTTAGCTATTGTGAGATTTGAACCCATGCCACTAACATTTAAAAAAAAAAAATTCTTTACCACTTCAACCAAAATTTTATTTTTTGATGAGTAATATTTTAGATTTATTTAACTTCATTCTTTGATTTTTGTAAATACTTTTTATATACATATATAAAATGTTTTTAAAAAATAGTGATAAACCCGAAATGATACATCGAAATAGACTGATATCAATACTAATACGTACTAATACTAGTAGGAAAATGGTACATTCACTGGTACGATATTGACTAACATTCATTAAACACTCGAGACTTTAAACTAAATTCATTTAATTGAGGTTGGGTTAGAAAATAATTAAAAGGATTCAAATCTTAAATTAATTAAATTGAGTTGTTGGATTTTTTAAATAATTTTAAATAAGTAATTTAGTTTTTTTAATTCAATTTGAATTAATTTTTTACTACTTAGTAAATGTCCCTTATATCTATTACTATTTTGAAAATAAACAATTTAATTATTCTAAAATAATTATAAAAAATTCAAAATAATCTTAAAAATATAAAAAAAAACCCCAAGTTTTTTTATACAAAAACCTTATAAAAAAATTCAAACAAAGAATTATTTAAAATTCAATAAAAAAATAAAGTTTTAAATTTATATGCTCTAATTTGGACTTTAGTCATATTGTCATTAAGTTCTTATTTTCACATGCTTAAATTATTTTAATTTAACCCAAAAAATATTATTTGACTCAAATCTATTCGAATTTCATTTCACTCAATTCAATTCATTAAAAAAAAATTCAAATTGAGTTACACTATCATACTATATCTCATTAACCCGACTAAGTGTAATTTCTTTCACTCGATTCAATTAAATGCTTACCCTTAATTGAAATTTTCAATCCAATTCTATTTTAACAACCTTGGGTGCAATGTATTATTCTAAAGAACAATTAAATCAAAAGGAAATTTTATCGTAAATTTGCAAAGCATAGTGTTCAACTTTAGGGCTTAGGAGTTTATAAGTAGTTTGTAAAGAAAATATTTAACATTGTGGATCAAATTTCAAAGAACAATTATATAAAATCAACATATTTACTATATATCTAGTTCACAAAGATACTTGTTATAACAATTAAATTATATAAGGTTTTGGAGTAAACTACAGTGGTAGTACAAAACATTTGTGGTGTGGAGAGCCACTAAGGATGAAGATTTACGGTGGTGTTTTAACATAGTGATGGCTAATGGTTTCGTTTGTGTTCCCTTTAATCTTAGAAGAATGAGGGTTTGGAGTAAGTCTCTTATATCATGATTTCCTTCTTAGTAGAGTCCAATTTAGACCCAAATTAGGTTATGGTCTAGATGTACTCTAATGTGAGGTTAGTGAGCTTGAGAAGTTAGAAACATTAATGAGATTTGATTTGAAGTGACAGGTAACCTTGATGGCATCGTAGTGAGGCCCCAGTATGTGACACACGTTGTTTTTAAAATAAATATTGAAAAATTATTTCAAAAATAAGGAAATAGCCTAGTGGTTAATTGATAAATGCAAAAACATGAAAATTAAATTGAGGCCCCAAGTTTGAATCCTTTCACATGCAAAATAACTATTTTCTTTATACAAAATCCCTTGTTTTTAATGTGTGTGACATCCATACCCTTGTAACCTTTGGTATAAATGTTAATTTTACACAAAATAATCAACCTTTATTCTATTTTTACTCACCCTAATCGTTCATCCCCTCTTCTATCCTCATTGATCTTTATTTTTTTTCTTTCTTCCTCCATTGTTGTCGTCGCCTACACCTAGTTTTACCATCTCTTTCTTTTTCTTTTTGTCTCAAGATTTGTTAACATCTTCTCCACCATTTTGTTGATATTTTTCCTTATTAAAATTAGCCTCAAATCTGAAATCTTGAACTCCAAGATCGATCCCGAACATTACCAAGAAAGTGCCATTGCCGTTTCTTTCAACTAGCTTGTGTAAGATCTCTTCTTTCTTCAACTTGTTGATTAATCTTGTCAATTAAAAATTTAAATTTCCAGATTTGTAATTTAGGGGAATTTTAAATATTTTAAAGGTATTTTTTGAGATTTTTAATGGATCTTTAAATCAATTTTAAATAAGCCCCGAATTTGGCCATCACGGTGGTGGTGCGTGTGCCTATGTGTAAGAAAGGAGGTTGTTTTGTTTCTTTGTTATTGCCCATCTTTTCCAAGCATTAATTTGAGTCCAGCACAAGGGAGTGCGACACTTACGACCGTACAAGGCCTCGTAAGGCGCCATCTGAATGCTAGACTGGTAGCTGTTATTGTAGGCAAACTCCGCCAAAGGCAAGTACTCCCCCCAACTGCCTCGAAAATCAATCACGCAGTTCCTCAACATGTCCTCCAGTATCTGAATCACCCTGTCCGACTGACCATCTGTCTGAGGATGGAATGCAATACTGAAGTCTAGTCTTGAACCCAGAGCCTCATGAAGCTTCTTCCAGAACCGAGACGTGATGCGAGGATCCCTCTCGGAGATGATCGAGACAGGAACCCCATGCAGTCTCACTATTTCAGATATATATAGTTTAGCCAGTTTCTGGAGAGAAAAGTCCGTCCTGACCGGAATGAAATGAGCAGACTTGGTCAATCGATCCACGATGACCTAGACAGAATCCTTCTTAGTGGGCGTTAAAGGCAACCCACTAACGAAGTCCATCGTTACTCGTTCTCATTTCCACATCGGTATCTTTACCATTGCAAAGAACCCCGAAGGCAACCGATGCTCACTTTAACCTCACGACAAGTCGACAAATGAGCAACAAAGTCAGTAACCTCACGCTTCAACCTTGGCCACCAGTACAACCCTCGGAGATCTCGGTACATCTTGTTCCCACCGGGATGCATAGCATAGGGACTACTATGCGCCTCCCTCAAAATCGACTGTCGCAACTCCTCATCACTCGGTACACAAATCCGACCGCGGAAACAAAGTACCCCATCACTGTTAATCCCAAAATTAGTAGCATCACCAGTCTCAACCTGACGGAAATGCAACCCCAAAGACTTATCCCCTATTTGTTTACCTCTAATCTGATCAATCCATGTAGGCTTAACCTGAAGTTCTGCTAATAGACTCCCATCGTTGAATAAACTGAGTCGAGCGAACATCGCTTTCAGATCGGCCATAGCCCTACGGC
This sequence comes from Gossypium sturtianum, assembly GCA_025698515.1. Lineage (NCBI taxonomy): Eukaryota > Viridiplantae > Streptophyta > Magnoliopsida > Malvales > Malvaceae > Gossypium > Gossypium sturtianum. The sequence continues at coordinate 136,266,112 of CM046948.1, read as the reverse complement.
TCAAAGCATCCGCCACCACATTGGCCTTACCAAGATGATACTCGATGGTGCAGTCATAATCCTTAAGCAGTTCAACCCATCTACTCTGCCTAAGGTTTAGCTCCTTCTGAGTGAGTAGATATTTGAGGCTTTTATGATCAGTGTAGATAGTACACTTCTCACCGTACAGGTAGTGCCTCCAAATCTTTAAAGCAAAGACTACAGCAGCCAGTTCTAAATCATGAGTAGGATAGTTCACCTCATGCGTCTTAAGCTGATGTGACGCATAATCTACAACCTTACTATCCTGCATCAGTATGCAACCCAAACCCACATGCGACGCATCATCAGATATCTGACGAAAATCCTTCCCAGATTCAGTCAGACGTAACCGAGAGCTCTGAGTCGAATGCAGATTCAATGACGCATCACCGTGATATCACGAATTCGTTTCTAATGTGTTTTAGGGCCTCGAGGGCTCGTATAAGGGACAATATACATGTGTTTGAAAGGAATATGATGTATTTTAGAAATGTTTGTAATCGAATGTTTTAAGTTAAAAGTTTCGGGTAATGCTCCGTAACCCTATTCCAGCGATGGATACAGGTTAGGGGTGTTGCAACGTAACTCTACAATACATCACTTTTCCATAGTATGCATAATAACCCACTTTGCCGGTACCTTGTCACACTCCTGGCGCATAATCTTATCATTACACCTAAAACAACATATGCTTACACGCCAAGTACCATACTATTAGTTTACCAATTCTTCTTAACTGACTAACTTATGATCTTTCCAGACATTTCATTAATCTCTTCTTTCACTTAACCACAAATATATTATTTCAAAGAATATACCTTTAGAGAAGTCTTTATATTGACCATATCTTCACCCTTACACTTAACCCAATACAGTTATCCACAGAAATTACACACTAGCGGATACATACACTCTTGTCGAATATCTACCCCGATTTGAATACCATTAGTTTCTTAATCAAACCATGTTCTTGTTTAATACCCTACAATATCACATTAATAATGAGCTATACAGATAATTCAAATGAATCCCACAACTTTTATTACAGAACCCCAGATACCCAGATATACGATGACTCAGATTCCTTAAGATTTCAGAAGAAGACATGATACTATTCAGACATTGTGGATATTAGATACTCATATTTCAACACTATATAACACAGACTAACTCAAATTGACATTGCCTTATGTTTTACATAAATACGAATATGCCCATATTCAACACAAATAGATTACAATGGCGGATACCCTTCTCAACGTACAAATACTCACTTCCACTCCATGAATTTCCTTTAAAACTCCTTTGACTACATAACACATCTATTTCAACCATATTAACCTCGGACGTACCATAACCTTATCATGGAAATATCTATCATAGAAAACTTAGAACTTACATAGAACTTACCATCAGGGCAGATAATCTCATTCTACCATACAGAATACAGTGTACGCCATAAGGGCCAAATAGAATACGCCATAAAGGCATCATAAAGAATCACAAGTTTATTGTCCTGGCGGACTTTTACAAAAGGTTCCATACATTTCTCCCTCACGGACTTATACATAAATTTCATGTATCATGATCTACCAATTTGATCTACACATTATCGAAGGCTACACCATGAACATACATACAGTCATACCTTGCTATGGGTCTCAACCACATGGACTTACAAACTTTCATGTATCATGATCTGTCAATCCAGTCTTTCTCTTACTAAAGGCTACACCATTAGTGTCTTCATATCATAATAAGATGCCATGGGTCTCAACCTCATAGTCTTACTCTTGTTCTCATATTGTGACCTGCCAATCTAGTTAGCAATATAACTACCCTACCAGAGGCAACACAAAGGGACATTTACTCGGAATTCACTTACCCAGATCTGTACACATTTTGGCTAGTTCATACAATTCATATATCATACCTTACCTGCATGCTTACATATCATTATTCTTTTAAATAGAGCTTTATACATATCATCACAGCACACATCTCATCTTTATTATATTCATACTCTTACCAATTACTATAGACATCATCATCCCATATATCTATATATCTATATGTTTCTACTTTAACATTTCTCATAAAAAAGTCAAGATAGAGACTCACCTGATACTCACTTACAGTAGTTTGAAACTCCAGACTTAAACATCCCTCTTAATCAAGCAGCAACAGCTTCTTAAATAACATAAATTCACCATTACAATTCTTACACATACAATTTACTTATCATCTCAATCACTGACAACCTCATGCAAATCCTTTTACTTAAAGTTTTACTGTTTACATACCACATACAGACTTACTCTTTCAAAACACCCAACATGCAGAGCTGTAATACTTACCCGAAGATAGAATGACCACTGATTAAACTAAGAACGTTAGCTTCTAGCTTAAGAAGGAAAAGAAGTTATTGGACTAAAGAAAAAGAATCAAATAGTAGCTTTTCAAGAGAGAAGAACCTTTTTACAGAACCCTTCCCACACATATAAATATGACCTCTCCTACTTAGTGGAACTTAACAAATGTCACAAACTCTAGAATTTGTCCTTCTTAATGGCCTACAGTTTTCGAGAGAAACATAATGAGAATCCTGCATTATAGATATCAAACTAGTCTATCTAATTGGTTCCTAACTAGGTTACTTTACAACCTAACTAGCATTACATAAATACTCATATGTATGGCATGTATAGCTAGACTCATGCATACGCTACGTTAGTCCGAGAATCGACTAAATCGTAGCTCTGATACCACTAAATGTAACACCCCTTACCCGTATCCGACGTCAGGACAGGGTATGAGGCATTACCGGACTTAACTTGCTTAAACATACATCCTCGTCTATAAAATTTTGTTTCAACTTTAAACTTTTTCGTTCATATTCATAACATCCTTATTATGGGCCTACGAGGCCCTAAGCGTACATTCGAGAGGTTTCGGGATTAAACAGGAAACTTTTGAGCACTTAGAAAATTTTTGCCTTAAACAGGGCCACACGCCCGTGTGGAATGAAACACGCCCGTGTGGGCAGGCCGTGTGATCACACATGCCCATGTTCCTAGCCCGTGCGGAATTTATTTTTCACTTCAAACCTACAGGGGTTTTCACATGGCCAGACACACACCCGTGTCTGCGGCCCGTGTCCCTCACACGGCCTAGACACGCCCGTGTCCTCACCTATGTGTGAAAAACTGGGTATTCTATTTATGACGTTAGCAAACCCTTAATATCGAATTCTCGCAAATTTGATGCAGGGGACACACGGCCTATCAACACACCCATGGGGTTGGCCGTGCATCACACACGGCCTAGACACACGCCCATATGTCTACCTGTGTGGACAATTAGAAGGCTATTTTCCAAGCCTATTGCCACCCTGAAACATAAACACATATATGCCAACACAAGCAACACATAATATGGCAATAATACACTATGAAGACTCACAAATCATCATTCATACTCTTCATAGAACTCATCATCATTAAGATATAAAAATTGACCAATATTGATCTATTTCTAATGGCCATTTACAAAATGAGTGTATAACATTAATAGCCAACACTTTGGCATTCAAATATGACATAACACAAAATGGCCAAGTTCCTATACATGCCATACTCAAAATGAATCAACTTTACTATACCAAAAAAAATTTTTGATAGTGTGATCCGAGCTCTAACATCCTACGATCTCCGAGCTAGCTTGACGATACTATAAGGAAAAAGGGAAAAGAGAGGGGTAAGCACATAGCTTAGTAAGTTTGCATGAATTAATATAACAACATAAGATTTCATGGCAGAATCCATTCATCTCATAGGAAAATAACAACATAAGCTCTCAAGTGCTTAGGTATACTTACTCATCATTACTCTTACCCATCACATAACACATTACGATTTCATAACTCGTATTTTACTCATGGTACCTGTATCACTTCATCACTTAATTTAGTACCTGTATACTATTTTGAACATAAACTTAAATCATTAACATCATTAACTCAAATGTAACTCCTTGTCATCTTTGTATAGCTTAGCTATTTGCCATCTTTGCATACTTAACTCCTTTGCCTGTTGAACTACTCGAAATATCAGAGGATACTTAATCTCATCAAACATGTATCACGATGCCAATGCTATATCCTAGATATGGTCTTACAGGGGATCACCTCTTGATGCCGATGCCATATCCCAGATATGGTCTTACACGGGATCTCTTAACTCGATGTCGATGCCATGTCCCAAACATGGTCTTATACGAGATTGTACATAGATGTCGATGCCATATCCCAGATATGGTCTTACACGAGATCTTCCTTTGGTGCCGAGGCCATGTCCCAGACATGGCCTTATACGGGACCTACATTTGGTGCCGATGCCATGTCCCAGACATGGTCTTATACGGGACCTTCTTTATCTCATGTCATGACATAGGTATCCTCGTTATTCCGAATCTTCAACTGGGACTTAGACTTAATACATCCTCATTTCAATTTCATCGAAGCATCATAAATTATCTTCATGGAATTTATATACATTTCTCATAAAATAAAATAATTACAAGTATAATAACATAATATAGCTTTAATTTCATACAAACTTACCTCGGTACTCAAAATGTGTGTAGATGTTCAATTTAGTCCAACACCTTATTCTTGCCTCGGTTTCAGTCCGGGCTTCGTGTTTCTTGATCTATAATAAAAATTTCAATGGTTTAATACTCAAATTGACTAAATTGACTCATGAATCACACTTTGGCAAAATTACAATTTTGCCCCTAAACTTTCTCATATTTAAACTTTTACCCCTAGGCTCGTAAAATGATTTTTATTCAACTTCCTTGTATTTCAAGCCTAGCCGAATCATTTTCTTAACTACAACAACCTTCAATTTTCACTATTTCTCAAATGTATGACCATTTTTAGAACTTTTGCAATTCGGTCATTTTATGTATTTTTCATGAAAATTGTCGAAACCACTTTTTTTTTGTTTGAAAAAAAAATGGGAATCGACTTTAAAATGACAAATGGAGTCGCCACCGATCTTTTGTTCGAGGTGTGATCGGATCACCTTGAGATGGATTATTTTAATAAAACATTTTGATTTATTAAAATAATAATTTTGGTCTACGAAATCTAAGAAAACAGGTTCGGAAGTCGGTTACATATGAGGAAGGATTAGCACCCTCGCAACGCCCAAAATTGGTATCAAATTGATTAATTAATGTCCTAACGTCAAGAATTTGAGAAGATTTTAGAATACGATAACTTTTAAAAAAATTGGAGTGGATATTGAAATTCTCTTATTCCGAAGGAATGAAATCCCATGCCCAACACGTTAGGGTACGACATTTCAAGCCCTCGATATCAAGATCATCTCATGATTTCCAAAATTCATGCATTAAACAAATATTTTTTTAAAAGGATATTCGAGGATCTGGTCATACGGAAAAACCAAAACCCAGCACGTTAGGGCACGATTTCTCGGATTTCCAAACACAAGACATTGCCTTATTTTTAAAGTTAAGAAAACACGAATGAAATCTTAAAAGGATATTCGATTATTTGGTCAAACGAAAAAACGGAAACCCAACACGTTAGGGCACGATTTCTCGGATTTCCAAACACGAAATGTTGCCTTATTTTAAACCTTTGAACAAAATGATTTTTAAAACATGAACGGTGTTAAAACATGACTTTTTAAGCGAATAAAATGCGATCAAATAATATATATAACCGACAATTGGAAATGAATATAAATCAAATTAAAAATAAATAGAATAGAAACCATTTAAAAATAATAATAAATGAATCTAAAATAATGTAAAAAGTAGCTTTAAAAAAATCCATAATATACAATAGCTTGAAAATAGTAAAACAATAATAATGATAATATTAACAAAAAATACAATGATAAAAATGAAAATATACTATCAAAAAAATAGAAACAATAAAAATAATGGTAGTAAATACTAAAATTAATTAGTACTAATAGTACTAATAATAGTGAAAATAATATTCATAATAATATTAAAAATAATAACATTAATAGTAACAATAATGATAATATTTAAATAATGACAAAATAGCAAAAATGATTAAAGAAAATAAAAATATAAGAAAAGACTTAATTAAAATAAAAGCAGGAATCTGGGGCCAAAATCGAAAATAAAAAAGAATCAAAGGACTCAAATTGAACGCGCGCCATTGATGAGGGATCATTTGAGCAATTATGCCCGAGTACCAAAACGGCGCCGTTCTAATATCCTTATTTAAAAGGCCTGAGGATCAGATTGAAATCACAAAACAACGTAGGGGTCGGATTCGAAATGAAGAAAAATATAAACAGGATAAGATTGTATAAAAAAAATAATGCGGAAGGACTAAAAGGGAAATTAGCCCATTTCACAGAAACGCGCGGATCCTCCCCGGGTCGGGTCAATGCGCGGATCTAAAGGGGCAAAACGATGCCGTTTTAAGGCTTAATACCCCGCCCCTAAACGACGTCGTATCGATCGACCTTAAATAGCAAAAATTAAGACAGAAATTCATTTCTAAACCATCTCAAGAAAAAAAAACCAAAAAATCGCTCTGAATGGCTCTCTGGGTTCCGACCTAGTCCCGTCACTGAGCCGCCGCACTCCGCCACCATCCGCCGTCGTGCGCGGTGGTCGGAGACCCCGAAAGTCGGCCCTTTTTAAACCTTTCAGGCTACCCAAGTCAAATCTAAGCTCTAAACACCGAAAACCCTCACCAAAAAAAAGTAGAAACCTTTTGGGATTCGGGTTCCCCGATCGTCACAAAAGGTAAAAAGTTTGCATTTTTATTCTCTTTCTATCTATATATGTGTCATGCGAATCAAAAATAGACTAAAAAATGCTAACAAAATACCTCTGCTTTAATCTTTGTATTAAAAAAAAATCGTAAGTAACAAAGTTTTCTGGCTTTCTTTTTATAGCCAAGAAGAAAAGATAAAACAAAATACAATCTTTTTTGTTTTTCTTTCTATTTGTTGTCATTTCTGCTATTTGTTTGCAGGTACAGAAGGCGGACGTGGCGTACGAAGGTTTGCTGGCGGTACGGAGGCTGTGGAGGCATGCGTGGTGGCGCGCGTGGAGGCGTGCGTGGTGCGCGTGGGGGCACGCACGATGGAGGCTGTTGCAGCGCTGGAACCCTCTGAAAGCTCTCTTAGGGTTTCTGCTGAAGTGGTTTGGTTTTGGGCTGGGTTAGACTTTGGGCCGTGTATTGGGCTGAAATTTGGGCCAAAACTGGATTATTTTTTTATTAGTGGACTGTTTTGGTTGTAATGGATTGTTTATTGATATTTTTTTGTTTTATTGTTTAATAATTTTGGTTTATTAAAAGGGCCCGGGCAAATTTGGGCCCATACAGCTGCCCCTCTTTGCTCGTTGTCATGTAACGGGAACGGAGTAAAGACCTTAAGAGGGCCAATTTTGCCCAGTTTCACCGAATCTTGGCTTCTTTCGGTGCTTTTCTTCTTCGAGTAGCTTCATTCTATCCAACTACATCTTCAAGGGCATAGGAACTAGCGCCTCGATCCAATTCAAGGAAATTAGACTTATAGCCTCAATCTGCTCTGCCGCAACTTTGGGGAGATGAAATTTGCTATCTTTTGTCTACTCCACTGCAACTTCAGGGAGATAAGACTTGTATGGTAAATTCAATCCGACCTACTGCAACTTCAGAGGTATAGGATTCGTCGTTTTAATCCGCTCTATTGCCACTTCAGGGAAATAGGATTAACTGTCTTTAGTCTGCATCACTGCAACTTCAGGGAGATAAGATTTATTTTGATATTCTCTACTGCAACTTCAGAGAGATAAGATCTGTAATTTATGGCTTCAATCTGTTCCACTGCAACTTTAGGGAAATAAGATTTGTCGTCTTCAGTCTGCTCCACTGCAACTTCAAGGAGATAAGACTTGTAATTTCGTCGATCTTGTTACACTGGCATTCCATATCGACATATGATTTTTTTTTTTAGGAATCTGCTGACTGCTGACTTGGTAACACTGGCATTTGAAGCAGCTTCTACCCATTTGGTGAGATAGTCGATGACTACAAAGATGAAATGATGCCCATTTGAAGCTTTTAGAGATATCGGCCCGATGACATCCATGCCCCACATAGAGAATGGCCATGGGGAAGTCATAACATGCAAAGGCGAAGGAGGTACATGAATTTTGTCTCCATAGATCTGGCATTTGTGACATGTCTTAGCATAATTGATACAGTCTCCTTCCATGGTAGACCAATAGTATCCGAATCTCATAATTTGTCTAGCCATTGTGAAACCATTGGAATGTGTCCCACAAACACCCTCGTGGACTTCTTCCAGAATTTTCTTAGCTTCAACAGCATCGACACATCTCAATAGTACTTGATCCTTTCTTCTTTTATACAAGATCTCCCCGTCTAAGACATAGTCATAGGCTAGTCTTCTCAACGTCCTCTTATCGTTCTCAGTCATTTGTTTGGGATATTCACGATTTCTTACATATCGCAATATATCTTGATACCAAGGGTGATCATCTTTTTCTTCTTCCTCTACATTGTAACAATGAGTTGGGGCCTTGTAGATACTCATTTGAATGAGTTTTACATCCTCTTATTTGCTCACCTTAATCATGGAAGCCAAAGTAGCCAAAGCATCAGCCATTTGGTTTTTGTCTCGTGGGAGATAATTGAAAGTAATGTCATCGAACTCCTCAATTAACCCCAGAACTATCCTTCGATAATTGATCAATTTAGGGTCTCTTGTCTCCTATTCACCCTTTAATTGGTAAATCACCAGTGCAGAATCTCCATATACTTCCAGCACTCTAATCGTGCATTCTACGGTAGCACAGAGTCCCATGATACATGCTTCGTATTCTACCATGTTATTCGTACAATCAAAATCCAACTTGCATGTGAACGGATAATGATCTCCATTTGGGGATACCAAGACTGCCCCAATTCCATTGCCTACAGCATTTGATGCTCCATCAAAGTTCAATTTCCAAAGGTGATCCTTTGTAGCGTCTTCTTCATGAGTGCCACGTACATTAAATCTTCATTGGGAAGTCAAAGTTCGAGGGCTCATAATCTTTTAGAGCTCTGCTAGCTAGAAAGTCTGCTATTACGCTCCCTTTCACAGCTTTTTGACTCACATAGACGATGTCGAATTCAGAAAGTAGGATTTGCCATCTGGCCATCCTTCCATTTAAAGCAGTTGACTCCATCATGTACTTTAGGGGGTCTAATTTCGAGATTAACCAGGTCGTGTGGTATAGCGTGTATTGCCTCAATCTCTGAGTCATCCAAATCAATGCACAACACAATTTCTCAATTGGCGAATATCTCATCTCACACTCAGTGAATTTCTTGCTGAAGCAGTATATCGCCTTCTCTTTTCTTCCCGAATCATCGTGTTGACCCAACACACATCCCATAGAGTGATCAAACACTGTCAAATATAGGATTAATGGCCTATCCGGGCATGGGGGTGACAATACTGGAGGGTTTGACAGGTACTGTTTGACCCTATCGAAAGCTTTCTGGCATTCATCATCCCACACGCCAGGATTTTGTTTTTTCAGAAGACGAAATATGGGATCACATTTCTCAGTTAACTGTGAAATGAACCGAGCAATGTAATTTAACCTTCCCAAGAAACCTCGAACTTCTTTTTGAGTGCATGGTGGAGGCAATTCTTGTATAGCTCGGACCTTGTCTGAGTCAATCTCGATTCCCTTCTTGCTGACTAGAAGCCTAACAATTTTCCAGATCTAGCTCCAAAAGTACATTTCGTTGGATTGAGCTTCAGTTGGAATTTTCTCAATCTCAATCTCAGTTTCCTCAAAACTAAAATGTGTTCATCTTCTGTCATAGAATTTGCAATCATGTCATCCACATAAACTTCGGTTTATTTATGCATTAAGTCATGGAAAAAAGTCACCATGGCCCTTTGGTATGTAGCTCCCGCGTTTTTCAACCCAAATGGCATCACTTTATAACAGAACGTTCCCCGTAAGGTTATGAAGGTAGTTTTTCCCATGTCCTGAGGATGCATCTTTATCTGATTGTACCCCGAGAACCCATCCATGAAGGAAAACCATGAATAACCGGCCGTATTGTCTACTAAAGCATCAATGTGAGGCAAAGGGAAATTGTCTTTCGGGCTGGCCTTATTCAAATCTCTATAATCTACACACATTCGTACCTTAACATCTTTCTTAGGGACAGGCACAATGTTGGCTACCCATTCTGGGTATTTGACTTCCTGCAAAAATCCGACGTCAAATTGATTTTTAACTTCTTCTTTTATTTTCAGCACAATGTCAGGCCTCATTCTCCGGAGCTTCTGTTGAACCGGTTTGCAATCCTCTTTTATGGGGAGGCGGTGTACAACAATGTCAGTGCTTAACCCTGGCATATCTTGGTATGACCATGCAAAGAAATCTTTAAATTCTTGAAGTAAATCTACGAGATCTCGCTTCGTTTCTTTGGTTATGCACATTTCGATTTTCACTGCCTTTCCCTCTTCTAGGGTCACGACCTCCACTGTCTCTCTATGAGGTAAAATTTGTCTTTCCTCTTATTTTACCATTCTTAATATGTCCGGAGATAAGCCACAGTCTATGTCATTTTCAAAGTCCTGGGATCCCTCTAAACACATGTCCTGCTCAAATAGGGGTTCTGATTCAGTAGCAGCATCACTCATGTCATTGATATCCAAGAACCTGTTGTAGGTACAAAGGAATATACAAAGAACGAATAAATTTAAGTATATTACATGATCATGAATGAAGAAATAAAGAATATTTGGAATAAAGAATGATTGTCTGTATAATATGATTACGGATGAATTGGAAAGAATAAAGAATATTTGCTCAAAAAGAATTCAGAAGCATTTTCATTGAATTAAAGATTTGGGCCATAAGCCTATTTCACAAAGGATGCTTATTACTCCTAGGCCTAGAGTAATAAGTGTTCTGAGACATTACTCTGAAATAGTTCTAAACACTATAGGGATCTCTTCTGCAGTCCAATTATTTAGAACGCTCACAGGTTCATAAGGGCAGATATCTGACAAGCTCCCCCCTTTTATCGCCTCCTTGGATATGGCATTAATGTAGACATTGCCCAACATTGCTATAATGTCTTCTTCTTTTGGCGCCTTCTGCTCAGCATGAATTACCCCTTCCGACACAAAGGTTTTGGATATGTGTGGAATTATCATGGGTTCCCACTTGATTTCCTCTCCGTTCAACCGTGCTCTTCTCCTCTCTTGCTTCTTTTTGAGTTCCTTCTTTCTCTGTCTCGCGTCTGGCTTAAACCCTAAGCCGAAGCAGTCTCGTTTTTCCTTTAGCAACGGTACCTCAAACTTTCCTTGGAGGTATTTTCCTAGCCCTTTTCCTGGCAAAGCTCATTTTCCTACGGTCATCTGCAATCTCATTCTTGTGGTTTTAGATATTTTTGGTACCGAAATTCTGTTTCCTTTAGTAATAAAGACAGCATTTATGAATTCTAAGGATCAAAAAGGGCACTCGATTGCCTCGCCATTCGTCTCCAGGTATGGTGCATCGTTGGTTACAGCTGCGATAATATCCTCTTCGGCCTTTATTGTCACTAACCGACCCTCCGATACTAACTTTAGTTTCTGATGTAATGATAAAGGTACTGCTCCCACTGAGTGGATCCACGGTCTTCCTAGTAAGCAGTTGTAGGAAGGCTTGATATCCATGACCAAGAAATCCACCTCATAAGTAGTCGGGCCAATTAATAAGGGTATCTCGATTCTCCCCATGACTCTTCTTTGCGTGCCATCAAACGCCTTCACTATGTTCTGGCACTCTTTCATGTGTGAACCATCCACGGGTAATCTGTTTAATGTGGATAAGGGTAATACGTTTAACGTTGACCCGTTGTCTATCAAGACCCCTGGTAGTGTGTACCCTTTGCATCTAGTGGTAATATGCAAAGCCTTAGTGGATCCCCTGCCGCTTGGCAGAATTTCATCATCGTTGAAATAGATGAAATTGTCAGCACTTATGTTACCAATCAGTCTATCCAGTTTATTAACCGAGATATCATTGGCCAGATAAGTCTCATTCAAAACCTTTATCAATGCGTTCCGATGCACGTCTGAACTCAAGAGCAAAGCCAATACAGATATGCGTGCTGGCTGTTTATGCAACTGCTCCACCACGCTGTATTCACTGTGCTTTAAAAATTTTAGAAACTCCTTAGCTTCTTCTTCTTTCACCGGCTCATTGACAGGCGACTCAGGCTCGCCTGATTTGTTTCTTTCTTGTTCTACTATTGGAGCTTTCCCTTTTATTGGTTACTGTGGGTATTTACCAAATCGTAGCGTCTCCTCTCTGAGTATGAGAACTCAGTATCTTGATCTTCCTTTTACGGATTCTCTTTTCCTTGGATCGTCACATTACAATCATAGTTCCAAGGGACTCTCTTACTATCCTTATACGAAAAAGCTGTTGGCTTTTGGATTATGACTCGCGGTGCCACTTGTGTTTTGGCTTCATTGACTCTTGGCTTCGAGATGATCACTACTGGGCGGCTGCCCTTTTGGACCCATTCCATTGATCCCTCATCTGAAGCATAAATCTCTCGTCCTTCTGATCCTTCAATCTCCTCGTAAAATTTCATCTCTTTATTATCCATCAGATTTTGCACTACGACTTTGAACTTAGTGCATTCCTGGATTCCATGCCCTTCTCTATTATGGAACTCGCAATGGTTCCTCCTACCTTCGGACTTCTCTTTCGAGTCCAATATGATCAGTCCTCTCTCCACCATCTCCTTCCAAACCTGTCTCAATGGGATTCTGACTTCTGCAACCTCATATTTGACTTTCCTCCCATAATCATTTATTCCACTTACTCCTTGCTCAGCATGATTAGGTAAGGGGTTTCCTGCTACATTCGGTGTGGGTGAGTCGTCAAACTTTACGATCCCCATTTTTATTAGCTTTTCGACTACCTTCTTGAACGCGGTGCAATTTTCAATTGAATGCCCCACGATCCCAGCATGATATTTGCAATGGGCATTTGCGTCATACCACTTGGGAAACGGGGGTTGCAGCGGTGTTAAGTAGAAAGGGGACACTACATGTACGTCAAAGAGGTTCTGGTACATCTCTTTATACGTCATGGGTATAGGTGTGAACTGTATCCTCTCGGCGCTCACCCTTGTGGTGGATTCTTGTTTCGGGGGACCCTGATGATTAGTGGTTTTTGTTTTTGGCTGGCTTACCATGATCGCTCTCGGATGACCCTTGTTATATGCGCTCGTGTTATTTACCTCATTCTCCCTCCTTCTCGGGGCTGATCTCTTGGTGCCTTCCCCTACTTCAATTTTCCCACATCTTATCGCATTTTCTATTATCTCCCCAAACATTACGATATTAGAAAAGCTTTTAGGAGTGCTCCCTAGCATGTTGTTGATGAAGGGAGCCTTTAAAGTACTGATGAAGAGCATGGTCGTCTCTTTCTCTAAGAGTGGAGGTTGAACTTGTGTCGCCACCTCCCTCCATCGCTGGGCATACTACCTAAAGCTCTCGTTTGTATTCTTCTCCATGTTCTGGAGTGTAATGCTATCGGGCGCTATGTCTGTCACGTGGTTGTACTGTTTCATGAAAGCTTGAGCCAAGTCTTTCCATGAGCCAATTTGAGAACGGGTTAACTGATTATACCACTTGGCCACAGACCCGATTAGACTTTCTTGAAAGCAGTGGATTAATAACTGGTCGTTGTTGACATATCCTGTCATTCTCTAACAGAACATCATTATGTGAGCTTCGGGACAGCTAGTCCCATTGTACTTCTCAAACTCTGGCACTTTAAACTTCAGTAGGAGTACCAGATCTGGGACCAAGCTTAAATCCTTCGCATCGATCCCGCAACGGGAATCAGTAGTTTCCATTACTTTAAACTTCTCCTCCAGCCACTTACACCTTTCTTCTAATTGCCTTTGGGATTCTGTCGTTACTCTTTCCTCTCCTACCACTTCATCCAAGTCAGGAACAATTGGATTTTTTGAATTATGGCCAGGGTTAGAGCCTGAGCCAGCCTGGAAATTCATCGGTACCGAGGCTCCAGCCTGAATCTATTGTGGCCTGATAGAGACAGATGGCCTTTGTGGATTTATCTCTAGTGGTGCATGTACATGCGTTGGAGTAAAGCCAGGAGGATATTGAGGATCACTTTCCATGACTATAGGGCCTTTCCCTTTTTCCATTCCTCCCGCCAGTAATTAAGTCAATTGAGACATCATATTTTTTTGTGATTCCATCATCCGATCCATCATATCCTGTTGGATCTTAGCCAGCTGCTCCTGCATTTGCAGCTGAAGTTTATCTTGCATCTCCCTTTGGAGTTGTTCGAGTTTTTCTAATCTCTGATCCATATCTTTCGTCTTGGTTCGGGTACCGTAGGGATGTTTGGTTTTGCTGGTGTCCAGGTTAATGCTGAAATAATTTTTATTCAATTAGAATCTTTTAATGACATTTAATGCATATAAAATGAAAAGAAGTGCAAATGCATGAATGCAAAAGACGTCGATTCTGATTCAATTCCATTTAGAAAACTTTATTAGAAAACAAAGCTCTTTACATAAACAGATTACAAATAAGGCCTTGCCCTAGCACCTAAAGCTTTAATTTTCCTAAGTAATGAAGCTAACCCTTGTCCACGATCTGACTGCGACTCATACTGCACGCTCAATATATCCGATTGTGCCACCAAAGTCTGCAAGTAATCAGCTATCTCTCGAATTTGGGTTATGGCTTCTCCCATGATATAATCCCTATTTCCAACTTGATTCTGAGAGTAGTAAAGCTCCTCTTTCCAACGCTCTTCATTCACCTCTAGAGACTCAATACAGTTTTGACAATTCTGCAATGCCATTTCTAATTCTTCAATCTTCTTTTTCATTTCTTCAATTTTGCTGAAACTTGCTCTTAATTCTTTCACAGAATTACGGCTTCGGTGATGATGAAGAGATCTCTCGAGTTTTGCGACTCTAGCCTTTAACTTGCTTTGTTCATTTTGGCTTTCTGAGAGGCTTTTTTCCACAGATTCATTTCGTGCTTGTGCCTCTCAGAATTTCTCCTCCCATTGATCAGCCTTAGTTCTCTCGTCTTGAATCTCCTGACGCCACTGCTCCAAAGTTTTTCCTAAACCAGCAGTCCTCATTGTTAGACGCATCTTCTTATAGTCAGTCTTTAAACTATACAAATCTTCCTCAACCCTATTCTTCCCTTTTCTTAACTTCTCAGCGTCTGACTTCTGCACTTCCACGTCTAATCTCAAGTGCATTTTCTCTTCCTCTAGCTGCTCGATCCTTTTCCCGAACTCGAGACTCTTCTTTTTAAAGTCCTGTCTTATAATCTCTAGCTCTGTCGGGATAACTTGCAAGTATTCTTCCATTGATCGAGCATCTTCTAAACTCGGCCCAGGGATATTGTCATTAATCCTTTTGCTAAACCATTCGTCATATTCAGGCGTCGTCGTAGAACCAATAGCCAATCTCTTCATCCGACGAGTTTGCTTCCAAGCGTCATTAATTTCCCGAATCCTTTTCTTGTATTTTCTCCTCTATAGGAGAATTCACTTTGAGCTAACCCGTGTGTCGCCGGCACAAACTATTTAGACTTATACTGTCTTGCTGCAAGTAAAGGAGCATATCCAATGGCTCCCCAAATTCCAGGTAAAGGGACCCAATCAAAGCTTCCACATCTATAAAGTATCTCATCAGGCACCATCCATGGAGCTCTCCACTCGATATCCTCTTCTTGGAGATTCTGAAAAATCAGCATCCACTTTTCTTCTAATATATCTTCGCGCCTTGATATAGCTACTTCTTCTTTTAAAGGGGAATAATTCTCACAGAAAGGTCAGCAAGAGACTTTATCTACCTTCCAGAAGTGACCGTGAAACCAAACCAATAATAGCTGAGCGCACCCTATGAACCTGCCCTCTCCGGATCTTCTACATGCATTCAATGACCTAAAAGTCTCAGCCAAGATTGCAGGAACTGGCGTGACCCCTTTACTGAGTCGGTCGAAGAGATCTGTGACTGGTTCTTCTACGTACCCTAGAGCCCTCGGGAATAGCATCAATCCGTAGATACTCAATGCAAAGACATCAACTTTCCTCTTCATATCAGGATGAGCTAAAATCAAATCCCTCAAGTTCTTCCATGGGATGCACTTACACTCGCCCTTTTGTTTAATCCTGGCTGTAATCCATTGCTCACTCATTCCCGTAACACTCATTAACTTATTCCAAAAGGCTGGGACATAAGCAGCTCTCGAATAAAATTTATCCACTTGGACTTTCGGACAATGCAGTAGGGTGGTGTATTACTCCACGGTAGGCACCAAATCCACTCTCCCAAAGGTAAAGCAACTATATGCGGGGTTCTAGTACTGCGTGAGGGCTCGAAATAACTGCTGGTCTACCTTGATGTCAAGTAAGTACGGCAAGTCCCCATAACTATTGTAGAACAACCTCTTGGTCTCGTCGTTCCATTGATCCCATATCACTTTTAACTCCTGAAGGTTATTTTGCGTAATACTAACTCGAGTGTAGTCCCAAAACTCTAACACATGCCCCGCAGCGAGACTATCCCTCTTCTCTAATTGTGTTGTTTCTGACCAAGCTCGGACAGTTGCGTTATCTTCCACTTTATCAAGAAAGTCGTTTTCCATGTCGAGCTCCCTAATTTAGCGATCGAACCCGAATCGACACCTCCCTCTAATATGAAAATGAATGCAAATTAACAAAGATAAAACAAAAAGTCAGTACAATTGAAACAAAATTCAAAGCATGTAAAAAAAATCAAGCGCCTATCTGGGTGTCCACTAGGGTTTATCACAGCTCTACCTAGGGTGGGCTCTTAGGGCTTTCTATATGCAGTTCGGTTCTAAGGTTGAGGTACCTGAACCAGCAGATTCCTCGATCCTCACCCATTATAGGCTCATACAGACTGAGTTCGGTTCAGGGGAATACATTTCCCTATGGCTGCACGGAGATGAAAATCTCACGAAGACATAGGTACGGATGTATTCCGAAAGCGATTCACTATTCTGCACGGAGGTGAAAACCTCACGAAGGAGTAGCTTCTCACTCTCACTTAAAAGGGTGTGACCCGACGGTCATGCAGTATGATGCAAAAGCATTCTATAAGACTCGAACCACAGCAATGAGATGATGCAAGCGAATGCAATAAAAAAGGATCGTAATAAATCAAAATTTCAATTTTTGACAAAAGGACAGAAATTAATCAATTTTACGGCTTGACTCTCTTCCGTCCCCAGCGGAGTCACCAAGCTGTCGAAACCAATTTTTTTTGTTTTGAAAAAAATGAGAATCGACTTTAAAATGACAA
The DNA here is from genome assembly GCA_025698515.1 of Gossypium sturtianum. NCBI lineage: Eukaryota > Viridiplantae > Streptophyta > Magnoliopsida > Malvales > Malvaceae > Gossypium > Gossypium sturtianum. Next base: position 136,248,657 of record CM046948.1, on the reverse strand, counting down.
ATAGAGTCGCCACCGATCTTTTATTCGAGGTGTGATTGGATCACCTTGAGATGGATTATTTTAATAAAACATTTTGATTTATTAAAACAATAATTTTGGTCTATGAAATCTAAGAAAACAGGTTCGGAAGTCGGTTACGTACGAGGAAGGATTAGCACCCTCGCAACGCCCAAAATTGGTACCAAATTGATTAATTAATGTCCTAACGTCGAGAATTTGAGAAGATTTTAGAATACGATAACTTTTAAAAAAATTGGAGTGGATATTGAAATTCTCTTATTCCAAAGGAATGAAATCCCATGCCCAACACGTTAGGGTACGACATTTCAAGCCCTCGATATCAAGATCATCTCATGATTTCCAAAATTCATGCATTAAAAAAATATTTTTTTAAAAGGATATTCGAGGATCTGGTCATACGGAAAAACCAAAACCCAGCACGTTAGGGTACGATTTCTCGGATTTCCAAACACAAGACATTGCCTTATTTTTTAAAGTTAAGAAAACACGAATGAAATCTTAAAAGGATATTCGGTTATTTGGTCAAACGAAAATATCGAAACCCAACACGTTAGGGCACGATTTCTCGGATTTCCAAACACGAAATGTTGCCTTATTTTAAACCTTTGAACAAAATGATTTTTAAAACATGAACGGTGTTAAAACATGACTTTTTAAGCGAATAAAATGCGATCGAATAATATATATAACCGACAATTGGAAATGAATATAAATCAAATTAAAAATAAATAGAATAGAAACCATTTAAAAATAATAATAAATGAATCTAAAATAATGTAAAAAGTAGCTTTAAAAAAATCCATAATATACAATAGCTTGAAAATGGTAAAACAATAATAATGATAATATTAACAAAAAATACAATGATAAAAATGAAAATATATTATCAAAAAAATAGAAACAATAAAAATAATGGTAGTAAATACTAAAATTAATTAGTACTAATAGTACTAATAATAGTGAAAATAATATTCATAATAATATTAAAAATAATAACATTAATAGTAATAATAATGATAATATTTAAATAATGACAAAATAGCAAAAATAATTAAAGAAAATAAAAATATAAGAAAAGACTTAATTAAAATAAAAGCAGGAATCTGGGGCCAAAATCGAAAATAAAAAATAATCAAAGGACTCAAATTGAACGCGCGCCATTGATGAGGGATCATTTGAGCAATTATGCCCGAGTACCAAAACGGCGCCGTTCTAATATCCTTATTTAAAAGGCCTGAGGATCAGATTGAAATCACAAAACAACGTCGGGGTCGGATTCGAAATGAAGAAAAATATAAACAGGATAAGATTGTATAAAAAAATAATGCGGAAGGACTGAAAGGGAAATTAGCACATTTCACAGAAACGCGCGGATCCTCCCCGGGTCGGGTCAACGCACGGATTTAAAGGGGCAAAACGACGCCGTTTTAAGGCTTAATACCCCGCCCCTAAACGACGTCGAATCGATTGACCTTAAATAGCAAAAATTAAGACAAAAAATCATTTCTAAACCATCTCAAGAAAAAAAACCAAAAAATCGCTCTGAATGGCTCTCTGGGTTCTGACCTAGTCCCGTCACTGAGCCGCCGCACTCCGCCACCATCCGTCGTCGTGCGCGGTGGTCGGAGACCCCGAAAGTCGGCCCTTTTTAAACCTTTCAGGCTACCCAAGTCAAATCTAAGCTCTAAACACCGAAAACCCTCACCAAAAAAAAGAAAGAAGCAGAAACCTTTCGGATTCGGGTTCTCTGATCATCACAAAAGGTAAAAAGTTTGCATTTTTATTCTCTTTCTATCTATATATGTGTCATGCGAATCAAAAATAGACTAAAAAATGCTAACAAAATACCTCTGCTTTAATCTCTGTATTCAAAAAAAAAATCGTAACTAACAAAGTTTTCTGGCTTTCTTTTTATAGCCAAGAAGAAAAGATAAAACAAAATACAATCTTTTTTGTTTTTCTTTCTATTTGCTGTCATTTCTGCTATTTGTTTGTAGGTACAGAAGGCGGACGTGGCGTACGAAGGTTTGCTGGCGGTACGGAGGCTGTGGAGGCGTACATGGTGGTGCGCGGCGTGCGTGGGGGCACGCGCGATGGAGGCTGTTGCGGCGCTGGAACCCTCTGGAAGCTCTCCTAGGGTTTCTGCTGAAGTGGTTTGGTTTTGGGCTGGGTTAGACTTTGGGCCGTGTATTAGGCTGAAATTTGGGCCAAAACTGGATTGTTTTTTTAGTAGTGGACTGTTTTGGTTGTAATGGACTGTTTATTGATATTTTTTGTTTTATTGTTTAATAATTTTGGTTTATTAAAAGGGCCTGGAAAATTTGGGCCCGTACAACTGCCCCTATTTGCTCGTTGTCGTGTAACGGGAATGGAGCAAACACCTTAAGAGGGCCAATTTTGCCCGGTTTCGCTGAATCCTGGCTTTTTTCGGTGCTTTTCTTCTTCGAGTAGCTTCATTCTATCCAACTGCATCTTCAAGGGCATAGGAACTAGCGCCTCAATCCAATTCAAAGAAATTAGACTTGTAGCCTCAATCTGCTCAGCCGCAACTTCGGGGAGATGAAATTTGCTATCTTTAGTCTACTCCACTACAACTTCAGGGAGATAAGACTTGTATGGTAAATTCAATTCGACCTACTGCAACTTCAGAGGTATAGGATTCGTCGTTTTAATTCGCTCTATTGCCACTTCAGGGAAATAGGATTAACTGGCTTTAGTCTGCTCCACTGCAACTTCAGGGAGATAAGATTTATTTTAATCTGCTCTACTGCAACTTCAGAGAGATAAGATCTGTAATTTATGGCTTCAATCTGTTCCATTGCAACTTTAGGGAAATAAGATTTGCCGTCTTCAGTCTGCTCCACTACAACTTCAGGGAGATAAGACTTGTAATTTGGTCGATCTTGTTACATCGCCCTCTAGGGAACATGACCTGTAGAATCGATTTATGGAATTATGCATAATGATTAGGATGCCATGATCGGAATGAATCAAATGCTCCTGGCTGAATGTATTATGGGTGACATTCGCATGAATGCAGAATGTCATGACAATGATCCTTTGTAGAATAATTAGAATGCAATGATCAGATTGAATCAAATGCTCCTAACTAAATGTGTTTTGCACGAATTCAGAATGTCATGAGAATGATACCTTTTTAAATGACGCTTAGGATTGACATTGCTCATTGTTCCTCCAGGTTGTATCATAAACGTAATATCCATTGTTCTTGTTCAACTGACATTTTTTTTTGACAGAAAGTCTGAAGAAATGGTCACTGTTTAGAGTTTCCTTCTCAAATATTTCCAACCCTTAGGCTTGGTGAGTTCTAAATAAATGTCCTATTTCAGGTTCTCGTATTATTTAGAAGTTTCTAGAGTAATAGGCAAAACTCCTTTTATGAAAATGTTATTAGTTCATTAATCATTACTTCAATACAAAATGCTTGAAAATAATCATAAATGATGGACAAAATGGAATTTATTAGAAACGAAATCTAAAAAGAATAAGTTAATTAAAGAAAGCAAACATTGCTAGAATACAAAGTGATTGGGGGAAAAGATAGGTGCCCCGGATATCGCAGCTTGAGTTTCTCTGTATGGACTTTCTGAAGACCAATTTAAGCTCAATATGTGTTTAGGAGATCAAGAGTACTCTGTTGATGCCCCAAGACGTAACATCTCTCCTTCTTCTTAATTCAGGTATGGCAAGATTACTGCATGCCCCATCGTTGATTGCAATTTGAGCCGCCTTTTTCGAGTTTTCGACTCAAAACCCATTTGGTCGCAAGGCTCCCTTTACGGGTTTTCACCTTGGCCTCTCCGTTTTTCATTTTCATCATTCATTTTTTAAGAGAATGTCTCAAAGCGCCCTTTACGGGTTTTCACTTTGGCCTCTTTTCCTCTTCAAGTATAATACTTCTTGATTGAATCCGAATTTACAGGATTGGGCAAGTTTTTCCCATCCATTTCGGCCAAGATTAGTGCTCCTCCAGAGAAAGCCTTTTTCACCACATAAGGTCCTTCCCAATTTGGCATCCATTTCCCTCTGAAATCATTTTGTATGGGGAGGATCTTTTTCAGAACCAGGTCTCCCTCATGAAATTCTCTTGGGCGAACCTTTTTGTCATAAGCCCGCATCATTCTCTTTTGGTACATCTGGCCATGGCGGATAGCCCTTAGCCTTTTTTCCTCAATCAAGTTCAACTGATCGTATCGAGATTGGATCCATTCTGCTTCATCTAATTTTAACTCTGACAAGACTCGAAGGGAAGGAATTTCCACTTCGATGGGTAACACTACCTCCATTCCATAAACCAATAAGAAAGGAGTTGCCCTGGTGGAAGTCCTGACCAATGTTCGATAAGCATAGAGAGCAAATGGTAACTTCTCGTGCCAATCTTTATAGGTTTCAGCCATTTTCCCCAAAATTTTCTTAATGTTTTTATTGAATGCTTCCACTGCACCATTCATTTTTGGGTGATACAGTGACGAGTTATGGTGTCTAATCTTGAATTGACAGCAGACCTCTGCGATCGTGCTGTTGTTCAAGTTTAACACATTGTCAGATATGATCCTCTCAGGCATTCCATATCGACATATGATTTCTTTTTTTTAGGAATCTGCTGACTGCTGACTTGGTAACACTGGCATTTGAAGCAGCTTCTACCCATTTGGTGAAATAGTTGATGACTACAAAGATGAAATGATGCCCATTTGAAGCTTTTGGAGATATCGACCCGATGACATCCATGTTCCACATAAAGAATGGCCATGGGGAAGTCATAACATGCAAATGTGAAGGATGTACATGAATTTTTTCTCCATAGATCTGGCATTTGTGACATGTCTTAGCATAATTGATACAGTCTCCTTTTATGGTAGACCAATAGTATTTGAATATCATAATTTGTCTAGCCACTGTGAAACCATTTCCATGTGTCCCACAAACACCCTCGTGGACTTCTTCCAGAATTTTCTTAGCTTCAACAGCATCGACACATCTCAACAGTACCTGATCCTTTCTTTTTTTATACAAGATCTCCCCGTCTAAGGCATAGTCATAGGCTAGACTTCTCAACGTCCTCTTATCGTTCTCGGTCGCTTGTTTGGGATATTCACGATTTCTCACGTATCGCAATATATCTTGATACCAAGGGTGATCATCTTTTTCTTCTTCCTCCACATTGTAACAATGAGTTGGGGCCTCGTAGATACTCATTTGAATGGGTTTTACATCCTCTTGTTTGCTCACCTTAATCATGGAAGCCAAAGTAGCCAAAGCATCAGCCATTTGGTTTTCGTCTCGTGGGAGATAATTGAAAGTAATGTCATCGAACTCTTCAATTAACCCCAGAACTATCCTTCGATAATTGATCAATTTAGGGTCTCTTGTCTCCCATTCACCCTTCAATTAGTAAATCACCAGTGCAGAATCTCCATATACTTCCAGCACTCTAATCCTGCGTTCTACGGCAGCACAGAGTCTCATGATACATGCTTCGTATTCTGCCATGTTATTCGTACAATCAAAATCCAACTTGCATGTGAACGGATAATGATCTCCATTTTGGGATACCAAGACTGCCCCAATTCCATTGCCTACAGCATTTGATGCTCCATCAAAGTTCAATTTCCAAAGGTGATCCTTTGTAGCGTCTTCTTCAATGAGTCGCCACGTATATTAAATCTTCATTGGGGAAGTCAAAGTTCGAGGGCTCATAATCTTCTAGAGCTCTGCTAGCTAGAAAGTCTGCTATTGCGCTCCCTTTCACGACTTTTTGACTCACATAGACGATGTCGAATTGACGGCGATTTGCCATCCGCCATCCTTCCATTTAAAGCAGTTGACTCCATCATGTACTTTAGGGGGTCTAATTTTGAGATTAACCAGGTCATGTGGTATAGCATGTATTGCCTCAATCTCCGAGTCGTCCAAATCAAGGCACAACATAATTTCTCAATTGGCGAATATCTCATCTCACACTCAGTGAATTTCTTACTGAGGTAGTATATCGCCTTCTCTTTTCTTCCCGAATCATCGTGTTGACCCAGCACACATCCCATAGAGTGATCAAACACTGTCAGATATAGGATTAATGGCCTATCCGGGCGTGAGGGTGACAATAATGGGGGGTTTGACAGGTACTGTTTGACCCTATCGAAAGCTTTCTGGCATTCATCATCCCACACGCTAGGATTTTATTTTTTTAGAAGACGAAATATGGGATCACATTTCTCAGTTAACTATGAAATGAATCGAGCAATGTAATTTAACCTTCCCAAGAAACCTCGAACTTCTTTTTGAGTGCGTGGTGGAGGCAATTCTTGTCTGAGTCAATCTCGATTCCCTTCACGCTGACTATAAAGCCCAGCAATTTGCCAGATCTAGCTCCAAAAGTACATTTCGTTAGATTGAGCTTCAGTAGAAACTTTCTCAATCTCAATCTCAGTTTCCTCAAAACTAAAATGTGTTCCTCTTCTGTCCTAGACTTTGAAATCATGTCATCCACATAAACTTCGATTTCTTTATGCATTAAGTCATGAAATAAAGTGATAAACCGTAAAAGTAACATATTTTAATCCCACATTTAGCATACTTTTGGATGATTTATCCCTTGATTTATGTAAAAAGGTGCTCTTAATCCTTTCTTTTCATGTTTTATACTCAGGAAAGCACCGGAGGATGGAAAGAACAAGAAACGGGCTTAAAACGGACCAAATTGGGCCAAAGTGAAAATTGACACGACCTCGACTTGAGCCAACACGGTCGTGTCTCCCTGATAGACTAGAACACGGCCTGATCACGATTTACACGAGCATGTCACCTCATTAAAGTTTGAACATAGCCTAAAGATGATTCACACGGGCGTGTGCCATGGCCGTGTCCCTGTCGTGGAAAAGAGCAATTTCACTCGGAAAAGGATACTTAGGGGTAAAGAAACCTATTTCAAAAGCCTATATAAACACCCTAAGTATAACCTAGAAGGGGGCGGTGAGCTAAGCCAAGGAGCCGAGCCGAAAAGGTCAGATTTGTGGGAAACACTCGAAGATAGCCAGTTGATCCATCTCAAGAAGCCAAAATTCTACTCAAGACGGCGGATCTCTTCTTCAATTCCTTCAGGGGGTTTTAGGGATTTCTTATGTTTTGTTTTATCTTTTCTTCTGAGATGTTTTCTTTTATTGTTATGAACTAAACCCTTGAGATACACAAGGATGAAACTTAGATGAATCTTGTTATCGTTTATTTGAACTATATGATAAATACTTGATTTGTTCTTAATTATGTGTTCTTAATTCTTGTGTTGATATTTCCGGGATATTGATTCAAGTTTGATGTGCTTAGGTGGAGGAGCAAAAGTCCCTGCTTAAGAGTAGATCTAGCATAATTAAGCGGAGCTGATCGCGCGCCTAGAGATAGGGTGACGAGATTTTGCCGGATTAGGGTGAAACCTAATATGAGAGTCCATAGATCGAGTTAATGCAATTCTAGAGGTTTTAATTAGAAAGAGATTTTAATTAATCCACCTAGGGTTAGACGTTATTCGCTTCGAGAGAGGGTTTAATATATATTAGGGAGTCTTACGGATCAAGTCAAGTGAATAAATTGTCTGGTTCAGAGTTAGATAACAAGTGAAGTCTAGGTGGATTCTTCCTAAGGGTATCGTCTTAATCAACTGAGTTTTTCCAACGGTATTTCCCCAATTCATTCTTTTTGTCTTTGCGTCTTTAGCTTAATAGTTAGTTAAATTTAGATTAAATAACAACTTCACTTATTTTAGGCTAGATAATAAAAAGAAAGTTAGTATTAGTACTTTTGGTTCCTTTGGGTTCGACAATCCGGTCTTGCCTAAGCTATACTACTATTTGATAGGTGCGCTTGCCTCAAATCGTTGTCATATTTAGTTTCCAGGTTCGATCATTCTTTTTATAAATTTAAAACTCTGACATTACAGCGATCAAGTTTTTGGCGCCGTTGCCGGGGAACTAAAATATTAAGAAAGCTCTATTTTTATTACTTTAGCCATTATTTTCCGCAATTTACTTTTATTTTTATTTTTGTTTTGTTTTTAACTTTGCTAAATTTTCTTTCTTTTCCTAGCAGGTACCTCTAGTTTATGACTAGAAGGAACCCGAGAGGACCACTAGTATACGACAGTGATATTGAAGCTACCGCTCACAGGAATCGCAGAGAAATTAGGCAAGCCCTAAATTACACAGAAAAAGAGCGAGAAGGCGAATCCAATCCTACTAAAGGGATGGACGAGAATAATCCACCACCACAAGATGTGGCAGAAAATAATGCTCAGCGTACTATGTATGATTATGCTAAACCTCATTTAACAGAGCAAAATCAAGTATTGTTAGGCTCACTATAGTCGCTAATAATTTTGAAATAAAACCTAACACTATACAAATGATTCAACAATTTGTTCAATTTGATGGTTTACAGGACGAAGACCCAAATACTCATATAGCTAATTTTTTAGAGTTCTGTGATACCTTCAAAATAAATGGCATTTTTGATGATGCCATCCGTCTTCGGTTATTTCCCTTCTCATTAAGGAATAAAGCTAAACAGTGGTTAAACTCGTTACAATGAGGGTCAATCACTACATGGGATCAAATGACCGAAAATTTTTTATTAAAATATTTCCCACCGGCCAAAACGGTCAAATTATGGGATGATATATCTTCTTTTGTGCAGATGGATTTAGAGACATTATACGACGCATGGGAGAGATACAAGGATCTCTTGAGAAGGTGTCCGCACCATGGTTTACCCTTGTGGCTCCAAGTCTAAACTTTCTATAACGGTGTAAACCCCTCAACGAGGCAACTAATTAATTCAGCCGCCGGTGGAACCCTGAACAACAGAACTCCTGAAGCAGCCTATGAGTTTATTGAAGAAATGTAATTGAATAACTATTAGTGGCAGGTTACAAGGACAAAACCAACAAAATCAGCCGGAGTTTTCAACCTCGACGCAGTAACCATGCTATCAACACAAGTAGAGATGATGAATAAAAAGCTTGATAGTTTGTGTTCTTCGCAGTACATCCAAGAATGCAAAGCGACGCAAGTGGAACTGTGGCGAATCCCGAGTACCCACCCTACCAACCGAGCACGAAAGCGAGCAGATGAACTATATAGGTAATAATTTCGGATCTAATAATAACTCTTATAGCAATACTTATAATCCAGGTTGGAGGAACCACCCAAATTTTTCATGGGGAGGACAAGGAAATCAAGGAATTCAAAGACAACAACCTCATCAAAATTTCCAAAATCAACCCTATCCACAGGAAAAGAGGCCGAACCTTGAAGAGATGTGACAAAATTCATGGCGACCACAGAGATAACCGTCTCCAAGACACTGAAACCACCCTTAAGAATCAACAGGCATTAATTAAGGGGATCGAAAGTCAAGTTGGGGAACTTACTAAGACAGGTTGGACAACTTGCAAAGATAATTTCGAACGACCGCAAGGGCATCTACCAAGCAACACCGAGATTAACCCAAAGGAGCAAATCCAAGCTATCACAGCTCATGATAGTATAGGGTTAGATGAACCCAATCCAATACAAGAAAACGAGGTAGAGAAAGGTAAAGTTGAGGTAACACAAGAAAAGCCAAAACCAATAATCAAAAGTACCAACCTCGTATTCCTTATCCCGGCGATGAACAGAGGCGATCTGAGAGGAATGATTCGGTAAGTTTCTTAAACTTTTAAAGAAATTACATATTAACTTACAGCTACTTGAAGCCCTTTCACAGATGCCAGATTCTAGAAAATTTTTAAAAGAGCTGTTGAAGAAAAAGCGAAGGATAGACGAAGAATCACATGTGGAACTAAACGCAATGTGCTCGGCAATCTTGCAAAATAAACTACCATAGAAATTAAAAGATCCAGGGAGTTTTACGATTCCATGTTTAATTGGCAGTTTACCTATTGATAATGCGTTAGCTGATTTAGGGGCAAGCATAAATGTCATGCCTTATAAATTGTTTAAACAACTAGGTCTAGGGAAACCCAAACAAACTAGGATGAGCATTCAACTAGCTGATAAAACTGTTAGAATTCCTAGGGGTATTATCGAAGATGTTCTTGTAAAAATTGATAAATTCGTTTTCCCAGTAGATTTTGTTGTCTTAGACATGGATGAGGATAATTCAATTCCCTTAATTTTAGGAAGACCCTTTTTAGCAACTGCTAGAACAAAAATTGATGTTGGTACAGGAGAACTCATACTTCGTGTAGGTGATGAATCGATCAGTTTACAAGCTCTTAACTCGGCCAGGACAATAATTGATGAAGGTGAGAAAGTAAATTCAGTTGATAACCAAGTTGTTCAACTCTCACCGCAGGAAACACCACAAGGTTACAAACCTGAGCCGAATCATGGACCACATGACAACAAGGAAGAATTACATAAGGAACGAAGCCTTAGGGTCGACAAGTTAGAAGAGTGGAAAACACAATTCAAAGAAGAACCGGAACCACACGAAGTAAAACCAAAGGAGCCCCCAGAAGAACTCATAGGAACAACAAACCACTTCAAAATCGGAGATCAGGTATTGATAGAAAAAATAGACCCTCGAACATCTCCTCCTGACCCTAACACAAACAAAGAAATACCTTTTAGGGTAATTAGTGTTTTCCCATACGGAACAGTCGAGGTAAGTAATCCTATTTTTGGTACTTTCAATATAAACGCATCTCGACTTGAACTATATTATGATAATGAAACTGATAGCATGAGGAAGGACTTTCAACTCCTCAAACCATCCTGATTAAGCGAACGAGAGGTGAGTCTAGCTTAAGACTTTAAACGAGCACTTCTCGGGAGGCAACCCGAGCATTAACCCTAATTACTTTCGTATTTGTTTTCATTTTATTTTTTTCTCTTTTCTTAGTCTTAAACACCTAGTTTTAAACTAACCAAAAGTGTAGATTTCCAGCCCACACGGCCTTGCACACGGCCGTGGCCGTGGCCGTGTGGAAGTCTGAGAATCTCGTCTTGACAATGGCGTAAGAGGTACAAGTCGAAAGAATCAAATCTTCAAGTCACGGACTCCAACCACCACCCCACGGGCGACAAAACACCCACGGCCGTGCGACACGGCCGTGGACGACACCGACTTATCACCAACGGGCATGGCAATCAGTAACATGGGCGTGGGAGAAATGATACGATGCATAACACGGGTCGCATGCGAGGCGTGTGTGAATCAACACGCCCATGGTACACGGGCGTGGGAATGTACGACTTGAGAATTCTATTTAAACCACCCACCCCTCCTCTCTTCTCACCCATTCAAATTCATTCAGTTTTTCTTTTCTTTCTCAACCCTCTCCCTACTGTTCTTTTCCAATACTTCCCAAAACCCTTGAGCTACACCAAATGCCGAAGAAGCGGAAGGAATCAAGCATAGTCTCCCAGAGGGAGACCGATCTATATAAGTTCATGCCGGCCGCTTCATTCACTCGCCAAGCCAAGGGTCTTTAAGACCATTTATCTTTTCTTTTACTTTTATCTTCTCCTTTATTTTCCTTCTCTTTGACTATCTTATGCTTAATTTAGTTCATTTTAATTTAGTTTCTTAGTGTCAGGTTTTAAAGGCTGCTTGGGAATCACGCCACTAGAAAAAATCTAAGCTGAATGAAGCGGCCCTTTAACCCAAGCTCGGTGTTTAAGTCGGCCCTTTTTAAATCTTTCAGGCTACCCAAGTCAAATCTAAGCTCTAAACACCGAAAACCCTCACCAAAAAAGAGAAACAACCAGAAACCTTTCGGATTTGGGTTCTCCGATCGTCACAAAAGGTAAAAAGTTTGCATTTTTATTCTCTTTCTATCTATATATGTGTCATGCGAATCAAAAATAGACTAAAAAATGCTAACAAAATACCTCTGCTTTAATCTCTATATTCAAAAAAAATCGTAAGTAACAAAGTTTTCTGGCTTTCTTTTTATACCCAAGAAGAAAAGATAAAACAAAATACAATCTTTTTTGTTTTTCTTTCTATTTGCTGTCATTTATGCTATTTGTTTGCAGGTATAGAAGGCGGACGTGGCGTACGAAGGTTTACTGGCGGTATGGAGGCTGTGGAGGCGTGCGTGGTGGCGCGCGTGAAGGCGTACATGGTGCGCGTGGGGGCACGCGCGATGGAGGGTGTTGCGGCGCTGGAACCCTCTGGAAGCTCTCCTAGGGTTTCTGCTGAAGTGGTTTGGTTTTGGGCTGGGTTAGACTTTGGGCCGTGTATTGGGCTGAAATTTGGGCCAAAACTGGATTTTTTTTATTAGTGGACTCTTTTGGTTGTAATGGACTTGTTATTGATATTTTTTGTTTTATTGTTTAATAATTTTGGTTTATTAAAAGGGCCCGGGCAAATTTGGGCCCGTACAAAAATCACTTAGAAAAAGATGTTTATCATGCATCAAACTTTCATATTATTCCAGAAAACATCAAAATACATGCATGTCATACATGGGTAAATATTTGAATATAAACCCTAGCTCAAAATATAGTGAGAAATAGCTAAATCGAGCTACGAGGATCTCAAAAATACGAAGAACATTAAAAACGGGGCTAGGATGCACTTACTATTAAACTTGGAAGTTGAAGAAACCCTAGCTATGTCTCCTTAGTGATTTTCGGCCATGGGAGAAGAAGATGGACACAATTTTGACTTCTTTTTCCCTTTTTAATCTTTTATTTACCAAATGATAAAAATGCCCTTAATGGTCATTTCTTGAGATTTTTCCTTCCCATGTCTATTTTTGTCCATAATAATATATATTGGTCTAATTGATAATTAAGGACCTCTAATAATTTTTATAATTCTATTTCATACTTGAATCTTCTAGAATCTCATATTTTCCAATATTTGCAATTTAGTCCTAATGGACAAATTGATCACTAATTAATAAAATTTCCTTATAAAATTTTCACACAATTGTGCAACCACATCATAAGCCTCATAAAAATCACAAAACACATATTTCTACTTCGAATTTGTGGTCTCACAACCACTATTTTGACTAGGCCCTAAATCGGGCTGTTACAATTCTCCCCCTTAGGGATTTTCGTCCCAGAAAATCTTACCGGTAAAAAGGTTTGGGTACTGGTTTCTCATAGTCTCCTCGGGCTCCCATGTAGCCTCTTCTACCCCATGTCTTTACCACAATACTTTCACAAGAGCTATAATCTTATTCCTTAACTGTTTGACTTCCCGTCCAAAATCTCAACCGGTTCTTCGCCATAAGTCATGTCGGGTTGAATTTCCACTTCTGTCAGTGTAATCACATGCGAAGGATCTGACACGTGAAACACATCATGTATCTTTTCCAACTCGGATGGCAAATCCAATAGATAAGCTACCGGCCCTATCCTCTCGGTAATCTCATATGGTCCGATAAAATGCGGACTCAATTTGCCTTTCCGGCCAAATCTGAGAACTTTCTTCCATGGTGACACTTTTAAGAATACCTTATCACCAACTAGAAATCCGATCTCTTTTCGTTTCAAGTACGAGTAGGATTTTTGTCTATCAGAAGCAGCTTTTAAACAATCACGGATTATCTTTACCTTTTCTTCGGTTTCTCTAACCAGATCGACTCCGTGAATCTGGTTTTCCTTGAGTTCAGTCCAATACAAAGGCATTCGGCATTTACGCCCATACAAAGCCTCATAAGGCACCATTCTCAAGCTCGACTGAAAAATGTTATTATAACCAAACTCTACCAACGGTAAGCATTTTTCCCAGCTACCCTGAAACTCAAGGACACAACACCGGAGCATATCTTCAAGTATCTGTATTAACCTCTTCGACTGTCCGTCGATTTGTGGGTGAAAAGCCGTACTAAAACTCAACTTCATGCCCAAAGCTTCTTGTAACATTTTCCAAAATCGGGATGTGAATCTCTGATCTCTATCCGATATAAGTGACAAAGGCACTCCATGAAGCCTTACAATCTCAGAAACATACAAGTCTGCCAACTTATCAAGAGAATAGTCAACGCGTACATGTATAAAGTGGGCCGACTTCGTAAGTCTATCTACCACAACCCATAAGGCATCTTTCTTGCTTGGTGACAACGGTAAACCCGTTACAAAGTCCATGGTAACACGATCCCATTTTCACTCGGGAACCATGATAGGTTGAAGCAAACCCGAAGGTACTTGGTGTTCAGCTTTCACTTGTTGGCAAATTAAGCATCTCGATACAAACCCAAAAATATCTTTCTTCATATTCTGCCACCAATACCATTTCTTCAAATCGTTATACATTTTTGTACTGCTCGGATGTACAGATAGACATCTGCTATGTGCCTCATGTAAAATCTTCTGAATAAGCTCTTCATTCCTCGGTACACAGACTCTGTCTCTGAACATCAGACATCCATCAGAATTAGTCCGAAAGTCAGACTCAACACCCGACTCGCACTGAACTCTTTTAGCTTGTAAGACATTGTCATTTTTCCGAGCCTCATAAATCTCTTGAAGGAACATCGGTCTAGCCCTCAACTCAGCTAGAATGGAACCATCATCTGACAAAGTCACCTGTGTATTCATAGCTCTCAATGCAAATAGAGATTTTCTACTCAAAGCATCGGTGACTTCATTCGCCTTTCTCGGGTGGTAGTCAATAACCAGCTCATAGTCCTTTATCATCTCTAACCATCTTCGCTGCCTTAAATTCAATTCCTTCTGAGTCATCAAGTACTTTAGGCTTTTATGATCGGTGAATATCCGACATCTTTCACCATACAAATGGTGTCTCCATATCTTCAAAGCAAACACAATGGTAGCCAACTCTAAGTCATATGTCGGGTAATTCTTTTCATGCGGCTTTAACTGTCTAGAGGCATATGCTATCACCTTGCCTTCTTGCATAAGCACAGAGCCCTATCCATTCAAGGATGCATCATTTGTAGATCACAAATTCTTTTCCTGCTCAAAGTTGCACTAGAACTGGAGCCTCGATCAACAATGCCTTTAATTTCTCAAAACTCTGTTGGCATTTCTCTGTCTGTTCGAACTTTACATCTTTCTTTTTCACAAATAATACTGGAGCACCCCACGGAGAATAACTTGGTCTTGCAAAGCCTTTGTCTGTCAAATCTTGCAACCGTGCTTTTAATTCTTTCAACTTGGTTGGAGCCATCCTGTATGGAGCAATCGATATAGGTGCAGTACCAGGAGCTAACTTAATGCCAAATTCAACCTCTCTAACCGGAGGCAACCCTGGCAATTCTTCTGGGAATACATCTAGATACTCACATACTATCGGCACTGATTCAATTCTTAACTCAGTCTCTTTGGCATTCATCACAAAGGTAGGATAGGCTTCATACCCTTTTCTTACATATTTCTGGGTGGACATATGAGAGATGACTACAGACGATCTGTCCTGTTCATCTGATTCAACACGAAGAGTGTCCTCGTTTTCACATCTCAATTCAATGTATTTCTTTCCACAATTTACTGCCACATCATGAGCGGTTAACCAGTTCATACCAAGAATTATATCAAATTCATCAAATGGCAATAGCATGAGATTTGCCTTAAAATAATGACATCTAATCATCAATGGGCAATCTTTGCATACTTTATCAACTAATACACTTTTACCTAAAGGGTTAGACACTTGTATCACAAACTCGGTAGGCTCTACAGACATGCTCATACTAGATACTAATTTCATGCAAATATATGAGTGGGTAGATCCCGGGTCAATTAAAGCAACAACATTAGTATCATGGAGAGAAAATGTACCTGTAATTTCATCAGGGGATGACTCCTCTTCGCGAGCGCGAATAGCGTAAGTCCTTGCAGGCGCTCTACCCTCAGATCTTGCAGCCTACTTTCTGGGTGCACTCTTACTACTCGTTCCACTTTCCGGGTTTTTCTGTTGTCTCCCTTTAGTAGTGCTTCCCGATCTAGCACTCTGAATTTTCTCTTTTTCAACCATCTCAAGGCATTCTCTAATGAAATGATCTTGGGAACCACACTTAAAATAGGCTCTCTCGTGGGCTCGGCACTCACCGGGATGTCGTCTACCACACTGTGGACATTCCGGTCTATTAGGTCGAGTGTTCCCAACACTAACAACTGAGGTAGTCTGAGCTTTAATCCCCGAATACTGTTTACTCTTACCTTTGTTTCAAAACCCAGCTGAAGTAGCTGATCGGGTAGGGAAATCTCTCGACTTCTTGGACGAGGACTGAAATGACTTGTTCAATTGTCTCTTTCTTGAGTCACGAGACTCTATCTCAGCATTTCTTTTCTCTTTAACTAATTCCTCGGCTTTACAAGCCCTGTCCACTAGCACAACAAATTCCTTCAATTCCAGGGCACCAACAAATAACCGAATATCTTCATTTAATCCGTCCTCAAACCTTTTACACATAATGGCCCCAGAGGACACACACTCCTGAGCGTACTTGCTGAGTCTTACAAATTCACGCTCATATTCTATTACTGTCATTCTACCTTATTTTAGTTCAAGGAACTCCTTTCTTTTCTGATCAATAAATCTTAGGCTAATGTACTTCTTCCGGAATTCTTCTTCAAAAAACTCCCATGTAATCCTTTCCCTTGGTACAACCGACACAAGGGTGTTCCACCACTGATAAGCAGAATCTCTTAGAAGAGACACTACACATTTCATGCACTCTTCAGGTGTGCAGGATAACTCATCAAATACCCGGATGATATTTTCGAGCCAAAATTCTGCTCTTTCCGGATCATCATCTTCACTAGCTCGAAATTCCTCGGCTCCTTGTTTCCGGATTCTATCAACCGGAGGCTTTTCTCTTCTTACCACTTCTACCACTTGGGGAGCTACTGGGGTAGGCTGAGGAATAGGTAGGGGAGGAGGGGGTTGTGCATTCTGGTTCGCATGAACGAACTCCGTGTACCATGCATTCATCATGTGGAGAAAGGCTTCCCTAGCCTCCTCTCCTCTTCTCTGACTTACAATCGTAGGTCTATTCTCATTTTCATTTGGCACCGTCCCTTCGGCGGGAGCTAGTGTGTTACTTTCTACATCATCAGCCACAGCTCTTTCGGGATCCATTTACTATATAAGAACACAATTTAAATCGTCAGGATTCGTCACACTATCATTACATAAATACTCATATGTATGGAATGTATAGCTAAACTCATGCATACGGTACGTTAGTCTGAGAATTGACTAAACCGTAGCTCTGATACCATTAAATGTAACACCCCTTACCCGTATCCGATGTCAGGACACGGTATGAGGCATTATCGGACTTAACTTGCTTAAACATACATCATCGGCTATAAAATTTTGTTTCAACTTTAAAATTTTTCGTTCATATTCATAACATCCTTATTATGGGCCTACAAGGCCCTAAACGTACATTCGAGAGGTTTCGGGATTAAACCAGAAACTTTTGAGCACTTAGAAAATTTTTACCTTAAACAGGGCCACATGCCCGTGTGGAATGGAACACGCCCGTGTGGGCAGGCCGTGTGGTCACACACGCCCATGTTCCTAGCCCGTGCAGAATTTATTTTTCGTTTCGAACCTACAGGGGTTTTCACACGGCTGGACACACGCCCGTGTTTGTGGCCCATGTCCCTCACACGGCCTAGACACGCCCGTGTCCTCACCCGTGTTTGAAAACCTGGGTATTCTGTGTATAACGTCAGCACACCCTTAATAGCACACGGCCTAGGCAAATGCCCATGTGCTGGCCCGTGTGGCGAATCGAATTCTCGTAAATTTGATGCAGGGGACACACGACCTATCAACACACCCATGGGGAAGGCCGTGTGTGACACACGGCCTAGACACACGCCCGTGTGTCTACCAGTGTGGACAATTAGAAGGCTATTTTCCAAGCCTATTGCCACCCTGAAACAGAAACACATATATGCCAACACAAGCAACACATAATATGGCAATAATACACTATGAAGACTCACAAATCATCATTCATATTCTTCATAGAACTCATCATCATTAAGATATAAAACTTGACCAATATTGATCTATTTCTAATGGCCATTTACAAAATGAGTGTATAACATTAATAGCTAACACTTTGGCATTCAAATATGACATAACACAAAATGACCAAGTTCCTATACATGCCATACTCAAAATGAATCAGCTTTACTATACCAAAAAAAAAATAGTTGATAGTGTGATCCAAGCTCTGACGTCCTACGATCCCCGAGCTAGCTTGGCGATACTACAAGGAAAAAGGTAAAAGAGAGGGGTAAGAACATAGCTTAGTAAGTTTTCATGAATTAATATAACAACATAAGAATTCATGGCAAAATCCATTCATCTCATAGGACAATAACAACATAAGCTCTCAAGTGCTTAGGTATACTTACACATCATTACTCTTACCCATCACATAACACAGTACGATTTCATAACTCGTATTTTACTCATGGTACCTGTATCACTTCATCACTTAATTTAGTACCTGTATACTATTTTGAACATAAACTTAAATCATTAACATCATTAACTGAAATGTAACTCCTTGTCATCTTTGTATAGCTTAGCTCTTTGCCATATTTGCGTACTTAACTCCTTTGCCCGTTGAACTACTCGGAATATCGGAGGATACTTAATCTCATCAAACATGTATCACGATGCCAATGCTATATCCTAGATATGGTCTTACAGGGGATCACCTCTTGATGCCGATGCCATTTCCCAGAAATGGTCTTACACGGGATCTCTTAACTCGATGTCGATGCCATGTCCCAGACATGGTCTTATACGAGATTATACATAGATGTCGATGCCATATCCCAGATATGGTCTTACACAAGATCTTTCTTTGGTACCGAGGCCATGTCCCAGACATGGTCTTATACGGGACCTTCCTTATTCGGTGCCGATGCCATGTCCCAAACATGGTCTTATACGGGACCTACATTCAGTGCCAATGCCATATCCCAGATATGGTCTTATACGGGAGTTACATTCGGTGCCAATGCCATGTCCCAGACATGGTCTTATACGGGACCTTCCAAATCTCATGTCATGACATAGGTATCCTCGTTATTCCGAATCTTCAACTAGGACTTAGACTTAATACATCCTCATTTCAATCTCATTGAAGCATCATAAATTATCTTCATGGAATTTATATACATTTCTCATAAAATAAAATAATTACAAGTATAATAACATAGTATATCTTTAATTTCATACAAACTTACCTCGGTACTCAAAATGTGTGTAGATGTTCAATTTAGTCCAACACCTTGTTCTTGCCTCGGTTTCGGTCCAGGCTTCGTGTTTCTTGATCTATAATAAAAATTTCAATGGTTTAATACTCAAATTGACTAAATTGACTCATGAATCACACTTTTGCAAAATTACAAATTTGCCCCTAAACTTTCTCATATTTACACTTTTGCCCCTAGGCTTGTAAAATGATTTTTATTCAACTTCCTTGTATTTCAAGCCTAGCCGAATCATTTTCTTAACTACAAAAACCTTCAATTTTCACAATTTCTCAAATGTATGACCATTTTTATAACTTTTGCAATTTGGTCATTTTATGTATTTTTCATGAAAATCACTTAGAAAAAGATGTTTATCATGCATCAAACTTTCATATTCTTCCATAAAACATCAAAATACATGCATGTTATACATGGGTAAATTTTTGAATATAAACCCTAGCTCAAAATATAGCTAGAAATAGCTAAATCGAGCTACGAGGATCTCAAAAATACGAAGAACATTAAAAACGGGGCTAGGATGCACTTACTATCAAGCTTGGAAGTTGAAGAAACCCTAGCTATGGCTCCTTAGTGATTTTCGGCCATGGGAGAAGAAGATGGACACAATTTTGACTTCTTTTTCCCTTTTTAATCTTTTATTTACCAAATGACAAAAATGCCCTTAATGGTCCTTTCTTGAGATTTTTCCTTCCCATGTCTATTTTTGTCCATCATAATCTTTATTGGTCTAATTGCTAACTAAGGACCTCTAATAATTTTTATAATTCTATTTCATACTTGAATCTTCTAGAATCTCATATTTTCTAATCTTTGTAATTTAGTCCTAATGGACAAATTGATCACTAATTAATAAAATTTCCTTATAAAAT
This sequence comes from Gossypium sturtianum, assembly GCA_025698515.1. Lineage (NCBI taxonomy): Eukaryota > Viridiplantae > Streptophyta > Magnoliopsida > Malvales > Malvaceae > Gossypium > Gossypium sturtianum. The sequence continues at coordinate 136,228,514 of CM046948.1, read as the reverse complement.
TTTCACACAATTGTGCAACCACATCATAAACCTCATAAAAATCACAAAACACATATTTATACTTTGGATTTGTGGTCTCGCAACCACTATTCCGACTAGGCCCTAAATCGGGTTGTTACGCCTTTGGTGTTAACTCGTACCATAATTCCCGTTTCACTTAACAAAATATTTATCACAAATAGAAGAATAATCTGAAATAGTACATTCACTTACTTATACAACGAATACTATGCGCCCATACCTATGCGTCAAATGAAACATATAGGTGGATTACACTTCACCAAACAGATTATTTTACTAGAATACACCTAAATCTCAGACTCGCTAGACTTGGGATGTGACACTATTAATTGAAAATTTAAAATCATTCACTATCATGCCAAATTTAAGTAAACACAATCAACCTATATACATGCTCCTAACCAATCAATTGTATTTCTAAAAGTTCAAGCACACTTTTGACAAGAAAAATTAAAATTAAAATTAAAATTAAAATAGACATAAAACATAAATTTCCTAAGAATATAAAATATAAAATTTCTTTGTTACCTCCCACACTTTAGATAGCACATTGTCTCTAATGTGCAACCCATAAGTATATAAGGAACGAAGTTACCCGATTGATTGTGATATTGTTGTAACCTTATGCTGGGTTCCTCACTCCTTGTTCGTTAAAACTCTTGATTCTAGTGCTTTCTTTATTTTGGGTCCCTACATAAAAAATTCATAACATAATATATACAGTGTTAGTCTACTCCTAATCTGAAACAAAAAAAAAACATCCAAGTTAAATATTTTACAATCCCAAAAATTAAAAATGGTCTATAATCATCAAAATGTGGCGGTTGCCCCTACTCCATTGGAGCTTTCCCTTTTCATGAGACATGGCCTCGAGAGGAGCCTCCACCTGACGAATGTACTTGTTAGGTTATGCTATGAATGACTGGCCCTTTCTGTGTAGATCATTGCGCTTGAAATGCCTCCTCATAGTCGTCATCGTCATCCTCTTGATAGTCTCGCTCCATGTCCTTATCTTCCTCATCGTCATCACTCAAATCTTCTTCGCTTCCTTGCTCCTTGGATCAGTGATGGTATTGCATTGGCCCGTATTTATTTGGTGGCAAATTTGGTATGCGCATACCATTTTGCCTTGCGATATCCTATCCAATCGAGCCCATCTCTTGCATCCATCTTATCATCTAGTCTATGTCCGAGGTGTCGCTTCTCGTAGTTCCCTCCCGAGCTGTTAATGTCTTTTTCCTTTTCAAAGATGTCGAGACATTCATCTTCTATTTTCTACATTGGTTTCAATCTTCTATTTGTTTTCGTTGGAGCTCGACGTATTGGGTGTTTATTGAGTCTTCTATCAAGCTCTTTGATGGCCTCATGAATTGTTCATTTGCTGTCATTAGAACCCTGGCCTTTGTCACATCTCGAAAGCCAAGTTAATAGAATTGGGTATTAAGTTGTGGCCTCGAGAGAAAAATTGGGTTTAATTTAATAGGAATTAAACTAGGATAAAATAATAAATTAAATAATAATGGTAATAATAAAATATTAAAATAATTATTGGGTCTAAAATTAGGTGGTGAAAATTAGGATTAGGTGGTCAGATATTAAATAACTTAAACGGGTTTGAAAATAATTGAGAAAAATATGTTTTAATTAAACAAAAGACTGCTTTGAAAAACAAGGGAAAATAGGAAGTCTTTAAAATGCAATTTTCGCTTAATTTAAAAAAAAATGTTCATTTTCCTTCCTTCTTTAAGAACCCGACGTCCCTTCCTCCCATTTAGCTTCACATTCAAAATTTTCCGAAAGTTCAAATCTGATATTTTCTCTCAAAATTAATTCGTCCTTAGTGATTTTTGGCTATCCAAACACCTAAGAACCTTCAAAATTTAAAGACAAATCATTAAATCATCATCAAATTTGTCATTGTTCTTCTCATGTTCAACTTCGAATTAGCTCCACAACTTGTTTCTTTCAAATTGAGGTAATGTCTTGATTTATTATGATTAGATTAAGGTTGCTTCTTTTCTAATTCGGAATTTAATCGAGTGTGTTGAGAGTTTTTAAGATTTAAAGCTTTTTAACCAAATTTTGGTTCAACAATGGTGAAATCTGAAATAATAAGTAAACCTACTATTTTTATTGATTTCTAGTTTATTTTTAACTAAATAGAAGGTGTAACAGCCCGTTTTTCAGTGGTATCAAAAACAGTGGTTTTGGGCCCACCAAATCAGACGAGTAAGTTCGTAAATATTATTATTTAATATTTACAAGTCAAATATGGATTTGAAAAGGTTTTTGATTTGATAATTTATGTTATATAAGCGAGTTGTTAAGTTCTAGTGGTATGGCCTTAAGGTCAAGTGGTTTTAGAAAGTGAGGTATTGGGACCTCGTTTCTATAAACTGAGCCATAAATATTTTTATAAATATTTACGGAGTGTTATTAAGGTAGTATTAAAGTTTCATTAAAAAATTTTAACGTTTCGATAGTTAATTAATTAAAAAGGACTAAATCGTGAAAGTTGAAAAAAGCCAATCGCTATTAGTTTAAAGGTGTTAACTTGATTAAAGAATTATAATTGGGTGGCCTTAATGGGTAAATTACCAATTCTTTAGTTGGTGGGCCGTTAAAGCTTCATTTTCTTTTAATTTTATGTGTTTTATATGTTATTATATTATTAAATGATAAAAATAAAATAAAGGTTAATAAAATAAGAAAACATAACAGTTTTCTTCCCTAATTGGTTTTGTTCATCACCGAACCACCATGGGAGAGTTTGAAGTTCGGCCAACCATGTTTCCTTGCATGTAAGTCCCTAAGTTACTCGTTTCTAATAATTTTGATGTTTTTGAGATCGTTACACCTAGGTCCAGCTAGCTCGTATCTTCAATTTTGAAACTGTTAAAGATTTTGAATGTTTCCATAGATGAATCTTGTGATTTTTTATGTTAAATGATGAATTTGAAATGTTGATTAATAATTAAAAGTATTTTTTAAGTGATTTTTGATGAATTTATTGATTAGGGATTTGATGTGAAATTAATACAAATGTGGGCTATTGTGGGTGCCATGAACATTCGACTAAGCTTAAATTTCGAAAAAAAATGGTTAATTTGCATGTATTAGGCTCAAGGACTAAATTGAATAAATGTAAAAATTTAGGGACAATTTTGTAAAAATGTCAAAATGACTAAAATGCATAAAATATATTGTTTTACTGTCTAAATTAATAAATTGAATAAAATTATTAATTTAGATCAAGATCGGGTGGAAAATCGAGGAGAATGAAAAATTACCAAAATGCCCCTGTACTTTGTCATTTCTGCAATTTAGCCAGGTATGTTCGTATGAACTATAAACACTTAAATGTGAGTTAAATTGACTGTTTAATGTGCTATTCTATTGTACATGAATTAATATATAGATGTTATTATGCAATTTATTATGTCATGAAACGTAAAAATTCAACGACGTACGACGACTACCGAGCCCCGTTTGAACCTTAAAAATCCATAGGATACAAATGACATGTCGTTAGGGTTTACATGATTCGGGTGCTGGTCTTTAATGTCCTACTGATAGCTGAGGTCCGGCATGTGTTGCGGATACTCCACAACTCGTGTGAGCAGCATCGTGTAGCTACGTTCCGACCTACAGCTCGTGTGAGCAGACCCATTTTCATAGCTCATGTGAGCATACTTATTCATAGCTCGTGTGAGCATATATGTACGTGAATTGACGGATTACAATTATATGAGTTAGCACACTTTGTGTGAGCTATCCCAGGTATCCAACGATATTCTATTCAGTTCAACGGGCATGAATTGGAAAGGAAACAGTAAATGTTCAATATGAGGAAATATATGTATACATGAAATACATTGAAATAATGAGATACATGGAAAGCATGTTATGTTATGAAGGATTTTATATCCAAATTGAATCATATTCAAGTATAATGGTTATCCATGTTGAATTCATGTGAAATATGTTCAAGTATGCTAACATGTGTTGTTGTTTGATGCTTAGGCATGTGCCAAGCTGTTGGTTGGATTGTATTATGTTTACTTATAAGTTATGCATTGAAATGGTAAGTGCCCAAATGGAAATATACTTGTGTTCATGAAAGAATAGTAAGTTTTAAATTATGTAATTTCTTATGAAATGGTTTATCATGTGGTTAATTCCAAAAGAGCTATGTTTAAATGCACTAGCTTGTTGTTATAGTTGATGATATACTTATGTCTTGTGTGTTACGCATATGAAATGGGTGTGGAAAGGTAATGAAATAGTAAGTTCACACTTGAAGTGTAAAATGATGAAAAAGGGAAAGATGAGTTGAATTGATGTTGTTATTTAAGCTAAAGAAAGCAAATGCAATGGAAAGTAATGAAATGCAAATGAAAATAAGAAAATTTGAAAGGGTTTAAGTTTTATAAAATCCTACTATGCTAGGTATGATATGTATATGTGATGTTGTGGATTTATTCACTTTGTGAGTTGTTGAATATGGTTTCATGAATCTTGCTGTATTGGTATAGGATTATTCTTGATATGTATAAATTTCATATTTGAAATGGATTGATATGACTACAGTTTATACGAGCTTACTAAGCATTTATTTCTTACATAGTTGTTTTTCCTTTACTTTTCAGATTATTGGAAGCTCGATCGGGTTGGAAGCTAGTCAGAGATCCATCGCACTATCCATCGATTTTATCGGTGGATTTCTATGCTTTAGTCGCGATTATAATGGCATGTATAGGTGGACTATGTCTAATGTTTAATTGATGAGTTTGGTATATATATGTCATTTTGGTTGATGATTATAACATGAAATGTTACCTTGGATTTGAGGTATTTAAGGTACTATTGATAGCTTGTTGGTTGCGGTTAATATGGTCAAATTGGTGTATGTTTTGAAATGACCAAAATTGGTATGGTTGTTATGTATCAATTATGTTATGTTTTGGCATGAAAACAAGTTAAGTGATAACTGGTTAAATATGCACATGTATAGGTGTTTTGGTTGATGTTATAGCCATAATGTTTTGGCTTGTAATTATGGTATATATATGTGACCTTATGATGGTTGATTTTATAGTCTTTATGATGCTTAAATGATGGAAGTTGAAATGGTACTTAAAATGTGTGTAATGGAATATTCTTTGACATGGTTGAATATGGTCATTTTGGTAATTGAAGTGTAGTGGACATATATGGCTAATGGTGCTAAATGTCAAATGGCCAATTTGGTATTTTTGGTGTCAATTTCATAGGTAAATAAAGTGGTAAGTTTTGGCATAAACTTAGTTATAAGTTGATTGAACTTTTGGCTAAACTATGCATATGGTTATACATGTTTAATTGTTGAGATTGAGGTGTCTTTTGGGCATATTGGTTGTATGCACATATACCTTATCGGTTTAGCTTGTGGATGCATTATTTTGTGCATTTTGAATGCTTGTTTACATGTGGAAAATTGGTTGTAGGTGTGTGCATGATTGGGTGAGAAAAATGGCTTGGAAATGGCCTATTTTCGTCCACACGGCCAGGGACACGGGCGGGTGTGACACATGACCATGCGACATGGCCGTGTGTCCCCTGTAGCTTTCAAAGGGTTGCAAGTCAAGTAGATACATGGCCCAGCACATGGTTTGACACATGGGCGTGTGAGGCTATTCTGAAGGGTACACGGCCTGGCACACGGGCGTGTGAGGCTATTCCGAAGGGTACACGGCCTGGCACACGGGCGTGTGGCTTGGCCGTGTGACCCAAGTCAAAGAATTACACGGGCACGGACACGGGCTGGGACACGGCTGTGTGTCCCTACTTCGAATGCCCACACGGCCTGAGACACGGGCGTGTGTGTCAGCTGTTTGACCCCTGCAATTTTAAAAATTTTCATCTTTTTCTTAAAAATTCTATATGTTTCTGATTTAGTCCCGACTTGTTTCTAATGTGTTTTTAGGGCCTCGAGGGCTCCTATAAGGGATAATATGTATGTCATTGATTGTTTTTGCATTGATTGGTGTTGTGAATTAAATGTTCTAATTTTTTTATAGTTTTGAAAAGTAAACTCTAGTAATGCTCTGTAACCCTATTCCGACAGCAAATATGGGTTAGGGGTGTTACAGAAGGTATTTGATCTCAATTTGATAGATCGATATCCAATTTAAATGTATTTCGAGTTTCCTTATTTTGTGTGTTCATACAAGCTTAATTTTTCGAAAATTTTAAATTCGTGAGATTAGATAAAATTAAAGGTTTATATTTTTAATAATAGGTTAAATAGGACATTTAAAAACTTAATTAAGGTTTAGGAAAAGCAATCGAGTGAGGAAACCTCATATTTCGTCAAAATGAGTTTATTTTTTGCATGAAAATGGTGGATCTCGTATTTATTGGCTAATATTTGGTTTTAAAGTGATTTCTAACTCATTTTTCTTTAATTAAAAGGTATTTGATCTTAATTTAACAATTTCTTAATGAATTTGAGCAAATTGAATGTTTTCCCCTTTTAAAAGATTTTATAAGCTTGATTTTTCCAGAAAAATTAGATCGGTGTTGTAACACCCTATACCCGGCCCGATTGTCGAGCCTAAATATCAAGATGCCACACCACTGTCACATGTCATACACAACAAATAAAAGGCTCATTCTTGTAAAACGTTTTTCATATTAACATTCATATAGGTTTAAGACAATCATACGATTTAATTATCATCATTGCACACTAAACTTACATCAAATGGTCCTAAAATAATAATTAAGGATACATAGGGTCCATTTAGAAAAATTTAAAAGTTAAACACGTAGGTATCGATACTGACCCAGGGTATCAATATTTTCTTTAAGTGGTATCAATACCACCTAGAACATCGATACCAAACTAGCATTTTGTTTCTCGCAAAAAAAAATCATACTGATGAAAATTATCGGTATCTGTCATAGAGTATTGATATATTTACCCCAAGTATCGATACTCGAGCAAAGGTATTGATACCAAATCTTTATTCTGACTTCTCTACATGTTTCAAAACACAGAGGTATCATTTTTAAAACTCGATTATCTATACCTCTGCCTCAGACCATAAAAACACATCATACAAAAGCACTTAGTCCAATCCAAATTAGTTCCTAAACATCATGCATAAAATACTTCGACAAACAATCATCCAAATGGCTAAATTTAATAGTTTAAAACGTCAGAAATGTGTCCGAACAAGAAGCATCATGTCATCATCAATGTTCATAAACCTAAGCATATTTATAACTCATAAACCTCATAAAAAAAAAGTAATAACCAGCAAAATGTTTAGAACAAATATGGCTGTAAAAAAGTCTACCAGGTTTCCTTATTCCCCAAAACATAAATAAACATTGAACACCTACGAAATATTAACAAGTCTTCCTCAGATCACTCCCTTAGAAAAACTACACCGTCCATACCAAAACGTCACTAATTTGTATATGTTGAATAGAATGGGTGAGCTTAAACAAACTCAGTGAATGATTAGAATAACCACTATGCAAACATGTCATTATGCATCCACAAAACAACCATATATATATACAACTACAATATTCCTATGTCTAATGTCATATAATACCTATTCATGCATTATTTATTAGTTCATTTACATAGCATTTACATGCTCATTCAAGCGTATATCACATAACACATATTCCATTAATCATGTAGCACATTTCACACAATCACGTATAATGATAGATTAGCACTTGAGATATGAAACATAAAATGGGCACTATCACCACACATCGGATACACAGATCTCCAATCACACCAAATGACTCATAGAGTCGAACATATCCCATAAATGAAGCATATAGCTAACGATCTCCTTATTTCCCCTCACATGTCCCGTTGAATGGAGCTTAGCTCACATTCTCTTCTCCCTCCAACATGTCCCAAGGCCTCAACACCCAAAATCACTGTAGATATAGGTGAGTACTCACAATCCTATGGCATGTCAACTATATCCAACGGTTTCAAGATCACAAGGCAAAAATATCTTAAATCAAACATATAAACTTACCAATTATCCGTGCACTATCACTACATATTTGCATTTTTAGCAAAACACTGTCACTAAAATTTAACATATACATAACATGTACATATTTTCACTTTCACAATAGTTGTCACAATCACATATCACATGTTATAGCTCCTCATCCCAATTCACATATTCACATTTGCATAAGCGCATAATTCACTAGATAAACATAGGTATGAGAAAGATTACACTCAGAATTTAGGTTAGGGATTTAGGCTACAGCTAAATTCCCAAATAACACATGACTCATGTCTACGAGCAACGATTCCAAACACTCACGAATAAGCTTTCACCGAGAAGCCAAAAGGTCAACTAGCCTTTCCTAACTCATAGATGGTCCTACCGAATCCGAAGCTTTAACACAATAATTAGCGAAGGACTCACCACAAGCAATCAAAAACATAAGCCTAAACTAAGTTCTCATGTAACTGAAACCTTTAACATATCAAGCTTTAAATTTGAATATCTCAGTATTTTTGCCTAAAACCAATTCCATTCATCTTACACTTCACCTACAACTAATTTCCAACCTTTAAACTACAATAAAATACTCAATTCATGATATCGACTTTTTTGACATGTTTTATGGTTATTTTTTAAAAATTCATTAAAACTCAAGAATTCTTTAACGAAACTTCAAAGTAAGTTTAGAAACCTTCTAATTGCATCAAAACTAATTGAAAAACACTTTGAAACCACATCTTTACTCAAAATCCTAAAATTCACCATTAACAACCCAATTTTTGGCTTTTATTCAAAACATATGATTTAATGGCTAATAATTCAGTTTTAAAGACAAATTAACATTTAAAACTAATTAGAAGTTGAATAGTTACCTTAGATGAAAAAAATCCAAGAATTTGATCAAAAACCCAAAAAACCCGAAAGCTTGATAATGGAGAAAACTGTGGTTTTTTTTTTGTATCTCTCTTAACTTCTATGGGAATTTATGACTAGGAGGATGATAGAAATCAAAGGAATAGAGTTTGGGGATCAAAACTTGAATGAGAAGAGCTTGGGAAAGCAAGGGACGACAACCACAAATGATGGGAAAAATTTAAGGTGGGTTTTATAAAGATGAAGGGGAAAATATGTTAATTTTAAAACTTTGGTTTTATTGCTTTATAACTACTCCTAATTTGAACCATTTTAACAAACAATCCTTATTTCAAAATTGATAACCTTTTAAACACCTTTTTCAAAAATTGACTTGATTTTTCTAAAAACCATAGACAAAAATATTTCCTAATATCATGCTAACGAAATTTCTGAGCATTCTTGTAACAGCCCGTTTTTAGTCGAATCGAAATAGTGGTTTTGAGACCAAAAATTTGAGATCAAAATAATTATTTTATATTATTTTAATGTTGACATCATTATAGTATGATTGTGTGAAAATTTCGTTAAGAAATTTTATCGTTCGAATGCTCAATTTGATAAAAAGGACTAAATCGCGTAAAGTGTAAAACTTGAGTTCTATTAGCTAAAGGTGTCTAATAGATATGGAACCTTAAATTGGAGGTCCTTATATGGTAATTAGACCATTATTATGTTAGTGGATGATAATGTCTTGGTAATTTTGAAATTTGTGAAAATTTGTAAGGTTAATTTTGGTAATTGATAATTAATGAAATAAAATAAGGTATCATCTTTTTCTTCTCCATCTTCAATCGAAACTAGGGCTAGACGAAGCCATTTTCATCCTTTACATTTGGCCAAGCTTGTATGTGCATTTGGTGAGTGATTTTAGTCCAATTTTTAATTATTTCTATGTTTTTGGAGTCGTTGTAACTTAATCTAGCTAGCCCAGGGACTATTTTGCAAATTTTTTAAAGGTTTAGGATTTTTCCATTGATTAATATACATGTATTTTGATGTTTGATGATAGAAAAGGTATGCTTGTTGTTAGATAAACAACATTTGTTAAGTGATTTTTTGGTAAAATTGTCAATTAGGGATTGATTTGAGAAATATGAAAATTTTGAGGTAGAAATGTGAAATAAATAAAAAAATATGGGTTGCTATGGTAATAAGAGAAATTTGGCAAGCATGGGTAGGGATTTAATTGCATGAATTTGTATTTTTATGAGCTAAGGACTAAATTGTAAAGATGTTAAACTATTAGGGGCAAAAGTGCAATTTTACCATAATGTGATTTTTGGGCTAAATTGAATAGAACGATAATTGAATAAGTTAAATTGATATTATATAGATCAAGAAAAATGAGGTTCAGATCTAGGTTGGGGGAAAAACAAAGTATTGGAATAGTCGATCCATTTCGTCGTTTTTGAGGTCGAGGTAAGTTCGTATGTTAATAAGCATTCATATATTTGTGTTTCAAATGCTTTATTATTGAATTAACTGTGAATACGACCTTACGGATATGTTCGACGAAGATTCGGCAATGTAAAATCCCGGTTGGACTTTAGGAATAGATTAGGATATGAATGACATGTCATTAGGGGTTATGTGATTTGGGTGCTGGTCTGTACGTCCTAGCGGTGGCTGAGTTATCCGGCATGTGTTGCAGATTCTCATCAGCTTGTGTGAGCAGAATCGTGTAGCTACGTCATGACAGTCAACTTGTGTGAGCAGACCCGTTGATAGCTCGAGAGTGAGCATTATAGGAGATATGAAATTGAGATAGCTTTGGCTATGTATTGGCACTTAGGGTGCGAGATTCTCGAGTATCTGATATTATTCAAAATTGTTCAACAGGTATATCGAAGATATGAACTGGTGTGAGATAAATACATATCAGTACAGGTATGTACGGAAATCATATGAGCATTGAATCTATGAAATTGTAAGTTCATGATCATTATGTGGACGAATACATGATAACTTTGTGATTATATGGTCTTGTAGTACATTATGTTTATATCACTTGAATCATGAGTGAATGGTAAGTTTTACTTATTAACTATACGAGCTTACTAAGCTTTATAGCTTACTCTGATTACTTTTTCGTGTTTTATAGTGAATATCAAAGCTTGCTCAGATTTGGGAGTTGTCGGAGATCTCATCACACTATCAAGCTATCACTTTGGTAATTTTGAACTTATGTATCTGGTTATATGGCATGTATAGGAGTTATGGTCATTTTGGGATATATGTTAGTAATGGATTTAGCCATTTGATTTGGCTTGTAATTGATGAATGGTTAGTTATGTGTATAGCCATGTGATTTGGCTTATTTTGGTATATTTGGTGATGCATATATATGTGCAAATTTCCTTTTGATATGTTGTGTATAATTGCTATATAGATGCTTGATGTGAATTGGTGCTTGGAGTTCCAAATGGTTGAAAATTGAGATTGGTATGCTTGTGGCTTTAGGTAAAGTGATGCATAATTGAAAGTAACCATATAGGTGATTTGTGATTGTGGAATTGGTATGAAATTGTATGGCTAATTGTGATATTCATGTGTCTTGTGGTTGATGGTATGGAATTAGCATGAATTAGGCTTGGTTGAGATTGGTTTGAATGTCTATTTATGTCATGTTATGTGCCATTGGGTTTGTATAGGTAAAAGCAAGTTTAGGTGAGAAAGATGGCTTGGTAAATAACTTATTTTTATCCTCACGAGCAGAGACATGGGCGTGTGTCTCAACCGTATGTGACACACGGTCAAGTGACACGGCCGTGTGTCCTCTGGTGTTTAATTAGAAACCAAGTCAGTATGCTCCACACAGCCCAGCACACGAGCGTGTGACTTGGCCGTGTGGTATAAGTCAGTATACCCTACAATTTTGGCACGGCCTAGCACACGGCCTGGCACACGGGCGTGTGTGGCCATTTTGAAGGGCACACGGGTGTGTGTGTTTGCCGTGTGACCCAAGTCAGAGAGTTACATGCGGTCGGACACGAGCTGGGACACAGCCATGTGATCCCATTTTGAATGTCCACATGGCCTTTGACAGGGGCGTGTCTTTGGCCATGTGAGACACACGGCCGGGCCACACGGACGTGTGTCCCCTGTATTTTGAAATTTTTTTGAAGTTTTTCCAAAAATTTCCTGAGTTATCGATTTAGTCTCGAACCACTTCTAATGCATGATTAGGGCCTCGTAGGCTCGTATTAGGGACAATGTGATTGATTGTGAATGACACTTATTTGGAATTGGAAATGGTATGTGAAATGTATGTTTAATTGTGTAATAAGTCCGGTAATGCTCCATAACCCTATTCTGACAATGAATACGGGTTAGGGGTGTTACAATTCCAAAGCTAAAACCCCTAAAATACCCTTAAAACTTTTAGGCCCTATTTTGGGGTGTTACACGTGTAATTGGATAAAATTGATGGTTTAGAACTTTAATTGGATGATATTTAGGATGTATGAAGTTGAAATCTAAGCTTAGAAATGAGATTTGAGTGGTTAAACACCTATTTCGACAACACTAGTTAGGTTTTCGGTATAGAAGTTAAGAGGCTTTGATATGTGATTTTAGAATGATTTGATTGTGTATGTTGTTGTTAATAATGTCTTTGTATTGTGCTTGATTTGTATGCAAAGTGCCAAGTCATTTGGGAGCCTCTACAAGCATGAACAAAGGAAAATTAAACCTTACTTTAGCATGGTCGTTGAAGCAAGAACTAAGGTGAATGGTCTGATATATTGCATTTAAACTCCAGTACGCAGGCTAAGGTAGCACACGCGAATCCATATTCAATTAATATGTGAACCTGTTCAGTGTTGGTATGTGAACCCTACTTATGTGCGAACAACACCGTGTTAATTTGTGTTCCGTGTTATATTTGTGTCTTGTGTTATATTGTTAACAATGTTAACTTAGCGAATTATATGATTATGGAGAACTGTGTTAATTTTCCAAACTGTGTTTTGTGAGATTTTGAGTTGTATTGTATGTAAGTCAAGTTATTACGTGCCCTATGCTAAATAAAATATGCAAACTATGATTGATGTGAGCTGGGAAATGAATGATATGTAAAGTTTGAATTATGTCTATAAGGTATGTTGGGAAATGTGCCCATATTGTAGTAAACATGTAATTGTTGGAAAATGTGCCATATGTGAAGTGTTAATTTCACATTTCACTATTTTGTCTTTTCTATTTATGTCTTTTATATTTTGCATGCATAGAAAAATTGTGACAAGCAATTATTAGCTCATTGATTGTCTAAAGTTCAAACTGAAGATAAGTGGCATTGTAAAGAATGTTTACATTGCGAGAAAGACAACTTATTTCAGTAAATCATCTAAATGAGTCCATAATCCCGTAAAAAAAATCAAAGTGAGCATTTGACTCAAATATTGAGAATGATTATTATGTCATCTACAATTCTAATTGGGGAGACGACTAGTCTTGGCTATCAGAGCAGTTGACTCCACGAGTAAAGACATTGATGTATTCATTGGTATAATGATACATTGGACTAGACCCAAGATGAATTAATTCTATATCTGTTTGTGAATTAAGTCACTTGTGATGTTCATGGTGTGATTTACCTAAATCCTGAGTTAGTCATTGGCCATGCGTATGCAACTTATGTGCTTTGATATAAGTGGAGGCTTATGCTCTTAAGATGATCAAGCCCATAGTCGGTATGTTGGGTACATGACTTGGGTATGGCATGGCTTTACTAGCAACAGTGGAATTCATAGCTTAATTAAAGAGTTAATGATATCCACTCATTGGCATTGTGTTGGTTGATAAATATGTAGCGTGGCCATAGGTTGCTTGTTCTCGAACGAGCAATTTATTACAGTCATTTGTTGACAATGATCATATTAATCATTAAGAAGACACAATGGTGACAATGAGATAAAATAGGATTGTATTGAGTGAACGGATTTAACTCAAAGGAATCAGGGATATCATATGAGGGTAACACACACATGACGAGGTCATTGGACAAAGTAGTTGGATGAATTACTTTCGTAAAGAGTATACAATAAAGAGCTTTCAATCATGGTACTTCTTGTGGACTGACTCCATGATTAAGTAATTGCGAGTTATCGGAATGATGCTTCTGACATAATTGCAATCACTAGAGCCTAATTGTATATGTTCGATTAGTCCCCTCGCTAGCTAAACAAAACCTTGATCAGACTGCATTTGAATCAGAAGAAAATTCTATGACTTTGGGAATAACTTAATTGAGTCGATTTATTCGATGTGGACTTAGATTAGGTGGTCGTGAGAATTGTTCAACTAGAGAGTTTGATTAAAGAATTTTCTTGAAAAATTAAGTTGGAAAATCTATGTGATTTTTGGAAAAATTAATTTTGATCAAGTAAAATTAAAGTAATCAAATCAATTAAAATTAATATGATATTTTTGAAAGTTAATTTTCAAGTTAGACAATTGGCCCAATAGGTAATTGAACTTGAAAATTAGACCCGAGACTAAGACCAAAAAACTAGTCACACTAGGCCCGGTATGTGAAACCCGGTTGATGGTCCAACCGGTGGCTAGACCGGACCGATTCGGTCGTCATTGACCCAGACTGAATCGAATCGGAGTGCCATTAGGGTGTCGCACCTCCATCACCGGACACGGCGATGCCGGTGGCTGCAACAGTGGCATCTTGATGGCCGGCGGCGGTTAATCGTCGGTGGTTGAGCAGTGGAAGAGTTACACTCCTACTAAGACTCTATCAGAGAATTTGATTTCAGATTAATTGTTCCAAAAATAATATTATTTTAATAGTATTTTATTAATTTAATATTAAAGTGATTATCTTAATGTTAAATTTAATTTAATGTTTATCTTGTAGATAAACATTCTATTATTTTAATAAGATTTAATATTGAATTTAATCTAATATTTATAATTTAATCTAATATTTATCTTGATAAATATTAGATTAAATTTAATATTAAAGTGATTAAGTTTAATCATAGTTGAACTCTCTAAACTCTCCCTATATAAAGAGAGTCTTGGGTCATTATTTACATATACTTGAATACAAGAGAAAGTTGTAGAGAAAAAATTCTTTAAAGAGATTATTCCAGAAAATTTCTAGAGATATTTTTCTGATTTACAACTTGAACCAAAAGTGTAGATAAATTACAAAATTACCCCACTAGTAATTTTTGTGAAAAAAATTATGATTCAGAGCTAGCATCCTAGACGAATCAAAAAGGTACAATTTTGATGAAGTGTTTATTACTTTAGATATCACAATCAAGATCTTGTTTTGGAAAAAAATTTAAAACTCTAGTTTTTCCCTAAATTTATTTTCTACTGCGTTTTCCAAACCCATTTTTCCAACAGCTGGGACATGAATGATATGTGAAGTGTGAATTATGTGTACAAGCTATGTTGCATGCAATCTATATCACTTACGAACCATGTTTTAAAGCGATCTGTATGAGATATGAGTAATGTGAACTTCGAATTGTGATATTATGAACTATGAATTGCATATTATGTAATAATGTGTGAGGTCTACTTAATTACGAGCCTATTATATTGAATATTGTGAATGTGTTAAAAAGATATGTTGGCATTGTGACTTCATGGAACCATTGGATATAGTTGGCATTTCATAGGATTGTGAGTACTCACATTCTTTATTGCGATGGGCATTATGCCCAGAGATAGCATTGGAGAGGTTAGAGAATGTTGAGCATAGCTCCATTCAATGGAGACAGCACAAGACTCTATGAGTTGAGGGTACGGAGAGTGCTAGCATTCATGCTACACTTATATCGAAGACAACGCAGGGATCTTTTGAGTCAATAGTGAGACGTTATATGGAGATCTGTTTATCCAATATGTGGTGATAGAGTCCACTTATAGGTGGCGATAACGTCCCCTATATGTTTCAAAATCAAAAAATGCCAACTTATCATCATTTGAAATATATGAGTTATGATGTGGTATGAACTGTTATTTTACATGAACTGTTATTTGGTAAGAACTGATCTTTTACGTGAACATTTTACCTTATGCAAATTGTTTAATCTATGTGCATTGCTTATTTACAAGAACTATTGTGTTGCGTAAGTCACTATTCTGTATGAACTCTAATAATATGTGAATTGTTATGATATGTCTACCCTAACCTAACTGATATGTTTATTTGTTGTATGTTTGAGCACTCACTGAGCTTCAATGAGCGCACACTGTAACACCCCAAACCCGGCCCAAACATTACGACCGAATTTGGTATGTCACAGAGAAAACCATTTTGAAAATCCCTTTAGCCGATTAAGATTTTTCGAAAACCCTTCCTTAAATTTACTTGCTAAAACCATACTTAGTTTGTTTAAAAAAATATTTATTAAGTCAAGTTGTTATAGGTTTCAAATGTACCCGATGGCACTTTAAAACATTTTATGCTTGATTTGAAAAACATGTGCACCCATTTTAATATTATTAAATAGTTTAAACAAAATATTCAAAACATGTAAAAACAATAAAAATAATCCTAGGAGGCCTTATTACAACTTGATTAAAACAAAACCAACAATAAAGTATAATAAACTAAAATTTAAAGTTCATTTAATTCAAATATCCACCGCATGGCCACCTCGAGTCCATCCGGCCCTCATCCGCAATCTACGAGTCACCTGAAAAATGTTAAAGGAGAAGGTGAGTCACCAAGACTCAATGTGTAACCCTTCCCTATTTAGTGCAACAACATACACAATTTATAACAAATTAACATGCACTAAACCATGCACCCAACCTAGCCATCCAAACACCTTTCTCTACCCCGTGTGGTACCAAACCACCGGTGGTGCCAAACCACCGGTGACTTATAGTCACGAATCCATCATATTGTGGTGCCAAACCACCGGTGGTGCTAAACCACCGGTGACCAAGTCACAAATCAAATGATGGGGCCAACCCATCGTGTGATACCAAATCACCGGGCGTCAATCCCATAATGTAAATCGTGGGGCCAACCCAACCGTGGTGCTAAGCCACCGGGACGAGGCGCTATGAGGTGCCAAACCTGCGGAGGTGCCAAACCTCCGTGACCGTGTAGTCACAATGTGGTACCAAACCACCGGTGTCCGTCGACACGAATATCACTTCCTCCACTCATATATCCCACATCACCCATGATATATATATACAAATTCATGCCAACATGTATTTAAATCGCATATACCAAATATGCCATGCTTTCCAAAAGCATCAAATAGTAAACTCATACTTTACGGTGGTCTTACTCGAATCATCGCTATACCGTTATGGTATTAAATCCAAAGCTACATAAACCGTTTTAGCATACACAAACAATTAGCACGCTTAATTAATCATAAAGTGTGTATGTACACACCGTTACTAACGCGACATCGAATCCGAATATCCCGATCTAATGCACTAGATCCCCTTTTCCTACATTCGGCCAAACCAAGATCATGTATGCAACGCATCTCAAACACAATCAATCATACAATTAACACATACAACGCTAGTACTACCACGAGGGTACAACGGTCATTTTGTCGTTTAGGGGTAAAACGGTAATTTCACCCATTGGGGGTATTTTGGTAATTTTGCAAACTGGGGGTATTTTGGTAATTTCACAAACCGGGGGTATTTTGGTAATTTCACAAATTGGGGGTATTTCGGTAATTTTATAAATTGAGGGTATTTCGGTAATTTTGTAAACCAAGGGTATTTAAGTAATTTTGTAAACCAAGGGTATTTTAGTACTTTTGTAAACCAAAGGTATTTTAGTAATTTTGTAAACCAAAGGTATTTTAGTAATTTCAAGACTGCAATGGCCTTTCCAAAGGCCTAATGTCGCCTCGAGCGACTCACTACCATTTCCTGGTCGCATTCGACTATTGGGCTTAAAACCCGATTTCGCCCATTCGGGCCCACACGCCGCTCGTGTGGCCCACCTAACACAAATCTAGCCACGTATATGAGATTCACCTAGTCTAGTTCACTATATACTACACCATCATGCCTTTTATTCA
Source organism: Gossypium sturtianum (assembly GCA_025698515.1). Lineage (NCBI taxonomy): Eukaryota > Viridiplantae > Streptophyta > Magnoliopsida > Malvales > Malvaceae > Gossypium > Gossypium sturtianum. The sequence goes on along the minus strand of CM046948.1, from coordinate 136,210,504 downwards.
ATTGGGCCCACGGGCCATTGGGCCCACTTCGTCCCATCGTGGCCCACGCAAATTTCAACCCACAAGAATACTACCGATGGCCTCAACTATCGCGTCCGAAGCCCCACACGTGCATTCACACGCTCGTGTGGCTACTATTGCCGTGGACCAAGCACTTCGCATTTGCCGCTCTACAACTAGAGTAGAGAGTTACACACCGATAGGAATCGGTGCTAATCCGCGCCTCGACCACTCTTGTGCCCAAACGCCTCCAAGGTGTATTCATCCTCCTCCTAGAATGTTATATATATAGCTAGCTTCTCACCTTCCTTCTTTGTATCTTTTCGATGTGGGATCCTTCCGTCAGAGAGTTTAAATCCAACTCAAACTCTTCCCGTCCAATCCGCAAAATAAATACTCCTTTGCTTGTCATGAGATTCAACCCTTGCTCCTTTCAATAGTTCAACACGCCACTTGCCACCAAGCCACAAGCTCCTCTTGTGTCTTAAACCATGCGCAACTAAATATAAATCTATAGCCAAATTCTAAGGACCAAGTAAAAAGAAAACCAAAATGCAAAAGCCAAGACTTGAACCTTGGACCTCCTTCCTTCCTCGTGGCCTCACCCCTTGTCTCTTATGTGGCGTCACTTTGCCACTCCACCACACACTCCACTTGTGACATTTTTCTCCACATTTTATTCTTAAAGCCTACCTACCAACTCCCGGGTTTTTTCACCTAAAACAAAAAATTTCCTAAAGCTCCAGTTTAATCCCGTGACTTCATAAAGCCCCCTAACCTTCCAAAATCACTCACTTAATAGGTCCAACAAGCCGTTCTCTTGTTCTCAAAAATTTTAAACGCTACTACGCTCAAAGCCCATTGGGCCCAATCCTACTAGGCCCAATTTCGGGATGTTACACACACTCCCTTTTAAAACATTACAATGATATAACGCGCGAGGAGGTGTGAAAGTGAGCTATCCAAATGATCCAAAACAAGGCTACACCTAGATATGTTGATGTGTTCCCAACCCAAATGAGGAAGGAATGTGGGACCAAATTGTGTAATTTAGAATTGGACTTTTTATAATCGCTCTGTTGTAATTGGACATTATGGACTCTTTAATTGGTTTGATTTGGAACTTTTATTACTGCTTCAGATAGATGTTTGAATGGTAGATTATGAATGCTTGATGAATGTTTTGATTAATTGATTGACTAACTTGTAAGTGCAGGTGGAAGAGCTGTTGGTCGTCGAGGTAAGACCAAAATGTTTCATATGTGTTTTGAAAGCAAACATGTGTTGTAACAGCCCGTTTTTAGTCAAATCGAAACAGTGGTTTCGGGACCACAAATCCGAAGTCGAACTAATTATTTTTTATTATTTTAGTGTTTACAGTATGATAGAATAATTGTGTGAAAGTTTCGTTAAGAAATTTTATCGTTTGAGTGCTTAATTTGATAAAAAAATGACTAAATCGAGGAAAATGCAAAAGTGATGTTCTAATAGCTAAAGCTATTAAATAGCTATAGAACCTTAAAGTAGCTGTCCTTATGTGGTAATTAGACCATTTTTAATATGAGTGGACATTATTGGACATCTTTTAAGTGTTTTTAATGGTTTATTAACAAGGTTAATAAACTAATTTATTAAATTAAATAAGTAAAATAACAAAACAACAAAAGCCATCATCTTTTAATCTATCATCTTCCACCGAAATTTAAGAAGAAAAAAACAAGATATTAGGGTTCTTCATTCAGCCATTTTAAATCCTTGCAATTAGGTATGATTTTTGTCCCGTTTTTAATGATTTCTATGTTTTTGAGATCGTTGCCGTTTAGTCTAGCTAGCACATGGACTATTTTCCAAAACTGTTAAAGATTTAGGATGTTTCCATTGATGAATAAACATGTATTTGATGATTGATGATAGATTATGAATGTTTAATGATAGTTATACAAGTTTTGTTAAGTGATTTTTAGTAAAATGCTCAATTAGGGATTAAATTGAGAAATGTTGAAAATTTTTGGTCAAAATGTGACATAAATGAAAAAATGGGCTGCTAGGACCTAATTGAAATTTGGCTAGCATGGGTTGTGGTTAAATTGCATGAATTTGTGATTTTATGAAATAAGGACTAAATTGTAAAAGTTGTGAAATACTTGGGGCAACAGTGTAACTGTGCTTTAATGAGTGTTTTGGACTAAATTGAATAGAGATATAATTAAATAAGTTAATTTTGATTATATTTAGATCAAGAAAGGCAAAATACAGACTTAGATCGGGAAAAAGAACAAGGTTTTGGAATAGTTAACTCGTGTCATCGTTTTTACATCTGAGGTAAGTTCGTATGTAATAAATTACGTTATAAATGTATTTTAAATGCTTTGACATGGCATAAACAGTGAATACGAGACTATGGATATGTTCGACAATGATTCGACAATGATTTGGCATTGGAAATCTCGGTTGAACCTTAGGAATAGATTAGGATACGAATGACATGTCATTAAGGCTTATTATGATTATGTGATCCGGTTGCTGGTCCTGTATGTCCTACCGGTGGCTGAGTATACCGACATGTGTTGCGATTACTTGGCGACACTTCGAGGCGAGCATCGTGTAGCTACGTCTTGACCCACGGCTTGTGTAAGCGTTCGTTTGATAGCTCGAGAGTGAGCATATATGTGATATGAGATTGAGATAGCATTGGCTATGTATGTGGCACTTCAGTGCGAGTTTCTCGAGTATCAGATAGTATTCCGAATGGTTCGATGGGAAAATGAAAGGCGTGGATGAGTATGAGATTGATACGAGATGGTACAGGTATGTACATGAACTGTATAAGTTTTGAATCAAAGAAATTGTGAAGTTTGCATATAATCTTATGATTTAAGGATGGAAAGGTTTGTTAGTTAATATGAGCCACATATAATCTTATGAATTGTGTATTTATAATTACATTGAGTTTATTTCATACGAGCTTACTAAGCTATAAAGCTTACTTTGTTTATTTTACCGTGTTTTATAGTGATTTCAAAGCTAGCTCGGATTCGGGGATCGTCGGAGACTTCGTCACACTATCCTACTATCACTTGGTACTTTTGAACTTTGGTATTTTGGTATATGGCATGTATAGGGATTTGGTCATTTTGATACACGTGTTGTTAATAACTTTGGTCATTTGAAATGGCTTGCAAATGTTAAGTGCTTGGTTTGTATATATAACCATGAGAGTTGGCTTATTTTGGTTGTGTATGTATTTGAGTAAATGGCTCTTGTTATGTGCTTTATTATGGATATGTGATACTAGTTGGTATTTGGTAATTAGGGGTACTAAATAGATATAAATTGAGTTTGGTATGTTTGTGAGATTTGGCTAAATGATGCATGATTGAAAATAGTCATATTGATGATTTGAAATTATGAGTCTTTGGTGTAATTTGAATGGCACTTTATGGTATTGATATTTTTGGTATCGGTTAGTATTGAAATGGTATAAATGAAGCTTGGTTGAGGTTGATTTAAATGCCTATAAGTGTTATGTTTTGGTACCATTTGGTTTCATGTTGGTGTATACAAATTTGGGTGGCAAATTGGCTTGGTAAATACCCTATTTTTGTCCACATGGGCAGAGACACGGGCATGTGTCTCAGCTGTGTGTGATACACGGTCATATTACACGACCGTGCGTCCCCTAGTGTTGAATTAATACCCAAGTCAGTATGCTCCACACGGCCTAGCACACGGGCGTGTGATTGGCCGTGTGACATAAGTCAGTATACCTTACAATTTTGACCCGGCCTAGTACACGGGCGTGTGACTTGGCCGTGTGGCATAAGTCAGTATAGCCTACAGGTTTGGCACGACCTAGCACACGGCCTGGCACACGAGCATGTGAGGCCATTTCGAATGGGCACACGGGATGGACACATAGGTTTGTGGTTGGCCGTGCGACCCAAGTCAGTAAGAGGCATGTTTTGAACACGGCCTGTGACACGGGCGTGTGACCCCTGTATTTTGGAAAAACTTTCTAAGTGTTTCAAAAGTTTCTTAAGTTATCGGTTTAGTCTCGAACCACTCCTAAAGCATGATTTGGGCATCGTAGGCTCATTTTAGGGACAATGTGAATGTTTTTGAACGATGATTATATGAATTTAAAAATGTATGTGAAATGATTGTTTAAATGTATGATATGTTCAGTAACGCTCTGTAACCCTATTCTGGCGTTGAAAACAGGTGAGGGGTGTTACATTTATTGGTATTATGATACGGTTTAAATGATTCTCGGACTAACATAGTGTATGTGAGAGTCTAGCTATACATGCCATATATAACTTGTGATAGTGTGATGACTCCTGACAATTTAAACTGTGTTTTCGTATAGCAAATGGATCCCAATCGAGCTGTAGCTGATGATGTTGAGAGTAATGCGCCAGCTCCTGCTCAAGGGACAACATCGTCAGAATCTAGAAACTTATCGAGTAGTCGCAGAGGAGAGGCTAAAGAAGCCTTTTTCCAAATGATGAACGAGTGGCTTACGGAATTTGTTCGGACAAATTCGGCTGCTCAACAACCTCCACCCCCACCTAATCCCCAACCGATTCCTGTAGCTCCTCAAAATGTGGAACTTTTACGATTAAATTAGCCATCAGTTGATAAGATTCAGAAGTACGGGGCCGAAGAGTTCAGAGCTACTGTTGACGATGATACTGAGAAAGCCGAGTTTTGGTTTGAAAACACTATCAAAGTTTTTGATGAACTTTCTTGCACACTGGCGGAGTATTTAAAATGTGCTGTATCACTTCTGAGGGACACTGCGTATCAGTGGTGGAATACTCTAGTATCAGTGGTACCGAGAGAAAGAGTTACCTGGGAATTCTTTCAGACTGAGTTCTGGAAGAAATATATAAGTCAGAGATTTTTGGATCAAAAACATAAAGAGTTTCTAGAATTGTAACAGGGCCGTATGACTGTGACTGAGTATGAAAGCAAATTTGTAAGATTAAGTAAGTATACTCAGGAGTATGTTTCTGCTGAAGAAATCATGTGCAAACTGTAACACCCCTTACCTGTGCCCGAAGGCTTCAGGCACGGGTTTGAGACATTACCTAACTATCTCACTTGACATCTCAAAACGGGCTATAAATTTCACGTAAACCCTTCTCTTGTTCAATCCTTAGCCCACGGGGCCCTAAACATACCTCCGAAAGGTCTTGGAACTTATCCAGGAGCTTTCGCGAACTTGGAAAACTTTTCTTCAAAACAGGGGCCACACGCCCGTGTTGGTCAAGGGACATGCCCGTGTGCCCCTAATACATACCCATGTCTTCTACCCGTGGTCGATTAATCATTGTATTTCAGATTTTTAAATTTATAATGATCGATCCTGGAACTAACTATAACAACGATTGAGGCAAGTGCACCTATCGAACAGTAGTATAGCTTAGGCAAGATCGGATTGTCGAACCCAAAGGAACTAAAAGTACTAATACTAACTTTCTTTCTATTATTTAGCCTAAAATAAGTGAAGTTTTTTATTAATCTAAATGAACTAATTACTAAGCTAAAGACGCAAAGACAAAAAGAATGAATTGGGGAAACACTTGGGAAAAACTCAGTTGATTAAGACGATACCCTTAGGAAGAATCCACCTAGACTTCTCTTTGTTATCTAACACCGAACCGCATTTATTTATTCACTTGACTTGATCCGTAGGACTCCTAATTTATATTAAACCCTCTCTCGAGGCGAATAACGTCTAACCCTAGGTTGATTAATTGAAATCTCTTTCTAATTAAAACCCCTAGAATAGCAGTAAATCGATCTATGGACTCCCATATTAGGTTTCACCCTAATCCGGCAAAATCTCGTCACCCTATCTCTAGGCGCGCGATTAACTCCGCTTAATTATGCTAGATCTACTCTTAAGCAGGGACTTTTGCTCCACCACCTAAGCACATTCAACTTGAATTAATATCCGTGAAATATCAACACAAGAATTAAGCACACATAATCAAGAACAAATCAAGTATTTATCATATAGTTCAGAAAACAATAACAAGATTCATCTAGGTTTCGTCCCCCTTCAGGTATCTGAAGGGTTTAGTTCATAACAATAAAGAAAAACATCTCAGAAGAAAAGATAAAACAAAACATAAGAAATCCATAAAACTCCCTGAAGGAATTGAAGAGGAGATCCTCTGTCTTGAGTAGAATTTCGGCTTCTGGAGATGGATCAACTGGCTATCCCTTGAGAGTTTCCCACAAATCTAACCTTTTCAGCTCGGCTCTTTGGCCTAGCTAATCGCCCTGTTTTAGGTTATACCTAGGGTCTTTATATAGGCTTTTGAAATAGGTTTCTTTGCCCCTAAGTATCCTTTTAGAATGAAATTACTCTCCCACCACAGCGGGCACGGCCATGGCACACGCCCGTGTGAATCGTGGCCAGGCCGTGTTGGACTCCGTTAATGAGGCACGGCCGTGTAGATCGACATCAAGCCGTGTTCTAGTATATTTGAGGAGGCGCGGCCGTGTGGGATTTAGTCCAGGCCGTGTCGATTTCTTCTTTGGCCCATTTTGGTCTGTTTTGAGCCCGTTTCTCGTTCTTTTTATTCTTGGGTGCTTTCCTGAGTATAAGACATGAAAAGAAAGGATTAAGAGCACCTTTTTACATAAATCAAGGGATAAATCATCCAAAAGTATGCTAAATGTGGGATTAAAATATGTTACTATTTCGGTTTATCAAATACCCCCACACTTAAGCTTTTGCTTGTCCTTAAGCAAAATTCTCAACTTACAATTAAAATGAACTTTCTTTAATTCATAATTTCTATCAACAATGTTTCATCTTAATTCATAGATAATTTATACATGGATAATTCAATTCAAAGAGTCCTAAGGATTCAAACAATCTGAGTCATAGATTTGTAGCTCGAAAATATAGGCGTCTCCCCTTATCTAAATAATTACCTTTAATTCAAAACCGACAAGGATTGACATCCTCACAAAAGATTCACTCAAATCACTCAAAGTGTTTTAAGGTTCAAAATTTAGGCACTCAAAAGTCAAACATGAAAAGTTAATCCCATAGGCTTGCATGAAAATCAAATCTCCACCACTGTAATATGAGATGATGCACAAATCAAAAGGTCTTTAATTAGGGTTGTAACGGGGCTAGGGTTAAGGTGTGGATAGAGGCTGAATTAAAAGGTTAGAATCGAGATTGAATTGATAAATTACCTAACTAGAAACAATAAACTGAATAATTACATAATGGGTTGAAACTTTAAACTAATAATACGAGCTTTTTCTCCAATAAATAGACTTTAACTGTACAAGCTCACCTTTCATCGTACTAATATTGAATATATATATTATAATACATCTATTCATATACTAAGATGAAATAATTAGGTAGCTTAATCAAATCAAATCTCGATATAAGGGAAGTCGAAAAAGAATGGTGATAACAAATACAAATGGTTTTGGGTTAATATTAGTGGTTATGTCAATAAAAAGGGTTGTTAGGATTAAAAGGGGCTCACTAGGGGTTAATTGTGAAGGTAGGCTTTTAATGGAGTTAGTGGGTTAAAACCTAGGTGCCTTAATCATCTCTGTATATCAAATCATAGGTGTGGTCTCGATATGTATAAACGAGGCAAGTTCTAGAATAACAATTCAATGTTGACATACTCATAATAAAGTGAGCATGAAAAAGAATATATGCTCTATAGGGCTCAAAACCTCACAAAAATTATGGGTATTTTGATGTCAACCTTGTAAATTTCAAACTTCAAAGTAATATTCAAATTTAGGTAGACAACCTAGAAAATTTTTAATTTCTGAAAAAATAGACTTATCATGCTTGATTCTTTAGTATCTTAAAATTTAATTATCAATGCACAATTATCAATGACTTAATCTAAAACATATAAATAAAAATCATAAATCATGGGAATTTCATTCTAATGATAATATGAGAAATTTACTTTAAGAAACAAGACATAATTCAGGATTTTGAGAATCATGCAAAAAGTTTGGCACCTAATTTCAGGAATTTGAGAATAATGAAAAAAGTTAGGCACGTCCCCACACTTAAGATGTACATTGTCCTCAATGTACAAAGATATATATACAGACAATTAAGTAGAAATTCAAAAGATATGGAGAGAAGTGAAACTTCCTGAATTATGGATGAAATCCTCGAATTGGAGGTGAAAGATAAGTTGGAGGGGCGTTCTTGATGACGATCCTGCGCTAGATGAAGAAATTGGGTAGCTCATGGAGGATTAGCCAGGATATAATAATAATTAAAACTATACTAATTAAAGAATTAAAGAAAAGCAAGCTAAAGTGAAGAAAAATAAAAATTGAAATAAAATTAAAAGAAAAGGTGGATGGACCGTAGAGTCCTTATTGTTGGGTGTGATTTCTAAGGCTGGGGATATGGTGGTGGTCGTGGTGTGATTCCCTTGCAGCCTTTAGAACCTAAAATCAAGAAACTAAAGTAAAATAAGTTAAATTAAGTATAAGAGAAGTAAAGATAAGGAAATTGAAGCAAAAGAGAAAAATGAAATAAAAACTAAATGGCCTTGAACGTCCTTGGCTTGTGATTGAAGCGGCCGGCATGAACTTATATAAATCGGTCTCCCTCAGGGAGGCTTTGCTTGGCTTCTTCCACTTCTTTGGCATTGTTTTGGTGTAGCTCAAGGGTATGAAAAGTTGAAGGTTGAAAGTTAATAGGAGAAGAGGGAAGGGGGGTTAAATAGATTTTAAAACCTGGTACAACCCCACGCCCGTGCGCCTTAGGCGTGTCGATTCACATGGCCGCCTCGCACTGCCATGTGTCTAGGTGTGTTGGTTCACCCACGCCCGCTTTCTGATTGCCACGCTCTGTTGGTGATAAGTCGATGTCGCCCACGGCGTCGCGCATGATCGTGGCATTCTCGCGATGCGTTCGTGGGGCGGTGATTGGAGTCTGTGACTTGAATATTTGATTCTCTCTGACTCGTACCTCCTCTGCCATGTCTGCATGCGGTGATGCAGGGCATCCACACGGCCCACGCCACGATGCCGTGTGCAAGGCCGTTTGGCCTGGAAATCTGCACTTTTGGTTAGTTTAAAGCTAGATACTATAAAGAAAGGATAAAATTGAATAAATAAGAAAAAAATGAAAATGTAAAAGTTAATGGGGTTAGTGCTCGGGTTGCCTCCCGAGAAGCGCTCGTTTATAGTCTTAAGCTAGACTTTCCTCTCGTTTGCATCATCAGGGTGGTTTGAGGAGTTGGAAGTCCTTCCTCATGCTATGAGTTTGATCCTCGTGAAAAAGTTTAAGTCGAAATGCGTTTATAGTAAAAGTACCAAAAATAGAATTACCTACCTCGACTGTTTCGAATGGGAAAACACTGGTTACCCTAAAAGGTATTTCTTTGTTTGTGTTAGGGTCCCAGGAGATATTCGAGATCTGCCTTATCTAACAATGCCTTGGTCTCCTATTTTGAAGTGGTTTGTTGTTCTTATGAGCTCTTACAGGGCTCCTTCGGTTTTACCTTGTGTGGTTCCTGTTCTTCGTCGTGTATCCCTAATTTTTCCTTGAAGTGTGTCTTCCACTGCGTCTAGATCATCGATCTGAATCCTTCGATCTTCATGAACTACTTCCTTGTTGGCATGGGGTTTAGGATCGGGTTCATTGTATTCTTTTGTGGTGCTTCCTCGAAAATAAGGGTTAACCGAATGGTTATTAGTAAATTTACATTCTCACCTTGATTACTCGATGTTCTAGCCGAGTCGAGAGCCTTGAGGGTGACCGTCTCATTACTTACACGAAGTATGAGTTCTCCCGCATCAACATCAATTTTAGTCCTGCAGCTTGCTAAAAGGGTCTTCCTAAAATTAAGGGAATCGAATTATCCTCATCCATGTCTAAGACAACAAAATCTACTGGGAAAACGAATTTTTAATTTTTACAAGAACATCTTCGATAATACCCTAGGAATTCTAACAGTTTTATCAACTAATTGAATGCTCATCCTAGTTTGTTTGGGTTTCCCTAGACCTAATTGTTTAAACAATTTATAAGGAATGACATTTATTCTTGCCCTAAATCAGCTAACGCATTATCAGCAGCTTAGTCTACCAATTAAACATGGAATTGTAAAACTCCTGGATCTTTTAGCTTTTGTGGTAGTCTATTCTCGTAACATTGCCGAGCATACTGCGTTTAATTCCACATGTGGATCCTCGTCTAATTTGGCGTTTGTTCGTCAAGAGATGTTTTAAAAATTTCCTCGAATCGCATCATCGTGAAAGAGCTTCAAGTAGCGGTAAGTTAATATGTAATTTCTTTAAAAGTTTAAGAAACTTACCGAATGTTCTCTCCGTGTCGCCTCTCGTTAACGCCGGGATATGGTATGCGAGGTTGGTACTCCTTGATTACCGGTTTTAGTTTTTCTTGTGTTACCTCAACTTTATCTTTTTCTACCTCGTTTCCTTGTATTGGACCGCGTTAGTCTAATCCTTCACTTTCTTGAGTCGTTATGGCTTGGATTTGCTCCTTTGGATTAATCTCGGGGTTGCTTGGTAGACGCCTTGCGATTGTTCGGACATCGACCATGAGTTGTCAAACCGACTTAGAAACTTCCTCAACCCGACTTAGTGACTTCCTAACTTGGCTCTCGATCCCTTTGATCGATGCTTGTTGGGTCTTAAGGGTGGTTTCAGTGTCTTGGAGACGGTTTTCGTGGGATGCCATAAATCTTGTCAACATCTCTTCAAGGTTTGGCTTCTTCTCCTGGATAGGGTGATTGTGGAAATTTTGAGAAGGTTGTTGTCTTTGATTTCCTTGATTTCCTTGTCCTCCCCACGAAAAATTTGGGTGGTTCCTCCAACACAGGTTATAATTATTACTATATGGATTATTAGATCTGAAATTGTTACCTATATAGTTCATCGGTTCGCTCTCTGTGCCCGGTTGGTAGTGTGGGTACTCAGGATTCGCCATGGTCCCACTTACGTCGCACTACATTACTGGATGTACCTGCGAAGAACACAAACTATCAAGCTTTTTATTCCTCATCTCTACTTGTGTTGATAGCATGGTTAATGTGATCTATGTTGAAAATTCCGGTGATTTTGTTGGTTTGGTCTCTTGTAACCGCTTGCCACCGATAGTTATTCAGTGACATCTCTTCAATAAACTCGTAGGTCGCTTCGTGTGTTTTATTGTTCGTGGGTTCCACCTATGGTTGAATCAATTAGTTGCCTCGTCGAGGGTTTACACCGTTATAGAAAGTTTGGATTTGGAGCCACAAGGGTAAACCATGGTGCGGACACCTTCTCAAGAGATCCTTATATCTCTCCCATGCGTCATATAATGTCTCTAAATCCATCTGCACAAAAGAAGAGATATCATTCCGTAATTTGGCCGTTTTGGCCGGTGGGAAATATTTTAATAAAAAAATATCGGTCATTTGATCCCATGTAGTGATTGACCCTCGAGGTAACGAGTTTAACCACTGTTTGGCTTTATTTCTTAATGAAAAGGGAAATAACCGAAGTCGTATGGCATCATCAGAAACGCCATTTATTTTGAACATATCACAGTACTCTAAAAAATTAGCTATATGAGTATTTGGATCTTTGTCCTGTAAACCATCAAATTGAACAAATTGTTGAATCATTTGTATAGTGTTAGGCTTTAATTCAAAATTATTAGCGGCTATAGCAAGCCTAACAATACTTGATTCTGCTCCTGTTAAATGAGGTTTAGCATAATCATACATAGTACGCGGAGCATTATTCTCTCCCACATCTTGTGGTTGAGGATTATTCTCGTCCATCCCTTCAGTAGGATTGGATTCGTCTTCTCGCTCTTCTTCTTGGTAATTTAGGGCTGCCTAATTTCTCTGCGATTCCTGCGAATGGTAGTGTCAATATCACTGTCATATACTAGCGGTCCTCTCGGATTCCTTCTAGTCATAAACTAGAGGTACCTGATAGGAAAAGAAAGAAAGAAAATTTAGCAAAGTTAAAATTAAAACTAAAAATAAAAGTAAATTGCGTAAAAATAAAAAATAATGGCTAAAGTAATAAAAATAGAGTGTTCTTAATATTTTAGTTCCTAAGAACGCGCCAAAAACTTGATCGTTGTATTTCGAGTTTTAAATTTATAATGATCGATCCTGGAACTAACTATAACAACGATTGAGGCAAGTGCACCTATCGAATAGTAGTATAGCTTAGGCAAGACCGGATTGTCGAACCCAAAGGAACTAAAAGTACTAATACTAACTTTCTTTCTATTATTTAGCCTAAAATAAGTGAAGTTGTTTATTAATCTAAATGAACTAATTACTAAGCTAAAGACGCAAAGACAAAAAGAATGAATTGGGGAAATACTTGGGAAAAACTCAGTTGATTAAGACGGTACCCTTAGGAAGAATCCACCTAGACTTCTCTTGTTATCTAACACTGAACCAGACAATTTATTCACTTGACTTGATCCGTAGGACTCCCTAATTTATATTAAACCTTCTCTCGAGGCGAATAATGTCTAACCCTAGGTTGATTAATTGAAATCTCTTTCTAATTAAAACCCCTAGAATAGCAATGAGAATCGATCTATGGACTCCCATATTAGGTTTCACCTAATCCTAATCCGCAAAATCTCGTCACCCTATCTCTAGGCACGCGATCAACTCCGCTTAATTATGCTAGATCTACTCTTAAGCGGGGACTTTTGCTCCACCACCTAAGCACATTCAACTTGAATTAATATCCGCGAAATATCAACACAAGAATTAAGCACACATAATCAAGAACAAATCAAGTATTTATCATATAGTTCAGAAAACAATAAAAAGATTCATCTAGGTTTCGTCCCCCTTCAGGTATCTGAAGGGTTTAGTTCATAACAATAAAGAAAAACATCTCAGAAGAAAAGATAAAACAAAACATAAGAAATCCCTAAAACTCCCTGAAGAAATTGAAGAGGAGATCCTCTGTCTTGAGTAGAATTTCGGCTTCTGGAGATGGATCAACTGGCTATCCCTTGAGAGTTTCCCACAAATCTGACCTTTTCGGCTTGGCTCCTTGGCCTAGCTAACCGCCCTGTTTTAGATTATACCTAGGGTCTTTATATAGGCTTTTGAAATAGGTTTCTGTGCCCTAAGTATCCTTTTCCGAATGAAACAACTCTCCTCCATGGCAGGGGCACGACCATGGCACACGCCCGTGTGAATCGTGGCCAGGCCGTGTTGGACTCCGTTAATGAGGCACGGCTGTGTAGATCGACATCAGGCCGTGTTCTAGTATATTTGAGGAGGCACGGCCATGTGGGATTTAGTCTAGGCCGTGTCGATTTCTTCTTTGGCCCATTTTGGTCCATTTTGAGCCCGTTTCTCGTTCTTTTTATTCTTGGGTGCTTTCCTGAGTATAAGACATGAAAAGAAAGGATTAAGAACACCTTTTTACATAAATCAAGGGATAAATCATCCAAAAGTATGCTAAATGTGGGATTAAAATATGTTACTATTTTAGTTTATCATCGATCCTGACTATGACGTCATCATCTCACTAAGGTCACACGACCAAGGCACACGCCCGTGTCCTTAGCCCATGTGTCGAATTAAATTCCACATTTAAGGTGCAGACTTCACACAGCCAAGGCACACGCCCGTGTCCCTAGCCCGTGGAGCATACTGACTGATAAACCTAGCATGCAAGGGGCCACACGGTCGATCCGCACACCCATTAGGCTGACCGTGTGTCACACACGGCATAGACACACGCTCGTGTGTCTACGCGTGTGGACAATTAGATGGCAATCTACCAAGCCCTTTACCACCCTACACTGCACACATACAAACACCAATTCAATTCAACATAATTCATAACCCTATGGCCGGCCAAGAAAAATATTGGGGGTCTAATTGCCTTTTAAATACCTCCAATTATCATTCTATGGCTATTTGGTACCTTTAGCTAATAGAATGGAACTTTCGCGCTTTATGCGATTTAGTCCTATTTCGCGATTAAGCAAGAAATTGCTAAAATTAAAGCACCAAAATTTTCATGCATCTCTATAAACATGTTATAACACATAAAATAACATGAAAGTAATTTTCTCTAACCTCGGATTTGTGATCCTGAGATCACTATTCTAACTAGCCCCTAAATCAGACTGTTACAATTCTCCCCCTTAAGGATTTTCGTCCCTGAAAATATTATCAGTGAAAAGGTTGGGGTATTGGTTTCTCATCATTTCCTCGGGCTCCCATTTAGCCTCTTCTATTCCGTGCCTTTTCAATAATACTTTCACAAGGGCTATGCTTTTGTTTCTCAACTGTTTGACCTCTCGCGCCAAAATCTTAACCGGCTCTTCACCATAAGTCAAGTCCGGTTGTATCTCTATCTCTGTTGGTACAATGACATGTGAAGGATCTGAACGATATCGGTGCAAAATGGATATGTGAAAAATGACATGAATCTTTTCTAACTCAGGTGGCAAGGCCAACCGATAAGCTATCGGCCCTATCCTCTCGGTAACTTCATAAGGTCCGATAAAACGCGGACTCAATTTGCCCTTCCGGCCAAATCTGAGGACTTTCTTCCAAGGTGATACTCTCAAGAACACTTTATCACCGACTTTGAATACAATTTATTTTCTTTTCAAATTCGAATAGGACTTTTGTCTATCTGAGGCGACTTTCAGACAGTCACATATCACTTTTACTTTCTCTTCAGTTTCCTTAACCAAATCGACCCCGTGTATCTGTTTCTCTCTGAGTTCTGACCAATACAAGGGCGTTCGACACTTACGCCCATACAATGCCTCATAAGGCGCCATTTTCAAACTTGACTGAAAGCTGTTGTTGTAGGCGAATTCCACCAATGGTAAGTATTTCTCCCAATTACCTTGGAATTCCAAAACAGAACATCGAAGCATGTATTCGAGTATCTGAATTACCCTCTCCAATTGCCCATCGGTTTATGGATGGAAGGCTGTACTGAAACTCAATTTCGTGCCCAATGCCTCTTGCAACTTTTTCCAAAAATGTGACGTGAATCTCGGATCTCTATCCGGAATGATTGACAATGGTACACCATGAAGTCTTACTATCTCTGACATGTACAAGTCTGCCAATTTATCAAGCGAATAGTCGACTCGCACCGGTATGAAATGGGCTAACTTTGTGAGTCTATCAACCACTACCCATACTGCATCTTTCTTCTTTGGAGTCAACGGTAAACCCGTCACGAAATCCATGGTAATGCGGTCCCATTTCCACTCAGGGACCATAATAGGCTGAAGTAAACCCGAAGGTACTGGATGTTCAGCTTTTACTTGCTGACAATGTAGACATCTCGATACAAACTCGAAAATGTCTTTCTTCATACCAAGCCACCAATACCATTTCCTCAAATCATTGTACATCTTCGTGCTCCCAGGGTGCATAGTTAAACATCTGCTATGCGCTTCATACAAGATCTTACGAATAAGCTCATCATTTCTGGGTACACAAACCCTATCTCGAAATGTCAGACATCCATTAGGATTTACTCGAAAGTTTGACTCAACATTCGACTCACATAAAACTCTCTTGGCTTGCAAACTGTTATCATCTTTCTGAGCTTCACAAATCTCTTGGAGAAATAATGGTTTAGCCCTCAACTCGGCTAAAATGGAACCATCATCCAACAAGGTTATCTGAGTACTCATGGCTCTCAGCGCGAACAATGATTTTCTGCTCAAAGCGTCGGTGACTACGTTCGCCTTTCCCAGATGGTAGTCAATTCCCAACTCATAATCCTTAATCAGCTCTAACCACCTTCATTGCCTCAAATTCAATTCCTTTTGAGTCATCAAATATTTTCGGCTTTTATGGTCGGTGAAAATCCGACACCTTTCACCATATAAATGATGTCTCCAAATCTTCAACACAAACACAATTGCGGCCAACTCTAAATCATGAGTCGGGTAATTCTTCTCGTGCGGCCTTAATTGCCTAGAGGCGTATGCAATCACCTTACCCTCTTGCATAAGTACACAACCCAATCCAATCAGGGATGCGTCACTGTAAACCACAAATTTCCTTCCCGATTCAGGTTGCACCAAAACAGGAGCCTCAGTCAATAGCGTCTTCAGTTTCTCAAAACCCTGTTGGCACTCTTCTGTCCAAACAAACTTCACATCTTTTTGCAAAAGTCTCGTCATCGGGGTAGCTATCATGGAAAACCCCTTGACAAAACGCCTGTAATAACCGGCTAGACCCAGAAAACTCCTTACTTCAGTTATGCTCCTCGACAGTTTCCATTCAACAATTGCTGAAATCTTACTCGGGTCTACTCTAATTCCATCTCCCGAGACAATGTGCCCCAAAAATCCCACTTCCTTGAGCCAAAACTCACTCTTACTAAACTTGGCATACAATTGTCTTTCTCTCAAAACTTGCAGAACCATACTCAAATGTTCGGTATGTTCGTTCTCGTCTCGAGAGTAGATCAGTATGTCGTCGATGAAGACTACGACAAATTTATCCAAGTATAGCAGAAAAATGCGATTCATCAAATCCATGAAGATCGCAGGGGCATTTGTCGGACCAAAAGGCATGACCAAAAATTTGTAGTGGTCGTACCTAGTCCTAAATGCAATTTTTTGCACATCCGATTCCTTGACTCTAAGCTGGTAGTACCATGACCTCAAATCTATCTTGGAAAATACCGTGGCTCCCTTCAATTGGTCGAATAGATCATCGATCCTCGGCAACAGGTACTTGTTCTTCACAGTTACCTTGTTAAGTTATCGATAGTCTATGCATAACCTCATAGAACCGTCTTTCTTCTTCACAAATAAAATGGGAGCACCCTACGGAGAAAAACTCAGTCTTGCGAAACCTTTATCCGTTAGTTCTTGCAACTGCACTTTTAGCTCTTTTAGCTCGGTTGGTGCCATTCTATATGGAGCAATAGAAATAGGGGCAATACCCGGAGCTAACTCAATCCCGAATTCAATCTCTCTAACCGGAGGTAACCCTGGGAACTCTTCCTGGAAAACATCTAGGTACTCGCACACTATGGGTACCGACTCCATTCTCAAATTAGTCTCTTTAGTGTTCAACACAAATGTAAGATAAGCCTCGTACCCTTTCCTTAAATACCTCTGAGTCAACAAGGTTGATATCACTACTGGTGATCTATCTGGCTTATCTGATTCAACACCAATAAAATCCCTATTTTAATTTTTCAAATCAATAAGCTTCATCCCACAATGCACAATTACTCCATGAGTGATCGCTCTAAATCAGAGTTTTAAAATTTATAAAAGAATGATCGAACCTGGAAACCAACTCTGACAACGATTAAAGGCAAGTGCACTTATCGAACAGTAGTATAGTTTAGGCAAGACCGGATTATCAAACCCAAAGGAACTAAAAGTACTAATACTCACCGTCTTTTTATTATTTAGCCTTAATATAAAGTGATGGTTGTTAAACTAAAACTAATCTACTTACTAAGCTAAGACGCAAAGGCAAAATGAATGAATTTGGGAAATAACTTTTGGAAAAACTCAGTTGACTCAAGCGATACCCTTAGAAAAAAATCCACCTAGACTTCACTTGTTATCTAACCTTGAACCATATGATTTATTTACTTAGTTTGATCCGTGAGACTCCCTAACGTATATTAAACCTTCTCTCGAGGCGAATAACGTCTAACCCTAGGTTAATTAGTGGAACTCTCGTTCGCTTATAATAACCCCCTAGAATAGTAGTAAATCGATCTGTGGACACCCATATTAGGTTTCACCCTAATCCGGCAAAATCTCGTCACCCTATCTCTAGGCGTGCGATCAATTCCGCTTAATTGTGTTGGATCTACTCTTAGGCAGGGTCTATTCCTCCTCCACCTAAGCACATTAAATTTGGATTAAGCTCACATAATTAAGAACAAACTAAGTATTTATCATATAATTCAAATAATCAAATAACAAGATTCATCATAGGTTTCATCTCTTCTGTATCCAGAAGGTTTAGTTCATAACAATAAAGGAAAACATCTCAAGAGAAAAGATAACACAAAACATAAGAGATCCCTAAAACCCCCTGAAGGAATTGAAGAGGAGATCCTCCGTCTTGAGTAGAATTTCGGCTTCTTGAGATGGATCAACTGGCTATCTTCGAGTGATTCCCACAAATATGATCTTTCCGGCTTGGCTTTTTAGCCTAGTTTTTTTCCCCCTTTTTCAGCTGGTACCTAGAGTGTATTTATAGGCTTTTGAAACACGTTTCTTTCTCCCTAAGTATCCTTTCCCAAATGAAATTCCTTTTCTCCACGGCAGAGGCACGGCCATGGCACACGCCCGTGTAAATCGTGGCCAGGCCGTGTTCGACACTGTTAAATGAGGCACGGCCGTGTAAGTCGTGGGTAAGGTTGTGTTCTAGTAGGAATGGTGGCAGGGCTATGTGGAGTAGAGTTCAGGCCGTGTCGATTTCGTGGCTTGGCCCAACTTGGCCCGTTTTAAGCTCGTTTCTCGTTCTTTTCGTCCTTGGGTGCTTTTCTGAGTATAAGACATGAAAAAAAAAGGATTAAAAGCACCTTTTTATATAAATTGGGGTTTAAATCATCCAAAAGCATACTAAATGTGGGCTTAGAATATGTTACTTTTACGATTTATCAATGAGTAACTAACTAATCCATCCCAAGGATGACATCAAACTCGTCAAATGGCAATAGCATAAGATCAACAGGAAACAATGACCCTTAATCATCGAAGGGCAACCTTTGCAAACTTTATTAACCAACACACACTTACTTAGAGAATTAGACACTCTTATGATGAATTCGGTAGACTCTATAGACATGCTCATGCTAGAGACTAATTCCATGCATATGTATGAGTGGGTAGATCCAGGATCAATTAAAGCTATAAAACGAGTATTATGGAGAGAAAAGGTACCCGTGATTACGTCAAGGGAAAACACCTCTTCACGAGCGCGAATGGCATAAGTTCTCGCTGGTGCTCTACCCTCGACTCTTGCAGCTTGCTCTCTAGATGGATTCTTGCTACCCATCTCATTTCCCGGGTTTCTCTGTGGTCTTCCTCTAGCAGTACTCCCCTGTCTTGCATTCTGTGACTTCTCTTTCTCGCCCACCTCGGGGCAATCTCTGATAAAGTGGTCTAAAGACCCACACTTGAAACAAGCTTTCTCATTCGCTCGACAGTCACCGGAATGGCGCCTACCACATTGAGGGCATTCTGGTCTACTTGGTCGAGCGTTGCCCACACTAGCAACTGATGCGGTCTGCTCTTTAGACCCCGAAAATTGCTTGTCCTTACTTTGGGTTGAAAACCCGGCTGAGGTGACTGATCGAGTAACAAAATCCCTCGATTTCTTAGATGAGGATTGGTAAGACTTATTCAATTGCCTCTTCCTCGAGTCATGAGACTCATTCTCAACTCTTCTCTTCTCTTTAGCCAACTCTTCGGCTTTACAGGCTCTATCTACCAACACTACAAACTCTTTTAGTTCAAGGACTCCAACATATAAATGGATATCCTCATTCAGCCCGTCCTTGAATCTCTTGCACATTACGGCCTCAGTAGACATACACTTCCAGGCATACTTGCTAAGCCTTACGAACTCCCGTTCGTAGTCGGTCACTGACATGCTACCTTGCTTCAGTTCCAAGAACTCATTTCTCTTATGATCGATAAATCTCTGGCTAATATACTTCTTCCGGTATTCCTCTTGGAAGTATTCCCAGCTAACTCTCTCCCTTGGTACTACCGACACAAGGGTGTTCCACCATCGATAGGCTGAATCTCTCAAGAGAGATACTGTACACTTTAGACACTCCTCAGGTGTGCACGACAATTCATCGAATACCTTGATGGTATTCTCTAGCCAGAATTTCGCCCTCTTCGGATCATCATCCTTACTGGCCCGGAATTCCTCGGCTTCTTGCTTCCAGATCTTATCAATCGGAGGCCTTTCTTTTCTCACCACCTCAACCACTTGAGGAGCTACTGGAGCGGGTTGAGGAATTGGTGGGGGTGGAGGGGGTTGAGCGTTAGGATTTGCTCGAGTATACTCAGTATACCAGTTGCTCATCATGTGGAGAAAGGCTTCTCGAGCCTCTTCCTCCTACCCAAGGTCTTGGGTCTACTATTTACTGGCGCAGTCCATTGAGCGGGAGTCGGCGCATTACTCGCAGCATCATCGGCTGCAGTTCGGTCTGGATCAAAATCCATTTACTACATAAACACGAGTTTTAAACGTCAGGAGCCATCACACTATCATTACTCAGACACTCTTACATATGGCATGTATAGCTAGACTCGTACTTACGCTACGTTAGTCTTAGAATCGACTAAACCATAGCTCTGATACCAATAAATGTAACACCCCTTACCCGTGCCCGATGCCGGGACCGGGTTTGAGACATTACGTAACTAGTCTCACTTGACATCTCAAAATGGGCTATAAATTTCGTGTAAACCCTTCTCTTGTTCAATTCTCAGCCCACGGGGCCCTAAACATACCTCCGAGAGGTCTTGGAACTTATCTGGGAGCTTTCGCGAACTTGGAAAACTTTTCTTCAAAACAGGGGCCACATGCCCATGTTGGTCTAGGGACACGCCCGTGTGCCCCTAAGACATGCCCGTGTCTTCTACCCGTGGTCGATCCTGACTATGACATCATCATCTCACTAAGGTCACACGGCCAAGGGACACGCCCGTGGCCTTAGCCCGTGTGTCAAATTAAATTCCACATTTAAGGTGCAGACTTCACACGGCCAAGGCACACGCCTGTGTCCCTAGCCCGTGGAGCATACTGACTTACAAACCTAGCATGCAAGGGGACACACGATCGATCCACACGCCCATAGGGCTAACCATGTGTCACACACGGCATAGACACATGCCCATGTGTCTACTCGTGTGGATAATTAGATGGCTATCTACCAAGCCCTTTGCCACCCTACATTGCACACATACAAACACCAATTCAATTCAACATAATTCATAACCCAAAGTCATATCTAAGTACTCAATTCTACATCCATACACAAAGGCATACACTTCAAGAAAATCACTTTCACTAAGCAAAAGAATTTGCCAAGTATTGACCTAACTTAATAGACCATTACAAAAAGACTTTAATGCCTTACAAAGCCAACACTTTGGCCAACAATTACGACGTAACAAAAAACTCGAGTCCTATACATGCCATACTCAAAATAAGTCTAAATTGTTATACCAAAGTGATGTCGATAGTGTGATTTCTGGACTCCTACTTTCAGCGTTCCTCGAGTTATCTTGGCAAAACTACAAGGGAAAAGGGCAATGAAAGGGGTAAGCATAAAGCTTAGTAAGTTTGCATGGATATAAATAGAAATAATAAGCTCATAAAATAATCCATCCATGACATTAACTAACCATACACAAGTCATAGGCTTCTTGCCATACTTACTCACAATTGCCCTTATTTAGCACATACCATGCCACATATTGTAATCGTTTCTTCGTGACTCATTCACGAGTACCTGTATTCACTCATTCACAGGACTTTAGAGCTAATCTCATTTACATTTCTAAACTCATCTAATCATCCCATTAATCACTAAGGATACTCAAAGACGCATAATATCGTCATTATTATAAATACGGGGCCAATGCCACATCCCAGAGATGGTCTTACATGGAGTTACCTCTAAATGCCGATGCCATATCCCGGATATGGTCTTATACAGGATTTCACATTTAAAATCGACGCCTCATCTCGGATATGGTCTTACACGATTCTTACATTCAATACCGAAGCCATATTCCAAATATGGTCTTATACGAAAATCTCAATTCAGAACCGAGGCCATGTCTCGGACATGGTCTTATACAGAACCTTATCTATTTCATATCTCGATGATAGCTTTTTCATATCCATTATAGTCCGCTAGGACTTCAACATCATATTCAACATCAATCACTCAATTTAGTAGAGTATCACGCATCAATATGATACCAAGCATTCTCAATTATGCTAACGTGAATGTTGCATTAATCACATACAAACTTACCTCGATTTCAAAATGAGCTAGCTCGACGGTTTAGTCCGAGACTTTGTTTTTTCCCTATCGAGGCAGATTCTCAGTTCTTCTTGCTCTATAATAGCAATTTAGCTCACTTTAATCATCTCATTAATAAAAGCATTTCAATAATCATGCTTAGGCAAAATTACTATTTTGCCCCCTAGACTTTGGCAAAATGACCATCTTGCCCCTAAGCTCGAAAATTAATTCTAATCATATTTCCACTTTCAACAAGCCTAGGTGAACATTTAATACTCTTATAGCTATCATCAAAACTCAACATTTCACATAGTTACTACAAATTTTATAACCTTTTCAACAAGGTTCAAATAGGTGTTTTCAAAACAACACCTTTCACAAAAGTTGTTCATCTAACAATCAAGACTCAATTTCTTCCATAAAAATGCAGCAAACAACAATGATAGCTCTCATGGAAAAACTCTATACTTTTTACCATATTTCACAATAGTCCCCTCATTTGAAAGCCTAAGCTTTAGGGGTCTCAAAAGTACAACTATTTTCAAGAAAAGATCACTAGAACACTTACTTGTGAAGAGAAGAGTGTGCTGAAATTTTTGAAGCTTTTAACCCCTATTTGGCTGCCAATTTTTGGTGGGAGAGATGAGCAAGAAAGATGGATATCATCTTTTCTTTATTCTAATATTAAACTAGTCAAATTAGTCCACCTACTCACCAACTTTGACCAATTTGGTCATTCCTTGTCCCCTATGGCCGGCCAAGAAAAATATTGGGGGTCTAATTGCCTTTTAAAGACCTCCAATTATCAATCTATGGCTATTTAGTACCTTTATCTAATAGAATGGAACTTTCGCGCTTTACGCGATTTAGTCCTATTTCGCGATTAAGAAGGAAATCGCTAAAATTAAAGCACCAAAATTTTCATGCATCTCTATAAACATTTTATAACACATAAAATAACATGAAAATAATTTTCTCTAACCTCATATTTGTGATCCCGAGATCACTGTTTTGACTAGCCCCTAAATCGGGCTGTTACACAAACGGTTCATTGATGGGTTGAACGAGGATATTAAACTTCTAGTAGGAATTCTAGAGTTGAAAGAATTTGTTGTCTTGGTTGAAAGAGCTTGCAAAGCTGAGGATCTTAGCAAAGAAAAGAGAAAAGCGGATTCAGAGGCTAGAGACTTGAGAAAAAGATCAATGAATAAACCGTACCAATCTTCGTCCAAAAAATCTAGAGATTCGTACACTTGTCCAAATGCTTCAATTGGGTATTCGAACAGAGATCGTGGAAAACAATAGACCTGAATGTCAACAATGCGGAAGATGACATCCTCGTGAATGTACAACGAATAACCGGGCTTGTTTCCGACGTGGCTTACAAGAACATTTCATTCGAGATTGTCCCGAAGTAGATGAGAAAGATAAATTCCAGAATGCAAAACTGAGCAACACAACCACTAGAGAGAGACCACCCATAAATGTGGGAAATGTGACCAGTAATAGAGGCGTGAAAAAAGATTCAGTTATGGGATCCGAGGCTAGAGCACCTGCCTGAGCTTACGCTATTTGCGCTCACGAAGATGCGTCGTCACCAGATGTTATCACCGGTACATTTTTCTCTTTATGACACTAATGTGATCGCTTTGATTGATCCTGGATCGACTCATTCGTATATTTGTATAAATTTGGTGTCTAATAAGAGTTTTCCTGTTGAGTCTACTGAATTTATGATTAAAGTATCGAACCCCTTAGGCAATTATGTGTTAGTTGATGAAGTTTGCAAAAACTATCCTTTAATGACTCGGGGTTACTATTTTCTGGCTGATTTGATGCTATTACCATTTGATGAGTTTGATGTAATTCTGGGTATGGATTTGTTGACTCTGCATGATGCCGTTGTAAATTGTAGACGAAAGATTATTGAATTGAAATGTCAGAACAATGAAATTCTTCGAATTGAATCAGATGAGTCGAGTGAATTGTCTGTTGTGATTTTGTCTATGTCAGCTCAGAAATGTGTAAGAAAAGTTTGTGTCAGAATCTAAGATTGAATCAGTGTCAGTTGTCTGTGAGTATGCGGATGTGTTTCTAGAAAAATTACCGGGGTTACCACCGATAAGAGGGGTTGAATTTGCTATTGATTTAGTACTGGGAACTTCACCGATATCGATAGCTCCGTACAGAATGGCTCCGACAGAATTGAAAGAGTTGAAATCTCAGTTGCAAGAGTTAACAGATAGAGGTTTTGCACGACCTAGTTTTTCGCCCTGGGGTGCGCCAGTATTGTTCGTAAAGAAGAAAGACAGATCAATGAGAATGTGTATTGACTATCGTCAACTCAACAGGGTTACGATAAAGAACAAGTATCCTTTACCGAGAATAGATGATTTGTTTGATCAGTTGAAAGGGGCAACAGTATTCTCAAAGATTAATTTGAGATCCGGCTATTATCAGTTACGAGTTAAAGATTCAGATGTGCCGAGAAATGCGTTCAGAACGAGGTACGGACATTACGAATTTCTGGTTATGCCTTTCGGATTAACTAACGCTCCTACCGTTTTATGGATTTGATGAATCAGATTTTCAGACCGTATTTAGACAGATTCGTTATTGTATTCATTAACGACATTCTGATTTATTCACGAGATGAGTCTGAGCATGCCGAGCATTTGATAATTGTGCTTCAAACCTTGAGAGATAAGCAATTGTTTGCTAAATTCAGTAAATGCGAGTTTTGCCTCTGAAAGGTTGGATTTTTGGGACATATTCTTTCAACTGAAGGCATACAAGTGGATCTGAGTAAGATTTTCGCAGTTGTTGATTGGAAACCATCGAGAAATGTATTCGAAGTTCTGAAGGCATACGAGTGGATCTGAGTAAGATTTCCATAGTTGTTGATTGGAAACCACCGAGAAATGTATCCGAAGTTAGAAGTTTTCTGGGTTTAGCTGGTTATTATCGATGTTTTGTTAAAGGATTCTCGATGATTGCTACACCAATGACTAGATTACTTCAGAAAGATGTAAAATTTGAGTGGTCTGAGAAATATCAACAGAGTTTTGAACAGTTGAAAGCATTGTTAACTGAGGCAGCAGTTTTGGTTCAACTTGAGTCGGGTAAAGAGTTTTTTATTTTTAGTGACGTGTCATTGAACGATTTGGGTTGTGTTTTGATGCAAGAAGGAAAAGTGATAGCTTATGCCTCCAGGCAGTTAAAATCGCATTAAAAGAATTATCCGACGCACGATTTAGAGTTGGCTGCCATTGTATTTGAATTGAAAATTTGGCGACATCATTTGTACGGTAAAAAGTGTCACATCTTTACTGATCATAAAAGTTTCATGTATATAATGACCTAGAAAGATATGAATTTGCGACAACGAAGGTGACTCGAGTTGCTAAAATACTATGAGTTAGTGATTGATTATCATCCGGGGAAAGCGAATGTAATCGCAGATGATTTGAATAGAAAATCATTATTTGCTTTGAGAGCGATGAATACTCAGTTAACATTATCTGATGATGGTTCGATTCTAGTAGAGTTAAAAGCTAAACCGGTATTTCTTCATAAAATTTGTGAAGCTGAGAAGTTTGATAACGAGTTACAAGCTAAAAGATTGCAATGTGAGTCGACTAGTGATTTAGACTTTTAGATCGGATCCGATGATTGTTTATTGTTCCGAGGTAGAGTTTGCATACTGAGAGATCCAGAGCTTATACAGAAAGTTTTGAATGAAGCACACAGTGGTTGTCTATCTGTTCACCCGGGGAGTACTAAAATGTACAATGATTTGAAACAGTTGTATTGGTGGTCGGGTATGAAACGAGACATTTCAGAATTTGTATAGAGATGTTTGGTTTGTCAGCAAGTTAAAGCTAAATCAAGTGCCTTCGGGATTACTACAGCCTGTGATGATACCAGAGTGAAAATGGGATGGAGTTACGTAGGATTTCGTATCGGGATTACCCCTGTCTCTGAAGAAGAAAGATGCTATATGGGTTGTCATTGATCGACTGACAAAATCAGCACATTTCATTCTAGTACGTACTGATTATTCGCTTGATAAATTGGCTGAATTATACATTTTTGAGATTGTTAGATTGCACGGGGTGCCAGTTTCGATTATTTCAGATAGAAATCCGAGGTTTACATTGCGATTTTGGAAGAAATTGCAAGAAGCTCTAGGTACGAGGTTGAATTTTAGTACAACATTTCATCTGCAAACTGACAGTTAGTCTGAGAGAGTAATAGAAATTCTAGAAGATATGCTTCGTTGTTGTGTTTTTGAATTTGAAGGAAACTAGGAAAAATATTCGTTGTTGGTTGAATTTGCATATAACAACAGT
Organism: Gossypium sturtianum; assembly: GCA_025698515.1. Lineage (NCBI taxonomy): Eukaryota > Viridiplantae > Streptophyta > Magnoliopsida > Malvales > Malvaceae > Gossypium > Gossypium sturtianum. The sequence continues at coordinate 136,184,099 of CM046948.1, read as the reverse complement.
TTTCAATCGAGCATAAAGATGGCACCGTATGAAGCTTTGCATGGTTGCAAATGCCGAACTCCATTGTATTGGACCGAGCTTACTGAGAAAAAGATTCACGGGGTTGATTTGATCCAAGAGACTGAAGATAAAGTGAAAGTAATTCGCGATAGTTTGAAAGCAGCTTCAGATCGGTAGAAATCGTACGCGGATTTGAAACGCAAAGATATTGAATTTCAAATCGGTGATAAAGTATTCTTAAAAGTATCTTCGTGGAAGAAAATTCTTCGATTTGGTCGTAAAGGTAAATTAAGTCCACAATTTATCGGGCCGTATGAAATAATAAAAAGAATAGGACCAGTGGCATATCGGCTAGCTTTACCGTTAGAATTAGAAAAGATTCACAATGTATTTCATGTTTCTAAGTTACGACATTATCGATCAGATCCATTGCACGTAATTTCACCGTCAAAGATTGAAATTCAACCTGATATGACATATAGCAAAGAACCGATCAGAATTTTAGCTCGTGAGGTTAAACAATTGAAAAATAAAAGCATAGCTCTAGTGAAAGTGCTTTTGGAAACGGCACGGTGTCGAAGAGGCTATGTGGGAACCTGAGGAAGCTATGAGAAAATAGTACCCTAACCTTTTTTCTGGTAAGATTTTCGGGGACGAAAATCCCTAAGGGGGGAGAGTTGTAATAGCCCATTTTTAGTCAAATCGGAACAGTGGTTTAGGGACCACAAATCCAAAGATGAAATAATTATTTTTTAATTATTTTAATGTTTACAGTATGATAGAATTATTGTGTGAAAGTTTCGTTAAGAAATTTTATCGTTTGAGTGCTTAATTTGATAAAAAGGACTAAATCGCGTAAAGTGAAAAAGTGATGTTCTAATAGCTAAAGGTATTAAATAGCCATAGAACCTTAAATTAGAGGTTCTTATGTTGTAATTACACCATTTTTAATATGAATGGACATTATTGGACATCTTTTAAGTGTTTTTAATGGTTTATTAACAAGGTTAATAAAGTAATTTAGTAAATTAAATAAGTAAAATAACAAAACAACAAAAGCCATCATCTTTTAATCTATCATATTCAACCAAAATTAAAGAATAAAAAAATTAGGGTTCTTCATTCGGCCATTTTAAATCCTTGCAATTAGGTATGATTTTTCACCCGCTTTTAATGATTTCTATGTTTTTGAGATCGTTGCAGCTTAGTCTAGCAAGCCCAGGGACTATTTTGCAAAACTGTTAAAGATTTAGGATGTTGCCTTTGATGAATAAGCATGTATTTTGATGATTGATGATAGATTATGAATGTTTAATGATAGTTATACAAGTTTTGTTAAGTGATTTTTAGTAAAATGCTCAATTAGGGATTAAATTGAGAAATGTTAAAAAAATTTGGTCAAAATGTGAAATAAATGAAAATATGGGCTGCTAGGGACCTAATAGAAATTCGGCTAGCATGGGTTGTGGTTAAATTGCATGAAATTGTGATTTTATGAAATAAGGACTAAATTGTAAAAGTTGTGAAATACTTGGGGCAACAGTGTAAATGTGCTTTAATGAGTGTTTTGGACTAAATTGAATAGAGAGATAATTAAATAAGTTAATTTTGATTATATTTAGGTCAAGAAAGGTGAAATACGGGCTTAGATCGGGAAAAGAACAAGGTTTCAGAATAGGTGACTCGTGTCCTCATTTTTACATCTGAGGTAAGTTCGTATGTAATAAATTACGTTATAAATGTATTTTAAAACTTTGACATGGCATAAACTATGAATACGAGACTATGGATATGTTCGACAATGATTTGGCAACGGAAATCCCGGTTGAAGCTTAGGAATAGATTGGGATACGAATGACATTTCATTAGGGCTTATTGTGATTATGTGATACGGGTGCTGGTCTTGTACGTCCTACCAGTGGCTGAGTATACCGACATGTGTTGCGGTTACTTGACAGCTTCTGTGAGCAGCATCGTGTAGCTACGTCTTGACCCACAGCTTGTGTGAGCAGGCCCGTTGATAGCTCGAGAGTGAGCATATATGTGATATGAGATTGAGATAGCATTGGCTATGTATGTGGCACTTCGGTGCGATTTTCCCGAGTATCTGATAGTATTTCGAATGGTTCAACGAGTAAAGGAAAGACGTGGTTGAGTATAAGATTGATACGAGATGGTACAGGTATGCACATGAACTGTATAAGCTTTGATTCGAAGAAATCGTGATGTTTGCATATAATCTTATGATTTAAGGATGGAAAAGTTTGTTAGTTAATATGAGCTACATATTGATATATTCAATTTTTTGAATTGTGTATTTATAATTACATTGAGTTTATTTCATACGAGCTTACTAAGCTATAAAGCTTACTTTGTTTATTTTACCGTGTTTTATAGTGATTTCAAAGCTAGCTCGGATTCGGGGATCGTCGGAGACTTCGTCACACTATCCTACTATCACTTGGTACTTTTGAACTTTGGTATTTTGGTATATGGCATGTATAGGGATTTGGTCATTTTGATACATGTTTTATTAATGAATTTGGTCATTTGAAATGGCTTGCAAACGTTAAGTGTTTGGTTTGTACATATAGCCATGAGAGTTGGCTTATTTTGGTTGTGTATGTATTTGTGCAAATGGCTCTTGTTATGTGCTTGATTATGGATATGTGATGCTAGTTGGTATTTGGTATTTGGTAATTAGGGGTACTAAATAGATATAAATTGAGTTTGGTATGTTTGTGAGATTTGGCTAAATGATGCATGATTGAAAATAGTCATATTTATGATTTGAAATTATGAGTTTTTGGTTTAATTTTAATGGCACTTTGTGGTATTGATATGTTTGATATTGGTTAGTATTGAAATGGTATAAATGAAGCTTGGTTGAGGTTGATTTAAATGCCTATAAGTGTTATGTTTCGGTACCATTTGGTTTGATGTAGGTGTATACAAATTTAGGTGGCAAATTGGCTTGGTAAATAGCCTATTTTTGTCCACACGGGCAGAGACACGAGCGTGTGTGACACACAGTCATATTACACGGCCGTGCGTCCCCTAGTGTTGAATTAATATCCAAGTCATTATGCTCTACACGGCCTAGCACACGGGCGTGTGATTGGCCGTGTGGCATAAGTCAGTATACCCTACAATTTTGACACGGTCTAGCACACGGGCGTGTGACTTGGCCGGGTGGCATAAGTCAGTATACCCTATAGGTTTAGGGTTTAGGCATGTGTTGAACATGGCCTGTGACATGGGCGTGTCGTTGGCCGTGTGTGACACACGGCCTGGCCACACAGGCATGTGACCCCTGTATTTTGGAAAATTTTTCTAAGTGTTTCAAAAGTTTCTTAATTTATCGGTTTAGTCCTGAACCACTCGTAAAGCATGATTTGGGCCTCGTAGGCTCGTTTTAGGGACAATGTGAATGTTTTTGAACGATGATTATATGAATTTAAAAATGTATATGAAATGATTGTTTAATTGTGTGATATGTTCGGTAACGCTCTGTAACCCTATTCCGGCGTTGAATACGGGTGAAGGATGTTACATGTGTTTTGTATGCATGATATGTAAAATTGGACTAATTAGGTAAATTGTTAGTTGCCTGCAAACTAATTAAATGAAAAATTTTATGAAATTGTGCGTAATGTTTTAATTAATCTTCTGAAACAAGACTTATACGTATAATCCTATAATACTATTTTCAAACCATGTGAAATCGAGTTTTTGTGATATTTTACTATATTACGATTTAAATCTAACAACATGTTTTTAATTAAAATGGTTTCCAATATCTTTTCAAACATAGCCTTTCAAAATACCTTTTTGCATGCACGTCTGTGTAACTGAAGCTTTTGAGGTATTTTGTTTGCTAGATACTAAGTTTATTCTTGTTGTAAATTGAATGATCAAAGTAGCGCAACAGAAGCATGATTATGGACTTCTTAAATATTCTTTGAATAATTATGTAGTGTGAATGGTTGGTTGGTGTCTAATGTGGTGGTCTAAATGGTGAGTCATTTTGATGCCTAATGTGACATTCGAAATTCGGGTTGGATTGTCCCGGATGGGTTAGGACGCCACATTTAGTGGTATCAAAGCCAGGTTGCATAAAAATCGGGTGAAGCCATAGGTTTTGTTAAACTGATATTTTAAAAATATAAATAATTTTATTTTAAAATTAAATTAGAAATATTTAAATTTTAAATAAAAAATACCCTTGCATGGAAATTAATTGCTTGAGTTAGGGTAGGAATGGGAACATATTGCTTCCTCAAAAAAAATTTCTTTGCAAGTTATGCCTTAGATCACTCTTTACTTCTTACTCCTTTGTAATGTTTATTTACTGTTTATAGTATGGCCGATATGCCTTCTAGTGAAGGTAGTGAGAGTGCACCTGGGCGAGGTATGTCGTCTATACCACTTATGCTTACTAAGGAGGAGGTTCCTTTAAAAGTTGGTTTTGAGCACGAAAAAAGGGTTTCCGATCAATCTGGTGTTATAGAATGACCAGGAAAAAGGCATTGAGAGTTTTAGAGGTTTGATAGGAATATGCGATGTGAGTTTCAACTGAATCAATCTTGTTTGAAGAACGCGACAGTGGTTGGTACCGGAGGATCATCAAGAAACTTAAAGTGGCCATTATGTGAGCATTGTAATCGTAGACGCCCTAGAGACTGTTGGAAGCAATCGGGAGCATGTCTTCAATGTGGATCAAAAGGGTATCAACTAATGTATGCCCGAGGGGAGTTATGATTCCTCAGATTCAGAGAACTGCATTTGCGAGAGGCAGAGGTCGAATACTAGGTGGTAATAGGTGGTCACTTTGTGAGCATTGTGAGCATAAGCATTCGAGTAAGTGTTGGAGTTTGACTGAGGCATATTTTCGATGTGGTTCGAAGGAGCATCGATTGAAAGTCTGTTTGAAAAGGATTGAGGTTGCTCAAATTCAGGATTTCGCATCTAATATAGATCGAGACTCGACCGATGAGGTAGTAGGTATTTTTACTTGCCATCAGTTCCTTCATTTTTTCTAGTTGATTCAGGTTCTACGTATTTGAATATTTAGGGCGATTCTAATCAAGAATTTGATTAGAGGATATCGACCGTGATGTGGGCGTGAGGAAGTAAGATAATACGTAATGAGAAGTTTCTGTTGGTTAAGGTTTTGTGGCGTAAACTACAGAGGTTACTCAGGAAGTCGGGTGTGCATAGAGACATCAATAACATTATCGATTTAGGTTAGGTAATTTCAAGAACGAAATTTTTTTTTTAGAGGAGGAGGTAGAATTGGGTATTAGGTTGTGGGCTTGAGAGAAAAATTGGGTTTAATATCATAGAAATTAAAATAGGATAAAATAATTAATTAAATACTAATGGTGATAATAAAATATTAAAATAATTATTGGGTCTAAAATTAGGTAGTGAAAATTAAGTTTAGGTAGTTGGTTATTGAATAACTTCAAACGAATTTTAAAAGAAAAATCAGATTTGAAAATAATTAAGAAAAATATGTTTTAATTAAACTAATGTTTGATTTTATTTACTTAACTTTTAACCTTATTTTACATATTTTCCAATTTAAAATATGCCTTAACCGTCCATAATATTTTACTATGGTCTAATTTCCATTTAAATCCCTGGAGAATTATTATTTAAGCTTTTTATCAACTAAAATTCAATAGTGATAAACTTTTATTTTTTTAAGATTTAGTCTTTGCACCCCAATTGACCATTCAATCAACAAAAATTATCAGACCAAAATTTAATATATCACTATAATAGACAAGTAAATATTAATAATTAATATTTACTGACTCGATCATCAAAAAATGGGGTTCTAAAACCACTATTTCTGGTACCACTGAAAACAAGCTATTACACACTCGTTATCCCCTTGGCATTTAGCTACCCATGGATCTAATAATTTAAAAGCCTAATTTGAATTTAGACATTAATAAATATCAAAATACAAAGAGGAGAAGAGAAATTTGATCTTAAATGTTGATTATGCGCAAGAATTGAAATCTGTAACAAGTAGTAAGCGATCCACGACCCGAATCCGAAAGCACCCAAATAATTGAATAAAAACTGCAACTGGAATTAAAGTAAAAAATTTACAAATAAAAATAACTCAAAAACCCTAATCCAATGAAAACTAAATTAAGATGAAGGGGAGAAGTCCCCTTAGTGTTCTGAATAATCCTATTTATAAGAGTTCTATATAAATGATTGTTTTAGGCTTCATATAGTAGACAAACCATGTTATAACGAAGTTGTGCAGAAGAAAACACCCTTCCCCATTTAAGTGGCTTCTACGTAATGGTTTCGCGGCTCCCTAGGACTGGTGTCACGACATCAAAGGCAGTATGTCTTAGAGGCTTTTGGATTGGGTGTTGCGACATCCTCAAGTCAATGCCGCAACATCAAAGAGAGTGCAACATCCCGATTTTGGGCTTAGTCAGAATAGTGATTTCGAGACCATAAATCTGAAGTAGAAATATTTGTCTTATGATTATTTTGATGTCCATGACATGTTTTCATGATTGTGTGAAAGTTTCATGAAGAAATTTTGTGAATAAGTGTCCAATTTGACTTTTAGGACTAAATTACAAAAGTTGCAAAATATGAGATTCTAGAAGCTTTAAGTATGAAATAGCTTTGGATTATTAATTAGAGGTCCTTAAATAGAAATTTGCCCAATTTTTATTTTTTGGAAAAAAATGGGCATGAGTAGATAAAATTTGAAAGTTTAGTAAAAAGGGCATTTTGGTCATTTGATTAATAAAAAAATTAAAAGGGAAAATAAGTCAAAAATCTTGTCCATCTTCATCTACCTTAGCCAAAATTCTCAAGAGCACCATAGCTAGGGTTTCTTCAACTTCCAAGCTTGATTGTAAGTGCATCCTAGCCCCGTTTCTAATGTTCTTTACGATTTTGAAGTTGTTATCAACCGATCTAGCTATTTCTACCATTTATTTGAGCTAGGGTTCATGTTTAAAAACTTATCCATGTTTTACATGCATGTTTTTTGATGTTTCATGGTAGATTATGAAAGTTTGATGTGTAATAAACATCTTTTACTAAATGATTATTGATGAAAACACCTAAAAAGGACCTTTTTGTAAAAGTTGTGAAAACGAGTAGTAGAAATGTGATTTAATGAAAAATGTGGGCTGGTATAAGCTTGATATAGGTTCGGCTAGGCTTGGGTAACAAATAAAATGGACACATTTCATTTTACGAGCCTAGGGACTAATTTGTAAATATGTGAAAGTTTAGGGGCAAAATTGTAATTTTTCCAAAGTATGGTTTTTGGACTGATTTGAACAATTTGATAATTAAATAAACTAAATTTTCTATTATAGATCAAGAAAAACGGAGTCCAGACCTAAACCGATGAAAGAACAAGGTTGTGGACTAAATCGAATAGTTAGCCATATTTTGGTACCGAGGTAAGTTCGTGTGTAAATAATGCAACATTGCATTTTTAATTATTTAATGCTTTAATATTGCATGAATTGTGTAATTGTCCTTGTGGACTTTATTAATGTTGACTCGATGACGATTCGACGAAGATTTGATACCTCGAAATTTCGATTGAACCTTAGGAATAGTTAGGATACAAATGCCATGACATTAGGGATTGAGTTTACGTGTAAGACCATATCTGGGATATGGCATCGTTATGAGATTTCGTGTAAGACCATGTCTGGGACATGGCATCGATATGAGAATCGTGTATGGCCATAGCTGAGCTATAGGCATCGATATGTGATCCCATGTAAGACCATATCGGGGATATGGCATTGGTATGATTCTATGTGTATGTGATTCCCGAGTATCCTTTAGTATTTCAAGTGGTTTAACGGGTAGTCCAAAGATTATGTCAACGAAATGACAAGGTATGAACATGTTGAAAGGGTACATGTATGTACGCAAAGCTCATACATATTGAGATTATAAATTGATGAGATCTCAGTAAGAAGTGAATGAATAAATCATGATCATGGGTTTTATTGTACATTATGTAAATGACATGATTTAAAATGTATCTATGATACTTGATGACATTGTGACAAATTACATTATGTTATGTGTATAATAATGCATGGTTAATGTTGTTAATTATTTACATGCAAACATACTAAGCTTTATGATTACTCCCCTTTCTTTTCCATTTTCTTATAGTATCGTGATAAACCGAAATAGTAACATATTTTAATCCCACATTTAGTATGATTTTGGATGAATTATCCCTTGATTTATGTAAAAAGGTGCTCTTAATCCTTTCTTTTCATGTCTTATACTCAGGAAAGCACCCAAGGATAAAAAGAACGAGAAACGGGCTCAAAACGGACCAAAACGGGCCAAAGAGGAAATCGACACGGCCTGGACTTGGACCCACACGGCCGTGCCAAGTCAATCATCTAGAACACAGTCTAACCCCGACTCACACAGCCGTGTCTCATTAAAGAAATCCGAACACGGCCTGGCAACGATTCACACGGGCGTGCACCATGGCCGTGCCTCTGCCGTGGAGAAGAGCAATTTCATTCGGGAAAGGATACTTAGGGAGAAAGAAACGTGTTTCAAAAGCCTATAAATACACCCTAAGTATGACCTAAGAAAGGGAGCCCAGAGCCATCGTCTAGAGGCGTCGTGCTAGGCCAGAGAAGGCAGATTTGTGGGGATTCACTCAGGGATAGCCAGTTGATCCATCTCAAGAAGCCAGAATTATACTCAAGACGGAGGATCTCTCCTTCAATTCCTTCAGGGAGTTTTATGGATTTTTTATGTTTTGTTTTATCTTTTCTCTTGAGATGTTTTCTTATTTAGTTATGAACTAAACCCTTCGGATACCCGAAGGGGATGAAACCTATGATGAATCTTGTTATTGTTTTCTGAATTATATGATAAATACTTAGTTTGTTCTTAATTATGTGAGCTTAATCCAAATTTAATGTGCTTAGGTGGAGGAGGAATAGACCCTGCCTAAGAGTAGATCCAACATAATTAAGCGGATTTGATCGCACGCCTTGAGATAGGGTGACAAGATTTTGCCGGATTAGGGTGAAACCTAATATGGGAATCCATAGATCGATTTACTGCTATTCTAGGGGGTTATTATAAGAGAACGAGAGTTCCACTAATTAACCTAGGGTTAGACGTTATTCGCCTCGAGAGAGGGTTTAATATACGTTAGGGAGTCTTACGGATCAAACTAAGTGAATAAATCGTATGGCTCAATGTTAGATAACAAGTGAAGTCTAGGTGGATTCTTCCTAGGGTATCATCTAAATCAACTGAGTTTTTCCCAAGTTATTTTCCAAATTCATTCTTCTTTGTCTTAGAGTCTTTAGTTTAGTAGTTAATTAATTTAGATTAGATAAACAACTTCACTTATTCTTAGGCTAAATAATAAAAAGAAGGTTAGTATTAGTACTTTTAGTTCCTTTGGGTTCGATAATCCGGTCTTGCCTAAGCTATACTGCTGTTCGATAGGTGCACTTGCCTCAATCGTTGTCAGAGTTAGTTTCCAGGTTCGATCATTCTTTTAAAAATTTTAAAGCTCTGATTCACAACCGATCAAGTTTTTGGCGCCGTTGTCGGGGAACTAAAATATTAAGAAAGCTCTATTTTTATTACTTTAGCCATTATTTTTATTTTTCGCAATTTATTTTTATTTTTAGTTTTAATTTTAAATTTACTAAATTTTTTTTCTTTCTTTTCCTAGCAAGTACCTCTAGTTTATGACTAGAAGGAACCCGATAGGACCTTTAGAATACGACAGTGATATTGAAGCTACCGCTCAGAAAAATCGCAGAGAAATTAGGCGAGCCCTAAATTACCAAGAAGGAGAGCGAGAAGACAGATCCAATCCTACTGAAGGGATGGACGAAAATAATTTCTCCACCACAAGATGTGGCAGAAAATAATGCTCCTCGTACTATGTTTGATTATGCTAAACTTCATTTAACAGGAGCCGAATCAAGTATTGTTAGGCCTGCTATAGCTGCTAATAATTTTGAATTAAAGCCTAACACTATACAAATGATTCAACAGTTTGTTCAATTTGATGGTTTGCAGGACGAAGATCCAAATACTCATATAGCTAATTTTTTAGAGTTCTGTGATACCTTCAAAATAAATGGCGTTTCTGATGATGCCATACGACTTCGGTTATATCCCTTTTCATTAAGGAATAAAGCTAAACAGTGGTTAAACTTGTTACCACGAGGGTCAATCACTACATCGGAACAAATGACCTAAAAAATTTTATTAAAATATTTCCCACCGGCCAAAACGGCCAAATTACGTAATGATATCTCTTCTTTTGTGCAGATGGATTTAGAGACATTATACGATGCATGGGAGAGATATAAGGATCTCTTGAGAAGGTGTCCACACCATGGTTTACCTTTGTGGCTCCAAGTCTAGACTTTCTATAACGGTGTAAACCCCTCAACGAGACAACTAATTGTTTCAGCCACCGGTGGAACCTTGAATAATAGAACTCCTGAGGCAACCTACGAATTTATAGAAGAGATGTCGCTGAATAACTATCAGTGGCAAGTTACAAGAACAAGGCCAACAAAAACAGCCAAAGTTTACAACCTCGGCGCAGTAACCATGCTATCAAATCAGGTAGAGTTGATGAATAAGAAGATTAATAGTTTGTGTTCTTCGCAGGTACATCCAGTCATGCAGTGCGACGCAAGTGGAACTGTGGCGAGTCCTGAGTACCCACCCTACCAACCGGGCACAGAAAGCGAACAGATGAACTATATAGGTAATAGTTTCAGATCTAATAATGACCCATATAGTAATAATTATAATCCAGGTTTGAGGAACCACCCAAATTTTTCATGGGGAGGTCAAGGAAATCAAGGAAACCAAAGACAAAAACCTCCTCAAAATTTCCAAAATCAGCCCTATCCACAGGAAAAGAAGCCGAATCTTGAAGAGACGCTGAACAAATTCATAGCTTCCGCAGAGACCCGTTTCCGAAAGATTGAGACAACACTTGATGACCAACAAACATCGATCAAAGTGATAGAGAAACAAGTTGGAGAACTCACTAAGTCAGTTGGACAACTTACTGAAATGGTTTCCAAAATTCGATTAGTGATTTTCTCTAAAGCAACAGAATAGGTAAAGACAGTTACACTGAGACATGGAAAGGAGTTAGTTGAACCAAAGAAAAAATACTACATGAAGATGACAAAGTAAAGGACATGTGAGTTGGGGATGTAACTCCAATACGCAAAGAAAGTAAACCACCAATCCCATATCCAGCACAGTTAGAGAAAGAACGATTAGACGCCCAATACGGTAAGTTTCTTGAACTGTTTAAACAGATACATATTAACTTACCTTTTGTTGAAGCCATTTCACAGATGCCGACGTACGCAAAATTCTTAAAGGAAATCCTAACGAATAAAAGGAAGCTTGAAGAAGTATCCATGGTGGAGCTTAATGAAGAATGTTCAGCCATCCTTCAAAACAAGCTACCAACCAAATTAAAATACCCAGGAAGTTTTACTATTCCTTGTTTAATTGGTAGTTTAAATATTAAGAAAGCATTAGCTGATCTAGGTGCCAGTATTAATTTAATGCCTTATAAAATGTTTAAACGACTAAATCTTGGAGAACCAAAACCCACTAGGAATAGTATTCAGTTAGCTGATAGATCTATTAAATACCCTAGAGGAGTTATCGAGGATGTCTTGGTAAAAATCGATAAATTTATTTTCCCCGTTGATTTTGTTGTGCTTGACATGGATGAGGACATTGAGGTTCCCTTAATTCTAGGGTGCCCTTTTTTAGCTACTGCCAGGGCTGTTATCGATGTAGGTGATGGTAAACTTGCATTAAGGATAGGCGATGAAGAAATTATTTTTCAAATTTATGATGCCATGAGATATTCTAGAGAACAAGATGGTTCCTGTTATTTTATTGACACCAGTGATCATATCATTCAAAACTCATTACAAGAAATTTTACATGACGACACGATGGAACTGTGTCACACTCAAGAAGAGGGGGAAGAAGATGAAGTTCACGAGCTAAATTCAAAAATATCGTCATCAAGACAGACGGAAAAAGAAAGCATTGAAATCGATGACGATTTAAAACAAAAACCCTCTGTTGATGAACCACCTAAATTAGAATCAAAGCAACTGCCAAAACATTTAGAGTATGCATTCCTTGGGGAAAATTATACGTTACCAGTAATTATCTCTTCAGAGCTAGAACCTCAGGAAAAAAAGGAGTTGATACAGGTACTAAGAGAACATAAAAAAGCCATAGCTTGGAAAATCTCTGACATTAAGGGAATAAGCCCAACATTTTGAACCCACAAAATTTTAATGGAAGACGAGTACAAGCCATCCGTGCAACCACAAAGACGATTAAATCCCAACGTAAAAGAAGTCGTGAAAGCCGAGGTAGTTAAACTTCTAGATGCTGGAATAATTTATCCAATTTCTGACAGCAAGTGGGTGAGTCCTGTGTAGGTTGTCCCAAAGAAAGGAGGCATGACCGTGGTAGCTAACGAAAAGAATGAACTATTTCCTACCGTGATGATCCACGAGTTGGAGAGTTTGAATAGATTAGAGGAAGTCGAATGACGCCACTAGAAAAGATCACTTCCTCTACCCTTCATTGATCAAATGCTAGAAAGGTTATCGGGACATATGTACTATTGCTTCCTAGATGGACTCTCAGGTTATTTCCAAATCCCAATAGCACCTGAAGATCAAGAGAAGACAACGTTCACATACCCATATGGTATGTTTGCTTATCGAAGAATGCCTTTTGGATTATGTAATGCTCCTGCTACCTTTCAACGTTGCATGTTGGCAATCTTTGATAAACTTGTAGAAGATATTATGGAGGTATTTATGAACGATTTCTCAGTATACGGTAATTTTTTCCATCTTTGCCTTAAAATTTTAAAATAAGTCTTGATGAGATGTGAGGAAACAAAACTTGTTTTAAATTAGGAGAAATGTCACTTTATGGTACAAGAGGGAATTGTATTAGGACATAAAATTTCTAGTAAAGGGATTGAGGTAGATAAAGCAAAGATTGAAACCATAGAAAAATTACCTTCTCCTAGTTCAGTTAAGGCCATTAGAAGTTTTTTAGGACACGCAGGATTTTATAGAAGATTCATTAAGGATTTTTCTAAAATAGCTAAGCCTTTAACAAAATTACTAGAAAAAGATGTTCCTTTCAATTTTGATCAGGAATGTTTAGACGCATTCAATATCCTTAAGGATAAACTAATAAATGCTCCGATTATAATTGCACCTGATTGGAATCTACCCTTTGAACTAATGTGTGATGCAAGTGATTTCGCAGTAGGTGCGCCTGGGGACAACGAAGAGGCAAGCATTTTCACCAATCTATTATGCTAGCGGGACTTTGACACTCAAAGACAGAAAACTACACCACCACGGAGAAAGAACTGCTAGCTGTAGTTTTTGCTTTTGACAAATTTAGACAGTATTTATTATTATCTAAAGTTGTCGTTTTCACTGACCACTCAGCTCTTCGTTATCTATTAACTAAACCTGATGCGAAACCACGACTCATAAGATGGATTTTACTTTTACAAGAATTTGATTTGGAAATACAGGATAAGAAAGGAGCTGAGAACCTTGCAGCTGATCACCTCTCTAGACTCAAAAACCCCCATATCGAAGAGCTAAATGAAGGAGAGATAAACGATTCATTCCCAGAAGAACAACTCTTTTCGATAACTCATTCTGAGGTACCATGGTTTGCGGATATTGCAAATTATTTAGCTACTAACATCTTGCCAAAAAAATTAACACATCACCAAAAGAAGCGATTCTTTGCTGATGCAAAAAATTATTTTTGGGAAGATCCCTTTCTTTTCCGAATATGTGCAGATCAGGTAATTCGAAGATGCGTTACAAGGACAGAAGCAAGTAAGATTATAGAACATTGCCATTCAGGACCTTCAGGAGGACACTACAGTGGCATTAAGACAGCACATAAGATACTCGAATCAGGTTTTTATTGGCCCACTCTATTCAAGGATGCCAACAGGTATGTCGCTTCATGTGATAAATGTCAAAGAACAGGTAATGTCTCTAAACGTGATGAAATGCCTCAAACATATATGCTATCATGTGAAATATTTGATGTATGGGGTATTGATTTTATGTGAAATATTTTATGATGCTAGAGTAGTAGTTAAGTTCCTCAAGAAACTGTTCTCTCGATTTGGAATGCCTAGAGCTATCATTAGTGATAGGGGCACTCATTTCTGTAATACTCAATTTGACAAAGTCTTAAAAAAGTATGGAGTACACCACAGGATAGCTACCCCTTATCACCCTCAAGCCAGTGGGCAAGATGAAGTAGCAAACCGAGAACTTAAGCGCATTCTAGAAAAGACAGTTGAATCAAATAGAAAAGATTGGGCATTAAAAGTAGATGATGCCTTATGGGCCTATAGCACAGCATTTAAAACCCCTCTAGGGACATCCCCATACAAACTTGTATACGGGAAAAGCTGTCATCTACCATTCGAGTTAGAACACAAAGCTTTTTGGGCCATAACGTTTTTAAAATTTGATCTTAGAATTGCAGGAAAGAAAAGAATGATGCAGATGAATGAGCTAGACGAATGGAGAGTTGAGGCCTATGAGAACTCGAAACTATACAAAGAAGCAACTAAGCGACGCCACGACGCTCGTCTAAAGAAGTCGAAACAATTCGAAGTAGGGGACTTGGTCCTACTGTACAACTCAAGGCTTAAATTATTTCCTGGGAAGCTAAAATCGAGATGGTCAGGCCCATTCATAATCAAAATAATTTTTCCATACGACACAATCGAGGTAACTCACCCCACTAAGGGCACATTCAAGGTAAATGGTCACCGACTAAAAATTTATAATGTTGTAGATTTTAAAGATATGAGAGAGGAGCTTCTGCTCCAGGAACCTTCTTTTAGAACCGAAAATAGGGAAAGTCTAGCTTAAGACTATAAACAAGCACTTCTCGGGAGGCAACCCAAGCACTAACTTCCCTAACATTATACTTTTAACTGTTTAGCATCTAACTTCATACTAATTAATCTAATAAAGTGCAGGTTTTAGACCACACGGCCTTACACACAGGTGTGCCCGTGGCCGTGCGGAAGCCAGGGGATAAACCATAGGCGTGCCAACGGCCGTGCACGACAAAGAAAAATCTTTTTCCTCAACACAGGCTGCGATAATATCCCACGCCCGTGCCGATGACCCGTGCGAGGTTACTGACTTATTAAGCACGGACTAAACACGGCCGTGCCTACTAACTGTGTGAGGTTACTGACTTATCAAGCACGGGCGTGTCATAAGCAACACGGCCGTGGAAAATCCACCTGAACGTGCCTAAAATTTGAAATCGCGAAAAACACAGGCACATAAAAATCAAACACGGGTGTGGCCCATGCCCGTGCTCGTATCCCTATTTAAGCAACTTTAACCGTCACCCTTCCCCCAAATCAACCCTAAACCAAATTTTAAGCTTCATCCCTCTCAAATCCAGCCACACTCAAACCCTCCACCATCCCATCAAACCCTCAACCTTCTTTTCTTTCAAGAAAACCATACTATAACCGTGAACACGCCCGCGCCACCACCGTGCTGCAGGAAAAACACGCCCGCGCCACCACCGTGCTGTAGGAAAAACACGCCCGCGCCATCACTGTGCGCCTGCAGAAAACCTCATAGTACCACCGTGCTCCACTCGTGTCCAGCCAATTTGCACCATCACGACCCTTGGTTCCCTCCACTACTTCATTTTCTTGACTTAAAGTTTGATATATTTCATATTATTTTGTTTTGTTTAAAGTTTTAATATTAAACATGATTTATTTTCTTTTAGAACTCATTTTAGAACTTGCTGAATGTTCATAATCTTGATGATTAGTTATGTGTGCTATTTATCGTTGTTAGATGGATTTCATATTCTTTGTTGATTAAAATCTTTTACAAACCTTCCTATGTATAATTAGAATTGGTTGCTCATAGGTGAATAATTGTGTTTAAGCATTTAAATATCTTGGGCCTAGATGACAATTTGGTACAACCGTTACTTGAATATTCTTTATTCTCAGGTACAATGTCATCATCACGAGGGAAATGAACCACAGCCACACCAATTAAGAAAAGAAAGGGGTCCGGATCATCCTCAGCCAGAACATCTTCCGAATTAAGACACTGCTTCCTCCAATTCTCTCAAGAAGCTCAGGAAGAACGATACAAGGCATTCCGGGAAAGACCTCTAGGAACTGATAGATGCATTGACTGGAACGCGGTGGAACAGGTCGGATTAGCAATCGATATTCGAGCCCACATATCGACCGAGCCGTGGGAGCAATTTTTCTCTATCATTGAGCCAACTTATTTGGAACTCACCCTCAAGTTCTGCACGACTTTTACCTTACAGACAGTGATGGCCCAGTACGACGACCCGGGCATAGTGCAATTCTGCTTAGGAGGTACGGTACGTCGACTAAGCATACCACAATTTGGCACGGCACTCGGACTCTATACGGAGGAATTTATATAAGAAAATCCACTCTCCGAGTTAGATCGTCAACTCCACTGCACTCCCTTCAACTGCTGGCGTAATTTACAGCCCAACACAGGCATTTACGACCCCAGTCGCTCGAAGGCGACAGCCCTTGGCCCACCCTTAAGGTATATCCACGCCATTCTTGCTCACACTATCACAGGTCGACGTGAGAGTACGGATGTGGTGAATAAGCACGATGTCTACTACCTATCGTGCATGTCAGAAGGGCACGTTTTCGACCTGGCATACTTCATCGCATGTGCAATTCAGCACCAAATGGAGCCACATAGGAAGGGAATTCTATCAATGGGCCCGTACATCACAAGGTTGGCTCGATATTTTGGCCTCCTCAATACCGACGCCCATAGTTCATCCCTCACACTGATTGGCCACATGGTTCCTCAAGGCATCCAAACGATGTCACACATGAGGATGATTAAACACTGTCGTGGGACTGACCCCCCCAATACCGATTAGTACAAACCATTGATGAGGAGGAACCCGAGGACATTACTGATGATGTCCCACAGGAAGCCCCAGCCCAAAGCCAGCAGCCATTCCATACAGCAGCTACACTATCGCATATCTCCGCACGCCTCGACCAGTATGAGCAGTATTTCACCGATTCAACTCGGCGTTTTGACAGGATCGAGGCCACTCTCCAACAGATATTCCATCATCTCCACATCTCTTCACCGACACCACCGCAGGATCCAGTCGATAATGAGAACCTTTGAGTCCTCTTATTTTCTTTTTTTAGTTTCCATTATTATCAGTTTTATTTGTTGTAATTCAAACTTTTTATCCGTCTATATTTCAGATTTTTATGGTATCATCGACTATCTAATCTTCGAGCATGCTTCATATTTATTTATTTAATTATAGCCCCGAGACATCTAACCGATGATTTCGCAGTTTCAAAAACACACTCCAAACAAATCACTAGGAGTAATTCACTATTACATAAGTCATTTTCCACATCCTCCATCTCAAGGAAACCATCCAAAAAGTCAGGGAGTTTCACTTACACCTTTCTCTTTTGATTTTGCTATAATACATTTACATATCTTTGTACATTGAGGGCAATGTACATCTTATTAAGTGTGGGGGGTGAACAACCTAAAAAGTGGCCTAATTTTTTTCATTATTCTCAAATTTCTGAAATTAGGTTCCAAACTTTTTTCATTATTCTCAAAATCCCTGAATTTAGTCTTGTTTTTAAGTAATTTACTCATATTACTAATTAGGATGAAATTTCTAATGATTTATGATTTTTATTGATTGTTTTAGATTAAGTCATTGATAATTGTGCATTGATAATTAAATTTGAAGAATACTAGAGAATCAAACATGATAAGTCTATTTTTCAGAAATTAAAAATTTTCTAGGTCATCTACCTGAATTTAAATATTACCTTGAAATTTGATATTTACAAGGTTGATGTCAAAAATACCCATAATTTTTGTGAGTTTTTGAGCCTTATAGAGCATAAATTCTTTTTCTTGCTCACTTTATTGATTAAGAGTATGTCAACACTGATTTGCTATTCTAGAACTTGCATCGATTATACATGTCGAGACCACACTTTTGATTTGATACACAGAGATGATGAAGGCACCTAGGATCTAACCCACTTACTCCATTAAAAAGCCTACCTTCATAATTAACCCCTAGTGAACCCTTTTTAATTCTAACAACCCTATTTATGAACTCACCCACTAATATTTAACCCAAAACCCTTTGTAATTATTATCACCATTCTTTCTAACTACCCCTATATCGAGATTTGATCTGATTAGTTGCCTAATTATGAATTTTAGTAATTTATCCTTTATTATGTATTTATTATGTACTTTAAAAAAACGACGAAGTATATTCATTATTAGTTATGTGATTAAATGAGCTTATACATTTATTTAAATTCCAAATATCGAAGAAGAAGCTCATATTATTAGTATTATTAGTTTTCAATTGATGTAATTATTATTATTAGTTCATTAGTTCTTAGTTAGGTAATTTTTCAATTCAATCTCGATTCTAACCCTCTAATTCAAATTTCTTATTCCACACCTTAACCCTAGCCTCAAGTACAACCCTAACAAAGACCTTTTGATTTGTGTTTCATCTCATATTTCAGTGGTGGAGATTTGATTTTCATGCAAGCCTATGGGATTAACTCTTCATGTTTGACTTTTGAGTGCCTAAATTTTGAACCTTAAACACTTTGAATGATTTGAGTGAATCTTTAGTGAGGATGTCAATCCTTGACAATTTCGAATTAGAGGTAATTATTTAGATGAAGGGAAACACCTATGTTTTGTGCTACAAAATATAAGTCTTATAGTGTTTGAAATTTCAGGACTCTTTGAGTTGAATTATCCATGTATAAATTATCCCTGAATTATGATGAGACACTATCAATGACTATTATGAATTATAGGAAGTTCATTTTAATTGTAAGTTGAGAATTTTGCTTGAGGACAAGCAAAAGCTTAAGTGTGGGGGTATTTGATAAACCAAAATAGTAACATATTTTAATCCCACATTTAGTATGCTTTTGGATGAATTATCCCTTGATTTATGTAAAAAGGTGCTCTTAATCCTTTCTTTTCATGTCTTATACTCGTGAAAGCACCCAAGGATAAAAAGAACGAGAAATGGCTCTCAAAACGGACCAAAACGCGGGCCAAAGAGGAAATCGACACGGCCGGACTTGGACCCACACGGCCATGCCAAGTCAATCATCTAGAACACGGTCTAACCACCACGACACTCACAGTGTGTCTCATTAAAGAAATTCGAACACGGCTCGCCACGATTCACACGGCGCGCGCCATGGCCGTGCCTGCTCTGCCATGGAGAAGAACAATTTCATTCGGGAAAGGATACTTAGGGAGAAAGAAACGTGTTTCAAAAGCCTATAAATACACCCTAAGTATGACCTAAGAAAGGGAGCCCAAAGCCATCGTCTAGGGGCGTCGTAGGCCGGAGAAGGCGATTTGAGGGGATTCACTCGGGGATAGCCAGTTGATCCATCTCAAGAAGCGAATTATACTCAAGACGGAGGATCTCTCCTTCAATTCCTTCAGGAGTTTTAGGGATTTCTTATGTTTTGTTTTATCTTTTCTCTTGAGATGTTTTCTTATTTAGTTATGAACTAAACCCTTGATATACAGAAGAGATGAAACCTATGATGAATCTTGTTATTGTTTTCTCAATTATATGATAAATACTTAGTTTGTTCTTAATTATGTGAGCTTAATCAAAATTTAATGTGCTTAGGTGGAGGAGGAATAGACCACGCCAAGAGTAGATCCAACATAATTAAGCGAGAGTTGATCGCATACGCCTAGAGATAGGGTGACGAGATTTTGCCGGATTAGGGTGAAACCTAATATGGGAATCCATAGATCGATTTACTACTATTCTAGGGGGTTATTATAAGAGAACGAGAGTTCCACTAATTAACTTAGGGTTAGACGTTATTCGCCTCAAGAGAGGGTTTAATATACGTTAGGGAGTCTTACGGATCAAACTAAGTGAATAAATCGTATGGTTCAGTGTTAGATAACAAGTGAAGTCTAGGTGGATTCTTCCTAGGGTATCATCTAAATCAACTGAGTTTTTCCCAAGTTATTTTCCAAATTCATTCTTCTTTATCTTAGAGTCTTTAGTTTAGTAGTTAATTAATTTAGATTAGATAAACAACTTCACTTATTCTTAGGCTAAATAATAAAAAGAAGGTTAGTATTAGTACTTTTAGTTCCTTTGGGTTCGATAATCTGGTCTTGCCTAAGCTATACTACTGTTCGATAGGTGCACTTGCCTCAATCGTTGTCAGAGTTAGTTTCCAGGTTTGATCATTCTTTTTATAAATTTTAAAGCTCTGATTCACAGCGATCATATCGCCAAGCTAGCTCGGGGATTGAAGGACGTCGGAGACTCGATCACACTATCAATTGGAACTTTTGGGTATAGTTAGTCTCAACATTTTGAGTATGGCATGTATAGGGACTTGGTCTTTTTGTCATATGCCATATTGGTTTAGCCAAATGTGTTGGCTTATGATGATATTTGATTTATTTTGTATAAGGCCATGGGATGTGGCTCATAATGATTATTTGGTTGTAAACCGATTCATATATGCATGCATGTGCCAATGCCATTATGATATGGCCTATGGTTATTAATGGTCGAATGATAATGTGTTGCATGTGATTATGGATGTTTGATGATGGTGAAGCACTTAGTTATGCCATGTTAAGTGCCTTGAAGTCATACATATGTTTGGATTGGTGTGGTTTTGATGTTGTGTAGGTTGATGCAAGTATGGGTGGTAAAAAGGCTTGGTAAATAGCCTTATTTTGTCCACACGGGTAGACACACGGGCGTGTGTCTAGGCCATGTGTGACACACGGCTAGCCCCAAGGGCGTGTGTTCAGGCCGTGTGCCCCCTGCACCTTAGTTTTGAGATACAGAATGCCCAATAGTAAACACACGGGCACGAGACAAGGCCGTGTGTCTCGACCGTGTGAGACACGGTCGTGTGTCTCGGCCGTGTGAGAGACACGGCTATAGGACAGGGGCATGTCCCTAGGCCGTGTGAAGTCTGCACTTGATTTTCGAAATTTAATTCGCCACACGACCTAAGGACACGGGCATGTGCCTTGGCCGTGAGACCTCATTTTGATGATGACATCATAAACAAAATGTCCCCTATTTTGGACACGACCTGAAGCACGGGCATGTGATATGTCATACGGGCGTGTCCCTTCACCCACACGGGCGTGTGGACCTTTCTCATAAAAAAAAATTCTAAACTTTTTGAAGGTTTCCAAAGTTCTCGGTTTAGTCCCGAACCACTCCTAATGTATGTTTTGGGCCGCGTAGGCTCGTTTAAGGGACAATATGAATGTAAATGAAAAGTTTTAAATTTGGACAGAAATTCATGTCTCGATTTTGTATGATTGTTTGAATTTATGTCCGGTAATGCCTCGTACCCTGTTCTGGTGTCGAATACGGGTATAGGGTATTATAGACAGTCCATTGACTCCCAAGCTCGTTTCGCTGTCCTACACACTTAGTTAAGACGTTAGTCTTCCTTTAGGCCTGAGTTGGCCCGAAAGGTTAGAAAATATCGAAATTGCTCATTTTATTCTCTAGTTACTAAAATGGAAAACTAAATAAAAACAATACATATTTGCTGTAACACCCTTAACCTGTATCCATCGCCGGAATAGGGTTACGGAGCATTACAAGAATTTACAGATTAATTAACAGACATTTCATATCATCTAGCATACATATTAGAAACCAATCAAAATCAATTATATTGTCCCTTACGCGAGCCCTCGAGGCTCAAAATACACATTGGAAATAAGTCGGGACTAAATCGGTTACTCAAAGAATTTTTTAGAAAACATCAAAAATTTTAAAGGTGCAGAGGACACACGCTCATGTGGTCAGGTCGTGTGTCTCACATGATCAAGAGACACGCCCGTGTCTCAGGCCATGTGGGCATTCGAAATTGGGACACACGGCCGTGTCCCAACTCATTTCCAAACTTTTGAGCTCTCTGACTTGAGTCACATGGCCAAGCCATACACCCGTGTTCTAGGGCATGTGAGCATTCTATTTTGTGCAAATTTAAGTTATAGGGGACACACGACCGTGTCACCTAGCCGTGTGCCACACACGGCTAAGACACACGCCCATGTCTCTGCCCATGTGGACAAAAATAGGCCACTTTCCTAGCCATATTTCTCACCCAATTTTTCATCAACCTAAATGAACATTTTTGGACATCAACAAGGCATTCAAATCAAGCCAAAATCAATACTTAAACATGTAATACTATCACATACTAACAATATTCCCTTAGGCTCTCTAAATGACAACATAACTCATATCAACCAAATAACCAATTTCACCTACATGACCAAATACATATATGCATAATTTACCAAATATACCAATTCAACCCAACCATCAATATACTTATAATATTTCCATCATTCAACCGTTTCAAACATACATCAAACATGATAAGACCACTTATATATACACATCAAAAATATATCTATCACAAGTCATTCAAATGGCTAAATCCAACAAAACATTTATATGCCATCAATGGCCAAATTAACCTATACATACCATTATAACCAAAATTAATTTACTAATTATACCGAAAAGGCCGATAGATAGTGTGAAGTTGCTCCGACCAGATTCCAACCAAAATTAGCTTCAAAATTACTATAAAACATGAAAAATAACACAAATTAAGCATTTAAGCTTAGTAAGTTCGTATAACAAGGAAATTAACTTACCATTTAATCACATTTAAAGTAAGCATGCTAATATAACCAAACCAATTTGGCCAAAATCCTAAACACATATCCTCAACATGTTAGCCATGTAACACTTTCCATAACCAATAAACAAGGATGTACATAATCACTAGGTAAGATTCACATACATGTATCATCCATCTCATATTAAAATATATCATGTAATATCATTTCCATGTAATTTAAGTATATATCCGTAATTGTTCATTTCGAACTCATATTGTTTCATATCAGAACTTTGCCCATTGAACCATTTAAAATATTGTTGGATACACGGGTATTACACACGAAGTGTACAAATCTGTAATCTGTCAATTCATGTACTTGTATGCTTATACAAGCATGTAAACGGGAAGCTCTTCCGAGCCATATAATGAGAAGCTCATACAAGCTGTATATCGGGAAGCTCTTGCGAGCCAAATATCGGGAAGCTCATGAGAGCTAAGTATCGGGAAGCTCAAGAGAGCTATGGTGTGTCCGCAACACATGGAGGATCACAACCATATCGAGAACCCTAATGACATGTCATTTGTATCCTTCGAATTTCTAAGGTTCAAACGTGACTCGATAATTATCGGATATGTGATCATAGTTACACATGGAAATTTGTACAAATCATACACAACAATATTCAATTTAAAACATTTAAATATATAATTTAGTTACACAAACTTACCTCGACAAATATTCGTAGATACGTAGGCTACTAATCTGATACTTTTTCTTTGCATCGATCTAACTTTGTATTATGTCTATCCGGAGCTATACAAATGAATTTAACTCAATTTAGTATAATTCATATTCAATTTAATCCAACCCACATCTTTGGAAAAATTACTATTTTGCCCCTATACTTTTAATTAATTACAATTTAGTCCTTAAGCTCGAAAAATGAAATTCATACAATTTAATCCATATACAAGCCTAGACGATTTTCATACATATCAATAGCAACCCATGTATTTCACATGTAACAGCCCGATTTAGAGGCTAGTCGGAACAGTGATCTCGAAATCACTAATTCGAGGTTAGAGAAAATTATTTTCATGATATATTATGTGTTATAACATGTTTATAAGGATGCATGAAAATTTTGGTGCCTTAATTTTAGCGATTTCTAGCTAAATTGTGAAAAAGGACTAAATCGCATAAAGTGCGAAAGTTCTATTTTATTTGCTAGAGGCACCAAATAGCTATGGTTTATAAATTGGGGGTACCAAATGTGCAATTTGGCGTTGTTTAAGTGGCTTGTCCGGTCAAGAAGTAAAAGGGGACAAGAATATTAAATGTGGTCATGTTAGGTGACTAAAAAGAAATGAAATAAGATGAAATAAGCCAAGCTATCATCTTTTTTATTTCTTCTCTTCCTCCACTGAAAATAGCAGCCATGGGAGGGGTTTTTGAAGCTTAAAATTTCAGCAAGCAATTCTCCACTCAAGTAAGTGATTTTGATGGTATTTCTTGAAGAAAATTATACTTTTGGAGTCCCCAAAGCTTAAGCTTTCTAAAGAGGGGACTAGTTTGCAATATGGTTGAAAGTCTAGGGACTTGCCATGATAGAGTTCATGTTGTTTGATGAGTTTTTATGGAATAAAATGAATGATAGGATGATGAGAAACAACTTTTGTGAAAGGTGTTATCATGAAAACACCTAATTGGGACTAAAATGCAAAAGTTGTAATTTGTTCTTTTAAGCATGGAATTGATGGAATTGAAAATAGTTGTAAGAGGATTAAATGTTCAGCTAGGCTTGTTTAACAACAAAATGTGATGAAAATTTATTTACGAGCCTAGGGGCAAAATAGTAATTTTGCCAAAGTGTAGGGGCAAAATAGTCATTTTTGCCTAAAGTTTAGATTATGGTATATCATGATTTATAAGTGATTAAATCAGTAAATTTCATTGTTCTAGATCAAAGAAAATGAGTTTCAGACCTAGAACGGATGAAAAGAGAAATGTGGGCAAAAAGTCCTTTTCGGCTCTTTCGACATCGAGGTAAGTTCATGTGCGAATGTTGCGATTACGTATGAGCTGATTTAGTATTCCAATGTTGTATGGAATTTATATTACTATATGAATGTATGAAATGTCTCTTGATGAGATGTCAATGGGATTAAATTTAGAGAAATGGGAAAGGTGTATAGCACGATAGGACAATTGTTAAAGTCTCGAATAAGACCATATTGGAATATAGCCTCGGTGTAAGAATTCGTATAAGACCATGTCAGGGACTTGGAATTGATATGTTAGTGTATGTAAGACCCAATTGGGGTATGATGATAATGAGAACTATGTGCATGAGACTCAAGAGAGTTATTTAACAATTCGAATGATTCAATGTATATGTTGAATGTATGTGGTTGAACCATAAGTAGCACAAGTATGTGTAGAACTGAATAGAGAAAAATTCAATATATGATGAACCCTTAGTGGGGTATGTGTAGTTGATGCACCTTAGTTGCATGTGACAGATTTATTGATGTAATGTGTGAATGATAACGAGTACCGTATAAAGTTAAGTAAGAATAGAAGCATGTGAGGATGTTCTCGAATGAACATTTGAAATAGAGATATACTTGTGGATTATTATCCATGAATGTAAATAACGGTGATCTATGTGCGATATCACCTTATTAATGGTTAGTGATGGGCTGTGTGCGATACCATCAACTATATTATTTATTAGTGGGCTGTGTGTGTTACCACCTGATTGATTAGTAATCAATGGGCTGTGTGTGATACCATCGCTTATAAATGATTGGTGGGCTGTGTGCGTTACCACCTGATTGATTAGTAATCGATGGGTTGTGTGCAATACCAGCGCTTATAAATGATTGGTGGCTGTGTGCGTTACCACCTGATTGATTAGTAATCGATGGGCTACGTGCGATACCATCTCTTATAAATGATTTGTGAGCTAAGTGCGAAATCACCATAGGTATAAATGATTGGTGGCCTGTGTGCAATACCACCCTATAAGAGATTCAATGGTGGGCTAAGTGCGTAACCACTGAGAGATTTGTAGTATGAGCGACTTATTGGAAATGCTTGATGTGTTGTTTTGTATGATCTTGTGATGATTAGTGCAGGAATGTATGCTAATTAAACAAGCGAATTGGCTTGTGGCATGGTAGAAATGTGGTAAGAGATAGAATGAGTAAGATTCAAGAATGATTGAGTAAGTAACCATGAATTGATGAGAAAAACTCGGCATATTGCCTTGGGGTTATGTATATTCAGAGAATATCAATATTTGTCAGATTATGCAGATGAACTTAATAAGCATTATTGCTTACTCCTTTACTTTTCTCATCTCTTATAGGTTTCATTACTTAGCTCGGGTTGGAGACCGCCGGAGACATTTTCACACTATCGAGCAGACACACGGTATGAGGTATCAAGTCCTTAAGAGTCCTGGCATGTATAGGGATTCGTTTAAAGTTGATAAAGTCTAATTGTTGTAGCCAAATGTTGTTGGCCTAAGAGAATTTATAAAATGGTTGTGTATAGCCAGTGATGATGGCTTAAAATGTTGTAAATGTTGTGGGAACAATTCTCCCCCGTGTATGAGAGGAAAACTTTATTTTCATGAACAAAATGTGTTAATTTATGAGTTTTAATTGATGATTTGAGAATGTTTTGAAGAAGTATATGATTGCATGCAAACAAGAGTAGTAAAAGGTTTGTAAGATAGCCTCTAAGTGCCCACACGGATAGACACACGGGCGTGTGTCTAGGCCGTGTGTCTCTTGCACCTTAATGTCTTAAGTCAGACTAGACCACGGGCTGGTCACACGGCCATTTGTACAGGCTGTGTGATACACATGGTTGGCACATGCGCGTGTGCCAAGGCCGTGTGAAGTCTGCACTTGACACTTAGAAATTTAATTGTCACACGGGCCAGGGCCACGGGCGTGTCCAGGCCATGTGGATTTAGTCAGTGTCGACAACGGGTGGAAGGCACGGGCATGTCTTGAGGGCACACGGGCGTGTCCCTATACCAACACAGGCGTGTGGCCCCTGTCTTAAAGAATGGTTTCCTTTAGCTTATAAAAGTTTCCAGATGCAAGTTTAAGGCCTCGTAGGCCCACGATATGAATGATTTGACTTAGGAAGAGAAGTTTTAATTTGGAGCAAAATTTTATAGCCCGTAAGTACATGTTTAAGGAAGTTCAAGCTTAGTAATGCCTTATATCTGGTTTTAGCTTCGGAATCGGGTATGGGGTGTTACATTTAGTTGTATCAGAGCATGGTTTAGTCGGTTCTTGGACTAGCCTAGCACGAGTAAGAGTCTAGCTATACATGCCATATGTGGACCGTGATAGTGTGATGTCTCTCGACTCTAACGAAATTCTTTTGTTATGACAGTGATGATTCCCAACCGAGCTAATTTCAGTAAGTTTGTAAGACTTTCAAGCTTCATGAAGATTTCATTGAATTGCTTGTGATGTTGTTATATGCACATTATTTCCATGAAAAATTTTAATGATTAATTAAACAAAGAAGTTACTAAGAGCATGTATATGAAAGTCCCGATTGAAAATGAATTACTTAGGATACTCAATCTGCCACATGAGACAAGAAAGTCCGTATAAGACCATGTTGAGACATGGCATCGGCAATCAGACAAGTTATCATGTATGACCAAGACAAGTCTTGGAATTGAAGAGTTATTATGAGATGAAGACCCATATAAGCCCAAGCCGAGGCATGGCATTGGTGAGTCTGCAAGCAAAGATGTCATGTAAGTCCAAGACAAGTCTTGGCATTGAAAAGCTATCAAGAGATAGAGATCCCATGTAAGTCCAAGCCAAGGCATGGCATTGGTGAGTAACAAGGAAGATTTCATGTAAGTCCAAGCCAAGGCTCGGCATTGTAACACCCCAAACCCGGCCCATTCGTTACGACCGAATTTGAAATGCCACTGCGGAAAAACGTTTGAAGACTGATTTCACTTTTGGGAAAAACATTAAAAATTTTGTCATTTGAAAACCATGTCCAATTAAAAATTCTAAATAATATAAGCTTGATAAAAATATCCAAATTAAAACTTTATTATAAGCTTTTAAAATATAAGTTGCCAAAATTAAAAGCACTTCCCAATAATAATTTAATGGTCGTCTAGCTTAAACATTATAAAAATGCTCAAATAGAAATACTTAAATACTTTAACTGGGCCTTATTACAATAAATAATTAAACAAAAGTTCTTAGTAATAAACTGAATAAAATAAAGAAGATGTCTTCTGCATGGGCCACCTCGTATCTACTCCAACCCGGTCCAATCACCACGAATCATCTGCGATGTTTAATAAAAATTTGGTGAGTCATACAGACTCAGTGTGTAATTAATCCACTGAATTCCACCCACATGTTAACCACATATTAACCCATATATCAGATAACAAATATCATATCCACATGTTAACACATTCTGGGCTTGGCCCATATTCATATCACATTCATCTAATAGGGTAGTTAACCACATAATTTCCACATCTTGGGCTTAGCCCATTTCCACACCGATCCACATTCATATCTTTGGGCTTTGCCCATTTTTACATTAATCCACATATCATATTGGGCTTGACCCATTTCCACATATGTTCACATACGAAATCATGCAATTATGAAGCCCAACCCAAACCTAGGGTCCATCCGCTACACACCCCTTATCCAACCTACCACACACCAGGGGATTATCAAATCACCCTCTCCTTTTCACTCCAAAGGCAATCACTTTGCCGTCCACGTGCAATTAAGCACAATAGTCCACAACGCGACCTCGATCGGCGCCAATCCACGATTTAGCCGTCGCTAACACCAAAACCACGATGGGACACATAGTCACTCATCAACCACGATATGGCACATAGCCGATATCAACCACGATGAGGCACATAGCCACTCATCAAGCCACGCGAACTAAATCGCAATTAATCCACAACGCGTGACCTCGATCAACGTCAATCCACGATGTAGCTCAAGGCTAACATCAAAAACCACGATGGGACACATAGTCACTCATCAACCACGATATGGCACATAGCCGATATCAACCACGATGAGGCACATAGCCACTCATCAAGCCACGCAAACTAAATCGCAATTAATCCACAACGTGACCTCAGTCAACGCCAATCCACGATGTAGCCGTAGCTAACACCAAAACCACGATGGGACACATAGACACTCATCAACCACGATATGGCACATAGCCGATATCAACCACGATGAGGCACATAGCCACTCATCAAGCCACGCGAACTAAATCGCAATTAATCCACAACGTGACCTCATTCAATGTCAATCCACGATGTAGCTCAAGGCTAACATCAAACCACGTACTCGAAGTACCCCCGTACCTTCTTTCATATCCCAACCCATGCACATGCCACATAAAATAATGATACAATGTAATTATGCATGAGCATGTTCATCAAGCATATTATCACATATTCATATTAATAATCACATATCATCAGGTTTGGTACTTACCGGATTATCGACATACCCCTTGAGGGTATCCTTATCACAATTTCCACTGCACTAGTTAGTACATTCATAACACATACACATTTCACATACATATCATATACCTAGAAAATAATGGGTTAATCACACACCTGATCACTTGGAGAACTATGCTTTCGATACTGATGCTATCACTAGGCGATACTACGGCTATTTGCCTACTTTCTTGTTACGTGTTTGGTCCACACCCGGTGGCCAATCCCTAACTCGCGAGACAGATCTCTTCTTAAACTTTGGGATAGGGACCTTCCCTTTCCTTCTTGAATGGTATTCACCTCCATCAACACACTTAATCGTAACAATCGATTTAATCATCAATATACGAATTCTTAACCAAATATCCACAACTTATCATACTTACCGAAAGGGTCTTGAAATCCCGAAAAGCTTGATCTAATGCTTAGATCCTTAATCCCTACATTTGATTAATCACCTACTACTTTAATAAAAAGCCATTCGGCCATAAATCCAAATCCTAGTAGTATTAGTATACTTAAACTTACCTTGTTGCCGTTTGACTTAAGAATCAAGTCTTGAAATCTGCTATACTCTTCTTGCATTCGGCCAAGCATTGAATCAATTAACTTGGTTAGTTTTCGCTTTTGAATAATTAATGAACACATATATTTACCAAACATGGCCTTGGCGAATGCTATAGACACTTACCTTGTGGATTTTAAATCCCGAAACTCACCGAATAACTAGGGAACACGTGGCCTATGGTGTACCTTCGGGAAAAGAACTTCTCCTTCCTTGTAGTCGACACTTAGTAAATCTCGAAAGATCTCTTAAAAGTTTCGGCAACAAGATATTAATGGGGTTAGTCCTAGATTTCGGCAAATCTTAAGAAAAAAGGATGAAACCGAATGAGATCTTACCCTTACTTGAAGAAATCGATTGCACCTTCACTTCAACCTTCAGAGATTCGGCTATGGCTAGATGATGATCTCACAACTTTCGGCTTTTGGAGGGATTAGAAAGAAAAGAGAAGGAAGAATAAAGATGGAGGATTCGGCTAGATCACAAGGTATTTCGGCTTGGCAAAAATAAAAGAAGAAGAAGATTTGGTGAAGAGAATTTGGCAGAGGCTTTCAAAGAACAGATAATAATGCAGAATGGCCTCTCTTTTCCTTTTATAGCCGAAATTATCATCTAAGGAGTCCCTTACTTGGCCACCACTCTTCTATTTTAATAGCTTTATCTCTGTAATTATCACTTAAAATAAAAGATAATTCAGCAACTATCCTTACTTAGCCGAAATTATTAATCTCAAAGTCCCTTACTTGGCCATCACTTCTCCCTTATTTTCCTCTTTATCTCTTTATTCAAATTAAAAGAATTTAATCCAACAATTATCTCTTGAAAATAATGATAAATAAATCCCTTATTTATCCACTATTTATAAAAGAATAAAAGCTCCTAATTTATAGCCATGTGCCGTCCACCTCTCTGCTCCTTGTAGCAAAATAAAATTTCTTTTATTTGCTTCCCATGTGACTCGAACTTAGGCCCATTCCTCTTGCATATGGCACCATTTCCATAGGCCATAAGTGGCATCTTCAGACCACTTTTCCAAGTCTGTTTGTGTGTCAAATTTCACAAACTTTTTCTTTTAAGGCCACCTTGCCTTAATTTCCCCTTTTAAACCTTAAAACTCGTCATTTCTAGGTCATTTCTAAGTTTCCAAAAATTTTCGATCGGCTCTGTAAACTTGACATTTCCTTACATTTCCAAGTTTCCAAAAATGTTCACTTTCCATTTTCCTTACATTTCCTAATTTCCAAAAATGTTCACCTTCCATTTTTAAACTTAACATTTCCATACATTTTCAGGTTTCCAAAAATGTTCATTTCTAACTTATTTCCACTCATTTCCGGGTTTCCAAAAATATTCAAAATTTATTCATAATACTTAAAACATGTCACTTCATACAATTAAACCGAAAATGCATAGGCCCTATTTTAGGCTGTTACAGGCATTGACCAGTTCATGAGTAAAGTTACCAATAAGACCATGTCAAGACATGGCAATGGTAAGCTCCCAAGGGAACCCACAAGCAAGACTGCGTGTAAGTCCATGTCAAGACATGACATCGATGCCAAGTAAGAGATCCCATGAAAGACTATATCAAGGATATAGCATTGGCATCAAGATACATGTGAAATGAGATTCAGTATCCTCAGTCATTCATAGTAATTCATCGGGCAAAAGAGTAAAGCTTAAATGAGATAGCAAGAAAGTTAGTAGTAAAGTTGATATTATGTCATGCTAGTGAAGGCTGACTAACAAGTATAATTCATGTTATGAATGATGATGTTGAGATTATGCTTGTTATAGTAAAGTATACTGATCTATGTGATCAAGTGTTACAGGTACCTTGTTCATCTTACAAACATGAGACTAGTAAGTACCATGATGTATGTGAGAAGCAGTAAGAGTAAGTAAGCATTTGAGAATTGTGATGCCATTGTTTATGATAAATATGTCCACATGGTTAAAAATCACGTGTGACTGTTAAAGTAGAGAAGATATAAGGTTTCGTCTTATGACCCTGTGATAAAGTCACACATATTATAGTGTGAGAGTTAAAACTGAAAAGTTTGACTAAGTAGAATGCAGGAAATGAGTACGGTCGTTCAATGATAAAATGATGAATAAGACCGTGGTTGGACCATGGCGGTATATGTGATCCCATATAAGACCATGTCTAGGGCATGGCATTGGCATCGATACATAATCCCGTATAAGACCATATCTGGGATATGGCATCGGCATCAAATAGTAATCCCGTGTGAGACCACGTCTGGGACCTGGCTTCGGTATGAGATCGTGTAAGACCATATCTGGGATATGGCGTCGACATCGATATAAGATTTTGTGTAAGACCATATCTAGGATATGGTATCGAAATCGACATGAGTTTCCATGTAAGACCATATCTGGGATATGGCATTGGTGTTGATATGAGATTTCGTGTAAGACCATAGCGAGGCTATGGCATCGTGACGACATGTAAAGCAATAGCTGGGCTATGATGTTGTGATACGAGTAAGACCATAGTTGGACTATGGCAATCAAGTAAACGACGTACTCAAAACCCGTAAGACATTCTCTAGATTAATAAGAAATAGTAAGAGGAAATTAGAGCTTAATGTTGAGTACTTGAGTAGACATTAAGGTGGAACTTGAGTAAGTGAAGTCACTGTTCGAAATTATGGGTGATAGAAACCATTGTAACATGAGTAAGTTTATATGTGATTAATGCAGTATTTATGTTAGCATTCTGAGAATGCTTTGTATCACATTGATACATGATGCTCTACTATGTAGAGTAATGGTTGTTGAACATGAGGTTGAAGTCCTAGAGGACTAAAATGATGAGGCTATCATTGAGATATGGGATAGACAAGGTCCCGTAAGACCATGACCGGGACATGGCCTCGGCACCGAGTTGAGATTCCGTATAAGACCATATCCAGAATATGGCATCGATATTTGATGAGGAAGTCCATATAAGACCTTATCAGGGATATGGCATTGGCATTTAGAGGTGACTCCATATAAGACCACCTCGGAAATGTGGCATTGGTTTCGTACCTACATGAAGGACGATGAACATACGTCTTTGATTATCCCTAGTGATCAATGGGACAGATAGATGAGTCTAGAGGTAGAAATGAGAATGGTACTAAAGTCATGTGAAAGAGTGAAAACATGTACTCGTGAATGAATCACGAAGAGACGATTACGATGTATGGCACGGTATGTGCTAAATAAATGGCAAATTTTAATAAGTTGGCTTAAAGCCTGCAGTTTGTGCATGGTTAGTTGATGTTATGAAGGGATTATAAAAATCTCCTTGAGTATCTTGTGTAAACATCTGTTTCCCTTCAAGAATGATGTAGTCATTCTTTTAATGAAATTGTGATTGTGTGAGAACGTTAACCGACGGAAAAAGTAGACTAAACGGTTGTCGATTGAGTTAATTGAAATCTACATTCCTCTATCTCCTCGTAACCTTAATTGGGTACCTTGAGGAGGAAGTTGGTGATGATTCTAGTATAAGAGGTGAAATCACAAGTTTCACGTGTGTGATGGGTTTTCGGGTACGCTGAATAGAGTTAATAAATTCGATCGAAATGTCCCTGCTATCGTGTAATATGACGGTAGTAAAGGTTTTAAACAAGCATAACAAGAGAAACTCAAATGAGAGTGTGCTTGAAATATGTTCTCAGCATGGAGAAAAGAGTAGATTAATGTATTGAAAAATGATTCAAGTTCTGAGTATATTCATGCATGAATCAGTTAAGAGAATAAATTTATGTGTGTACGTGAATAGGGAGCATGATACAAAGATATGCTCATCGAAACGTTTAAACCACGATGGTTGAGTTGAAAGCTATAGAATGGACTATTAATTGAAAGTTCTAGTACTGAGTTCAGTCTAAATCGAGAAAGAGAGTTACCAGATTGGTGATCCAGAGGCAATC
Source organism: Gossypium sturtianum (assembly GCA_025698515.1). Lineage (NCBI taxonomy): Eukaryota > Viridiplantae > Streptophyta > Magnoliopsida > Malvales > Malvaceae > Gossypium > Gossypium sturtianum. Next base: position 136,150,118 of record CM046948.1, on the reverse strand, counting down.
ACCTTTGTGCCTGTGTAATGAGTTAGATGTTATGAAAAGATCCATATTAAGCAATGCGAGTTAGTTACTCGGTTGACCCTAGTTGGTAACATCTTAGTTTCAGCAAGGTTAATGACTATAGTGAGTTTTCCTTTCAGAACAGAAGAGTCCAGAATGTTATAATAAATGGTATATTAAATAAGTTATCTATGTTGGATAAGATTTCTGTTGTTGATGCTTCCTCGAGATAGAAAGTGAATGATGTTGAATCCAGAACTTATACAAGAGTTTTGGTATGAGATTTAGTAGTAGCATATCTACTAATGCACAAGTAAGGAAATGCAGTTATGTGCATAAATGTTTTGACAATAGAGTACATTTCACTATATGATCGAGTTATAGTCAGAAGTAGTTGATCACTAAAAGCTGAATTTTCAAAGCGTACAAGTCAAGACTATTATAGTTAGTAAACGCTTGAATGAGAAAATGAGATACAATCTTATAGATTTCAAATTTGATTTGACAAATTCCCAAGAAGGGGAATGTCATTAAAATTTTAGTGAATCAACCAGTAAAGATTCGAATGATCATTTGGACATGTGCAGAGTTCCAAATTGGTGGATTTCTGAGTATATGCCCTAGAGGAAGAATAACCTAGGTCTTAGGTTATGCTTCGACTTTTTTTATTATAGCTTAAAGAGTTATTGGCAAGAGAAACTTGAGGATAAGTGGATTCGCGATTTTGAAGAGTAGATGGAAACATTTTAAGAATGTTGGTAGCAAATCCTCCTGATAAGATTTTCGGGGACAAAAATCCCTAAGGGGGGAGAATTGTAATAGCCCGATTTAGGGGCTAGTGAGAACAGTGATCTCGAAATCACTAATTCGAGGTTAGAGAAAATTATTTTCATGATATGTTATGTTTTATAACATGTTTATAAGGATGCATGAAAATTTTGGTGCCTTAATTTTAGCGATTTCTAGCTAAATTGTGAAAAAGGACTAAATCGCATAAAGTGCGAAAGTTCTATTTTATTTGCTGGAGGCACCAAATAGCTATGGTTTATAAATTGGGGGTACCAAATGTGCAATTTAGCCTTGTTTAAGTGGCTTGGTCGGTCAAGAAGTTAAAGGGGACAAGAATATTAAATGTGGTCATGTTAGGTGACTAAAAAGAAATGAAATAAGATGAAATAAGCCAAGCTATCATCTTTTTTATTTCTTCTCTTCCTCCACTGAAAATAGCGGCCATGGGAGGGTTTTTTGAAGCTTAAAAATTCAGCAAGCAATTCTCCACTCAAGTAAGTGATTTTGATGGTATTTCTTGAAGAAAATTGTACTTTTAGAGTCCCCAAAGCTTAAGCTTTCTAAAGAGGGGACTAGTTTGCAATATGGTTAAAAGTATAGGGACTTGCCATGATAGAGTTCATGTTGTTTGATGACTTTTTATGGAAGAAAATGAATGATAGGATGATGAGAAACAACTTTTGTGAAAGGTGTTGTCATGAAAACACCTAATTGGGACTAAAATGCAAAAGTTGTAATTTGTTCTTTTAAGCATGAAATTGATGGAATTGAAAATAGTTGTAAGAGGATTAAATGTTCAGCTAGGCTTGTTTAACAAGAAAATGTGATGAAAATTTATTTACGAGCCTAGGGGCAAAATAGTAATTTTGCCAAAGTGTAGGGGCAAAATAGTCATTTTTGCCTAAATTTTAGATTATGGTATATCATGATTTATAAGTGATTAAATCAGTAAATTTCATTGTTCTAGATCAATGAAAATGAGTTTCGGACCTAGAACGGATGAAAAGAGAAATATGGGCAAAAAGTCCTTTTCGGCTCTTTCGACATCGAGGTAAGTTCATGTGCGAATGTTGCAATTACGTATGAGCTGACTTAGTATTCCAATGTTGTATGGAATGTATATTACTATATGAATGTATAAAATGTCTCTTGATGAGATGTCAATGGGATTAAATTTAGAGAAATGGGAAAGGTGTATAGCACGATAGGACAATGGTTAAAGTCTCGAATAAGACCATATTGGAATATGGCCTCAGTGTAAGAATTCGTATAAGACCATGTCAGGGACGTGGCATCGATATGTTAGTGTATGTAAGACCCAATTCGGGTATGATGATAATGAGAACTATGTGCATGAGACTCAAGAGAGTTATTTAACAATTCGAATGATTCAATGTATATGTTGAATGTATATGGTTGTACCATGAGTAGCACAAGTATGTGTAGAACTGAATTGAGATGAATTTAATATATGATGAACCCTTAGTGGGGTATGTGTAGTTGATGCACCTTAGTTGCATGAGACAGATTTATTGATGTACTGTGTGAATGATAACGAGTACTGTAGAAAGTTAAGTAAGAATAGAAGCATGTGAGGATGTTCTCGAATGAACATTTGAAATAGAGATATACTTGTGGATTATTATCCATGAATGTAAATAACGGTGAGCTATATGCGATATCACATTATTAATGGTTAGTGATGGGTTGTGTGTGATACCATCAACTATATTATTTATTGGTGGGCTGTTTGCGTTACCACCTGATTGATTAGTAATCGATGGGCTGTGTGCGATACCATCGCTTATAAATGATTGGTGGGTTGTGTGCGTTACCACCTGATTGATTAGTAATCGATGGGTTGTGTGCGACACCATCACTTATAAATGATTGGTGGGCTGTGTGCGTTACCACCTGATTGATTAGTAATCGATGGGCTGTGTGCGATACCATCGCTTATAAATGATTGGTGGGCTGTGTGTAATACCACCCTATAAGAGATTCAATGGTGGGCTAAGTGCGTAACCACCGAGAGATTTGTAGTATGAGTGACTTATTGAAAATGCTTGATGTGTTGTTTTGTATGATCTTGTGATTATCAGTGCAGGAATGTATGCTAATTAAACAAGCGAATTGGCTTGTGGCATGGTAGAAATGTGGTAAGAGATAGAATGAGTAAGATTCAAGAATGATTGAGTAAGTAACCATGAATTGATGAGAAAAACTCGGCATATTGCCTTGGGGTTATGTATATTCAGAGAATATCAATATTTGTCAGACTATGCAGATGAACTTACTAAGCATTATTGCTTACTCCTTTACTTTTCTCATCTCTTATAGGTTTCATTACTTAGCTTGGGTTGGAGACCGCCGGAGTCGTTTTCACACTATCGAGCAAACACACGGTATGAGGTATCAAGTCCTTAAGAGACATGGCATGTATAGGGATTCGTTTAAAGTTGATGAAGTCTAATTATTTTAGCCAAATGTTGTTGGCCTAAGAGAATTTATAGAATGGTTGTGTATAGCGAGTGATGATGGCTTAAGTTGTTGTAAATGTTGTGGGCACAATTCTCCCCCGTGTATGAAAGGAAAACTTTATTTTCATGAACAAAATGTGTTAATTTATGAGTTTCAATTGATGATTTGAGAATTTTTTGAAGAAGTATATGAATGCATGCTAACAAGAGTAGTAAAAGGTTTGTAAGATAGCCTCTAAGTGCCCACACGGATAGACACACGGGCGTGAGTCTAGGCCGTGTGTCTCCTCACCCTAATGTCTTAAGTCAGACTAGACCACGGGCTGGTCACACGGCCGTTTGTTCAGGCCGTGTGATACACACGGTTGGCATATGGGCGTGTGCTAAGGCCGTGTGAAGTCTGCACTTGACACTTAAAAATTTAATTGTCACACGGGCCAGGGCCACGGGCGTGTCCAGGCCGTGTGGATTTAGTCAGTGTCGACCACGGGTGGAAGGCACGGGCATGTCTTGAGGGCACACGGGCGTGTCCCTATACCAACACGGGCGTGTGGCCCCTGTCTTAAAGAAAGGTTTCCTTTAGCATATAAAAGTTTCCGGATGCAAGTTTAAGGCCTCGTAGGCCCGCGATATGAATGATTTGACTAAGGAAGAGAAGTTTTAATTTGGAGCAAAATTTTATAGCCCGTAAGTACATGTTTAAGGAAGTTCAAGCTTAGTAATGTCTCATATCCGGTTTTAGCTTCGGAATCGGGTATGGGGTGTTACATCACAAAATTTAGAATTTTTCCATAAAATTTTCATCTTTTCAATTTAGTCCCTAATTGATAATTTCATCAAAATTCTCTTTACAAAAGTTGTTTATCTAACAACAACCATTCATTTTCTATCATAAAACTTCAAAAATCAACTATACTCATACATGGCAAAACACTATTACTTTAAAGATTTTGCAAATTAATCCCCGAGATAGCTAGATTAAGCTATTACGATCTCGGAAACATAAAAATCATTAAAAACTGAACAAAAATACTTACCTAAAATAGTAAAATAAGCTTGCTAAAACTCAAGCTTCTATGGCTAGGGTTTCCATGTTTTTTGATGAAATATGATGAAAATAGATGATAATAATTATTATTTATTTATTTATTTATCATCATTATATTATTTACTTTCCGAAATTAACCTTAATATTTTCATAAATTTCCAATGATGAATAATCATACTTATCCATTAACCACTCTAACTATATAAGAACCTCCAATTTTAAATTCCATAGCTATTTGATACCTTTAGTTACTAGAATTCAATTTTCACACTTTATGCAGTTTAGTCCTTTTTATCAATTTAGGTATGTAAACGGTAACGAAATTTTTATACGATATTTCTATCATACTATAGACCATAAAATAATATTAAAATAAATTTTCTTCTGACCTCGAATTTATGGTCCCGAAACCACTGTTCTAATTTCACTGAAAATGGGTTATTACATTTGCTAGAAAACAACATCCTTAAGTATTAAAAAGGGCCTAATTTGCCACAACAAATTGTGGCAGATCAACATTGTGCATTCGCGAGTGTTAACATGCTAACGATGGTTGCAAGTGGAAGGTGTGAGTTATGTTTATAATGAGATCACATCTTTTGGAGATTAGAAAATATGAAGGGCCCTACACTTGTACTACTGCGCGGATGTATCAGGACTATTGAAAGCTTGACGCAAAATTAATATGTAGATGTATCAAACCATTGGTTTGTAACAGTCCGATTTTGGCCCTAATCGGAACGGTGGTTTCGGGACCACGAATCTGAGTCCGAAAAATATTTTTCTTAATTATTTTGGTGTTTATAATGTGTGAATTTGTCTGTATTAAATTTTCGTTTCAAAATTTTATCGTTTGGAGGTTCGATTTAATAAATGGGCTTAATCGCGTATGTTAAAAATTTGGTGATTATTAGTAAAAGGGCTTAATTGATGATGTCTTTTTAATTAGAAATATTAAAAGAGTAAATAGCCCAAATTTTTAGATAGTGGCCGGCCATGGACAAAATTAACCTTATGTTATAATGTTTAGTTATTTTATAATAAAGGTTAAATAGGTAAATAAATAAAATGTTAATATATATGTTATTTATAATAAAACAAACCCATGGTTATCATCTTTTTTTTAAGCCATAGACGAAACTTAGCAAAAGAAAAAGAAAGAAAAAAAAAACCTAGCTACATTCGGCCTTGTCTAAGCTTGATTGAGGTATGTGTTTAGCTCGGTTTTTGATAATTTTTACGTTTTTGAGATCGTTTCTATGTGATTTAGCTAGCCCATGCTTGAATTTTTGAATTGGTTGTGTATTTCGTGAATTGCCATTGAAGAAAGCTTGTTGTTTTTGTGGTTTGATGATGAAATATTGATTATATGTGTTAGATTAACAAATTTTGTTTTTGAATTTTTGATGAAATGGAGTAATTTGGATTAAAATGTAAAAATAAATTTTTGAGGGACTAAAATGCAAAATAAATGAAATGTATGAGCTTGTATTAGGACTATGAATATTCGACCCTAAATAAGTGTGGTCAAATTTTGAATATTTTGTGTTTTGTGCAATAGGGACTAAATTGTGAAAATGTGAAACAATAAGGGTAAAAATGTAATTTGCCCATTTATGCGTTTTTGGACTAAATTGAATGAAAATATGTTTGAATGAGCTTAATTTGAAATTATTTAGATCAAGAACAAAAAGGATCGGGATTGGATCAGGGAAAGGAGAAGTTAATCGAATAGTCGGAAAACGTAGTCCGTCGATACTCGAGGTAAGTTTTTAAGCAATTGAGTTGAATTAAATTTTTCTATAATGATGCATATGTATTTAACGGTGGTAAATTTGTACAATGTTGATATTACCGAATGGAATATTAGTTGGGAGATGATTAGAGTTGAATGTAATGTAAACATATATGTTAATGGTATAACTATATGTGATATTGAATTGAGAAATAGATATAGCCGAATGTGATGCATGCTTATATAAAAATGACTTAGCCGAATGTAATGTTGATTTGAAGATGAAATAAGCTAATTTGTATATATGCAATTGAGATGTAAGTTCATGTATATATAAATGAGAAGTAAGTTTGGGAAATGCAAGAATGTATGGAATTAAAATACCGAGCACTAAGTGTGCGAAATCGGTCAATGAGCACTAAGTGTGCGAAATTAAATACCGAGCACTAAGTGTGCGAAATCGGTTGTTTAGCACTAAGTGTGCGAGAAGTTAAAGGTAACGGCGCTAAGTGTGCGATACGTTACAAGAATTTGGCACTAAGTGTGCAAGGCATTAATATGACGACATTATGCATGTGATACGTTAATAGATTTTTGCATGGAGTGTGCAGGTTTGCCGATCTTTTAATTGTAATAGTTAACGAACGTACTAAACAGAATATAATGACCAGGTATGCGAAGATAAATCATCTTTTGGATGATAAGTAAGTTTAGTTGTTGAAATGATAATTCCGTATTATACATATTAATATGTGATTTATATGGATTGAAATGTGAGTATGAACTTCAGTAGTATATATATGTGTATTTGTTTTGAGGTGAGAAGAGGATTATAGATCTAGATGAATGTTATTATTAAATGTTGGGATATTCGGCACTAAGGATTATGAAATGTGAAAGTTGTCTATTATAATGTTTGATATATTGTTTTGTAATTGCTTATAACTTACTAAGCTATGATAGTTTACTTTATGTGGTTGTTGTATTGTTTATTAGATTTTGGAGTCAAAGTTCGTGCTCGGGGATCATCATCAAGTCTATCACACTATCAACAGATTTTGGTATTTCATAAGCTGTACTTCTTTTGAGACTATGGCATGTATAGGCTATGTTACTTTTGAGTTGATTTCGAATGGTGTGTATATGTATAAACGCCATGCGAAAATGGCTAAATTTTAGTATTATGGTTTTATATAGATTCAGCCATGGTATTAACTTATTTTGGAGTATAAATCCTAATGTGTTTATGTTCGGTATTTGGTTATGAGGTTTGAATGAATTGAGTTAAATCATAGTTGTGAATATTCGGTCATGGCATTTGTATGATATAGTAAAAATAATTTCATGATAGGTAAAAATGGCATAATAGGTTATGTATATTTTGGTTGAGCAATATGGTATATAAGTTGGCATATTTAGTAATGAGGATTGTATGTGATGATATGATGATCACTTGACATGAAATTTGTTGCTAAATTGTGTGTGGGATTATGCTTAAATGTGCTTGTAGAATTGACCCTTGTGTGGGTGGCAAATTGGCCTTGTAAATGACCTATTTTGTCACACGGATTGGCACACGGGCGTGCCTAGTGACCGTGGGGCTAAGTCAATAGTTGGTTAAGAATACACGGCCTTGGCACACGGACGTGCCTGGTAGTCATGTAGTTTCAACAGGATCGACCACGACCAAAGTACAAGGGCGTGCCTGGTGGCCGTGGAGTAAAGTCAGGTTTGAACACGGGGAAGACACACGGGGGTGTCTATCACCGTAGTGGGAGGCACACGATGCCCCCCTGCAGGCGTGTAACCCCAAAACTTTGAAAAGTTTTAAATTTACGAGTATTTACAGATGTGTTCGGCTTAGTCCCAACCCCTTTCTAACACGTGTTTAAGGTCTCGAAGACCTCCATAAGGGACTATATACTTATGAATGAATATGTTTGATTGATGTTTGACTTTGTGTCGTGAAATAGTAATGAAACGTTCTGATTGTCTGGTAATGCCTCTTAACTCTATTTCGGCGACGGTCTCGGGTTAGGGGTGTTACATGGTTGAAGCAAAGGAAACCATCTTTGTCATTGCCTTGGTTGTCGAGTTGCAAACAAGATATAGTTACAATGTTTCATACGGTAAAGCATGGGATGGTAAACAACTAGCCATGAGAGAGTTATACAGTGACTGGGACGATTCATACAATGAGTTACAATTGTGGCTAAGGGACATAAAAGAGTGCGTTCCGAGTATGGTTATTAGCTTACAAACCCTTGACGCTATTGACCAAGAGGGCCAAATCATTATCGATAAACAAATATTCCACCGAGTGTTTTGGACTTTTTGTAACACCCCTAACCCAAATCCGTCACCGAAACAGGGTTACAGAGCATTTCCAAAGCTTTCAAAACATTTACGAATAAATCACATTAATTACTATTCATTTACCAAAATTATTGATAACGTTCCTTAAATGGACTCTCAAGGTCCAATATGAGTATTAGAATTGAATCGGAACTAAATCGAGAACTCATAGAATTTTTCGCGAAATTTCAAAAATTTTCTAAGATGCGGGCACACACGCGCGCGTGGTCGTGGCACACGCGCAGTGTGATCATATGACACGCGCCGTGTCACAGGCCGTGTCCAACCCCGTGTAACTCTCTGACTTACAATACACGGTCAGCCACATGCCCGTGTGCTAGGCTGTGTGATTAATTAATTTTTTGTCAAAATTAGGTGCAGGTTTCACACGGCCAAGACACACGGCCGTGTTCCAGGCCGTGTAGCACACACGGCTAAGACACACGCCCGTATCTCTGCCCTTGTGCTCAATTCTAAGCATTCTGTTTCTCGAATTTAAGATACAGAGGACACACGGCCTAACCACACGCCCATGTACCAGGTCGTGTCACACACGGTCTACCGTGTGGACAAAAGAAAGCCATTTCTAGCTTCATTTCTCACCCAAAATTTTACCAATAACCTGCACCAAAACTTACATCCAAATACCAACCAATTCAAGCATTGATTTCAAGCAAATTCTAACATCTAATATGATATATCATTATATGCACATATATTTATATTCTTATCTTGGTGTAGTCTATATGTTACACATAATTTAATCAACCATACTTAACATATATGTAGCTACCATAATATGACCTTATAAGTATATCAAAACAAACCATTACTAGCCATTCCAATGGCTAGATTACAAACATCATTTTCAAGCCAACAATGGCCAAGTTAACCTATACATGCCATTATACCAAAATAAGCTTGTGGGTAGTATGATGATGCTCCAACCGTTCACCAACCTTCGCGAGCTTCCGAGCACTATAAAATAGAGAAAAGTAAACCTAGTAAGCATATTATGCTTAGTAAGTTCGTATAACTAGAATTAAACTTACCAATCTCATTTATTAAAATTAAACATATAATAACATGTTTCCATCAACTTGGTAAAATTGCCTAATCATATGCATTCAATCAAACATGTTAGTCACAAAATTCTCATATACATCAAGTAAACATAGATGAGCTCATCATGCTATATTATTTCAAGACATTATTCATTTCATCTCATAATTTTCATATCATGTCAAGTACTTTGTCCGTTGAATCATTGAAATTCTGATAGATACTCAAATAGTACACTGAAGGTATACAATTCAATAACCCGTCAATTCATATTCAGGAGTACCCATTAGGGCATTTAATCATAAAGCACGCTCTCGAGCCACATATCATATAACAGGATTACTTGTCCAAGCTAAATCTTGTTTCCAACATATGCTCATAAGAACTTAATCAAGATTACCCGTCCGGGCTAAATTCTATCTGTAACATATGCTCAAGAGGGCTTATATCAGGATTACCAGTCCAGGCTAAATCCTTTCTGTAATGAGGTCAATAGGATTACTCGTCCGAGCTAAATCCCGTCAGCAACAAATGCAGGACCTCATTCAATTGGGAAATCATATTTGTCCACCGAAATCCAATATTCAAACAGAACTGAACCCTTTTCAAACAATATCAAGCATGTATTCAATTCTTATATTATAACATCCAATTCAACATATTTAGATCAAGAACAAAAAGGATCGGGATTGGTTCGGGGAAAGGAGAAGTTATTCGAATAGTCAAAAAACGTAGTTCGTCGATACTCGAGGTAAGTTTTTAAGCAATTGAGTTGAATTAAATTTTTCTATAATGATGCATATGTATTTAACGGTGGTAAATTTGTACAATGTTGATATTACCGAATGGAATATTAGTTAGGAGATGATTAGAGTTGAATGTAATGTAAACATATATGTTAATGGTATAACTATATGTGATATTGAATTGAGAAATAGATATAGCCGAATGTGATGCATGCTTATATAAAAATAACTTAGCCGAATGTAATGTTGATTTGAAGATGAAATAAGCTAATTTGTATATATGCAATTGAGATGTAAGTTCATGTATATATAAATGAGAAGTAAGTTCGGGAAATGCAAGAATGTATGGAATTAAAATACCGAGCACTAAGTGTACGAAATCGGTCAATGAGCACTAAGTGTACGAAATTAAATACCGAGCACTAAGTGTGCAAAATCGGTTGTTTAGCACTAAGTGTGCGAGAAGTTAAAGGTAACGACACTAAGTGTGCGATACGTTACAAGAATTTGGCACTAAGTGTGTAAGGCACTAATATGACGACATTAAGCATGTGATACATTAATAGATTTTTGCATGGAGTGTGCAGGTTTGCCGATCTTTTAATTGTAATAGTTAACGAACGTACTAAACAGAATATAATGACCAGGTATACGAAGATAAATCATCTTTTGGATGATAAGTAAGTTTAGTTGTTGAAATGATAATTCCGTATTATACATATTAATATGTGATTTATATGGATTGAAATGTGAGTATGAACTTCAGTAGTATATATATGTGTATTTGTTTTGAGGTGAGAAGAGGATTATAGATCTAGATGAATGTTATTATTAAATGTTGGGATATTCGGCATTAAGGATTATGAAATGTGAAAGTTGTCTATTATAATGTTTGATATATTGTTTTGTAACTGCTTATAACTTACTAAGCTATGATAGCTTACTTTATGTGGTTGCTGTATTGTTTATTAGGTTTTGGAGTCAAAGTTCGTGCTCGGGGATCATCGTCAAGTCTATCACACTATCAACAGATTTTGGTATTTCATAAGATGTACTTCTTTTGAAACTATGGCATGTATAGGCTATGTTACTTTTGAGTTGATTTCGAATGGTGTGTATATGTATAAATGCCATGCGAAAATGGCTAAATTGTGGTATTATGGTTTTATATAGATTCGGCCATGGTATTAACTTATTTTGGAGTATAAATCCTAATGTGTTTATGTTTGGTATTTGGTTATGAGGTTTGAATGAATTGAGTTAAATCATAGTTGTGAATATTCGGTCATGGCATTTGTATGATATAGTAAAAATAATTTCATGATAGGTAAGAATGGCATTATAGGTTATGTATATTTTGGTTGAGCAATATGATATATAAGTTGACATATTTAGTAATGAGGATTGTATGTGATGATATGATGATCACTTGACATGAAATTTGTTGCTAAATTGTGTGTGGGATTATGCTTAAATGTGCTTGTAGAATTGACCCTTGTAAGGGTGGTAAATTGGCCTTGTAAATGACCTATTTTGTCACATGGATTGGCACACGGGCGTGCCTAGTGACCATGGGGCTAAGTCAGTAGCTGGTTAAGAGTACACGGCCTTTGCACACGGACGTGCCTGGTAGTCGTGTGGTTTCAACAGGATCGACCACGGCCAAAGTACAAGGGCGTGCTTGGTGGCCGTGGAGTAAAGTCAGGTTCGAACATGGGGAAGACACACGGGAGTGTCTATCAGCCGTGGGAGGCATACGGTCTGGCCCCACGGGCGTGTAACCCCTGAAACTTTGAAAAGTTTTAAATTTCTAAGTATTTCTGTATGTGTTCCGGTTTAGTCCCGACCCCTTTCTAACACGTGTTTAAGGTCTCGAAGACCTCCATAAGGGACTATATACCTATGAATGAATATGTTTGATTGATGTTTGACTTTGTGTCGTGAAATAGTAATGAAACATTCTGATTGTCTGGTAATGCCTCTTAACTCTATTCCGGCGACGGTCTCGGGTTAGGGGTGTTACATTTTCTTGGTATCAGAGCTACGGTTTAGTTGGTTCTCAGACTAACGTAGCGCGTGTGAGTCTAGCTATACATGCCATAATTTTTTTTATTGTGATAGTGTGATGACTTCTGACAAAGAAATATGCTTTTCTACTTTCTTATAGTAAATGGATCCTAATCCCGAAAGAGCCCTAGCCGATGATGTCGAGAGTGTGGCGCTTGTTCCCGCGCAAGGGACCACGCCGGTTGAATCTCGACCAGCTACGAGTAACCAAGATGAGGGGGCTAAGCAAGCCTTCTTTAGTATAATGAATGATTGGTTTAATCAGTATATCCGAAAAAATTTGACTGTTTAATAACCCCCGAACCCTGATAATCCACCTGTAGTACTTGTGGTACCTTCGATCATTAATCCTGAGAGATTAAATAAGCCTCCTGTTGATAAAATCAGAAAGTATAGAGCTGAAGAGTTTAGAGCCACAGCTACTGATGATGCTGAGCGGGCTGAATTTTGGCTCGATAACACTATTCGTGTCTTTGATGAACTATCTTGTACACCCGAAGAGTGCTTGAAATGTGCTATATCTTTATTACGAGATTCTGCCTACTATTGGTGGAACACTTTGGTTTCGATTTTTCTGAAGGAACGGGTCACTTTGGATTTCTTTCAGACGGAGTTTCACAAAATGTATATCAGTCAGCGATTCATTGATAAAAAATGCAAGAAATTTCTCGAGCTGAAATAGGGTCGTATGATCGTGTCTGAGTATGAACGGGAGTTTGTGAGACTCAGTCGATATGCTCGCGAGTGTGTTTCATCTGAAGCTGCTATGTGTAAAAGATTTGAAGAGGGATTGAATGAAGACATAAAATTACTTGTTGGTATACTTGAAATAAATGAGTTCGTGGTACTTGTTGAGCGAGCCTACAAAGCCGAAGAGCTAGGAAAAGAAAAGAGAAAAGCTGAGTTTGAAGACAGAGATTTTCACAAGAGATCAGTAAGTAAAACTTCTCAGATGGCATCAAAGAATTTCTGAAATGACAGTAGCCGATCTAAGACTAATGCTGGGATTTCCATACGAGAGCGACCACCAGTGAGTTCACGAGCCACCTCGATTGCTAGTGTTGGCAATACTCTACCGAATAAACCCGAGTGTCAACAGTGTGGTAGGCAACATTTTGGTGAATGTTGGGGCAAGTCCAACAACCGAGTTTGCTACAAGTGTGGTTTGCAGGATCATTTCATTCGGGATTGCCCAGAGTTAGCTGAGAAGGATAATGCTCAGAGTGCGAGACCGAGCGGTGCTACAGCTAGGGGTAGACCACCCCAAAATGTGGGAGGTAGAAGCGGTATTCAGAGAGGGACTTCAGATATAGCTGTTCGATCCTAGGCTCGTGCGCCTACCAAAGCCTATGCCATCCGTGTCTGAGAGGAAGCATCATCTCCAGATGTTATCACTGGTGTATTTACTCTCTTTAATACTACTGTAATTACTCTAATTGATCCCGGTTCAACTCATTCCTATGTGTGTGAAACACTAGTATCTAGTAAGACTCTACCTATTGAGTCTACTGAGTTTGTGATTCGGGTTTCAAACCCCCTGGGCCGGTGTGTATTAGTTGATAAGGTGTACAAGAATTTTCCTTTGATGATTCGAGATTCATGTTTTCCGGTTGATTTGATGATACTACCATTTGATGAGTTTGATATTATTCTCGGCATGGATTGGTTAACCGTACATGATGCTGTAGTGAATTGTAGACGAAAGACTATTAATTTGCGATGCCAAAATAATAAGATAATTCGAATTGAGTCTACCGATTTAAATGGGTTACCAGGATTTAAATGGGTTACCAGCAGTGATATCTTCGATGTTAACTTGGAAGCTTATGAGAAAGGGTTGCGAAGCTTACTTTGCTTATGTGATTGATAGTAAAGTGACCGAAAAGAAGATTGAATCTGTACCTGTTGTATGTGAGTATCTGGATGTGTTTTCGGAAAAATTATCGGGATTACCACCTGTTCGGGAGGTAGAGTTTGGTATCGAGTTAGTGCCGACTCCGATTTCGATAGATCTGTATAGAATGGCACCGACTGAATTAAAATAGTTGAAAGCTCAGTTGCAAGAGTTAACAGATAGAGGTTTTGCTCCGAGTTTCTCTCCCTGGGGTGCGCTAGTATTATTTGTGAAGAAGAAAGACGGAACTTTGAGAATGTGCATTGACTACTGACAGCTCAATAAAGTGACTATAAATAATAAATACCCGTTTCCACGCATTGATGATTTATTTGATCAACTAAAGGGAGCCTCAGTATTTTCGAAGATCGATTTAAGATCGAGTTATTATCAGCTGCGATTTAGAGACTCTGATGTACCAAAGACTGCTTTCCGGATGAGGTACGGCCATTACGAGTTTTTAGTGATGCCGTTTGGACTCACTAATGCCCCTGCTGTTTTCATGGATTTGATGAATCAGATATTCCGACAGTATTTGGATCGGTTCGTGGTTGTGTTTATAGATGACATTCTGATCTATTCGTGTGATGAAACCGAACATGCCGAACACTTAAGACTTGTACTACAGACTTTGCGTGATAAGCAGTTATACGCGAAATTCAGTAAATGTGAATTCTGGTTACGCGAAGTTAGTTTTCTGGGGCATGTTGTTTCAGCATCAGGTATTCGGGTTGATCTGAGTAAGATTTCGGCTATACTTGATTGGATACCCCCTCGTAATGTTTCTGAAGTTCAGAGTTTTCTGGGACTGGGTGATTATTATAGACGTTTCATGAAAGGTTTCTCGATGGTTGTAACTCCAATAACAAAGCTACTTCAAAAAGATGTTAGATTTGAGTGGACGAAAAAGTGCCAGAAGAGTTTTGATCAGCTGAAAACCCTGTTAACGGAAGCTCCAGTGCCTGTTCAGCCAGAGTCGGGTAAGGAGTTCGTTATATTCAGTGATGCATCCTTGAATGGTTTGGGCTGTGTTCTGATGCAGGAAGGTAAGGTTGTAGCTTACGCCTCGAGACAGTTAAAGCTGCATAAAAAGAACTATCCGACGCACGATCTTGAATTGGCTGCTATAGTTTTTACTTTGAAAATATGTCGCCACTATCTATTCGGTGAAAAATGCCATGTCTATTCCGATCATAAAAGCCTAAAGTACTTAATGACTCAGAAGGATCTGAATCTGAGACAACGACGGTGGTTGGAATTGTTAAAAGACTATGAGCTTGTGATTGATTATCACCCGGGGAAAGCTAATGTGGTTGCTGATGCCCTAAGCCAAAAATCACTGTTTGCTTTACGTACAATGAACGCAGATATGGCTATGAATGATGATAGTGCGATTATTACAGAATTAAAAGCAAAACCGTTATTTGTTCAACAGATTTGCGAAGCTCAAAAGGTTGATAATGATCTATTAGCAAAAAGGAATCACTGTGGTTCGAATACTGACTCAGAATTTCAGATTGATGCTAAAGGATGCTTGCGGTTCAGAAACCGAATATGTGTACCAATGGATCCTGAGTTGATTCGGATGATTTGTAATGAAGCTCATAATAGTAGATTGTCTATTCACCCGGGTAGCACGAAAATGTATAACGATTTGAGACAGCATTACTGGTGGCACGGTATGAAACGAGATATTTCAGATTTTGTGTCGAAATGTTTGATATGTCAGCAAGTAAAAGCCGAGCATCAGGTTCCATCGGGATTACTTCAGCCGACTATGATACCCGAATGGAAATGGGATCGAGTCACGATGGATTTCGTATCTAGGTTACCGTTGACACCGAGCAAGAAAGATGCAATCTGGGTTATTGTTGATAGATTGACAAAGTCAGCTCACTTTATTCCGGTTCGTACAGATTACACACTCGATAAGCTAGCTGAATTGTATATTTCTCATATTGTACGATTACACGGAGTACCTATTTCTATTGTTTCAGATAGAGATCCGAGGTTTACATCGCGATTTTGGAAGAAGCTGCAAGATGCATTAGGTACTAAATTGCATTTCAGCACAGCTTTTCACCCCCAGACGGATGGTCAATCCGAGAGAATTATTCAAATACTCGAGGATATGTTGAGATGTTGTGTTTTCGAGTTCGAGGGAACGTGGGAGCGATACTTGCCTTTGATTGAATTTGCGTACAATAATAGCTTTCAATCGAGTATCAAAATGGCACCTTATGAAGCTTTGTACGGTCGTAAATGTCGTACACCTTTATATTGAACCGAACTCAGTGAAAATAAGATATACGGGGTTGATTTGATTAAAGAAACTGAACAAAAAGTAAAAGTGATCCGTGAAAGTTTGAAAGCTGTGTCAGATCGTCAGAAATCATATGCGGATTTGAAACGGAAGGATATAGAGTTTCAGATTGGAGATAAAGTCTTCCTAAAAGTCTCACCATGGAAGAAAATACTTAGATTTGGTCGTAAAGGCAAACTGAGTCCGAGATTTTTTGGGCCATATGAGATTATAGAGCGTATCGGGCTAGTTGCTTATAGATTGCTATTGCCACGTGAACTAGAGAATATTCACAATATTTTCCACGTTTCGATGCTCCGACGGTATAGATCTGACCCTTTTCATGTGATTAGTCCGTCCGAGGTTGATATACAGTCTGATTTAACTTATGAGGAATGTAACACCCCAAACCCGGCCCATGCGTTATGACCGGATCTGACATGTCACATGGGAAAAACATGTTAAATCCTTTTTATTCGTACTAAGATAAGTATTATTTTGTTATAATCGAGAAAGCAAGTTCGATTTGAAATATTTGATAAAATACTACTAACATCAATGGTTGATTGATAAATCGATAATTTGAACTAGATATCTTATAAAACCGTAACTTTTGAAAATATCGTTGATAATTTGAGAGAAAATTTCCAAGTTAAAATATTTGTAAAAATTTGTTATGAAATCCATTTGTAAATCAGAAAAGAGAAAAAAAAAACGTTGGTTATGCTTTTAGAAAATCCCCATTTAAAATAATTCAAGCAACATAATAACTACGTCAAACATAATGCAAAATAAAATAATCCAGAGGCCTTATTACATCATAAAAAAACCCAAAAATAGTAAAAGTAATAAGGTGAACGGAAATAGAAATCTAAAGTTCAATAAAAACCATTTCTGAAGTATGGCCTCCACCGAGTCATCCATGGCCCAAGTCCACATCACTGAGCATTACCTGCAAGGGTTAAGGAAACGGGGCGAGTTACTAGAACTCAGTGTATAATCCCCTTACTATTATCCACTGGGCCTGAACCCGTATAGCAACATCTTGGGCCTAAGCCCATTACAAAGTAATTAATAAATAACATGAATGCATCCCATCCCATCCAGCCAATCTCTCCCCCGACCAGCCAATCTCTCCTGTGGGGATCAAGTCAACCCACCCCGCTATTCTCTCCAATTTGCAGTCAAACTGCCATTTATAATATTTTTATGGTTGAACCACCAGAGTCATAATCAAGCACATTAATAAACAAATTGTAGCAATGCGACCAGGCTACACTTCTCTTCATTCAATTTTCCCATCCCATGCAATATGTAGAGATGCAACATACATAATAACAAACATTAATCTATTGTATACTTTTAATGAATCGCCCCTTTAAAGCAATATAATAATTCGGCCCACTAAGGCATTTTAACAAATCGGCCCATAGGGGCATTTCGATAATTCGGCCCATAGAGGCAATTCGGTAATTTATACAAATTAACACCGATTTGGATAAATCTTTAGAAATAATGAAATTTAAGCAATTTCTCGATTTATGCCATATTACGATTTTTAGCCTTATAATAATAATAACAATCAACTATCAAACTTGTTACCTAATCATAATCTACGGAATTGCGGTGTGAGATTACACACCTGATTACGGTAAGTATTAAACTCTCTTGATCGTCGGCACATATGACATCATAACACTTGATTAATCTAATGAAAGAGATTTTTATTAATCTAAATCTAAACCAAGCGATCAATTGAAACGCTTACCCTCGAAATCGTAAATGACCACGATTTGTCTATTCTCACCGGATGATGGTCCACAACCCTGTGGGAAATCTCGAATCACCGAAACCGCTCTACGCTTGAACTTAGGAGTAGGAATCGTAAATCCACTCCTTTTGTATTCTCCTATAGCTTTTCCTTTCAACTCGATTCCACTTGCCTCCATTGAAAAAGTCTTAATCAAAACGATATTACAGTATATATTGATTGTCTAATGAAAAAGGGTTCGGCTTACCACTATTTCTGTAGAATCCACAAGTAGAGAATATCGAGTGATTTCGTCCCTAACAACATAATCGATTAGCCAAACGTTTAATCCGATAACACAATAACCGAGTAGCGATATCGAATGGATTATGAAGGGACTCCTTACCTTAATCGATGATGATCCCGATTCCCACCGATTAGTTTATGACTAGGGATGAATAGGCAATGATGTGGTATTCGGCCAAACCACTAGAATACTACAAATAGAATATTATCAAAATATGAGGGAGTATGGAAGAACACCATTTGGGTTTTAGAAACAAGATGAGATAACCAAATGATGAGGAATACTCATTCGGCTAATGAGAGAAGAAAATGAAAAGATTTGAATGAAATACTTACCCGGTTTAATCAAGAAAGAAAGTCCAACTTGTAAGATGGAGAAGATGATCAATTTTCGGCTTTTGAATAGAAAAAGGGTTGATGAAATGATCAAAAGAAAATAAAAGATGAAGGAGGAGTGCTTTGTTAGTTTTGACTAACAAAATAAAAATGAACAATAGTGGGTTGAGTGTTGCGGCAAAACAAAGAAGTAAGATGAACAATTAGGCTAGGTGTTTCGGCTATCAAAGAAAGAATGACCAAAATGCATTGAGGTTTCGGTCAAAACAAAGAAAAGAAAATGCTCACTTTTGGCTTTGGAGTTTTCGGCAAAGAGGGAAGAAATTGGAAAAAGGAAAAGGTCACCAAAATGCTAAGGAGAAAAATAACCCCTCATGCACCAAAATTTTGTCAAAATGACCAAAGAGAAAAGAGAAATTCGGCTCTCACTATTCCCTAACCAAAACCGTGCATCACTTTGCCTAAAGGAAGAATGTTGACCATAATTCTTTCCAAAACATCTTCTACACTTTAAGCCAACATGTTCCCTATTCTTTCCTTTTCTTTTTTCTTCTTTCCTTCCACTCATCCTTTCCTTATTTCCTTAGCCATCTTTCCTAAAAGAAAAAGTCTTCCTTTCCATAATTGAAGCCTTGGCCGACACTAAGGATGAATAGCACAAAAAAATAATCAAAATTTTCACCAAGTGAGATTCGAACCTCTTCCCCTAAAGCCCTTCATGTGACGCCACATCCTCTTTACCAAATGCTCATTTTATGCTAGCAATTTACTCACTTATTTCCATAAGCATTGATGCCACCTACCTTCTCCCCCCTTAAGGGCTTAAACACAAAAATTTTACTAAGGCCCAACTCAACCCCGAGCCTTCTTAGAACCTTAAAAACCTACACAATTAATATTTTAACTAATCTATCACAAGATATAATGCACAAACATAAATTCTGAATTTCAGGATGTTACAATTCTACCCCCCTTAAAGAAAATTTTGGCCTCGAAATTTTACCTGATTAAAAGAGATGAGGATATTGATGCCGAATCGTGTCCTCAGGCTCTCATGTAGCTTCCTCGGATCCGTGATTACGCCATAATACTTTGACTAACGGTACCGACTTCCTTCTCAGCACCTTAACGTCCCGCTCTAAAATCTGTACTGGCTCCTCTTCAAAAGACAAGTCAGGTCTTAATTCAACTTCCTCCACCGGTACAACATGAGATGGATCTGAACGATAATGCCTTAAAATAGAGACATGGAATACACCATGTATCTGACTTAACTCCAGAGGTAACTCAAGCTGATAAGCTACTAGCCCAACACGCTTTAGTACACGGTATGGTCCGATGAACCTAGGGCTCAACTTGCCTTTTCGCCCAAATCTAAAAATCTTCTTCCAAGGTGAGACCTTCAAAAAGACCTGATCACCCATCGCAAATTCTATATCCTTACGCTTCAGATCCGCGTACGATTTTTGTCTGTCCGAAGCTTCTTTTAACCGAGCCCGAATTACCTTAACTTTCTCCTTCGTCTCTGAAATCAACTCAGGACCCAATAGCTGACACTCACCCAACTCAGTCCAGCAAGTAGGAGTGCGACACCTACGACCATACAACGCCTCGTAGGGTGCCATCTGGATAATGGATTGATAGCTGTTGTTGTATGCAAACTCCACCAAAGGTAAAAAATCTTCCCAACTACCCCTGAAGTCAATCACACAGCCTCTTAACATGTCTTCTAGAATCTGGATTACTCTCTCCGACTGACCATCTGTCTGCGGATGAAATGCCGTGCTGAAATCTAACCTTGTACCCAAAGCTTCATGTAAAGCCTTCCAAAACCGTGATGTAAACCTAGGGTCCCTGTCCGATATAATAGACACTGGTACCCCATGTAACCTCACGATCTTTTCTACATACAACTTGGCCAACTTCTGCAATGAATAATCCGTACGAACAGGTAGGAAATGAGCAGTCTTCGTTAACCGATCCACTATCACCCATACTGAATCTTTCTTAGTAGGCGTTAAAGGTAACCCACTAACAAAGTCCATCGTTATCCTTTCCCATTTCCATAATGGAATTTTCACCGGTTGAAGCAACCCTGACGGCAATTGATGTTCCGCCTTCACCTGCTGACATGTCAAGCACTTATTCACGAAATCAGTAACCTCCCGTTTCAACCCTGGCCACCAATACTGTTCACGGATATCTCGGTACATCTTATTTCCCCAGGGGTGCATAGCATATGGACTACTATGCACCTCACGCAGAATCATTTGTCTCAATTCTGAATCTTTAGGCATACAAATTCTTCCGCGAAAACACAATACTCCGTTATTATTCAATCCAAAATCCCCTATCTCACCACTTTTAACTTGCTGAAGTAAAGAACCCAACCTTTCATCTAATAACTGCTTTTCCTTAATCTGACTTACCCATGCAGGCTTCACCTGAAGTTCAGCTAGCAGGCTACCATCTTCATAAAGGCTGAGATAAGTGAACATTGCTCTCAAGTCTGATATCACCTTACGACTCAACGCATCTGCCACTACGTTAGCCTTTCCGGGATGATATTCGATTGAGAAGTCATAATCCTTCAATAGTTCTATCCACCTCCGCTGTCTTAAGTTCAACTCCTTCTGGGTAAGGAGGTACTTCAGACTTTTATAATCCGTATAGATAATCGACTTCTCACCGTACAGATAGTGTCTCCAAATCTTAAGAGTAAACACCACAGCAGCTAACTCCAAATCATGAGTGGGATAGTTCACCTCATACGGCCTTAATTGACGAGATGCATAAGCCACCACTTTTCCCCCTTGCATCAACACACATCTCAAGCCCGTGTTTGACGCATCACAATAAATAATAAACTCCTTACCAAATTTCAGTTGAATCAATACCGTGCTTCCACAAAATCTTCTTCAATTTCTCAAAGCTCTCTTGTCGCTTATCGGACCACATAAATCGTACTCCTTTTTGCAACAACTTAGTTAGGGTGCAAAGAATCAATGAAAACCCTCAACGAAACGCTCAGTAATACCCACCAAACCTAGAAAACTCAATTTCACCCATCGACTTTGGTGGCTTCCGCCTAACACACCCACCGTTCGGGGATCAACTCTAATTCCTTCTACATACACAACATGCCCTAAAAGGTCACTTCCTTCAAAGAAAATTCACACTTACCGAATTTGGCATACAGATTGCTTTTCTCTTAATATCGCAATACAACTCGTAGATGCGAATCATGTTCTTCTTCATTCTTCGAGTACACCAAGATATCATCTATGAACACCACCACAAACCGGTCTAAATAGGGTTGGAAAACCCAGTTCATCATGTCCATAAATGCAGCTGGTGCATTAGTCAACCCAAACGGCATTACCAAGAACTCGTAATGCCCATAACGAGTTCAAAACGCAGTCTTATGAATATCCGCCTCCTTGACCTTAAACTGGTGATAACCCAATCTCAAGTCTATCTTCGAGAAAACTGAAGCTCCTCGTAATTGATCGAACAGATCATCGATCCTCGGTAACGGATACTTGTTCTTGATTGTCAACTTATTTAGTTGTCTGTAATCGATGCACATGCGTATTGATCCGTCCTTTTTCTTAACGAACAAGACCGGCGCTCCCCACGGTGACACACTCGGTCGAATAAATCTGTAATCCAACAACTCCCGAATTTGAGCTTTAAGCTCCGCTTAGCTCCTTCTACGCCATTCTATAAGGAGCAATGGACACCGGAGCCGTTCCGGCAAATACTCAATGCCAAACTCTACCTCCGATCCGGAGGCAATCCCGAAGTTCCTCGGGAAAGACGTCTGAAAACTCTTTCACCGTTCTAACTCTTTCAACCGATAACTCTTTGGCATCCAAGGCACTAATAAAGGCTAAGAATGCTCCACACCCTTTTCGCACTCACTTTTCTGCTTTTAAAGCAGACACCACATTAGACAGATAGTTCCTCCTTTCACCTATCATCATCACTTCCTTATCCTCCGAGGTTTTTAGTACCATTTATTTTGCAAAGACAATCCAAGTTCGCGCGGTGTTTCACCAACCACCCATGCCCAAAATAAGGTCGAACTCGCCGAATGGCGCTTCCATCAAGTCCGCTTGAAAAAACTTCTCCTTGAATTTCTAAGGGTACATCCCTAAATAATTTATTTACTACCACCGACTATCCTAAAGGGCTAATCACGCTTGTTTCTCTAGCGAAATTTCAGATCTAATATTCAGAGTTCCAGACACAGCACATGCAACATACGAATGGGTGGATCCAATATCTATTAAAGTAGTAACAGGTACATTAGCTATGAAAAACGTACCGGTTATAACGTCAGGTGCATCGTCGTCCTCTCAACGTCTGACCGCGTAGAACGGACTAGCTATCTCGCCGCCGTGTTACCCCTATTACTGGTACCTCTACCCGGTTCACCCTGACCTCGTCCTGTACCATTACCACCTCGACCTAGCCCACGGCCTCGCGGTGGCTACTGAGCGCCTCCAGCTGGCGGTGCAAATCTGTTACGAACTCCCTGAGTTTGAGCAGGCTCTCGAGGGCAATCCTTAAACCGATGGTCCTTAGATCCACATCTGAAACAGCCACCAGTTCTCTTCCAGCATTCACCTGAGTGAAGTCTCCCACAATCCGCATAAGGCTGTAACTGATTGGTAGCAGATGGAGCACCCGCTTGTACTGGTCCCTCATTCCTGAGCCTTTTCTGAAAACCTCTAGCAGGACCTGAGTGCCCAGAGTCTCTCTTATTTCTGCCCCTATCCTTATCTCGATTTTATCATTCCGAGTGCTTAACCTCCTCAACTATCTTAGCTTTTTCCACAAGTGTGGAAAAATTTCTCTCCTTCTGTGGGGCTATCAGTACCCGCAACTCATCACGCAACCCGTCCTCAAAACACACACAGCGTTCATAATCAGTCGGCACTATTCCCCGAGCGTACCGACTAAGACGCAGAAATTCCGCCTCGTATGCTGCCACAGATTTACCTCCTTGGACCAGAATCAGGAATTCCTTCCTTCGGGCATCCACATAGCTAGCCCCGACATATTTTCCTTGAAACGCGGTCTTAAAGAATTCCCAAGTAATACGATCGGCCTCAGTGCCTTCCCGAATAGTGAGCCACCACTGGTACGCCTCGTCTCTCAGCAAAGACACTACTCCTTTCAGTTTCTGCTCGGCGGTGCAATCCAGATCGTCCATGATCTGCTCTACAGCCACAAGCTAGTACTCCGCTACATTAGGGGTTACGCCCGAAATACCTCTAAAAACATCAGCCCCATTCGATCTGAGTCGCTCCGATATTGACCCACGAGCTGCTGATCCAGTTCTTACCCTAGCAACCCTTTCTAGAACTCGCAACATCGCTTGGGACAGAGCATTGTCCTCTCTCATTCGATCATGTGACCCAGCTTCAGTCACTGGTAACGCAGGGGCGTCCATTTCTGGCATATGTCCCGATGCCTCGGGTACAACTCTAGCACCTCGGCCTCTACCACGGCCGCGTCTACCGCGTCCACGTCCTCTAACGCTCATATTTGCTAGTTCGATTTAATCTAATTACAATTCTTATGAATCAATATACTATTCCATTTTTATTAAGCAATATTTTATGGAGTATAAGAGTAGAAGTTGTTTTCGCAAACGTATCCTAAAGTCTCAATCTCTATAGTTTCAACTCCTAAAGCTAAAAGTTCTAGAGTATTTCTATTTTGTGGAGTTTTCTTACCACAGTCATAACACAATAATCATAATCATAAAATGATAACATATACTTACTTGAATTGGTGCCGGATACTCGGGGTGCCATACTTCCTTTAAAATAACATTTCTAATTTAAAATTCAAACAGCTTTGGAAAACGCTTTTGAACCCAAACCATAGTCGAGTTTTGCAACCGGGCTCTGATACCATAAAATGTAACACCCCAAACCCGACCCATGCGTTATGACCGGATCTGACATGTCACATGGGAAAAATATGTTAAATCTTTTTTATTCGTACTAAGATAAGTATTATTTTGTTATAATCGAGAAAGCAAGTTCGATTTGAAATATTTGATAAAATACTACTAACCTCGATGGTTGATTGATAAATTAATAATTTGAACTAGATATCTTATAAAATCGTAACTTTTGAAAATATCGTTGATAATTTGAGAGAAAATTTCCAAGTTAAAATATTTGTAAAAATTTGTTATGAAATCCATTTGTAAATCAGAAAAGAGAAAAAAAAACGTTGGTTATGCTTTTAGAAAATCCCCATTTAAAATAATTCAAGCAACATAATAAATACGTCAAACATAATGCAAAATAAAATAATCCAGAGGCCTTATTACATCATAAAAACCCAAAAATAGTAAAAGTAATAAGGTGAGCGGAAATAGAAATCTAAAGTTCAATAAAAACCATTTCTAAAGTATGGCCTCCACCGAGTCATCCATGGCCCAAGTCCACATCACTGAGCATTACTTGCAAGGGTTAAGGAAACGGGGTGAGTTACTAGAACTCAGTGTATAATCCCCTTACCGTTATCCATTGGGCCTGAACCCATATAGCAACATCATGGGCCTAAGCCCATTACAAAGTAATAAATAAATGACATGAATGCAACCCATCCCATCCAGCCAATCTCTCCCCCGACCAACCAATCTCTCCTGTGGGGATCAAGTCAACCCACCCCGCCATTCTCTCCAATTTGCAGTCAAACTACCATTTATAATATTTTTGTGGTTAAACCACCAGATTCATAATCAAGCACATTAATAAACAAATTATGGCAATGCCACCAGGCTACACTTCTCTTCATTCAATTTTCCCATCCCATGCAATATGTAGAGATGCAACATACATAATAACAATCATTAATCTATTGTATACTTTTAATGAATCGCCCCTTTAAAGCAATATAATAATTCAGCCCACTAAGGCATTTTAACAAATCGGCCCATAGGGGCATTTCGGTAATCCAGCCCATAGGGGCAATTCGGTAATTTATACAAATTAACACCGATTTTGATAAATATTTAGAAATAATGAAATTTAAGCAATTTCTCGATTTATGCCATATTACGATTTTTAGCCTTATAATAATA
Organism: Gossypium sturtianum; assembly: GCA_025698515.1. Classification (NCBI taxonomy): domain Eukaryota; kingdom Viridiplantae; phylum Streptophyta; class Magnoliopsida; order Malvales; family Malvaceae; genus Gossypium; species Gossypium sturtianum. The sequence goes on along the minus strand of CM046948.1, from coordinate 136,124,140 downwards.
ATAACAATCAACTATCAAACTTGTTACCGAATCATAATCTACGGAATTGCGGTGTGAGATTACACACCTGATTACGGTAAGTATTAAACTCTCTTGATCGTCGGCACCTATGACATCATAACACTCGATTAATCTAATGAACGAGATTTTTATTAATCTAAATCTAAACCAAGCGATCTATTGAAACGCTTACCCTCGATATCGTGAACGACCACGATTTTTCTATTCCCACCGGATGATGGTCCACAACCCGGTGGGAAATCTCGAATCACTGAAACCGCTCTACGTTTGAACTTAGGAGTAGGAATCGTAAATTCACTCCTTTTGTGTTCTCCAATAGCTTTTCCTTTCAACTCGGTTCCACTTTCCTCCATTGAAAAAGTCTTAATCAAAACGATATTACAGTATATATTAATTGTCTAAGGAAAAAGGGTTCGACTTACCACTATTTCTGTAGAATCCACAAGTAGAGAATATCGAGTGATTTCATCCCTAACAACATAATCGATTAGCCAAACTTTCAATCCGATTAACACAATAATCGAGTAACGATATCGAATGGATTATGAAGGGACTCCTTACCTTAATCGATGATGATCCCGATTTCCACCGATTGGTTTATGACTAGGGATGAATAGGCAATGATGTGGTATTCGGCCAAACCACTAGAATACTATAAATAGAATATTATCAAAATATGAGGGAGTATGGAAGAACACCATTTGGGTTTTAGAAACAAGATGAGATAACCAAATGATGAGGAATACTCATTCGGCTAATGAGAGAAGAAAACGAAAAGATTTGAATGAAACACTTACCCGGTTTAATCAAGAAAGAAAAGTCCAACTTGTAAGATGGAGAAGATGATCAATTTTCGGCTTTTGAATAGAAAAGGGGTTGATAAAATGATCAAAAGAAAAGAAAAGATGAAGGAGGAGTGCTTTGTTAGTTTCGACTAACAAAAGAAAAATGAACAATAGTGGGTTGAGTGTTGCGGCAAAACAAAGAAGTAAGATGAACAATTAGGCTAGGTGTTTCGGCTATCAAAGAAAGAATGACCAAAATGCATTGAGGTTTCGATCAAAACAAAGAAAAGAAAATGCTCACTTTTGGCTTTGGAGTTTTCGGCAAATAGGGAAGAAATTGGAAAAAGGAAAAGGTCACCAAAATGCTAAGGAGAAAAATAACCCCTCATGCACCAAAATTTTGTCAAAATGACCAAAAGAAAACAGAAATTCGGCTCTCACTATTCCCTAACCAAAACCGTGCATCACTTTGCCTAAAAAAAGAATGTTGACCATAATTCTTTACAAAACATCTTCCACGCTTTAAGCCAACATGTTCCCTATTCTTTCCTTTTCTTTTTTCTTCTTTCCTTCCACTCATCCTTTCCTTATTTCCTTAGCCATCTTTCCTAAAAGAAAAAGTCTTCCTTTCCATAATTGAAGCCTTGGCCGACACTATGGATGAATAGCACAAAAAAATAATCAAAATTTTCACCAAGTGGGATTCGAACCTCTTCCCCTAAAGCCCTTCATGTGACGCCACATCCTCTTTACCATATGCTCATTTTATGCTAGCAATTTACTCACTTATTTCCATAAACATTGATGCCACCTACCTTCTCCCCCCTTAAGGGCTTAAACACAAAAATTTTACTAAGGCCCAACTCAACCCCGAGCCTTCTTAGAACCTTAAAAACCTACACAATTAATATTTTAACTAATCTATCACAAGATGTAATGCACAAACATAAATTCTAAATTTCAAGATGTTACAAGGAAGAAACGATTCGTATCCTAGCTCGTGAAGTGAAGGAGTTACCAAATAAGAAAATATCGTTAGTAAAAGTGCCTTGGCTTAAACACGGATTCGAGGAAGCAACTTGGGAGCTTGAAGATTCAATTGAAAGAATGTTATCCAAACCTATTCACCGGTAAGATTTTCGGGGACGAAAATTCCTAAGGGGGGAAAGTTGTAACAGTCTGATTTTGGCCCTAATCGGAACGGTGGTTTTGTGACCACGAATCTGAGTCCAAAAAATATTTTTCTTAATTATTTTGGTGTTTATAATGTGTGAATTTGTCTTTATTAAATTTTCGTTTAAAAATTTTATTGTTTGGAGGTTCGATTTAAATAATGGGCTTAATCGCGTAAGTTAAAAATTTGGTGATTATTAGTAAAAGGGCTTAATTGATGATGTCTTTTTAATTAGAAATATTAAAAGAGTACATAGCCCAAATTTTTAGATAGTGGCCGGCCATGGACAAAATTAACCTTATGTTATAATGTTTAGTTATTTTATAATAAAGGTTAAATAGGTAAATAAATAAAATGTTAATATATATGTTATTTATAATAAAACAAAGCCATGGTTATCATCTTTTTTTTAAGCCATAGCCGAAACTTAGCAAAAGAAAAAGAAAGAAAAAAAAACCTAGCTACATTCGGCCTTGTCTAAGCTTGATTGAGGTATGTGTTTAGCTCGGTTTTTGATAATTTTTATGTTTTTGAGATCGTTGCTATGTGATTTAGCTAGCCCATGCTTGAATTTTTGAATTGGTTGTGTATTTCGTGAATTGCCATTGAAGAAAGCTTGTTTTTTTTGTGGTTTGATGATGAAATATTGATTATATGTGTTAGATTAACAAATTCTGTTTTTGAATTTTTGATGAAATGGAGTAATTTGGATTAAAATGTAAAAATAAATTTTTGAGGGACTAAAATGCAAAATAAATGAAATGTATGAGCTTGTATTAGGACTATGAATATTCGGCCCTAAAGAAGTGTTGTCAAATTTTGAATATTTTGTGTTTTGTGCAATAGGGACTAAATTGTGAAAATGTGAAACATTAAGGGTAAAAATGTAATTTACCCATTTATGCATTTTTGGACTAAATTAAATGAAAATATGTTTGAATGAGCTTAATTTGAAATTATTTAGATCAAGAACAAAAAGGATCAGGATTGGATCGGGGAAAGGAGAAGTTAATCGAATAGTCAGAAAACGTAGCCCGTTGATACTCGAGGTAAGTTTTTAAGCAATTTAGTTGAATTAAATTTTTCTATAATGATGCATATGTATTTAACGGTGGTAAATTTGTACAATGTTGATATTACCGAATGGAATATTAGTTGGGAGATGATTAGTGTTGAATGTAATGTAAACATATATGTTAATGGTATAACTATATGTGATATTGAATTGAGAAATAGATATAGCCGAATGTGATGCATGCTTATATAAAAATGACTTAGCCGAATGTAATGTTGATTTGAAGATGAAATAAGCTAATTTGTATATATGCAATTGAGATGTAAGTTCATGTATATATAAATGAGAAGTAAGTTTTGGAAATGCAAGAATGTATGGAATTAAAATATCGAGCACTAAGTGTGCGAAATCGAACAATGAGCACTAAGTGTGCGAAATTAAATACCGAGCACTAAGTGTGTGAAATCGGTTGTTTAGCACTAAGTGTGCGAGAAGTTAAAGGGAACGGCACTAAGTGTGCAAGGCATTAATATGAAGACATTAAGCATGTGATACGTTAATAGATTTTTGCATGGAGTGTGCAGGTTTGCCGATCTTTTAATTGTAATAGTTAACGAACGTACTAAACAGAATATAATGACCAGGTATGCGAAGATAAATCATCTTTTGGATGATAAGTAAGTTTAGTTGTTGAAATGATAATTTCGTATTATACATATTAATATGTGATTTATATGGATTAAAATGTGAGTATGAACTTTAGTAGTATATATATGTGTATTTGTTTTGAGGTGAGAAGAGGATTATAGATCTAGATGAATGTTATTATTAAATCTTGGAATATTCGGCATTAAGGATTATGAAATGTGAAAGTTGTCTATTATAATGTTTGATATATTGTTTTGTAATTGCTTATAACTTACTAAGCTATGATAGTTTACTTTATGTGGTTGTTGTATTGTTTATTAGATTTTGGAGTCAAAGTTCGTACTCGGGGATCATCGTCAAGTCTATCACACTATCAACAGATTTTGGTATTTCATAAGTTGTACTTCTTTTGAAACTATGGCATGTATAGGCTATGTTACTTTTGAGTTGATTTCGAATGGTGTGTATATGTATAAACGCCATGCGAAAATGGCTAACTTTTGGTATTATGGTTTTATATAGATTCGGTCATGGTATTAACTTATTTTGGAGTATAAATCCTAATGTGTTTATGTTCGGTATTTGGTTGTGAATATTCGGTCATGGCATTTGTATGATATAGTAAAAATAATTTCATGATAGGTAAAAATGGCATTATAGGTTATGTATATTTTGGTTGAGCAATATGGTATATAAGTTGACATATTTAGTAATGAGGATTGTATGTGATGATATGATGATCACTTGACATGAAATTTGTTGCTAAATTGTGTGTGGGATTATGCTTAAATGTGCTTGTAGAATTGACCCTTGTGTGGGTGGCAAATTGGCCTTGTAAATGACCTATTTTGTCACACGGATTGGCACACGGGCGTTCCTAGTGACCGTGGGGCTAAGTCAATAGCTGGTTAAGAATACACGGCATTGGTACACGGACGTGCCTGGTAGTCGTGTGGTTTCAACAGGATCGACCACGGCCAAAGTACAAGGGCGTGCTTGGTGGCCGTGGAGTAAAGTCAGGTTCGAACACGGGAAGACACACGGGGTGTCTATCACCGTGGGAGGCACACTGATCCGCTCTCACGCGAGTAACCCCTGAAACTTTGAAAAATTTTAAATTTTTGAGTATTTCTGTATGTGTTCCGGTTTAGTCCCGACCCCTATCTAACACGTGTTTAAGGTCTCGAAGACCTCCATAAGAAACTATATACTTATGAATGAATATGTTTGATTGATGTTTGACTTTGTGTCGTGAAATAGTAATGAAACGTTCTGATTGTCTGGTAATGCCTCTTAACTCTATTTCGACGACGGTCTCGGGTTAGGGGTGTTACATGGTTGAAGCAAAGGAAACCATCTCTGTCATTGCCTTGGTTGTCAAGTTGCAAACAAGATATAGTTACCATGTTTCATACGGTAAAGCATGGGATGGTAAACAACTAGCCATGAGAGAGTTATACAGTGACTGGGATGATTCATACAATGAGTTACAATTGTGGCTAAGGGACATAAAAGAGTGTGTTCCGAGTATGGTTATTGGCTTACAAACCCTTGACGCTATTGACCAAGAGGGCCAAATCATTATCGATAAACAAATATTCCACCGAGTGTTTTGGACTTTTTGTAACACCCCTAACCCAAATCCGTCACCGAAACAGGGTTACAGAGCATTTCCAAAGCTTTCAAAACATTTACGAATAATTCACATTAATTACTATTCATTTACCAAAATTATTGAAAACGTTCCTTAAATGGACTCTCAAGGTCCAATATGAGTATTAGAATCGAATCGGAACTAAATCGAGAACTCATAGAATTTTTCGCGAAATTTCAAAAATTTTCTAAGATGCAGGGCACACACGCCCGTGTGGTCAGGGCACACGCCCGTGTGATCATATGACACGCCCGTGTCACAGGCCGTGTCCAACCCCGTGTAACTCTCTGACTTACAACACACGGTCAGCCACACGCCCGTGTGCTAGGCCATGTGATTAATTAATTTTTTTTCAAAATTAGGTGCAGGTTTCACACGGCCAAGACACACGCCAGCCCGTGTTCGGGTGCAGTAGCACGCACGGCTAAGACACACGCCCGTATCTCTGCCCTTGTGCTCAATTCTAAGCATTCTGTTTCTCGAATTTAAGATATAGAGGACACATGGCCTAACCACACGCCCATGTACCAGGCCGTGTCACACACGGTCTAGACACACGCCCGTGTGTCTACCCGTGTGGACAAAAGAAAGCCATTTCTAGCTTCATTTCTCACCCAAAATTTTACCAATAACCTGCACCAAAACTTACATCCAAATACCAACCAATTCAAGCATTGATTTCAAGCAAATTCTAACATCTAATATGATATATCATTATATGCACACATATTTATATTCTTATCTTGGTTTAGTCTATATGTTACACATAATTTGATCAACCATACTTAACATATATGTAGCTACCATAATATGACCTTATAAGTATATCAAAACAAACCATTACTAGCCATTCCAATGGCTAGATTACAAACATCATTTTCAAGCCAACAATGGCCAAGTTAACCTATACATGCCATTATACCAAAATAAGCTTGTGGGTAGTGTGATGATGCTCCAACCGTTTACCAACCTTCGTGAGCTTCCAAGCACTATAAAATAGAGAAAAGTAAACCTAGCAAGCATATTATGCTTAGTAAGTTCGTATAACTAGAATTAAACTTACCAATCTCATTTATTAAAATTAAACATATAATAACATGTTTCCATCAACTTGGTAAAATTGCCTAATCATATGCATTCAATCAAACATGTTAGTCACAAAATTCTCATATACATCAAGTAAACATAGATGAGCTCATCATGCTATATTATTTCAAGACATTATTCATTTCATCTCATAATTTTCATATCATGTCAAGTACTTTGTCCGTTGAATCATTGAAATTGATAGATACTCAAATAGTACATCAAGGTATACAATTCAATAACCCACAATTCATATTCAGGAGTACCCATTAGGGCATTTAATCATAAAGCACGCTCTCGAGCCACATATCATATAACAGGATTACTTGTCCAAGCTAAATCTTGTTTCCAACATATGCTCATAAGAACTTAATCAAGATTACCCGTCCGGGCTAAATTCTATCTGTAACATATGCTCAAGAGGGCTTATATCGGGATTACCACCAAAGCTAAATCCTTTCTGTAATGAGGTCAATAGGATTACTCGTCCGAGCTAAATCCCGTCAGCAACAAATGCAGGACCTCATTCAATTGGGAAATCATATTTGTCCATCGAAATCTAATATTCAAACAGAACTGAACCCTTTTCAAACAATATCAAGCATGTATTCAATTCCTATATTATAACATCCAATTCAACATATTTACATACTCAATTAAGTTACACGAACTTACCTCGACACTTGTTCGCGTATATAAATCTACTAATCCGAAACTTTCTCCTTTCCTCGATCTAACTTTGAATTTGAGTTATCTGGATCTATATAAATGAATTTAATCATCAATTTCTCACATTTCATATTCATTTAAACTCAATTTACATCCTAGGTAAAATTACTATTTTGCCCCTAAACTTTCCATAAATTCCAATTTCATCCCTAGGCTCGAAAAATGAAATTCATGCAATTTACTCCCTATTCCAAGCCTAACCGAAATTTCAATATACAATTTACAGCACATGTATTCCATAAATTTTAGAATTTTTCTTAAATTTTCATAACTTTACAAATTAGTCCCTAAATCATGTTTTATGAAAAATCACTTTGTAAAAAGATGTTTATCTATCAACAACCTTTCATTTTCCACCATAAATTTTAAATTTTCAGCATATTCATCAATGGCATAATTTCTATACTTTGATAACTTTTCAAATTAATTCCCTAAATAGATAGAGTAAACTATCCCGGTTTAAAAATATAAAAATTACTAAAAATGGGACAAGAAAACTTACCCAATTAAGCTTGATTAGTTTCTTCTCTCTCTCCTAGGGTTTCCATACAAATTTTGGGGAAGATGATATAAAATAAGATGATATTTCTATTTAATTTAATTACCATCTTTAATTTTATCACTTTCCAATTTAGTTCTTAGCCAAAAATATCTACTAACTTTTGATTAATGGTCTAATTACCATACAAGGACCTCAAGTTTTGAATTCCATAGCTATTTGATCCTTCTAGCTACTAGAATTCAACTTTTGCATTTTATGCGATTTGGTCCTTCCCGTAATTAAGCACTAAATCGATAAAATTTTCTTATCAGAATTTTCACATAATATTTCTATCTAAATGCAAATCATGCAAAAATATGAAAATAATTTTTCTTTCCGGTTCGAATTTGTAGTCCCGAAACCACTGTTCCGATTTCACTAAAAATGGGCTGTTACACTTTTCCTCCTTGTGTGCAAGCATTTCTGCATTGCAAGTGGCTCATCAAAATAGATGGCACTTGACTTTATGGCAGCACACCCAGATCCTCCTCATTGCGGTTGCATAAGACAATAATAGAAATATTTTGCCCATCACTTTCACCACCGTGGAAAAGGAAAATGTTGAATCTTGGACATTCTTCTTTAGGAACTTGTACAGGCATGCTATTCCTAGGGCAGTAAATGTTTAATTTTTGATAGATCCAAGGGGATTCGTGCTGCAATCCTAACAATACACACAATCATAGTGTATGTATACATAGTTTGGTTTTTTAGGGTTAGTTTATAATAGTTTTTTATAAGGGTCTAGGGTTTAGTAAATTTATTTGGGTTAGTTTGGGATTTTAAATAGTTGGATTTAAAATTAAAATTGTTTAAAAATTTTGGGTTTGGTCAATCAGAACAACATGATTTTCAAAGAAAAATCTAATTCAATGAGTAGTCTAATCCATGTCAGTGTGCCAGGCTGAGGGGAGGCCCAATTCAACACCATTGAATCGAATTTTCCCCCGAAATGAAGGCCCAAATCGATACCACTAATTTTGATTTGGGCCTTCATCAAACCCCCTTTTTTACTATAAAAAACATATCATTTCAGTAATTAATTTTTTATCTATATTATTTCAATAAATAATAATTTAATTTGTAATAGCCCATTTTTGCCCGGGCTTAGAAATAAAACCAAAACAAAAAAATAAATAATGTCCAGTGTTTTTTTGACAGAGCCCATTTCATTAATAAAACCAAACCAAGCCCAAACAGATGGCCCACTAACTGATTACCTGACACTTTAACCCACTACCCAATAATCAAACCCGCTACCTTAACTATGACCCAAAACACCCGGGGGCCCAAAAGGCCCATTGCTTAGGCAATCTTCAGTTGCCTAGGGTTTCTGGGAAACCCTAGGCGCCGCAAGCGAGGGTCCAGCGCAGCCACCAACCCCAATCGTCGCGCCTCAGTCCGCAGGTCACGCCGCCATCAACGCGCCTCATTGCCGCATTCTCCGCCTTTGACCTGTACAAAAAAGGAGAGAAACAAGCAGGAAACAGGGCAAATATGGCAAACAAGACAGAATTGATGTTTTTCCTTTTTCCTTTTTTGCTTTTAAGGCTATAAAAAGCCATTTGATAAACTTGTAAAGGGGACACTCAGAGAGAAAAAAAGTACAAAGATACAATACACAGGAACATTGAATAAAAAGCAAAAAATATAGAGGTGATCTTTATTTTTTTAATATTCGTCTTCTTTTTTATTCTTCACTGATTTATTTTTTTATATACAAAATACTGATAATAAAAAAAGAGTTTAAAAAATTACCTTTTGATCTGCTTCGAAAAACTGAGTTTTTAAAACTCCGACCGCCGTGTTGTGGTGCGCGACGACGACGTGCGTATGCGCGCAAGTAGAGCAGGAGCCTGTGGTCCATGTGATGATCCCTGACGGTGGAAGAGGGATCGAGAGAGAATTCGAATATTTTTTTTTCAGAACAGAAGCCAAATGAATTTTTGGTCAGAAATTTGACCTTTATAACATGTTGAAAACGACGCCGTTTTCGCTTAAGCCCATAAGCGTTTAAACGACGCCGTTCCGTGTAAAGACCCGCGCGTTGACCCGGAGACCCGAACAGGATCCGCGTGTTTTCAAAAAATGAGAAATTTATCCCTTTAGTCCTTCCACATTATTTCAATTTTATAATTAAGTCTGTTTATTTTCTTTTATTTATAGTTTAACCCCTTTATATTTATTTTTATTGTTATTTGATCCTAGTTTCTTTATTTATTTTTCAAAACCTTTTTTTAAATTTAAATTATTCTAATATTACATTGAAATATTTTATTATGCTAAAATTTTTAATTATTTATATATTAATCTATTAATAGTATAAATTTATATATATATATATATATATATATATATATATATTTACTATTTTATATTTAATTATTATTATATATATTATTTTACTTGTTTAATAATTTATATATTTTTATATTTTTATATTATTTATTATATTATATTTTGTATATTATATAGTATTATGTTACATTATATATTATTTCTAAAAACCTATTTTATATAAAATTTATTTATATTATCTAATCAATTTTATTTATAATGTTTATATTATGTATATAATTTTATAATTAATGTACTACATATATACATATATTTTTATTATTTATTATTTTATTTAATATTATTTTTATTACATATTATTTTTATATATTAGTTATTATATTATATATTTTAAAAATTTTATACATTGTATAGTATTATATTATATATCATATATTTTTTATTTTCATATTATAAAATATGTTTCATTTATATTATTTATATTATATTTTATTTATTTAAATTTATTATATACTATTTATTAATCATTTTTATCATATATTCATAGGTATTACATTATTAATATAATATTTTTACTTTTTTGTATTGTTGTACATTTTAATTGTTTTACAAAATTATCATGTTATTTTCTTATTTTGGTTTTGGTTATAATAATTATTCGGTGTTTAAATATATTTTCTTTTTTTTTGTCTAATTTTGTTATTTCGTGACAACTTCAATTATTGTTATTTATTACATGTTTATTTATTTATATTCTTTGATTGTCTATTATTATTTAACATAGTTCTTTATATATTCATTTATGTAATATTATTCTTTTATCATTTATTGTTTGATAATTTGTAATTAAGAGGAATTGCTATTAAATATGTAGGCTGTATATTCAAACCATTGTTTTTCTAAAAATACCTTTTTAATACATTTTATTCAAATAGATTTAAAAATATACGATGATATCAAATGTTTAGGAACTTCGAGAAGAATTGTGCCCTAACTTACTAGGCTTCAATTTTTTTCGTAGAACTTAAAGTATTAGATATCTCTTCTCTTTTAAAATAGAAACTTACAAATTTCAAATAAAAAACCTATCCTTGGGAATTCAAAGCGTTGTGTCCTAACTTACTGGGTATGACGTTTTGTGTCTCGAGGTAGGAATTTTCTAAAATAAAGACGTGCTAAGTTTCGAAGTCATGAGATGCTATATCCTAACTTACTGGGTATGGTGTTTTATTTCTTTGAGATAGGTAAGTCTGGGTTTCTTTTCTTCAAATAAAAAGATCATTTTCTAAAGTTTTTTTAAAGTTTCAACATTAGGACATGATTTTATCGATTAGGTACCAATTTTTGGGCGTTATGAGGGTGCTAACCCTTCCTCATACGTAACCGACTCCCGAACCTATTTTTCTTGTTTTTCGTAGACCAAAATCAGTATTTTAAAATAATGCGTTTTTAAGGTGATCTAATCACACCTAAGTAAAAAGAGATTGGTGGCGACTCCCATTTTCATTTTTAAAAGTCGATCCCCATTTTTAAATCAAACTTTAAAATGATTTCGACATTATTTATATTATTTAAGTAATTTTCCTATTATATAAATTGTCATCTAATTCAATTTCAAATGTAACCCAACCTAATTTGAGTGTTATGTAGCGGGAAGTCTAAGAAAAAAAAGCTATTTTTAACAGCGTATTTGTTGTTATAATTAGGGTAAAAACATTGATAATAGAGAGGAGAGATAGGGAGTAGTAGTGATAGGAAAGGAGTAGAAGTAATAGAGTGGAAGTGGGATCCCATCCCACGTGGGGGATTGTATGAAAGAAATAATAATAATAAAGATTGAAGGTGACGAAAGAGGGCAAGTGGGTGAGGCTGAGCCCCAGATGTGCGCTACTTCATCTACTCTTCAAGATGTGACGCCACTTACTTTGCACTTATGGTCCCTTCCCCATCAATTTTCACAGTTTAGGATTGGATTTTGTCAACTCTGCCATTCTTTTTTTTTTCCTTTTTCTTTTGTGTTTTTTCCTACTATAAGTACTAAGACATTTCATTGCAAAGCCTCCTGCCCGAAGATAGCGCAGTTTACAATATGCGTAGATAAAGACAACAAAAAAAGGACTGTATAAATTGGAAGATTTATGGCCAGACACTAGATAAATATCCAACCTTAACATCTTGTACTTGTAACATCCAAGTATTTATGGATCCAGAAAACAACATAAATATATTAAAATTTAAAATCAAACACTAATATTTTTTTAATTTACTTTTAACATCGTAATCATATGCAGAAGTGATAAAATAATATTAAGATAGCTGCAATGTCTACTGAAAGTGGCACTGCAACAAGAACAATAGAAGTAAAAACACACAAGATTATTTATGTACTTCAATTTTTTTACGTCTGTAAACTTTAACTATATGAGTAAATCTACTATTTTTCAATCCAATACAAGTAATTCAAGTTTCATCATATCTCCGTATAACAACTTCACTTTTACACCTAAAAATCTAAATCATTTGCTTCTACCTTCTTCTACTGAAAACTTAGCAGTAAGCGAAGCAATAAAAACTGTTTTACTCTCTTAAATGCACTTACAAAATATGTTTCTCAACGAACAAATAAATGTTTTTAATACTTGATACAAAACTTATACTAATCTCTTAAATATATAAATATTTCGAGATTTATTAACATTTTAAATCAATAACAAATCAATCCCTTTTAACTTTATAAACTAAAATAACAAAATACAATATAATAATAAAATCTTCCATCTAATTTAATCTCTCACCGAATGTATCATAACTTCCCAAGTTAAAATTTTTATTAAGTAAATTAAATATTTAAATAGTAAATAAATATTCTAATTATGTTCAACCGCTGATATTTTGTGTGTGTCCACAATGCTTGGTTTATATTGAAAAATAAGTAAATAAAATAATTGTAGGAATCTTAACTTTCTTAAAATCTCTTGCATTCTGTTTTTAGGTCAAATTTTTATAATGTATTTAAAAAAAAATATTATACGTATGACAAATACAAACTTTTTTAAAACCTAAAATACGAAGAAGAAATATTATTGAATGGAGCAGGATAAGGTTAGGTCAGGACCACGACCACATTTATTCTTGACAAACTCTTACTATTAATAAAGAGGTGGCAGCCAACATGGATGTAAAACCAGTCAAATCCAAATTGTCGTCCACAAATTCCCTTCACCTGGAAATTTTTTTTTTTAAAGTTAAATTTCACAATTATTTTCAAATTAGTTTTTAAATTTAGTGCTTGAATTTTTCCTGCTTGAAGTTAGTTTATGATATTTTTTTGAAAAAAATTTAAATTTTAATGTAAAAATAATTGTTAAGTTTAGAAATTAATTTAGATAAGAAAACAATTTAACTCTTAATGCGAGAATAATTGTCAGGTTTAAACCCTAAATAATGCATTAATTATTTTTTTTTGAAAACTAATCAAATTGGGCTTTACTAATGAAAACACTATACATGAAAAAATTAAAAGGCCTAAATAAGTTCCAAGCCCAAACAATAAACAAATAAGGCCCTAAGAAACACAGAAAAAACTGAGAAGTCCCTTAGCTGTTTCCAACAGCCCGGAAACAAAGAAATTTAAAATTTAAAATTTAAACTAAAGCCATATTAATGGCACCTTAATGTTGCCCAATCAGAAAGCCTGGCACGTCATTTCCTTTCACATCCACCATTTCTTGTTTCAGACGTTTCCAGATACCCATACAGCTGTTCACCTACCGCATTAATTGTTCCATTTCAGCCTTTTCTTCTCCCAACATCTTCCCCCTTCCAATCTGATCTCCTTCAACCCTTTTCGTCTCCCCCCTTTCCCTCATCATTTCTCCATTTTCAGACTGTTTCGCCATTCTCCTCCGCTACCATCAACCGCTCCGCATATGCAGGGACTCTTCTAATCAGGTAAAACTCTCCCCTTCTCTTAAGAGTTTCTGTTGCAAGAGTATGTGCCAGACCATTCGATGATCTTGGGGTATATTCAAACTTACTGTTCATGAGTTTCCTCCGTAACTGTTGTATATCATGAATATACGCCCCAATCCTTGATATATCTTCATTTCTGCTTCTGCATTTTTTTATTACTGATAGTGAGTCCCCTTCCATAACTGTTTCTGTCCACTGCATGTCCACGCTAATTTGTAATACTGTTCTACAAGCTATTGTCTCTGCCGCAAATGGGGACTCAATTTGTTGGAATATCTTTGAAAGTGATACCAAGACTGCGTTTTTACTGTTTCTGGCAATGATTCCCACTGCCGACTTCTTACCGTTTGTATCAAATGCTGCGTCAAAATTAACCTTAATAGCATTTCCGAGAGGGTACTTCCATTTTTGAACTTCCGAATGTGGCTTTGGTAATTTTTCTTCAACTCCCTTGATCTCTAAAATGTAACAATTAATAAATCTAGCTATCTCCTTCCCAGAATTGCTTACTTTCTCATGAACTAGCTTATTTCTGTCTCCCAGATCGCCCATAGAGCACAGCAAAACATTTCGCATTGAGGGATAGAAGTCGTTTCAAAGACCCAGGTCAGCCATTGTAAGAACTCTATAACTTCGTCTTTAAGAAATTCCGAAAAAAATAACTCTTCCCAAACTGATCTTGAAACAAGGCATTCTCTAAACAAATGGTTCATAGTTTGAGCTCCTTGACCACACCGGGGGCAAATTACAATATTTGACAACTTCCTGTGCTGCATATTGGTTCGTGTGGGTAGATAGTTCCATGATATCTTCCAAGTTGTAATTTTAATCTTAGTTGGAAGATGAAGTAGCCAAAGTTTTTTGTAAAATTTTTTGTAGTCGGCCTGTACAGCGTAAGCTCTAGGATCCATGTTAATACTTTGTAATAGTTTATAGGCACTGCGTACCGTGAATTCTCCTAAAGCCTCTCCCCTCCAAGCAAGACGATCATCATGAGATTCCTCTGCTAGCGGAATGCGGCTAATCTTTTCAGCTATATCCTCCGGAAAGGTAGACTCTATCAACTCTGATTTCCATTTCCTACTATTTTCATCGATTAAGTCAGCAACTTTACAATCGCTCAAATTATTAACATGTGATGATAATCTGGGATTAATTAAATCTGGTATCCAAATATCATGAATAATTGAGATAGCTGACCCCGTTCTCACTTTCCAACATATACCCTCTCCAAGGACACCTTTAGTTGCCCATATACTCCTCCATGTGTATGAACAATTATTCCCCAAACTTGAATTTAAAAAATTCGTATTCGGAAAATACTTCGCTTTAAATACTCGTGTTACTAGCGAATCTGTATTATTCATAATTCTCCACCCTTGCTTAGCTAATAACGACACATTAAATTTTGCCATACTCCTAAATCCCATACCTCCCTCTTCTTTTGTTCGGCACAAGTATTGCCATTGACACCAATGAATCCCTTTTTTCCCGTATGCTTTTTGCCACCAAAAGTTAGCGATAATCCTCTCTAATTCTTCGCAAAAAGTGTTTGGTAATAGGAAGCAATACATTACGTAAGTAGGAATTGCATGTAAGACGGATTTAATAAAAACCTCATTCCCTCCTTGTGATAAGAACCTGTTGCTCCAGCCTTTGATCCTTAATTGAAGCTTCTCTTTAAAATTTTGAAATGACTCCTTTTTGCGCCTGCTAATCACATTAGGAAGACCCATGTATTTCTCCATTTCATTTGAAGATCTTACTCCTAAAATTGACAATATCTCCCTTTTGTTTGCTTCCAATGTATTTGAGCTGTAAAAGATCGTTGATTTATTAAAGTTAACACACCGCCTTGAGCATTTTCATACTCCTTTAAGATTCTTTTCAATTTGTCCGCTCCTTCTTTTGTTGCTTCCCAAACAAAGATACAATCATCAGCAAAAAGCAAATGTGAAATTTCTGGTCCTCGTCTACTAGCATTTGCTCCTTTAATTAAACCCTCTTCCTTAGCTAATCTCATAAGTGCGGACAGTTCCTCGCTGTATAGTAGAAAGAGAAAAGGACTCAAGGGATCTCCCTTTCTTAAACCTCTAGAAGCTTGAAAAACTCTTCCTCTCTTCCCATTGATGCTGACTGCAAATGATGCTGTGGAGATACATTTTAAAATTAATCCTATCACTTCTTCTTGAAAGCCCATCTTCAACATAACTTCCTTAAGAAAACCCTATTCAACTCTATCATAAGCCTTGCTCATATCCAACTTGACTGCCATATATCTCTTTTTCCCCGTGTGTTTCTTCCTGAAGGTATGAAGAATTTCATAAGTAATAAAAGCATTTTGAGCCATATCGATACATCCACCAATAACTTCTTGCATCATGTTCGCAATGACCTTTGTCACAATCTTGTATAGCACTGTACACAGACTTATCGGCCTGAAACTAGCTAAATTAATCAGATTTTGAATTTTCAGAATAAGCACTATGTCTGTTGAATTGAGTTGATCAAAGCTCTGATCTGTATTTAGAATACCCAAACAAAACTTGGTGACATCTTTGCCTACAATATGCTAGTAACATTGAAAAATTATAGCCAGAAAACCATCAGGTCCTGGTGCTTTAGTCGGCCCCATCCCTTTTAGAGCTGAAAATACTTCTTCTTCTGTGTATGCTGCTAATAATGCGACATTCTTATCTGGCGAAATATTCTTCTTAATGCCTCGAAGTAAATAGGATAGATTCCCAACTCTGTTTGATGTAAATAATTTCTGAAAGTAAGAAGTGGCAGTTTCAGCTATCTCCCTTTCATCATTCGTCTCCCCTCCATCATCAAACTGCAACCTTGAAATTGCGTTTATTTTTTTCTGAGATGAGGCAAATTTATGAAAGAAAGCCAAATTTTTGTCTCCTGCTCTAAGCCAGTTCGCCCTTGCCCTCTGCTTCCAATAAATTTCATCCCTATCAATTTCCATATTCAGATCAACCATTGTGCTGATAATCCTTGCTATAGTATCATCATCACTGTCTTTTGCCATCAGCTCCTCCAATTCTTTAGTCAGCTTTTTCTTAAGCCCCGACCTCTTTGCTTTAATCATCCTTGACCATGCACTTAAGTGTATTTGTAGCTTCTTCAGTTTCTCTGAGATTGGTTCTGTATTTGATTCCTAGCAGTCCTTAATTTCTTTCTCTAGTGACTCCTCTGTAATTCACCACGCCTCGAATTTAAATTGTGTGTTCCCAACTTGGATATTCTCATTTTCTGTATTTAAAAGGAGTGGGCAGTGATCTGATATTGAATGGGGTAGATGAAAGATCTTGTGTGTTGGGAAAAGACTCCTCCATTTTTCATTTGCGACCCCTCTACTAAGTCTTTCTTTAATGTTTGTGCTTGCAAAATTTCCCCGTTCCCATGTGAACCAAACCCTCGAATATCCTATATCTTCCAATTGACATTCTTCTAAAACCTCTCAAAATGCCTCCATTCTCCTATCTTCCCTTGGTATCCCTCCACTTTTTTCGAAAGTATACATTATTTCATTAAAGTCCACTTTTACCAACCATGGCTGACTTTGATCTTCCCCCAATTTTCGTAGTAGATTCCAAGACTCATTCTTACCATTAAAATAAGGCGAACCATAAAAACCCGTAAATCTCCATTCAAGGTTTGAATTCTCCTCTTTGATCATGACGTCAATGTGATCCTTAGAGAAGCTTCTTAACATGACATTGAGGGCTTCCTTCCAAGCTAAACACAAGCCTCCACGCGATCCATCAGCACCAACTTCAATCCCATTAGGAAAGCCACATCTCCTCCTGACTCTCTCCATACGCTGTTTATCAATTTTTGTCTCCATTAAGAAGACCATACGGGGATTTTGCTGCTTTAAAAAGTATCGCAGCCTTCTTGTCGCCCGTAGACTCCCCAATCCATGGACATTCCAGCTTATGCTTTTCATTGTGCCTGGTCGGCTTGCCTTTTGGCAGCCGCCGATCTCAATTGTGTTGTAGAATCATCTTGCTCCATGACTTCAGTACCCAGTTCTTGAATGAATTTTATGTATGCCTGTTCTTCTACTGGTTTCAGCCTTTTTTGTACCATCTCCAAAACCTGCTATACCACAATCGTTAACTACTCCATCTTCGGGAAATTTCCTCTTTTTTATGCTGCACACCTCTTTCCCTTTTATCATCCCTTCTGGCAGTTCCAAACGTTTCCACATTTTCCTTATAGTCAATTCTGAATCTTTTTGCCTCCTACTAATTATGACGTCCATTGGATCTCCTTCTACAAGGCTTAACACTGCCTCCTGTTTCTTCATCGTTTCCCCTCTATTACGCAATTCAGTTTTCTCCACCACCTTCTCATTAGCGTTATCACCCTCCTTAGCCGCTTTCTCGTCAGGTACTTTTATCTCATCGCCCCCAGTATAAGAGCACTGGGATTTCCCTTTCCTTGAGGTGGCGTTAAATTTTATGCTTTCCTTCCCAATTAGATTAGATTCTGCTTTTAGAGCTGACGAAAATGGTGGATCTAATTTGATATTATCTTTTGCTGCGGGATCAAACTCATGGCAATCTATGAGACCATGCCCCATTCTTCCACAACCAAAACAGAATACTGGTAACTTTTCATACTTAAAGGAGACCCATGACTTATTCTTATCATCAACTGAAACAAAAATTCCTCGTCTAAGGGGTTTCTGCACATCCAAATTTATCCTGAGACGACATAATTCACCATTAATTTCAGATCTAATCACCCCTCCAAAAGTAGAACCGATGGCATGAAGGAGATCTTTCTTATCAAATTCAGGTAAACACGAACCAATCGTTATCCAATATGGTGAGGTAGTAAGCCGGATCTGGGATCTCTCTATCTGCTGGGTAATTCGGCTAAACAAAATTAAACTTTTCCTAAATAACCATGGTCTTCCTTCCATAATCAACTCCAAATCATCCTCTTCCTCAAACATAATCATAAATAAATTCTGCCCTACCATCTGAATCTCAAATTTCTTTTTTGTCTTCCATATACTACGCATCTGTGCTTTAAAACTCTCTGGATTATAAAACTTTTTTGTCCAGATTGTACAAATCAAAGATGGATTTTCACCTGGTTTAATAGTTGCCCCTTTAACAGATAGTTGGATCAGTTCCTCTGCTAATAATGAAATCTCATCTCTGTCTTTTCGATCGTCACCACCGCTTCCCGCCATCCCAAGCCGCAGCAGTTACTGCTTTCTCTAGGACTCTTGCAGAGCACTCTTGGTACACGAAAAGACTTTTTATGCATTAATCATTTTTATTAAAAGAACAGAAATGTTATTTTTCATTAAAGTTTATATTTGAATTATTAAAAAAATAATATATATTTTTTATAAATTTTTATTAAGTATATTGATAATTGAATTTAAAACGTTTTTTTTTATTAAAAACGACGAGGATATTGATGGTTATAAAAAAAAAACTCTATTTTTTAATATAATTACAAGATACTTACTAGATTCTTGATAATGTTTGTAGGGTTTTTAAAATTCCACTATTAATGTATGGAATCACTAATAAATTTTTTATAAACTTACAGGTGAATATGATGATGTCACATAATTTTTTAAGGGTTAGTTTAGTAAGAAAGGTATTACAGAAGTTTTTATAGGTGAAAGGTGCAGTAAAATAATAATAAATAAATTCAAACGAGATATGTGAAGATATTTCAATTTTATCTGTGGAATTAAAGTTTTTTCAGTACTAGCGTATCAAACATTAACTCTAATTTAATATTTATGTATTTTTGAAAAGTGTGATTTAATAAAATGATGTGAAAGTGAGTTTTCTTAATTTAAAGTGTTTAATATTGTTTCCAAATGTTAAAATATCTATTTCAGACATGGTGTTGGAAAACAAAAATTAAGATAATTTAAATTATATTAGACTAAATTAATATTATAATTATAAAATATATATTAAATAATTTTAAACAATTAATATAAATTATTTGTAAAATTTAATTTAATTTATAAACTATATATTAAAAGCGCATATATAACCATAAATCCTTACAAATTAAAATACATAATATCATATAATTGGAAATATTTTTTTTTAAATAATTGTATATCTAATATCAATATTTTAAAAATACATATATTTAATGTTTGCATTTTTGTTGATATAAGTGTCAACAAGGGAGGAGACAAGAAGGAGGAGGTGGTGGTGCAAGGAAGGTCGGTTCACTTAAACAAGCAAAGAGCCGGAGAAAGGAGGTAGGTAAGGAGGAGGCTTGGATGGCAAAGGAGGTTGAATGTTGAGGAGTTCTTAGGGTTGCTAAAAGGATTAAAGGATCGCCCCCCACCTTCACTGTTCTACAAGTTATTCATAGGGAAGGAGGTCTTGTGCTCAGTGAGGCCACGCCACCAAAAAATTCAGGGCATGGTGATCGTGTGGTTAGCCAAGTGGCAAGGCCGTTGTACATGGATTGTCCTCATGCATGGCACTGTTCTAACATTCTCCTGAATGAGGTAGTATGATGTTGTTAAGCTTAGTTGTCCCTTGGTGGTCCCCTCTAGAGGTGAGTGCGTTACTAACTAAAAGTGGCTGACCAAGAAGATGAGGTACCTAGGCGGTTGGTCACTCAGTGACCAGCTAGGTTATAAAGGATTGCCCGAGCACGTAGGTGGAGAATATGCCAAGTGTTGTAGACTGGAAAGTAAGTGCAAGGTCATCCATAGATGTCTCTCAAGTATCCTCTCATGATACCACATATCATGTCAAATGAGGATATAACAATTTTAAAGTGAATTATTTAACTACAAATCATGTAAATTTAAAAAAATCATCATAAATAAAAAAAAAAAGAGAGTAATTTTCTAATTTCACATCAAAATTAACTTAGTCAAAAAGTTAAAAAGTAATTAAACCAAACATTATTTGGATTGAGTTAAAAAACCAAATAATTTATATTAAAGATTGAAAAATTTTAAAAATAAAGATTTTTGAAAAAAAATAGAAAAAAGGAAAAAAATAGTAAAAACATAATAGAAAAATAAATAAGCACAACCCAATAACAACAAGATAAACATAAATTAAACATTAACATTAACATTTCTAAATCGTAATTGAATATTAACAGTTATCAACAAACAATAACCAACAACATTTAATTATATGCTTTTTACAAATTTAAAAATTAAAATTCTATATCTTTTACATTTTGGTTTATATGACTAATCACATCTCTGAATTTTATTTCAATGAAACATAATGTAAGATAAAAGATGATATTAGTATTCAAATATTTTATTTTCCACGCTATAATTTTCGAATAAATTGGGATTTTGATAATTGGGACCAAAATTTATGCTAATAATCCTATTCTGAGTTTAACATATTCAATCCGATGCGGATAAAGTGTTGTAAGGGTTTCCAAGAGTTGTCGCTGTCAGATTGATAGATATTATATCATTAAAGATACAGCTTGCAGATCGTCCAGAAATTGTTAGCCCCACATAATAGGGCTCAATGGGATGCAGTTGAACAAACTGACAAATTTAAACAATGATGTGCATGTGCTTTGTATCCTTATTTCTTATCTTAATTTTACAACTACACTTATTAATGCATGCTAAAATTGCTGTTCTAATCACTTTATTTCTTCCTCCTATCTTTATAGATTAAATGAGATTAATTTTATATACATCACAATAGGATTGAAAAGATCATATCTAATCATCTCATTTTTCATATATTTTATGTTCTTTTACTATAAATAATCAAAATCAAATAAGTTAAATTGAAACAAGAAAAGTAAATTCATTCAATAATAATAATAATAACCCCTTAACATGCACATTATCACGTTAAACAAGCACAACAACAACCACAAAAATAAAAACACTTTCTTTTCATTTTTATTTTTTATACGATGTTGAAATGAATTTAATTATAATAATTTGTGAAAAGTAATTATAATTAATATACTAATAAATAAATTATTAAAGTAAATATAATAATCTTCTACTATTTCATTCTTAAGAAAAAAAATATATTTTTTAATTAGACTTAAATTCTATTTTTTTTTTTAAAAAAAAGGGGGATTAAATTGATTAAAATAATTAAAAAAAGGTAAATGGTCTAAAATTTAATATTATGCCCGTACTCTAACATTGCTAATAGAATAGGTGGTAATGAAATTACACCTTATTTTATGACATCTTGACACTACTTGAGAATATGAGATTACGAGATGATTATAATGTTAGAATCGAAACAATGTAATCACATTCCAAACTGTAACATTACGAATCATAATGTAAAAATCGACCAACTAAACAAACCTTTATAAATTTAAATTTTAAATATTTAAAAATAATAATAAAATAAAAATTCATATAAAAGAAATAACTATTCCCTACTCTTTTCTCATGTACTTTTTTTTCCATGATAATTATGTACATTTTTTTACTACCCTATCAATAATTATTATATTATTTTTATTTTATTGATTGGTTCAATTAAAAATTTTCATCATTCTTATCTCTCGCTATATATTTAAAAAATTAAATTCAATAAATAATTAAGTTCATTGAAGCTTAATTTAGTTAGCATTGCAATAATTAAGAATATATGAGTTTGAGTGCACATACTATAGAAGAGGGTTATGGGTTATACGGAATTGTATAAAAAACAACATCTGCATAAATTGAAATTGGCCCATGGCTAAAGTAACAACCAAGTAAGTGCGCAACAAATAAGAAGTATATTTGGGCTAGGTTCAGCACACAAAGGTCCATAATTTACAATACATTTTAATGGCCTGCTCTACTCATTATCCGAATGTTTAACATAAAAAGAAAGTTTGCTCCACTCGATGGGATCCCAAACCTTTTTCCTGTAAGCAATGGAAACTGGTTAATAAATAAAATGGTGATTGAGAGATCTCAGTGAAAGCAAAAACAAGAAAAGAATGGTAAAAGTAGATGCAGTTGAGGGAGTAATATGCAGTGGGATCCAACTGACAAAAATCATCATCGGCCCAGATTGAGATGGTGACTTTGCATGATTCTTAACAACGTACTTTCATAACTCATAGTACACTAGCTACTTTCTGAACCCTAAACCCTTCACTCCAATTATGTAACGATCCTAATGAACAAAAAGGAAAACAAAAAATTTATGGAAAGATCCCAAGTATTTTCGGCACATAAGATTTAAACCATACGGAACTTACCCAATCCTTCTATCTTCTGCACTTGCACATGATGCTTTGCCTGTCGGTCTGCTGAAAAAATATATGAAATAAATTTGGGACTCTGCCTATCTGATGACATTCATGTTAGGCCATATGATATCTCTGCATCTTCCCTTTAAGAGCTTTGTACCAACACATCTTGTGTCAAACTAATATTGTGTATGGAGTATACACCATCCAAATCTAATTTACTACCACCTTACTTGCTTTTCATACGTTTTAAAGCTTTTATTTAATAACCCCATAGCTGAAAGTTGTGGGTTTAAGCACTTAAATGTAATATGATTTAAGGTTTAGAATTGTGTATTTATTTATGTCCTTAAGTTGATTTTAGAATCAATTGATGATGAATTTAGTTGGAAAAATTATTAAAATATTTTTTTGTATGTACAAAATAAATTATATTATTACGGTAGTGTTTTTGTCTATTTTAAATAATAAATATATTTAATTATAATAAAATTTGAATTCATGACACAATATATTTTAAACATTTAACTTTACTATTCAAATCAAAAATTTATTTAATTTTTTTACAAATATATTTATTACATAATTTTTTTTTCTCACCCGATATATAACAAATTTAAACATTATTTAGTGAACCACATTTGTGATGCAATAAAGTTTACGATTGGTAGACTAGAACATGAATTTTTGAAATTCGAACGGATTTATTTTGAATTATTATTTGTTTAATAAATGTTTTGATTTAAATTTACTATTGATATTATTACCAGTGCAGGAGAACGCGGGTTCAAGTGCATTGAAGCGCATTTCCTCCTATTTAAAGGTTGTGGAAGGACTATGGATAGTTCTAGGCATTGTATCAAAAAGAACAAATATGATAAGAACTTATAATAAGATTAATATTAAGAAAATTACTTATAAATAATTAAATATATATTTTATTTTTTTTAAAATAATTGTAGGAGATTTTGAGTGTTAGAGATTTGGGCAAAATTTGGATTGGATGAGGGAGAAAAGAGGTGAGATCAGAGGCGAATCTAGGATAGCTGACAGATGTCCCGACCTCTTCTAAAATAGAAAATTGTTATTTAGGCTCTTTAAAAAATTAAAAATTTAAATTAATAAAGGTAAAATTACACTTTAATCCCTCCTAAAATTATAAAAATTTAATTTAATACTTTAAAAATTATAAAAATATAAACTATAAAAAATTAAATTTTTATTTAACCTTAAAATTTATTCTGTCTTCGCCCCTGGGTGAGACTAGGAGTAAAAGATTAAAAGGCTGCAAAGCTTTTTAAATTAAAAAACAAAAGGGTTTTGGCAGTAAACAAATAAAGTAAAATGGTCTGAATAATTTCACTCCACCAATTGATGATAATAATAAAAGCCAAAATACTTGAGGATGCTTTATTAGGTGAAGGTGATTTGTCCATTTACCTGCTTGCAGGCTGGGACGGCGTCAAAAGGTTAGGCAGGGCCGTGCCCCCTTTAAATGGTAATTTTTTTTTATTTAGTCCCTTATAAATTAATATAACAATAAATTTGCACTAATCCTTCTAAAATTTCTGAAATAATAAGTTTGACATTCAATTTAAGTTGACACATTTAAAATAAAATTACAAATCAACTCAGTTGATGAATAAATGTATAATTATACTAAAAATATTTATTCCAGACTTTAAACATTTTAATTTATAGAATATAATGTGGTTAGTATACAAAAGGCTGGGAATTGTTTAAAGTATCACAACACTTAATTGTTTTGTTTAATGGAGTAGTAGTAGGTGAAATCATGTCATGTGCCCCCATTTGAACTATGGGTAGCTGGATTCTCTTTGTTAATACAAATACAAATACCTTTTCTTTTTTCTTTTTTTTCTATATTTCACGTGTAGGATAGTCTCATTTTTTAATCTGAAACTTGAATCGCCGCCCTACTTGTGAAACAATAATACTACTTGCTAATTGGTAGAGGAATTATGGTTAGAAACATTTGGGTTTAAGGCAAGCCAGATAATGGGGATAATAAGAAAGAGGATGGTAACAACACCGCACTCCTCTGTCAAATAAATAAGGACTTTTTTAACTTAAGGGTAAATACTATCTAACACCACCAACCACAGAGAGAGCGCCTTGTAGTTTTTGTGGTACTTCCATTTTCCAAAGTACACCGTATTTTGAGCAATCAAAGTCTGATTCCAATTCTTCATAATGTCCTTCCAGATTTTGGACATTTGGGGGTTCCTTTTACTGCAATTTTTTTGTGATTCAGCATGCATGTATGAATGTAAGAATCCTCCTCCACCTCAACTTAGATTCTTTAGCCAATCACCACCACTATTTTGCTAAAAGTGACACCTTCTATTCCTCAACATTCACCACCTCTAAACCTCCCTTTCTTTTTACCTCACTTATTCATCACCTTCCCAACGGATTTTACTTCTAATCATTTCAGTATTTGCTAAGAATCCTTTACCAACGAAAAAACTGACATCTAGTAGATTGTTAGTGCTTGCTTAACGCCCCGTTATCATGATCTCAACTCATCTCTTTTGGATCACATCATCATTGCAAGACTCCAAAAGCATAACACTTTAATATGTATATATATAGCAATGACTCCTTCATGAGGTGTTCAATTATATTGTATATATTTTAGTTTTATTATTCGAGGGTTTTGATGTTGAATGCTATTAATGTTTTGTTTTGAGCATTAGCAACTGGTTGGCCTTGCCATGGTTGAATGAATGCTTAACATTGAGAAGCATACATGCACTATAACTACTTTGAATATATTTCCTTACTGTTTGAACATGATTATTTTTTGGATGAATATGTGGTCATTGTACGGTGCTTGAATGATCTCTCAGGGGACTTTAAAGCTTTAAAGTGATGTGCCATATGTTGGTAATGTATGAGTGTGTTTTAGAATGGTTGACAAGTGTTTTGGAGTATAATTTTTGGTTTCTTGCCCCCAAATCTTGAGATAAATAAGTTTGAAAGGTCGGTTTTTATTTCAGATATCCAAAATTCGAAGACATAAATTTTATATCTCGAGACATAAAAATTCAAATAGATATATAGTGGATAAGGTCGTGTCTCAGGACATTAACCCTAAGTCTTAAGACATGAGGCCAATGTCTCGATACATACAAGTCTTGTTTCGAGACATTCCTTATTGCACTTATATAACATGTATTTTTTATCGACCGGAAGTTCATTGAATGCATTTATCATGTCCAAACACCTAAGAGATGATTCAAAATTATTCCAAAATGTATTTAAAGCTTTGTAATTGTTGAATTTAAAGGAAAATTATTCCAAAATAAACTCTCTCAAAATTAAAATTTATTTTTCAATAGAATGCTGACATTAATATCATGTGTTTTTGACCTAGCCTATGTAGGGGGAAAGAAAAAAGAAAAAACGCATAATTTCGTTTCCTATTCGCAATTTTGTTTTCTAAATGATGACCGAAATGTTTTGTTTTTACAGGGATATAACTCCTTTTTAAACTAGCTTTATATGCTAACTTTTAGGGAAAAGTTAATTTAAAGAAATCATGATCATTTTGTCAATATTCGATTGAATTATATATGCTCAAATTCATAAACGTAAACAGTATTGTTTTCGGCTTAAATCCACTAAAACAATAAAATGCAATTAAAAAGTACACTAGGCATGAAAGGATAAGGATCAAAACCCTAAATATACAATAGTTACATTAAGACGTAATTATAAATTCCTTCCAATTACTTTAGCAGAAAATGCTGCAATCAAACTAATCTTATTTATGACTTCCAATTAATTAAAGGCTAGCGATCCAATTTGAAACTCAAATTTCTTTTAAATGTTTATGTTCTATTTTTCCCATGCGTGAATTTGTTTGTGTGCATAAAATAGTAACCATCCAAATCTATTAAAATTTGAATCTAATAATTAGTTAGTTAATATGTAAATTTAAATAATTTAATGTGATTATAAATTAACTCGTATTTTTAATTAATAATATTTATACACGAGTTTATTGTATTTAATTTATAATATAATTTGGAATTAAATAATAATAATTGATAAATAATTCAATAAAACAAGTAAAAATAAAAATATTAGAAGCATTGTTTTTTTCTTGATTTGACTTGATTATGATACCAAATGTGACCTCCACAAATTGTAATCAAGACTAAGTACAGGAATGGGAATCCTGACCAACCAAATGAAAAACCCTTTGATGCTGACACTCTTCTTCCTTTGCTTTGAAATCCAAACCACTACTCTTCAAACTTCGCAACTCTTTTGTTTTGTAGGTCCCCCCACCACCCTCTAACCTTAATTCATAATTATCACCAATGGTGAAAGTCTAAATCATAAAATCCAACTGTCATATGATCCATTCTATTTTCTGGCTATTTCTTCAGGTGTTCCCTCGTCCCCGGACGGTTTCCGGAAAGCCAATTTGAGTAAGATAGTAGGATATGCATCCAACCTTCCCTTAAGGTGATGGAATGTACCCCTGCGGGAGAGTGCCCGTATTTTAAACCTGTTTCCACCTCCATAATTCGATCGCTTACTTGATCGATGAACTTCTTGTTCCGGATGCTCTAATCTCAGACTTCCACATACTTCAACTGGTTGATGAAATTTATTATAATTTCGAAGAGAGGGGGTAATACGGAAATGGTTTAAAACTTAATTGATGAAAATTGTTATAATGATTCGGTTGTTATTTTAATTATGGATTCAGTTGTAATTTATAATGATTAATTTTGATTATAATTATTTGAATTGGTATTATTTGTGCTGTAATTTCAGAGCTAATTGTAACAAATATCTTCAAACTCTGGCTTTTATTCTAAATTAGTCTTAAGATTTCAAAATGCATTAATTTCATTCAAATTATCGATGTTATATCAATTAGGTCCTTTCATTATTTAAATTATTAATTTAACCATTAAATGATACTCAAAATCTTATGCGACATAATTTAAAATGAAAATTTCAAAGAAAATAAAATGTTACTTCATAACTTTTAAAATTAGAACTAAAAATAAAGCAAAAGAAAAAAGAAAAAAAAGAAAGAAGAGTAAGCGGTATTTTCTTTAAAAGCTTCAAAAATCTCAAAACCAAGATTTTTGCGATATCCATATACAATATTAATTTTTTCTTTAAATTTTTTATTTTTTTCATTTTTTATACAACATTAAGGGTAGGGGATGGGGTAACACGATTCGAACCTAACAAAAACAGAGAGTTGAAAGGAATGAGTTTCATTAATCTTGATGTGTAAGGTAAAGACTTCTCATACATATATATGTAGTTACAACAGATAACAAAACTACCCTATAACTAAATTCATAACTACTTGTAACTAACATTAGTTACTCTAATATTCCTCCTCCACATTCTCGAACAAAATCATCAAGAGCTAGCACTGTAACACCCCTAACCCGTATTTGTCGTCAGAATAGGGTTACAGAGCATTACCGTAAAACCGTAACATAAAAGCATACATTTCCAAACATTGATATAAACATAGCATAATCCATTCATTAACATGCATATCGTCCCTTAATCGAGCCCTCGAGACCTTAGAAACACTTTAGAAATGATTCGGGACTAAATCGAAAACATTTGGAACATTGAGGAAAAAGTTAGAAATTTTAAACTACAGGGGTCACACGGCTGAGACACACACCCGTGTCTCAGGCCGTGTAACAATCGAAATAGGGATACACGGCCGTGTCTCAGCTCGTGTCCGTGCCCGTGTAACTCTCTGACTTGGGTCACACGGCCAAGCCACACGCTCATGTGCCAAGCCGAGTAACACTCGAAATAGCCTCACACGCCCATGTGCCAAGCTGTGTGCTAGGCCATGTAACTGTCTGACTTGGAACTTTTGAAACCTACAGGGGACACACGGCCGTGTTGCATGACTGTGTGTCATACACGGCTGAGACACACACTCGTGTCTTAGGCCATGTGGACAAGAAATTGGCCAAAATCAAGCCATTTCCTTCACCCCCTTCAAGCATGTACCTAACCACAATTTGCACATATGACCAAGGCATCAAAACATACCCAAAACATGCATAAAATGACCAAATCACTAAACCATTAATACATACAACCAATATGCCAATAAGGCTCCTCAATCACAAACCATTTAACACATCTAAACTTATGCATATTTGGCCATACACAACTAACTTATTTTCATCTCAAAACATGCCATTCTTGACCTAAACCATGTCAACATAAATTTACCATTTGGATCATTACTCACATGCATCAAAATCATATAAGTGACACAAATCAACCATTTCCAAATGGTACCAAGCAATCAACATATATATACAAACCAAAATCAACACTTAGCATTCAACCCAAACTTTAAACATATGTCCACCTATACATGCCATTATAACCTTGGCCAAAACGTCAAGATCTACCGATATATTCATTGGATAGTGTGATAGGTCTCCGACGAGTTTCTAAACTGATCGAGCTTCCGGTAATCTATAAAACATAGGAAAGAAAACTACGTAAGCATAAAATGCTTAGTAAGTTCGTAAATCATGAATATAGCTTACCATTTCAATGCATAACCTTATAATTTAAACATGATTCAATCCAACCAATAGCTTGGCACAAGCCTAAGCATCATCACAACAATTGTTAGTGCATTAACACATAATTCACTTGAATTATCACATGGTAAGGTAAATTCACATGAACAATATGCCATTGAATTCATACTTTCATAAACATTGATATACATTCATAGATCATTATCATTTCATACCTTTCCATAGGTTCATAACATAGCCATTGGAACATTTACCGTTCCTTCCCTTTTCATGCCCGTTGAACAACTTAGAATAATATCAGATATCCGGGAAAGCTCACACAAAGTGTGCTAAACATATGATCGAAACCATTCATTTTCCTTTTCCTTTACATCGTTGCTCACTCGAGCCATAAAATGGGTCTGCTCACACAAACTGACGATCGAAATGAAAGTTACACGATGCCGCTCACACAAGCTGACGAGTATCCACAACAAATGCCAGAACTCAGCCATCAGTAGGACATTCAGGACCGACACCTGAAACATGGTAACCCTAATGACCTGTCATTCGTATCCTATATATTCCTCAAGTTCAAACGGGGTTCGATAATCGTTGAAATGTCATTGGATTTCCATCGTTCGTTTACATGATAAATAGCACTATAACATATATATCAAAATAAAATTAAAACGTTATTTAAACATACAAACTTACCTCGATTATAAAGATGTCGAAATAAGATCAACTAATCCGAGGATTTAGCTTTTTCTCGATCTAGATTAGAGGTGTGCATGGGCCGGGTCAGGCCCAAAAAAAATTTCAGCCCATTTTTCAGGCCTGGGCCCAACCTGGCCCGAAATATGGGCCTAAAAAATTGTCCAAGCCCGGCTCGACATAAAATTGGTAGGCTCGGCCCGGCTAATATTAATTTTTTTAACTTATTTTATTAAAAAATAAAAAATAATAAATCAAATACATTTTAAAAAATAAAAACAAATATTAAAACAAGAAACAAATAAAAAATGATACTAAAACAAAATACAAAAACATTGAAATTTTTCTACCAATTCTTTGAGTTTTTAGTGGTTGATGCCCAAAGATGTGTTTTTTTTTTATGCTTAAGGTTCATTGTGCTTTTATGCTTTCTTATATCTTTTCTTTTCAATATCGTCTGTTGTAATTGTAAGAGTGAAGTGATGTTATGCACATAAAGGTCAAATATCCTCTTCTATACCTATGTATGTACACTGTTGGCATTGCATAATTTATAAAATCAATTTCTGTCTCTCAAATCAAATGCGAGATGTGATGGCACATGCACCCAAACGCAACCATCCATTGTTCATCTCCACAAAAAAAGTCTTGATATTCAATCAATATATTATAGGATCTCAAAGATCATATCGAAATAATATTAAAAACGACAACAGAACAATAAGAAGTAGTTATATTAAAATTGAAACAACTTGTTTGAACTAAAATAATAACCAAATTGATAATAAAACAAAAGTTCTACAATATCGAAATAATATTGAAAACGACAACAGAACAATAAAATACCATAAAAGAACAATAAAAAAAGATCATCAAAAAGACACAAAACAACATTAAACAACATCAAACAACAACAAAAGCGATTGCCAAACAAAGATAAAAACAACACTAAACAAATGAAAAACAACATCACCAACATCCACAAAACAATACCAAAAACCTGCAAAATATAATCAACCAACCAAAATATCTATACATTAACCAATTAACATATTTAATTAAGAAACTATAAATTGTAAGCTAAATTAAATTGTCAACAGTTAGAAATGAAGGTAACCTAAAAAGCAACCAAAGAAACATCGTCATCATCGTCCTCATCGTCATCGTCATTCTTGTCACCAATTTCTAACATGAAATAAGAATAAATAATTAGATTATCAAATTGATAAAAAATAATATAAAATTAACAATAAAACGAGAATAATAATTACCCGTTGAAAATCCCTTAGCTCGCATCCAATCATACAAACAACGGCTTGAACCATTTTTGGCTTAAGTGAACTTCTCAAAGGTGTGATAACTTTCTTACCCATGCTAAAAGCGGGCTCGGTTAGCTCTGATCGATTGGAATTGCCAAAAGATCACGAGCCAATAATGAAAGCTCATTATATCGAACTGAACTTTTGCTCCAATAATCCAAAACATCTATTTGACTATTCAAATCAAGCTCCGGTTCTTCCAAATAAATGTCCAACTGTGACTTTTCACTCTTAGTGCTAGATTCATTTAAATACCGCTTTATAATCATCACTCTCATCAAAATCTCCCCCAAAACCAACACTATTAACATTGTATTGATGCAAACTAGAATCAACGGGATCTTTATCTCGAGACATTAGAATTCTCGGCCAAAGAGGAAGACGTGGATTTGGATTTCTTAGCATACTCATCAAGCAAGAGTCTAAGATTGCTAAGAATGGTTTCAACAAAATCAAGCATGAATACCATAGATTGTAGTAAAGCAATCTCGCATATAATTCAACTTGTAACGAGGATCTAAAATTGCAGCACATGACAATATCAACGAATACTCGGCCCAATATTTATTAAATTTCTCTTGCATTTGTTTAACCATTGGAGTTAAAAAAGAATAAGGACCTTTAATTGTATCAAGCAAGACTTTTTGAACCTTCCAAACCCCTCTGAAATAAAGATTGGCCGTCGGATAATTAGAACCAGAAAAAATACAAGTCACATCATAAAAGACTTTCAAAAATTTGCAAAGAATAGCAACATTTCTCCACTCCTCGTCAAAAAGTGCAAACATTTGATAGTCTTTATCCCGTTGGCCCCAATAATCTAGCACATCTTTATAGTAGAGAGAAGATTCAAGCATCAAATAAGTAGAATTCCATCTCACACACACATCTTGACGCAACTTTTTGGTCACATTCAAATGAAAACTTTTGTCGGCCACATCATAAAATCTTTTCCTACGAATTCCCGACTTTTTTATGTACTTAATTCTATTTCGAATCTTACCAACAACATCATCAGCAAGTTCCAAACCAGCTTTAACTATAAGATTCAAAATATGTGCACAACATCTAACTTGAAAAAAAGCACCAACACACAAATTAGCTCGGTTCGCACGAAAATGATTTTTAAGACAAGAAACCAACACATCATTATAAGAAGCATTATCCAAAGTGATGCTAAAATTTTTTTTTGTCTATACCCCATTGAGATAAACATAAAACAAGTTCATCCGCTAAGTTCAAACCATCATACGGAGGAAATAAAGCTCTAAACCTTATGATTCTCTTTTGTAGCTTCCAATCTTTATCAATCCAATGAGCAGTAATGCAAATATATTCATCATTAGTATGCTCTGAATTCCAATTATCGGAAGTTAGACAAATTAAACCGGGTGCTTTAGCTAACTCTTCTTTAACATGATCTCTCTCTTTTGCATAATACATTAGGACATCCCTAGCAACTGTATTCTTAAAATTAGGACTAGCAATTCTCATCATGTATCTAAATCCCGGTTCTTCAACTGTCCTAAATGAATGCTTGCCACACACAAGAAAAGTAGAAACAGCTCGACGACACTCATCAGCATCAAACTTGTAGTTTTTTATAGATGGACCACCTCCTAATGATGGTTGATTGGCTATGGTGTATTGAGTGATGTCCTTATTAACTTTTTCAAACATTGATTTAGATGACGTCTTAAATGAGAGGTTCCACTAGAAGGTTTAGCAGAAAAGATACTCTTACAGTGATTACACTGTGCCTTCAATTCATTTTTTTCCTCGCATTTAAGCTTTGTCATTTCATCCCACACCTTTGAAGTGGTAGATTTGACGTTTGGTAGCACTTTCATACTCATTAAACCCATCGTCCACAGGTATAGGAGTGTTCGAACTAGCCATAGTCATAAAAACTCAAGTCCTGGAATCCAAATAAACCAAAAGTTAATATAATTGTTCAACAATTATATATAATATATGAATCATTCCATATTATTATCTACTACTATCATAAAATGTTAGCTAAAATTAGCCCAAATTATTCCTGCCACAACACACCAATTCCAAAATAAGAAACATGAAAATTACCACCTTACAGTCTTTAATAAAAAAATATTAACAGTTATATTTATCAAAAGCATCTCATATCCAACAGGCAGCAAAAAACAACGACAAGCAAATGAATGTTATGTTTTCCTGCTTTAGGTGTAATAATTTTATCATATTTGATGAATTACGAAAATGATTAAATTAATTGTCATTTTGTCAGCTAAATAATTGTATATATAGTAAGATTTTTCATTAAATATATATTTTCTATAATTACCTACTTATAATTAATAGATATAAGGAATGTTTTGAGAATTAAAATACAAGCAACACATTGACATTTTCATTAACCTAAATTTTAGTGTTTTCCTTTAACCTAAATATTATTTAGCTAATGAAATCTAATTACGCATGTATGAATAAAATCCACCAAAATTGTCATTGATTCCCATTCTCATCGATAAATGAGTAAAACTTGCATTACAAATAGGATATTAAGCAATAAATTTGCATATAAAAACTGAAGCTATTTGGTGTGTTTTTGCACTTTAATGTTTCAACACGTTAGCCCCACATTTCAGCTCCCAAAAACAAAGACTTTTGATCCTTAAGTGTGACCAAAACAACAGCTTTTCTTTTCTCCTTTGAGTTCCTTGAAGCTTGTAACCCACTAACCCCACTAAACAAAAACACCCAACAGATCTCAGCTATAAAGATACCAATAAGTTCAAAAGCCTAGATCTTTGTTCTCACTCACAAAACAACATATAAATTCATATGAATATATAAATTTTAAAACACATGTAAGACAGAAATTGCCAAATGCAGATTAAAAGAAAATATTTCTACTGGCCTCAGGGCTTTATTTTGGACGACCAGCTTCAAAAGAACAGGCTTTGTTATAGTGGGCAAGAAGTTGAGCAAGTCCATATATCATTGTAAAGTGTAAACCAACATGCAGTGCCCAATTTTAAATTTCGCATTTTCTCTTCTAATGTCATATGTCTTGATGATTTTATATATTTAATAGCAACCATGAGACTCAACTTAAAGCATTGAAACTCAACTTTCACAACCATGAGACTATCAACAAAATTTAATAGCAAATTGCTTTAAAGATAAAGGTTCATATAATTTTCTTCTCAAAAGAAACAATATTTTATCCACCTTAGCTTCATATTTGCCCTGCATACTCTTTTCATTAAGTGATAAAGTTTAAAAAAAAAAAAGAAGAAAAAGAAGAGGCTTACAGCTTACTATGTTGTTGTGGCCGTGGGTAGAGAAAATGAGCTGAGCTGAGCTTGAGGTGGAGAGTGGAGGTGAATGGGTGTTCGGGAGGTGGAGACTGCTGGATCGGAGGAGGTGGTGGCCAGTGGTGACTTAGGGATTTTGGAAATGGGAACAATGGGGAGGAAGAGGAACTATGAAGAAAGGTAAATGAAGTCAGGCAAATGAAAGGTAAAGTTAAAAATTAAAAAAAGGATTAAAAAATAAATTATTTAATATATATTTCGGGCCGGCCCGGGCAAGAAATTCTTACCCGAGGCCTGGCCCGTTTTTTAAACGGGCCTCATTTTCTGTCCAAGCCCATTTTTTGAGCCTATATTTTTACCCGAACCCTCCCATTTTTCGAGCGGGCCTTCGAGCCGGGCCGGGTGGCCCAGCCCATGCTCAGCTCTAATCTAGATCCGTACGAGGTTTATCTTGATCTAAATAATCAAATTCGATCCATTTAATATTCATATTATTCAATTTAGTCTAAATTCATACTTTTGCAAAATTACACATTTACCCTTCATATTTTAACTTCTTTACAATTTAGTCCTTAAGCTTATAAATTAAAATTTATGCAATTTCATCCCCATTTCATGGTAGCCGAAATAACTAAGGACTTATATCAACCCATACAAATCATCATTTCACAAATTTATCATGGTATTTTACTTCTTTAACAAATAAGTCCCTAAATGATAATTTTATCAGAAATCCCTTTACAAAACTTGTTTATTTAACAACAAGGACTCATAATCTTTCATTAAATTTCAAGAATCATGCAAACATGCTAATGGAAAAACCCTAAACCTTTAACAATTTTGCAAATTAGTCACTGGGGTAGATAGATTAAGCTACAACGACTTCAAAAACATAGAAATCATTAAAAACGGGATAAATTTTCACTTACATACAAGCTAAACAAGTGACCGAAGCTTTCAAACCCTAACCATGGCTTCTCCAATATCAATTTCGATGGAAGATGGAAATTAGGAAGATGACACTTTTGTTTTTATTATTTTAATTTTAACTTATTAATTGAATTACTTAATTAACCTTATCTTTTAACATAAAAATCATCTAATTTATGTCCATAAATGTCCACTAATAATAATGGTCTAATTACCATTTAAGTCCTCTTACATTAAAGTTTCATGGCTGTTGGATACCTTTAACTATAAGAACTCCACTTTTACACATTTTACGATTTAGTCCTTTTCACTTAATTAAGCATGCAAACGTCAAAAATTATTAACGAAACTTTTATACGACCTTACTAATATTCCATAGACACTAAAATAATAAAAAAATAAAAATTTACTCGTCAGATTTGTAGTCTCAAAACCACTGTTTTGATTTCACTAAAAACGGACTTTTACAAGCACATTCATCCTATCACGACAACGAGAAAACACTCCTATAGTTAATGGCTTGGTAAGTACATCAGCTATTTGATCACTTCCAGATATATGATTAACTTGAAGCTGCCCACTAAGAACCTTAACATGCACAAAATGCAAATCAAGTTCAACATGCTTAACTCGAGCATGTAATCTGCCTCAAGATCCTTGCACACCACATCACCACCATTTGACGACGAACTTTCAACAGTCAATGCTAGCTCAGATGCACTAAAAGCAAACTGATAGAGCCCATTTACCTCATTGCCCTGAAGCAATATCCGACGAGTTGCTAGATCCTTTATAAAACAGCAAGTGGGAAAAAACTCAAAATACACATTATTATCTTTGGAAAATTTCGACACAAATAAGAGATTTTGTGAATGGTAGGTACGTACAATAAATATTTAAGCAACAAAAAGTGAGATCCATAAGATAAAACAGACTCACCAACATGAGAAGTGGGTATGGAATGACCATTACCCACCTGTAACACCCCTCACCCGTATTCAACGCCGAAATAGGGTTACGGAGTATTACCATACTTATAAAATAATTAAACATTCACTTAGCATACATTTTCACAATTCATACATTCATCATTCAATCTCAATCAATTTGTCCCTAATACGAGCTTACGAGGCCCTCAACACACATTGGGAGTAGTTCGGAACTAAACCGATAACTTTGAAAATTCTTAGAACACTTAGAAATTTTTTGCATAAAACAGGGGACACACGCCTGTATGGCCCGACCGTGTGTCTCACACGTCCAACAGACACGCCCGTGTCACAGGCCGTGTGGACATTCGAAATGGGATCACATGACCGTGTCCCAGCCCATGTCCAACCCCGTTTAACTCTCTAACTTGGGTCACACGGCCAACACACACGCCCGTGTGCCCTACAAATGGCCATACACGCCCGTCTGCCAGGCCGTGTGCTAGGTCGTGCCAAACCTATAGGGTATACTGACTTATGCCACACGGCCAAGTCACACGCCCGTGTGTGAGGCCGTGTGGAGCATACTGACTTGATTTCAATTTCAACACTAGGGGACACACGACCGTGTAACATAACC
Organism: Gossypium sturtianum; assembly: GCA_025698515.1. Lineage (NCBI taxonomy): Eukaryota > Viridiplantae > Streptophyta > Magnoliopsida > Malvales > Malvaceae > Gossypium > Gossypium sturtianum. The sequence goes on along the minus strand of CM046948.1, from coordinate 136,086,595 downwards.
GGGGTCACACACAGCTGAGACACACGCCCGTGTCTCTGTCCGTGTGGACAAAAATAGGCTATTTACCAAGCCAATTTGCCACCCAAATTTGTACACACCTACATCAAACCAATTGGTACCAATACAAGGCATAAATAAGCATTCAATCAACTTCAACCAAGCATCATTTATTTCATTTTAATACCAACAAATACAAGACTCACCTTACCACAATATGTAATTCAAATACACACCAAATTTTACCCTTTTCATTCATTAATATGGTCATTTCCAAACATACATCAATTTACCTAAACTCATAAGCATACTAATTACCAATTCATCAACCATTTGATATTCACCATATCCATTTTCAACAAGCATCAAATCCATCATAACTAGCATTTTATAAGGCAATTACTAAACTCAAACAAAGGCCATTTGCACACTTATATACATCATCGAATTCACCATTATAAGCCAAATCACATGGCTATGTATATATAAACCAAACCTAATATTTACATGCCAACACAAATGGCCAAAATACATATACCAAAAGACCAAGTGCCTATACATGCCATATACTTAAAATACCAAAGTTCATAGGTACCAAGTGATAGGTGGATAGTGTAAAGTGATCTCTGACGATTCCCGAATCCGAGCTAGCTTGATAACACTATAAAACACTGGAAAATAAACAAAGTAAGCTATAAAGCTTAGTAAGCTCGTATACAATAAACTTAATTCTATCTCAAGATTATAAATCAACAATTTGAATATATCAATACTTAGCATATATTAGCTAACAAACCTTTCATATACATAATTATGATGTTTATCACATTCTTCACAAGTTTCTTCACACCAAAACTTATACATGTCATATACATACTTGTACCATCTCATATTATTCTCATACTCAATCACCTCTTTCCTTTACATGTTGAACCATTCTGAATAGAAGTCGGATACTCAAGAGTCTCGCACACTAAGTACCTATACCATGGCCCGAAGCCAAATTAAGGTAGCTTATATCCGAAATACTGATATCATGGCCCGAAGCCAAATCAGCCGATATTCATGGCCCGAAGCCAAATCGGTATAACTCGCACCTGAAGTGCTAATATCATGGCCCGAAGCCAACTCAATGTATCCCCTAATGACATGTCACTACTATCCTAAACTATTCCTAAGGTTCAACCGGGACTTCCAATGCCGAATCTTCGTCGAAAGTGTTCGTAAGATCATAAATCACAATTTATGCAATATCAAAGCATTTAAACACAATTATAATAAAGCCCATTGCATACGAACTTACCTCGGGTTCAAAAACGATGAAATAGACTCATTAATCCGAAACTTTATTTTTCCCTCGATCTAGATTCGAACTTCGTTTTTCTTGATCTAAATATAATCAAAATTAACTTATTTAATCATCTCTCAATTCAATTTAATCCAAAATTCACATTTAAGCAAATTTACACTTTGCCCCTAATATTTCACATTTTTCACAATTTAGTCCTTATTTCATAAAATCACAAATTAATGAAATTCAAAATTAACCCATGCTAGCCGAATTACTATTATGCCCATAGCAGCCCATATTTTTCATTTATTTCACATTTTAACCACAAAGTTTCCACATTTCACAATTTAATCCCTAATTTACATTTTCACTAAAAATCACTTTATAAAACTTGTATAACTATCATCAAACATTCAAAATCTATCACCAAACATCAAAATACTCATGTATTCATCAATGGAAACATTCAAAATCTTTAACAGTTTTGCAAATTAGTCCCTGGGCTAGCTAGACCTAGTTGCAACGATCTCAAAAACATAGAAATCATTAAAAACAGGACATAATTTACTCACCAATTGATCTAGGAAGCTTGGCAAAACTTCAACCCTATCTATGGCTTTTTATTTCTTCAAATTTCGGTGGAAAGATGGTGTAAAGAAGATGATAAGAATTTTTATTTTATTATTACTAACCTTTAATTATTAAATATCAAATTTAACCTTTTAATTAAATAACAAAAGTCACTTAAAAGATGTCCATAAATGTCCACTTAAACAACCAATGGTCTATTTACCACATAAGGACCTTAACTTTGAGGTTCTATAGCTATTTGACACCTTTAGCTATTAGAACTCAAGTTTTACACTTTACGCAATTTAGTCTTTTTTATCGAATTAAACACTCAAACGATAAAATTTCTTACTGAAAATTTCACACAATCATTAAATCATGCTGTAGACTTTAAAATAATAATAAAATAAATATTTTGACATCGAATTTGTGGTCTCAAAACTACTGTTCTGATTTGACTAAAAACGGGCTGTTACACCACCTTACTAGATCTATCATATACACGATAGTCAGTAAGCTTAACAAACTCATTTTCCATATGTTGTTGCCCTGTCTGGATAGCAAGCAGAGTCAGACATAGCTGATGGAGTTACAGGCATTGATGCAACAAGGGATGTTTGCGTATTCGAAACCCTTGCAAAACCTGCAGAACTTCTAGAACAATTATTATGGGCAAAACAAGACTGATGCCCAACAGTAGGAGAATGGGTATTAACAAACCCAGAAGATGAATAAGTCTAATTAAGAAGCCCATACTGCTTAAATCCAAACGACCCAGACACCTGAGATCCACACAACCCAACTAAAGGTGAAACGGGTAACCCATTGTCAGCTAGACACATATATGCAAAAACAGGCCTATGACTTGTTTGTGAAGTGGGCCGACGAAAAACATGACCCAATTGACTTGACCCATTTGACCCCAAATTAAGGTTAACATTCTCACCCTCATTTTCATCTTACGTCGCATCATATCTATGATAGCAATAGTGAGCAACATGCCCAAACTTGTCGCATATTTGACATTGCGATCATGTGCCTCCTCTAAATCGCCCATGAGAACCTTTGTAGCCACGACCAGACTGGAACACCTGAGGTGGTGGTGACCAGCATACGTGGGAAGATCTGACGATAACGATTCATATGATTTGCTATCCACTGCAAGATTTGTCGAGAACGGCACAACTTGTGACAAATGAGCTTACTTACGAGCCTCTACATCTAAAAGAGCCATCAAGATTCCTTGTAAATAAAAATGAACTCTGTTTGTTGTGACGATAGAGACCACATGGTCATATGCCGATGGAAGCCCATTCAAAACGGTTGATTGATGCTCCTGCAAAGACACTGGTTGGCCACACCCCGCAAAGAATCACAAAGGTGTTTAATCCCTGCCAGGTAAGCAGACATTGACATATCATTCTTCTTAAAACTGTGAAGTAAATATCTATACCGCATGGCTTTGGTGGTGGACTGACTGCCAAAGATCTGTGTTAGGGTTTCCCAAAGTTCAAACACTGAAGACGAACAACCAACTAACTGATTCTATAGTGAAGCACTAATAGAGGAAAGAAGCTAGGCACAGAGGATGGAGTCTTGTTGTTCATAGTGGACATAAGCCGGATTTTCAACTGGAACACCATCAGCCCCAACAATTTCTCTCGGCAGCACGGTAATCGTTCCATCAATAAAAGATTGCAAGCGATGGGTTTTAAAAACCAGCAACACATGTTGTTTCCACGCCAATAAATTATTGTCATCGACTAAAATTGCTATCTTTTGTGATGCAAATGCAAATGGATTAAAAAAAATCTTCCATTTACAGAATCTCCCACACAACGCAGCAAGCAACAATTACTAAACTCTGATACCCTAATAGAAACAAAGAGTTGAAAGGAATGAATTCCATTGATCTTTGATGTGTAAGCTAAAGACTTCTCATACATATATTTGTAGTTACAATGGATAGTAGAACTACCCTGTAACTAAATTCATAACTACTTGTAACTAATAGTAGTTACTCTAATTGAATCTATGTCAAACAGGTGTCTAATAAGAGTTTTAACTACCGTTTCATTTAAGTCAATACTTATAATTTAAATTATATCATATAAGATTTGACATATCATTTAATAGATAAATTAATAATTTTAATAATGAAAAAACTTTATTAATATAACATTAATAATTTAAATATATAATTAAAATGTTTAAAGTTTAACTACGTCAAAATATTCGATACAATTAACTCATAATTTTAACTTAAAATTGTTTTATCAATAATGAGAACACATACACTCTCACTATGTACTCGACCACGCGATATAAATCTTAGTTAAATATATATTTATATATATCAAACGTCTGCCAATTCATTTTCAAATGACCATTAAATTAATTTCCATATAAAATCAACTTGACTTTCTTTTTTATTTGATTTATGTTAAATTGAAAATGAAAAGCAGACTGAAAGTAATTAATTATTCATCTCAATTCGCAGCGGCGGCGCAATGAATTTCCATATATGATGCGATCAGTATATATATTAAAAAAGAAAAGAAAAAGACTTATACCCTACTTTGACCCTTAAACTTTACTTATTTTCCACTTTGGTACTTAAATATATACACGAATTATCATTTTAATGTCATTTTATCTCAGAAGTTATCAGTGTTCCATGAGGGTTAAATTGGTAAAATAATAATAATTTATGTATCAAATGGAGAAAAGAATTTTAAATAGCAAAGTGTGAAAGCAAATATAATATAAAAATAAATATTACTATGCTTTTCATTCCAAAAGGAGGAGAAAATGTGGCCCAATCATTAACCTTGTAGTAGAATTGTATATGAAAAGTTGTTCACGATTTTCACACTTAAATTAAATCTATTTGCAGTAATTATTGGCGTTGCCCAAACCCTAATAAAAAAAAAAAACAAAAAAAAAACAAAAGAAGATTTTGATAGGGGTGCCAATAGCCATATTAATGTAGATTCCATTTTCTTTCTTTTAAGTGGCTTGATTAATTGTTTATGTGATCATTAATAATATTATTAAGAGTGTGTATGTCATGGCTTTTGTTTTTTTCCCTTCCTTGATAATAATTTTTTCTTGTATATGTTTGTTGGGTTGTGTTAGTGAGTATCATTGGGACAAAACCCTAAGCTTAAAAAGTAAAAACTCATCACGTGATGCCTTCTGATTCTCATACCAAACCACCCCTTTCTTCCTTTTTATTGCTTTCCTCGAAACTTTACAGTTATACCTTTGCCTTCACATCCTTGGTAAATATCTTTTCATAAACCTACCCCACTTTCCACTATTTTTATGGTTTTTTTCTTTAAAAATGTTTGATTGATTAAAAACAAATTGAGACTTAAAGCTCAATAATCACATGCCTTGCTACATCTAAATTGTAACAGTCGGGAGCTAAGTAGCGCCCCACTTTAAGGAACAAAGTAACTTTTAGTTCCCTGTATCTTTGTCTAAATAAGACTCACTTGATATAGATGGCAAAGGTTAACAACATGGTCATTGTTGATCCTTCGTGTAGAACGAAAGGATAAGCCAAACGGGCATCCCCACGTCTAACTACAAGCTTCTCTCTATCTTTACCATCATTCTGCTAAAACATCTACTTGTTTTCACCATTATAACACACTATTTGTACAAGAAGGACCATCTTGGAATGCCCCACGAGATTTAGCAACTCTAATCCAATGTACATTTAACATACAACCCAACTTGTTATTTGAATAAGCATCAACAATTGCACTAAATAAAATGTTTAAATATGTCAAATTTTAGTCTCTGTTTTATATTTTTTTTTTATTTAAAATTCTTGATCTCTTCTTCCAATTTTGCAATTGTAAAAAAAAAAAAAAAAAAAGTGGAATAACTTTTTTACCCTCAACATCTACATTTTTTTTTTCAATTTAATTTGTACTCTTTTTTTAATCTTTACAATATTAGGAGAAAGAGAGAAGGGGAATAACAAGGTTTGAACTCATGTCACCTAGGTGTTAGATAAGAGCTTTAACCACCGCTCTAAACAAGTCTTAGCAATATAGTCCTTACTCTTTAAAAAAAATTAAGTTTTTATATTTTAATAAAAAGTCCTATAAAAAAAATCAAAATTATATTTTTTAAAAGCCAAAAATTATGATTACTTATAAAATAAAATATTTAAAATTCAAAAGATAAAAATATATTTGATTTTTTTAAAAAAAAAAAATCACAAAGCTATCACAAATATAAAAGGTTAGAAAAAAGGAAGGTATTATTTAGTTGTTGAGTTGAAATAATTAAGGTGTCTCATTGTGTATTCCACTCAAACTAAAGTTGATGGTTAAAATATTTTAGAAATTCTGAATCTAAACCTAGTCTAAATTAAGTGATACCATACATGCATATTCATTTCATTCCAACAAATGATATACATAAAAGAAAAAGGATATAAATGCAAATGGGTATTATGTATGAATAGGGTTTGGGTAGCAATATGCAGTAGGAAAATAAGACATGGATTTGTACAGGAGAAAATAAAAGAGGGAGTATAGAATATTCAATCACGTGAGTCTATGAAAGGGAATCGTTGTGTTTATGGACCACTATTGACTAGTTTTTGGAAAATCAATCGGATATTTAAATATTTTGTATCCAGCATTTTTATTTACTTGAAGCAGTAAAGCATTATAGCTAGTATATGAAATAAATATAGTAATGCAGCATGGATGATTGGACGTGGACGGTCCAAGTTGAACCTGTTGCTGGGGACACTAGGAATTCTTTTTATTATCTTGAGATTTTAAGGAGATATAGTTGTAGTATTAGATCGTGACGGAGTGGTGTGGCACATGCCAAATTTTGTGTAATTAAAGCCTACCCCTGTGGGCGGCTTTGGCAACAAACTTTCCAACCCATGCATGAATCAAGAAAGTTAGATTTGACTTTCAACACTTGAACTCAATACGCACTAACAAGTTTTTAATATAATTAATATTTTGTTTTTTAATTTTTCCCATATTAATCTTATATAAAATAACTCATATTGCATTTCTTAAGAATACATATTTGAATTTTAAAAACGATATTGTTAGCTGAGGTAGCCATGAGTCCCAAATATGGACTGTAAAACAAAAACAAAACATACTAAAAATATACGAATATTTTTTAATCATCATTATATAAAAATATTTGATTGAATTTATGTCACCAATTGAATCACATAATCATTTAATTTACCATAAAAATTCTTCTTTGAAACAATTACAGCCTTATTAAGAACCTAAGTTGTAGCGGGTATGCATTTATCCAAATATTAATTTGTGTTCGAATCATCATTGTACCAAAATAATTATAACCTTATAAGATATTACCTTTCCTTTTAAAATTTACCATTATCTTAAGGGTGTGTTTGGTAAACCAAATGTAACATTACACCATGTGATCACACATTATGGAATAAGATTACAATATTTGGATGTAATCTTACATTCTCAAATAATGTTAAGATGATGGAAGATAGGGTGTAATCTAAATACCACTCATTCCCTAGGTTATCTTAGATTACAAGTAAAATATTAAATTTTGGATCAATTTACCTTTTATTTTTATTATTTTAATTAATCCCATCCTTTTTTCTCAAATAAAATTTAAGTCAAATTTAAAGCCAAAATCTCTCTTTCCTTAAAATTATAATTATTATATTTACTGTAGAGTTTTATTTATTAGTATATTAATTTTATTTATAAATTTATTCCAATATCAACAAATAATCTAACAAAAATTGAGGCTAAAAATATTAAAAGAATTAAAGTTGGTTAAAAAACAAATTCTATTAATAATAGTAATTTAGTAAAATGTGTTTTTAATTAATCATACATTCCATCAATCAAATACCAGAACATTATGTCTTAACCAAATAAACTAAATAGAGTAATATAACATATATGACATTGAAACCCATAACCTTACATTCCCACAATTCTATTATTAGAGGTCCAAAATGATTTATTTTCTTAAAAAGATTGATCATATCTATTATTTAATTCTTTTTTCACCCACGCAGTGGGTGTTACATAATGCTATAGTTAAGTTCTCGATTAAGCCGATGTCACAAGTTAACTAGATACAAATTTAGTTGGAAAAAAATACTAAAAATAAAAGTTAAAATTATTAAAAGAGTTATATATACCTTTTAATAATTTTATAATTTTTTTGAAATTAAATAGCTTAAATTACACATATCAAACTGAATGAAATTATGTGAGTTGGACCTTTGGTGCTCATACTTAATTTTATATGATTTTCTACGTCGCCCACAACCTCAAGTGTGACGTAATCTAATATGTATGCTATCAGTGAACAATATTCGATCTAATAAATAATGAAGCTAAAAAATTCTTTTTGCTAAAAAAAAAAAAAGTTATGCTAAAGTAGCTTAAATGAAACCATTTTTAAAGGGTAAAAGTATATATTTTTTTCACATTTAAATAGGATTTTTTTTAATTACAAAAAAGTGCAATGCCAATTAAAGAAAACAAAGAAGTTGTGTGACATTACTAATTACAATATGGGAAAGAAAAGATAGAATTGGAGATCAAAATTTATGATTTTGAATTTTTATTTAATTTATTACTCTCGGTTCTAGTTTTGTACCTTTATTTCACAAGTCGATTATGATGTAATTTTGGTTTAATATCAAAAAGCTGTTTCTTTAGTTAGAATTTTAAAAAAGAAAAAGCATATTAATTATTATTTAATAATATTAAGAGATGGGATATTTCAATTAGTTAAAAGGAACTCCTTAACCCAATTGTTAAATTCATTCAAATTAGAGTAACTTCATTAATTTAAACAATATAATTGAGGTATTTTAGAATTTAACTCATTCACAATGCGAATTATAAAAACTATAATTTTGATAAAATCAATAAAATATGGACAAAAATAGATAGGTTATAATTTTATAGCAGTATTATATAAAGTGAGTTTTTTTTTTCAATTAAATTTTAGATAAAACGAATAGTTGAAAAAACAATTATATGATGTTTTAATGTTGCATTTGGTTATTTGTGTAATAACATGAGTAAAAAGGTTATTTAATACATATGTTTTAAAATAGTTAGATATAAAATAAAGAATAATTAATACAAATTTAAACATACAATTAGAAAGATAAATAAAAATTCTTGTAAAAATAAATTTTCAAAATAATACTCCAACCTAATGTAGCATAAATAATTCATATATATTTTAATTTTGTAATTATATTTGTCTCTTTTTATAATTTCGCCAGTTGAAAAGATTTGAAAGAGCGGAGAATTGAAAATTACTCTCCATGCAAGTAAGGGCATCCATACACATATTCTTCTCTCTAAAGATATGCTTGAGTGTCACGGCTTCCAAGTTAGAGAGGAGAGTCCTACAATTGAAAACAAGTGTTGAAAGCAACATGTTAGCACTAGAGGCATTATGATCAATCTTATAATAGCAATTTCAATTTCAAGCTTCCGCATGTTAAATCTCTTAGCAAGCTCTAAACATCCCTAAGCCCTCATAGTTTCACTTCTAAGCTCTTCACATATGGAATGTGCCATTATGATCTAATAAGCCATCTATCGTTCTCATCTCAAATGAGTGCTTTCGCACATGCCCTACTTGGAGTTGCCAAAATTGATCCGTCAGAATTAAGTTTAGCCCACTCTCTATTCGGCTCTTCCCATCTCATTTCCACACTGGTAGGCATGAGGCATTTACTTTTCTTTGTAGTAATTGCAAAAAACTCGTTAGCGTGTTCCAAAGTCTATTGAACCATATTTAAATTTAACAAGGCATACTAGAAGATGATATTGCTACATGTAATCTAGATTTCCCATAAGAAAAAACAAAGACCAAGTTCCAAGGGATCAGTGGTCGATGATACCAAGCTTTTGAGTGAAGATTTTCAAGCAGCCATGACCTACAATCTCTATCATTGGAAATATGAACATTCTATGTACTACATACCTTGTTCCATCAGTGTTCCATGATGAACACTGCTGGTGCACTTTCTAAGGAGGTGAAAGTGCATATCGAACATTGTGTCCGTATCCAAGCCTTGGTTATTGAGGGACTTTGTAAGAAGGATGTTTAAGATACATTTCCACAAAACTATTTTAAGTTTAGGAGGTAAATTACTCTTCTATAAAGTAATTCATAGTTGGTGATCCCTATCACTACTTTGCAAGCTTCTCTTACCTGCTAGGTCATGAGCATTGAAAAGTGTAAAAGAACACTCTTAAATCAAGACCATTACGCCAAATTATGGTCTTGAGTATGAGACAACCTAGGGTTACTTAAAAATATATTAAAGATATTACTAGAAGTTTAACTAATAATGTTGTTTGCCTTAATCTTTTTCCTTCTTAACCTACTACTAGGCCTTCTTTTCCTCTCCTATCATAAGAAAAACCTGTGAAAATTGTCTAGATGCTCATAAACCTATCCATTTATCTATCCAGAAGCATATAGAGTTGCTATCTGTTGGAAAAAGTCCAGTTTGAAAACGGTTTTCTTGCACAGCGAAAAATTAAAATTTTGAAAATCGACTCGGTTTGTGATATTTATAGCAATAAACCTCAGACCAAAATTGTACCTGTGTTTTCGGATAAGCATATCCTTGATATTTTCCGACTTTCAACCAAACGATCTTCTTCGCTATTCTCATACCATGAACTGCTTCGAGTGTGGGCTTAAACCAATTAAATTGAAACACAGAACAAGAAAAAGCTTTCTCTCCTTTTAGTGTGAAAATGAAAATTCTCTCTTCTTTAATAGAAATCGATAGAATTGTTATTCTGGAAAAATATATATGTAACAGTTGAGAATAAATTCTTTCTATTTTTCAACATAATAATAATCTCTAAAAATTTTTATTCATAGTTCTGCCGATGCCATCTATTTATAGGAAGAGAAGATAAAACCCTTCATGTTATATGAGGGGTTTTGGACCTCTCTCACATTGGGTTCAATTACTAGTACTTCTTGGGCCTTTTTGACCCAATATACTGTAATGTGATCCAACTCGATTTAGTTTTTCTATTTCTCAAAATAAAATATAATATTTACATATTAAATAATTTTCTCATCCCAATTTTACTTCGGTAAATTTTGATGATTTTACCCCCGATAAAATTTCAAGAAAATTTGTTCAATATGTCACAACTCAACATGTTCACTATGACCGAATGATTTATTTTTATTTTCGGGCTTCAAAACAGTCTAAAAACATAAACTCGTTCTTCCATCAATTTTTAAGTAATCCTATATAGGATTGCAAGTTTCCATTTTTGAAAACCTACATTCATTTCCAAATGATTCCATTTCTCCATCTATGAAAAAACCATAACCATTCTCGAATGTTTCTCATTTCTCTTTTTCTATTCATTCCGTTCATTTCTATTCAAACACGCAATTCATTTCGAGTTTCAACGAGCTAGCAGAGGGACCGATTGGACATATGTAGTTGAAATTCAAATAATTTATAATTAAGTTCTAGCTTTTCGCTTATTAATTATAAACTCATTTAGTCACAAAGTTATTCCACTATAGTATTGTGACTAAGCTCTCCTCAACGACAAACCATTACGAAAGCAACTACTCAGTACTCGTCTAATGACCTTGTCATAAGTGTGCTACCCTCATAAGATATCTTTGATCTCTTTGGAATAATATTCATTCTCCCAATATAATCATATTTTATCTAATGGTAACCATTACATCTTCCTTCATTAAAAGTCAATCACTATTAAATAGTGATTAAGTCATCCATCATAAAGGCCGATGACCCGTTGTTACGTTTACTTTTCATCAACCATGTAATGCTAATGAGAGGATATCTTTTACCCATATTTTGGGCTACGAATTCCATTGTTGTGAATGACGCTACATACTGCAGAAGTCGTACACCCAACGCACCAGCTCAGTTCCTTATCTATTTGAACTCATGTTTTTACTTACATCAAAGTGTATAAGTCACGCATATATAGTCTGTCATCCATTCAGGATTTAAGTATGTCACACTATGAACGTCACAAGTGAATAAATCCATAAACGTATTTAGGATCTATTCTGATTAGGTCTAGTCCAATGTACTGTCAATCCAGTCAGTCACATCTATGTCTCTATCTTTTAGGAGTCATCCGCTCCGATGCCCAAAATAAGGCATCTCCCAATTGGACTTGATAGATGACATATTGGTCTTTCAATCAGTTTGCTCATTTTTTATTAGACTAAGGACATGTTTAGATTCGTCTACTAATACAAGTTATCTTTCCGTACTACGATCCAACCACGTAATACTGCTTAGTATTAGTTAAACATTTTTACAACCAATAAGCAACATTTGCTTCCATTTTGCTTTGCGTGCAAAAACCATATGAGGACAATTATATAAAGTATATTAATATAATAAATGAATTTATTTTATTAACCAATCTGTTCAAAAAATTACAAATGTATATTGAAGAAAATACTACACTTAGGGCACAAAATCCAACACTATCTTACACCACCCTATCTCTAGCTCCTTGAAACAAAAGATTGACAAACCTTAGGTAGCAAATACATTGCTAGAGCAATCCTTGTTAGTTCTACCCTGAAGGTATTTTGTAATAAAAGTTTGTGCCCAGATTTTATTTTTCCCGTGCTAGAGTCTCCAATCAAGCATGAGTGTGAAGGCTTGATTAGTAGTTTTTTTTCAACCTAAACCTACCTTATAACTTTGGTCCTGCCATGTTTTCTCTTTTAGTCAAATGCAATTTCCTTGATGTTTTCGATTCTCCTCATAGGAGGTTCCTATTAGGATTTGTGCATTTAGTGTAGTGATTTTGTCATTCTACTTGAATAAATTAATAATATAATTAATTTATTATATCATTGTATAATTGTCCTCAATGGTTTTTGCAAGAATAACAAAATGAATAAGCAAAAAATTTGTTCTTTAATTACCTAATATGGCTTTACTAATATTAAGTTGAATCATATGAAATAATTATGATGCGAGAAGACAACTAATAGTAGTAAGTAATATAAATTGTTTGTAATCAATGGGAATAAAAATGAGCAACTAATTAATGGGGACTATTATGATGTTTATAAGTCAAATTAGGAAGATACCTTGTCTTGGGTATCAGAGCTGTCGACTCCTAAAAATAGAGACATAGGTGTTATTGTCTAGATTTACAATACATTGTATTGTACCCAAGTAGAATTTATCCCAGATCAATTTATCGATTTATTCAATTGTGGCGTTCATGGTTTGACTTACTTTAATCTTGAGTAAGTGACTGATCATGTGTACATAACTCACGTACTTTGATATATTGAAAGCATGTGCTCACTTGGTATTAAAGTTTAAAGTTGGTATATTGAGTACATGACTTAGATATGACATAGCTTCATTTACAATAATGGAATTCATAGCATTGCACGAATTATGAACAGAGAACATGATCGCAGGTTCTCCCTTATTGTAAATGCAATGGTGACCATTTTAAATAAAATATGACCAAATTGGATGAATGAATTTACTCAAAGGGATCAATGATATCCTATAAGGGTAATAGACAAACGACAATGTCCTGGGACAAAAACATAAAATATAAGTTGTTTTCGTAATGGTGTATAATGGGGAGATCAGTTATAGTACTTTTAGTGGAATGACTCCATAATTATATATTTTGTGATTAATAGACGTAAAGTTGAAACTTCATTACAAATTATTTGATATGTAATTATATAAGTTTAACTGGTCCTTCCACTAGCTCAACATAACACTGTATGGATTGCATGATAAGATCTGCTCTATTGAATGGATGAAACCAATATATGAGAAATAAATTAATGCATGAATTACTATCCACAATAAATGCATTTTCTTGAAGTAACAAGAGATAACTTAGAATTTAATTTAATTTATTTATATTGTTATATTATTTAATTGAATGCAATTAAATAATGGAGTCTAAAGTGGAATTTTAAATTAATTATTCATCACAATTTTATTAAATATGACAATTAAATATACTTACTCACAAATTCTAATATAGTAAAGTCGTTAGGACTTTAACAAAATTAGAATTAGGTTGAGAAAATAAATAAATTAAATTAATTAATTGATATTTTAGGAATAGAAAACTGAAGTCACGACATCGAGCATTTTCCTTCAATGCCACGATGTAACTCTCTCAATGTCGTGACGTCAACACAGTAAATTTGAAATTTTACATTTTAGTCATTCGTTAACATCAATTCATCGTAAGAGCTTACGTAAGCTCATTTAATTCCAAAAATTGATTGAATAAATATTATGATTAAGAATTAAATCTAATAGCTTTCCTAAATTGTTTATTTTGATATGTAAAAAAAAGTTGTAGATACCTAAATGACTGAACCAATCCATGTAATCTGGAGATGTTTCCAACTCCGTTGTGAGAAATGGTTCACTCGTTGGCAAGTAATCATACCTACACTACCACATCTCGATATACTTCTTGTGGAATGTTGATCAATATTCCTCGAGCCTCCTCTGCCAGTTGATCTTGTGCATGTCACACCCGGATATCTTTAATGACCCAATTATGGAGGAAATTTGGGACCTAATTGAACGAACAGAAAAATGGCGGACTTTACTAGGAATTTTGGGAAAATTGTGGAATGTCGAGTAAATAGTTGAGTTCCAATTCTAGTTTGGTTAGGATGGAACCGGCTGGCTCCATAGTGGGAGACATAATGATTGCCGACGATTGGCTAAAAGGGTTTGAGAGACCGTGTATAAAAGATATATATATATATATATATATAGGTGAAAAAGGACATTCTGGCAAAGAAGAAAAATCCTCTTTCACTTAGTATGTAAATTTCTTTCCTTTACTTTATTTGTCTTATTCGCTTGCTCTAGAGAAGAAGAGAACTTAGGAGAGCTCTGCATAAGGTCGTAGTCATGAGAATTGGAGTCTAGAAGTAGAAAAATCAAGTAACTGGTAAGCTTTCTTATCCTTTTGTACTAGAGGATTCAAGGAAGGAGAAAGCAAGGGCTCCTAATAAGTTTTTGTAAATTGGGTTCTGGGTTTTAAGGTTGAATAAGTTCGATTTAATCAATAATTGATTGTCATGCTTACTGCCAAGACGAAGAAGGCTCTAGTGTAGGAACAAGCTAAGCTTACGGGGGAAAAGGATTTAAGGTGAGTTTCTGTAATCTACTTTTGGGTGATAAATGATGTGGTTTTGGTTGAATGACCTTCGTGTTTGTCCTGAGTTGTCTTAGACCATGATTGTGTATAAAAGTGATGAATAGGTATGCTATGGATGCAGAACCTCATAAAAGCATGTGAATGATTGTTGATTGTTTGTTGGTTACCACATAGTGTTTGAATAATTAGCGTACTATGTTTGTAAATAGTGCTTTGCTTTTGTATGAAATGCATGTTTATTATGTATGTGAAATATGGAGGAATTTTACCTTGATGAAGTAGATGGAGATAGGAATATTTGGCGCATTGGAGGAATGGGCGAATTCAAATGGGAATTCTAGGAAGTAAGACATCGCAGAAATGGTTAGCTAATGGCACGTTAGAATGAAATCGTGATGACGATTATCGACTAGTCCTTCGGGGTGGCACTATGATGATGATTTATAAGTTCCATAGAGAAACATTGTGACGACGGTTTACAAGATTTATGGAGTGAGATTGTGATGATGGTATTCAGGTCTTACAGGGCGACACCTCAAAAGAGTTTATAAGGTATAAGACCATAGCTAGGCTATAGTAACCAGTGCAATCCTTCAGGACGTTAAACATGGGGATTAAGGTATAAAACCATAGCTCGACTATGGCAACCAATGGAGTCTGCCAGGACATTAAACATAGGGTTACATGTGTATGACCATAGCTCGACTATGGCCACATGGGTAGTCCATCAAGACGTAAAACATGGGATTACACATGTGAAGTCTGCAGATCCGTATACCAGGAGACCTACCAAGGTATAAAGTAGAAGTCGCGGTGTGACATGTTAAAATGGCCCTCAATCGGGCCTTAAAATTTTTTATAAAGGCCCACACGGGTTTGTGTCCCACACGACCCAAAAAGCTAGCCTATGTGGTTCACACAGCTGCAAAATCTCACACAGCCTACCAACACGGGTTACAAAAACACACACAATCAATCACACGACTTGCACACACAACTATGTGATGCTAAGTAGTTTCAAAAAACAACCATATTTCGCGATTTTATCGAGTTTCGATTGAGTTTTTAGGTTGATTTCACACACCTGATGGCGAAATCGGTCGACCATACCACCAGGAACTCACGATACCTACATTCGTTCAATAAATCACACTAATTAATTGAGGAAAAACTCATCTAAAACACATCCTTAGCCCGAAATTTCAGACCCTAACAACATTCAAGCACTTCTCCAAAACAGCGTCCAAATCAAATATTACTCCACTGGAGGAGTTTGATTTGCGCACCCTTCGCCTATTCAAAGCACAAGAAAATTTGTCACTATCAAGAATAAGAACGAACTCTAACATAATCCCTACATTGAACGAAGAACGGTTAACCAAAATAACGAAAGAATAAACAATGTTTATTTACACTTATCTTGATTATAATCGTAAAAGAGGAGTCAACAGATAGCCTCACAATGATTTATTGGCAAAAAAAAAAAAATAACAACACAAGAAAGAAGAAAGAAACAAAAGAAAGGGAAAAAGAACGTGGCTAAAGGAGATAGGAGTAAACAGTTTGAGAAAGAGGAAAATTAGAGATTTGGTAGGATTAAATTAAAATAAAATAAATATAAAGGTTTAACTTAATACAAATCCCACATACCAGATTTTTATAGAATGCAAACAATACTCTAATACCTAACAAAAGCCTAAGCAAAAATATTCCATACTTGCGCACCACGGGATTCAAACACAAGACCAAAGGGTAAGCTGAAGCTTTACCATTGAACCACTAGGTTCATCATTGTCACAACCCAGTGAGAAATAAAATATAAGCCCAAGGCTCAAGCTTAACACAATGTCATAATTGATACGAAAAACTTAAAACAAGGGAATCAGACTCAGGACCTAAAGCAGACTTTCAAGGCATTTAACCAACATACCAAATCAAATTGTTTGACAAACATACACACATAGAAATCTAAGAATTTGGGGCATTACAAAATCCATAAATGGATTCAACATATATTCTTCTTGGGTATAGTATAATGTACTGTCAATCACATCTATGTCTCTATCTTCTGAGAGTCATCTGCTTCGATGCCTATAAAAAAAATCTCCCTAGTTAGACTTGATAGATAACATATTATTCTTTCAATCGGTTTGCTCATTTCTTATTAGACTAAAGACATGTTCAGGTTCATCTACTAATATAAGTTGTCTTTCAATATCACGATCCAACCACATGAAATTGCTTAGTATTAGTTTAAACATTAGACAACCAATGAGCAACATTGGCTTCTATTTTTCTTTCCGTGTAAAAACCATTTGAGAACAATCATACAAAGTAAATTGATGTAATCAATGAATTTGTTTTAATAATCAATTTGTTCAAAAAAATTACAAGTTTACAAACAAATATACTACATTCAGGGTACCAAATCCAACAATAAGAAGGGTCCACTCAGGGCCGTAAAAATGATAGTCGATACCATGCCCATGATTGAAGAAGGAGCATGCAACAGTTGATTTTAACTTTTTCTGGTTTTGTCACTCGACATATTTCTCGATATAAAATCACCAGCACCGCAGTCCCCAACTAAGTCGTCCCGCTTCTTTCAAGTCAACTAGTAGTAGTGGCCACCTTAAATGTACCAGATTTTGAGATTTATCTGGCATAAGCAGACCCCCGATCAACTTCAAGATGAATGTACGCACGAATTGTTCTTTTTCAACATCACTCAAGAAAGCATCGATATGTTTGAAGTTGTCCTTCAACCATCCCATCTCGATCCAGCTAGCCATAAACTTGTTCGACACCTTCTTTAGTAGTAGCTCGCATGTTGCACTTCAATCAACACTCGCCAATGGCCTCGTAATGACTTCCCCAATTGACCTGTAGACTGAGTTGTAAACCAACATCCTCGAGTGTAATTGTACACTCATCGTAGGAAAGATGAAATGTGTATGCCTTCAGTCTCCATCTTTCCACCAAAACACTAATAAGTGGGAGATCCAATTTAGTCCTTCCGAGCATGCATGCCACGTATAAGAATCCCGCATCTCGCAAGTGCCCATGAATGACAACCGATGCACTCACATTTAAATTCTGTATGTACGTCTCCAAAATCTGATCTTCGACCTGAGTATAAACATAAAAAATTAATAATGTTAACAACATAATAATTAACTAATTAAAATTTATTAATTTAATAATATTTTCTTACCATTTGTAATTGAATGCCAGATATGTACTTGTCATCCAAACGAATAAGTTGATTTGTCATTTTACAAATTATAAGGAATAAAATAAAATCGAAGAGAATAAGATTCAGAGAATCATTTAAAATTAAATTATCGAGAGAATTAAGAAGGCATAATTGTAAAAAATACCCTTAACATTTATGGATTTTGGGGTTTGAGCCCTTAACCTTTTCTTTTTTGGATTGACACCCTCAACATTATGATTTTTCCAAAAGTCAACCCAATTTTAATGGGATATGTGAGTTGATCGTCAATCAACCGTAGATAGATGCATGCTTGACCAATTTCAAATCTGCCTACCCCTTCTCTCATTTTTTTCTTTCTTTTTTTCCCTTTGCTATCGCAGTCTGCCCATCTCCAACTCCAATAAGCTCTCTCCGTTTCACTTTCTCCCTAAACGTCCTAACCCTAGCCACTGTCGCCTTTCCTCTTACTCCTTACTGTTCCAACCCCCACCACTGCTCATTTCCCTTTCACTCCTCACCGTCGATCTTACCATAAACATCCTAAAATCTTCGGCATCATCATCGTTGTCATTCTTCATCTCCATCTCCATCCTAATCATCCTCCTCCCCACCATCATCAACGTCTAATCCACCTCTCTTAGCCCTCATTAGGCTTGCCGCAGCCAAATGCTTAAACGAATACAAAGATTGACCGCGAGCATTGCGTCCGGGATCAGATTTCATGATCACGATCCCAAAATCTCTGACATCGTCATCGTTGTCAAAGTTTGTAGGAAAAAGCAAAAAGAGGACTCACTATTGTAACCCATTTTCGAGTATAGCTTGCTCTTTTATGGTCCAATCCATGAAAATACTGAAGCCAAATCAAACTCTAACATAAATCCACTAATCAGCCTCCTTTAGCTCTTCCAAAACGTAACTAAAACCTCCAACAAAGAGAAAACAATGCTCAACAAAGTCTCCTCTTTGTCGTTTTGCCTTCTCAAGAAAACCCAAAACAAAAACAAAAGAAAATCGACTTAGATTCTGCTAGATCTAGCAGGAAAAGAGAGGAAAAAAAGGATTAAAAATCTATGGATCTAATTTTTCTTTTTCAAACATTATAATAAATAAGTAGATGTGAAAATCTAATCAATCGATGGTTGAACACAACAGCGACAGCAGCTATAGGGGAAGAGAGAAAGAGGAGAAGAACAAAGAAGATGGAAATAAAATGAAAAAAGGAATTTTTTTTAAACAATTTTGTTTTTATAGATGACGCCATCTATAACCTTTTGCTTATGTGGCACGCCACATAGGCTACTTCGTTAACTTGCGATTTGATTGACGGTCAACTCACGTTTACCATTAAAATTGAGCTGATTTCTGAAAAAATCATAACGTTGAGGGTGTCAATCCAAAAAAAAGGTTAAGGGCTCAAACTCAAAAACCCATACACATTGAGGGTATTTTTTTACAATTATGCCAATTAAGAATTGAAAGAATAAAAATAAGTTTGAATTGAAAAGAATGAAGTTTGGAGGGGTTTATATAGGAAAAAAATTATGGTTGTTGGGGTGTAACCGTTGGAATTGTTATCGTTGGGGGAAAGTTACTGTTGCCCTAAATACGCGTCTTATAGGGCGCTTGTTTTCATTTCTCTCTCAAAAAATAGCATATCCCATAAATATAAAAAAAAAACAGCCTATTTACTTAAATATTAAAAAGTTCAACATATTTCATTAATTTACTCACAATTACATTCTCAAGGGCAACTATGTTACACCTATGTTATGTCTTATGGGAATATTATATTTTTCACTTGAAAATTTTTAGCCACTCACATGAACTATTTTCAGCAAAATGAATGAAAGTTTATTTTATTTTATTTTGAACTTGTCTTTTTACAAAGTTTTACTTATCCTTTTAATTTCAAATTTAAATTTATATTAATCATCTGTCATGTTATGATAAATTATTTTAATACATATAAATAAATTTTTACCTTATATTATTCCACTAATAACCAAATAAAGCTATAATATTTAAAAAAGAAAGAAAGAAAGAAAGTAAGATGGGGGATTTTTATAAAATAAATTGTCACTTTAGAATTACCTTAACACACTGATTTGCATCACGAACCCATTCCCAATATATTTGATGGTAGTTAAAATACTAATAATAAATAAATTAATACGAATTTGAAAACGTGGCCCCCTTTCCTCACATGTACAGCAAAAACCTCTCCCATTTTCTTTTTTTTTTTTTTTGTACATTAAACGTGACCACAGTCGTCAGCCCCGACAATCCGAAAGACAGCTATAAATTATCCTCCCCAGAACAACGGAGAGGTATCGAAATAATCATTAACCAAAAAAAAAAAAAAAAGTGTGAAAAAAAAAATAAAAATGGGAAGGAGTCCTTGTTGTTCTAAGGAAGGCCTTAACAGAGGAGCTTGGACTGCTCTTGAAGACAAAATTCTTACAGATTATATCAAAGTACACGGTGAAGGTCGTTGGAGAAATCTCCCCAAAAGAGCTGGTTTGTATAATTTTAACACCAATTTTTATGTCTTCTTATTTCTGTCCAGAAACAAACATTACCCAAACATGTCTTTTATAGGTCTTAAGAGATGTGGGAAAAGTTGTAGGCTTCGGTGGTTGAATTATTTGAGACCTGATATTAAAAGAGGTAACATATCTGCTGACGAGGAAGAGCTTATCATCAAACTCCACAAACTCTTGGGAAACAGGTCTGTTTTTATATCTTGAGATTGATGTCGATTGAATGCTTATTAGTGTTTATAACTGTTTTCCCTGTTAATGCAGATGGTCTTTGATAGCTGGGAGGCTTCCAGGGCGAACAGACAATGAAATAAAGAATTACTGGAACACCAACTTAAGTAAAAGAGTTTCCGATCGTCAAAAGTCACCCGCCGCTCCTTCGAAAAAACCCGAGGCGGCTCGACGGGGAACTGCTGGTAATGGCAATGCTAATGGTAATGGTAGTGGTAGTTCCTTGACACACGTGGTGCGCACAAGGGCGACAAGGTGCTCCAAGGTTTTCATAAACCCTCATCACTACACACAAAACAGAGACCCAAAGCCTTCTTCAACTTGTTCAAATCATGGGGATCACTGGGAATCTAAAACAATGAATGAGTTGTTATTACCGATAATGTCTGAATCCGAGAATGAAGGGACGACCGATCATATATCATCGGATTTTACATTTGACTTCAACATGGGAGAGTTTTGTTTATCGGATCTTTTGAATTCCGAATTCTGCGATGTAAACGAGCTTAATTACAGCAATGGTTTTGATTCGTCACCCTCACCGGATCAGCCTCCTCTGGATTTCTCCGACGAAATGCTAAAAGAGTGGACGACGGCCGCCTCCACTCACCGCTCTCACCAAAGTGCGGCTTCCAATCTCCAGTCCTTGCCTCCATTTATTGAAAATGGAATTGAATGAGGTTGAAAAAAATAAAAGATGAAAAATATTTTCTCATGTAAACTAAATAAATCCATCTTCCATCAATAATTCTGCTCTTCTTCTTCTTCTTCTTCTTTGTGTGTGTGGGGTTTAAGTCTCTCAAAGGACTGTTTTGTCGACGAATTTTCCATAAGATCTCCACGTGGGAATGTTGGCTTGTTTCTTCCGTATCAACTTGGATGATATTTTTCTATTACGAAATTACAACATAAATTCTTTTATCATTGTCTTTTTATGTGTTATTTTTGTTACTTATATATATTTTTAATAAATTATATTATTTTTTAGAGAAAACTTTTTAAAATATAAAAACATCTTTTATTATACACTCCTCTATATTTAATATTTTCTTTAACTTAATTAAATTGTTTAATAATTTTTTTTTTTGTTTTTCTCAAGTGTATAATTTCTTTCTTCGAAACTTTTAATTAAATTGAAGATGATATCAGTGCGAAATAATAATTATATCTTTTTAAAAATTGATGATATAATATTATTCTATTAGTGCCTTAAAAATATATATATATATATATATATATATATTAAAATCTAAAATCTAAAATTGAAATTGAAATTCTCTCTCAATATTTACTAAACCATATAAACTAAAATAAATAGGTTTTACTGTTTTTGGCTCAACTATGTTTTGATGTGAATAAATTATTTTACTTTTTAAGTTGTTGAAATATAACATATATGGAAACATGTACATTGTTTTTAAACATAATTTTAGATGTGATATAATAAAATTAAATTATTTTCACTTTACTATGCCAAAAATTAATTTCAATTGACCTCATTTATTCTAATTTTACTAACACAAAATTCCTAATCTTCCATACTAATGCTTATGGGTCATTTTATTATTTAAAACACTTAACACTTTAAATCAATCTTTTAAATTTGGTTTAATTTGCCACAACAAAATATCTAGGAAAGTGGTTTTACTTTTTGAAACCTGTGGATTTTTGTAAAGGAAACTATGATTAATGATTTAATAAGCGTTAATTATAAACTTTGTAGGTAGTGGTAATTATTACCTGCTCCATTGAAATTTATTTGTAGAGCCTAACCTTTTCCCCCGCTTGCATCTCCATCTTTTTCAAGTTGATTAGTTGCCCCATTTTCCTTTCTTTTTATATTTCCAAAGGCATATTATTAATTTTTTTTGTTCAAAAAGTTTCTTCATAATTTTTTAATGCAACAAGATCTGCTTCACTTCTCTTCACCCACTAATCTAACTTATTTTCATTTATTATAACTATTCTTTTTTTTTAATCCAACAACATCTTCTTCTTTTTTTCATCTGACAACCTTCTTCACCTTAACTTATATAATATTAGATGTTTAGTTCATTTCAGCCAATTATTGATTAGTGCTGTCATACCTAAACATAATTCAAATACTCGAATTTAAATGATTTTTTTGAAAAAAAAATCTAAAATTAAATATATGTTGGAACTATTATTTGCAATAATGTTTGACTAGTGCTAGAAGTTGTGTTGTGAGCGGTACTAATTGCTTCAGGAACTGGTAAAGAGTAAAGATGAACACAAAATAATTGTTTACACAGTTCGATTTTTCTACAATTGCATGGCCTTATCCTCAGAGATAGTCCACTATCTTAACACCTCATACAATAAGTGATTACAAGTTCTACCACTCACCATGTTAGCAACATCACTTGCACCTAAAATCAAGACCACTCTCCCCTAAGTTTTTCCCTTGAAAACTTCATTTGTGAACCAAGTGATTCGCTTGGTTTCTTACAAAATGCACTTTGAAAAACAAGTTCTAAATAACAAAATAAGTGCTAAATTTCTCAAACTTTTTACCTACACAAACCTTTCAATATATAAGAGTTTAAGGTTGGTTAAGATAAAGTTTAATTACAATCAATCTTCTCACCAAACAACAAGAAAATCAACACAAAGAATATATTTAATAAGTCCAAGATAAGTCTTCAAATATTCAGGATATGTTACCAAGTTTCTTGATCCAATCCAATCACCTCAAAATAGGGAAGATGATTTGCTTAATCCAATCCAAACCAATCTTCAAGATTGTTACCATAGTAGATATAGATATCATATATGGGCTTGCACACATCCAAAGTATTAGCAAAGATTACATCCCAATCTTCAAGCAATGCCAAGAGCAGTGGGCACTGTTTCTGCCACTGTTTGCTTTCGCATTTAATCTTTCAACATTTTGAAGCACCTAGGTCTAATATGAATAAGAGCTCCACAATAATGACAAATAACTTAATGATTAAAGATTACCTTCTTTTTTACATGTATCAAAACAATCTTTTTGGAGTATTCATCGTAATCATCACTATTGGTAGTTTTGACAAAAATTATTAGACTTTTCATGACATCTTTTCCCTTCATCTCAACATAGCCAATGCCACTATTTCCTAAACTCTCTTTTTCCAGTAGCAAGATTTTCTTCAAGTTTACCACTACTAGTATTGAACTTTTCTAGCATAGGCTATGTAGCCGCAAAATCCTTCTTATCAGTCTCTAAACTAATAACCTTTTTAGCAAGCATAGTATCCTTCAACTCAGTGTAATGGCCTAAATTTAAGGTTATCGGAACAATGGTTTCGTAACCATAAATCCGATTTAAAGAGAAATTTATTTTAATATATTTGCATGAATATTTATATGATAGGAAAATTGTATTAAAATATCGATAGAAAATTTTACCGATTTAGTGGTTAGTTAGAAAAAGGAATTATTGAAGGAATTGGGTAAAAACAAAGTATCGAGACCTTGATCTCATAAAATTGAGTAGGAAATATTTTTATAAATATTTATAAAATGTTAGTAATGTGGTATTAAAATTTCGTTAGAAAATTTTAACGTTTGGGTATGTAATTAAATGAAAAGGACTAAATTGTAACAAATGCAAAATTATGAAAAATAATTAAATAGTTTAAATGATAAAAGAAAGAGGGCTTAAAAGTAAAATAGACCCAAGGTCTATTTGGGCTGGACGGCAAGGGCATGAAATCAGCAAGAAAATAAGGAGAACTAAGGGCAAAATTGGAATATTGCAAAATTTACTTAATAAAGCTAGGACTAAAGTGGAATTATCTAGATTTCTCTTCATTTTTCTTCACTCTCATCAGCCAAAAACGCCATAGGAGGGTTTTCTAAGCTGGTATATCATAATTTTTGCACCAAATCCGGAAAACTCAAATACGAAGCTAGATCGAGGAAAGGAAAAAGTCCCAGATTAGTAGATTTTGCATACGAACTAGTATCGAGGTAAGTTCATGTAACTTGAATTATATTCTTAAATGCTTGAAATGTATGTTATTGATGTGAATATAATTTGAATGTTCATTGTATGAAAATTGATGTTGATATATTTGATAAAAAGGGGAAGAAATCCTTGTTGAATGAAAGGAAAATTCGATGGATCTCTCGAAAAGGAATTGACGGTAAAAGGATCTAGCCCTGACGGGTGATCCTATCCTGATATAGCCCTTCCAAGAATATGTGTAAAATGGATTTAGCCCGGACAAGTAATCCGAATTAGGGTCTGAATTTAGCCTGGACTGGTATTTTAGATCCAAGCTCATTAGAGTAATTGTCGTTGCAGGGGATTTAGCCTGGACTGGTAATCCCGACAATACTCTATGAGTTTATATTACAGGGGATTTAGCCTAGACTGGTAATCCCACTGTAAGGATGAGGTTCGCGAGTGTGCTCTCTCTGAAATGGAAATGTGCGCACATGAACATGAATTGACGGATCGAATTTGTACACTAAAGTGTACTTTGAAAATCCATCGAAATTCCAAGAAATTCAACGGGATAAATATGAAAAAAATAACAAGGAAATGGAAATCATGGTATTGATGAGCTCATCAATCATGGTATATATATTATTGATACATGGAAATCATTGGACTAACTTGAATGTTGAGTTTGTGTATGTTAGGGTAATAATGCATTGAATGGATATATGAATGTTTATTGCATTGTATTGAAAATATTAGGCAAGTATAATTCCTGTTACATGGGCTTACTAAGCACAAAGTGCTTACCCTGTTTCTTTTTCCCCTGTTTTGTAGTGTTAAGAGCTCGGAGGTCGGATTCAGTCGGAGACACATCACACTATCAACCTCAAGATTTCGGTATATAAAGAAACTTTATTTTGGAAATCAATGGCATGTATAAGCTAATAAAGTAAATGTTAATATGAAATGAATGTAAGGTCAGCCATTGGTATGGCTAACAAATCTTGGTTTTGGTATGTGTTGAGGTTATCTTATAAATATGCATGAATCTATTTTGAAAATATGTTGAATTGGATTAGTTGATGTGGAATGGTCTCGGTTTAAAATTTGCAGGGAAGGCTAGATATCTTTAAAAGGGTTATATTGAAGAAAAAAAAAATTATTTGTAAACTCCGGTAATGCCTCGTACCCTATTTCGACTACGAATACGGGTAGGGGGTGTTACATTCAGTCTGTTTGACCAACTTCCAATCTTCTTCCTTGAGCTTGGAGTTCTCATCTACCTACTTTACATTCACATCACACAATTCTATTTTTCTAGCATCGTTTTGTAGGTTTGTAGGAACTCGGCATTTGACTCACCATCTAAATCACTATCAAAGTCAGAGTTAGTTGTAACACTTCCAATTTTAACAATAAAAGCAATATGCTCTTCATCCTCTTCGTTGATCATTACGCTTTTAGTTTTGTTTCTAGGAAAGATTTTGGCAATATCAGAGTTTTTCTTTCTTATAGACATCTCTTTGACATCTTTGTTGAAGTTTTGAGTAGGCAAAGTCATCTGCTCTTAGAATTCTTCAATATTAGTATTACTAGCAGTTACCATTGGTATTATAACTGGTAGTATTATGCTCTTCTCATCTTTTAATTTATTCTTCTTTGACTCATCAAGATTCATTTTGATTTTTTGTAAAGATCCAATGAGCTCATCAATCTTCATTGCATCAGTATCTTTAGCCTCCTCAATTGCAATCACTTTTATGGAAAAATGTTCAAGCAAAAAATTATGGCAAAATATATTTAATATTTCTACATTTAGTAGGCTTACTATGACCAAATGATTTATTTCCATTTTCGAACTTCATTTAATTCAAAAATCATAAATTTATTTCTAGGTTATTTTCATTTCGGAGAAAACAACATTCATTTTCAAATGTTTCTCATTTCTCCATTTTCACCATTTCTATCCAATTCTGTTCATTTGATTCAACATGCAAGTCATTTATGGTTTCAACGAGCTAGCGTAGGGATAGATTGAACATATGCGATTAGGGCTCAAATTATTTATAATTAAGTTCCGTCTTTTCGCCTACTAATTATATACTCATTTAGTCACAAAGGCATTCCACTATAGTATCGTGATTGAGCTCTACCCAATGACACACCATTACGAAAGAAACTCGATCAGTGCTTATCTAATGACCTTGTCTTAAGTTTGTTACCCTTATAGGATATCATTAATCTCTCTGGGATAAATTCGTTCTCCCAATATGATCTTATTTTATCTCATGATAACCATTACATCTTCCTTAATGAAAAGTCAATTACTATCAAATAGTAATTAAGTCATTCATCTCAAAGACGTTTACTTTTCATCAACCATGTAATGTCAATGAGAGGATATCATTTACCCATGTCTCGGATTATGAATTCCACTATTGTGATTGCGGCTACCAACTTTCGGTTCCTTATCTATTTGAACTCAAGCTTTTACTTACATCAAAGTATACGAGTCACACATGCATAGTCTGTTATCCACTCAGGATTTAGGTATGCCACACTATGAACATCACAAGTGAATAAATACATAAACAGATTCAGGATCTATTCTTCTTGGTTCCAGTCCAATGTACTGCCAGTCCAGTCAGTCACATCTATGTCTCTATCTTTTAGAGTCATCTACTTCGATGCCCAATACAAGACATCTCCCCAATTGGACTTGATAAACGACATGTTAGTCTTTCAATTGGTTTGCTCATTTCCAATTAGAATAAGTACATGTTTAGGTTCATCTACTAATATAAGTTGTCTTTCCATATTACGATTCGACCACGTAAAATACCGCTTAGTATCAGTTTAAACATTATACAACAAATGAGCCAATATTTATTTCTATTTTGGTTTGCATGCAAAAACCACATGAAGACCTTATACAAATATTAATGTATTCCTTGAATTATTTTATTAACCAATTTTTTCGAAAAAATTACAAGTGTACATAGAAAAAAATACTACACTTAGGGCACCAGATCCAACGCTTTCATGCGTGGCTCCCAATCTGATAAAATAACCTTCCAAGCCTTCGCATCAATTAACTTTATAAAGCCTCTCATACTGGAACGATGGAAATGTGCAAGTGTACAGAATTACAACAAGTAATAAAGTGACAAGTAAATGTCAAGTTATCGTACCCATAGGGACTGTAAAAAGAATTATTTATGAATGCAATTAAAAACACTTTGGTGAAGAAAAATATTTTGATTTTGAGGAAGTGATTAAAAACTAAGTTTAACTAAATAAAATAAAAATAAAAGTTCCAATGCACGATTTCAAAATATGATTTTAATCAAGATGACATAATTGTGTTAGATTAATTACATTTCTTAACTTAGAATTACTAAACTCATATTCATGTTGTTACGAATAAATTCACGGCAACTCGGTAATTTGCTAACTACTGCTCATACATACTAATTAAATTAACTAATCTCTTGAACATTTTCCAATACCAATTCAAACAATTAATCAATCTTCATAAGCACATAAAAGATTAAGTGAGGTTACAATGTATTCCTACCTTGAAACAGTTTAATCACAATAATCTTGCAAGTTATGCAAGGTTAATGTATCTTCTAATACCGTCGTTAATTTAACCCTCAGCTACCTTAGAAGATTAAACATGCACTGATTAAGTATTGTATCAATTAATTACAATTTCAACACGATTAAATAATTAATTCATTAGTTACCTTACAATTATAATGCAAGAATAACTTAATCATGATTTTACTTAATCAAACAACTTACCAAGGCCTATAACAATACAAACACAATTTTAATAACTTAAGTGGAAGAAATGCAATTAACCTAACACGAATTAAATTTAAGCCATATTAATTAAATTAAACATATCAGCATCACAAGTATTCATAGACATGTTCATAACAACAATAAAAATTAAAGGATAGGGAACTAGAATCAAATCTAGTGTTTGTCCGAAACTTGACTAATTTCCTTCGTTCCTCCTTCTCTGCTTGTTCTTGTTGAACCGAGGCTTCTATGAGCACTTGAATGCTGCTTCCAATGATGGTTGAAAGGCTCTTTTCCAAGAGGGGAAATCGACAAGGGAATGGAAGGGAAAAAGAAGAATAAAGGAAGGGGTTTTGAAGAGAGAAAGTGCGAGAGAAGTGAAGAATGAGAGGATGAGAGGTGTGTTGAAATGAGCAGCCAATAAGGTATTTATAGGTTGGAGAGGCTACTAAAAATAACAAAAATCAGCAGCCATAGACTCCCCCCCATGGCCAGCCACACATGTGGCAAGTTTGAAGCTTTCAAACTTGCTAAATTTAACTAGGGGAAAATCTGCAAAGGCTTGAATAGTGGAGAGGTTTCAATGCAATTTTAAGGAAGCTTCAAGGGCTGTTTTGAAAGCAAAATAATCAGCTAAATAAGCTGATTGGTCAGCATGTGGGACGATTTTGGGCAGCCTATTGCTCGGTTGGATCGGTCTTCTCAGTTTAGTACAACTGGGCCTCATTTCATAATTAATTAATAATAATTATTTAACCCAACATAAATTGGATTAAAATTAAAATTAATTATATTATGAATTAATGTTCATAATTTGGACCGTCTTAGGCTGAAAAATTAATTCGCCTCGATGCTTCAAAATCGCTTCTCGATTTTGTGCTTCCAGCAATGACTGCAGAGCCAATTTTTGCCCTTTGTGCGAATCTGTCGAAAATAAGTCAAAATTAATCAAAATTTATTATAAAATTAATTAAATTTCAATATTTTAACAATTTAAGTAAATTTTAATTATTTTATAATTATATTATATTTTTCGACAAGAATTATACCAAAACTGCATGAATTTGAGTTAAAAAGGGCATGAAAAAGTCTATATATTTTTGTGTTTCCACATACGTGTCTTCCAATAGGCATAATTCGATCCATTGAACATAGGGGGACATTAAACTAAAGAACCCTCACTTACAAGCAAATATTGACTCTAGGAAACACCACTAGTTACATTAAGTGGGAGGCTTTGATACAAATGTTTGAGCAATGCCAAAAGCAAAGCCAACTTTTTCAGGCACTGATGAGGAATAAAGATGAATAAAAAGCAATTGTTTACGCAGTTCAGTTTCCATAGATCTACAAAGCCTTGCCTAGAGAGATAATCGATTATCTTAACACCTCGTACAATAAGTGATTACAAGTTCTAACACTTACCATATTAACAACCTCACTTTTGCGCCTAAGGTCAAGATCACTCCCCCTAAGTCCTCCCCTAAAAACTTAGTTTGTAAATCAAGTGACTCACTTGATTACTTACAAAATACACTCTAAAAATCAAGTTCTAAATAATAAAACAAGTGCTAAAATTCTCCTTACACTTTTTACCTACACAAACCTTTCAATATATAAGAGTTTAAGTCTTGTTAAGATAAAGATAAATTATTGCTAATGTGAAAGTAGTTGCTAAAGAACAAGTTATGTAGAAGTAGTGATTGGGAAGTTGGCACTTCTTCAAGCACTATGAAATAATGCACAAAAATAGGGGACACAAAGATTGTTTACGCAGTTCAATTTCCCTAGTTTATGAAGTCTAGTTCAGTGAGAAACATTCACTATCTTCAACACTTACAAGTAGTGAACCTAGATCTATTACACCTCGTTGACAAATTCCTCACTTTTGTACCTTGAAGATTGATACTATCACCACTAAATTTGCCCCTATGAACTTGTAAAACCACAACACACATGTTTTACAATCAAATACACTCTCACAAATAACGTTCCTTACTTGAATAGATGAAGTGCTCTCAAAATTAGTACGTAACCTATACAAGTTTCTTAATTATATAATGTTTTTCGAGATTTGCTAACACAATAAAGATCTATATCAATCCCTATTAAACAACAGCTAAACTAGCTGGATACAATAGAATAATAATAAAATAAAGTAAACAAGGACTCTTGGTAGTTATGACATCAATGTTCCAATTCAATCCAATATCCTCGATTCAAAGGATTACATAGGCATGATGCGATGCGATCCGTTTCTCCAAATATTTTTTTCCAAAGTGATACGATCTTCATTTATGGGCTAGATATATTCCACAATATTAACATAGCCCAAAAATTCAGTTCAATAAATTAACAATCTCACAAATATGGAAACAAGCCAATCTATCGTGGTGCTTCAAATAGTGGGCACTTCCTCAGGCACATCTCAATTATTCCATATTTTTCAACAATTACAATCAATCTTCCCATTAAAGTAACAAGATAATCAGCATAGCGAATATCTTTAATAAGTCCAAGATAAGTCTTCAAATCTGTAGGATATGTTACCAAGTTATCCAATCCAATCACCTCAAAACAAGGAATGACAATTTGCTTAATCCAATCCAAACAAATCTTTAAAATATGTTACCACAGTAAATTTGGATATCATCACATATGGGCATATACATGTCCAAAGTATCAGTAAAGATCACAACCCAATAGTTTTGTTACTAAAATTTGCCCACTCAATATATGATAGGTTTATGAGTTTGAGCAATACTTATCATCAATGGCACTACTTTTTGATATAGCTCATAAACTGCCTCAACAATATCAAATGATTATATGTGTTAGTTACTTGCTATAGATTAGTATTTTTTTGGTGTGCAAATAAGATTATAGGAAACAAATTAATGAAACATTTTTAATACAAATTTTCATAATTGTTGTAATTAAATAATAAAAAAAGTCGAAGACAATTTTATAATGGCTTTTAAACATTAGGATTTAAAACTAAACCATATATATAACTTAATTATCAAAAAGAGGAAAAATGTAAAACATTATTAAAGTGCTTTCCTAGAAAAACAAAAAAAGTAACTCATTAACAAGAAGAAAACAATTTTAAACATTAATCACGTGTCTAATTACTTTTTGAGTGAACCCGTAATTGTTCATCTACTATGCAAGAGGGAATTCACAAATTCTTTTGACAAAATTCGAAATTTAATTACAATTTTTTCATAAATTAAAATATAAATTTATTATGTTTTAATTTATAATTTCATCATTTTTAAGGGATTAAATAAAAATTATTTCATTTTTATAGGGGTTAAAGTACAATTGAAAAGTTTATAAGAAGACTTCATTGAAAAGTTGTCTATCTTAAAGGACAAAGTACAAGTTCACTATATATTAATTTATTTATAAGAGGACCAAATTAAAAAAAATTACATTTTTAGGGGAGAAAAAAATAAAGATAAAAATAATAATTATTGATGAAGAAATAAAAAATAAAATGAAGAAAAAAACAGGAGAGTGGGTTTTAGTTATATTTTTATAATCTGAAATGATTTATATAACCCCACTACTAATTATGTTATTTCCCTAACAAACAGAGTCGGTGTTGTTTTAAAATTTCAAATTATTACTGAAAAACAATGGAAACATATACAGTTGTCGATTCAGACAATCCATCCCTGTTGGAGGAAAATCCTTGTCTTTTAAGAATATATATATATTTGATGGCAAAGGAATAGTGACTTTGATTTCACTTTGTTAACAACAAAAACGTGACACATATAGCCAAAACCTATGCTTCACGTTAATGTTTGTATTAGAATTTCTTGGGATATGCCTCTCTACTATACTCTTTTCTTCTCTTTTGCAAGTATCTATCTATGTATACCAAACCTACTCTTTTCTTCTTTATTGCACCTATCTATCTATATATACAATACCTATTATTTACTCTCGGATTCTTATCAAATTTGAATTCTGGAGTCGACATTATCAAAAATGTTTTATTTGAGTATTACTTCTGGCTTGAACATGACTATGCTCAAACCATAAAATAAGTATACCATAATAATAATAATAATAATAATAATACGTGCTATTCAATTTCAGGTTGTATCTTTTTTATTCGAAATTAGGGTATCCATAACCTATAACAACATTTGATTCTCTCGTTATAGGAGTTGTCTAAAAAGATAAACAATTAATTAGGGGTGAGCAATACTCTATTCGATTTGAAAAAAAAAATCATATTTCGAGTTGTTTGATTTTTTTCAAGTTAACTCGAATAAGTAATTCGAGTTTCGAATTCGAGTCGAGTTGAATACAATTCGAATAACTCGAATAATAGGTTTGTGTAAATACTCCTTTAGTCCCTGTAAAATTTGAAAATGAGCAAATTGGTCTCTCACTC
The DNA here is from genome assembly GCA_025698515.1 of Gossypium sturtianum. Taxonomy (NCBI): domain Eukaryota; kingdom Viridiplantae; phylum Streptophyta; class Magnoliopsida; order Malvales; family Malvaceae; genus Gossypium; species Gossypium sturtianum. Next base: position 136,053,335 of record CM046948.1, on the reverse strand, counting down.
AATAAAAATTTTAAAAAGAAGTTCAAAATAATTATAAAAAATTCAAAAAAAATATTTTTTAAAATTATAAAAAATTTTAAAAAATCTAAAGAATATATAAAGAAAGTTAAAAATTCTAAAATAACAATTTTGGAACCTAAATAAATAAATTAATTATTCAAGTTTATCATACTAAAGTTTTTTTTTTTCCTTATTTTGCTTTGAAATTTTTTTTCAAATATATATGGTTTCAAATTTATGTGCTCTAATATAAGATTCTAAAAAATTTTGCTCTATTCAATCGAACACGAAAGAAATCGTACCCAACCCAAGCATATTGTAGTTGAAAATAATGAATTTCATTTGTAATACCGATTAATTGTTGTGAGGCTTAATCAAGTAATCTAGAATTTGTTGGTCCTAGCATTATGATGAATAAAAGTGGAGGCAACACATTTTCGTGTGATGCAATTAATTTCAAGACACCATTTGATACGTAATCTCAAAACATCATTTTTATACCATTTCATCAATATGATATTTGTTTCAAAATCATCCATCTCTTTTATGTAAAAGTGGGAGTTTTGAGGTTTTGTCTACTTGGTAAGCAAAACTTGGATCAGAGTTTGGGGAAATGAAATTGTCATTCTCACACTTCATGTGTAGTTGTTAATAATAAATAGATGTTTATAGTTTAGAGTGTCTGTAGGAATTAGGACAAACTTCTTTCCGTTTTTGGATCACGTCTTAATGGCATAATTGTACAATAAATAAAAAAGTGAATTGGAGCGTGGACCCCCAGGCCCCTCACTTCATTCACGGTTCACATTTCACATTACTTTCCTACTCCATTGTTTAAAAATTGAATCAAGCAAACATTATGATTTCCGATAAAATCCAGATTTCATTACCTCACAAGGAAAAAACTTAATATTGCAATATAAGTATTATGTGATGTAATTTTGAGAAGGAGAAATAATGTTGATAAAAGAAAATAAATTAAGCAAGAAGCATTCAAGGAACTAACTGGTACAGGTATCATCATGTTTGGATGTGAAAAGTGAGTAGTTTGCAGAGGGTGGCAATGGGGTAGGTTGCCCTAATTCCAAATGCACGTATTTCCCAAGCTATTGGAGCAACTATAAACATCTATTTATTGTTAATAATGCACGTATGCCCTAATGGGAACACCCCAAACCTCATTTCTCCCTTTTCCTCAATTCCTGTTCATTTACCATATTCCTCTACTCCGCCAATCCAGTTTCAGTTTTTCATCAATGCCTTTTTTCTGTTTACATTTTAAATAAAACGCACTATCTTTAAAACTTTAAATTAACCAATGTTCCATTTAATTTAAATGTAACCTTTTTATATGTTTCATTTTTATTTCACTACATAATATATTTTTTTAAATAAATTAAGTAATCTAATTTTATTTCTTAAAATTAATGTTAAGTAATATTATTCACCACAATTAAAATAAAAAAAATATTAAATATTTTTAGAGTAAATATATTAATTATTTTGATAATTAAAATACATAACAATAAAAATTTCAAACCATAATTATAGTCTAAAAGTAAATAACAATAAAATTCAACTCTCTCTTTTCTTTTCTTTTTTTTTTTTTTTTTTTTTTTTTGATTATTAAACTAATAATTGAATATTTATACATCTGGTAAGTCTTACTTTTTATATTATTAGAATACCAATAAAATAGTAACTCAAATTTCATTTTTTTTTATCAAACGCAAAATTGAATTATTTAAATCATAATAAATATGAAATTTAACAAAGTTTAATTAATTTCAATTTTAATAATTAAATATTTAAATAAAAAAAGTTATTCTCAGTGAAAAAGTAAACTTAAAATAAGAAAAAAACCTTAGGGAAGAAAAAGTTAAAGCGAGAAGACATTGGACGTGGGAGATATGATGAGATTAGAGAGAGAGTAATGAGGAAATTATGATAATGTGAGTGTGAGTATTTCTATAATTAAATTTGCATAACCTAAATTAGTATGATTGAGTCACAAAAGTAACCCCACATATCTACATTTAAGTTTAGCAATAAATTCTGGTCATTTCATACACTGTGGACCATGAATGCTTCAATTTTTTCTTCTCACTTCCATTTCCTGACATTACTTTTTCAAGGTCCATTTTTAATGTTTGTATAGAAAGAAAATTAATAATAACACTTCTCACTGCAATAATGTGGATATTTAAGGAAACTTTCTGCTCATAAAAAGAAAGTTTTATGGGTCCATTGCTGCTAAGTAATTGGACATATTTATGAGGACACAATGGTAGTTGTTGAAATAAATGCATTGCTTGCCAGATAATTAGTAAAATTATTAATAAGATTTCTAAATCAATATTTTCTTAGGCTGTTTAATTATAACCAAAACACATTTGAAGCACCAAAAACTAAACACATTGCATGTTCTAGTGGGGAAAACCTTTATATAGAATATTGTGGGACTTCCTTTTTCTCCCACTTTTCTTGTCTCCAATAGTAATAAAGGTAGGTCTTAAGTCTAAAATTTTGTTTTGAGAATCCATCCATAATTTATATACCCATTATCGGTTGTTAAAAGTTTATTATTGGTTTAATTTGAATATTCAATTTCAATAGTTTTTTTAGTTTGTGAATTATTTTATTTGTTTATAATAAAAATATCTTAGATGAATTAGATGTTGAAATAACACAATCTTATATTTCAAAAATACAAGGTTATGCACTGCTTGTACTACTATAAATAGAGGTGGTTTCTCCATCTTTAAATTATCCCAAAATTAGCCATTTCCTTCCTAAGGTAATTTTTCCCCTCTTTCTATTTGTAATTCTTCACTTATATCTTTTGCAGTGAAATGTATTTGGTAGTGTCGAAGGACGTAGACATAATTTTCCGAACCTCGTTAAAATTTCGGTGTTCTTTATTGTTGTTCTTTCAATATTTATAGGGTACATTTGTAGAGATATATTGTGCTATTAAATTACATTGGAGGAAGATTCTATTTAAGAGATTGAGTTTTAAGCGGGATCGCTTATGACCCCTCCAATCTTTCTTGAGAATTGAACCTAGTGTAGTTTTCTAGTACAATAATTTACTCTCTTTCACCATATTTGCACAAGACGAGCTAGACTAGCCTAGGAAAAGAAAAATATTTCGCTATCTAAATATATTCTAGCTTGTTTTGTCGATGGTTTTACAGGAAAAGTATTGTATTTAAATATTATTTTAAAATACCAATAGTATATAAAAAAATAGTATAATACTTTCAATTTAAAAGAAAAAAAACCATAAATTTATAATTAATTTAGAAGAAGTAAAATAAGTTGTAATAAATATATTAATAGTTTAGTTTTTTTTTTTTTATAAGCATAGAATAAAAATATTACTAACAAAATAACTAATTTGAATATATCCCTTTGATTAATTAAAAATGTAAAAGAATTAAGATAAAAGTAAAAAACAATGTATAATTAAAAATGTTATCAGATTTATTGCACTAAATTTATTAAGAATAATTTTTTTGAGAGGTCAAATATATTTTAATTTTTTTAAACAATAGAATAATGTTTTTTTTTGGTGAAATAAAAAGTAGAATAATTTAAAAGCCTTAAAAACTAATATGCAATTTTTTACAAAAAAAAAAAAAAAACCCATAATTTAAAAGAAAATTGAGGGCGGGGTTGGGTCTGTCTCCCCCAACTATTCTCCTAAGGAATAAAATTCTGCTAACACTAATTGACGTAATCACAAGATTCAAATTCAAGATGTTACTTAAAAAGTAGTGAACTGGATTGATAAGCTGCTAGATTCATCAAATAGAAAATCCATCAATTTAAGGTAACAATTGAAGCAAGAAAAGTAAAAATGGGTAGCTATGAACTATGATATACATACCTACTTATGATGGAAGTTACTATGCCATACAATGCAACTACTTTACGAATTTAGACAATGAAGTGAAATAAAGAAGAAAATTTTCCTTCATAAATAACTAAAACTATAAACAGGGGAACACTACTCTATATAAATTTATTTTAAGTAATAAGTATACACCATTTATGGCTCCAACTCTAGCCTATAGTAATGAAATTAGCCTCACCGCTCAACCAAAATTCCCTGCATGTTTTGTCACGAAGCTTTTAACAGTATTTAAGTTTTTATTCTCAAATTCGGTTGGTACTGGAAATTGTGAATTTGAACGCAATACAATATATTTAACCTCTTATTTAAAGATTGAAGAGGAATATGAGTAATTCTAACTTAAGTTGTACACGTCAACTTTTGTTATCAGTATACACTTGCTAATTTTAAAAGCATTTATTAGTTTTTTTTTATTAAAATATTAGTACACACTCGGCTTAAAATTAAAATTATTTCAGATTGGATTTCTAAAATTCAAAATCATAACTAATTTCCATTTCTGTATCACTTTTCCAACTTTATTAATTATCCGAAAATGTCAGTCTTTACTTTGTTAAATGCACAATTTTTTTCCCTGCCTCTTTCACATAGATTGGTAACCTAAGCTTTAATCCCCTTTTACTACATTTTCTTTTTTTTTTCATTTCTGTCTTCATTAAGCTTTTAGGGTGCCATAATTTGGGTTGTTTTCAGAACTTTCATAGAGCCCTGATGCAGGATAGCCATTTGTTTTCATCCACAAACAAGCCCATAGGAGTCTCCATCTGTTCAAAGCTGGTTTATCATCACAAGTACTTTCTATTGCAACTTGGATTAAATTGGACCCAATAAATTACCTTGGACCAAAGCATTAAATGTTTCTCTTCTTTGGACTGAATCTGGATCGGCACAACCCATGTATTGACCTACTCCCCCCTCCTAATGCTAATATTACACTTTTCAAATCCACTTTTTAACTGTAACATCAGTAAAGAATTAGCACTAATATGTTTTGGATTCAAATTTTATAATATACTTATTTTTCTTAAAAAAATAATTTTTGATAATTTCATATTTTAGTTGAGACTCAATTGATTTGTTATAACAATTTAATCAGACCATTAAATAATAATATATATACAAATACAATGATGAAAAGAAATATTTTAAAATGAAATTAATCCACTCAAATAAAATATACGAGTCAAAGTTAATTTTGTGTGAGTTTTAAGTCTGTTGGCATCACATCCAAATGTTTAATTCTATTAAATCTTTTCTCTCACCTTAATGTTTTTTTTTTTTTAAAGTTATACCAATTTCAATATAATCAATTATTATAAGTACTAAATTAAATAACTAGCTCAACTCCAATTAATTAATTAACCCCGAGTTGGAATCATAAAATTTCTAGGATTTCAATCTTATCATTGAGCCAAGACTTTATTTGCCACCTTGATATAAAATGTACATGTTTATTTTGATGTAAAAAATTATTGGAGAAATTAGGCAAATATGTCGATTTAAAATGAAATTTAGGGAATTAGACCGATTTTTTGAAAAATTAGGAAATAAGTTGATTTGGGGGGTGTTAATGTAAAGGTGGTGAAAGCGTGCCCTATTGAACATGTCTTCATTAACGTGGCGGGCCTACAAGGCAAAAGCTCACCCTATAGGCCTGCCATGTCAGCAACTGTCAGGCAGGTAAAATTAGGTTTAAATTAAGGACGTTGGATAAAAAAAAAGGAAATAATATGGTCGTCAGGTCGAATTTTGAAAAAATCGAGAAAATTGTAATGATTTTTTATCTTAAGAATCTCGAAATAACTTGTTAGTTTGAACTTTTTCTTAAATTCATCTCGTCTTTTCCATCAGATGGAAGAGTCTGTGTAAAATGGATGCAGAATCTCGGGCTGAATTTTTCAAAAGCATGGCTATAACAAAAGAACGTTTTTCTTATTTGTGTAGTCATGTCCAATCTTTTCCAACATTTTGAAAAATGTTTCATATCTGATAGTAGAGTTTTCCTATAAAATGAAGATGTTATGAAGAGGGTTTCCAAGTTAAATTTTGAACTGAAGATTTGCATGCAGAGAAGAAGATTGTTGATGTCAAAAATTTGAAGTTGTTTTATACGTTTGCTCAAACAAAGTTCGTTGTTGTTGTAACAAAAGTTGGAATATAGGCCCAACAAACTAATTTAGTTCAAGTAATTACTTCTTGTTGTTCCCTTGTTTAAATTTGGTTAATAAGTATTTATTTTTTGTATAATATTATCGTATTTATTTTTTTATTAAACCTATGAAATAGGTTTTTTTGGCGAAGATGAGTAAAAAAATTAGAGCTGTTATTTATTATGATGGTCAAATTTGTGACATTAACATCGTGGTCCTTTTTGTATCTACCAAATCTACATATTTGGCTTCCAGCAAGAGCATCAAACTGAACGAGCTTCTGTCAAGAGTTAGAAGAAAAGTCTCGGATTCAAGCCAGATGAGAATTTAGATATTGAAATATAGATACCTAACATCAATAAACCCTATAAGATATGATACATTTGAGCTAAATGGCAATGCGGATGTTAAGTTAATGATTAATGCGCATTGCTCAACTAGGAATGTTGTAGTAGAGTTATATGCCCGGTTTGTCGATGTAGAGGAAGGTGGTCCGAGTCCATCAACAGTTCTAATTAATATGTTTTAGAGTTTTGGCTAGGAACAGGAAGCAAAAAATTCAATGACGCGGTCGTGCGATAGTTTCACAACTTTGTAGCAAAGCTCGTATAATTAATACATTCAGATTAATGATTCTAAAACATAATTACCTAATTGGATTAATTAATACCTTTCGGCCTATAATTTTACCCAATTTGTAATTTAGACCAATTTATCTTTCAATCTACTTAAACTAAAAGGGACAATTGAATTTCTACACAATAAGGTCTCCTTTGCTCTTCATTATCTAAATTTTTATCTAGAGTTGTCTGTGAAAGCCCAATTTCGTCCGGGCCCAACCAAACAGAAACCAAACCAAAATAAAAATAAAAATAAATAAATAAACAAATATGGTCCAGAGTCCATATCAGACCCAAATTACATCAAGCCCAAATAAAAAAAACCCTAATGCCCAACAGCCTAAACTAAGTTTTCAGAAAACTGAAAACCCTAGCCTCTAGCGCCGCACTACCCTTTTCGCATGCACGCCGCCCGAGATGCCTCGTCCCGAGGCCTGACGCACCCTTGCTGTCGCCGTTTCACCAAAGTGGCAAAAGGTCTGCCTTCTCTCCTCCGTTGACCTTGCCAACGCCTGCAAAAATGACAGAAAAGAAAGCAGAAACAACGCAAGAAACGAAAAAGAAGCGAAGACAAACAGTAGCAGTAGCAGAAAGCAAACACATGTATCTATGGCTATAAAATCCCTCACCAAATTGTAATTTTTTCAAGAAGAAATACACAGAGAGAATCGAATACAAAAAATTGTAATCAAACATAGATTTAAAAAAAGAAAGCTGATTTTTTTACTTTCGTTTTTCATCTTTTATTTTCGAAAAATATAAAATAAAAATAAAAACAAAATCTTACCTTTATCGTCGTTGCCTCTCCCTCGGTTTTGGAAGACCGATAGACCCTTGAGGGTTCGCCGAAGGGTCGCGATGGAGGAGGGCAGAATCGAAAGGTTCTTTCATTTCTTTTGAATTTTGGGGTTTTTTTTTGGGCATTTTAGCTTTAGATCTAGGTTTTATTTTAGAAAAAAAACAAAAAAAAAGTGGTTTGTTCTTATCTCCGGCCACCGTGGACGGCAGCACCGTCGTAGGTGACCGGCGGCCGATGCGGCGGCGGTTCGCCAGAGCTATGGCCAGCCTGAGATGGCTTTGAGAGAAAAAAGGAAGGAAGTTTTGGTTTTTTTTTAAATGAATGCTGAAATGAATTTTTTGGAAAAATTTTGACTTAAGTAGGGGTTGTAAAACGACGTCGTTTTGGATTTTAATTTCATACGCCAAAACGGCGTCGTTTTGACGCGACCCGCGTCCGACCCGACCCAAGAGCTAGGATCTGCGTGTTTTTGGACTAAGGGTCTATTTACCCTTTCAGTCCTTCCGCTTTTGGACTCTCTTTCAATCTGGTCCTCATTTTAGCTTTTTTTTCTTTTTTAAATTTACCCAATTGATTTAACTTGTTAGTTTGAACTTTTTCTTAAATTCATCTCGTCTTTTCCATCAGATGGAAGAGTCTGTGTAAAATGGATGCAGAATCTCGGGCTGAATTTTTCAAAAGCATGGCTATAACAAAAGAACGTTTTTCTTATTTGTGTAGTCATGTCCAATCTTTTCCAACATTTTGAAAAATGTTTCATATCTGATAGTAGAGTTTTCCTATAAAATGAAGATGATATGAAGAGGGTTTCTAAGTTAAATTTTGAACTGAAGATTTGTATGCAGAGAAGAAGATTATTGATGTCAAAAATTTGAAGTTCTTTTATACGTTTGCTCAAACAAAGTTCGTTGTTGTTGTAACAAAAGTTGGAATATAGGCCCAACAAACTAATTTAGTTCAAGTAATTACTTCTTGTTGTTCCCTTGTTTAAATTTGGTTAATAAGTATTTATTTTTTGTATAATATTATCTTATTTATTTTTTTATTAAACCTATGAAATAGGTTTTTTTGGCGAAGATGAGTAAAAAAATTAGAGCTGTTATTTATTATGATGGTCAAATTTGTGACATTAACATCGTGGTCCTTTTTGTATCTACCAAATCTACATATTTGGCTTCCAGCAAGAGCATCAAACTGAACGAGCTTCTGTCCAGAGTTAGAAGAAAAGTCTCGGATTCAAGCCAGATGAGAATTTAGATATTGAAATATAGATACCTAACGTCAATAAACCCTATAAGATATGATACATTTGAGCTAAATGGCAATGCGGATGTTAAGTTAATGCTTAATGCGCATTGTTCAACTAGGAATGTTGTAGTAGAGTTATATGCCCAGTTTGTCGATGTAGAGGAAGGTGGTCCGAGTCCATCAACAGCTCTAATTAATATGTTTTAGAGTTTTGGCTAGGAACAGGAAGCAAAAAATTCAATGACGCGGTCGTGCGATAGTTTCACGACTTTGTAACAAAGCTTGTATAATTAATACATTCAGATTAATGATTCTAAAACATAATTACCTAATTGGATTAATTAATACCTTTCGGCCTATAATTTTACCCAATTTGTAATTTAGACCAATTTATCTTTCAATCTACTTAAACTAAAAGGGACAATTGAATTTCTACACAATAAGGTCTCCTTTGCTCTTCATTATCTAAATTTTTATCTAGAGTTGTCTCAGAAAGCCCAATTTAAATCCGGCCCAACCAAACGAAACCAAACCAAAATAAAAATAAAAATAAATAAATGAAAAAATATGGTCCAGAGTCCATATCAGACCCAAATTACATCAAGCCCAAATAAAAAAAACCCTAATGCCCAACAGCCTAAACTAAGTTTTCAGAAAACTGAAAACCCTAGCATCCAGCGCTGCACTCCCCTTTTCACGTGCACGCCGCCCGAGATGCCTCGTCCCGAGGCCTGATGCACCCTTGCTGCCACCGTTTCACCAAAGTGGCAAAAGGTCTGCCTTCTCTCCTCCGTTGACCTTGCCAACGCCTGCAAAAATGACAGAAAAGAAAGCAGAAACAACGCAAGAAACGAAAAAGAAGCGAAGACAAACAGTAGCAGTAGCAGAAACCAAACACATGTATCTATGGCTGTAAAAGCCCTCACCAAATTGTAATTTTTTCAAGAAGAAATACACAGAGAAAATCGAATACAAAAAATTGTAATCAAACATAGATTCAAAAAAAGAAAGGTGATTTTTTTATTTTCGTTTTTCATCTTTTATTTTCGAAAAATATAAAATAAAAATACAAACAAAATCTTACCTTTATCGTCGTTGCCTCTCCCTCGGTTTGGAAGACCGATAGACCCTTGGGGGTTCACCGAAGGGTCGCGACGGAAGAGGGCAGAATCGAAAGGTTCTTTCATTTCTTTTGAATTTTGGGGTTTTTTTTGGGCATTTTAGCTTTAGATCTAGGTTTTATTTTAGAAAAAAATAAAAAAAGTGGTTTGTTCGTATCTCTGGCCACCGTGGACGACAGTGCCGTCGTCGATGACCGGCGGCCGATGCGGCGGCGATTCGCCAAAGCTACGGCCAGCCTGAGATGGCTTTGAGAGAAAAAAGAAAGGAAGTTTCGGTTTTTTTTAAATGAAGGCTGAAATGAAATTTTTGAAAAAATTTTGACTTAAGTAGGGGTTGTAAAATGACGTCGTTTTGGATTTTAATTTCATACGCCAAAACGGCGTCGTTTTGATGCGACCCGCGTCCGACCTGACCCAAGAGCTAGGATCCGCGTGTTTTTGGACTAAGGGTCTATTTACCCTTTCAGTCATTTCGCTTTTGGACTCTCTTTCAATCTGGTCCTTATTTTAGCTTTTTTTTCTTTTTTAAATTTACCCAATTGATTTTGTTATTTTTTATTTTCGTCCTTCGACTATTTAGTCTCCAGGGAATGCTGCGTTTAAGGGACAAGGGGATTAATGCCTAATTGATCCTTGTCTTTCCTTCACGCATTTGATTTTAATCCTTTACCTTATTTCATTGTTTAATTTGTTTATTTTATTATGATTTTTACTTTAGATTTTGTTTAGATCCTGATTTAGTCCATTACTTTCTATCTTTTATTGTAACATCCTAATTTAGGGTCTAGTCGGAATAGTGGTGCGAGACCAGAAATCTGAGGTTTATGAATGAGTTTTTGAGGTTTATGCTATTTATACATGCTAGTGTGAAAGTTTCATGAAGCAATTTTGTGAAATTGCGGTTGAATTGTCTAAAATGACTAAATTGCAAAAGTTGCAAAATGTGAGATTCTAGAAGCTATTTGTGTGAAATAGCTTTAGAATATTAATTAGAGGTCCTTAAATGGCAATTTTCCCAATTTCTATTTTTTGGACAAAATTGGGCATGGATGAGTTAAAATAGAAAGTTTATCAAAAAGGGCATTTTGGTCATTTAACAATTAAGTGATTAAAATAGGAGAAAAGATGACAAAATTCATTCATCTTCTTCTCCAAGTCTGCCGAAAATTGAGAGAGCCATTGTTAGGGTTCTTCAAAATTTTCAAGCTTGCTAGTAAGTGCATTTAAGCCCCGTTTTTGATATTCTTTGTATTTTTGAAGTCCTTGTAGCATGAGTAAGCTATTTTTAGCTATTTGATGAGCTATGATGGATGTTCAAAAATGTGGCCATGTATGACATGCATGTATTTTGATGTTTTATGGAAGATTATGAAAGCTTGATGTAATAGAAACATCTTTTGCTAAATGAGTTTCCATAGAAAATGCTTGTAGGGACTAGCTTGTAAAAATCTTGAGTTTGGTCATACATGTGTGATGTAGTGAGAATTGATGATTGCTTTAGTTGAGTAAGTGATTCGGCAAAGCATGAAAGGCTAGAAAGTTGAATAAAAATCACTTTACGAGCCTTGGGGCAATAGCGTAAATAGGAGAAAGTTTAGGGGCAAAAGGGTAATTTTGCCAAAGTATGAGATGTGGGTCAATTTAGTCAATGTGTATATTGATGAGTTGAATTATCATTATAGATCAAGAAAGACAAAGCCCGGATCGTAACAGAGGCAAGAGCAAAGTGGTGGACTAAATTGCACGTTTTTATACTTTTGAGTATCGAGGTAAGTCTATGCATAAACAATGCATTCATACTTACAATTTGTTAATGCTAGCTAGTGTATAGCATGGTTGAGAATGATTGAGAACCTATGTGATTCAAGTGGAATGAATGTGATAGATTTTGTGAATGGATGAATGATTGAGTAAATAGATATGTGAATGTGTAGTGATAATGCTAAAAGATGGGCTAAGTGCGATACCATCCTAATACATAATGACGATGAGCTGGCTATGTGCGATGCTATCGTTAGGTATATTTTCTAGTGGGCTATGTGCGAAACCACTACGATTGCCTTTATGGTAGGCTAAGTGCGATACTACCTTATTAATTGATTGTAGTGGGCTAAGTGCGAAACCACCGAGACATTAGCTGTGTGGATTAGCTGTGTGGATGTATTATCAAGAAATAATGATGTGTTGTATATTGTGTAAATGTGATATTGAATGCAGGGGTGCATGTCAATGGTTATGAGTAAGTGACTCATGATGTGTTGGAAATGTGGTAAGGGATAGAAAGAGTAAGCATAGTTGTACATTATATGTTAGTATAATGCTAATTGCTGTTTAGCTTATACTATGGTGCTTAATTGTCTATGTGTAAACTTACTAAGCTCAAAGCTTACTCCCTTTCTTTTCCATTGTCTTATAGAGCAAAAGTGTTGAATCGAGATACGAGGATCAATTGGAAGATCACCCACACTATCAGCACACTCTGGTACATGAGACTCAATGTTTTGTATATGGCATGTATAGGGGCTAGACAAGTTAGTGAATTTTGTTGTATATGGCTATGATGTGTTGGCCTTTAGATGGATAATCTATTTTGTATAATGCCATAGTTGTTGGCACTTTATTATATGAAAAGATGTAGTTATCTATGTGAGATTGTAAGATTTTGAGTTGATTATGGATGTGTTGAATGAGTGCATGTTGTGTATGCTAGAAGGGTGAAAAGAACTTGGCAAATAGCTTTGTTCTTGTCCATGTGGGTAGACACACGGGCGTGTGTCTAGGCCATGTGTGGCACACGGTCAACCCATGGGCGTGTGACTTGGTCGTGTGTCCCCTGCATGTTAGTATTTTAAATCAGAATAGACCACGGACTAGGCATACGGGCGTGTGCCTAGGGCGTGTGGGTTAATCAGTGTTGGCCACGAGTTAGCCACGCGGGCGTGTGTCTAGACTCTAGGGCGTGTGTCTAGACTCTAGGCCGTGTTAGTGAAGTTAGTGTTCACCACGGTTGAAGAGTATGGGCGTGTGTGTTTACACACGGGCGTGTATCATCTTACACGGGCGTGTGAGCCCTATATAAAAGAGAAAAGTTTTAAGATCGTAAGAGTTTTCGATATGGTCTCGAGAGCCCTCGTGTGTTTGAGAGAGGCCTCGTAAGTCGAGATTGAGGTTGTTGTGATGGCCAAAGAGAGTGGTCTTGTAGTGCCTAAGTGGCGATCTTGAAGATTTAATACGGTAACGCCTCTTGCCCAGTTCCGACGTTAAATATGGGTAAGGGGTGTTACATATAGTGGTATCAAAGCTATGGTTTAGTCGGTTCTAGGACTACCGTAACGGGTGTAAGAGTCTAGCTATACATGCCATAAGTGTACAATGATAGTGTGGTGGCTTCTGATGATTTTAAATCTTATTTTATATAGAATATGGATTCCGATCCATTGACTGCTGATGAAGCAGCTAGTAATGCATCGGCTCCTACGCAAGGAACCGTGCCTTTTTAAAGTGGACCCGAGGCTAGGGGTCAAGGGGAAGGAGCACGGGAAGCCTTTCTCCAGATGATGAGCAATTGGTACTCAGATTACGTTCGAGCGAACCCTAATGCTCAACCTCCTCCACCTCCTCCTATACCTCAGCTAATTCCTGTGGCTCCTCAAGGTATTGATGTAGTGAGGATATCGAATCCCTCGGTAGATAAGATTAGAAAATACGGGGCTGAGGAGTTTAGAGCTAAGGTGATGATGACCCTGAGAGGGCAGGGTTCTGGTTAGAGAACTCGATGAGAGTGTTTGAGGAACTTTCTTGTACACCTGAAGAGAGCTTGAAGTGTGTCATATCCTTACTGAGGGACTCGGCATACCATTGGTGGAAGACATTGACGTCAGTAGTCCCGAGAGAGCGGGTGACGTGGGACTTCTTTCTGGAAGAGTTCCGGAAGAAGTATATAAGCCAACAATTTACTGATCGGAAAAGGAAGGAATTCCTTGAGTTGAAGCAAGGAAGAATGTCAGTAGCGGAATATGAGCGTGAGTTCATTAGGCTTAGCAAATACGCTCAAGAATGTGTGTCGACAGAGACCATATTGTGTAAGAGGTCCGAAGACGGACTGAATGAGGACATTAAACTCCTAGTAGGTATTTTGGAGTTGAAAGAATTTGTGGTGTTGGTCGAAAGGGCAAGTAAGGCCGAAGAGTTGAGTACAGAAAAGAAAAGGGCTGTGAGTGAAGCCCAAGATGCTAGAAAGAGGCCGATGGGCAAGTCGTATCAAGCCCAAATCGAAAAGGTCCAAGGAAGTGAGTCCTAGGGCGACAAAGACCGATGGGTTATTCGCATCGAGACTTGGGCAATACTCGTTCGGGTTCGAGAGTCCAAGCTACTTCGATGGAAAGTGTGGGCAATCCAAAGAACAAACAGGAGTGTCCAAGTTGTGGTAGATATCACACCGGAGAGTGTTGGGGTAACAAATCAACTGTTATAAGTGTGGTTCCCCGACCATTTTATCTCGAAATTGCCCCGAGAGGGATGATAAGGAAGATAAGCTAGAGATGAGATCCAGGTGATGTGTCTACAAGGGGTAGACCACCAAGGAACCCGAGAGGCGGGAATAGTGGTAGAGGTGCATCTAGAGACTCTCTTGTGAGGCCGGAGGGTTCGGGCACTGCGAGGACGTATGCCATTCGCGCTCATGAAGAGGCATCCTCCCCGATGTGATAACGGTATTTTTTCTCTCTTTGACACCCTTGTTATTGCTTTAATAGATCCGGGGTCTACTCATTCTTATATTTGCATGAGATTGGCATCTAGTTTGAGTCACGATTGTTGAGTCTACTTGACTTTGTGGTTAAGGTGTCAAACCCGTTAGGTAAGCATGTGTTAGTGGACACGGTGTGTAAGAATTGTCCTTTGATGATTGAGAGTCATTGCTTTCCGAGAAAACCTAATGTTGTTGCCATTTGATGAGTTTGATTTAATCCTAGGCATGGATTGGTTGACTACCCATAGTGTCTTAGTGAACTGTGGTAGTAAGTTTATTGATTTGAAATGTGAGAGTGGAGATGTGGTTCGGGTTGAATCAGGTGGATTGGATAGTCTACCAAAGGATGATTTCTTCCTTAGTGGTGATAAATGTTTGAGAAAATGGTGTGAGTCCTATCTTGCTTTTGTGTTGAATACTCAAGAGGTTGGAGTAAAGTTTGAAACAGTGCCAGTGGTATGTGAGTATCCGGATGTATTCTCGGAATAGTTACCCGGATTACCTCTAGTGAGAAAGGTTGAGTTTGGGATTGAGTTAGTTCCGGGAACGGCACCTATTTCGATTGCTCCGTATAGCATGGAACCTTTAGAGTTGAAAGAACTGAAGGTTCAGTTGCAAGAGTTGACAAATAAGGGTTTTGCAAGACCGAGCTACTCACCGTGGGGTGCTCCGGTATTATTTGTGAAGAAGAAAGATGGGTCTATGAGGTTGTGTATAGACTATAGACAGCTTAACAAAGTGACGGTTAAGAATAAGTATCCTTTACCAAGGATTGATGATCTTTTGATCAACCAAGGAAGCTACAATGTTCTCAAGATAGACACGAGGTCCAGTTTATTATCGATTGAGAGTGAAAGAGCGGGATGTGTTGAAAATCGCATTTCTGGACAAGGTATGACCACTATAAGTTTTTGGTTATGCCGTTTGGTTTGACGAATGCACCGGCAATTTTTATAGATCTGATGAACCGTGTTTTCAGACCGTATATGGACAAATTTGTAGTTGTCTTCATTGACGACATATTGATCTATTCTCGGGATGAGAACGACCATGAAGAACATTTGAGAATCGTCTTGCAAACTTTGAGAGACAAGCAGTTGTACGCTAAGTTTAGCAAGAGTGAGTTTTGGCTCCGAGAGGTCGGATTCCTAGGACACATTGTGTCGGGTGATGGTGTTAGAGTTGACCCGAGTAAGATATCGACTGTTGTGGATTGGAAACCGCCGAGGAACGTGTTGGAAATCAGAATTTTCTTGGGATTAGTAGGATATTACAGACGTTTCGTAAAGGGGTTCTCTGTGATTGCTACCCCGATGATGAAAATATTGCACAAAGATGTCAAGTTTGAATGGACTGAGACATGTCAACAGAGTTTCGAGAGACTGAAGACATTATTGACTGAGGCACCAGTTTTGGTTCAATCAGAATCAGGGAAAGAGCTTGTGGTTTACAGTGACGCGTCGTTTAATGGTCTTGGTTGCGTGTTGATGCAAGAGGGTAAAGTAGTCGCTTACGCCTCGAGATAGTTGAAATCGCACGAGAAGAATTATCCGACTCATGATTTGGAGTTGGCTGCGATTGTTTTCGTGTTAAAGATTTGGCGACATTACTTATATGGGGAGAAGTGCCGAATCTTTACGGATCACAAGAGTTTGAGATATTTGATGGATCAGAAGGATCTGAATTTACGACAGAGACGGTGGCTTGAGTTGTTGAAAGACTATGAGTTAGTCATTGATTACCACCCGGGAAAAGCGAATGTGGTTGCGGATGCCATGAGTAGGAAATCCTTGTATGCTCTAAGAGTTATGAGGACGAGTTTAGCATTGTCTGATGGTGGTGCTATTCTGGAAGAGTTGAGAGCTAAGCCACTATTTGTTCAACAGATATGTGAGGCTCAGAGAAATGACAGTGAGATGTCAGCTAAGAGAGATAAGTGTGAATTAGAAAGTGATTCCGATTTTCGAGTGGGCTCGAATGGTTCTTTCTTTGTCTCGTGATGTAATTTGTGTACTAAGAGATGAGGAGTTAATCCGAAAGGTTTTGCATGAGGCCCACAAAGTGATGTTTGTCATTACATCCGGGCAAAGACAAAAATGTACAATGATTTGAAGAAGTATTATTGGTGGCGGGTATGAAAAGAGATATTTCGAGTTCGTGACAAAGTGTCCGATTTGTCAACAAGTGAAAGTCGAGCATCAAGTGCCTTCGGGATTACTTCACCGGTGTTGGTACCCGAATGGAAGTGGGATCGGGTTACCATGGATTTTGTGATGGGGTTGCCGATGACTCCGAAAAAGAGAGATGCTGTGTGGGTTGTTGTGGATAGACTAACGAAGTCGGCTCACTTTATTCTAGTACGTGTTGATTATTCACTGGATAAGTTAGCTGAGTTGTATGTTACAGAGATAATGAGGTTACATGGTGTACCTGTGTCTATAATATCGGATAGGGATCCGAGGTTCACTTCGAGGCTTTGGAAGAGGTTGCAAGAGGCTTTGGGAACAAAGTTGAGTTTCAGTACTGCGTTCCATCCGCAAACCGATGGTCAGTCTGAAAGAGTGATTCAAGTTCTCGAAGATATGCTTCGATGCTGTGTGTTAGAATTCGAGGGTAGTTGGGAGAGATATCTACCTTTAGTCGAATTTGCTTACAACAATAGTTATCAGTCAAGTATACGGATGGCTTCGTATGAGGCCTTGTATGGTCGTAAGTGTCGGACTCCTTTGTATTGGATCGAGCTTAGTGAGAAGCGGATCCATGGGGTCGATCTAGTAAAAGAGACCGAGGAAAAGTGAAAATAATCCGTAATAGTCTGAAAGTTACTTCGGACCGACAGAAGTCGTACGCGGATCTGAAAAGAAAAGAAATTGAGTTTGAAGTGGGCGACAAAGTGTTTTTGAAAGTGTCCCCATGGAAGAAGATTATGAGATTTGGACGAAAAGGAAAATTGAGTCCAAGATTCATAGGGCCGTATGAGATTACAGATAGAGTTGGGCCAGTAGCATACCGGTTGGCTTTGTCGGTAGAGTTGAAAAAGATTCATAATGTGTTCCATGTGTCGAAGTTGCGACAGTATCACTCCGATCCTTCACATGTGATTCCTTCGACGAAAATTGTGATAAGACCGGATATGTCTTATGATGAAGAGCCGATTAAGATATTGGCTCGAGAAGTGAAACAGTTGAGAAATAAGAGCATAGCACTAGTGAAAGTATTATGGCAGAAACACGGTGTGGAAGAGGCTACGTGGGAAACGGAAGAAGCTATGAGAGAGCAACATCCAAACCTCTTTACTGGTAAGATTTTCGGGGGCGAAAATCTCTAAAGGGGGAGAGTTGTAACATCTCGATTTAGGGCCTAGTCGGAATAGTGGTGCAAGACCATAAATCTGAAGTTTATGAATGAGTTTTTGAGGTTTATATTATGTATGCATGCTAGTGTGAAAGTTTCATGAAGCAATTTTGTGAAATTGCAGTTGAATTGTCCAAAATGACTAAACTGCAAAAGTTGCAAAATGTGAGATTCTAGAAGCTATTTGTGTGAAATAGCTTTAGAATATTAATTAGAGGTCCTTAAATGACAATTTTCCCAATTTCTAATTTTTGGACAAAATTGGGCATGGATGAGTTAAAATAGAAAGTTTATCAAAAAGGGCATTTTGGTCATTTAACAATTAAGTGATTAAAATAGGAGAAAAGATGACAAAATTCATTCATCTTCTTCTCTAAGGCTGGCGAAAATTGAGAGAGCCATTGTTAGGATTCTTCAAAATTTTCAAGCTTGCTAGTAAGTACATATAAGCCCCGTTTTTGATATTCTTTGTATTTTTGAAGTCCTTGTAGTATGAGTAAGCTATTTTTAGCTATTTGATGAGCTATGATGGATGTTAAAAAATGTGGCCATGTATGACATGCATGTATTTTGATGTTTTATGGAAGATTATGAAAGCTTGATGTAGTAGAAACATCTTTTGCTAAATGAGTTTACATAGAAAATGCATATAGGGACTAGCTTGTAAAAATCTTGAGTGTAAAAATCTTGAGTTTGGTCATACATGTGTGATATAGTGAGAATTGATGATTGCTTTAGTTGAGTAAGTGATTCGGCTAAGCATGAAAGGCTAGAAAGTTGAATAAAAATCACATTACGAGCCTTGGGGCAATAACATAAATAGGAGAAAGTTTAGGGGCAAAAGGGTAATTTTGCCAAAGTATGAGATGTGGGTCAATTTAGTCAATGTGTATATTGATGAGTTGAATTATCATTATAGATCAAGAAAGACAAATCCCGGATCAAAACCGAGGTAAGAGCAAAGTGGTGGACTAAATTGCACGTTTCTATACTTTTGAGTATCGAGGTAAGTCTATGCATAAACAATGCATTCATACTTACAATTTGTTAATGCTAGCTAGTGTATAGCATGGTTGAGAATGATTGAGAACCTATGTGATTCAAGTGGAATAAATGTGATAGATTTTGTGAATGGATGAATGATTGAGTAAATAGATATGTGAATGTGTAGTGATAATGCTAAAAGATGGGCTAAGTGCGATACCATCCTAATACATAATGACGATGAGCTGGCTATGTGCGATGCTATCATTAGGTATATTGTCTAGTGGGCTATGTGCGAAACCACTACGATTACCATTATGGTAGGCTAAGTGCGATACTACCTTATTAATTGATTGTGGTGGGCTAAGTGAGAAACCACCGAGACATTAGCTGTGTGGATTAGCTGTGTGGATGTATTATCGAGAAATAATGATGTGTTGTATATTGTGTAAATGTGATATTGAATGCAGGGGTGTATGTCAATGGTTATGAGTAAGTGACTCATGATGTGTTGGAAATGTGGTAAGGGATAGAAAAAGTAAGCATAGTTGTACATTATATGTTAGTATAATGCTAATTGTTGTTTAGCTTATACTATGGTGCTTAATTGTTTATATGTAAACTTACTAAGCTCAAAGCTTACTCCCTTTCTTTTCCCTTGTCTTATAGAGCAAAAGTGTTGAATCAAGATACGAGGATCAATTGGAAGATCGCCCACACTATCAGCACACTCTGGTACATGAGACTCAATGTTTTGTATATGGCATGTATAGGGGCTAGACAAGTTAGTGAATTTTGTTGTATATGGCTATGATGTGTTGGCCTTTAGATGGATAATCTATTTTGTATAATGCCATAGTTGTTGGCACTTTATTATATGAAAAGATGTAGTTATCTATGTGAGATTGTAAGATTTTGAGTTGATTATGGATGTGTTGAATGAGTGCATGTTGTGTATGCTAGAAGGGTGAAAAGAACTTGGCAAATAGCTTTGTTCTTGTCCATGTAAGTAGACACACGGGCGTGTGTCTAGGCCATGTGTGACACACGGTCAACCCATGGGCGTGTGACTTGGCCGTGTGTCCCCTGCATGTTAGTATTTTAAATCAGAATAGACCACGGACTAGCCACACGGGCGTGTGCCTAGGGCGTGTGGGTTAATCAGTGTTGGCCACGAGTTAGCCACACGGGCGTGTGTCTAGACTCTAGGCCGTGTTAGTGAAGTCAGTGTTCACCATGGTTAGAGAGCATGGGCGTGTGTGTCTACAAAAGGGCGTGTATCATCTTACACGAGCGTGTGAGCCCTGTATAAAAGAGAAAAAATTTAAGATCGTAAGAGTTTTCGATATGGTCTCGAGAGCCCTCATGTGTTTGAGAGAGGCCTCGTAAGTCGAGATTGAGGTTGTTGTGATGGCCAAAGAGAGTGGTCATGTTGTGCCTAAGTGGCGATCTTGAGGATTTAATACGGTAACGCCTCGTGCCCGGTTTCGGCGTTGAATATGGGTAAGGGGTGTTACATTTATATTTTATTTTCCTTTGTATTTATTTATTTATATATTTATACATTTATCTATTTATTTCTTTTTTTATTTTTGTGTTTTTTCCTTTTTTTCCTCACTATTATTATTATTATTATCATTATCTATTTTATTACAAATTGCACCCTTAATTTCATTTACATTTTAATTTGGTCCTTTATTTTCAATATTTTATAAACTATTTTCCTCTATATTTATTTATGTATTTGTTTATTTATTTCCTTGTCCTTATTATATTAAAATTGGTATTGTCTTTTTTTATGTGCATATTTTCTCACTATTTTTATGTGCATATTTTGTCACTATTACTATTATTATTATTATTATTATTATTATTATTATTATCATTGTTCATATTAGTATTAAAGTGGTATATATTATGTGATTATTTCCATTTTATGTATTATGAATTGTTTTATTAGTATATTCATATTATTGTCATTTATTAGCGCGACATTTTATTCGTATACCATCGTTCCATTTTCTACATTACCATTTTATCTTATTTCATTAAAATCACATCATGAATCACGTTTAAACATATTTATCTATAGTTGTTTTTATACTATACCCCCAAATAAGATAAATACCCATTGTTTTAAATTGTACATATGTTATTATAAAAAAAGGGGGGGGGGGACTTTAAAAATAGGCAATGTTCTGTATTTGGAGATTTGAGAAGTCATACCCTAACTTACGGGGTTTCGATTTTCTCGTTAAACCTAGATGATCGAATATCCTTTAAAATTAAAATACATGAGATTTGATTAAATAATAAAATAAATGGAAAGCTTATTTTCGAGGATTCGAGATGTCGTATCCTAACTTACGGGATATGGCCTTTTTGTTACTTCGAGATAAAATGTCCTTTTACACGTTTTGATTTATTCAAGTGAGTTTAATAAAAAATAACATTATTATAAAATGGGATCATGTTTTTAAATTCTTTTCAAATTTTCAATTCTCGACACTAAGATATCAAGTAATCAACTAGGTACCAATTTTGGGCGTCGCGAGGGTGCTAATCCTTCCTCGTGCGTAACCGACTCCCGAACCAATTTCTTGGATTTTGTAGACCAAAAATCATTGTTTTAGTAAATCAAAACTTTCATTAAAACAATTAAATTGCGAGGTGATCTGATCACACCTCATAAAAAAGGATTAGTGGCGACTTCCATCTTCGTTTTCAAAATAAAAATTCAATTTTCAAAAAAAGATTTCGACAGTTTGGCGACTCCACTGGGGACAAAATAAGAGAGTCAAGCCGCGAGTTGATTACTTTTGGTCTTTTTGTCAAGAATTGATAATTTGGTTTAAATTTACGATCCCTTCGTTGTATTTCATCCTTCATGTTTTGATATTTCAGGGTTGTATAGCGTTCTAGTTTATTGGTTCTAAAGTCTTTTTGTGTGTTTGCCGCATATTGTATTGAATAACTGTTCGATTTTGCCCTTCTTAAGTGGGAGTGAGAAACTATTCCTTCGTGAGGTCTTCACCTCCGTATAGGATAGTGGATCACTTTCGGGATACATCCGTACCTATGTCTTCGTGAGATCTTCATCTCCGTATAGCCATAGGGAAATGTATTCTCCTAAACTGAACTCGGTCCGTATGAGCCTATAATGGGTGAGGATCGAGGAATCTGCCGGTTCAGGTACCCTTAATTTAGAACCAAAACGCATATAATGAGCCCTAAGAACTCACCTTAGGTAGAACCACACCCAAACCCCTAGTGGTCACCCGAATAGGTGCTTTATTTATTATTTCTTGCTTGCTTTAAATTCTAGCTTTATATGAAATGTATTGACTGGTTTTGTTTTGTTTTGACTATGATTACATTGCATTTTCATCTTTAAAAAAGGGTGTTGATTTATGTTCGGTTCCTAAATAGAGAGCTTGTCATGTAAAAAGGGTTACTTGATAAAGTGGAAGACAACACGTCCGAGCGAATATGGTCCGAGAAAAGGCAACAAGAGAAATGTGACAACCTGTGAGAGGGGCAGGTCAGAAATTTGGACCACGTTATGAGCGAAGCTTTGGTCCGAGTACAAGAAGTGGTTGACCACTTGTAGACGTCAGTCGTTCAAAGCCTGAAATATGAATCGGATTCAGATCAGGGCCGAGAATTAGCTTTGTTTTTTGGGAAAGTTAAAGTTTTGAGTGTGAAGGTAAGGCCGTATATGTATCTGTTTTATGTAAAGAAACTTGTTTTCTAATAAAGTTGTTCTAATGGAATTGAAGTAGAATCAACGCCTTTTTGCATGCATCTTTTCTATTCATTAACATTACATTTCATTGCATGCAATAAGTTCCATGAAATCCAAAAGTGCGTCAAGTTCAGAACTCTAGTACAGAGCCTGATGGATAACAAAGAGTTGGAATTCTTTGAAAATATCGAGGATTTGGAAAAAGAACTAAAAAAAACCTATCAAGAATTTGTCCCTACATCCCCAGGAGTGTTCTAAACAATTGGACTATAGAGGAGATCCCTATAGTTTTTAGGACCATTTCAGAGTAATATTCAAAACACATTTATTACTCTAGGCCTGGGAGAAATAAGAATCCTTTTGTGAAAAAAAGGCATATGTCCATTTTTTTATTTCAATAAAATGCATCTTTGTGTCTCATTTTGACAAATATTCTTTTATTCTTTCCATTTCATTCATACTCATACCATACAGATAACTATTCTTAGATTTATTTGTTTTTGGGGTCTTCCTTCGTTCCTATAATAGGTCTCTAGATATCAATAATATGAGCGACACTGCTACTGACTTAGAATATACTTTTGAGCAAGATATGTGTTTAGAGGAACCTCAGGACTTTGAAGGTGATCGAGATTGTAACCTATCTCTTGATTTGTTAAGGGGAAACAGATTCTACCTCACAAAGAGTTAGTAGAAATTGTGAGCTTAGGAGATGAACGAAAGAAAAAAGAGGTGAAGATCAGAGCTTGCATCACCGCAGAGACAAAGCGAGACCTCATTGAGTTGCTCCAAAAATTCAAAGATATCTTCGCGTGGTCATATCAAGACATGATTGGTCTAAGTTCTAATATCGTGGTACAACGATTTCCCATAAGGGAGGAATGCAATCCAGTTCAACAAAAACTCTGAAGGGTGAGGCCCGATGTCTTACTGAAAATAAAAGAAGAGATCAAGAAGTAATTTGAAGCTAGTTTCCTACAAGTGGTTAAATACTCGGAGTGGGTAGCTAATATAGTCCTCGTCCTTAAGAAAGATGGGAAAGTACGCATATGTGTAGACCATAGGGATTTAAATAAAGCCAACCCAAAGTACAATTTTTCGTTGCCTCACATCGACACCTTAGTGGACAACACGACAGGTTATTCACTGTTCTCCTTCATGGATGGCTTATCTAGATACAACCAGATTAAGATGCATCCTGAATATATGGAAAAGACCACATTCATAACCGTGTAAGGAACATTTTGCTATAAAGTGACGACCATTCGGATTGAAAAATGCAGGAGCGACGTATCAAAGAGCCATGGTAACTTTGTTTCATGATATGATGCACAAAGAAATCGAATTTTACATCGATGATATGATTGCAAAATCTCGAATAGAAAAGGAGCACGTACAAGTCCTAAGGAAATTGTTCTTGAGGTTAAGAAAATTCCAGCTAAAGTTTAATCCAGCAAAATGTACCTTTGGGGCTAGGTCAAAAAAATTGCTAGGATTTGTAGTCAGTGAAAAGGGGATCGAGATCGACCTAGATAAAGTTAAGGCTATACAAGAGTTGCCTCTGTCGCACAATCAAAAAGAAGTTTGAGGTTTCCTAGAAAGACTAAATTACATCGCCCGGTTCATTTCACAACTAACTGAGAAATGCGACCCCATATTTCGTCTCCTTAAGAAACACAATCTAGGCGTTTGGGATGAGGAGTGCCAGAAGACTTTCGACAAGGTAAAATATTACTTGTCCAATGCCCCAGTACTAATGCCACCTAGCTCAGATAAGCCGCTGGTACTGTACTTGGCAGTATTTGGAAATTCTATGGGATGCGTGCTTGGCCAACATGATGAGTCAGGGAGAAAAGAAAGAGCGATATACTACCTTAGTAAGAAGTTCACTGAATGTGAAACAAGATACTCGTCGATTGAAAAGTTGTGTTGTACTTTAATCTGGATGACCCGAAGACTGAGACAATACATGCTGTACCATACAACTTGGCTAATATAAAAATGGACCCTCTAAAATACATGATAGAGTCGACTGCTCTGAATGGAAGGATGGCCCGATGGCAAATTCTGCTTTCTGAGTTTGATATAGTCTATGTAAACCAGAAGGCAGTAAAAAAGAGCGCAATAGCAGATTTTCTGGCCAGTAGAGCTCTAGAAGATTAAGAGCCTTTGAACTTTGATTTCCTGAATAAAGATCTGATGTACGTTACAACCACTGAAGAAGATGCTCAAGAAGGACATCCTTAGAAATTAAATTTTGACAGAGCGTCAAACGCTATGGGTAACGAAATTGGGGCAGTTCTTGTATCCCCAAACGAAAATCATTATCCTTTTACTAGTAAATTGGATTTTGATTGCATGAACAATATGACAGAATACAAAGCATGCATCACATGTAGCCATAGAATGTAAGATAAAAGTGCTGAAGGTCTATGGGGATTCCGCATTAGTGATCTATCAACTCAAAGGTGAATGGGAGATAAGAGATCCCAAGTTGATCGATTATCAAAGGCTGGTTCTTGAATTGATTAAAGAGTTTGATGACATCACCTTCTGCTACCTTCCACAAAACGAAAATTAGATGGCTGACGCCTTGGCTACCTTAGCTTCCACGGTCAAAGTGAACAAACAAGATGATGTAAAACCTATCCAGATAAGTATTTATGAGACTCTGGCTCATTGTTACAACATCGAAGAAAAAGAAAATGATGATCACCCTTGGTACCACGATATACTGCGATATGTGAAGAATCGTGAATACCCTGACCAAGCAACTAAGAATGATAAAAGGACGTTGAGAAGACTGGCCAGTGACTATGTCTTAGATGGGGAGATCCTATACAAAAGAAGAAAGGATCAGGTGCTACTAAGATGTGTGGACGCTGTTGAGGCTAAGAAAATCTTGGAAGAAGTCCATGAGGGTGTTTGCGAAACACATGCTAATGGTTTTACAATGGCCAGGCAAATCATGAGATTTGGGTATTATTGGTCCACCATGGAAGGTGATTGTATTAATTACGCTAAGAGATGTCATAAGTGCCAAATTTATGGAGACAAAATTCATGTGTCTTCTTCACCTCTTCATGACATGACTTTTCCATAACCTTTCTCTATATGGGGCATGGATGTCATTGGGTCGATATTGCGAAAAGCTTCCAATGGGCAACGATTCATCTTCGTGGTCATCGATTACTTCATCAAATGGGTAGAAGCCATTTCATATGCCAATGTCACAAAGTTGGCAGTCAGTAAATTATTAAAGAAAGAGATCATATGTCGGTATGGAATGCCAGAAAGGATCATATCTGACAATGCATTGAACTTGAACAATAGTACGATAGCCGAGGTCTGTAATCAATTCAAGATCAAACACCACAACTCGTCACCATATCACCCAAAAATGAATGGTGCGGCGGAGGCAGCCAATAAGAACATCAAGAAGATCGTGGGGAAAATGACTGAGACTTATAAATATTAGCATGAGAAGTTACCATCTGCCTTCTATGCTTATCTAACGTCTGTCAAAAACTTCACCAGGGCAACGCCTTTCTCATTGGTTTATAGAATAGAGGCGGTTTTGCTCATTGAAGTCGAGATTCCTTCCCTCCGAGTTTTGTCAGGGTTGAAGTTAGATAAAGCAGAATGGATCCAATCTCGATATGATCAGTTGAACTTGATTGAAGAAAAGAGGTTGAAAGTTATCCGCCATGGTCAGATGTACCAAAAACAAATGATGCGAGCTTATGACAAAAATGTTCACCCCAGATAATTCCATGAGGGGGACCTAGTATTGAAAAAGATCATTCCCATACAAAAGGACTTCAGAGGAAAGTGGATGCCAAACTGGGAAGGACCTTATATGGTAAAGAAGGCATTTTCTAAATATTACGAGGACCTGAAATAGGACCACTAGTTAGAACTAACCAAATTTAAGAGTTAGAAAAATTTGGGAAAGAATAGCCCAAATTGCGATTATTTCTGCGGGTTTCTTGTCAAAAATACCAGCTAAGTAAGAAGGCAGGGTAATGCGTCAGTGATAGAACCTTGATGAACAACGAGCAATGTCAACCTAAGCATTAAAAAGGGATCATTCTCGAAAAAAAAAATGACATTCTGCATTCATGCAAATATCATTCAGTTAGGAGCTTTTGATTCATTTTGATCATTACATCCTAATCACTTGGCATAAATAGGCCCATGAAATGGATTCTACAGGTCATGTTCCCCAGAGAATGGTGTAACAAGACAAGAGAAACCATAAATCCTATACCCTTGAAGTTGTAGTGGGATAGATTGAAATCATTATGGCGAATCTTATCTCCCTGAAGTTGCAGTGGAGCAGATTGAAGATAGAAAATCTTATCTCTCCAAAATTGCAGTAGAGCAAATTAAAGCTACAAATCTTATACCCCTGAAGTTGTAGTGGGACGGATTAAAGTCATCGTGGTGAATCTTATCTCCCTGAAGTTACAGTGGAGTAGATTAAAGCTACAAGTTACAAATCTTATCTCTCTGAAGTTGCAGTGGAGCAGATTGAAGAATAGCGAATCTTATTTCCCTTAAGTGTTAGTGGAACAGATTAAAGCTACAAATTACAAATCTTATCTCCCTGAAGTTACAGTGGAGCAGATTGAAATGATAAGTCCTATACCTTTGAAGTTGCAGTAGGTCAGATTAAATCTACCATAGCAAGTTTTATCTCCTTGAAGTTGCAATGGAATAGACTAAAGCTACAAGCTACAAATCTTATCTCCCTGAAGTTGCGGTGGAGCAGATTGAATATAGCAAATCTTATCTCCCTGAAGTTGCAGTGGAGCAGATTGAAGATAGCAAATCTTATCACCCTGAAGTTACAGTGGAGCAGATTGAAGATAGCAAATCTTATCTCTCTGAAGTTGCAGTGGAGCAGATTGAAGATAGCGAATCTTATTTCTCTGAAGTTGCAGCGAAATAGATTAAAGCTACAAGTTACAAATCTTATCTCCCTGATGTTGCAATGGAGCAGATTAAAGATAGCGAATCTTATTTCTCTGAAGTTGCAATGGAATAGATTAAAGCTACAAGTTATAAATCTTATTTCCCTGAAGTTGCAGTGGAGCAAATTGAAGATAGCAAATCTTATTCCCCTGAAGTTGCAGTGGAATAAATTAAAGCTACAAGTTACAAATATTCTCTCTCTGATGTTGCAGTGGAGCAAATTGAAGATAGCAAATCTTATTTCCCTGAAGTTACAGAGGAATAGATTAAAGCTACGAGTTACAAATCTTATCTCCCTGAAGTTGCAGTGGAGCAGTTTGAAACGACAAGTCCTATACCTCTGAAGTTGCAGTGGGTCAGATTAAATCTACCATAGTAAGTCGTATCTCCCTAAAGTTGCAATGGAATAGACTAAAGCTACAAGCTACAAATCTTGTCTCCCTGAAGTTGCAGCGGAATAGGTTGAAGATACGAATATCTCCCTGAAGTTTCAGTGGAGCAGATTAGAGATAGTGAATCTTATCTCCCTGAAGTTACAGTGGAGCAGATTGAAGATAGCAAATTTTATTTCCCTGAAGTTACAGTGGAATAGATTAAAGCTACAAATTACAAATCTTATCTCCCTGAAGTTGCAGTGGAGCAGATTGAAGTTACAGATCTTATCTCCTTGAAGTTGCAGTGGAGTAGATCAAAGTTGCCGATCTTATCTCTCTGAAGTTGCAGTAGAGCAGATTAAAGCCACAAATCTTATCTCCCTAAAATTACAGTGGAGCAGATTGAAGTTACAGATCTTATCTCCCTGAAGTTATAGTGGAGTAGATCAAAGTTGCAAATCTTATCTCTTTTAAGTTGCAGTAGAGCAGATTAAAACCACAAATCTTATCTCCCTGAAGTTGCAATGGAGTAGATTGAAGCGACAATTCCTATACCCCTGAAGTTACAGTGGGTTGGACTGAAGCTACGTAAAAAAAAGGAACGCCAAAGAGATCGAGATTCAGCGAGGCCAGACGAGATTGGTCCTTCTTAAAAGTCTTTGCTCCATTCTCGTTACACGACAACGAGCAAAAAGGGGCAGCTGTGAAAGTCCATTTTCGTCCGGGCCCAACCAAACAGAAACCAAACCAAAATAAAAATAAAAATAAAAATAAATAAATAAACAAATATGGTCCAGATTCCATATCAGACCCAAATTACATCAAGCCCAAATAAAAAAAAACCCTAAGGCCCAATAGCCTAAACTAAGTTTTCAGAAAACTGAAAACCCTAGCCTCCAGCGCCGCACTCCCCTTTTCACGTGCACGCCGCTCGAGACGCCTCGTCCCGAAGCCTGACGCGCCCTTACTATCGCCGTTTCACCAAAGTGGCAAAAGGTCTGCCTTCACCCCTCCGTTGATCTTGCCAACGCCTGCAAAAATGACAGAAAAGAAAGCAAAAACAACACAAGAAACAGAAAAGAAGCAAAGACAAACAGTAGCAGTAGCAGAAAGCAAACACATGTATCTATGGCTATAAAAGCCCTCACCAAATTGTAATTTTTTCAAGAAGAAATACATAGAGAAAATCGAAAAAAAAAATTGTAATCAAACATAGATTCAAAAAAAGAAATGCAATGTTTTTACTTTCATTTTTCTCTTTTATTTTCGAAAAATATAAAATAAAAATAAAAACAAAATCTTACATTTATTACCGTTGCCTCTCCCTCCATTTTGGAAGACCGATGGACCCTTGAGGGTTCACCGAAGGGTCGCGACGGAGGAGGGCAGAATTGAAAGGTTCTTTCATTTCATTTTGAATTTTGGGTTTTTTTTTTTGGGCATTTTAGCCTTAGATCTGGGTTTTATTTAATTAAAAAAAAAGTGGTTTGTTCTATCTCTCATTGCCGTGATTTCGCGACGCGTCGCGCAGTGACCGCGGCGGCCGATCTGCGACAACGATTCGCGAGCTATGGCCGCTTTGAGATGGCTTTGAGAGAAAAAATGAAGGAAGTTTCGGTTTTTTTTAAATGAAGGCTGAAATGAAATTTTTTTGGAAAAATTTTGACTTAAGTAGGGGTTGTAAAACGACATCGTTTTGGATTTTAATTTCATACGCCAAAACGATGTCGTTTTGACGCGACCCGCGTCCGACCAGACCCGGGAGCTAGGATCCGCATGTTTTTGGACTAAGGGTCTATCTACCCTTTCAGTCCTTCCGCTTTTAGACTCTCTTTCAATCTGGTCCTTATTTTAGCTTTTTTTCCTTTTTTAAATTTACCCAATTGATTTTGTTATTTTTTATTTTCATCCTCCGACTATTTAGTCTCCAGGGAACGCTGCGTTTAAGGGACAAGGGGATTATTGCCTAATTGATCTTTGTATTTCCTTCGTGCATTTGATTTTACTCCCTTACCTTATTTTATTGTTTAATTTGTTTATTTTATTATGATTTTTACTTTAAATTTTGTTTAGATCCTGATTTAGTCCCTTACTTTCAATCTTTTATATTTTATTTTCCTTTGTATTTATTTATTTATGTATTTATACATTTATCTATTTATTTCTTTTTTATTTTTGTGTTTTTTTCCTTTTTTCCTCACTATTATTATTATTTTATCTATTATTATTATCATTATCTATTTTATTACAAATTGCACCCTTAATTTCATTTACATTTTAATTTGGTCCTTTATTTTCAATATTTTATAAATTGTTTTCCTCTATATTCATTTATGTATTTATTTATTTATTTCCTTGTCCTTATTATATTAAAATTGGTATTGTCTTTTTTTATGTGCATATTTTGTCACTATTATTATTATTATTATTATTATCATTGCTATTATTTATTTTATTATTTATTTTTTTTCCTTTGATTGTTCATATTAGTATTAAAGTGGTATATATTATGTGATTATCGTCATTATATGTATTATGAATTGTTTTATTAGTATATTCATATTATTGTCATTTATTAGCGCGACATTTTATTCGTATATCATCGTTCCATTTTCTACATTACCATTTTATCTTATTTCATTAAAATCACATTATGAATCACGTTTAAACATATTTACCCATAGTTGCTTTTATACTATACCCCCAAATAAGATAAATACCTATCGTTTTAAATTGTACATATGTTATTATAAAAAAAAAGGGGGAAACTTTAAAAATAGGCAATGTTCTGTATTTGGAGATTTGAGAAGTCATACTCTAACTTACGGGGTTTCGATTTTCTCGTTGAACCTAGATGATCGAATATCCTTTAAAATTAAAATACATGAGATTTGATTAAATAATAAAATAAAGGGAAAGCTTATTTTCGAGGATTCGAGATGTCGTATCCTAACTTACGGGATATGGCATTTTTGTTACTTTGAGATAAGATGTCATTTTACACGTTTTGATTTATTCAAGTGAGTTTAATAAAAAATAACATTATTACAAAATGGGATCATGTTTTTAAATTCTTTTCAGATTTTCAATTCTCGACACTAAGACATCAAGTAATCAACTAGGTACCAATTTTGGGCGTCACGAGGGTGCTGTCCTTCCTCGTGCGTAACCGAATCTCGAACCAATTTCTTAGATTTTGTAGATCAAAAATCATTGTTTTAGTAAATCAAACCTTTCATTAAAACGATCAAATTATTAGGTGATCCGATCACACCTTATAAAAAAGGATTGGTGGCGACTCCCATCTTCGTTTTCAAAATAAAAAAAGTTGATTTTCAAAAAAAGGTTTTGACATTGCCAATTCTAGATTTTGATTTCTATTCAATTTAGTCCAATTATTCGGTTTAATCCCTAAACCTTAAGTTAATTGCTCAAACACTTCAATTAACCAATTTCCCAAGAATATTAGTTCATATTCATCATAATCAAACAAAGTTCACTCAATTTCTAATTCATTTAAACAATTAAATAAACAAAAATTAAAGAGGTTTAGAAATTCAAAGTTTAGATTTATGAAGTCCTTGTTTTGTTGATTGTGACAGAGAGAACAAAAGATCCTTTGTTAGTTGATCCGATTGCAACTTTTAATGAAGAAAAAGCTAATTTGATAGCCATCCAATACTTCTTCCTTTTCTTAATTCGCATAGAATGAATAATTTCTTGAGCTATAAGGATGTTGTCTGTTATATTTCATCCAGCTATAAAACTGACTTGATTAGACACAATCAACTTCGAAAAGATAGGTTTGAATCGATTGGCGATTAATTTTATCACCAACTTTTAAAGAACATTACAAAGGCTGATTAGACGAAACTAATTAATAGTTTTTGAACTTTGGCTTTTCGAGATCAAAACCAAAAATGTCTTGCTAATGTTGCGATCCATGGGTCAACCTGAAAAGATACGTCTCATCCATTTGTAAACCAAATGCTCAACCACATGCCATTGATTTTGGAAAAAAAATAGCATGTAAGCCATCCGATATCAAAGCTTTTTATGGTCCCATATCAAAAAAAGCTTTTTTGGATTTCCCATTAGAAACTTCCATAACAAGAGAATCAAGAATATAAGAAATCCAATTTAGAAAATTTACCTATCAAAGGAAAAGTACTCCGTATCCACGTATCAGAAGAATATAGGTCTTAGAAAAAAGTAAGAGTCACATCTTGGAAGCGGTACTCATCATAACACTAAGACCCATCATCGATTTTAAGAGTCAAAATATGATTCATCTTACTTTTCAACAAAGTTTTACTATGAAAGTATTTTGTGTTCCTATCTTCTTGGGATAACCAATCCCCTCTAGTTTTTTGCCTCCACAAAAGGTCCTCATCTTCTAAAATACGCTCAAGTTCAGCCCGGAGGTCTAGTTCAAGATCAAAAGGAGAATTTGACCATTTTTTATCAAGACCATTTTGGACACCTTTAAGTCTTCGAGAGATGATGCGCTTCCTTATATGAGTACTACCATAAAGCTCCTTATTCCATCTCTTCAAGTCTGAAGTGAATGAATTAATGGAGTCCGTAATAGGAAGAGTGGGATCTCATCTCCTATTGATAAAAGAATGAAAAGCAGGATGTTTAGTCTATACTGTTAAGAAGCGAAATGGCTGAGATACCTTCTTTTTAACAACGTCGCCTAGATAGATGAAAAGAGGTATATTATCAAACTTTAGTTTAGGGAGATGGTAAACCAAAGCTTTTGGAAAATTTTGTTCCCACTCCATATTTCCAATTTTTGTATCAGTTCTTTAAAAAATTCTTACCCTCTGCCACGTAAATATAGGCCATTTAAACTCGAGATCCCTTAATTTGTTATTAGCCAAAGAATCCATAAAGAGTGAACATCCATAGGTAACTGGTCGTCCTCCTCTCTTCTCATCAAATGAGATGTAGGAATTAAATCTCCCACTAAAATCCAAGGTAAATGAGTTTGAGCAACTACATGAGTTAAACCTTGCCATAGAAACCTTCGTTTACTTCTATTAGGACTATCGTAAATAAAAGAAGCAGCAAAACTTTTATAGACACCCTGCCTATCAATCCAACAATGAATAAATTGGGGATAATTGAGACTAATGTCTAACTTCACAAAATTCTTCCAACAAAGCCATATTCCTCCAAAAAAAAACCCATAGATTCAATTCTGTAAGAGTAATGAAATCCCATTTTCAAAATAATTCCATCAGCTTTTAACCTATTAACTCTAGTTTCCAAAAACACAGCAACCTCAACCTCATAATCCTGAAAATAATCTTTAACCACATGAACAAATCTAGGGCTAGCACAACCTTAACAATTCCAGACAAACAAATTTAGAAAAATCATAAAAGATAGTTACAAGAGAGTACCGAGAAAGGCTTATAAATTAGCAGAGGTAGCTTCAATACCCATCACTTCGATTGACTCCGTAAGATCCTCAACAATCAATTTTGACTTTAAACTATCAACACTACAATTCATAGACTCAGAAATAGGAACTTTAGAAAGCCCACGAACCTTGAACTTAATGCCCTTGTTCTTCAGAATATTGGGTGGCTTCAATTAACACTTCCCATCTACCCATGTCTTTGCAAATCAAATTTCATGTCAATATCCAAGTTGCTTTCAGCCAAAGCCACATCTTTTGGAATGTTTGGATCACTATTTTCGCAGAAACAAACAACAAAATGTTGCTTGGTTAACAGCCCATTTTTCAGTGGTGTTGGAAACAGTGGTTTCAAGACCACAATTCTGACGAGTGAGTCTGTAAATATTATTATTTAATATTTACGAGTCAAGTATAGTGATATAGTGAACTTTGATTTGATATTTTTTATTAAATGGATAATTAGTTAAGTACAAGTGGTTTGATCCTAAAGTCAAGTGGTTTTGAAAAATGAGGTATCAGGATCTCGTTTCTATAAATCGAGCCCGTGAATATTTTTATTAAATATTTACTGAGCTTTTATATTGGTGAAATGAAGTTTTGTCCAAAAATTTTAATGATTGGATGGTTAATTTAGGTGCAAACACTAAATCGTAAAAATCGTATAAATTAATCGTTATTATATTATATTATTTAAATGGGGCAAATGGTAAAATTTAATGGATTTATATAGCAATTATACCATATTTAGTTATGGTGAACGGTTTGATAGGTGTTGATCGCTGTGAAGTCAGAGTTTTAAAATTTATAATGAGAATGATCGAACCTGGAAACTAACTATGACAACAATTGAGGCAAGTGCACCTATCGAACAGTAGTATAGTTTAGGCAAGACCGGATTGTCGAACCCAAAGGAACTAAAAGTACTAATACTAACTTTCTTTCTATTATTTAGCCTAAAATAAGTGAAGTTGTTTATTAATCTAAATTAACTAATTACTAAGCTGAAGATGCAAAGACAAAAAGAATGAATTGGGGAAATACTTAGGAAAAACTCAGTTGATTAAAACGATACCCTTAGGAAGAATCCACCTAGACTTTACTTGTTATCTAACACTGAACTAGACGATTTATTCACTTGACTTGATCCGTAGGACTCCCTAACGTATATTAAACCCTCTCTCGAGGCGAATAACGTCTAACCCTAGGTTAATTAACGGAAATCTCTTTCTCGAATAATAACCCCCTAGAATAGCAGTAAATCTATCTATGGACATCTCATATTAGGTTTCACCCTAATCCGGCAAAATCTCGTCACCCTATCTTTAGGCGTGCGATCAACTCCGCTTAATTATGCTAAATCTATTCTTAAGCAGGGACTTTTGCTCCACCACCTAAGCACATCATACTTGAATTAATATCCGCAAAATATCAACACAAGAATTAAGCACACATAATTAAGAACAAATCAAGTATTTATCATATAGTTCGAAAAAATAATAACAAGATTCATCTAGGTTTCATCCCCTTCAGTATCTGAAGGGTTTAGTTCATAATAATAAAAGAAAACATCTCGGAAGAAAAGATAACACAAAACATAAGAAATCCCTAAAACCCCTGAAAGGAATTGAAGAGAGAGATCTCGTCTTGAGTAGAATTCGCTTCTTGATATGGATCAACTGGCTATCCCTTGAGAGTTTCCCACAAATCGACCTTTTAGCGCTCTCGCCTCCTTGGCCTAGCTGACCGCCCAGCTCGCCTTTGAGTTATACTTAGGGTGCATTTATAGGCTTTTGAAATAGGTTTCTTTGCCCCAAAGTATCCTTTTACGAGTGAAATTGCTCTTCTCCACGGCAGAGGCACGGCCATGGCACACGCCCGTGCGAATCGTCGTCAAGCCGTGTTCAGACTTCTAATGAGGACACGCCCGTGTAGATCGATATCAGGCCGTGTTCTAGTATTTTGAGGAGGCACGGCCGTGTAGGCTTTAGTCCAGGCCGTGTCGATTTCATGCTTTGGCCCATTTGTCCCGTTTTAAGCCCGTTTCTCGTTCTTTTTATTCCCTGGTGCTTTCCTGAGTATAAGACATGAAAAGAAAGGATTAAGAACACCTTTTTACATAAATCAAGGGATAATTCATCCAAAAACATACTAAATGTGGGATTAAAATATGTTACTATTTCGGTTTATCAAATACCCCCACACTTAAGCTTTTGCTTGTCCTCAAGCAAAATTCTCAACTTACAATTAAAACGAACTTTCTATAATTCATAATTCCTATCAACAATGTCTTATCATAATTCATAGATAATTTATACATGGATAATTCAATTAAAAGAGTCCTAAGAATTCAAACAATCTAAGTTATAGATTTGTAGCTCGAAAATATAGGCGTCTCCCCTTATCTAAATAATTACCTTTAATTCAAAACCAACAAGGATTACAATCCTCACTAGAGATTCGCTCAAATCACTCAAAGTGTTTAAGGTTCAGAATTTAGGCACTTAAAAGTCAAACATGAAGAGTTAATCCCATAGGCTTGCATGAAAATCAAATCTCCACCCCTGAAATATGATATGGAACACAAATCAAAAGGTCTTTGTTAGGGTTGTATCGAGGCTAGGGTTAAGGTGTGGAGTAAGGCTGAATTAGAGGGTTAGAATCGAGATTGACAAATTACCTAACTAAGAACTCATGAACTAATAATAATAAATACATCAATTGAAAACTAATAATATTAATAATACGAGCTTCTTCTTCGATATTTGGAATCCAAACGTATAAGCTCGTTTAATCACAACTAATAATGAATAATGGATATACTTCGTTTTTTTTAAGAACAAACTAAATAAATAATAAAGGATAAACTACTAAAATTCATAATTAGGCAACTAATCAGATCAAATCTCGATATAAGGGTAGTAAAAAGGAATGGTGATAACAAAAACAAAGGGGTTCTGGGTTAATATTAGTGGGTATGTCAATAAAAAGGGTGTCCGATTAAAACGGGGTTTACTAGGGGTTAAATTGTGACGGTAGGATTTTTAGGGAATTAGTGGGTTAAATCCTAGGTACCTTTATCATCTCTGTGAATCAAATCATAAAATGTGGTCTCGACATGTATAATCGATGCAAGTTCTAGAATAACAAATCAGTGTTGACATACTCATAATCAATAAAGTGAGCAAGAAAAAGAATTTATGCTCTATAAGGCTCAAAAACTCACAAAAATTATGGGTATTTTGATGTCAACCTCGTAAATTCCAAACTTCAAGGTAATATTTAAACTCAGTTTGACAACCTAGAAAATTTTTAATTTCTAAAAATTAGACTTATCATGCTTGATTCTCTAGTATTCTTCAATTTTAATTATCAATGCACAATTATCAATGACTTAATCTGAAACCTATCAATAAAAGTCATAAATCATCAGAAATTTCATCCTAATTAGTAATATGAGTAAATTACTTAAGAACAAGACTAAATTCAAGTTGCTCACCCCCCACACTTAAGATGTACATTGCCCTCAATGTACAAAGATAAATAATGACAATTAATATGTAAAATCAAAAGAGAGGGGAGAGAGTAACACTCCATGAATTGGATGATTTCCTAGAGTTGGCAGCGTCGTGGTGAAAGATAAGTTGGAGGGCTCGTTTTTGGATGTGGTGGATGCTCACGAGTTCTACGCTAGATGAAGAAATTGGGGAACTCGTGGAGGATTAGCCAGGATTTATTAAGACAAATTTAAAATAAACTAAATATATAATTAAAGAAAAGAAAAGTAAAGAAAGAGGAAACAAAAATGTAAACGAAATAAAGTAAAAAGATAAAGGGACTTGAGAATCCTTATTGGTGTATGGTTTATGCGAGGTGGATGTGACTTCTACGGTCACGAGGAGTCTCTTGTGGTGCTTAAGTAGCATGATTCCCAAGCGGCCTTTAGCTCCTAAGTCAAAGAAACTAAGATAGAATAAAATAATTTAAGCGGAAGAGAAGTGTA
This sequence comes from Gossypium sturtianum, assembly GCA_025698515.1. NCBI lineage: Eukaryota > Viridiplantae > Streptophyta > Magnoliopsida > Malvales > Malvaceae > Gossypium > Gossypium sturtianum. The sequence continues at coordinate 136,015,863 of CM046948.1, read as the reverse complement.
GATAAGGAAAATTAAGCTAAATAGAAAGATGAAATAAAAACTAAATAGCCTCAAATATCCTTGGCTTGTTGTTCAAATGAAGCTGCCGGCATGAACTCATGTGAATTGCCCTCTTACGCTTCTTTGCCATGGATATGATTTTGGTGTAGCTCAAGAGTCTAAGGATTTATTAGGAAAAAGAAAAAGGAAAGAGAAAGGAAAGGAAGGAAGAAGGAAAGAAGAAAGAAGTGGGTTAATAAGGGAAAGGAGAGGGGTATGGTGTTTAAATAAAATTTCAGGTCTGGCAGTTCTCCCACGCCCGTGGGTTGAGGGTGTGTCGATTCACACGGCCGTCTCGTACGGCCGTGTTCTAGGGCGTGTTGATTCTCCACGCTCGTGTCTAGCCTGTGTTCGACAAGTCAGTATATTAGCACGGTTATCTGGCACGGGCGTGTTCAGCCCGTGGTTGGCAAGTCAATAGCCTCACACGGCCGTCAAGTACGGCCTGTCACTTGTTTGGTGCCCGTGGGAGAGTGGTTGAGTCCGTGATTGCCAGAAATTAGGTCATTCTGACTTGTACCGTCTTGCCCTGTTAGTACCAAGATTATTGAGGTACACACGGCCACGGCCACGGCCGTGTGCAAGGCCGTGTGTCCTGGAATTCTGCACCCCTTGTTAGTTTATAACTACGTGTTCAGAAAGAAAAGATGAAAAGAAAAATAAATTGAAAGCAAAATATGAGAATAATTTATGTTAGTGCTCGGGTTACCTCCCGAGAAGCACTCGTTTATAGTCTTAAGCTAGACTCTCTTCTCATTTGCATCTTCAGGGTGGTTTGTGGAGTGTGAAGTCCTTTCTCATGTTATTATCTATATCCTCGTGAAAAATTTTAAGTCGAGATGCGTTTATAGTGAAAGTACCAAAAATAGGATTACTTACCTCGACTATTTCGTATGGGAAATCACTGGTTACCCTCAAAGGTATTTCTTTGTTTGTGTTAGGGTTTGGAGGAGATATTCGAGGATCTGCTTCTTCTAACAGTACCTTGTCCCCTATTTTGAAGTGGTTTGTTGTTCCTATAAGCTCTTCTGGGGACTCTTTCGATTTTTCCTCGTGTGGTTCTGGCTCTTCGTCGTGTATCCCTAATTTCTCCTTAAAATGTGTCTTCCACTCGTCTAGATCATCGATCTGAATTCCTCGATCTTTATGAGTTATTTCTTTGTTGGGGTTGGGGTCAGGATCAGGTTCAGTTGTATTCTTCGGTGTTGTTTCCTGAAAAGAAGAGTTAACTTAATGGTTATTAGGGAGATTTACGTTCTCACCTTGATTACTCGATGTTCTAGCCGAATCGAGAGCCTTGATGGTGACGGTCTCATTACCTACGCAAAGTATGAGTTCTCCTGCATCAACATCAATTTTAGTCCTGGCAGTGGCTAAAAAGGGTCTTCCTAAAATTAGGGAGATCGAATTATCCTCATCCATTTCTAAGACAACAAAATCTACTGGGAAAACGAATCTGTCAATTTTTACAAGAACATCTTTGATAATACCCCTAGGAATTCTAAATGGCTTTATCACCTAATTGAATGCTCATCCGAGTTTGTTTGGGTTTCCCTAGACCTAATTGTTTAAACAATTTATAAGGCATGACATTTATGCTTGCCCCTAAATCGCCTAACGCATTATCAACAGCTAGTCTACCAATTAAACATGGAATTGTAAAACTCCCTGGATCTTTTAGTTTCGTGGTAGCTTATTTTGCAAGATTGCCGAGCACTTTGCGTTGAGTTCCACATGCGAATCTTCATCTAGTTTCCGCTTGTTTATCAGAAGCTTCTTTAAGAATTTCCTGGAATCAGGCATCTGCGAAAGAGCTTCGAGGAGTGGTAAGTTAATGTGTAATTTCTTTAAGAGTTTAAGAAACTTATCGAACTGTTCCTCTGTGTCGTCTCTCTTCAATGCTTCGGATAAGGTATGCGAGGTTGGTAAGCTTTGATTATCGGTTTTGGCTTGTCTTGTGTTACCTCAACTTTACCTTTTTCTACCTCGTTTCCTTGTGTTGAGATGGATTCATCTACCCTTGTATTCTCCTGAGCTGTTATGGCTTGGATCTGCTCTTTAGGATTAATTTCAGTGTTACTTGGTAGACACCCTTGCGGTCGTTCGGATAATAGCTTTGCAATTTCTCCGACTGACTGGGTAATTCCCCCGATTGCCTTTGTAAGTCCTCCAACTTGGTTCTCGATCATTTTGATCGATGTTTGTTGGGTGTTGAGTGTTACCTCATTTTTTTGGAGACAGGCTTCTATGGATGCTATGAATTTGTTCAACGTCTCTTCAAGACTCGACTTCTTTTCCTGTGGATAGGGCTGATTTTGGAAATTTTGAGGAGGTTGTTGTCTTTGATTTCCTTGATTTCCTTGTCCTCCCCATTAAAAATTTGGGTGGTTCCTCCAACTCGGATTATAATTATTACTATATAGGTTATTATTGGATCTCAAATTGTTACCTATATAGTTCATCTGCTCGCTCTCTGGTTGGTACGGTGGGTACTTTTCGAGTGCCATACGCTTCCACTTGCGTCGCAGATCGCATGACCGGGTGTACTGCGAAGAAAACAACAATCAATCTTCTTATTCATCAACTCTACCTGATTTGATAACATGGTTACTGCATCGAGGTTGTAAACTCCGGCTATTTTTGTTGGCTTTGTTCTTGTAACTTGCCACTGATAGTTATTCAGCGACATCTCTTCAATAAACTCGTAGGTCGCCTCGGGAGTTCTATTATTCGGGGTTCCACCGCGGTGAATCAATTAATTGCCTCGTTGAAGGATTCACACCGTTGTAAAAAGTTTGGACTTGGAGCCACAATGGTAATCCGTGGTGTGGGCATCTCCTCAAGAGATCATTGTTTCTCTCCCATGCGTCGTATAATGTCTCTAAATCCATCTGCACAAAAGAAGATATATCATTATGTAACTTGGCCATTTTGGCCGGTGGAAAATATTTTAATAGAAATTTTTCGGTCATTTGTTCCCATGTAGTGATTGACCTCGTGGTAACGAAGTTTAACCAACGCTTAGCTTTATTCCTTAATGAAAAGGGAAATAACCGAAGACTTATGGCATCATCAGAAACACCATTTATTTTGAAGGTATCACAGAACTCTAAAAAGTTAGCTATATGAGTGTTTGGGTCTTCGTCCTGCAAACCATCAAAGTGAACAAACTGTTGAATCATTTGAATAGTGTTAGGCTTTAATTCAAAATTATTAGTAGCTATAGCAGGCCTAACAATACTCGATTTTGCCCCTGTTAAATGAGATTTAGCATAATCATACATAGTACGAGGAGCATTTTGATCCGCCACATCGTTTTGTGGTGGTGGATTATTTTCATCCATCCTTCGATGGGGATTGGATCGGTCTTCTCGCTCTCCTTGGTAATTTAGGGCTCGCCTAATTTCTCTGCGATTTCTTCGAGCGGTAGCTTCAATGTCACTGTCGTATTCTAAAGGTCCTCACAGGTTCCTTCTAGTCATAAACTAGAGGTACCTGCTAGAAAAAGAAAAAAAGAAAATTTAGCAAATTTAAAATTAAAAACTAAAAATAAAAATAAATTGCGAAAAATAAAATAATGGCTAAAGTAATAAAAATAGAGTTTTCTTAATATTTTAGTTCCCCGGCAACGGCGCCAAAAACTTGATCGCTGTAAATCAGAGTTTTAAAATTTATAAAAGAATGATCGAACACGAAACTAACTCGACAACGATTGAGGCAAGTGCACCTATCGAACAGTAGTATAGCTTAGGCAAGACCGGATTATCGAACCCAAAGGAACTAAAAGTACTAATACTCACCGTCTTTTTATTATTTAGCCTTAATATAAAGTGATGATTGTTAAACTAAAATTAATCTACTTACTAAGCTAAGACGCAAGGACAAAAAGAATGAATTCGGGAAATAACTTTTGGAAAAACTCAGTTGACTCAAGCGATACCCTTAGGAAAAATCCACCTAGACTTCACTTGTTATCTAACCTTGAACCATATGATTTATTTACTTAGTTTGATCCGTGAGACTCCCTAACATATATTAAACCCTCTCTTGAGGCGAATAACGTCTAACCCTAGGTTAATTAGTGGAACTCTCGTTCGCTTATAATAACCCCTAGAATAGCGATGAATCGATCCAGGACTCCCATATTAGGTTTCACCCTAATCCCAAAAAATCTCGTCACCCTATCTCTAGGCGTGCGATCAACTCCGCTTAATTTTGTTGGATCTACTCTTGGCGAGGTCTATTCCTCCTCCACCTAAGCACATTAGATTTGAATTAAGTTCACACAATTAAGAACAAACTAAGTTATTATCATATAATTCAAAAATCAAATAACAAGATTCGTCATAGGTTTTATCCCCTTCGGGTATCCGAAGGTTTAGTTCATAACAATAAAGGAAAACATCTAAAGAGAAAAGATAACACAAAACATAAGAAATCCCTAAAACCCCCTGAAGGAATTGAAGAGGAGATCCTCCGTCTTGAGTAGAATTTCGGCTTCTTGAGATGGATCAACTGGCTACCTTCGAGTGATTCCCACAAATCTGACCTTTTCGGCTTGGCCTTTTAGCCTCGCTTTTCTGCTCCCTTTCAGCTGGTACCTAGGGTGTATTTATAGGCTTTTGAAACACGTTTCTTTCTCCCTAAGTATCCTTTCCCGAATGAAATTCCTCTTCTCCACGGGCAGGCACACGGCCATGGCACACGCCTGTGTAAATCGTGGCCGTGCCATGTTTGACACTGTTAAATGAGGCACGGCCGTGTAAGTAGTGGGCAAGGTCGTGTTCTAGTAGGAATGGTGGCACGGTCGTGTAGAGTGGAGTTCAGGCCGTGTCGATTCCGTGGCTTGGCCCAACTTGGTCCGTTTTAAGCTCGTTTCTCGTTCTTTTCGTCCTCGGGTGCTTTCCTGAGTATAAGACATGAAAAGAAAGGATTAAGAGCACCTTTTTACATAAATTGGGGCTTAAATCATCCAAAAGCATCCTAAATGTGGGCTTAGAATATGTTACTTTTACGATTTATCAACCACTGTTTGGCTTTATTCCTTAATGAAAAGGGAAATAACCGAAGCCTTATGGCATCATCAGAAACGCCATTTATTTTGAAGGTATCACAGAACTCTAAAAAATTAGCTATATGAGTGTTTGGGTCTTCGTCCTGCAAACCATCAAATTGAACAAATTGTGGAATCATTTGCATAGTGTTAGGCTTTAATTCAAAATTTTTAGCAGCTATAGCAGGCCTAACAATACTAGATTCGGCTCCTGTTAAATGAGGTTTAGCATAATCATACATAGTGCGCGGAGCATTATTTTCTGCCACATCTTGTGGTGGTGGATTATTTTTGTCCAATATCACTCTCGTATACTAGTGGTCCTCTCGGGTTCCTTCTAGTCATAAACTAGAGGTACCTACTAGGAAAAGAAAGAAGGAAAAATTAGCAAAGTTAAAATTAAAACTAAAAATAAAAGTAAATTGCAGAAAATAAAATAAAAAAAATAATGGCTAAAGTAATAAAAATAGAGTGTTCTTAATATTTTAGTTCCCCGGCAACGGCGCCAAAAACTTGATCGCTGTGAAGTCTGAGTTTTAAAATTTATAATGAGAATGATCGAACCTGGAAACTAACTATGACAACGATTGAGGCAAGTGCACCTATCGAACAGTAGTATAGTTTAGGCAAGACCGGATTATCAAACCCAAAGGAACTAAAAGTACTAATACTAACTTTCTTTCTATTATTTAGCCTAAAATAAGTGAAGTTGTTTATTAATCTAAATTAACTAATTACTAAGCTAAAGACACAAAGACAAAAAGAATGAATTGGGGAAATACTTGGGAAAAACTCAGTTGATTAAAACGATACCCTTAGGAAGAATCCACCTAGACTTCACTTGTTATCTAACACCGAACCGCATTTATTTATTCACTTGACTTGATCCGTAGGACTTCCTAACGTATATTAAACCCTCTCTCGAGGCGAATAATGTCTAACCCTAGGTTAATTAACGAAAATCTCTTTCTCGAATAATAACCCCCTAGAATAGCAGTAAATCGATCTATGGACATCCCATATTAGGTTTCACCCTAATCCGGCAAAATCTCGTCACCCTATCTTTAGGCGTGCGATCAACTCCGCTTAATTATGCTAAATCTACTCTTAAGCAGGGACTTTTGCTCCACCACCTAAGCACATCATACTTGAATTAATATCCGCAAAATATCAACACAAGAATTAAGCACACATAATTAAGAACAAATCAAGTATTTATCATATAGTTCAGAAAACAATAACAAGATTCATCTAGGTTTCACCCCCTTCAGGTATCTGAAGGGTTTAGTTCATAATAATAAAAGAAAAAATCTCAGAAGAAAAGATAACACAAAATATAAGAAATCCCTAAAACCCCCTGAAGGAATTGAAGAGGAGATCCTCCGTCTTGAGTAGAATTCCGGCTTCTTGAGATGGATCAACTGGCTATCCCTTGAGAGTTTCCCACAAATCTGACCTTTTCAGCTCGGCTCATTGGCCTAGCTGACCGCCCGTCGGCTCCCCTTTTAGGTTATACTTAGGGTGTATTTATAGGCTTTTGAAATAGGTTTCTTTGCCCCAAAGTATCCTTTTCCGAGTGAAATTGCTCTTCTCCACGACAGAGGCACGGCCATGGCACACGCCCGTGCGAATCGTGGTCAAGCCGTGTTCGGACTTCTAATGAGGACACGCCCGTGTAGATCGATATCAAGCCGTGTTCTAGTATTTTGAGGAGGCACGGTCGTGTAGGCTTTAGTCCAGGCCGTGTCGATTTCATGCTTTGGCCCATTTGTCCCGTTTTAAGCCCGTTTCTCATTCTTTTTATTCCCTGGTGCTTTCCTGAGTATAAGACATGAAAAGAAAGGATTAAGAGCACCTTTTTACATAAATCAAGGGATAATTCATCCAAAAGCATACTAAATGTGGGATTAAAATATGTTACTATTTCGGTTTATCAGGTGTTTTAGTTAACATGTGTTAAAATAAATTAAAATTATATTATATTATGTTAAAAACATTAAAACATAATGGTCATCTTCACCATTTCTTTGTTTCCACCGTTTGAAGAGAAATAATAATAGGAAGTCATGGCTGAACCTTTCCAACCGTTCAAGTAAGTGATTTTCAAACCCATTTTTCATAAATTTTATATTTTTAAATTGTTGTAGTTTTATCTAGCTAGCCCGGGTACTAAATCGTAAAACTTTCAAAGTTTTGAAAAGTTACCATTGTTGAATTTTTAGGTTTTTTATATTAAATAGTTTAGTTTGAAGCTTTGATGGAAAATATGACTATTTTATAAAGTGATTTTTGTTAGTTTTGAACATAAGGATTAAATTGTTAATATCTTGAAATTTGTATATAATTTCTGTAATTTTTTATAGTACAAAGCTGTAATTGAATATATTTGAAAGTTTGGAGTCCAAATGTGGAAGGTATGATAAGTTTGATTTTATGGACTAAAATGAATAAAACGTAAAACTTAAAGAAATAACTGAAAGCTGAAATTGAGCTTACATATATTTGTAACATGCTGTTATATGATATTTGAGTGATTAAATTGAAATATATTTATATTATAGATTAAGATTTGAACAAGACGAAAAAAATCAAGAAAAAAAAGGAAAATTATAGAATAGTCCATGTCGTCGTGTTTATTGTTGTTTTGCCAGGTAAGTTCATACAGTATAGGTAAGTTTGATTTGTTGTTGAATTATGTTTTAAATGTGTGCACTTGTATTATTGGAAGTTTGGAGTAGTTATGAAATAGTATACAAGTTGGTATTAGATTTGATTGAAGTGAAATAATATTGAATGGAAGTATTGAGATAATCCCAATGAACTTAGTAAAAGTCTCATATCTGAGGTTACGGGTTGATGCTCGATGGTACCGAGCTCCAGCATTTGTTGCAAACTCGAAGATAGATGTGACACAGATTTAGCCTGGACTGGTAATCTGTTGTCGTTTTAAAGGTTTAACTTGGACTAGTAACCTTACATTTGTGTATATATAAAGCCCTGGCCAGGCTATTTGTTGTGTAGGTTTAAGCTGGACGGGTAACCGGGAACTAGTGTTTATGATTAGCTCAGACAAGCATTTGACATTATTTTCACCTGTGTACTGAATTCTTTTACGATGTTTCATTGGGTAAAAATAAAAGATGGAGAAATGTAGAAATATGAAATTGATATTGGCAAAAGATACATATGAGATGTGGAAATATGAAATTGATATTGGCAAAAGATACATATGAGATATAGAAATATGAAATTGATATTGGCAAAAGATACATATAAGATGTGGAAAATATGATATGAATATGAGCACAGTGATGTTTATAAATTGATTCAGAAAACATTATGAAGTGAAATGTGTACTTTTTTTTATTTGGAAATATATATATATATATGGTTATGATCCAAATCCCATTTGGTTGATGTTGTTGTGAATGCCATGATAGGTGAAATTATAGCATATTGATTCATGAAATTGTTAAATGATTAATGTAAGCTATTTGTTTATATTGTATGAGCTTACTAAGTATTTTATAATACTTACTCACTGTTACTACTTTCTTTGTAGATTTTGAATGTTCGGAGCGTGTCGATTGGATCAGCGAGAAGCACACACCTACCGTATCTCAAATTTGGTAGTCTTTTGAATGTTTCAATCTTGGTTATTTTTTACATGTACATAAGTTGATCAAACACATGTAAAGGCACTTATATATGTTTTGGTTTGGATGGTCCTTGCAAATAAGTACATATTCGATATGGTAACTTGTTGAATGATGTTTTGGTTAATGCAGAGTTTGATATTTAAACTTGTGAAAGTGAGTGGCATAGTTTAGAAGTTGATATGTTTATGATCTAGTTACTATAAGAATTGATATGTGCTTATAACTTTGATTGTGATGGTGCCAAATGTTGTAACACCCTCTAACCCTAAACCGTCACCGAAACAGAGTTACAGAGCATTATCGGACATATCGGACAATTTACAAATAATTCATAAATTAACATACATAGTATAATTTAATCATTAAGTCCCTGTAATGGACCCTCAAGGCCCAAAACACGTATTAAAAGTGGAACAGGACTAGTTCGAGTACTCCGAAATTTTTTTTTTTGAACTCAATATAACCCCTTTATAAACATCTAGCCTTCACTGCAAATTTTCAAACCACAACCAATTTGCAATCAATATAACAAATCATACATTTCCACACTCAAACATACCTAACTATGCCTACAACATTAATTTAACAAATTATCTACTTGATCACTCATAAATAACTTTTTAATTGAACTAATAATTTCATTCATTTCCCATTTTAGTTTCATGCCACATTTTACCGAATATGCCATACTAATTCATTTCATACTTATAACCCATATTAGACATCATTTTACAACCAAAGTTTCAAAACTTAAGTACATAATTTATACAATACCTAAGTACATGCCACTTTTACCAAAAGAGGGATTACATCACCAAATTATCTCTGAAGTCGGGATTGATCTGGATGCTGAACCGGGACCTTTGACTTCTACTGACCTGCGCACGGAAACAACCGTACGCTAAGTATGCCTATACTCAGTGGTATTACCATAATTCAAACTATAATAACAAATAATAATGTATAAACATATAAATATCAAACAGATAATAATTTATTTATATATATATATATATATTAATTCATACTTTAGCTTTCAAATTTCCAATTAATCAATTTGATATCACATATCATCAAACTGCATTCAATCATCTCATGAACCTTTGGTTTATGTCTTTCGTTTTCAGTCTCCATTCAATTCACAATTTCAACTTTCTCATTTCTTCAATAAATCAATCGATCAATTTCATTCGTTTTATCATTTCATTTGCTTACCCCTATTAACAAGACTCGGACCTTGGCGGATACACGGATTCCAACCAAACACACCAGAATAAATAATCCTCCCAAACACACCAGAATAAATAATCCTCCCAAACACAACAAAAAGGCATTAAATGCCTCTTCGGATAATCCGAAGAAATAAAGTAACATCAGTATCTCCTCGGCCAAGCTGAAAAGTCCCCTGAACTCTTCCAAATCCTATGGCATGCCAACTATATCCGATTCAGCCCGACTAGTTAATAGGGTATTCAAATCATTTCTCAATTCAATCTCATTTCAATTCAAAACACACCTTTCAATTTAATCACAATTCAATTTAATACATTTTCCACTTTCTAATCAATAAACAATTTAAATACTCAAACATATTCATACTTCATCTCAATTTCATTCATGTCAATAGTAATACTTACCTTATAATTTACTTACCATACATAAGAATTTAAATATAACATTAACTAAATAGTAGTTTGAATTATAGTAATACAAACCCGAAATTCGCGATTACTCCTCGATGATCTTCTCTTTTCCTTTCTTCGTGGATGCCTCGGGTGCGATATTAGCAAATTAAACTCCAAGCTTTAAAACCTCAGTTTTTCCTTTTTCTTTTTCTTTTCTTCTTTCCTTGCTCCCTATTTCGAAAGCTTTTGGTTCTTTTCTCCTTTTGTTTCTTTTGTTATTTTACTTTATTTCAAATATATATATTAGTTAATAATATTAATAATAATAATAATACATTATAATAATAATATAATATAATAATAATATTTAGTTCATAAATATCTTTTACTTAAATTATAAGAAAATATTTTATTTTATTACAAGTGTATTTATATATATTTTACACATGTACCATTAATCATTATACAATTGTCTTCATTTTAATTTATTTTAATAATAATAATAATAATAATAATCATAATTTAATAATTTAATATAAAACTATAATAATAATTATAATAAATATCTATTTGATAACAAATACATATATCACAATAGTACATATAAATATGTTTACATTTGTATATTATCATGACCATCCATTTGTCTTTCTTTTATTTATTTATCTTTCAAAAATCTTATAATATAATTATTTAATTAATAAATGTCTTTTAACTTAAATTTTAAGCAAATAAATAATTATAATACAAGTGCATATATATACATTATTAAACTTGTATCATCTTATCACCATACACTTTTCTTAATTTATTTTATTTCATAATATAACAATATTAATAATAATATTTAAATAGAAAACCATAACAATAATTAATAATTATACTTATAATAATAAATTATTAACAAAATCTCAAGATTTTTATACTCATTAACCGCCTCATTCTAAGCAATTAGTCTAATTGCTTATTTAGCCCCTTAAGTTTTTCTTTAATCTATAATTAAACTTTTACCCTTTATTCAATTTAATCCTTTTTCGTAATTACTCTTAATTAAGCTAAATTCACCTAATTAAAATTTAATTAAGCTCACTACTAGACTCATAAATATTTCTAATAATTAGTTACGAACTTGGTTTACTAAGACAGAGGCCCTATATTGCACTTTTTCGATGCCCGTGAATTTTGGGTCATTACATTTCTCCCCCATTAATAAATTTCATCCTCGAAATTTACCTGAGAAGAGATGAGGATATTGTGCTCTCATAGTTTCCTCCGGTTCCCAAGTTGCTTCTTCCACATTATGATTTCTCCATAACACTTTCACTAGAGGAACCCGTTTATTTCTTAATTCTTTTACTTCTCGAGCTAGTATCTGAACTGGCTCTTCTTCATAAGACAAATCCGATCGAATTTCAATATCTTCCGTGGGAATTATATGAGAAGGATCCGATCTATATTTCCGAGGCATGGACACATGAAAAACATCATGAATCTTCTGTATTTCTGGAGGCAAAGCTAGTCGATAAGCAACCGGTCCAATTCTTTCCACTATTTCATACGGCCCAATAAAACGAGGACTCAATTTACTTTTCCGGCCAAATCTCAGGACTTTCTTCCAAGGCGACACCTTCAAAAATACTTTATCACCAACGAAATATTCTATATCTCGTCGTTTCAAATCCGCATAAGATTTCTATCTATCGAAGGCTGCCTTCAATCTGTCTTTAATCTTCTTAATTGTTTCCTCTGTTTCTTTAATTAGTTCAGGCCCAATCACTTTTCTTTCATTCAATTCTGCCCAACATACAAGCGATCGACACCTTCGACCATATAAAGCTTCATAATGAGCCATCTGAATACTAGATTGGAAACTATTATTATAAACAAACTCGGCCAATGGTAAATAACGTTCCCAACCTGATTCAAAATAAATGATGCAAGCTCGAAGCATATCTTTTAAAATCTGAATTACCCGCTCAGATTGTCCATCGGTTTGCGGATGAAATGCAGTACTAAAATTAAGCCGCGTACCCAACGACTCATGTAACTGCTTCCAAAATCTCGATGTAAACCGAGGATCCCGATCTGAAATTATCGATACCGGAATACCATGTAATCTAACAATTTTCCGAATATAAACCTCAGCAAGCTTCTGTAGTGACCAGTCGGTTCTAACTGCTATAAAATGAGCTGACTTTGTGAGTCGATCCACAATTACCCAGATGGCATTCTTTATACTCGCTGACAGTGGCAATCCCGTACCAAAATCCAAAGTAATGCAATCCCATTTCCACTCGGGAATACTAATAGGTTGTAATAATCCAGTAGGAACCTGATGCTCTGCCTTTACTCGTTGACAAGTTAAACACTTACTAACGTACTCAACTATATCTCTTTTCATCCCTGGCCACCAGTACAACTCCCATAAATTCCGGTACATTTTTGTTCCTCTGGGGTGTAAAGCAAACACGCTATCATGTGCTTCTTTGAGAATCAACTCTTTTAGCTCAGAAGTAGCTGGAATACAAATTCGGTTCTGAAACCTCAAACAATCATGTTCATCAATACTAAAATTTTCTACCATACCATTTCGCACCATCTCTTTTCTCTTCATCAACTTTTCATCTTCTAGTTGGGCTGTTCTAATTTAATCAAACATTACCGACTTAACTCTTAATTCAGCTAACAAGCTTCCATCATCATTAATACTAAACCGAGCGAACATTACCCGTAATTCAATCGCAGCTTTTCTGCTCAATGCATCTGATACTACATTTGCTTTTCCTGAATGGTAGTCTATTACACAATCATAATCTTTCAGAAACTCAATCCACCGTCTTTGTCTCAAATTCAACTCCTTTTGCGACAAAAGATACTTAAGGCTCTTATGATTAGTATAAATGTAACATTTCTCACCATACAAATAATGCCTCTAATTCTTCAATGCAAAGATTACAACAGCTAACTCCAAATCATGTGTCGGGTAGTTGCGCTCATGTGGTTTCAACTGTCGAGATGCGTAAGCTATTACTTTTCCGTCTTGCATCAATACACAGCCCAAACCGCTCAGAAAAGCATCACTGTATACAACAAAGTTTTTTCCTGACTCTGGTAAGGTTAAAACAAGTGCCTCAGTCAACATTTGCTTCAATGTCTCAAAAGTCTTCTGGCACTGATCATCCCAGAAAGAAGGAACATTCTTTTGTAACAGTTTTGTCATCGGCAATGCTATCTTCGAAAATCCATTAACGAACCTTCGGTAGTACCTAGCTAAACCCAGAAAACTACGTACCTCAGATACATTCTTTGGTGCCTTCCATTGAACAATCGCCTCAGTCTTCTTCGGATCAACTCTGATTCCATCAGCAGACACAACATGTCCCAAAAATCCCACCTCCGATAACCAGAATTCACATTTACTCAAACTTCCCGTACAACTATTTTTCCCGCATAATTTGTAGCACTATTCTGATATGTTGATCATGTTCTGATTCTATCTTCGAATAAACCAATATGTCATCAATGAAGACCACAACAAACTGATCTAAATACGGCTGGAAAATGCGGTTCATCAGATCCATGAAAGCAGCTAGGGCATTAGTCAACCCGAACGGCATCACCAAAAATTCATAATGGCCATACCGAGTATGGAATGCAGTCTTTGGCACATCACTTTCTTGTACTTTTCAGCTGATAATACCCGGATCTCAAGGCAATCTTCAAAAATACCGAAGCTCCTTTTAACTGATCAAACAAATCATCTATACGGGGCAATGGATACCAATTCTTGATCGTTACTTTGTTCAACTACCGATAATCGATACATAACCGCATTGATCCATCTTTCTTTTTAATAAATAGTACTGGAGCTCCCCAAGGTGAAATGCTCGGTCTAATGAATCCATGGTTTAACAAATCCTGCAATTGTACCTTTAATTCTTTCAATTCTGTAGGCGACATACGATACGGAGGTATAAAGATTAGAGTTGTACCCGGATAAACCTCTATAGCAAATTCAACCTCCCTATCTGGTGGCAAACACGATAATTCTTCAGGAAATACATGCGGAAACTCACATACAGTTCTGATCTTGCTGCACTGACTACCAACCAAATCTGAATTAATGACATAAGCTAGATATGTTGTACAACCTGCTGAAGCAATTTGTTAACTTTTATCGCCGAAATGATACGTGTCGAGCCACTGGTACGGATGCCATTTACCTCAATTCTGTCCCCATCTTCTGTCTGAATACTGAATATCTTTTTATAACAATCCAATACCACCCAATGTTCAGACAACCAATCCATGCCCAAGATTACATCAAAGTCACCGAAAGGCATAATTAACAAATCAACGGGAAACATTTTATCCTGTATTATCAACGGGCATCCTCGACACACTCGGTCCATAGGCACAGTTTGTCTCAAAAGGCTAGACACTTCTATTAAAACTCTAGACATTTCAAATTTTAATTTTTCTGACTCGACCAATTTTGAATTAATATATGAATGTGATGATCCCGGGTCAATTAATGCATAAACAGGTTTAGAATACAGTAAAAATATACCTGTCACGACATCATGTGCATCGCCTTCTTCCCGAGTCCGAACTACGTATTCCCTGGCTGGCACTCTAGCCTCCGACTGCTAAGTAACTATGTCACTGCCTTTTCTTACACCACCACCTCTGGAAACAGAACCACCTCTACCCGAGCCTCTGCCTCGAGCAGTAGACACTGACCTTTGTGATGCTACTGGTGCGGCACCTTCGCCTTCAGGCAGTCTCTGATAAAATGATCGGTAGACCCACATCGGAAGCATCGTCTGGTTATTTTCCAACATTCACCTAGATGCTTTTTCCTACAATGCTCGTAATCCGGGATATCAATGTTTCGTGAAGGCCCTCTTATACTGCCAGTAGAAATCGTAGTCTGCTTTCCCCGGCTTCTATCTCCTCGGTCCAATCTAAAACTCGGCCTCCAACCACCTCTGGATTCTCTAGATCTTTTTGGTAGAGGATTAGAACTAGTAGTTCCAGCTCGTTTCCTGGTCGATCTAACTATTTCTGACTTTTTATCCAATCCCAGAACTTGCTCTACCACTTTTGCCCGTTCGACCAAATCTACAATTTCTGTGATTCGATGGGATACCAACTGTACTCTGATTTCATCTCTTGAACCCTGTAGAAATTGCTTACAACTGTCGGCCTCTTTCGGTATAAACTCTGAAGCATATCGGCTGAGTCTAGAAAATTCCCGTTCATAGTCTACCACTGATAGATCATCTTGTTTCAACATCAAAAATTCTTACTTTTTGTCTTCAATATATAATTCCCCGACATATTTCTTCTGGAATTCTTTCTGAAACAGATCTCATGTTACTTGCTCAATCGGTAGATGCCAAATTACAGATTCCCACCATAAATATGCATCTCCTTGTAGTAGGGAAATAGCACAGATCAGACTTTCTCAGGGGGTACACTCTAGCTGTTGCAAAACTCTTTTAGTTGATTCCATCCAATTCTCTGCTGTGGATGGATCGACTACTTTCAAACCCAAGAATTCAGTGGAACCATATTTTCTTAATTCTTTTATTGAGGCCCGTCTCGGAGTAGGTACGGACGTCGTAGCAGGAGTAGTTCTCGCTACTCTTTGTAAGGCATCAGCAATTGCTCTTAATAAATTAGAACCATTCCTATCTCTAACATTTCCCCTATCTACTCTAAGGGGTTGATTTCTCATCGGGTTTATACTAGGTGTTACTGATTCAGTTTCATCTAATCCGTATGATTCTTCATCTCCGGTATACATCTCTTGATTAGTATCATCTATTCGTTCATCTAACATCTTTAATCTATAAAACAGAAATAAACAAATAAGTCAGCATCCAAATCCCGACTCAGTTTTAACTCAACAGTGGCATGTACCTCTAGACTCATTTTCGAGCTCGATTTAGCCCGATAATCGGCTAAACCTGAATAGCTCTGATACCAACAACTGTAAAACCCTCTAATCCTAAACCGTCGCCGGAACAGAGTTACAGAGCATTATCGGACATATCGGACAATTTACGAATAATTCATAAATTAACATACATAGTATAATTTAATCATTAAGTCCCTGTAATGGACCCTCAAGGCCCAAAACACGTATTAAAAGTGGAACAGGACTAGTTCGAGTACTCCGAAATTTTTTTTTTGAACTCAATATAACCCCTTTATAAACATCTAGCCTTCACTGCAAATTTTCAAACCACAACCAATTTGCAACCAATATAACAAATCATACATTTCCACACTCAAACATACCTAACTATGCCTACAACATTAATTTAACAAATTATCTACTTGATCACTCATAAATAACTTTTTAATTAAACTAATAATTTCATTCATTTCCCATTTTAGTTTCATGCCACATTTTACCGAATATGACATACTAATTCATTTCATACTTATAACCCATATTAGACATCATTTTACAACCAAAGTTTCAAAACTTAAGTACATAATTTATACAATACCTAAGTACATGCCACTTTTACCAAAAGAGGGATTACATCACCAAATTGTCTCTGAAGTCGGGATTGATCTGGATGCTGAACCGGGACCTTTGACTTCTACTGACCTGCGCACGGAAACAACCGTACGCTAAGTATGCCTATACTCAGTGGTATTACCATAATTCAAACTATAATAACAAATAATAATGTATAAACATATAAATATCAAACAGATAATAATTTATTTATATATATATATTAATTCATACTTTAGCTTTCAAATTTCCATTTAATCAAATTGATATCACATATCATCAAACTGCATTCAATCATCTCATGAACCTTTGGTTTATGTCTTTCGTTTTCAGTCTCCATTCAATTCACAATTTCAACTTTCTCATTTCTTCAATAAATCAATCGATCAATTTCATTCGTTTTATCATTTCATTTGCTTACCCCTATTAACAAGACTCGGACCTTGGCGGATACACGGATTCCAACCAAACACACCAGAATAAATAATCCTCCCAAACACACCAGAATAAATAATCCTCCCAAACACAACAAAAAGGCATTAAATGCCTCTTCTGATAATCCAAGAAATAAAGTAACATCAGTATCTCCTCGGCCAAGCTGAAAAGTCCCCTGAACTCTTCCAAATCCTATGGCATGCCAACTATATCCGACTCAGCCCGACTAGTTAATAGGGTATTCAAATCATTTCTCAATTCAATCTCATTTCAATTCAAAACACACCTTTCAATTTAATCACAATTCAATTTAATACATTTTCCACTTTCTAATCAATAAACAATTTAAATACTCAAACATATTCATACTTCATCTCAATTTCATTCATGTCAATAGTAATACTTACCTTATAATTTACTTACCATACATAAGAATTTAAATATAACATTAACTAAATAGTAGCTTGAATTATAGTAATACAAACCCGAAATTCGCGATTACTCCTCGATGATCTTCTCTTTTCCTTTCTTCGTGGATGCCTCGGGTGCGATATTAGCAAATTAAACTCCAAGCTTTAAAACCTCAGTTTTTCCTTTTCTTTTTCTTTTCTTCTTTCCTTTCTCCCTATTTCGAAAGCTTTTGGTTCTTTTCTCCTTTTGTTTCTTTTGTTATTTTACTTTATTTCATATATATATATATTAGTTAATAATAATAATAATAATAATACATTATAATAATAATATAATATAATAATAATATTTAGTTCATAAATATCTTTTATTTAAATTATAAGAAAATATTTTATTTTATTACAAGTGTATTTATATATATTTTACACATGTACCATTAATCATTATACAATTGTCTTCATTTTAATTTATTTTAATAATAATAATAATAATAATCATAATTTAATAATTTAATATAAAACTATAATAATAATTATAATAAATATCTATTTGATAACAAATACATATATCACAATAGTACATATAAATATTTTTACATTTGTATATTATCATGACCATCCATTTGTCTTTCTTTTATTTATTTATCTTTCAAAAATCTTATAATATAATTATTTAATTAATAAATGTCTTTTAACTTAAATTTTAAGTAAATAAATAATTATAATACAAGTGCATATATATACATTATTAAACTTGTACCATCTTATCACCATACACTTTTCTTAATTTATTTTATTTCATAATATAACAATATTAATAATAATATTTAAATAGAAAACCATAACAATAATTAATAATTATACTTATAATAATAAATTATTAACAAAATCTCAAGATTTTTATACTCATTAACCGCCTCATTCTAAGCAATTAGTCTAATTGCTTATTTAGCCCCTTAAGTTTTTCTTTAATCTATAATTAAACTTTTACCCTTTATTCAATTTAATCCTTTTTCGCAATTACTCTTAATTAAGCTAAATTCACCTAATTAAAACTTAATTAAGCTCACTACTAGACTCATAAATATTTCTAATAATTAGTTACGAACTTGGTTTACTAAGACGGAGGCCCTATATTGCACTTTTCCGATGCCTGTGAATTTTGGGTCATTACAAATGTGGCATATTGGTTTTATGTTTAGTTGGTTATTGAAGTTGAAGTTTCGGCATTGAAATGTACATGTTTTTGGGCAGGTTAAATTGGTTATGGAATGCCTTAAAGGTTATTTTGGAAGGGTTGATTGTATTGTGCAACATATGGTCTATTTGTTGTACACAGTCTAACACACGGCTGTGTGTCACACACGGGCTAGTGTCACGGCCATGTGCTTATTGAAAGCTATGGGACATTTGCACACACGATCTCAGTCAGTTACACAGTTTAGTCACACGGCCGTGTAACTTCTTTTCACACGGGTTCAGCCTGGCCACACGGCCGTGTAACCCTGTTTACAGATTTTTTCCTTACTTTTTGCTAAGTTTTCAATTAAATCCTAATTTGTTCTCAGGTTGGTTTAAGAGCTTCCGTAAGCTTGATTGGGATTCAGATTAGTTTGTAAGTCATGTTTTGTATGGATTATAAAATGATTAATTGATTTTAAGTCTGATTGTATGTATTTGGTTGTGAATCATCCTAAACTTGACTTATGAATTGTTTTGTTGATTTATTGAATATTAAAGTCAGATATGTGTCTGAATTGTTTTGTTAACTGTTGTAGCATCCTGTAGCTCAGGTCCAGTGACTGGACCTGGTAAGGGGTGTTACACTCGAGGCCAAGAGTAATTTTCATCTTCCTTTCTACTAAATTTTTGGACTTCGAGATAGACTCTGTCGACACTTTGGAAATGACCATATTAATCTAAGGCTCATTGTTTAATTCATTACACTCCAAAGTGAGGACTGGGATTTTGGGGCATTTATCTTCTTGGCTCAAATTTAAGATAGTGGCAAAATCCTTGTTGGACGAGCCCATCGGTGTAGATGCCATATGATGTCTTTTTTGCTCATTTTTGGTCAAGGATTTGAGCCCAATAGATTTGTTTTTAAGTCTAATTTGAGCCCAATGGATGGTGTAGAAGTTACCATATTACTCAATGAAACCTGAGTTTGGTTTTTAACTTGGACAACTTCCATTTTTTTTCTTCCCTTTAACAAATTCAATCTGTTTAGGAAGAGATTCATTTTCAATAAGAGGATTGTCATAAATAACAATCCCACTTTGTTGACCACTACTAGAATTCGTGGGATTTGGAATATGATTTTCCAAGATTTTAGCTTCATCATCCCGTAAACCATGCAATATATTGAACTTAGACGCATGTTGGTTTTTCGGTTGTCGCCCTCCCTTCACTGTTTCAAAATTTCGGCCATCTCTCCGTTTTCTACGCTCAACAAGCATCCACATTCCATATTTCTCTTAAGTTGCCTGATAATCTCGATTAGGATGAAAATGAGTTGGTATAAAGACATTATCAAAATTCTCTTGTCGATCAATTGCAACCTTCATGACATGACATGATTTTTTATTATGCCCATTGAAAACAAAGGAAAAACTAACATTAGGAAGAGACTTTTATTCAATTCGCTGAACTTTATCCTCAATTTTGATCCTAGAAATAAAAGGTTTATTGAGGTCTAAAAGCACTACCATCCTGGCAAACCGACCCCGAAAACTATTATCTGTACTATCATCTAGTCGAACAACTAGACCAATCCTATCACCAATGGTTTTAACCAATTTCTTCTTATACATATATCCTGGGAGACCCAGAAGGCGTATCCAAGCAACAACATTATGTGGATATGATTGTATTGTTGAAAAATTTTGTATCCGTGATTGTATCGTCAGATACTATCCAAAGATCACCCACAGACCCTCAGTCAGAGCTTTATTATAGTCTTCTATTGATCGAAACTTCACTAAGAAATAATCATTCTCTAAATCCATCAATTTCAGAGGTTGAGAAGGTTTCCATAGGGAAAAGAGTTTTCTAGAAAGCATATTAAACCATATCTTCCTTCCCAGTAACTTGAAGATAATAGATAAAGCCATGCTTTTCCTCATGATATGATGAACACGATCAGAAAATTGAATCGATGGCACACCATCCTCCTCACCTGTGATGATATCTCCATCAAGCAGTTCAAAGTCATCATCATCCTTGGGGGTGCTCGAATCTTTGTTTTCTCCTCATTCTTTACCAACCAATGTATCATTGAACTATCCTATATTCCCATCTAATACAACTGTAGGGGAATCAACGATCATCACCTCATCTCCATCCACGCTATCTTTTATAAAACGAACTTTCTTGGTGGCTTGTCCACTACTGATTCAATTGAAAATTTAGAACAATCGACCATCACAATAACTCCTCTTTAATTTTTATGTATAAGCAAAAAGACTATTTAAGAGAGATAAAAGAGCCCCAAATCTATTTTTTCAAGTCTAATACTTTTTCTCTAACACTTTTTAATTTTTGACGGATAACCCTAACTAAACCATTTAAGTTCAAATTAGTACAATTATTAAATCTAATAATTTATTAATCTATTATAATTATAACTATACATATGGTATTTGTAACACCCCCAACCCATATCCGTCGTTGAAATAGGGTTTCGAAACATTACTGAGTAATCGTAATCTAATCATTCATTTCAAACATTTTAAAAATCATAAAATGATTCATCATTAACCTGCATAGAGTCCCTTATTAAGCCTTTGAGAGTTTGAAAACACTTTAGAAACGATTTGAGACTAAATCGGGAACATTTGAAAATTTTAGGAAAAAGTTAGAAAAATTTTAACTGCAGGGTTCACAGACCAAGTCACACGCCCGTTTGTCTGGCCGTGTGGGCATTCGAAGTAGGGACACACGGCCGTGTCCCAGCCCATGTCTATGCCCTTGTAACTTTCTGACTTGGGTCACACGGCTAAGCCACACACCCGTGTGCCAGGCCGTGTGCCCTTTGAAATGGCCTCGCACACCCGTGTGCTAGCCGTGTGTCTCACATGGCCAAGTCACAAGCCCGTGTGTTCGGCCGTGTGGACCTAAAATGTGCCTTAAACAACAAATTTACCATTTCCTACATGCTTGGACATTAAACAATTCAAAAACCATTCGCTTAACCTGTCAAAACACGAGCAAACACATTTAAAAAGGCCAAAATAATCAGCCTAGGTGCCTAACCAATGTACCCTCATTGGTACCACATTTATATCATCAAAGCATTATTCAAATCCAAATTATAAATATACCAAACCAACCTTACACTTATAACCTCATTTACACTACGTCCACAAAATAACTATCATTTATACATACTAGGTACATGCTGACACAAAAGATAAACATCACCATATTTGAGTTCGGGATCGTTGTTGGATGCTGAATTGGCGATCAAAAGAGAAGTACCTAATCCTACGCACGGAAAAAAAACCGTACGCTGAGTAAAACTCAGTGGTATTTCTATAATCCGAATATTTAAAGAAAGATAATATAATATGTACAATTAAATTTTAAGCACATATTAATGTCCAATATCATGACTATCATATGCTACCATATTTTGTAACACCCCTTACCCGGGTTCTATGCCGGAACCGGGCCCGAGACATTACCGTACTAAAACCTCACGGTCGCCACTTAGGCTAATCGTGACTACTCTCTTTAGTCACCTCAATCACCCCATTCTTGACTTACGAGGCCTCACTCATACACACGAGGGCTCTCGAGACTAATCTGAAACTTTTTCCAATCTTAAAATTTTTCTTTTCAATACAGGTCTTACACGCCCGTGCATAGACACACACGCCCATGTCCCCGGACCGTGCCTAAAAACCCAAGCATTCTGCCAAATGCCCCACGATTAAGGCATACGCCCATGCGATTTGGGAACACGCCCGTGTACCCTATTACATGTCCGTGCCTTCCACCCGTGGTCGACACTGACTAATCACACACGGTCTTGACACGCCCGTGGGCCTAAACCGTGTGCTATACCTTGATATACTGACTTACTCAACACGGCCTAGGCACACGCCCATGTGCTGGCCATGCGTATCACGCGACTTGAACAAATGGTCGTGTGATCAGCCCGTGGTCTATTCTGACTTAAGGCACTAAGGTGCAGGGTGCACACGGCCTAGACACACGCCAGTGTGTCTATCCGTGTGGGCACTTAGAGGCTATCTTGCCAAGCCTCTTTCTACTCTCACTTGCATAAATTCATATATTTCTTCAAAACATTCTCAAATCATTTAAGGGATAGAGTCATTCATCCCATACACTAGGGAGAACTATTCCAATATAATTACAAACAACATAAGCCACCATATATGTCTATATACAATTGTCCCATAACTCATTTAGGCCAACACATTTGGCACATTAACAATGACTAAATCAACCTTATGTACTAGCCCTATACATGCCATGACTCAAAAAGACTTGATACCTCATACCAAGTGTCTCATCTGTAACACCCCTAACCCGTATCCGACGACAGACTAGGTTATACCAAATCACATGGCTAAGTTTACTTTACAACTTATACCAAGACTAGCCTATACATGCCATTTTGAGCTTTATACATTTTCAAAGTGTACCAAAATAAGTTTTAGTAGTGTGATGACGATCTGTGACGGTCCCGAGCCTTCAGTAGCTTTGACAACCTATAAAACAGAGAAAACATACACAGACACACAGAATAAGCTTTCCAAAAGCTTAGTAAGTCAATGTACAAATAATCTTTGCATAAAATGCATATATTTCAAGTAGATACATTGGCACATCCAAATCACTAAGCATAGTATCACAAATGTACTTTGTTTTATACACTTGTGGCCACATTTGCCACATTCATCATTTTAATATCCACATTCTCACATTTAAGCATACATTTCTTCAAGTCAAAGTCGTATAGGTACTTACCTTTTTATACACACTTGTGTATATACTAAACGTACCTGAAATAAACATTCGTTCACTTATTTGCTCATAGCTCGAATTTGCAATTCATATCATAGACTTACCCGTTGAACCGTAAGGAATCTAGTAGGATACTCAGAAAACTCGGAATGGTCGTACAATACCAACGTCCCAGACGAGGTCTTACATGCACTCAGATATCGATACCACTGTCCCAAACAGGGTCTTACACGAATCAATACGATGCCGATGTCCCAGACATGGTCTTACACGTAAAGCTCAGATTGATGCCAACGTCCCAGACGTGGTCTTACACATAAAACTCATATCGATGCCTACGTCCCGGACGAGGTCTTACACGGTCTCAAATCAACGCCAACGTCCCGCACGTGGTCTTACATGATAGAACGTAATGTATACCTATGTCATGACATAGCTAATCCTAACTATCCCTAGGTTCGCATTTTAACTTCTCGAACTTAGTCACTATATCGAACTTATCTCGGAGTTCATATGCATAACCTCTCATAAGCATCCATCATCAAAATTTATCATATAAACAAACATAATTGCATACAAATACGTTTATTTTCATAGTGACTTACCTCGGATTCGATTTATCGTAATGAAAACGAATTACTCGGTTACTTTTCGCTTTCATGATCTAAATCCGTTTTCCTTGGTTCTTGATCTAAACATATTCAGAATTATTCCTTTTATTCACTAGTTTAATCAAATCAATCTAAAGACATATATTTAGGGCCATTTGCAATTTAACCCTCAAATTTTCACACTTAATCAATTTAGTCTATTTTCCTTAAAACATCAAATTCACAAAATCTATCCATACACATGCTTAGCCGAATATTCATACATCACATATAAGCCCATATTTTTCATCAAATTCACAAATTAGTCCCTCAATTTGCCATTTTCTCAATTTAGCCCTATTAAGCTAAATTCATCAAAACTTCAAGAACAAAACATGTTCATCTAGCTCCAACCTATCATTTAACACCTTATAACATCACAAAGCTCAACATATCAACAATGGCATCTCACACAAACATTATCAATTCATCAAATTGAGACATGGGTTTTAAAGCTCTCGAAGCAACAATTGCAAAAACGTAAATTTTATCGAAAACCAGAAAAAAAAACGAACCTTAAATTAGCTTGATAGTAGCCGAATGTTTGAAGAGCTCAACCCTTTTCTTTTTCTTACAAAATTCGATGGAAGATGAGTAAAAATGGCCACTTTCATGTTTTACTATATTATAACATTTATTAATTTTTCATTTACTAATTTAACCCTTAATATAATAAAACAAAACATATGTATATAAGGTCATTTTAGACCATAGCCATCCACTTACTCTAATAGTGGACAATTTACCTTTTAAAGGCTCTATATTTAAAAGCCACAACAATTTGGCCATTAATCAAATAGAATGCTACTATTACGCTTTACGCGATTTAGTCCTTTGCTCAAATTAAGCACACAATTAAACAAATTAACTTACAGAAATTTACCACATGCTTAATCACATAAGAACGGCACAGAAAATAGTATTAAAATATTATTCAAACTCGGATTTGTGGTCCCGAAACCACTGTTCTGACTAGGGTGTAAACCGGACTATTGCAATTCTCCCCCCTTAGGGATTTTCGTCCCCAAAAATCTTACCGTTAAACAGAGTTGGATATTGTTGTCTTACTGAATCTTCAGGCTCCCATGTGGCCTCTTCTATTCCGTGACGATGCCATAGTACTTTCACTAACGGAATTTTCTTATTTCTTAGTTCTTTCACCTCACTAGCAAGAATACGGATCGGTTCTTCTTCATATGTCATATCAGATCGGATTTTAATTTCAGATGGGGCAATCACATGTGACGGATCAGATCGATATCTACGGAGCATTGAAACATGAAATACATCGTGTATTTTTTCTAACTCAGATGGCAACTTTAATTTATATGCAATGATCCCACACGCTCAATGATCTCATACGGTCCGATGAACCTCGATCGAACTTCCCTTTACGTCCAAAACGGAGTACTTTCTTCCACGGTGACACCTTCAGAAATACTTTGTCACCGATCTCAAATTTTATATCTTTTCGTTTCAAGTCTGCATAAGACTTCTGACGGTCAGATGCTGCTTTCAAATAGTCTCGGATCAGTTTCACTTTCTGTTCTGAATCTTTTATCAAATCAACACCGTGTAGCTTATTTTCACTGAGTTCAGTCCAATACAGAGGTGTACGACATTTACGTCCGTACAAAGCTTCATAAGGTGCCATTTTAATGCTCGTCTGAAAACTATTGTTATAAGCGAATTCAATCAGTGGCAAATATTGTTCCCATGAACCATGAAACTCAAGTACACAACATCTTAACATGTCTTCAAGAATCTGAATGGTCCGCTCGATCGATCATCTGTTTGCGGATGAAAAGTCAGATCTTGAAGTGTAATTTCGTACCCAAAGCTTCTTGCAGTTTCTTCCAAAATCTTGATGTAAACCTCGGATCTCTATCTGACACAATGGATAGTGGCACTCCGTGCAATCTAACAATCTCAGAAATATATAGCTCGGCTAATCTATCAAGTGAATAATCGATCTTACCTAATAAAATGGGCGATTTCGTCAGTCGGTCAACTATGACCCAAATTGTATCTTTCTTTCTCGAAGTCTGAGGCAAACCAGAAACAAAGTCCATTGTTATTCTATCCCATTTCCATTCGGGAATCAGAACCGGCTGAAGCAATCCAGATAGAACTTGATGTTCGGCTTTTACTTGCTGACAGACTAAACATTTCGAAACAAAGTCAGAAATGCCTTGTTTCATACCAGACCACCAGTAGTGTCATTTCAAATCCTGATACATTTTCGTACTTCCCGGATGAACAGATAGACGACTGTTATGTGCTTCACTCAAAATCAGCTGAATCAACTCTGGATTTCTCGGAACACAGATACGATCTCGGAATCTCAAACAGTCATCAACAACTCGAAATTCAGATTCAGAATTCACTTCACACTGAGCTCGTTTTGCTAGCAATTCATTATCTACCTTCTGAGCATCACATATTTGCTGTACAAACAACGGTTTCGCTTTTAACTCAGCTAACATAGAACTATCATCAGATAAATCTATTTGAGCATTCAAAGTGCATAGTGTAAACAATGATTTTTGACTCAGTGCATCTGCAACAACATTTGCTTTACCCGGATGATAATCTATCACAAGCTCGTAATGTTTTAACAACTCAAGCCATCTTCTCTGACGCGGGTTCAAATCTTTCTGAGTCATTAGATACTTCAGACTTTTATGATCTGAAAATATGTGACATTTCTCACCATACAAATAATGGCGCCAAATCTTAAGTGCAAACACAATCGCAAATAAACTCGAGGTCGTAATTTCGGATAATTCTTTTCATGCGGCTTTAATTTTCTCGAAGCATAAGCTACAACTTTGCCTTCCTACATCAGAACACATCCCAAACCATTTAACGAAGCATCACTGTAAATCACAAATTCTTTGCCCGATTCTGGCTGTACTAACACTGGAGCTTCCGTTAACAGAGTTTTCAATCGATCAAAACTTTTCGACATCTATCGGACCATTCAAATCTAACATCTTTCTAAAGTAATTTCACAACGGAGTAGCTATCACTTAAAATCCTTTCACAAATCGACGATAATAACCAAATAGGCCAAAAAGCTACGGACTTGAGACACGTTCCTCGGAGGTTTCCAATCCGAATAGCGAAAATTTTGTTCTGGATCAACTCGAATCCCGAATCTTGACACAATGTGCCCCGAAAACTAACTTCATGTAACTTAACTCACATTTGCTGAATTTTGCATACAATTTCTTTTCTCGCAGAGTTTGCAATACGATTCTCAAATGTTCAAGATGCTCGATCTCATCCCGTGAGTAAATCAAAATGTCGTCAATAAATACTACAACAAATTGATCTAGGTACGGTCTCAAAATTCTGCTCATTAGATCCATAAAAATAGCGAGTGCATTGGTTAGTCCAAATGGCATAACTAAAAACTCATAATGCTCGTACCTCGCTTAAAGCGATCTTCTAATGTCCGAATCTTTAACTCTCACCGTACTATCCTATCCGATCTCGAGATCAATCTTGGAAAACACAAGAACTCCTTTTAACCGATCAAATAAATCATCAATTCCGGGCAACGGATATTTGTTCTTTATTGTCACCTTATTCAATCGACGGTAATCGATGCACATTTTCATCGTGCCATCTTTCTTTTCACAAACAGTAAGGAGCACCCCAAGGCGAGAGAAACTCGGTCTAGCAAACCCTCTATCGGTCAATTCTTGTAATCACGACTTTAACTCCTTCAACTCTGTTGGTGCCATTCTATACGGCTTATTGAAATAGGCGTAGTACCCGACAACAATTCAATACCAAATTCAACTTCACGTATCGGAGGCAAACCCAAAGAAATTCTTCCGAAACACATCGTAATATTCACGCACAACGAGCACTCGACTCAACTTTCTTTTCGGACACCTTCGAGTTAATAACATAAGCGAAATATGCTTAATATCCCTTTTTCACATAACTTTGAGCTTTCAAAACCGATATCACAAAGCAGACAATTCATTCATATCATTAGACTCAATCCGCATGCAGCTTCATTATTCGGACATCTCAAATCAACGATCTTTCTTTTACAATTTACAACCGCATCATGCAAAAACAACCAATCCATACCTGAATAATATCGAACTCGTCAAATGGCAACAAAGATCGGATCAAATAGGAAAATAGATATCTCAAACATTAACTGACGGTTCTTGCATACTTTGTCAACAAGGACACTTTTACCTAAGGGGTTCGATACTTTTATAGTAAACTCAGTAGACTCTACAGACAAAGTCTTGCTAAATACTAAATTCATACATATATATGAATACGTAGAACCAGGGTCTATCAAAGCAATCACAAAAGTATCATAAAGAGTAAAAGTACCCGTTATAATGTCGCGACGAAGCTTCCTCTCGAGCTCAGATAAATATACGCTCTGGCGGCGCTCTAGCTTCGAGATCGACAACATTGTCTCTTGTAGTTCTCTCGACTACCACCGACATTTTTACATTCTTCTGGTCTACCCTCACAGTGCAATATCGATCTCAGATT
This sequence comes from Gossypium sturtianum, assembly GCA_025698515.1. Lineage (NCBI taxonomy): Eukaryota > Viridiplantae > Streptophyta > Magnoliopsida > Malvales > Malvaceae > Gossypium > Gossypium sturtianum. The sequence continues at coordinate 135,986,924 of CM046948.1, read as the reverse complement.
TTGAACCGTGTATCCGCTCAACAGCTCGGGGCAATCACGGATAAAATGATCAAGCGATCCACATCCAAGCAAGCTCATGCTGCTCAATCTACACCTTCCGGATGTCTTTTTCCACAATGTTTACATTCGTGTCTCTCACCCGGACATTACCAACATCAAGCATCAAGTTGCTTGAGTTTTGGAACTCATTTGCGGTCTAAATTGATTTCTATTCGAATATCTCACATTATCCCCGAATCTTTTCAGAGTAGATTGAAATGATTTACTCAAATCTCTTTCTCATATCTCAAGTATCGACTCAACTTTTCTTTTATCTTTCCCGAGTGCCTCTGCTTTACAAAGCTCGGTCAACGAGTACAACGAACTCTTTTATTTCTAAAATACCAACTAGCAAACGGATGTCTTCATTAAGTCCGTCTTCAAATCTTTTGCACATTATAGCTTCGGATGATACACATTCCCGAGCATACTGACTCAATCTCACAAATTCTCGTTCATACTCAGAAACAGTTATTCTGCCCTGTTTAAGTTCCAGAAATTCCTTCCATTTCTGATCAACGAATCTCTCACTGATATATTTCTTCCGAAACTCAATCTGAAAGAAGTCTCATGTAACTCGTTCTCTCGGAACAACAGAAATCAAATTTTTCCACCATTGATAAGCTGCATCTCGGAGTAACGATACAACACACTTTATGTATTCATCCGAAGTCAGAGACATTTCGTCGAATACCCGGATAGTATTTTCAATCCAGAACTCGGCCTTTTCCGCATCATCATCTTTAGTAGCCTAAAATTCTTCGGCCCCATACTTACGAATCTTGTCAACAGGAGGCTTATTCAACAGATTCGGATGCATATCTGGTGGCACAACTGTAGTCTGAGGGGGATTAACAAGGGGCGGGGGTTGCGAAATAGTCGGGTTATTCTTTACAAACTGAGTGAACCACTCACTCATCATTTGGAAGAAAGCTTGTTTAACTTCTTCCCCTTGATCGCTAGTAGCCGGTCTCGATTCAGAAGGCGCTGTCCCTTGCGCGGGATCAGGCGCATTGCTTTCTACGTCGTCAGCTACGGCTCTTTTGGGATCCATTACTATACAGAAATCACATTTATACGTCAGGATTCATCACACTATCGCAATTCATAAATATGGTACGCATAGCTAGACTCTGACACGCTACGTTAGTCCGAGAATCGGCTAAACCGTAGCTCTGATACCAACCAAATGTAACACCCCTAACCCGTATCCGACGACGGACTAGGGTTAAAGGCGTTATCGGACAGATCGGAAAGCATGTACAGAAATTCATACATTCATTCATCATTCTCAAGCATAATGTCCCTCACTACGGTCATCGAGACCTTAAACATGCTTATAAACCGAGTTGGGACTAAACTGAAACACATATGAAATTTCATGAAAATTAAAAACTTTTCTAACTTTTATGGGAGACACGCCCGTGGGAGGAGACCGTGTGCCTTCCACGGCTTCTAGACACCCTCGTGTGTCCATCCGTGTTTACATACTGACTATATCAACACGATTACTTGGCACGTCTGTGTGTCATGACCGTGTGCTACCGGACTATATACTGACTTTTTCAATACGGCCACCAAGCACGCCCGTATGCCATGGCCGTGTGCTCTTAGCTAGCTACTGACTTATACACTACGGCCAGCTGACACGCCCATGTCGAGGCCGTGTGCTATTAAAGCTACATTCTGCCAATTCAACCACGGTCTTAGGCACGCCCGTATGCCACAACCGTGTGGCGTTATAGGCCATTTACAAGACCAAAATGCCACCCATAAGGGTCAAACCTACAAGTAACATATATCATCCCATTTCCCTCACATAAAAACACTCAAACCAATTCCAAACATACCAAATTGCATGATCAAATCTCAATTATGCTCAAGCACCAATCATCTATATACTTACCATTTCAAAACCATTTCATATATCTACTAATCATACTAAAACAACTTCATATATCATACTTCTTTAAGCATATATCAAAACATATCTAGCCAAATCACATGGCTAAGTTCACTTTACAACTTATACCAAGACTAGCCTATACATGCCATTTTGAGCTTTATACATTTTCAAAGTGTACCAAAATAAGTTTTAGTAGTGTGATGACGATCCGTGATGGTCCCGAACCTTCAGTAGCTTTGACGACCTATAAAATAGAGAAAACATACACAGACACACAGAGTAAGCTTTCCAAAAGCTTAGTAAGTCAATGTACAAATAATCTTTACATAAAATGCATATATTTCAAGTAGATACATTGGCACATCCAAATCACTAAGCATAATATCACAAATGTACTTTGTTTTATACACTTGTGGCCATATTTGCCACATTCATCATTTTAAGATCCACATTCTCACATTTAAGCATACATTTCTTCAAGTCAAAGTCGTATAGGTACTTACCTTTTTATACACACTTGTGTATATACTAAACGTACCTAAAACAAACATTCGTTCACTTATTTGCTCATAGCTCGGATTTGCAATTCATATCACGACTTTTGCTGTTGAACCGTAAGGAATCTAGTAGGATACTCAGAAAACTCGAATGGTCGTACAATGCCAACGTCCCAGACGAGGTCTTACATGCACTCAGATATCGATGCCACTATCCCAAACAGGGTCTTACACGAATCAATACGATGCCGATGTCTCAGACATGGTCTTACACGTAAAGCTCAGATTGATGCCAACGTCCCAGACGTGGTCTTACACATAAAACTCATATCGATGCCTACGTCCCGGACGAGGTCTTACACGAAGTCTCAAATCAACGCCAATGTCCCAGACGTGGTCTTACATGATAGAACAGAACAGATACCTATGTCATGACATAGCTAATCCTAACTATCCCTAGGTTCGTACGGGACTTCTCGAACTTAGTCACTATATCAAACTTATCTCGGAGTTCATATGCATAACCTCTCATAAGCATCCATCATCAACATTTATCATATAAACAAACATAATTGCATACAAATACGTTTATTTGCATAGTGACTTACCTCGGATTCGATTTATCGGAATGAAAATGGCTACTCGGTTACTTTCGCTTTCCCGCGATCTAAATCTGTTTTCCTCGGTTCTTGATCTAAACATATTCAGCATTATTCCTTTTATTCACTAATTTAATCAAATCAATCTAAAGACATATATTTAGGGCCATTTGCAATTTAACCCTCAAATTTGCACACTTAATCAATTTAGTCCATTTTCCTTAAAACATCAAATTCACAAAATCTATCCATACACATGCTTAGTCGAATATTCATACATCACATATAAGCCCATATTTTTCATTAAATTCACAAATTAGTCCCTCAATTTTCCATTTTCTCAATTTAGCCCTATTAAGCTAAATTCATCAAAACTTCAAGAACAAAACATGTTCATCTAGCTCCAACCTATCATTTAACACCTTATAACATCACAAAGCTCAACATATCAACAATGGCATCTCACACAAACATTATCAATTCATCAAATTGAGACATGGGTTTTAAAGCTCTCGAAGCAACGATTGCAAAAACGTAAATTTTATCGAAAACCAGAAAAAAAACGAACCTTAAATTAGCTTGATAGTAGCCGAATGTTTGAAGAGCTCAACCCTTTTCTTTTTCTTACAAAATTTGATGGAAGATGAGTAAAAATGGCCACTTTCATGTTTTACTATATTATAACATTTATTACTTTTTCATTTACTAATTTAACCCTTAATATAACAAAATAAAACATATGTATATAAGGTCATTTTAGACCATAGCCATCCACTTACTCTAATAGTGGACAATTTACCTTTTAAAGGCTCTATATTTAAAAGCCACAACAATTTGACCATTAATCAAATAGAATGCTACTATTACGCTTTACGCGATTTAGTCCTTTGCTCAAATTAAGCACACAATTAAACAAATTAACTTACGGAAATTTACCACATGCTTAATCACATAACAACGGCACAGAAAATAGTATTAAAATATTATTCAGACTCGGATTTGTGGTCCCGAAATCACTGTTCCGACTAGGGTGTAAACCGGACTGTTACATCCTCGATAGTGTGAAAACATCTCCGGCGGTCTTCAACCCGAGCTAGCTAAATTAACCTATAAGAGATGAGAAAGGAAGTGGAGTAAGCAATAATGCTTAGTAAGTTCATATGCTTATAATGATCAGATATTGATAATCATTGATTATACTTAACCGTAAGGTATTATAATGAGGTTTTCATCTTAAACTCATAGATACCTACACAATAACCTTTGAAGCTTACTCATTCTGTCTCTTACCATATTCTTACCATACCATAAACGAAATGCTCGTCTAATTAGCATACATTCCTGCACTGATCATCACAAGATCATATAAAACAACACATCACGCATTCTCAATAAATCACTCATACTACTAATCTCTCGGTGGTTACGCACTTAGCCCACCATTGAATCTCTTATAGGGTGGTATCGCATTACACCCCACCAATCATTTATACCTATGGTGATTTCGCACTTAGCTCACCAATCATTTATAAGCGATGGTACCGCACACAGCCCATCGATTTCTAATTTATCAGGTGTTAATGCACACAGCCCACCGATAATAATAAAGTTGATGGTAACGCACACAGCCCATCAATTAATAATATTTCAGGTGGTAACGCACACAGCCCACCGATAATAATATAGTTGATGGTATCGCACATAGCCCATCAGTTAATAATATATCAGGTGGTAACGCACATAGCCCACCGATATTATACATTCGCAAATACTTATCCACACATATTTTCTCTAATTCAAATGTTCATCCGTAAACATCCTCACTCACTATCATTCTTACTTAACTTTCTACGATTCTCATTCGTGTTCACACAATACATTAACAAATCTCTCTCTCATACACTAAGGTGTGTTGATTACACCCATCCCACCAAAGGTTCATCATATACTGAATCCATCTCAACTGTTAAATAATACTATTAGGTCTCATACACATATTGTCACATTGACATCATACCGCTGATAGGGTCATACATGAATTATCATATCGATTTCATGTTCCTGACAAGGCCTTATACGAAATATCACATCGTTGTCATGTCCTTGACATGGTCTTATTTAATATCTCTCACCGAAGCCATATTCCAATATGGTCTTACACGAAACCTTAACTATCATCATTTCATACTATTTACATTTCTTACCATTCTTAGGTTCAATTCTCTTAACAACTCATCGAAAAATATTTAATACATTCATTGCATAATTATGCATTCCATACAACATTGGAATATTAAAATAACTCATACGTAATTACAACTCTTGCACATGAACTTACCTCGATGCCGAAAGGGCCGAAAAGGGACTTTTGCCCACCTTTCTCTTTTCACCCGTTCTAGGTCCGAAACTCGATTTCTTTAATCTAGAACAATGGAATTTACCGATTTAATCACTTATAAATCATAATATATCATAATCTACACTCTAGGCAAAATTGACTATTTTGCCCCTACACTTTGGCAAAATTATGATTTTGCCCCTAAATAAATAAATTTTTATCACATTTTCTCGATAAACAAGCCTAGATGAACATTTAATCCTCTTACAACTATCCAAAATTCCAACTATTTCATGCCTAAATGAACAAATTACCACATTTGCATCTTAAACCATTTTAGGTATTTTTCATGAAAATCCTTTCACAAAAGTTGTTTATCAAACAACTAGGATTCATTTTCTTTCATAAAAACTCATCAAACAACATAAACTCTCTCATGGAAAGTCCCTAGACTTTCAACCATATTGCAAACTAGTCCCCTCTTTAGAAAGCTTAAGCTTTGGGGACTCTAAAAGTACAATTTTTATCAAGAAAAATCATCAAAATCACTTACTTGTGAGGAGAAATGTTAGCTAAAATTTTTGAGCTCCATAGCCCTTGTTTCTCTTCAATTTTCGGTGGAAGAAGGTGAAGGGATAGTGAAAAGATGATAAAATCTTTATTCATCTTATTTTATTCATTTAAAACACCTAACATCACCAATTTTTTTACCATCATTTAATGTCTTTGTCCCCATTGGCCGTCCATCATATCCTAAATGGTCTAATTGTCCTTTAAAGACCTCCACATTATGCTCCATAACTATTTGGCACCTCTAGCAAATAAAATAGAACTTTCGCACTTTATGCGATTTAGTCCTTTTTCACAATTTAGCTAGAAATCGCTAAAATTAAGGCACCAAAATTTTCATGCATCCTTAAAAACATGTTATAACACATAACATAACATAAAAATAATTTTATCTAACCTCGAATTAGTGATTCCGAGATCACTGCTCCGACTAGCCCCTAAATCAGGCTGTTACATATTTCATTTGTTAAACAATGTCCCAATTCACACAACTGCTATATAAATAGTTATTCACTTATCAAACCGCATTTATTTGTACAATGGCATTAGCCATTCAATACTCAACTCATGAATACATCATTTCATACCATACTCAATTCTCATCACTTGTTATATAATAGCTTTTCACAATTTGATCCACATATCATTTAAACAATAACATTATCCATTCCATATCCAATTCATGAGTACATAACTCATGTATCTCATTTTCATGTTTCAAATCACTATCCCATTTTCAATTCACATACAATATCATCCAATATCAATCATAGTATCGTTTTATTTAATTACCCTATTAACACTACTCGGACTCGGACGGATACACGGATCCAACCAACACACTAGTTTGGCACCCAGTGCCTTATCGAAGAAATCCAAAGTAATATCTGCATCCAGCGCTATATAAATTTGACACCTAGTGTCCCATCGGTTAAACCAAAGTAAATTGGCACTTAGTGCCTCATCGACTCAAAGTCGAAAAAATCCCTGAACTCTTATTATCTTATGGCATGCCATCTATATCCGACTCAGCCCAATACAGTTAATAGGATTTAATTTCACATTTTAGATATAACCAATATCCAATACTAATTTTTCATATAATCACATATATACACATGAATTAAATTTAATCTATAATAATCAATATTCAACTTTCACATTAACACATATATTCATTTCAATTCAATAATCAATACACTCAATATGTATCTACCAATTCAATCCATTTCAATCAATTATCAAATGTCAATTACTCACCTCAACACTTGTCATATGCATTAAATTGAATTATAAAAATTAACAACTACGTTCGGATTATAGAAATACAAACCGTGAATTCCGAGCTATTCGACGTCGATTTTATCCTTCCCTTTTTTAGTCGAGGATTTCAGTACGACGTTAGCTACAGAATTAAAACAATTAAAATTCATCAATATAACACAATTCAATTTCATATTAAATATTTAAAATTTTTACTCAATATTTGCCTAAATTTCAATTTAGTCCCTAAACCGAGACTAATTTTTATTCTTCATATTTAATCTTATATTTTTATACTAATTTCACTTTAAGCTAAATTTAGCTCCCTATTTTCAATTAAACCCCTAAATTTTAATCTTTTTCACATTTTAGTCTCTATTACTCAAAATTTACAATTTGTTCTACAATTTAATCCTTTTCCATTTCTAACTTAAAAATCTATCAATTTAATCCCTAATACTAAAATTATTCAACATTAAGAACACTTAAAAACTTAATAATTGCTAAAATTTTGACATGGGTCGGGTTGCCCTAGATACCAGGATTCTAAAAATATAAAAATTATAAGAAAAGGGACTAAATTGGCTAACCAATTAAACTTTGAACCCTAAAAATCCCTAAGGTCGTGTGTCTTTCTCCTTTCTTCTTTCCCTTTTTCTTTCTTTCTAATTTATATGTCTTTTTCTTTCTTTCTTTTTTAATACTAATTTTATTTTATTATACTTTAATTTATTATTATATAATATATATACATTTAATTATTAAGATAACATATTTTTATAACATAGGTATAATTACTACATTGGCCCTTTAGTTTATTTTTAATCTATAATTCAACTTTCACCCTATATACAATTTAGTCATTATACCTAATTACTTTTAATTCAAGTAAATTCGCTTAACCGAAACCAAATTAACTACACAACTAGCTTCGTAAATATTTATTAAATATTTACGAGTCCGATTTACAAAAACAGAGTTCTGGGAATGCACTTTCCGACATCCGTAATTATCGGGTCATTACAGTATTAATTACGTATAATCGTGATATTAACAGAATTAATGAATTGCAAAATTGTTGTTTCACCCAGCCTTTTTTTATCAAGGTTCAAACTATTGGGAACACTCACAATTGTAACTGAGCATTGAATTCAGAATCAGAATCAACATACACACCGTTTTGGGCCAATTTACCAATAAATACCCTTTTTTTCAAAATTTACGGAAATGGACCTATTATTTAATTATTTACCGAAATGAGCCATTTTCCCCGAAAGCGCGTCCACGTCGGTAGCGATGTCGGGGGCGTGCGTTAAAGAAAACGCGTCCACGGGAGCGCGTTTTGTCTCGTCGGCAAAGCGCTTCCTTGAGGGCGCGCTTTGTCCTGACGTGGACAAAACGATCCCCCGGGGACGCATTTTGCCCGTCATTTACGTTAGCGTTTTCAACCTTTTTTAGGGTTATGGTTAGGGTTTTTAGGGTTTTAAGGTTAGGGTTAAGGTTTTTTAGGAAAAAATTAATGAAATTAGGGTTTATGGTTAATTAATTATAATAATTTTGTGTTTAGGGTTTTGGGAAAAATATATTTGCAATATAAAATTTTTTTTGTTTTTTTTACAGTAGTATCTGATAAAATAATTTTGAGAAGACGTTTTTGAACAAATAGTGTCCAAAACGCTTCGAGCAGGATGCACTGTCAACAAGATTACTGAAAAAAACTCCCACGTGGACGCTCTTTTTCTATAGTAGTATCTGAAAAAATAATTTTGAGAAGACGTTTCTGAACAAATAGTGTCCAAAACGCTTCAAGCAGGATGCACTGTCAGTAAGATTACTGAAAAAAGCTTCCAGTGGACGCTCTTTTTCTACAGTAGTATCTGAAAAGATAATTTTGAGAAGACATTTCTGAACAAATAGTGTCCAAAATGCTTCAAGCAGGATGCACTGTCAGCAAGATTACTGAAAAAAGCTCCCATGTGGATGCTCTTTTTCTACAGTAGTATCTGAAAAGATAATTTTAAGAAGACGTTTCTGAACAAATAGTGACCAAAATGCTTCAAGCAGGATGCACTGTTAGCAAGATTATTGAAAAAAGCTCCCACGTTGACGCTCTTTTTCTACAGTAGTTCCTATTTGGCCTTAGACTATAAATGAACCAAATTTCATTCTCAGGTTGCATAAGTTACAGCAAGAGAAATTGAGGCAAAAGTATAATAGAAACTGAAGATGAGTGAACGTATTAATGCTGTTATTTACTATGATGGTGAGGTTCGTGACACTGAGAACGATGTTGTTTTTTTATCGGAGAACACAGCGCGACTGGTTTTTAACCAGAACATAGATTTGATAGAACTTCGTAAAAGAATTAGGCGTAAAGTCTTCGGAACGACGCCAATGAAAGTTCTGTCTATTAAGTATAGATTTTGTGCTTCGGTTGATCCCGTGAGATATGACTCATTCGACATCAAAGGTCCTCGGAGCTTAGAGGCAATGGTGGAGACTCATCTTGCTAGTGGATCACCCTATCTTGATGTATATGTACAATTTTCATCGCCAAATGATATTCCTTCGACTTCAACATCTACTGCTGTTCAAGGGGAATACACGACCCCAAGCCGACACTCTGTTAGTGGGAGGCGAAATATAGAAGCGCCCGTGTTTAGTGGCAGTATGGAAAACACAACCCCTGCACGACACTCAGTTGGTGGATGGGACATGCATATCGGTGGGTCGATGTTCGATGCTAGAAATACATATTGGGGAACGTTATCAACTTCTAGTGGTTGGCAATCTACATATGATTGGGGACGTTACGAAAGTTGTTTAAAAAAGGATAATGTACTCCCCACGACATCCACCGACGAGGGGACCTCGTTCGTTGCAGATGATGGTGGGTCGGATAATGAGTCCGATGTGGATCCACCTCGATAGCCCGGCCCCGATGGTGTAGAAGTTGCATTATTTTCTGAACCAGAGCCTGTTCCAACCATACCTGAAGATGTTGAAGGGGGTTCAGATGAAGAAGAAGAAGATTCGTGATTCAGGGCGTACTCACCTCCAGCCCACATGCATAATGTCGATCTATCTCAAGATGATGTGTTGGAGTTTCCAGAACTACCATACAGAAGGCGTGACCGTACAAGTTCGTCATTGGATTCAGGTGAATTAGAAGTTGGTAAAGAGTTTTCCAACAATGATAGTTTTCTTGGTGCATTGAAACAACATAGCATCAAGAACGGGGTTAACTACAACGTGGTTAAATCCAAATCTGGTAAGTATGAGGCTAAGTGTGCAGTGCAAGACGGTACATGTTCATGGAAAATCATGGCCTCGTTGAGGAAAAGGACAAGCTTGTGGGAGATTAAAAAGTACAAAGGTCCACATACATGTGTTGCCGGTACAATATCACTAGGTGTTTAGGGTTTTTAAATAATACTGATATTACGTAATGTTGCATTATTTAACGTACTTCGTTGACAGGTGTTTCACAAGATCATCCCAAGATGGATTCAAATATGTTGGCTAGCTTAATAATACCGACGGTGAAGGCGTATCCTAAGACTTCAGTGCCGGTCTTAATTGCCAATATTCGTAGCCAATTGGGGTACACGCCCTCTTACCGCAAGACTTGGATAGCTAAGCAGAAGGCGTTGGAAAAGTTGCATGGTCGGTGGGGCGCTTCATATAATGAAGTGTGGCAGTGGTATCAAGTGCTGGAGAGATATGTCCCAGGCTGCATAACAGACCTTGAAACGGTACCTGCGTACTACAACGATCGATTACTCTGTGGATGCCAAGTGTTCAAGCGTCTGTTCTGGACCTTTAAGCAATGCCGAGATGCATTTCTATACTGCAAACCATTGGTACAAATTGACGGTACCTTTATGTATGGTAGATATACCCATTGGCTATTGCTAGCTGTGGCATAGGATGGCAGTGGGAGAATCCTTCCAATTGCGTTTGTAATAACACCGGGGGAGTCAGCTGATGACTGGGATTTCTTTCTATCTAGGTTAAGGAGGCATGTCTGCCCCCAACCTAATATATGTGTTATATCGGATCGAGGCCCTGGAATACTAGCCACAATAGAGCGACAGGGAAGCCTATGGCATCACACACACCATCGATATTGCCTAAGGCATGTTGCGTCCAACTACTATGGGCAACATCAATCTACAAGTGAACGACGGCAAGTGACCAACATGGGTATGTAATCTCTATTAATATAATTTCGTTTGTAATATTCAATTTATTCTTAATGGAAGAGTGGTATGTAATATTCGCTATCAACTTATATTGGCAGGGTACGAGATCAATAAGGACCGTTTTCACAAGATGTTGGTGATTTTGCGCTCAGTTAACGAAGAAGGCGCAAACTACCTATGCAACATACCTTTCAAACAGTGGACACAAGCATACGATGGCGGCCTATGATATGGTCATATGACCTCAAACCTGGCTGAATGCATAAATTCTATTCTAAAAAGAATATGTCATTTGTCGATAACATCGGTTGTGCGAGAGACATATTTTCGTTTAGCGGCACTATTTTCAAAGCGAGCAGCGAGTTATAAAGGCCAAATGCAGGGAGGCCATGTATGGTGCGTGACGGTATTACGAGAAATTAACAAGGCGAAGGCACGGGCCAACACCATGCACACAGTGTGTCACGATCACGACAACCTATGGTTTCGTGTGACGGAGTTTGACAGACCGAACCAAGGTATTATTGGCGGGCAATATCGTGTACACTTGAGAAATAGGACCTGCGACTGTGGGATATTTGACGCACTTCGTTATCCATGCGCTCATGTAATTGCAGCTTGTCAGAATCTCCGTCTGGATCCCATGAGTTATGTCGACGAAGTGTACAAAATAGAATACATGTACAACGTGTGGAGACACGTATTCCCACCAGTCCCAGATGAACGTAAGTGCCCATCTATATCACTTGCTCCGTTTAAGCTGTTACCGGATAGAGAACTACATCGCAAACTAAAAGGTCGACCTTGCTCGACTAGAATACGCAACAATATGGATATCCGAGAAACTACCAACCAACGGAAGTTATGCGGATGGTGTAGGAACCTAGGCCATACAACTCGCTCATGTCCAAATCGGAATAGTTGATAGTTTGTTGTAATAAAATTATGTTATATTATTTATATTTTATTAAAAATATAAAAATATTAAAAATATTACCTTATTCAAAAGAACTTTTATTTTATTAAAAATATAAAATGTAAATTACAATTAAAATATTAAAAATAACTTTTATTTTATTAAATGAAACAATATAAAAAAGTTTGTACAAATATATTAAAAATATTGTCTTATTCAAAATAAATTGATTTTATTAAAAATATAAAAAGTAAATTACAATTAAAATATAAAAAGAACTTTTATTTTATTAAAAATATAAAAAGTAAATTACAATTAAAATATAAAAAACAACTTTTATTTTATTAAAAATATAAAAAGTAAATTACAATTAAAATATTAAAAACAACTTTTATTTTATTAAATGAAACAATATAAAAAAGTTTATACAAATATATTAAAAATTCAATGTTGGTGCCGGTTTAATCGTGCCACATGGGGTGGTCGACTTGCCACGCTACCGATTCCTCCTTGTTCCAAATTTTTCCGCGAGGGTTGTGGTTGCTCGACGGGGATTGTGGTTCCTCGAGCGGGGATCTGGTTGTGGGTGTTGGGAGGATGACCCACCTTGATAAAATAATGATCATGCGAGTGTTTGCATCACCCATGGCGGAGGTGTTTGAATCTCATAAGGCGAAGGAGATTGGTAAAAAGAAGAGCTCCCCGACGGCGCCTCGTGCGATCCCTCATGTGACGGCGGCCTATAGATCGGCGGTCCACTCGGAGTAATCGGGAACAGAGATGAATCGGGCCATGCATTCCAACCTGTCATAGGACTGGGAAAGGGAAACATATAAGGGTTAGGATACATATAAGGGCTAGGATACGCACCTGGCATAATCTGAAAAGGCTGTGATGTGGGTGTCGTCGGCTGAAGTGTTGGGCCCGGTGACTGTGTGGGCGTTGTTGATGGGCCCGGTGATTGTGTCGGTGCTGTTGATGGGCCCGTTCCATCATCCCTTCTTGCTTGGATTTAAAGGGCCCCGTCGTTCCCTTTGTACACGAATTTACCGTCGCCTCTCCTCTTCCGACAATAAATACAGCTTGCCATAGATCCTAAACCATGGCATGTATTCCGGCACGCACGCTAACTCAGGAACGATAATCGGTTCCCGATTAGGTATATAATCATACCGATTTTCCCACAATTCGATATATGCTGACCAAAATCTCGGCCAATCCGTATGCAGCTGTCGTAAGTCGACTTTGTGCTCATCATCGAGCACCTCAGGTGCCACAGGAATCGGTTGTCAGAATTCAAATTGTCGCAAAACCCTATCTGACTGGTGCATTTCCACGATGGCATAGTTGACCAATGGGACATTCACATGCTAAATGTTCGGATTTTGAAAGAATTCATCCGGAATTACTGCCCGAATTGCCGGATCCTCGTATAGTGTCCATTGAAACTATATGAACATGATAAAAATATTAGTTATATACATAATACTAAATACTAAATACTAAATACTAAATACTAAATATGAAACGACTATTTTATTATGTATATATATTTTATTTAATACTTACTTGTGCTTCCGACCGTTGGTCCAATAGAAGTCGTATATCTTCAAGCGAGGTAGGTATTCCAACATAACTCGCCGAATGGTTCCACCTAATTAAATAATTTTTTATCATACAATTATATTTTAAATCTACGTAATAATTGTAAAATCTAATATTAAATTTACCTCGTTATGAGTGGGAATGTATATGGGTGGTCCACTCGATGACGTAAAAATGGAAAGCAAAACCGTGCCCATGATTGCAGAGCAACCTCTGATTTTGGCTTTATTCGGTCGCGTCGCCCCGCACATCTCCCCGTACAATTTTGCTAACAACACGACGGACTTCAACTCAATTCACCTACCGCTTCTAAAATTAACGAGTTTCAGCAGCCATCTCAAATGTACGAGGTTTCGTGACAAGTCCGGCATCAGATAGCCTCCAATTATCTCAAGAATGTATGCCCGAGCATATCGTATTCTTTCTAATTCAGTCAAATCATTATCCGGCTCCGAATGTGTCTCAGAACTCAAACCCATCTCGATCCGACCTCCGTTAATATTATCCGAATAGCACCCAAAAGCTTGTAGCATACGGCTCCCCAATCAGCAGAAGTTGCGGACCCGGTGACTACGTACTCATCCACCGGTAATTCCAATTGTAACTGCACGCCTTTCAGAGTGATAGTACACACTCCGCATGGAAGATGGAAAGTGTGCGTCTCGGGTCTCCACCTCTCTATCAACGTACTGATTAGTTTCAGGTCCAACTTGCACCCCTGGCCTATCGTGGCCACGTGCCAAAAACCCGCTTCCCGCAGGTAATTTCTATCAACGGCGATGGCGGACTGCATATTACGAATATAGCATTGCAACACCCGATCTACGCATCGTTATAAAAATTATAAAATAAAAATTAATTAAAATTGCATAAATGAAAAAAATATTAAATAGTATTGAAAAATTAAAATTATAACTTACCATTGTCATTTGATCGACGGAGATGTGTTTATTATCGAGACAAATTAATTCTCCGGCCATTGCTAACACGATCAAATATTTTTTAATTTAAAAAAAACTAATTAAAAAAACTTTTAAACATGACTTTTTTGTAAAAATTAAAGGACTTTTGTGGAATTTGAGAGAAATTTTAAATGACTTTTGTATGAAAAAAAAATGAAAGGGGGTGCTTTTATAGAATTTTATTTTTTTGACCGTTGGAGGCCAAACGGTCAAAAAAAAACTATTCGTTGGGGGTTAAAAACACGGGCAAAAACGCGTCCCTGGGAGCGTTTTGCCACATCAAAGACAAAGCGCCCTCAAGGAAGCGTTTTGTCTTTGATGTGGCAAAACGCCCCCCCGGACGCGTTTTCTTCTGCACGCCCCGACATCGCGCTGACGTGAACGTGCTTTCGGGAAAAATGGCCCATTTCGATAAATAATTAAATAATAGGTCAATTTCCGTAAATTTTGAAAAAAATGTACTTATTGGTAAATTGACCACCGTTTTGAGTTTTGACTCATACTTCTTTTGCAAGAGAGAAAGAAAAACATTAGTAATTCTACAACTATTAGTTGCCAGAGTTTTTTTTTTTTTTTTCAAAGCAACAACCAGTCGGCAACAGTGATTGCCGGCGGAAACATATTTGCATCAAGAATCGCCATTGTTTAAATCAGCACATGAAACCCATGCCATAAATAGCAGCCACCGACTCCTCCGTCCATCTATCTCCAATCAAAACCCCCCACGCAACTCATCAAATCAAAACAAAGGATTAAATTTTCAGCTATAAAATACTCCCGCAACCCCCGCCCTATACCGTCTAAATTTATGCCACATGCTTATATTCTCTCACCCTAAATTTCTTTATATAATTAAGTAAATCATTCTAGTAACTGTTGGTTTTCCTTACTTTTTCAACTGGAGTGTGTACTGCGGATAAGTTTTTTCATCATCAGATCAAGTTGTAGGAAGGTAACAATGGCGGAAACTCAATCTCAAGGGACCCCAACGCTCTTCTCTCCTTACAAGATGGGCAAATTCAACCTTTCTCACAGGTCTGTGTTTCAGTTTGTCCCTTTTTTTTTTTTTTTTTGCATCAGATTCGTTGATTTCGGAGGGGCTTAGATCCTTGTCTTGAGGGAACTTTGGTTGTCAGACATGTTCTACCAAAGATTTCCGGGGGTCTATTAAGTTTGGTTTGTATGTGATGGCAGGGTGGTGCTGGCGCCGATGACTAGATGCAGGGCGTTGAATGGAATCCCAAGGCCGGCGCTCGCTGAATATTACACGCAGAGGTCGACTCCCGGCGGCTTTCTCATCACCGAAGGGACACTGGTGTCCGACACTGCAGCTGGGTAATTTCGTAATTTAACCAAAGCCTGATACGACTATTCCACCAATTAATTATACCACTTTCTTGTCTTTTCCATCAAACAGATAGCATTTGCCCAATGTTGTGTCGTTTTGCATATTGGAAGAGTTTTTATTTTTAAATTAAATTGAATATGAGATAATAGGGTTGGGAGATGCAATGCTTCACTTCAAATATAATCATTTTATATATGATATAATGGTACCCTTGTTAGTCTTTTTATCCCTTCCCTGTTACAAAATGATTGTTCCAATAATATCAGATTTTCATAATATTGAGTTATCCAGATTCCTGGCATATCCTAAATTGCGTAATGGTGCAATGTTGAAGCAGGTTCCCACATGTTCCTGGGATCTACAATGACCAACAGTTGGAGGCATGGAAGAAGATTGTGGATGCTGTTCATGCAAAAGGAAGCATCATTTTTTGCCAACTCTGGCACGTTGGCCGTGCTTCACATTCTGGTAACTTCCATCACCCTATGCATTTCCCCTTTCTTTCACCATTTATTGAAATATTTTATTTGCTTATTTTGACTAATGATATAGTGTATCAACCTGGTGGGGCGGCACCCATATCGTCAACAAGCAAGCCTCTCTCCAACAGGTGGAGAATTTTGATGCCAGATGGGAGCTATGGCATATATCCTAAACCTAGAGCTCTACAAATCTCGGAAATACCAGAGATTGTCCAACACTATCGCACGGCAGCTTTGAATGCCATTCGAGCCGGTTTTGATGGAATCGAGATTCATGGAGCGCATGGATATCTCATCGACCAATTTTTAAAAGACGGGATCAATGATCGCAGAGACGAGTACGGTGGATCACTGGCAAACCGATGTAAATTCTTAATGCAAATTGTTGGATCCGTAGCTGAAGCTGTAGGTGCAGATAGAATCGCAGTCCGAATTTCACCCGCAATCGATCACCTCGACGCCACTGACTCTAATCCGCTCAACCTCGGCTTAGCCGTGATCGAGAGGCTTAATGAGCTTCAGCTGAAATTGGGGTTGAAACTCGCTTACCTTCATGTGACTCAGCCTCGTTATCATGCCTATGGGCAAACCGAATCAGGCAGGCACGGTAGTGAAGATGAGGAAGCTCATCTAATGAGGACTTTGAAAAGGAGTTACGAGGGAACTTTCATGTGCAGTGGTGGATTCACAAGGGAGCTCGGAATGCAAGCAGTGGTTGAGGGTGATGCCGATCTGGTATCGTATGGCCGTCTTTTTATATCGAATCCAGACCTGGTTTTTAGGTTGAGGATCAATGCGCCATTAAATCGATACATTAGGAAGACATTTTATACGCAAGACCCTGTTGTGGGGTACACGGACTATCCCTTCCTGGTAGTACAATCACGACTTTGATGTGCAATGGCTGTGCTGTTGAATACATGTTAAAATTGTGTGTGAAATAGGAGAGTCTAATTTGATATCAAACCTGCGTCTTGGTTTTTGTACACAATTCTGGGACTACCCTAAGCTCACCTGCTCAGATGTAACCAAACAAAATTATTATAAAATCCATGGAATGTAGTGGAAGAAATAGTAAGTAGTCCGAGCTGGGACTTATCTGTAGATTGGTTTGTTGCAGAAAGAATCAGAGCAAAGATAGCAAAAACACAAATCCAAAATGATTGCTGCATCCAATCCTATCATTACCCCAATTATTGCTTCTCTTTCGAATTTCTTCCTTCTTTTAAACAAATACCCACAGATTTTTTTTTTTTTTTAATAATAATAATAAGAGAGAAACTACTACTTTGGGTCAAGGGTAGAAAATCATTTGAATAATTTATAATAAATTTGTATTTTATTATTGCAGGCTTAAAACATTGAAATGGTCCAATCAAAATCCCAATTCAGCCCCAAACGTTGAAATACAAATCCAAAATCCAGCTCCGACCACCCCACCCTCATTCATTTCTTTCATATTTTCCCAACTAAATTCTACCATTTTTTGCTAAATTTAATCATATTTTTCTTCTACCCTCATCCATAAAATTCAATTATAATAATATAAATATGTGCAAAAAGTTGTTTAACTGTACATGCCACTGTCATTATATGTTTAAAAAATGAAAACAATCTAATTAATTAATGAAAAATTTTCATATTTTCAAACTATATTCTGGGAGGGACTTTGTATAGAATTAGACCAAAAAGAAGCTTGAAATAAGTGGAATAGAATGCCAGGTAAGCAAAGGCCAAAGGGGGACGGGGACTGTGTCTGCTCTTCCCTCTGGCTGTGCTCTGTTCTCTCATATGTTCTGTTCTTTAACTGAGACAGAGTTTCGCTGTCTTTGCCAGTCTGTCATTTATCTTCATTCCTTTTTTTTCCTATATATACTAATTTAATAATGTTTTCCTTATTTTAATTACCAAAAACCTTTCTCTTCTCTCCATTTATATATATATAACCATATACGGCTTTGTTGTTTTCTTTATTCTCTGTTTCCAGCATTTTTATTATACAAACACAAAGAGGTTTTAGCACCGTTAACAAAACGTCAACCTTTTGTCATTTTCCATGAGTCTCTTCGGCCTCGGTAGCAGGTTCGCACCCATTCAATTACCCAAACCTTGTTTCTGTGCCTTTTTCAATATGGTGGTGATCTCTGTTTTTTTTTCTTCTTTTCATTATGTGTTTTTGTGGTGATGATATATATGATTTCATACATGGAGTTTTCGAGAAACAATTATAGAAAAAATCCATTCGAATAGTGATGATATATATGACTTCATGTAATCCATTCCAACTTCATGATTGAAGTTGTTTATTGGTTCTACTTTAGATGATTGATACTAAGCAAAGGATTTCGATACTTGGAATCCTTGAAACTTGAAACCCTTTCTCCTCATAAGGATTGGCTGATCCTTTGTTTTTTGCATTATGCAGAAACCAGAAGACATTTAGGCCTAAGAAGAATGCTCCATCAGGAAGCAAGGTTGGAGTGCTGGTTCCCTTTCTTTTTTTCTTGTTTTGAGTTTTAGCATTTGTTAAACGTGTGTTTGGGGTCATTGGGTGCTTTCAATAATATTATATGAAGTGGATGAGCAGCAATTTTTCAATGAAAATGGAATTGCAGGGTGCTAAGCTTCAAAAGCACATTGATGCAACCTTGGGTAGCGGGAACTTGAGAGAAGCTGTTAGGCTACCACCTGGTGAAGATATCAATGAGTGGCTTGCTGTAAATAGTAAGAATCTGAGTTTAAAAAAACTTCTTTGCTAGAAATTCTTAATGAACTCACTATCATTGGAACTAATTTTCTCTCCATTTTTATTTTCATGCAGCAGTGGATTTCTTCAATCAGGTGAATATCCTGTATGGTACACTGACTGAGTTCTGCACAGCAAACAACTGCCCAACTATGTCAGCAGGACCAAAGTATGATATTACTTAGTATAGTTTGTTTTTTTAGGTGAAAGTATTATTGATGTGCCTCTGGCAAGGTCCCTATGGTTTACAGGCCGAGGGGTAAACCAATGAGTCTGGTATTGTTCAACAGGTATACATAAAGATTGAAATTGGTTGGTTTAATTGGTTGGCAGATATGAGTATAGATGGGCTGATGGGGTTACTATTAAGAAGCCTATAGAGGTATCAGCTCCCAAGTATGTTGAGTATCTGATGGACTGGATTGAAGCTCAGCTAGACGATGAAGCAATTTTCCCACAAAAACTGGGTTAGTATTGTAATATATCATGTGATGAACCAAATAAAATGGAAGCTATTGTCATTGTTGATGAGATTGCATTTGTTTTTGATGGAGTACAGGGGCACCATTTCCACCGAATTTCCGAGATGTTGTGAAGACGATATTTAAAAGATTGTTCAGAGTATACGCCCACATTTACCACTCGCATTTTCAGAAGATTGTGAGTTTGAAAGAAGAAGCTCATTTGAATACTTGCTTTAAACATTTTGTTCTGTTTACTTGGGTAAGTTTTCTCCTTTTCTCAAAATCCCATGTGCTTTTCATTTTCATTGCTCAAATGATGATATGATTATGGGGGCCTCCATATCTGTAACATTGTCATGTTATGCAGGAATTCCGGTTGATTGACAAAGGAGAACTTGCACCTCTGTCTGATCTTGTGGACTCTATTTTGCAGTTGTAGCCTCAAGGATTCACCCTTTTCTTTGAATATTTTGGATACACATTTTTTTGCGAGCTTCTATTTGCTCATCTAGTCTTTATTTAGTTTTTCTTTTTTTCGGTCTCCTTTGTCTCCCAATGGTGTGTCTTTTCTTAATTAGAAATGAAGTCAAGTTTGACATTATTTATGATATTATTTGGATCACAGTTGATATTTGAGGAACAAAGAAAGTAATCAAGCAAGCATTGGATCATAGTTTTAGTTAATATTTGAGAGACAAAGAAAGTAATCAAGCAAGTAGTTTAAGAGTTTTGACATAAGAACGACTTGTTACAGAGGTCATATATGTAGGAACATATGTATAAGATATTATCAAAAAGTAGAATTTAACACCAAAATCATATTTTTCGTTTTATTAATTAAACATCCAGATGCAATACAATTCAATCAGTATCGTCCTATAGTATTTTTCATATGTTATTCAAAACTGTTTTTAACTTTGATCAGCCACCTCATTTATCCCATCACCACCCAACTTTCTTTACAGCCATAACCTTAAACCAGTTCTAGTATAGAAATAAATGTTCTCTAGTAAAAGAAAAAGGAAGTAAACGAGGAAAAAGTAACATTTTCTTTCTCTAAGGGTAGTTTGGTGGATAGGATGTTTATCTTTACCGGTGTCTCTTGAGATTTCTATGACTGAGCTATCTGTTGTGGCTTTGCTAATACCTCCATTGATGGATGATGCTGAATCAATATGTTAGTTTACAAATGACCCACCGGTTTTTCCCTTCGACTAGGCATTTTGCAACCAATGAATTGAGTCATCCTTTCCGGTCGAGCTTTTACTTTCTGTAGCATTGAGACAAAATTACAGAAGCTGTGTTTTAGCTTTTCTATACTTCTGTTCTTTCACAGATGCAACCAGGAAGCGGATTTGCGTAGAAACTCTCCTCCAGTTTTGGAAACTCCCCAGACTCTCTATAATAGGGAGATCCATCTTGATCTTTGTGAAGCTTTTTCACTTTGGAACTGAATTTCTTCCAAGAAATATTTCCCTCGTCATAATCATCCACAAGTTTTACAAAATTCATCCTGCACCAACAGATTGATGTTTATTTATTCACATTTTGCTCCAGAAATGGCAATGATTAGATGGCTGTAAGAGCATGCATTCAATAAAACAATGGAAACAACCTGATGAAGAAGGTTAAGAATTGTTGAAAGCCAACAGGTAGAAAATTACCTGTCTGGGTTGATAGTCTTCTTGAAGTTCTCAAATCGCCTATGTCCTTGAACTGCCTTTGCCATATTTCCATCATATGTATAAACAAATACATCACTCTTAAGGGCAACAACGTAGTCTAAACCAGCCAACATATTCTGGTGATTCTTAAAAGGTTCCAACTCCTCGACAGTAGATAGGGAGGAATGCGAGAAAATGTTAGGAAAATCCTCCTTAAGAGACTCCATACTTCCATTTCCGTAAGCTTCACCAGCGACCAAGTAAATTCGAGTGCTTGACGGAAAACCCAATGCTCTGAGCAAGAGGGAAGTCTCCCTGGGGGTCAGTGGACAGCCACCAAGTAATCTTCTTTCTGTTCCATCAATCTCCTTTTCCTTCCAATGGCCAACTTCATAACGCATCCTACGTAGCTCATCATCTTCTTCTGCAGTCAAGCTATGACTGCAGCCAGTGAATGCCAGCATATCCTTCTCATATCTACAAAGTAAACAAATAAAAGCAAGAACATACATCAGCCTTGACTTATTCACAATAATGTGAACTTAATCGATATTATAGTTTATCATGAATGTAAAGATGATACCATACACACATCCATTTTCATGAAAACAAATGCTTACTCATGCCAAACCAAACAAGAAGAGTATGGAGTAAAGGGAAAGAAGTATTTATATACATAATAAATAAATTTCTTTTACTCACCTCAAATGGAGAGCAAGATAAGGGCCACCATTCTCGCGCATTCTAGAAATCAAAGTGTCTCCAAGTTTTTCAATTGGAGCTGAATATTTCAATGCCACATAATTTACCCGGCACCTTAGCCTTTGAATAGATCTTGGGATATCATTATTAGCAAGCCGAGAATCTGTGTGAGTAAAATAGATTACTTTATGCTGCTTCAACAACGGAAGGACTTCTGCCTTGTAATATGTAACCTAAATAAAAAAATGTATGTTAGATAGTTACTCTAGTCTCATAAGGAACCAGTAAAGTACATACATGTATCACAATAGATATGGTTTGACTGAAGCAAAGCCACTAGAACAGTCGTATGAATGAGCTGCTCAACTTATTGCCATATCAGGCAGAAAACAGAACCAGCCATCCTCTACAACAGGTGCATTCTGTAGTTGCTGAATAGACAATTGGAAATGACAAAGATAAGTTTATACTAGCCTTAGACCAAGATATCGGTGTTTTGTTAAAAGGTTCAATTCCAGCATACTCAGGCGGTATTGTCTCAACTATATGGACATCGTCCTTCAGGGTCTCAATGAAATGCTGCCAGTCAAACAGATCTTTAAAGCCACTGCAAATATATCAGACAATGTGTTATATGATATACAGATAACTATGATGCATACCATGCAACAGTCTTATGTGACTAAAGTACCCAAACATCAGATGTCAAGAATGTCAATTGGAATAACTATAAGTTAGCCATTCGTTAATAGCAAGAGAAGTAGGAGATATTCATATCCAGATCATGTAGATGAAAGTTATTAGCTTATGCATTCAACAGAACCAGTAAGGAACTGATGTACTGATAGGTGCAAAACAGGCAATCCAAAACATTAGCACAGCACACAAAGAAACTAACCTTTCATCAGCCCAATATGAGGTGTGATCAAGTGAGGGCAGAACAAGTGTTGCTTTCATAACCTTAGCAATAGCAACCATATCACAGATCTGCATTCTAAAATTATTGATACATCAGAAGATAGAAATAATAAAAGGTTAGGCTATAAAGACAATGAGAAACACACAACAGACAGACCCCAAATCTCATCTGATTCAAACCGCCATTAGCATTTACAAGAATGTAGCCATTTGTCTTTGCATCTAGCTCTGCCAAGAAAGCAACAATTAGAAGTTTTGAACAAATGAAAACATAGAAGTTGATAGCAAGTTCCCAATACACAAAAACATCAATATATCTGTGAACACACACATAAAAGTAAACAGGGAGTGTTAACAAAGATGAAAGACTTCCATACTTTTCTGATTCTTTGAGTGGTCAATACACTGCATGAAATTCTCGCTATTTGGTTGAGACCAAATACCTGAATGCTGGAAAAGAAATGGAAAATATCTGAAAATTGTTTATTGGTAAACAGAATAATCAACTCTAAGTTTCTTTGCATGCAAGCATACGTGAGGCTAAATTTAAGATGCAGATTTTAAACTTACATCAGTTATGTCTGATGTCAATGTCATCAGATTTTGATCTGAACCACTTCCTCCGTACCCATAGTCATGATAGCCTTGATCCATTAGCCTTAGTCTATTGGTGGAGGACTCAGATAAACCCTAATCACAACGACGGAGATAGCACATTAGCAAGGAAAAAATCTAAACCACGTTATACAGTTTATCTGCCAGTAGAACATACCTTGCGCTCTGAGAAAAGAAAAAAATACATGGAGTAACATAAAATTAAAAACTTGACATTCAAGATTCTTTTTCAGTGATATAAAAAGCATGCTTGTTAGTCCTCAACTATAAACCAGTTGAAAATTCAATTTCAGTATATGAAACGGGAATAATCTGGCTATAAAAATCTAGAATCAGATACATGCTTTGATCCAAATATACGGGGTAGGGGTTATCCAGGAATCGAACCGGGATTGGTATCAACTTATCCACATTTCGAAGAAACTTTAAATTGTCTCGGATTGCAAATATATTACTTCAGCAATTAATATGCATACTCCCTAGTTTCTACTTTGTACCCATAAATATGGCAATAAGTACACAAGACGATCACCCATTAATTTCCCAAGCATGAGAATTAAAAGAATCTAACAGTCTCCAAAGATAAACAACAATTTTCACATTGATCTATCAACATTGAATACAAGTGCAAGTCAATTCTTAAACAGCTATCACAAAAAGCTACATAATATTCATGAAAGTACCTGATTTGATGTAGCGGTTTCGATAGCAGATCTAAACCAACCAGTAGCACGAATCTTGAAAACACCCAAAAACAAACAAGCCCCACAGAAAACCAAGAACATCCAATGCCCGAACTTCTTCCTCTCTTTCAACCCAAATTCCAGAACCATAGATCCAACGCTCGGCTTCCTTAACAACCCTTTTCTTTGGCTCAACCCATCAATTGAAACCGAACCCACAGCCACAACTCCAACCTCCGATCTGGGTGAGGTTAACGGTAGATCAATCTCATGATGCACGCTCAAGTTATTGTTGTTACTTCCGTTATTGTTGGAAGAACCGACGGCGTTATTGTTGCGCTTGAAGGAGTGAGCTCGGCGAGTCATTGGACCCGAGAAACGCGGGCTGTTAACTCTCTGTGAAACGCCATCGCTCGTGTTGTGGTGGTGGTGATGGTGGTGAGCCATATATAACTTTGGTGTACCTCTACAATCTCACTCACTACACTTGGTATTTATTGGTCTATGTAGTAATCGAAAACAAAGTTTTCAATTAAACCTCCGTTAACAAGAAAAACACACTCGGGGATTTTGGGGTCTGAAATCAGACAGTTAGGCTTAGTTTGCGATGAGATTAATTATTATAGTAGTAAGATTGAATATTATAATGGTGAGATTAGAAATAATGATAGGTGTGTGTTTGAATTTAATCGCAGTTTAACAGTGAGTTGAGAATATAAAATGACTATTAAGGACGTTAGATTAGAAATGATATCGTATTTATGTTATACTATTTAATATAAAACATAAATTAAATTTATATTTTTTTTATAAAATGATAATTAAAATATTAAAATCATATATAATAAAATTTAAATATTTTTAAATTATATTTATAATAAAATATCAAAATATTTTACAAATTATATTTAAATCAAATAATAAAATATAAATTAAATTGTATTTATACTGAATTTATAAATAAAAATTATAAATTTATTAAAAATTAAATTATATTAAATAATGACATATTAAACTTATGTTATTTGTATTAAATAAAATAAATAATAAAGGAAGAGTTGGAGGGGTAAAATAATAATTACTTTTATTTTTGGACTTCCAAATTAGTTCACTGGAGCTTTTAACTCCAGCTAATATTTTGAGTTACAGTGAGGTGAGAAATACTCACTGGTGTACTTGTCAAACACCACAATTGGAACTGCATTTCAGTTTAAATTTTTTTACTCTTTAAATCTCACTACACTAAAACTTACTGGTCATCCAAATGGACCCTTATAAATTTCTAAAAACAGACCATGTGTTAGGATATGACATGAGTGGGGTGTTGGCCCTTGCATTTATAGTATTGTCTGTTTTTTGGCTAAAATAGCAGGAAGCCCCTCAACTTAGGCTGATTGTATTTCGGCGACTGAAAAAATAGCAAATTAATTCTTATATATTTTAAAACATGCAAATTAATCAATATGTTAAAATTTTCTATTAAATAATAATGTAGAAAATGATGAAAAAAAAAATTTGAGTAAACTATAAAAATATCACTCAATTATACCTTTCATTTTATTTTGATCACCTAATTATTAATTTTTTACAATTTAGTTATTACATTTTTCAAAATTAAATATCTTAATCACTCTGAGCTGATATTGGCTTTTTTTTTATTGATCTAGTAGTAACATTAACTCTCTAGGGTTTACACATTTTAACAATTTGATCTTAGATATAAAAAAAATTCAACAAATTTAACTCTTAATATTTACAAAATTTTTCATATTACTTTTAATTCTAAAGAGTTGAATAAATTTGGCTCTCAATATTTACAAAATCTGTCAATTTAGTCCTAATTCTAAAAATTAAAAAAAATATTTTTAAAATAAATTCATTTTTAGCCTTTTATAACCCACTGGCTAATTAGTGATGGCAACAAGGCGGGGCGGGGCGATTTTTTGCTTGCCTCGCCCCAATGCTCTACCGCCATGCTCAGACTCTAACCTAATCCCGACTTTAAAAAATTATTTCATTTTAATTTCTAGAGTTAAGACTAAATTGATAAGTTTTGTAAATGTTAAGGTCCAAATTTATTAATTTATTTAAAATTAGAACTAAAATATTAATAATTAAAATTTTAATTTTTTTATATTTAGAATGGGTAAGGATAAAAATCAAATTTTGTTTGGCAAATAATAAAATGAAGTGACAGCGGGAAGTCCAAGCCACCAAAATTGACTTGAGTGAAAGTACGAAATTGCCCACCCATGTAATTTAATTAAATCAGTGCGTGCATGTGAGGATTTAAAATGATTAATGTAACAACCTCCTCCAAAAAGAAACCTTAATTACAACTATGAAAACATTAATTAGGTTTAATTTAATACTTGTTATTAAAAGGAGACCACCAGATTCTACGCGGCTTTTATTAGAGTAAATTATAATTTGAATTGTGGGGTCCACACCCACTAATATGCGCTCGCCCTTTCAACCAATTACAATAATACCTCTTTTCTCTTCTTTTAGCTTTCCTTTTTTTATTTTTATATTTTAGGCTTAAACCCCCCAAAAAAAACATTTAAAACAAATCATTGAGATATTTTGGATTTTTAGAAAAATAAAAAAGAAATATAATAATAACCTCAGTAAAAATAAAAATAAGACACGACATTCTTCTCTTCTCTTTTTCAACCTAGGGTTTAGGTTTTTGCATCTTCTTTTTACATCATACCAAAACCTGTAGAGGTAATTGCAATAAATTAATATTCATGTTTGAGTATCGTGATATTACTGCTTGATGAGTGAAAAAAATTGTAAAAATAATTTTGTGTCCAAACAAATTTATTACTTAAGGGCAAAATGATTAATTTTTTTTACAATAATGAAACCTTCTCAAATGCTACATGGTAGGCAATGATTGGTTCAAGAATTTTTTTTAAACAATTGGTAATCGAAGGCCTATTATGGTAACGAAAAATAAGTTTAGTACTTAAAATAACCAAAAAAAAATTAAGCACCTAATTGGGAAAAAACATTATAGTTTAGGGTTTTTTTTTTGTTCAAGCCTATATTTTGTTATTAATGTATGTATGCTAACTATGTTCCTTAAATTTAAAGAAAAATAATATGATTTCCTCCCTTCACATTAGGTCGATTATTTGTTTATATCAAATTATGGAGTATAAATTTAAAAGTTAAAATATACTTTAATTCTGCTTAGAAAAAATAAATATAACAACATAGTATTTTAATTAAAAAATTAATGGTATTAATTATTTAGACTAATTAATAGCATTATAAAAATACAATGACCAAATTACATTATAAATTAAAGTGTAATGGTTAAATCTCAAATTTAGGCATAATAGAGAGATCAAATTTAAAATTTAATCATTTTTCTAAAATTGCAAAAAAAAAAAAGGTAAGATCGATGCAAACCTAAAAGAAATAGGAAACACATGTCAGTATGTAAGATTTTTAGGATATTCAAAAATATATATAACAATGTAATGTTTTAACCGAAAAGTTAACGATATTAATTATTAGGACTAATTAATAACATTATAAAAATATAGAGACCAATTTATATTAAAAATAAATTATAAAAATTAAATCTTAAATTTAAACATATCAAAGGAACTAAAACTACAATATAATCATTTTGGTAAAATGCAAAAAAAAAAAAGAGAGAGAGAGAAATATAACCCCAAAAAAGAGGGAACAAAATTACAATTTAACCATTCTTAACCTAATGTAAAAAAAAAAGAAAGAAAGAAAAATGCATGAATGACTAGACATGAGTGAAAGAAGGAAGGTCCAAAAAGACCTTTCATTTGTTAAAGGTATATAGATTTTAATAAATTAATAAATTTTCAATATTAAATAGCTGTTATAAATTTATTTGAATTATCAAATAAGTTAAAATATTAAAAAAGAAAACATATTGCATTTAATTTTTCTCTTTACCACGTTTGACATTCATAGTTCTTGAATAGTCTTGGTGGATCAAATTTACATGAATTACTACTTAAAAGTCTTTCGCTAAAAGATGAAAGCGTACAAAAATTGACTCAATCGATTTATAAGATTCGAATCCAGTTACTTGTATCCTCAATCTTGGTCTCATTTATCAAGGATTTTTTTGAGATAAATCCTTTCATTATGATTATCAGAGAAAGTTTTTAAAGTCCAAGTAAAACAATCAGCTTGATTTCTAAGTAAAATGATGATGATAAAGATAAAGATAAGCTTTTGAAATAAGACAAGTCAATTCATCTTTTCTTCTTTAACGAAATTTGATTAGTATCATTTCAAAAGGAAGAAAACCCAACCTGAGGATCGTTTGCTTATAGAGAAAGCAATTATGAAGGTCAAAGTAAAAAAATGCCAACATCTTAACTCCACTTGAATTGTCTTGAAATCATATTTAGACTATTGTCCAAAGATTTATCTGGACGTTTATTTAAAAATGAAAGTGAATAGTAGTAGTTAGGGGCGAAGCTAGAAAATTTTTTAGGGCGCGAAATTAAATTGTAATTTTTAATAGGCTAAATCTGTAACACCCCTTAACCCTTATCCATCACCGAAACAGGATTATGGAGCATTACCAGACATTTCAAAACAATTACGAACAATCATATAATAATATAATATACACATCATAATTTAATCATAATGTCCCTTTATTGAGCCCTCGAGGCCCAAATCGTATATTAGAAACAAGTCGGGATTTAACTGGAAATCTAGAAATTTTTTCATGAAATTTTAAAATTTTTCCAAAGTACAAGGCTCACACGCCTGTGTGGCCCAATGACACGCCCGTGTGACCTTAAACACGCACGTGCTTCAGGCCATGTCCGACCTCGTGTAACTCTCTGACTTACTCACACGGTCAAGTCACACGCCCGTGTGCTAGGCCGTGTTCCTTACACGGCTGAGACACACGCTTGTGTGGTAATACCTGAGCATTTTATTTTGGAATTTTTAAATTGCAAGGGACACACAGCCTAACCCATGCCCGTGTGTAAGCCGTGTGTCTCACACGGTCTGGTCACATGCTCGTGTGCCAGGCCGTGTGGACTCAAAATGAGCCTTACACATCAAGTATACCAACTCTACAAACCTTGAACACCAAGCAATTCAAAAACCAATCATTCAACCAATCCAAAACACATTCAAATACATCTAAAACTAGTCAAAATATACATCTTAAATGCCTAATCAATAAATCATCATAATACCTTACTCATAATTATCAAAACAATCCAAACATTCATCAACCAAACTAATTTCTAATTCTTACCAATTTAACTCAAACTTTGGTCTATTACATACTCATTAATACATTGTTTTAAATATACCATTTATAGCTTTAACATGTTATACATATTTTCATGTATATAAGGTAACTAATATCATCTTATAACATTATTACAATAATTACTCAAAATGACATACATATGACTCCTAGGTACATGCCATTACCAAAAAGAAACATACTTCACGACTTTGAGTTCGGGATCGGCTTTGGATGCTGATTCTGTAATAGCCCATTTTTAGGGTTAATCGGAACAGTAATTTTGGGACCACAATCCAAAATCAAAATATTTATTTTTAATATTTTATTATGGTTTACAGCATGATAGAATTATTGTGTGAAAATTTTATAAAGAAATATTACCGTTTAAAGGCTTAATTCGGTAAAAAGGACTAAATCGCATAAAGTGTAAAACTTGTGTTCTATTAGCTAAAAGTATTAAATAGCTATGGAACCTTAATTTAAGGTCCTTATGTGGTAAATATATCATTTCTATGTTATTGGATGTTAATGGTTTGGCATAAATGAAATTTTGAATTATTTTTAAGGTTAAGTTGGTAAATGGTTAATAAATGTTATAATAATTATAACAAAGCCAAATTATCATCTTCATTAATTCATCCTCCATCGAAAATGCATGAATAAAACAGCCATGGATGAAGCTACATTCGGCCAAGCTTTGAAGACTAATTGGTGAGTGGTTTTTGCTCGGTTTTTAATAATTTCTATGTTTTTTGAAATCGTAGCAGCTTAATCTAGCTAGCTTGTATCTCCAATTTCTGAACTGTTAAAGTATTTGAATGATGCCATTGTTGAATGCTTGAGTGTTTAAATGTTTAATGATGGATATTGAAGGTTAAATGATAGATATACAAGTTTTGTTAAGTGATTTTTGACAAAATTGTCAATTAGGGATTTATTTGTGAAATCGTAAAATTTTATGGTTAAATGTTTGAATAAAATGAAAATATGGGCTGTTATGAAGCTATACAAAATTGTGAAAAATGAAAAACATTAGGGGAAAAAGTGTAATTTTGCCAAAATGTGTAAATTGTGTTAAATTGAGTGAATTAGTGATTAAATAAGAAAATTTTGTTATTAATTAGATTTGTAAAAGCGGAATTCGGATCTAGATCGAGGGAGAGTCAAAATATCGGATTAGTCGACTTAATTTGTCGTTACTGCGAACGAGGTAAGTTTGTATTTTAATAGACATTACAAAATCATGTTTTAAATGCATATTATTTGTTTGATTGAATTCAATGCCGAATGGAAATACAAATGTATGTATTTTGAATAAGTGTTATATATATATATATGTTATTATGATATTAAATTGTTCGAGAAGCAGAATATATGAATACGAGAAAGTTCTGATAACGTGACGACGTCCGAAAAGCCCCGTATGAACCATAAAAATAGTTAGGATACATATGTCATGACATAGGGTTCCAATATGTGTTTTCGTGTAAGACCACGTCTGAGACATTGGCATTGATTTGTGTTTACGTGTAAGACTATGTCTGGGACATTGGCATCGTATTTGATTCGTGTAAGACCCTGTCTGGGACAGTGGCATCGATATGTGATTACATGTAAGACCACGTCTAGGACGTTGGCATTGTACGAGCTTTCCGAGCTATCCGAGTATCCTTATTAATTCCTAACAGTTCAACGGGCATTCCGAGAAATAAGTGATTAGGCGAATGACATTCTGATTCAGGTACGTTGAAAGGTATACAATATTTGATAATGAAAGGTAAGTATATATATGTGCAAAGAATGTTATGTGATGTATTTGTAAACTAAATATGAATATGTGCAAATGAAACATGAATAAACGAATAAGAAGTGATTTATAAAGTAGCATAAATGAAACTGTCAGATACTATATGAATGAAAGGTGAATTTGGGTATAAGTGATGATATGTGATTCGTATGAGAAATATATGTGTTTAGATATGTTATTTACAGAATGTGCCCATTTGGATATATGAAAGTGAGAATGGAATGTTATATGAAAATCAAATTAAATAACTTGAGAAAGCTAAAGTTAGTAAGAAAGTGAGTATATTATTGAATGAAGAAGATTTGTTATGAAAATTATGTTATAAACTTGAGATAAGTTGTGTTTTAGCATGTGAGATAGTATATTATGCTTATGTCATTTTAAGGAAATTATTTGTTATGTTAAGTTTATTAAGATACGAACTTACTAAGCTTTCAAAGCTTACTATGTGTATTTTTCCTATGTTTATAGATTTTCGGATGTTCGCTCAGGTTGGAAGTCGGCGGAGATCGCATCACACTATCTGGCTAATGGTTTCGATATTTATATCCTTTATGACTTGGTTATATGGCATGTATAGGCTATGGTATTTGATAATATGGTTAGAATGTATTTAGGCTATTTGAGATGGTTGATTATGAATGTGGTTGGGGAATTTAGTATATTTTGATAAACATGATATTGGCTAAATAGCTTAGAATTGTTATAAAACTTGCTTGAAATGATCTAAGTGTATATGGTTGTTTTAATAATGGTTTAAGTTATTCAAATGATCATTCGATAGATGATGAGTATTTGCTTAAGAAATACAAAAAAAAAAATTTGAGTTGATGAATTGGTTCCTTTTTGAGGTATGGATTGATGTTTGAATTGGGAAATATTGTATAAATGAAATAGGTTATATTGATGATTATAACTTGTGTATTTGGAAATGTTTTGGCTGCCTATTAATGGTATTGAAATGGTATAATATGATGTGGTATAGGTAAGCATGAGGAAGGTGAGAAATATGGCTTAAACCAAGCCTAATTTCGTGCCACATGGCCTGAGCACACGGGCGTGTGTCTCAACCGTGTGACCCCTGCTGCTTTAGTAAAACAAGTCAGTGTGTTACACGGCCTAGACACACGGGCGTGTTTGGTGGCCGTGTGAGGCACACGGCTTGTCCACACGGGCATGTGACGTTTGAAAATGTGAAAATTTTTCTAAGTTCCAAAATTTTTTGTATATGTTAGGTTTAGTCCCAAACCACTCTTAAGCATGTTTTAAGGCCTCGTAGAGCCTCGTAAGGGACAATATGGCTGTGTTTGAATAACATATGTGTTTGAATGTCTAAATGTATGAGATATGTTTATGTTATGAAGTGAGTGATCGGTAATGCCTCGTAACCCTATTTCGACGACGGATAAGGGTTAGGGGTGTTACAGATTCGGCAATTCAACTTTAACCTATCCTGCGCACGAATACAAACCGTACGTTGAGTACAAACTCAGTGGTATTTCTATAATCCGAATGTTTATATATAAAATGATAAAACATAATCATTTTAATCATTTTAAATCCTTAATCATTCAATTAATCAATTCATAGATAAATCATTTATCATGTATTCAATCTTCATCAATAACTATCTTAATAGCTTTTCTCAACTTAGTTCTCACAATCATCTATCAATATCAATAATCTTTCCATAAATCCATGATTCATGTTTTTCTATTTGAACAAATCAATTCAATCTATTCCAATTTCATGATCAATATCATTCAATATCATTCATATTTCCAATTTATTCATTCACCCCTATTAACAAGACTTGGACTTTGGCGGATACACGGATCCAACCAAACACACCAGTATGGCACCTAGTGCCTCATCGGATAATTTAAAGTAATAAATTGACACCCAATGTCTCATCGGCCATGCAGAAGTAAGTTGGTACCCAGTACCTCATCGAATTTATCCGAAGTAATAGTTTGACACCCAATGTCTCATCGACTCGTGGTCGAAGTATCTCTAAACACTTCCAATCCTATGGCATGCCAACTATATCCGACTCAGCCCGATACAATTAATAGGGTTTTCAAATAACTTTATAATTTCCAATCAATACACATTTCAAATAATCACATATACTCATAATTCAATTCAATTCAATTCAATACCAATACTCACCTCAATTCCACTTACCATATATTAAATAATAAATACAACAATTAATAATTAGCTTCGGATTATAGAAATACAAACCGTAATTCTCGAGCTATTCCTCGTTAATCTTGTCTTTTCCTTTTCTAGCCGAGGTCTCCGGCTCAATGTTAGTTACGGAAATCGAAACAATTAAAATTTATCAATACACTACAATTTAACATTGAATATTTAAATTTATACACAACTTTTGCCTAAATTCCAATTTAGTCCTTAAATCAAACTAACTTTTTTTTCTTCCAAAACTAATTCCATATCTTATTCAATTTCCTCTTTAAACTAATTTCAATCTCTAATTTCACCATAAAAACCTAATTTCAAAATTTTACAATTTAGTCCCTATTACTTCAAACTTCAAAACTTATAATTTGTTTTACAATTCAATCCCTTTTCCATTTCTAACTTAAAATTCTATCAATTTAGTCCCAAACACTTAAATTATTCAACATGAACATCATCTAAAAATCTAATAATTTCTAAAATTTCAACACAAATTAAGTAGTATTTTGTTCTAGGATTCTAAAAACATCAAAAGTACAAGAAAATGAGCTAAATTGACTTACCAATTTAAGTTTGAACCTTTAAAACCTTAATTTCCTTCTTTTCTTTCTCTTTTTTTTTTCTTTTTCTTTTCTCTCTGTTTCGTCCCTCCCCCTTATTCTTTTTGTTTATTTTGTTTCATTTATTTTATGTATTTTAATATAATATAATAATATATTATTTTAACATTTACTTATATTATAAGTAAATATATAATAATTACTAATATATGTATATAATTATTCCACATGTCACTAATATTGCCATACATTTGTCATCTTTTGGCCTAATTACTTATTTAGTCCCTTGACATTTATCTATTCTAGAATTAAGCTTTCACACTTTATTCAATTTAATCCCTCTACCTAATTACCCTCAATTCAAACCAATTCACCTAACTAATACCTTATTAACCATACAACTAACTTCATAAATATTTAGAATCCATTTTACGAAAACAGAGACCCGAAAATATACTTTTCAATTACCCGTTACTATCGGGTCGTTACATTTCTCCCCCTTAATAAATTTCGTCCTCAAAATTTACCTGAAAAGAGGTGAGGGTACTGAGATCTCATAGTTTCTTCCAGTTCCCAAGTTTCTTCTTCAATACTATGACTACGCCACAACACTTTCACTAATGGAACCTGCTTATTACATAACTCTTTCACCTCTCGAGCTAAAATTTCAATCGGCTCTTATTCATATGACAAATCAGGTTGGATTTCAATATCTTCTGTCGAAATAACATGAGAAGGATCCGATCTATATCTTCTGAACATTGAGACATGAAAAACATCATAAATCTTCTGTAATTCCAGAGGCAAAGCTAAACGGTAGGCAATTGGCCCAACTCTTTCCACAATCTCATACGGCCCAATAAAATGAGGATTCAATTTTCCCTTTCGACCAAATCTCAAAATTTTCTTCCAAGGTGAGACTTTAAGAAATACCTTATCTCCGAAAGAATACTCAATATCCCGATGTTTCAAATCTGTATACGATTTCTATCTGTCAAAAGTTGCCTTCAGTCTATCTCGAATCTTCTTAACAGTGTCCTCTGTTTCTTGGATTAACTCCAGCCCAATCATTTTTCTTTCATTCAATTCCATCCAACACACAGGTGACTGACATCTTCGACCATATAAAGCTTCATACAGAGCCATTTGAATACTTGATTGGAAACTATTATTATATACAAATTCAGCCAACGGTAAATAAGGGTCTGTTTGCAAAAAAAACCTTGAAATCACGTTGAAACGTATTCTAAACATGTTTAAAGCATTCGAATTATTCGAAGCGTCATACTTTTCTACTAGGGAAAAAAGAATTTATTAAAGAAAGCTCGCCTAGCTGCGGGGGTTTCCTGCTAACATGGTAGGAAAGTCCCCCAATTAGGCAAGCTTTCTCTAACAAATTTCTCATATTCTAAGGGTAAAAGAACATTTTCAAGCACGTTATGTAGCGTAAAATCTCGATAAAATTATATGACTTTTGAACGCGTGATGAAAATTATTTGCACCATACAATATGCAACGAATGTGTGCATTCTTAAATGAAATTCATAGCACATATTCTCTTTCTCCCTACATAATTATCTTATAAAATGAGTGTAATTTTCATAACATAGACATGCATCTAGTTAATATAAAACAAAAGAACCTTGCATCATGGGTTAGAGTTGTGTGTATTTTTTTGGACAACTCTCTTTTTCTTTTTCTTTTTTGCATTTATTTATCCAAATGTAACCGATATTGAAATGAGTCGACGAGTGAAATCTGTTATATACTAAGAAGGTCAAATCTGTAATACAAAGTTTAGGGTGATGTTTGTAGAAGCAAAGTCTGTGGAATTTGCGTGCAACAGTATCATTCAAATGCGTGAGCTACGGACCAGAATCAAGAGGAAAGTCTTGGGATTGACTCAGGGAAGAATTACGAGGTTGCAATACAAATTTCTTACAGTCGTTGGCCCTTATAAGTATTAAATATTTGATGTTATTAGAAAAATACATCTCGAGACAGTTATATCATTGCACATCTCTGTAACAGCCCGGTTTAGACCCTAGTCGGAACAGTGGTTTCGAGACCACAAATCTGAGGTCAGAAAAATGTTTTAATATTATTTTATGTGTTTACAGTATGTGATTGAGTATGTGTGAAAATTCTGTGTGAAAATTTTATCGTTTGAGTGCCGAATTGTGAAAAAGGACTTAATTGCATAAAATGTAAAAGCTATGTGCTGATTGTTAAAGTGCTTATTTGGCATAGATTTTTAAACGAGAAGTCCTTATGTTGTAATTAGACCTTTTATAGTGGAGATGGACATAAATGGTCATTAAAGGAATGAATATATAATGTTTTAATTAAGGGTAAAATGGTAAATGACATATTAATGTTATTATAATTAAAAAAAAGAAATTAAAGCTATTTCTCATCATCTTTGGTCGAAAATAGCAAGAAAAGAAAAGAAAAATATTAAGCTAGGGTTCGACACTTGCATAGCTCAATCAAGGTATGTTTTGAGCTCGATTTTTTATGATTTTTACGTTTTTGTGATCGTTGCTTTGTGTTCTATCAAGCCCATGTCTTAATTTTGGAATTTTATGATGATTTTGTGATGTGCCATTGATGAATGCTTGAGTTTTGTGATAGTTGATGATGAAATATGAAAGATATGTGATAGATTAACATATTTTATCTTTGAATTTTTGATGAATTTGACTATTTTGGGCTAAATTGTGAAAATGATAAATTGGAGGATTAAAATGTGAAATAAATAAAATATGTGGGTTTGTATGGACATGAGGAAAATTCGACCTAAGCATGGTAGGATGAAATTGTGTGTATTTTTTGATTTTATGAAATAGGGACTAAAATGTCAAAGTGTGCAAATGTGAGGGCTATTTTGTAAAATACCCTAAATATGTGTTGTTGGATAAATTTGAATGATTTGGTGAATGAATGAGCTAAATTTGAATATGTATAGATCAAGAAAGGAGAGATTCGGATCGAGATCGAGGCAAGAATAAAGTACTCGATTGATCGACTTGAATCGTTTTTTTACTTCCAAGGTAAGTTCGTGTATAATACGAATTGTATAAATCATATTTATGTGTTATGAAATGATTGAATATGGGGTTGATGAAATAGTAATGTTATATGTGGATTTGAAAGATGTGGCACTAAGTGTGCGTAAATAGAATTGATACAGTGGTAAACGGCACTGTGTGTGCGAAATAATGAAAGCATCTACTATATTGATTGGCCATGTGTGTACGATATCGAGTTAAATTCGGTTTAATGAAGAGGCACTAAGTGTGCGATGTTATTAAAGCTTCGACTAAGGAATTGGCACTAAGTGTGCGAGTAAATCAAATGGCTGAAGAAGATCGAACGATTTGTGATGTTGAGCACTGAGTAGTAAAAGCGATAGTTAATTAAGTAATGGCACAGGTATGTTCGGAACCGATGTGGTTGATGATATCGTATATGGATGATTATGTGAGTAATGACTATGGATGAGACTATGTATTAATGTGAATTGTACCATGAGATAGTCTATTTTGTATATTGAAATTGAATTGTTAAGTTAAATATATTATATGTCGAACTTACTAAACTTTTAAGCTTACTGTATGAAGTGTTTCTCTGTTTTACAGTGTCATTAAAGCTAGCTCGGATCTGGGGATCGTCAGTGACTCAATTACACTATCAGCCATCTATTTTGGTACTTTTGGAAGTTATATATTTGGTATATGGCATGTATAGGCTAGCGATTATGGTATGTTTTGAGAAGTGTAGATCTTGCCATGTGATATGGCTTGTTAGTTAATGGTTTTGGTTTATGCTTTGGATATGTAAAATGAATGGTTAATGAATGTATGTGTGTTTTATGTGAATGATCACTATGGTATGAATTAGTAAAATGGAAATGATATGTTTCATGCTTAAATTTGGTAAGGATTAAATGATGAATGGATTAAATGATTTGGATGTGAAGTTGATACTTTGAATTGGTAAGTTGAATTGAAGTTGTTAGGGAAATGAATGATGATGATAAGAGTTTAAACTATGCCATGTTTTAGTATTTTGATGCCATTCGGGGTATGAAATTATATGGTTTGATGCTTATAGGTGAGACCCAAAGTGTGGGTGGCAAATTGGCCTTGCAAATGGCCTATATTTGCCCACACAATTGAGCACACAGGCGTGTGGCTCGACCGTGTCTCTTAAGTTTGCAAATTGAAACAAGTCAGACTCGCACACGGGCTGGACACACGGGCGTGACTGGCCGTGTGAAATAAGTCAGTGTCGACCACGGGTTAGGCACATGGGCGTGTCTTTGGCCGTGTGGACAAGTCAGTATGTATGCCCTGTTTTGACACGGCTTGGACACACGGGTGTGTCTGAGGCCGTGTGAGGCACACGATCTACCCACACGGGCGTGTGACCTCTACAGCTTTGAAAAATGATAAGTTTTTGGAAAAATTTCGTATGTGCTCGGTTTAGTCCCGACCCCTTCCTAATGCACATTTAAGGTTTCGTAGACCTTATTAAGGGACTTAATGACATTGATTGATTATGTTTTAATGATGTTTGAATAATGAAGGTGTAATGTTATGATTTGATCGGTAATGCCTCTTAACTCTATTCCGGTGACGGATATGGGTTAGGGGTGTTGCAATCTCAAGTGAAAATGTTGTTATTGAGTTATATGTCGAGTTTGCCAATGTTGATGGATCTGACCTATCTTTGACCACCGTCGTGACGAATACGAGTACCAAAGTTGAAGTAAAAAGTCATATTACACGGTTGTGCGATGGGTTATTGGCCTTCTTCAAAGCGGCTACTATGATGTTCCCAAAACATCTATGGGTAGATACTCATCGGTCTCTAGCATCGATTTAAATTTCGAGGGTCAGTACTAGTCAGGGTATCATTATAACCCAAATCTAGACACTCGAGCTCGACATTCAATCAGTGCATTTGATTTCAACTTCGACATTGGGTCCATGTTATGGGGCAGAAACAGTTATACCGGAGGATCATTGACGTATATCGGTCATCAATCCGTTGAATATTTCGGCGGACACATGAGTTACAGGAGAACCGATAAACTACTCCTTTTGACAGGGGCTAGCATGTACGTCCAACACTGTGCTTGAAAGTGACAATGAAGGCGTAGACAAGGAAAGAGATGTAAATAAGGAAGAAAGGGTTGTGGACACAAATGAGGGGAAGGAGCTAGGACCTGAGCCAATCCGGCAGTGCGGGTCGGATGGTTCAAAAGTGGCACTATTTTTCAAACCGAATTCGGTTACAACAGAGACAGAACTTTGCAAGTCTGACGATGAAGTCTCAAATCCAGACGCGTGATTCAGGGCGTATGAATCTCTACCCTACATGACGAACATTGACCTATCTCTTCCCTACATGACGAATATTGACCTATCAACCGAAGGTGGTTTAGATTTTTCGCGACTTTCGTATAGAACACCTGGACATGCAAGCACATATTGTGATGTACGAGTATTGAAAGTTGGAATGGAATACCTCCAAAAAGGTGTTTTTATTGCGACACTGAAGTGGTATAACTTCAAGAACGGTGTGAACTACTACGTTACGAAGTCTCGTTCTGAGAAATTTGAATAAAAGTGCGTAATGTAGAACGAGGTGTAAGTGGAAAATCATAACGTCTTACCAGAAGAAAATCGGGATATGGACGATAAATAAGTATCTTAGTCCCCATACTTGTATTGCGACGGGTGCAAGTCAAGACCATCTGATGCTAGATTTGGACATGATTGTTGACATTATTTTACCAATGGTGAATGTCAGTCCTCAAATTCAAATACCGGTGTTGATTGCGGACATATGTAGCTAGTACCAATACACTCCAACATACTACAAACTGTGAGTTGCAAAACAAAAGGCTATGGAGAAGTTGCATCACAGGTGAGAGGGTTAGTATAACTATCTATGGCAATGGTGTCAGGTATTAGATCGGTACGTATCAGGTTCCGTAATCGATCTCGAAACGCATCCAGGGTATTGAGGCAATCAGTTGGTCTTTGGGAAAAAATATTTCACCTGTTCTTTGGGACATTTGAGCAATGCAGAGAGGCATTTCAACACTGTAAGCCTATGGCCCAAATTGACGATAATTGGTTGTATGGAAGATATCAGTAGCGTCTGTTGTTTGCCATTGCTAAGGATAGTAATCAGAAGATTCTGCCTATAACGTTCGTAATAAATTTTAGAGAAACGATAGATGACTGAGATTTCTTTCTGAGTCGGTTAGGTCCCCGCGTTTACCCGCAACCTGACATATGTGTCATATCAGACAACGGACTCGAAATGCTCTTGGCGATTGGTCGTCATAGATTTCTTTGGGATCGCACTCATCATCGGTACTGCATACGACATGTGGGATCTAACTACTATAAAAAAAAATATCATTCGACAACTGAGCGAGATCTAGTCATCGACATGGGTTTGTAGTTTGAACTATGTATTCACTGCACATCGAATATTCATACCGGGTTATTTCATTACACTAACCAATAGCTATTTCTTGACAGGTTACAAGCTTGTCCAACATCAATTCCATCAAATGTTGAACAACTTAAGCACCATCAACGCCTATGGTGCGACATATGTATCGAACATACCATTTGAATAGTGGAAGCAGCCGTACAACGGAGGTCTACGATATGGGCACATGATGTAAAACTTGGCCGAGTGCATCAATTTCGTACTGAAGGGACACGTCATTTGCTAGTAACATTGGTTGTTAAAGAAACATACATTCAACTGGTTTCCTAAGAGAGAGTAGGCGTATGCTAGACAGATAGTAGGCGACGGTACATTCTGTGATGAAAAGGATTTGGCGAAGTACAGCGAGAGCGAACACCATGTATGTAGTGTGCCACTTACATCGAAACCTTAATTTTCGAGTCACAGAGCATGCTAGGCTGACCAGAAAATGTCAGGTGCATCCTATCGTGTGAACCTAACGAAAGAGACCTGCGATTATAGGAGATTCCAAGCACTTTGGTTCCCATGCGCACATGCAATTGCCACATGTGGGAACATACGAATTGAGTACGCACCTTACATCAACGACGTCTACCAACTACAACGCATTCACAGTGTGCAAAATCCTGAATTCCCACCTGTCCCAGATGACAGTATGTGGCCGCCTATGTCCAGCGTGCTGTTCGAGTTGGTGCCACACAAGGACTTACGTTGTGTCCCAAAAGGTTGCCCAAATCCCACCCGGATAAAGAATAATATGGATATTCGGGAGAGAGACAGTCAACAGAAATTATGCAGGTATTGTAGAAACCCAGTGAATACGAAGCCACGTTTCCTGTATAGGGATACGTTGGGGCCTCAACATCGATAACATTACTTTCTACTAAATTTCATATTCATTAGTGTGTTTCGCATATTCTCATTGGTTCAATTTATTAGTTATTATTAACTTACGCATAACTTATGGTAGATAGTAATATAGACAAATGTATTGTTTGAATAAATAAGCTCGGCTTTTTATTTATGACATATCTATATTTACATCACAATATTTATAAGAAAAAAATACACTCAACCGTGTCATCAGGGAGAATATGTGCAACATGGTAGTGGATGACGGTTGTGTGGAAGATTTCTACGTACAACCAGTAGTACAACTAGAGGTTCAACCGGAGTGTAACCGGAGGAGTGGGCTTGTAGACTTCTCATCGTCGTCATCATCGCCTGAATATGTACCTAGCACGACCCCTTGGACAATTATTTCTTCGAGATCGGTAGCGTAATCATC
This sequence comes from Gossypium sturtianum, assembly GCA_025698515.1. Lineage (NCBI taxonomy): Eukaryota > Viridiplantae > Streptophyta > Magnoliopsida > Malvales > Malvaceae > Gossypium > Gossypium sturtianum. The sequence goes on along the minus strand of CM046948.1, from coordinate 135,944,739 downwards.
CTCCTCTATGGTCGATTGCTGCATCATCCTCGCCTTCCATCGTGTATCCACCACTCTCGTGTCTGGTGGTTGCAACAATGAGCCACCCCCATAAAATAATGATGTGCGTGGTGTTCGGGTCACTATAGGCGTGTAATCATAAGGTGCCCTAAATTCCGGGTACGTCAGAAAGGTATCGGGCATCGATATCATCATTGACTGCTACATGAGCATCTGTATCAGTATTTTCATCGGTGGTGATGCATACATCGGTGTCTACACCAACATGGCGTTCGGTATCGACATCTGCATGGGGGTGTAGTATGCAGGGGATGTCGATGCCACGGAATATGTACCCGTGGGAATAGAAAAACCGGCCACGCGCAACGGTGGTCTGTAGTGTGATGGTGCATGTGAAAAAAACATAGGGTTAATTGATTGAACGGGAATAAGTGGAGTGAACTGACCTGTATATTGTGTAGCCACAAGCGACGCATCTTCTACCGGAGCGGATTACTAACCCGTCGTGCGATTGCGTCCCCTCCGACGCTGCTGTAGCTGTCGATGTTGCCTCTTCGCCCAAATTTGCCTACTCCTTACCTCCAGTGGTAATAGATACAGCTTGCCAATGGCTTTGAACTATGCCAAGTAATCATTAACTTCCGCCATGTCCACTGCAAAAAAATGGTTCTTGAACGGGTTAAGATTACCCTACGATCATACGCCTCGATTTCTCCTCGTGTTGCACCACCTAGTCATTGTTGTCCTTCCCCCGTATGTCCACATTGTACAACTTCTTCAAGTCTCATGGTGGCAGGAAAATTCGTTGCCTCCACCCGAACTGTCACAACACCCAATCTGATTCGTGCATTTCTATCGTCGTATACACTACCAACGACACCTTGGCATCCCATGTCTGCCGATTGTCCAACACTTCTGGCAAGATGCACGATATGACATTGGTGTTGGTGTACAACATCCATTCAAATAGAAAAGTAAAATTGTAAATATAGTTATGTATAAATTTTTTTACGAATCATTACGCAATTAATATAGGTTCGAAAGAATAAGTAACTAACCTTGGTTTTCAAATGTTGGTCTAACAACAATCTAATATCTTCTAGCTTTTCGAGCAGTCTCATATAGCTCGGCACATGGTTCCACCTATATAAGCGATATGTTAGTTGAAACGTATACGTATTTGTTAATAAATGATGTTTACCTCGTCACCAATGGGAAAATGTATGGGTCGGTCACCTTGGGACGTAGAAATAGTAGAAACCACTAGGCCCACGGTTGCAACATGAGCAGGCAACCATCGATCGACGTCGCACTCGGTACCATGGCCCAACGCATCTTCCAGTATAACGTGGACACTATGATAGATCCCCAACTTAGTTTTCCGCACTTATTGAAGTCCACTAAATGTGGTAGCCACCTTACGTGCACCAAATTTTGAGATTTGTCGAGCATTAAAATGCCCCGGATTAACCTCATAATGTATGCTCGAGTGTACTGTTCTATGACCTCTTTCGTTCGGTATTCAAGGAGCTCGTCGAAATTATCATTCAACTAGTTCATCGATATTTGACCACTTTCGAACTTGTCCGGCACCTTCCCCAACAGTAATGTGCAAAGGTCCACTTTACCCGGAACGATCGCTGATCCCGTGATGACTGGTGCATCTATTGGCAGATCGAGTTGTAGCACTAACGTCTTTGAGTGTGATTGTACACTCGCTGCATGAAAAGTGGAAAATGTGTGTTTCAAGTCTCCATCTTTCCACCAATGCGCTGATTAGTGCCAAATCGAGTTTGTAGCCCCCAGACATGCAAGACACATGTAAGAATCCAGCCACTTGCAATTGGCCACGAATTTCAGGGATCGCAGGCTTTCCCATATTATGAATAAAGCCCTCCAAAACACGATTATCTGCCTATTTGCACAATAAAAATAATTTCAAATTTAAAAAATATTAAATTTGACCTTATTGAAATTAATGAAATTTAAATTTCCGTCTTACCATTACTACTTGGGCGGTGGAAATATTCTTGTCGTTGAAGCGGATTAGAGAGGCGGCCATTCGTGAAAAATAAATTTTGAACAAATACAATATGAGATAATTAATAAAAATATTATTTTAAATGAAAATATCGAACACGACCAAAGCGAGAGACTTGAGAGAGTTTGAGAGAGTTGAGAGAAGAATGTGAATGAAAAAAATGAAATTTGGGGGGTATTTATAGGGTAAAAAAAACTTATCGTTGGAATTTTTTTTTTTTTTTTACCGTTGGCGCGCACCGTATTGCTTTTTGACCTTTTTGAACATTGAGGGAAAGCGTGTTCGACTGGACGAGCTTTCCAGAAAACGCGTCCAGCTAGGTGCGCTTTCTTGATACCTATGCAGAAAGCTTGTCCAGCTGAACTCGCTTTTCATTTAAATCAACTTATTTCCTTAATTAATTTTAAAATCGACCTAAAGACCTAATTAATTAAAAAAAAGAAGAAGGACTATTGACGTTATTTAGCCCTATAGTCCCAACAATATATGATATATGTGATTAGATTAGATATGTCATGATTCGCTTCTAATATAAGAAAATAAAAATTTGATACGAGAATTAAGATAGTATTTCTTTAATGTTGATTTGAATTAAGTAAGCTTAACTTTTGATCTTAATATATAATGCTCAACCTTATATATGGTAAGTTGAGTTGAAGTGTATACTATTTAATTAGTTAGTTATGTTGAAGGTCTAAAATAATAGGTTGCAAGTGTATGCTTAAAAGAATCAGAAGACTAATGAATACTGGTGGTTAGTGGGATATACAACATATTTCTAGGAAGCACAATTTAACGGCTGATCAATTAGCAAAGCTTGGTCTTTCTTGGCAAAATTCCCTTCGAATATTTGAAGTACCGCCTGAAGCAGTGGTCACGGCTTTTCATCACGATAAAACTTTTAGTGTCTCTTAAGATTTTTTAAGTTATCTATCTTTCACCAAAAAAAAAAAAGAAACAAATTAATACAGTTAAAATTCATCAAATTATATAGTTTTTTTAAGGAAAGAGATTATGCATTTATTTGATTAAATTAATATATTTTAAATGTTCATGATAAATTTAAACTTACAATTAATTTAATTTAATATTAATACTCTAAAAACTTAATTAAAATATTTTAAAATCCTATATAAATTTAAAATTTAAATCATCAAAATTTTATTATTAAACGGACATAAATTAACAAAAAACATTATAAAAATTTCAATTAATCAATAAAAATACATTCTCTTTTCCTCTCACTATTTTATTTCTTCTTCCCATCTCTTTGGGCCAAAAACAAAAACATAAAAAAGCCAGCTGGCTGATCATTCAGATTCAGGCCCGTAATATTGAGGACATGTTATGTGGCGGGAAAATTAATATGGAAAAGCGTACGCGAGAAGCTTCTCTTTCAGAAAAACCCTAAATTTGTTAAAAAAACAAAAGGCCGCCCTTTTTTCTTAATACGACTCCTCCCTATTATTCTTTTGTTGAGTGTTCATACTGGTTCGTTTTCACTTCCCGCCATTCTCTTTCAGCAGCGATGCCGGTCCTAAGATCCCGCGAAATCCTTCCGGTCCAACCCCAGCCCCGAAAAGCTCGGGCCAACATCGACCCGCCCGCCACTCCCACTCAAGGCCGCGAACAACCCGCCACTCGTTCATCGCCGCCTTCACTCACTCTCTCCCCTAAAAATCTTGGTTCAGTTTCCGGTTCCGCACCCTTACTTCGGCGGAGCCTTCGTCTTTCTACGAAAGCTTCGTCCAATGCCGGCCAGGATGGTGTTTTGGAGGCGGAGGAACGTATCGAACGACGAAACGGGGACGTTTCGAGAAAGAGAAAGTTGAGTGTGGATAACGATGTCGGTTTTGAGAGCGGCGAGGATGAAGGTGTATTGAGTTTGCGGTCGGGGAAGAGGGTTACTAAGAAGGGTCCATTTGGCGACGGCAACGGCAGTGGAGGCGATGTAGAGGTTGATATTGACAGGAAAGGTAAAAGCATGTTAGTGGAAGAGAGTGAAGATACTGAGAAACCGGAAAGAATCAAGGAGAGAGTGAATGTGAAGGGAAAAAGGAGAAATAGTAGAGAAGAGAAAGGGAAGGGGAAATTGCTTGTAGAAAGTGCTTTGGAATCTAAAGATGAGAGTTTAGTTGACGGTTCAGTTTCCGACGTTGAACTTCTAGCACAGGAAGTGAATTTGTCCGATGAAAAGCCAAGTAAGAAGAATAGTAGGAGAACAAGTCAGGGGAGAATGGAGCGGTTTCGAGATACGGCTAGGCAAAATGCTTCTCGATTTGCCCATTTCAACACCCAGGAAGAAGATGATAACATTTTATCAATGGAGGCTGAAAGCGAAATTCCGTCCGAAGAACCTGAAGAAAAGGGTGTTGAAGATTGGCCGGGTCCTTTCTCTACTGCTATGAAGATTATAAGGGATAGAGCAGCGAATTTGAACGTAAGACAGGGGAGTTCTTCCTCGGACAAGGTACAGTCCTTACAAATTAAGTGGGTTCCTCAAAAGGGTAAAAGAAAAGACTGGTCAAAGCGGCTACCTCCATCATTGCTTGATTTGAGCTTGAGGGTTCTTGTCGATAATGCAGATGCGATTGCTTCGCTTGCTCATGTGCCTGATGCTCTGAGACACAAGCTCTGTCATATGCTCTGTGACTCGAGGCGAATAAATAGTAACTTTTTTGATCTCCTTCTTAATGGATCCCCTCCTGAAATTCGCCTCAAAGATTGTTCATGGTTAACTGAGGAACAGTTCACTCAATGTTTTGAAAAGTGTGACACTACCAACTTGACGGTACGCTGTATATTCATCTACACGTCGTATTGAGTTATTGCTATTTGTTCATTTCCTGATATTCTTTTTGCGACTAGTCTAACGTTTATTGTTTTTGGAGTTCAGATTCTCCAACTTGATTACTGTGGCCACTGCTTAGCGGATTATAATTTACCTTCTACCTTAGCTCGGTCACCGAACAGCTTGCCTGCACTAACTACTTTGTCATTGACTGGTGCATATCGTCTTTCGGATGCCGGGCTTAGTGCTCTTGTTTCTTCTGCCCCTGCATTACGATCTGTAAATCTCAGCCAGTGTTCATTTCTTACCCACAGCGCTATTGACATTTTAGCTACCTCCTTGGCATCGGTTCTACTGGAACTATTTATCGATGATTGCCAAAGTATTGATGCAATGCTTGTTCTGCCATCATTGAAGAAGCTGGAGCATTTGGAAGTGTTGTCAGTAGCAGGGTTGGAGTCTGTAACTGATAGTTTTATCAAGGAATTTCTTATTGCAAGAGGCGATGGTATCAAGGAACTGATTTTGATGGATTGTTGGTACGCTTACTTATCACTTGTTTTATCTAAAATCTTTTGGAGTTCCCTGGTTTTGAGTTTCTTTTGATCCTTAAATATGTTTGATACTGTAATTTCCTGCAGGAAATTAACTGATTCTTCCTTGAAAATCATTGCGGAAACCTGTTCAAATTTACGAGCACTTGACATTGGTAACATATCCAAACTGACAGACACTTCTTTCGGCTACCTGGCCAGTGGTTGTCGGTCATTGCAGTCATTGAAACTCTGCCGCAATGCATTCAGGTATTTACCGTGTCTTCTGGGAGGGGTTATTTTTACTTACTATGTCATATAATCTTATGCCGTGGTCTCGTCTATTGTGTTTTGCTAGTTGATTCCTTGTAGTTGACATTGTGTGATAGTTGAGTTTGGCACATGGGTGTTTTTTACTATTTATTCCAACGGGGCACAAGGCATTCGTTGTATAAATAAGTATTCCCCCTATGTCTTATTGAGTAATAATGTAAGAGTGGGGTGCCGTTATGTGTGTCTAATCAATGAGGTAGCTATATGATTGGTTTGGAACAGTTGTCTTTCTCAATTCTACCCAATATGTTGAAAGTACGTTGGAGTTCGTTTCATTCTTATATTTCGAATATGATTTCTGTTATATTAGCTGTAGAATTCACTCTTTCTTTTTTTTTCCCTTGCTTGCAATAGTGATGATGCTATAGCTGCATTTCTTGAAATGTCTGGGGAGGTTTTGAAAGAGCTAGCACTGAACAATGTTGGGAAGGTACTTGATTAATGCTTCTCCTCTTTTCTCTCACACATATGCGTAGACATGCACACACAATAACTCCCCGCCTACACACAGGGAAAAAAAGTAAAGAAAGAAAACCATTTGTTAAGGCTTCTTGTTTGTTTTTGTATGGTATTATTCTAATTTCTTATAAATGGATGAACCTTTTTAGGTTGGTCTTAATACAGCCTTATCACTTGCGAGGCGTTCAAGAAATTTGGTTAGTCTGGATCTATCTTGGTGCCGAAATCTGACTGATGAAGCTATGGGCTTGATTGTAGATAGCTGTTTATCGCTGAGGGTGCTTAAACTTTTTGGATGCTCTCAGGTACTTTTGCCTGATCAGATTCGCCTTTTAGCAACGAAACCTTTTCTCAATACCAATTAATTGCCCCCTTTTGTATGAAATGCAATATCATGCAGCTTGAGTAACCTGCAGACCGTAACTATTTGCTTGACATCAGTTGTTTTATGTTGTCTTGGTGCTATGTTTGCAGATTACAGACATCTTTTTGTATGGCCATTCTAATGCCAAGGTAGAAATAATTGGTCTGAAGTTGTCTCCATTTCTGTAACATATAAAAACACCAGCTCAGGGTCCATTGCAGTACTCTTCAGTATCAGTTGGGTGTCAGTGACCAGCCATAGCCATGTGATGTATACCGGAAACGTGTAGGTGGCAACTAATTTTACTAGTGAAGTGCTAACAGTTTGATGTCTAAAGAAACAAGGACATTTGTTTGTCGTTCTGTGATGCTCTCTTTTGTTGAATACCTGTCTAATGAGTCGCATCATAAATGGCCTTTTCATGAATGAAATTCATGTTTTGAGAAATAACAAAGCCAATTCTTGTACTCCACAAAATTTAACTTTGCGGTTTATCATGAAGTTTTTAGTTTCGCTCAAAACACTTGTGCTTTTGAATTCTGATTTAGTACAAGGGTTCTTCACTGTGCTTGCCGAAATTCCATGGCCATAAGTAGAATGAATAGAACATATCGACAAGTTGTGGAAAGTGCAAATAAACAAACAAGGTTACCAATAGACAGGCTGATGCAGCCACAGATAGAGCGTGGAGCTGAAGGCAATCATCATGGTAGTAATGGAAATGAGAAGGGCGAGGAGCCCCATAATCAGCCTCTTGGGGAGGGCTTGGAGAAAGTCGTCTTGTGCATAATGAGCAGAGAGGATGGACAAGAACATGAGAATGGCAGCGGTGGATGAGAAGAGAGTGCATCCGACACCGCGAATATAACAAATGCCTTCTCACTTTTAATTACTGGGAATCCACTGTCAGCATTGGTGCCACCTGGTACTGTGATGGCTGCAGCAAACACGACCGTGGCTATAAGTGCCGCTACCAACGAGCATGAATTTGCTGTATCCTTCATCCTTCTCTCTCCTTCCTAAACTAATTCCTCTTGTTCTTCAGTGAAGACCATTCTGGGAGTCGGTCTTTCAATGTTCCTAACATCTTGATAGATATTCGGTACAACCTTTTCCGCTTTCTGTAGGGAGATGTTAATTCAGATATATAACCTGTATCGTGGACAACTCCGTTGAATGCTAAACCTTGTCGTCAGATTATGGATATGGAGCAATGGTTGTTTTATAGACTGAAATTTGACATAATGTAGCAATCTATGTTAATGCCGAATTTGCATCATATTAAATTTGACTGAAATTTCCAACACACTTTGGAATACCCGCCAACAACAGAAGAAACCATCAAAACCATATTTTTGGAAAGTTTCGTTGTTTTCCAATTTATAGCAATTACTAACCTGTTAACTCCTTTACCTCTTTAAATATATCCGCCTTCAAATTCCCTTAACTTTTATACACGAACACTAATAATTTATGAAGAATATCCAAAAGAACCCCATTGTTTGATTCAATACTAATGGCAAAGGACTTTTGGCAAACCACTTTTGTTGAATTGTGACTCTCAGTTTACCTTTTTTACATTTGTGTTCAAGTCTTCACTTGACATCTGAGTTTAATTTTGAATAGTCTTGTGTCTTTATCCAAAAATGTTATGTTGTTAGATTAAGAATCGGCCAATACATTGCTTTAGAGTAAAGAAAACAGTTGGTTGATCCGTGAGCTAGTACAAATCGGTTGAACTGAGATTAAAAACCAGTTGAATTGGTGGTTGAATCGAGTTTTATACTTTTTAATAGTTTTTATGATTTTTTTAATAATTTATTTAATTAAAACTGGACCAGCGATTAGATTGAAAATCGATGGCCTGATTGGTTTGATCACCGATCTGATTCCAAAAACCATGAAAAAATGTTCATTGAACTAATTGATACGATCAAATAACTATATATATTTTTCATCACATAACATGAAATTTATCTCTTTAACATTTACCATTTTTTTTCACTTTGGCTCCCTTTTGTTTATCACATCGATTCTCAACCTTTAAAGTTTAGTGAAATTGCTTTTATATATATGATATATAAAAAACATGAATTTGAAGAAAAAATTTAACTGCCCAATATAACTTTTGTTTTTCATTATATTCCTGAATTTGTCATATAAATATTTCTTTAATTATTTATAAGTTTTATCACATTTATAAATAAGAATTTTAATTTTACTAAAATATTTGATTAAATATTTATAATATTTATAAATAAGAATTCTGATTCAATTCAAATAATTTTATTAAATAAATTTATATAATAATAAATAAATTTTAAATAATAAATTTTAATTATTTATATAATAAGCAACTTTATATTATATATAATTTTATAAATAATAAATTTTGTATAATCTAACCTAATATATTATAATTGTATTATTTATATATTATGTATGAATTATTATGGTCAATTCATTCGCTATTGAGAAACACAAAAAAATTGAATAGTGATGGAACATCTTATACTCGATTGGATCGTCGGGTCCGAGTTACAGGTTGCTACATTCATTGCCAGAGCAATTACGATCTCAATTCCATATAATTCAATAATTTATACATGCTATTATGCTATTCACATATATTTAAATTCAATATTTCATATTTATTACACTAGTTGACACTTCCCATTCATGGTACTAATATGGCACATACAATTCAAGGCCATTACAACTTTAGGTACATGCCACTTTAGATAACAAAATGAGACTATAGGTACATGCCACTTTAGATAACAAAATGAGACTATACAAACTTTGTTGAGTTGAGAATTGCGGTTTGGATGTTGTTCACTCCTCGAGTCTTCGAGATCTACTAATACCTGCAAACGAAATAAACAAATTGTACTGTAACACCCCAAATCCGACCTGGACGTTATGGTCGAATCTGGCGATGTCACATGGTAGTGTGTTAGAAAACTGTAGCTTGTGTTGGAAAACCGTAACTTTGCTTAAAACATTTTCCGTTTAGAATTCCTCATTATCTTTTATTAATTCTAAAATCGTGATTCTGATTCAGTCGTTAGTTTTCAAAATATTATACGTTGCGGAAGCTTTTTAAACAGTTTGTGTCCTTGTGGGTATTTTGCTAAAACACATGCATTTCTTTTAAAAACTCGTATTTTACCTACCTCTAGCAGATATAAAACATAAGACAAATATAAAATCCAAATTTTAAGCAAAAATCCATAGAGGCTTTTATTACAGCAAAATATCCCAAATTAAACTCTGAAAACCTAATTAAAGACGAAACAGTGAAAAAGGGTCGTGTGGCCACCGTTGAGTCCTCCGCCGCTCTGATCCGCTTAAGTCTGGGATTACCTGTACAGATAAAACAGAAAGGTGAGTTTACGAAAACTCAATGTGTAATCCCCATATAAACACGCAGACAGAATGTAATCATAGTATGGGCCTAAGCCCATCTTAGTAACAGTTTCAGTTTCAGTTAGGGCCTTAGCCCATTTCAATATAGAAGCAGTCATGCATTTGGGCCTTGGCCCATTACAGTATCAATATTCAGTACAATAACAGATATACAGTATCAAATCCTACCCCGCCAACCTCTACAATACAACTCCGTCCAACCCTACACTCCATGTGTGGATATAATCAACCCACCCATCCCTACACTCCAAAAAGTACCGAATGCGGCACTAGACAGTAGTTTGCAGCTGAGCTGCCAGTATTTTAGGCTCGAGGCCTTTCAGTACACTTCCTCCGAACAATATAACCCCCACCCCAATGCAATGCAATATACATATATGACATGCTAAAACATAATATCATGCATAAAATCAGGGCATACAGTATCAAATCAGTAGGGCATCATCATGCTTAATCGTATCAGTCATACAGTCATTTCAGTCAATTAGGGGTCTAAGTAAGCTTACCAACCCTACAGTAAGTCCACAGTCGACTCGGGCGACCCGTGCAACCTTACCAATCAAATAGTGAAAATGGGCCCACAAGCCCATAATGTTTGCCCGTGTGAGCCTACACGGCCCAAAATGGCCTTGGCCATGTGGATCACACGACCTGGCCCAATAATCCCACACGCCCGTGTGGCCCACACGGCCCAATTCGGTCCGGCTCGTGTATCGCACACGGCCAGCCTCGTCGATCACACGCCCATGTTCGGTCACACGGCCTACCACACAGGCGACCACACGCCCGTGTGGCGACGGCAATCACATTTTTTGGCTTTTCGCCGATTTTCAGTTTCAGAGTTGTGTTTACACACCTATTATAGTTTCACAGCAAAACACTTCCGAGCTCAGTAGTTCCTAAAATTGATCATTCACTTTAATCATTAGTCTCAACTCATGAAAGCACAACAGCACAAAACCGAATATACTTCCATTTCAAACGCACGATACCTACCTTGAAACTCCTAACGAATATGCTAAAACTCCACAGAAGAGGGACCTCAATCAAAATGATTTCTTACTTTCAAGACTATAGTAACATCCAATCAGCATTTAATTTAGGCACAAATCAAAGGTCGAAGTTTTACTTACCAGAATAGCGATAAGAACCGAACCACGAGAATAATCAACGATAGGAAATCAGTATAATAGAGTGGAGGAAACAAGAATCGGCAATATGAAGGGGGAGGGACGAAAAAGAAGAAGAATCGGCCTAAGGTTCAACAATTCAGTAGTAACCAACAGGAACAGAAGGGAGGTGACAGCAAGAAGAAGAAGAAAAAAATGGGTAGGGAAGTGTCCAAAACCGAAAAAGAACAAAAAAAAAGTAGCAGAATTCACTAGCAATATTCGACATAGGAAGGAGAACAGTTGATAGAAAATTGAGAGAAAACAATAGCTAAAGTCGACTTTTGGGAAAGGAATCAGTTTCGGCACAACTACTGATCACTTCCCTTGATCCACTCCTCAAAACTCTCCTACTATCCCTCCACAAACCGTCCACCTTCCCACTACACCTCAAATTCCTTATTTTCCTCCACAAATCCCACAACTATCGAAATCCCCCTCATTATCCTCCTAAAAATCAGCCACAACATCCCCACACTCCTTAAATACTCAGAATTTTGGTCAAACTACAACACTCATACGACACAAGCAGTAAAAATAAATCCCCTTGATCGCGCAGAGATTCGAACTTCAGACCTCCAGCCACTTAACACTCCACTTAACCACCAGACCAGCAGGCCCATTCTGACATTTTTTTACCAACATTTATTTATAAGCCTATTGATTAGAGATAGGGGTTTATTCATTTAAAAACAAAAATTTGCCCAAGCTAATGCTTGAACTTGGGACCTCTCAGACACTTCCCAGAACACTTAACCACTGAAGCAAACATACAATTGTGTCACAAACATACGAAAATAAATATATAAGAGATTTTTGGGGCGTTACATGTACGCTGAGCGATAAAGCTCAATGGTACTTTTATGATTCAAGTCGTATAAACGAAAATATTAACATGATAAAAATATAATTAATGCATGTTCAAGTTTCAACCATTTCAGTTTCACCTATTCATGTTATATATATACCATTTCATACGCTATTTCAACTCATACCATTTAATTATGTCATTATCTCATTTCCATATCGAATCTATTGATTCTTTTTGTTTCCATATTGGCTCTTTGGGCTCGTATAAACCGGTTCGCATGGTCTTCCACATACTGTCTTTAATCATCTTTCACATATATAATCATTTTAATTCAAATATCATTTATCATGTTCGTATTTTATAATCCCTATTAACCGGGCATAGACATAGGACGGATACACGGATCATTCGACCATCACACCAATTCGACATCTAGTGCCTCATCAGAATGTCCAGAGTATGGTTTGTGCGCAACGCTCATTGGTATAACCAAAGTAAAATGTGTGCCTAGCGCTCATTGGTATATAATTAAAGTATAACTCATACAAAATCTAATCCTATGACATGCCAATTATATCCGACTCTGCCTGAGACAGTTAATAGGGTAATCAACAATTCAATCCATATATGTTCAATACCAGTTCATATAATTTTCATCATCATTTCGTATCACTAATCATTCAACAGGTTCATATTATTCTCGTTTATGTTAAGCACATCTCAATTCAATTCTAGACATATTGTCATCAAATACGAATCAATTCATATGATAAGTTTAAGCTTATCTCAACAATTAACATGCAACAAACATGTATATATGTATAATGAACTCAAATAATAAAAGTATAAACTGAGTTTTCGTCACTCGTTTATGACTCTCGTTTTTCCATTCTCTCGCGACGGCTTGACGTTGTCTTTAGCTATGTTCAATAATGTAATTATAAAAAAAATGTCAGTTTACATCCCAATCATATTACAATATAGCCAACATACTTTGCATTTTATTCAGTTTAGTCCCTATACTCAGGATACACATATATTTCGATATCTAACATCGTATTAAAATTTGATTTCACATTTTTTCATTAGGGATCTTATACTTTCTATCTGTAGTATAATTTCATAACAGTTTTCAATTTATTTAATTTAGCCCCTAATGTTACAAAGCTATCTAACAAGTTTAACTTAATTTCTACTTTAGTACTTATCACAATCTAAGCTTATTAACTATCAATTTCTTCAATTCAAGCTCAAAATCATCAATCTCATTTTAATGGAAAATTGCTAAATATAAACTAATTAAACAAATTAACACATGAACTAGCTAAATCAAAATCCCATGATCATGAACCTATAAAGTTGGTTAGAGTGTTTAAATTATAACAACACTAAGGTAACAACCAATAAGGCAATCAATGTGTACTTCATAAAAAAAATTTTAAAAAAATTGGTAAAAGTTATATCTGTAACTCCCCAAACCTGACCTAGACGCTATGGCCGAATCTCGGGAATTATATTAACAACATTCGAAAATCATTTACTTGTTAAAGACAACTATGTTCCGGTTGTTTTTATGAAAACTTTAAAATTTAAATACTGAGTGATTTTATTTTTGAAAAAAAGTTCTTATCAAAACATGATTGTTTGAAAAAGACGGTATTTATCGTAATGTCATTTTTAAGTTATTTAAAACAAGGAATTTTCAATTTAATTATTTCTTAAAATGGTTTTGGGTAAAAACCTTTCGCAGCGGACTTTCAAAAATACTTAGAAAAAGCATGAGTTATAATTTTGTTTAAAACCAATTAAAATCATAAATAATTTGGATAAACATGATAACGTAAAATATCAAAAATCTCATCAGTTTGCATGCATGCATGGAAGTTTTAAGGTTGTAAAATAAAGTAACACCCAAATAAAATGTCCAATGTCCAAAGTCAAGCATGAACTTGAAAGTAAAATAAATGATATGCAAGCTAATATAAAAGATTTTGAGAAAAAGAATTTTGACTTGCATAATTTGCTTTTTAAAGTTCATGATAATCATCAAAACCATCTTGAGTTGCTTAAGAGTGAAAAAACTCACTCTAAATTTTTTTTTGAAAAAGGAGAAAATTCAAAACAAAATTTTGTTAAAAATAACTTTAATTTCTATAAACATAGAAGTCCCGAAAACTTTTATAAAAGAAAAATTATTAAAAGTGTATGAGTCCCTAAAGGACTCATAACTTCTCAAGATAAGAACTTGATTTCTAAATGGATATCTAAAGTGACCAAAGTTATAGGAACTAATGCTTATAGACCCAAAAGAATTTGGGTACCAAAAATCAAAGCTTAATTCTATATTTGTAGGAAAAAAAGCATTACTTCAAGGTGGAGAATTCGCTCAAAAACTCTTGGTACCTTGATAGTACATGCTCAAAGCACATGACTGGTGACAAGAGCCATTTTATCAATTTGAAGCCTAAAAATAGAGGAGTAGTTACATTTGGTGACAACTTTAAAGGACAAGTAGAAGGAATAGGCTTTATTGGTAAAAACTCTTCAACTTTTATTGAAAATGTGCTTTATGTCAATGGTCTTAAACATAATCTACTTAGTATTAGTCAATTGTGTGACAGTGGTCTGAATGTCATTTTTGAATCTAATGGTTGTAAAATAGTTGACATTGTGTCTAATAATATTATGCTTGTAGGACATAGTATAAGAAATGTTTATATGATGCATTTTGAAGATTTGCATGATTCACTCATATGCCTTGCTACTAAAAATGAAAATAATTCTTTATTATGGCATAGAAAACTAGGACATGCTAGCATGAGCATATTGCATAAACTAGTTAAAAATGACTTAGTGAGAGGATTACCTAAAATTGATTTTGAATTAGATAAAATTTGTGATGCATGTGTTAAGGGTAAACATAAAAGAGTTTCCTTTAAACCTATTAATGATGTATCAACTAGTAGAGCTCTTCAACTAATTCACATAGACTTGTTTGGTCCAATTAGGACAACTACTTGGGTGGAAAACAATATGCTTTTGTGCTTGTTGATGACTATTCTAGGTTTACTTGGGGTTCTTTTCTTAAGTACTAAAGATGAAGCTTTAGAAAAAATTCATTATATTTTCAAAAATGAATCAAAATGGCAAAGTTTACTCTATCACTAGTGTTAGAAGTGACCATGGAACCGAATTTCAAAATCTTGGGTTTGAAAATTTTTGCAACTCAAATAGAATTAGCCATAATTTTTCTGCACCTAAAACCCCTCAACAAAATGGAGTTGTTGAGAGGAAAAATAGAACTTTAGAAGAAATGGCTAGAACCATGCTTTATGAAAATAATTTACTAAAATATTTTTGGGCGGAAGCCACAAACACCGCTTGCTATGTTGTTAATAAGGTAAAGATTAGACCTATTTTAAAGAAAACTCCATATGAACTTTTCAAAAATAAAAAAACCTAACATTAGTTATTTTAATCCATTTGGATGCAAGTGTTTTGTTTTAAATAATGACAAAGATAATATTGGTAAATCTGATGCAAAGAGTGATGAATAAATTTTTATTAGTTATTCTTTAAATTCTAAAGCTTTTCGAGTGTTTAAAAAAAGAACTTTAGTAGTAGAAGAGTTTATATATGTTTTTGATTACTCTAACCCTCCTCCTAGAAAGGATTCCTATGTTGATAATGATGATGCATATATTTGTAATAATAATGATAAAGATGGTCAATCATCAAGTGAGAAGGTTCAAGAACAAACATAAGATGCTCTAGAAGAGCTTACAATAGAGGAAAGGGAAGTCACTCATCCAAGAGAATTCAACTATGTGAAGGATGGTAAGATATTGAGAGATCCATCGAAAGGGGTAACTACTAGATCTTCTCTTAGAAATACTTGTAATTTTGTTGCATTTATCTCATACATTGAGCCTAAAAATATCAAAAAAGAATTAAATGATGAATATTGGATATTGGTTATGTAAGAAGAGTTAAATCAATTTGAGAGAAGTAAAGTATGGACCCTAGTTGAAAGACCTCATGATAAATCTACTATAAGTACTAAATGAGTTTTTAGGAACAAGCTAGGTGAGAGTGGTAACATAGTGAGGAATAAGGCTAGAGCTGTTGCTCAAGGTTACACTCAAGATGAAGGAATATAGTATGATGAAACTTATGCTCCCATAGCTAGGATGGAAGCTATTAGAATGCTTTTAGCTTTTGCATGCTTTAATGATTTTAAGTTATTCAAATGGATGTAAAAAGTGCTTTTCTAAATGGTTTTATAAATGAAGAAGTGTATGTTGAACAACCACCCAATTTTGAAGATCCAAAATTTTCAAATCATGTTTTTACACTTTTAAAAGTTTTATATAGTTTGAAACAAGCTCCTAGAGCTTGGTATGAAAGGTTATCAAATTTTCTTATTGAAAAGGGTTTTAGTAAAGGGAAGGCTGTAACACCCCAAACCCGGTCTATGCGTTAAGACCAGATTTGACATGTCACACGAAATGAACATACGTAAAGTCTTTTTAAAGATTTAAAGAAAACGGGTTTTTAAAAAAAAACTTTTTGACGTGGAGTTTATTGAAAACCGAGGTTGATTGGTAAATCTAATAATTTAAGACGTAAGGACTTATAAATTGAAAACTTAGAAAAAATTATTTAATATTCCGAGAAATTTAAAAAAAAGAGTTCGAAAGAAATTTTGAAAACAAAGATTTTAAAAGAATTGTTACAGAAAATTTCCGAGTTAAAAATATTTAAGAATGAAACCTTTTTCGCACGTATATTTGAGGAAAACGTTTATTTCTATTTAGAAGGAAATTAATTCCGCTTAAGTATTTAAATCAAAGTTATAAAATCCATCCACAAGTAAAACATCCATAAAAATTTAACCAGAGGCCTTATTACAACATAACTTAAATAGCAAATAATAAAAAGTACTTAAAGAAATCCGAAATTTAAATAACCCATTATTCGTAGTATGGCCCCCACCGAGTTGTCCACAGCTCAAGTCTCCATCACTGATCATTACCTGAGAAGAGTAAGGAAAAACGGGGTGAGTTACTTAGAACTCAGTGTGTAAACCACTTACCATCGTCCACTGGGCCAAAATCCAATTTAGTACTTATTGGGCCAAAGCCCAATACAAATATAACATAATAACATGTATTAAATGAATGTAATATGCAATTCCCAAACCAAACCTAATTTCCATCCGCTACACACCACCCGTACCAACCAGCACACCTGTAGGGAGCTTTAGTCACCCACCCCGCCAACACACCAAAATAGGCATTAAGCCGTTTATCAATTTGTGGACAAGCCACCAGATTTACAGAGTTTACATGGCATTTGCCATTTTTCAGATTTGTGGCAGAGCCACCAGAATTTTGTAGCAAAGCTACCAGAACTTCTCTTCGTCAATATCCCAACCCATGCAAATCATGTATATAATATGCATATTCATTTACAACAATCCATTCATATAATTATTACGAACAATATGGCCCATTATAAAAATTTCCACAATCTGGCCCATATCACCTTTTTGGCCCATATACCAAATATCACATTTGGCCCATATATCAAATATCACATTTGGCCCATATTTCAAATATCACATTTGGCCCATATATCAAATATCACATTTGGCCCATTAAGGGTAATCTCGTAATTTTTACAGTCTTAATACCGATTTCATAGTCTTTACCATTTTAGTAATAATTATGCCATTTTACCCGATGTCACTAACATGCGATTTAATCAAACGATTAACACGATATAATTATCTAACCCATGTAATACGGTGTGAGATTACACACCTGATTACGGTAAGCACTACACTTTCCTGATCGTTGACACCTAAAAATATTTTTAACGCTCGATTAGAACATTAACACTTATAGTAAATCTATTCTAATATAAACGATCTAGGATTTTTACCCTCGGAATCGCGAATAACTATGATTTGCCGGTTTTCCCCGGTTGACGGTCCACAACCCGTTGGAAAATCTCAAATAGCTAATGGCTCAGAACTGCGAACAACCTCGAATAGTTGATTCTCACCGGATGAGGGTCCACAACCCTGTGGAAAATCTCGGATTGTCGAAACAGCCCTTCGTTTGAATCTAGAGGGGATCGCGAATCCGCTCCTTTTCCGATCACTATTCACCACTCCTTTTGATTCGATCTTGTTTGCCTCCATTGACAATTAAATATTAGTCCAAACTAATATTTCGTAATTAAAAACGATTGGTCTTATGAGCGAAGTCGGCTTACCACAAAATCCTTACGTTCACAGGATGAAAATCGAACGATAGAGTCCCTAAGATAAAAATCGGTTAATCACCCCATCTTTAATAAGTAATATGAAATCCTTGAAAGAAATCCTTACCTTAGATTTTTGGACCGAATCCTAATGATAACAAGATGACTTCGGACACTCCAAGTTTCGGCCTTCCACTAAATTTCTATGATAGAGAAAAAGAGATTCGAATAAGATATGGTATGATGATGGTCTCGATCTAAAAAGGCCATCCCACAACAAAGTATAGATTCGGCACAATGGATAAGGTGAAATAAAAATACCAAAATGTTGAAACTAGCCACTTACCGATTGATCAAAGTGAGAGTAGAAAAAAATGATTGAGAAAGAGATATGTGTGTGATGGAAGATTCGGCTATGGTGGAAAAATTGAAGAGGATGATGCTTAATGACATTCAGCCATGGTGAATATTAAGGAGGGAATGATGTTTGAGAGATTTTTGCAAGAAGAAAAAGAAGAAGAAAGGTATAAGAAAATAAGGTGTTTAGGTTTCGGTTCTTTTCAAGAATGGAAGATGAACAAAGAAGAAACTTTGAGACTAGTGTGCATTCGGCAAAGAAGAAAAGAAGAGAAAAGAAAAATGGCCCTTCAAGGTTATGTGGTTTCGGCACCAAGAGGAAAAAGGTTTGGGAGAATAAGCAATTAAGATCGAAATGGTCAAAAATGAAATGGCCAAAAAGAAAGCAAATGTTTACCTATTGCTCAAGGTATATTCGGCTAGGGAGAGGAAATTAGAGAGAAAATTGTAGAAAAGAAAAGCTATTGACAACACCAAAAGCCAAAATGAAAAAGTGACCAACTAGCACCTAAACCTTACCAAAAGCCAACAAAAATTCGGCCACCCCCCTAGCCCCTAAAACCGTCCAAGTACATGGCCAACTGGTCAAAGTTTGGCCGCCCCAAACTTTCCAAAACATTTTCCTTGCTATAAGCCTTGTGTTCCCCCTACATACCTTTTCCATTTGATTCCCTTCCTTAAGTTAAAACTTGCCTTTTCTCTTAGCCACCTTACCATAAAAATAAAAGTCCAACTTACCATATGTACTAGGCTTGACCGACACTATGAGGAAGGAAAGCATAAAAATAAAATTCATGGCACCATATCCCCTTTACTAATTGTTCAATTATGCTAACTTTCTACCACCTAAATACCTTAAGCTTTAAGGTCACTTATTCCATTTCCTTAAAGTACTAAATACCAAAAATTATTCCAAATCCAAAATAAATCCCGAGCCTTCTCAGGACTAAATAAACACACACATTGGATAATTAAACTAGCTGAGTACCAAAATAATGTAACATATAAAAACTCAAATTTTAGGATATTGCAATTCTACCCCCTAACAAAAAATTTCGTCCTCGAAATTTACCTGGTTAAAAGAGGTGAGGGTATTGCTGCCGAATTGCGTCCTCAGGCTCCCACGTAGCTTCCTCTGCTCTGGGATTTCGCCATAGAACCTTAACCAACGGTACTGACTTCTTTCTTAGCACCTTAACATCTCGATCTAAAATTTTCACTGGTTCTTCCTCGAACGACAAGTCAGGCCTTAACTTAACTTCCTCTACCGGTACTATGTGAGACAAATCCGATCGATAACGCCTCAACATAGAGACATGGAAAACACTATGAATCGACTCAACTCGGAGGTAACTCAAGGTGATAAGCCACCGGGTCCTACCCGCTTCAACACACGATACGGTCCGATGAACCTAGGGCTCAACTTGCCCTTCCTTCCAAATCTGAAGATCTTCTTCCAAGGTGAGACCTTTAGAAAGACCTGATCTCCCACTGCAAACTCAATATCCTTACGCTTCAGATCCGCATACGATTTCTGTCTATCCGAAGCTTCCTTTAACCTTGTCCGAATTACTTTTACCTTTTCCTCCGTCTCTGATATCAATTCAGGACCCAATAACTGTCGTTCCCCCAATTCAGTCCAACAAGTAGGAGTACGACACCTACGACCATACAATGCCTCATAGGGTGCCATCTGGATGATGGATTGATAGCTATTGTTATACGCAAACTCCGCCAACGGTAGAAAATCCTCCCAACTACCTCTGAAGTCAATCACACAACCCCTTAACATGTCTTCCAAAATATGAATTACTCTTTCCGACTGACCATCTGACTGAGGATGAAAAGCCGTGATGAAATTTAACTTTGTTCCCAAAGCTTCATGCAAAGCTTTCCAAAACTGCGATGTAAACCTAGGGTCCCTGTCCGAAATAATAGACACTGGTACCCCATGTAACCTCACGATCTCCGCTACATACAACTTGGCCAACTTCTGAAGTGAGAAATCCGTACGAACAGGTAGAAAATGGGTAGTCTTCGTTAATCGATCCACTATTACCCAGACGGAGTATTTCTTAGTAGGCGATAAAGGTAACCCACTAACAAAGTCCATCGTTATCCGTTCCCATTTCCATAATGGAATCTTCACTGGTTGTAGCAATCCCGACGGCAATTGATGTTCTGCCTTCACTTGTTGACAAGTCAAGCACTTACCCACGAAATCAGTAACCTCCCGCTTCAACCTTGGCCACCAATACTGTTCACGGAGGTCTCGATACATCTTATTTCCCCCGGGGTGCATAGCATAGGGGCTACTATGCGCCTCTCGCAGAATCATTAGTCTCAAATCCGAATCCTTGGGCATACAAATTCTTCCACAAAAACACATTACTCCATCCTTATTCAATCCAAAATCCCCTATTACACCACTTTCAACTTGTTGAATTAAGGGACCCAACCTTTCGTCTGATAACTGCTTCTCCTTGATCTGTTCTAACCACATAGGCTTCACCTGAAGTTCCGCTAGCAAACTGCCATCTTCATACAAACTAAGATGAGCAAACATTGTTCTCAACTCCGATATCACCTTACGACTCAACGCGTCTGCCACCACGTTAGCCTTTCCAGGATGATACTCGATTGAGAAGTCATAATCCTTCAATAGCTCTATCCATCTCCGCTGTCTTAAGTTCAACTCCTTTTGGGTAAGGAGGTACTTCAGACTTTTATGATCCGTATAAATGATCGACTTCTCACCGTACAAGTAGTGCCTCCAAATCTTCAAAGCAAAAACCACCGCAGCCAACTCCAAATCATGAGTAGGATAATTGACTTCGTGCGGCCTTAACTGACGAGATGCATAAGCCACCACTTTACCACCTTGCATCAACACACATCCCAAGCCCGTGTGTGATGCATCGTAGTAAACAATAAACTCTTTTCCAGCCTCAGATTGAATCAATACGGGTGCTTCCGTCAGAATCTTCTTTAATTTCTCTAAACTCTCTTGTTGCTGATCTGACCACACAAATGGTACTCCCTTGCGCAACAGTTTAGTTAGAGGTGTTGCAATCAACGAAAACCCCTCAACGAAATGCCTGTAGTAACCAGCCAACCCCAGGAAACTCCGAATTTCAGCCACTGACTTCGGTGGTTTCTAATCCAACACAGCCTCTACTTTCCGGGGATCAACTCTGATTCCTTCGGCCGACACAACATGTCCTAAGAAAGTCACTTCCTTCAGCCAAAATTCACACTTACTGAACTTGGCATAAAGTTGCTTTTCCCGCAATATTTGCAATACTATCCGCAGATGTGAATCATGCTCTTCTTCATTCTTCGAATATACCAAGATGTCATCTATGAACACCACCACAAATCAGTCTAAATAGGGTTGGAAAACCCAGTTCATCATGTCCATAAATGCAGTTGGTGCATTGGTCAACCCAAACGGCATCACCAAGAACTCGTAGTGTCCATAACGAGTTCGAAACGCTGTCTTATAAATATCCGCCTCCTTGACCTTAAGCTGGTGATAACCCGATCTCAAATCTATTTTGGATAAAACCAAAGCTCCTCGTAATTGATCGAACAGGTCATCGATTCTTGGCAACGGATACCTATTCTTGATCGTCAACTTATTCAACTGCCTATAATCGATGCACATACGCATCGACCCATCCTTCTTCTTGACGAACAAGACCGGTGCTCCCCACGGTGACACACTCGGTCGAATGAATCCTCGATCCAACAACTCTTGAATTTGAGCCGTAAGCTTTGCTAACTCCTTCGGTGCCATCCTATAAGGAGAAATGGACACCGGAGCCGTTCCGGGCAAAAGCTCAATGCCAAACTCTACTTCCCGGTCTGGAGGTAAACCCGAAAGTTCCTCAGAAAAAACATCTGAAAATTCTTTCACCGTTCTAACACCTTCCACTGATAATTCCTTGACATCCAAAGCACAAATGAAGGCTAGGAATGCTCCATACCCTTTTCGCACCAACTTTTATGCTTTTAAAGCAGATATCACATTTGCTAAATAGTTTCTCCGTTTGCCCATCATCACCACTTCCTTATCTTCCAAAGTCCTTATCGACATCCACTTTGCAGCACAATCCAAGTGCGCACGGTGCTTCACCAACCAGTCCATGCCCAAAATAAGGTCGAACTCTCCGAAAGGTAGTTCCATCAAATCCGCCAAAAATATTTCTCTTTGAATTTCTAAGGGCACGTCTCTAAACAATTTATCCACTATCACAGACTGTCTTAAAAGACTAATTACCGTCATCTTTCTGTCAGTAAGCTCAAAACTAATGTTCAAATTTCCAGATATAGCACTAGCACCATACGAATGGGTAGATCCGATATCTATCAAAGCAGTAACAGGTACATCAGAGATGAAGAACGCACCAGTTATCACATCAGGTGCATCGCCGTCCTCTCGGCGTCTGACCGCATAAACTAACCCTGGCTGCCTCGCCTCCGCGTTACCCCTGAAGCCATTACCTCTACCCGGTGCGCCTTGACCTCGACCTGCGCCATTACCACCTCGACCTGGTCCACGGCCCGTCGGTGGCTGTTGAGCGCCTCTAGCTGGCTGTGTATCAGAGTTACAAGCTTCTTGAGTCGGAGCAGTCCGTCGAGGATAATTCTTAAGCTGATGATCCTTAGAACCACATTTGAAACAACCACCGGTTCTCTTCTAGCATTCACCAGGGTGTCGTCTTCCACAGTCAGCACATGATTGAATCTGATTGGTAGCAACCGGTGCTCTAGCTTGAGCTGGCTCATCATTCCTGGGCCTCTTTTGGAACCTTTTAGCAGAACTCGAGTACTTAAAGTCCCTCTTGCCTCTGTCTCTTTCTCGGTTCTGACGCTCAGAGTTCTTAGCCTCTTCAGCTATTTTGGATTTCTCCACAAGCGTGGCGAAAGTCCTTTCTTGTTGTGGGGCTATCAGTACCCACAACTCATCATTCAACCCGTCCTCAAAACGCACACAGCGTTCACGGTCAGTTGGCACTATAGTCCGAGCATAACGACTCAAACGTAGAAATTCTGCTTCGTAAGCGACCACCGTTTTATTTCCTTGAACCAGATTAAGGAATTCCTTCCTTCGGGCATCCACATAGCTTGCCCCGACATACTTTCCTTGGAATGCAGTTTTGAAGAAATCCCAAGTAACACGATCGGCCTGGGTGCCCTCCCGAACAGTAAGCCACCATTGATACGCCTCATCTCTCAACAAGGACACAACTCCTCTCAGTTTTTGCTCGGCGGTGCACTCCAGGTCGTCCATGATCCACTCCACAGCCTCGAGCCAATACTCGGTGACATTTGGGGCTACTCTCGAGATACCCCTAAAAGTCTCAGCACCATTTGATCTGAGTCGCTCTGATATTGACCCACGAGCTATTGGCCCTGATCTAGCCCCAGTAACCCTTTTCAAGACTCGTAACATTGCTTGGGACAGAGCAATGTCTTCTCTCATACGGTCATGTGATCCATTATCTGACATAGGTGACGCCGGTGCGTCCATTTCTGGTATATGTCCCGACGCTTCAGACGCAACCCTAGCACCTCGGCCTCAACCACGGCCACTTCTACCACGTTCACGTCCTCTAGCGCTCATTTTGAGTATTTCGGTTTAGTCTGATTACAAGTTTTATGAATCAGTATCCTATTTCAGTGTTTATTAACGAGATTTTATGAGATATAAGAAGTAGAGTTGTTTTCGCAAACACATCCTATAGTCTCAATCTCTATAGTTTCCACACCTAAAACTAAAAGTTCTAGAGTGTTCCTATAGTCATATCACAATAAGAATTATTCAATTCACTTACTTGACTTTGTGCCGGATACTCGTGGTGCCATACTACCTTTAAAAACATAAGTTCTATAATTCAAAATAGTTTTGAACCATAAATGTTTTTGAACCCAAACCACAGTCGAGTTTTGAACCGAGCTCTGATATCATAAAATGTAACACCCCAAACCCGGTCTATGCGTTAAGACCAGATTTGACATGTCACACGAAATGAACATATGTAAAGTCTTTTTAAAGATTTAAAGAAAACGAGTTTTTAAAAAAAAACTTTTTGACGTGGAGTTTATTGAAAACCAAGGTTGATTGGTAAATCTAATAATTTAAGACGTAAGGATTTATAAATTGAAAACTTAGAAAAATTTATTTAATATTCCGAGAAATTTAAAAAAAAGAGTTCGAAAGAAATTTTGAAAACAAAGATTTTAAAAGAATTATTACAGAAAATTTCCGAGTTAAAAATATTTAAGAATGAAACCTTTTTCGCACGTATATTTGAGGAAAACGTTTATTTCTATTTAGAAGGAAATTAATTCCACTTAAGTATTTAAATCATAGTTATAAAATCCATCCACAAGTAAAACATCCATAAAAATTTAACCAGAGGCCTTATTACAACATAACTTAAATAGCAAATAATAAAAAGTACTTAAAGAAATCCGAAATTTAAATAACCCATTATTCGTAGTATGGCCCCCACCGAGTTGTCCACAGCTCAAGTCTCCATCACTGATCATTACCTGAGAAGAGTAAGGAAAAAGCGGGGTGAGTTACTTAGAACTCGATGTGTAAACCACTTACCATCGTCCACTGGGCCAAAAATCCAATTTAGTACTTATTGGGCCAAAGCCCAATACAAATATAACATAATAACATGTATTAAATGAATGTAATATGCAATTCCCAAACCAAACCTAATTTCCATCCGCTACACACCACCCGTACTTCAACCAAAGACACACACAGGGAGCTTTAGTCACCCACCCCGCCAACACACCAAAATAGGCATTAAGCCATTTATCAATTTAATGGACAAGCCACCAGATTTACAGAGTTTACATGGCATTTGCCATTTTTCGTGATTTGTGGCGAGCCACCAAAATTTTGTAGCAAAGCTACCAGAACTTCTCTTCGTCAATATCCCAACCCATGCAAATCATGTATATAATATGCATATTCATTTACAACAATCCATTCATATAATTATTACGAACAATATGGCCCATTATAAAAATTTCCACAATCTGGCCCATATCACCTTTTTGGCCCATATACCAAATATCACATTTGGCCCATATATCAAATATCACATTTGGCCCATATATCAAATATCACATATCACATTTGGCCCATTAAGGGTAATCTAGTAATTTTTACAGTCTTAATACCGATTTCATATTCTTTACCATTTTAGTAATAATTATGCCATTTTACCCGATGTCACTAACATGCGATTTAATCAAACGATTAACACGATATAATTATCTAACCCATGGAATACGGTGTGAGATTACACACCTGATTACGGTAAGCACTACACTTTCCTGATCGTTGACACCTAAAAATATTTTTAACGCTCGATTAGAACATTAACACTTATAGTAAATCTATTATAATATAAACGGTCTAGGATTTTTACCCTCGGAATCGCGAATAACTATGATTTGCCGGTTTTCCCCGGTTGACGGTCCACAACCCGTTGGAAAATCCCAAATAGCTAATGGCTCAGAACTGCGAACAACCTCGAATAGTTGATTCTCACCGGATGAGGGTCCACAGCCCGGTGGAAAATCCCGGATTGCCGAAATAGCCATTCGTTTGAATCTAGAGGGGATCGCGAATCCGCTCATTTTTTGATCACTATTCACCACTCCTTTTGATTCGATCTTGTTTGCCTCCATTGACAATTAAATATTAGTCCAAACTAATATTTCGTAATTAAAAATGATTGGTCTTATGAGCTGAAGTCGAAACACCACAAAATCCTTACGTTCACAGGATAAAAATCGAACGATAGAGTCCCTAAGATAAAAATCGGTTAATCACCCTATCTTTAATAAGTAATATGGAATCCTTGAAAGAAATCCTTACCTTAGATTTTTGGACCGAATCCTAATGATAACACGATGACTTCGGACACTCCAAGTTTCGTCCTTCCACTAAATTTCTATGATAGAGAAAAAAGAGATTCGAATAAGATATGGTATGATGATGGTCTCGATCCAAAAAGGTCATCCCACAACAAAGTATAGATTCGGCACAATGGATAAGGTGAAATAAAAATACCAAAATGTTGAAACTAGCCACTTACCGATTGATCAAAGTGAGAGTAGAAAAAAATGATTGAGAAGGAGATATGTGTGTGATAGAAGATTCGGCTATGGTGGAAAAATTGAAGAGGATGATGCTTAATGACATTCGGCCATGGTGAATATTAAGGAGGGAATGATGTTTGAGAGATTTTGGCAAGAAGAAAAAGAAGAATAAAGGTATAAGAAAATAAGGTGTTTAGGTTTCGGTTCTTTTCAAGAATGGAAGATGAACAAAGAAGAAACTTTGAGACTAGTGTGCATTTGGTAAAGAAGAAAAGAAGAGAAAAGAAAAATGGCCCTTCAAGGTTATGTGGCTTCGGCACCAAGAGGAAAAAGGTTTGGGAGAATAAGCAATTAAGATCGAAATGGTCAAAAATGAAATGGCCAAAAAGAAAGCAAATGTTTACCTATTGCTCAAGGTACATTCGGCTAGGGAGAGGAAATTAGAGAGAAAATTGTAGAAAAGAAAAGCTATTGACAACACCAAAAGCCAAAATGAAAAAGTGACAAACTAGCACCTAAACCTTACCAAAAGCCAACAAAAATTTGGCCACCCCCTAGCCCCTAAAACCGTCCAAGTACATGGCCAAATGGTCAAAGTTTGGCCACCCCAAACTTTCCAAAACATTTTCCTTGCTATAAGCCTTGTGTTCCCCCTACATACCTTTTCCATTAAATTCCCTTCCTTAAGTTAAAACTTGCCTTTTCTCTTAGCCACCTTACCATAAAAATAAAAGTCCAACTTACCATATGTACTAGGCTTGACCGACACTATGAGGAAGGAAAGCATAAAAATAAAATTCATGCACACCAAGGGATTCGAACTCCTTCCCTCAAGGAACTGTAACATCCTGAATAATTGGGTCTGTGCATTTTATGTGTTTGGATGCTTAAAATATTAATTTGAGAATTTGAGGTGCAATTGGGGCTCAAATTGGGCTGAGGCCTTGTTTTAAATATTTTGTTTAGACACTCTAAGGGCTTAAATTGAAGTTGTAGTAGTTTAATTGACATATTGGGCTTGTGGCCCAAAGCAGCTAGGGAGCACGATGGAGTGAGCTATAAGTGGCGTCACTAGTGCATGAGGAAGGCCCAAATTTTTGGTTGCTTGAAGCCCAAGTTATAGGGCTAGATTTCTACTTAATTGAGTAAGGGGGACGGCACAAGGCTATTTTTTTTTGGAATCTTATTATATTTATTTCATGTGGATAATAAGCGATAAAGGCTATTATTTAGGGATTTAGTCTTTAAGGATAATAAGCGGATAAAGGCTATTTTTGAGGAGATAATGATTAAGATCGGGGAAAAGGATAGGAGCTATCATGTGTGGCGGTGTTGGCCAGAAAATCAATTTCTGCTAAAGGGAGGAAACGATTTTCTATATAAAGAGGGGTGTGCCAAATTTTGAAGCCTCTCTTTTATTTTCTTTTCTCATCTTCTTCCTCTCAAAAGCCGAAAACCACTATCTTCTTCACCCTTTCTTCCTCTCTAAAATTTCCTGGTTGGCCGAATCTTTTAACCTCTATTGTTATTCTTCTTTTAATCCCTAAAAACTGAAATCACATCTCTATTATTCTATTCTTCTCCTTAATATTCATTGGCCGAATCTCTCTTAGCCATCTCTTCAATTCGTACATCTTCTAAAAGCCGAAATTCTTAGATCTCACTTCCTGAAATTGCCGAATTCTCTTCAAAGGAGTTTGCTTGTGCTGAATCTTGAAGGAAACAATAGGTAAGTATTGATTTCGGGATTTCAATGTTCTTCCGGCTTTTCAAAAGTCCTTAGTCGAATGGCTATTAGAAACTAATCTCTTATTTCGCTATTCTTTTCGGCATTCCGAGATTTGAAGAAGGAGGTCAATCGCATAGATCTCTAAGGTGCATGAGGGTTGCACACTGAGTCTCGCGACTCACCCTTTAATTTTAACCATCTCAGGTGACACTTAGGGCATCGGACCGGGGTGGAGAGGAGAGCAAGGTGGCCATGCGACAGAGCTTTGAGAATTCAGCAAAAAGACTTAGTCTGATATTTTATTTTCATTTAATTAATGGGTTCAAATTTCTTTGTAATAAGGCCATGGGCCACTAGACTACCATTTATATTTTGGGATTTTGTTGGGCTTTTATCACTGGGTTTTAAGTTTTATGTTTTCAATTAAGTTAAGACCTGCATGAAATTTCGGTTTTTTTTATTATTTAAAATCTACCAAGATAATTGGTAACTTAATATTTTATACTTTAATAAATTATTAAGCTTTCGAAATAAAGGTGTAAACCTAGTAACTGTTTTTCGAAATGCGACATGTTGTGTAAAATTTCTTAAGTGACATACCAGATCCGGTTGTAGCGTTTGGGCCGGGTTTGGGGTGTTACAAATTGGTATCAGAGCCAGGTTCAAAACTCGGCTCTGGGGGTTTTTTGGGCTCAAAACGTTTTCTAAAGTTAGGTTTTCAAAACTTGCATATTTATACAGTCCATTAGCTCAAAGATGGCACCGCGTCCGACCCAAGTCCGCTGTAAGTATTCTCAACCATTGTGTGATATAATATATGTGGGCTTGATGGGCTTTATAGGGCGTAGATTAGTTAGATTAGAACTTGATGGACTTTAGGCCTAGTGAAACAACTCTTAAAATCTCATAAGACTTAACTTCACTAAACAAACCCGTGAACGAGCCGCAAGACTAGGGTGTGGTAACAGCATACGCATGTCTAGGATTGGATCCTAAAGAGCACAGTATTTAAGCAGTCCCTAGTGACTCACCTCCTCTTCGCTGGAATCCTACAGTGCGTAGTGACTGCTCACCTTAGCCAAGTTAGGGTGTGGCAATGGGCATACGCATGTCTAGGAGTGGATTCGGGAGAGCTTGGTACTTAAGCAGTCCTAGCGACTCACCTCCTCTTCACTAGAATCCTACCTGCAGTGCGTGGTGACTATTCACCCTAGTTACGAGGACTTGTTGATGGGCTAAACCTTATAATTAAAACCCGAAAGGGACCAGCCACCCTAGTTTGAAAAAAAAAAGAAAGAAAGAAATTTCTCAAGTTTTGCAAAATTTTCAAAATACGTTTGATTTGTGAAAACTACCAACCAGCCATGAATTTGTAAAATACCTATGTTTTGAAAATTTACCCGAAAATCTCATGTTTATAAGAGTAACCCGGACCATGAAACTAGATTTTTCCCCAAAGTACCCTAGTTTGAAAAAAAAACAACAACAACAACATCGAAATATCCCTGGTTAGGAAAAATTCCCAACCTACCCTCGTTTTGTCAAATGACCAAAATACCCCTGGTTTGTACAATTACCAAATTACCCCTGATTTGCAAAATTACTAAATTGCCCCTAATTGTAAAATTACCAAAATACCCCCAGATTTCAAAATTACCAAAATACCCCCGGATTGTAAAATTACCAGAATACCCTCACTTCACGAAATCAACAAGGAACTTTATTATGAAAAATTACGAAAATACCCCTGGGTAGTGAATCAACGAAAACACATTTACGTGAAGAATGTAAGTGCTTGGATAATTTTTGTATGATGTATGTGTTTTATTTTAGTTAGAGGTTACAAACTTGAGACTGTATTGTGAATGCAAATTCGAAAGAACCACTCTTAAAACTATTATTCATAAGACTGTTAGTGGTTAACTAGTGAAAGAAAACTAATAATCCATAAAATTCTTAATCAGATAAACGCCAATCGGAGGAATGAGTTCAAGAGGTCGAGGACGTCCGCCGTGTGGACGCAGTAGGGGTAGAATGACCGCGTCGAGCCGCGTGAGGAGTCCGCCACGAGTCAGGAAACGAGATGCCGGAACTGCCGACTGTAGAAGGAGAATTTCAGGATGAGGTGCCCGAGATGATGCAGTATCTCGGGTGATGTTGAGGGTTTTAGAGAGGGTTCTTTGGAGTAGGCATGGGCACGAGGAGCCCGTAAATCAGACCGGAGCGCTTAAGGCCAATGGGGCGTAGTGTTTAGGGAGTTTCTGGTGTAGCCCCTAACACAGCTGAGTATTGGATGGAAGCGACTGAGCGCATAATGGATGACTTAGACTTCACGGTAGAGGAAAAGTTGAAAGGGGTCGTGTCTCTTCTTCGAGACGAGGCCTATCAGTGGTGGCTCACGGTGAAAGAGGGTACTGTCGCAGACTGTATTGACTGGGATTTCTTTAAGGAATCATTTCAAGGGAAGTATGTTGGGGCCAGCTACGTGGATGCACAGAGGAAGGCATTCCCGAATGCAGTGCGGGAAAGTAAGTCTGTGGTCGAGTCTGAGGCGAGTTTCTGCGCTTGAGCCGCTACGCTCGGGGAATGGTAGCAACGGAGTATGAACGTTGTGTACGGTTCGAGGATGGGCTGCGGAATGAGTTAAGGGTTCTGATAGCACCGCAACGGGAGAGAGTTTTTGCTGTTTTGGTAGATAAGGTTAAAATAGCTGAGGAAGTGAAACGGGTCGAGAGACAAGAAAGGGATAAGGATAGGAGTAAGAGTAAGAGAAGTTTTGAACAGTTAGGAGCATCTGGGAATTATCAGAAAAGGCCTAGGACTGATGGGCCAACTCGTGCTCCAACGGGTCAGAATCGAGCATGTCCTACATGTGGAAGGACGCATTATGGGGAGTGCAGAATGAAAACTGGTGGATGCTTTAGGTGTGGATCCACAGGACATCTGATTAAGGACTGTCCTTAGATGGATCGGGTACAGCCCGCGGGACGAGGTTCTGATCAGGCTGGGAGAGGTGATCAACAACCACCAAGAGGCCGCAGACAAGCCAGGGGCGATAATGGTAGTGAACGCGTAGTGGAGCACCGTGTAGAGGTGCGAGTTATCTTTGAGGTGAGGCGACCAGCGTTGGTCTATGCAGCACATCGCCAAGGGGAAGAAGACGCCCCAGATGCGAACAATGGTGCGTACCCTACCATAGTATACTAAGTGTTTATTTTTTTAGAGTGCGCAGCGAAAGCATAGTGGTGCAACTTAGGTAGTACGATTACTAGTTAGTTGGAAATTTCGAGGACGGAATTTCTTTAAGGGGGTAGAACTGTAACATCCTGAATAATTGGGTCTGTGCATTTTATGTGTTTGGATGCTTAAAATATTAATTTGAGAATTTAAGGTGCAATTGGGGCTCAAATTGGGCTGAGGCCTTATTTTAAATATTTTGTTTAGACACTCTAAGGGCTTAAATTGAAGCTGTAGTAGTTTAATTGACATATTGGGCTCGTGGCCCAAAGCAAGCTAGGGAACACGATGGGTGAGCTATAAGTGGCGTCACTAGTGCATGAGGAAGGCCCAAATTTTTGGTTACTTGAAGCCCAAGTTATAGGGCTAGATTTCGGCACTTAATTGAGTAAGGGGGGACGGCACAAGGTTATTTTTTTTGGGAATCTTATTATATTTATTTCATGTGGATAATAAGCAGATAAAGGCTATTATTTAGGGATTTAGTCTTTAAGGATAATAAGCAGATAAAGGCTATTTTTGAGGAGATAAGATTAAGATAAGGGAAAAGGGATAGGAGCTATCATGTGTGGCAAAGTGTTGGCGAAAATCAATCTCTGCTAAAGGGAGAAAACAGTTTTCTATATAAAGAGGGGTGTGCCAAAATTTTGAAGCCTCTCTTTTATTTTCTTTTCTCATCTTCTTCCTCTCAAAAGCCGAAAACCACCATCTTCTTCACCCTTTCTTCCTCTCTAAAATTTCCTGGTTGGCCGAATCTTTTAACCTCTATTGTTATTCTTCTTTTAATCCCTAAAAGCCAAAATCACATCTCTATTATTCTATTCTTCTCCTTAATATTCATTGGCCGAATCTCTCTTAGCCATCTCTTCAATTCGTACATCTTCTAAAAGCCGAAATTCTTAGATCTCACTTCCTGAAGTTGCCGATTTCTCTTCAAAGGAGTTTGCTTGTGCCGAATCTTAAAGGAAACAATAGGTAAGTATTGATTTTGGTATTTCAATGTTCTTCCGGCTTTTCAAAAGTCCTTAGTCGAATGGCTATTAGAAACTAATCTCTTATTTCGCTATTCTTTTCGGCATTCCGGGATTTGAAGAAGGAGGCCAATTGCATAGATCTCTAAGTTATAGAATCGTGTTACTTTCGGGATTTCAAGGTAAGAGGATTTGTTTATTTATATATATACAATCGGGTAGAATACTAACCATGGCCGAATATAGGAGAGGCCTATTTTCGCAATTGTTCCGGCTTTTAAGCAAGGCTATAGATTGAGGATAATAGATCCAGATAGCAAGGACATCGACTAAGAATATTGTATTTCGCAATATCAGGTGTGTAATTCTCCACACCATCTAGATCTGTTTGATTAGTATATAATTATAAGTCTTATATGTTTTGTTAAATGCCGAAATCCCGGCATAATGACGAAAACCCAAAGAGGGTAAAAGCAAATCACCAGGTTAGTGAATGCTCTGATTAAATGATTTAAGAATATTGATTATATGTAATTGCATGGGTTGGGTTGATGAAAGGAGGAAGTTATATGTTGTAGCGGTTTTTACCGTGATCTGTTGTAGCGGTTCCTTACCGTGATCTCATCGCACGCTGCTCGTAGTGATTCATTGTAGTGGCTACGGCCATGATTTGATGATGAGTAGCACGATTGCCATCAAGGCGTGTAGCGGTGTGGGTTGATTATAGAAATCCCCAATGGTGTGAATGGCTGGTACGGGGGCGTGTAGCGGATGGAAACCTAGGATATGGGTTGGGCTTTGCATATTATTTTTGTTATTTATATTTTGATTATTCTGTTTTATGGGGCTAAAGCCCAAATCTAATGGTGCATGAGGGTTGCACACTGAGTCTCGCGACTCACCCTTTAATTTTAACCATCTCAGGTGACACTTAGGGCGTCGGACCGGGCTGGAGAGGAGAGCAAGGTGGCCATGCGACAGAGCTTTGAGAATTCAGCAAAAAGACTTAGTCTAATATTTGATTTTCATTTAATTAATGGGTTCAAATTTTTTTGTAATAAGGCCATGGGCCACTAGACTACCATTTATGTTTTGGGATTTTGTTGGGCTTTTATTACTGGGTTTTAAGTTTTATGTTTTCAATTAAGTTAAGACCTGCATGAAATTTTAGTTTTTTTATTTAAAATCTACCAAGATAATTGGTAACTTAATATTTTATACTTTAATGAATTATTAAGCTTTCGAAATAAAGGTGTAAACCTAGTAACTGTTTTCCGAAATGCGACATGTTATGTAAAATTTCCTAAGTGACATACCAGATCCGGTTGTAGCGTTTGGGCTGGGTTTGGGGTGTTACAGGAACACACATGGCGCCATATCCCCTTTACTAATTATTCAATTATGCTAACTTTCTGCCACCTAAATACCTTAAGCTTTAAGGTCACTTATTCCATTTCCTTAAAGTACTAAATACCAAAAATTATTCCAAATCCAAAATAAATCCCGAGCCTTCTCAGGACTAAATAAACACACACATTGGATAATTAAACTAGCTGAGTACCAAAATAATGTAACATATAAAAACTCAAATTTTAGGATATTACAAAGGCTGACATAACACTTTTTATTAAAAGCAAAGACAAAGATTTATTAGCAGTTCAAATTTATATTGATGATATAATTTTTTGTTCTAATAATGATTTTATTTGTTAAGAATTTTCTAAGTTAATGCAAGGTGAATTTGAGATAAGCATGATTGGAGAACTAATTTTCTTTTTGGGACTCCAAATCAAGAAAAAAAGGATGACATCTTCATCAATCAAGCTAAGTACACAAAGGAAATGCTTAAGAAGTTTGGGATGGACACTCTTAAACAACAAGCTACTCCTATGAGCCCTTTTACAAAGCTTGATAAAGATGAGGAATGTAAATGTGTTGATTTAAAATTATATAGGTCAATGATTGGTTCTTTGCTTTATCTTATGTAAGTAAACCTGACATTATGTTTAGTATATGCTTGTGTGCTAGATATCAATCTTGTTCTAAGGAATCCCATTTACAAGTCCTTAAGAGAATCTTTAGATACCTTAAAGACATTCCCAAATTAGGCCTTTGGTATCCTAGAGACTCATCCTTTAGTTTGCATGCGTTCTTGGATGCGGATTTTGGAGGATGCAAATAAGATAGGAAAAGCACCTCTGGTACTTGTCAATTCCTAGGCAACATGATATTATCATGGTTTTCTAAGAAACAAATTAGTGTTGCACTGTCCACCACCGAAGCGGAATATATTTCTGCCGGTAGTTGTTGTGCTCAAGTTTTATGGATGAAACAACAACTTGAAGACTATGGAATTGATATAGATATCATTCTTATCAAGTGTGACAATACTAGTGCTATTTGTCTCACTAAAAATCTCATCCAACATTCTAGGACTAAACACATTAAAATAAGACATCATTTCATTAGAGATCATGTCCAAAAAGGAGAAATAGTTCTAGAGTTTGTTGACACCTTAAATCAATTAGCAAATATTTTTACAAAACCTTTAGACAAAGAAAGATTTTGGACAGGTAGGAGAGAATTAGATATTACTACCTTACCTTAACTTTTGTGTTCAAATTAATTTTTGCACTTTGTATTTTTTTAAATGCTTTATGACTTAACAATGATTGCAAAAGTGTCTATGCATGACTTTTATGGGCCTTTTATGCAAAAAGATAGGGGGAGTTTTATGTGGTTATTTGATCTATTCTGAATTTATGTGTCTAGCATGCTTACTCTTTTTATGCTCTTAAACTTGTTAGAATAAACTAAATCTTGTTAATTTAGTCATTTTTTGGTCTAATTTGGCTTTCATGAATCATATGCATCATGCTTACATTTTACATTTTTATGCATATGAAACTATTAGGAATGGTCTTAGAGTCATTTTAGGACCCTTAGAAAACTTTATGACCTAAAATTCTCATTTTTGCAATTTTTCTACACTTGGAAAATAGAACTGCAATTTGGTACCAATTTACAAATATCAATACTTTTATAAAAATATCGATACTCGTGAGAAATTATCGATACCTTGAGGTTTTTAAAGGCATTTGCAGCTGCTTCTAAAACAAATTTTCAAAAACCCTAAAAAAATTTCTTCCCTTCACCAAAAATCTCTTATTTCTTCTACGAAGTTTCTTCAAATTTCCTGAATTTTTCATCAAATCTTGCCTTTGCAACAATTCCAAACACTCTTTTGTCAAGATTTGTTCAACATTTCTCGGAGATTTTGCCTATTTCAACACTTTTTAAGGTAAATCCTAATTTTCTCAATCTTTTGATTTTATAAAATGTAGGTTGAAATAGTGCTTCTTGAAGGTGTATTGGGTTGATTTGGATTATATCTATTGTATTTTGTTGCACGGGTTTCCATTTACTAGCCATTTTCTTATATTTTTTTTACCTTAAACCCTTGCACACCAAGTGATTGACAAAATTCTCAAACAAATTTTTTAGTGTTTTTAGTCAAACTTTAGTGGTTATTTCTCTAGTTATGGTTCCTAAGAAAAGGCCTAGAACCCGTGCATCTTCTTCCTAACAACCTAATGGCCCTATATCATCTTTTAACAAATGTTTTCATAATGATGCCTCTCGTGACCATTTTCCTAGAAAGTATGCATCTAAGAGAGTTTGGGAGTCTAGGAAAGTGGATATAGCCATGTTAGAGGGTATTAATTTTATCTATCTCTCTATTTTGCAAAATTGAGGTTGGATGGATTTTCTAAATATTTCTTCGCCGACTTACTATAATCTTGTTTGAGCATTTTTCTTAATGCCAAACTCAAACATGATGAGTCCGATGACACCGTTGTAGCCATCACCTCTTTTTTAATGAAAACCCCTATATGTCTTACCTTATAAGAGTTTGGCAATTATCTTCATTTGCCTCCCGGAGGTAACTCTGATGAAAAGGTCATTTTAATCCCGCTTTATTCAGTCCTAATCGACATCCGAACTTAACCTTCATGATCGTGTCCTCCACATGATCATAACCTAGAACCTTCGCCCTATTAAAAAATATGCTAAGCTTCGAAACACTGATTATTGGTGGCTTGATTATTTTAAATCCAATAGGTGTTTCGACCTCACCCTCATCATATTTAATGACATTACTAAGGCTATCGGGAGGGGGATGAATTCAAATATCACCCTTCCTCATGGCACGCATTTGTCATATCTTTTTAGGTGATTAGGCATTAGCACTCATGGAGACACCCCTGTTACTTCTAACCAACCTATTAGTTATGGGGCCCTTCATCATGCGGGATATCATTATGATGCCACCACTGGTACGTGGATTAAGAACGACCATTCGGTTAAAAGTGAAGATGACGACATCGACGTCGCTTTTGAAGACTTTTCGACACCCGAACATGTTCCTCTTCCGGCTTTGTCCTCTCAAGCATCTCAACCTTCGTCCGAGATCAATAGTGTCCTCCTTGATGCTATCCATTCATTGAGCAATGATGTTTGAGGTACTAGAGATGAGGTTCGGTCTCATAGGGAAGATGTTAATTCTTGGCTATCTACATTAGAGATGCAAATGATGTCTCTCCTTGATCGTTTTCCTTCGAATCCTCCATTTTCTCCTCCTCATGATGATTAGCACTTTTTATTTACATTTACATATCATTACTCATAACATTTGCACCTAGATTTTTTTAATGCCCATGTCTATGTTTTCTTGCACATTATTGCTTTATTGGTATTTTGAGATACACTATTGTTTTAGTTCATTGCCATTCACTCTTATCTATCTATTATGTTGAACTAACAATTTCTCTCCTCAAGTTTTATTTTTCATTTGATATAACAAAAAGGGGGAGAAGGAAAGGTAAATTAAGGTAAACTGATTGATTACTTTTATGCTAACCATATGCAAATTATGCAAATTATGTGACAATTTTTCTTAAAGTAAAAATGAATGCCAATTTGTATGTCAATTTTTATTTTGGCCTTAAATTCAAAATGACTTTTATTAAGGGGAAGCAATTATTCAAAAACAAAATTTGCCAAATGTTTTGTTATATCAAAAAGGGGGAGATTGTAAAACCAAGCTTTATTTGATAAAATGTTTAGATATAACAAATTAAAGTGTTTTTGAATAAAAATTAAAATTGAACAAAATTAACAAAATGATTTTTCAATTTGAAGTCTAAGAGATAAAATTTTGAATATCTATTTTGAACTCTTAGAAAATTTTTATAACAATTTTAAAATCAAGTTAAAATGATTTTGACTATGTAAGAATGTCCTTTATTATTTTATCAAGTCAAAATACCTTTCAAAAAAGTCAGAATTACTCTAGGCCAAAAAATATCGATACTTGCAATACCTTTTTGGCCAAGTATCGATATTTTTAAAATATCGATACCCCTTGAAAAATCGGTACCAAAATGACATTTTGTTTTTCACAAAACCTACAAAGTATCAATACAGTATCGATACCTTTTAATAAAGTATTGATAAAAATTGTTTTGGTATCGATAGTTAAATTCCAACAGTCACTGAATTTAGCATTTATTGTAAAAATTATCAGTACCTTTTTATCTGGTATCGATACTTGTAATTGTAGGTGTATTAAATGCTTTGGTTTTCGCATCCCCAACGGCTCTATTAACTACCACAATAATCTCAACAATTGGAAATCAATTAGGAGTATAAATACCAGCTTCTAAAGTTCCTACAACAACAAGAAAGCATATTCAAGCAAAATCATCAATCAAACAACCTTTGTACTCAATACTTCCAAAAT
The DNA here is from genome assembly GCA_025698515.1 of Gossypium sturtianum. Lineage (NCBI taxonomy): Eukaryota > Viridiplantae > Streptophyta > Magnoliopsida > Malvales > Malvaceae > Gossypium > Gossypium sturtianum. Next base: position 135,906,306 of record CM046948.1, on the reverse strand, counting down.
TCTCTTGTACACACTTGTGAGCTCTTATTGTGTTTCTTTTGCTCAAGTGTATTCTTACCTATTTGTGCTTAATTTGCAAACATTTTGATCTTGTTAGGATTATTTATTAGTTTGCTTCTTTGTAATTCTTTGAGAGGGTTTATCTTAAGATTTGGGGTAGAAGTCTTAAGAGAGTTGTAAGGTTAAACCTTGTCCTCAAAGGTTGAACAAATTAGTGATTTGGGAAAATCCTTAGTTGTGGAAAGCTAAGGTAGTGGAGTAGGCAATTGGGGTCGAACCACTGTAATTATTAGTGTTCATTGTTTCATTTTCTCTCTTAGCTTCCACCAATTTTTTAAAAGGCCAATTCCCCCCCTCTTGGCAATTTCAAATTGATTAATCGAGCTAACATATACAAATAATTATATTTATCCAATATAAAAATAAATTGATATATAGTCAGCCCTCTTTATAACAGTCTCATTTGTCTGCCAAGATTTTGCATGTTACAGAAAGGAGGTTGTTAGACAATGTTGTTATAAACAGATAATCTTTGTAAGTTTGTCATAAAATTCATATCGTGAATTTCCATAAAATAAAAAAAGTGAGAATTATGTTAGAAAGAGAAAGAAAGTGAGAACTAAATCAACAAAATTAAAAGACATATGTATTATTGCTTTTATGTACCTTTTATTTTACATTCTTTCACATGATTAATTATAAAGTTCATAAATATAAGAAGCTCAATTAATCAATATGAGTTATCAAATTAAAGTAATTAATTTTATGAGTTACTAAATTCAAGTAATCAATTTATAAGTTTATGATATTTCAAATTTATAGTAGAATATTTAATTAGGGAACTTAATAGTTTCTTGAATTGATATTTTTAATTTCACTCATTGAATATTATTTTTATTTAATAAAATATGATTAATAGATTTCTTCACGTGAAGTTTAATCATTTTATTGAAGTAATATTGAAATTAAAATCATTGATAATTAATAGGCTTGCTTATAAGAAATAAGTATAATTTTGCTTTAAAATGTAGACCATATGTTGTTATAGAAAATTATTTTAATAAAGATCATACTTCATAATTATGGATGTTGCTATTATAAGTGAAAACTTGTTATAGAGGGTTAAAATAAAACATAAAAAATCAATTCTTTTAGACACTTGGTTGTTAATTGTTACAGTGGGTGGTTATTATAGAAATGGTTGATTTTTTTTCTTTGAAAGGGATTGTATTTATTTAAAAGTATATAATTGGATCAAAAATAAAATTTCATGTATACATTTAAATCACAATAAAAGTTTCATTTGTTTAATTATACCAAATCAAAGTTCATATATCAAATTGTATATTTAATCAAATTTATGTCCCTTTTAAAAATAATTAAAACAAAAAATGATAAAAGGGTTAGAAGGGAAGAAAATTTGAGATATAATTTATTATTTTATTATTATTATTAAATTTTATTTTAAAATTTAATATTATGTGATGTGTAGTGTAGTGTTTTTAGGATGGTATGTTAAAAAGTAATGTCAAAGATGGTAAAGAGAAAATATTGTATGAAATTGTGATACCACGTCATCCTTTATCTTTTTCTATCAGAAGAATGAGAAATCAAATTTTTCCTCTTGATTTTTAATTTTTTTTCTCCTAAAAAAATTGGGAAAAAGTTTGATTTATAATTCCCCTATTGAAGAGGGATAAAAATGATGTGGAATATGTAACAGCCCAATTTCGGTGAAATCAGAACAGTGGTCTCGGGACCACAAATTTGAGCCGAAAAATAAAATTTATTTTTATTTTATTATATGATCCATATTATACTAGAAATGTTGTGTGAAAATTTTGAAAAGAAAATTTTACCGATTATGTGCTTCATTACGAGAAAGACCAAATCGCATAAAATGCAAAAGTTGGATTCTAGTAGCTAGAAGGATCAAATAGCTATGGAATTCAAAATTAAGGTCCTTATATGGTAATTATACCATTAAGAAAAGTATGTATATTTTTCTTGGTGACTCATCCATGGAAATATAGAAAAAGGGTAAGAACTAAATTGGAAAGTGAAAATTTTAATTAATTAAAAAGATGAAAAGAAAATAAAAATCATATCTTCTCATCTTCTTCCCTAACATAAACATGGAAACCCTAGGAGAGAGAGATGAGACTTTCATGGCCAAATTGGGTAAGTTTCCTTGTCCCGTTTTTAGTAATTTTGATATTTTTAGAATCAGGATAGTTTAATCTCTCTATTTGGGGGATTAATTTGAAAAGTTATCAAAGTATGAAAATGGATCATGGATGTATATGCTGGAAATTAGAAATTTATGGTAGAAAATGAAAGATTATTGATAGATAAACAACTTTTACAAAGTGATTTTTGATGAAAACATGATTTAGGGACTAAAATGAAAAGTTGTAAAATTTGATGAAAAGTTCTAAAATTTTATGAATACATGTGCTGTAAAATTTTTAATGGGGCTTTGGTTAGGCTTAGAATAGGGGGTAATTTTCACAAGTTTCATTTTCCGAGCCTAGGGACGAAAATGGAATTTATGGAAAAGTTAGGGGCAAAATAGTAAATTTTCCTAGGTGAAAATTTAGTCGTGAAAATTTAGTCCACATAAATGTAAAATATGATAAATTGATGTTAAATTTACTCGTATAGATCCGGATAGACCAAATTCGGAGTTAGAACAAGGAATGAGGAAAATGTTGGATTAGTAGATTTTTACGTACACGAACCTTTGTCGAGGTAAGTTCGTGTAACTAAATTGTATATGTTTTTATGCTTGATTTAAATTTTGTGTTTGTGAATTTTATCAATGTCATAAATATGTGAAATGATCACCTACTCGATATAGCCCGATAAATGAAAATGCCCGATAAAAAGGTAAATGAATAAAATGTTAATTGTATGCTTGACATGAATGTGGAATGTGTTTTACTTGAATTACATAAATGTTACGGAGGTATGAAATAATCAAATTCCCGATAATGTTTGAAAAATGTTTAAATCTCGTTTGAATAAATGAATATCGATGGATAAATGTAATTGCCGAAATGAATGAGGTCCTGCATTTGTTGCAGAAATGGATTAGGCTCGAACGAGCAATCCTAATGACTTTATTACAGAAAAGATTTAGCTTGGACGGGTAATCCTGGTGTGAGTCCTCTCGAGCATATATTATGAATTGGATTTAGCCCGGACGGGTATTCCAGATTGGACTCTATAGGGAACTCTTTGTCATATAAAGGATTTAGCCTGGACTGGTAATCCGACAAAGCCCTTAGAGTATATTTTACAGCTAGAATTTAGCCTGGACTGGTAATTCTGCTTATGATACGTGGCTCGAGAGTGTACCTACAGGGTACTACTGAGTATGAATTGACGGAATATGGAACTGTACACCTCGAGTGTACTACTTGAGTAACCATCGATATTTCAGATAAATTCAACGGGTAGGAATCTGGATATGAGAAGATATGTATAAGAAATGAATTATTATACGTATCCGTCTGAATTGCAAGAAAATGATGTTACGTGACAAATGATATATGCAAACATGAGATGATGTCATTTGCACATGGACTTTATTTGATGAATATATGTGCATTCTTGATTATAGACTTGTACACCTTGAGTGAACTAATCGTAACCTTGATATTCCAAGTAATATGAGTAAAGTTCTAATGTGAAATGATCTGAACTCGAAGTGAACTAGTATGAAATTATACTTGTAATAATGAGATGAATTATACATGTTAAATGAATACACGATGTGGAAAGCATATGTGCATGGAAACTTGATTGTTGTGGAGCCCATATATGTTTTAATGTTATTATTGGAATAAATTACTAACAAGGGCAATGAGGATATGTGTAGGGCTTGAGGTCAAATTGAATGAATGTGCCTTACTTAGTTACCTCAAATAGGATGAATGGTAAGTTAAGTACCATGTTATACGAACTTACTAAGCATTTTATGCTTACCCCGTTTTGTTTTCCCCTATTTTAGAGTAAATCAGAAGCTCGTTGGATTGAAAGCTTGGCGGAGATCACTCACACTATCCATCGGCCCATGTCGGTATGGTATGGTAATTCAATTGTGGTTGTAATGGCATGTATAGGATATGTTGGCCATATTGGCACGTAAACATAAACCATGCTTGTAATCTAGCCATTAGAATGGCTAGTAATGATTGTTTTGATATACTTGTAATGTCATATTATGTTAGCCACATATATGTTAAGTAGTTGATCAAATTATGTCTAACATGAGGTCATAACCAAGGCAAGTTTGTAAACATGTATGCAGGAAATGATATGCCATGATGATGGATGGAACATAATTGATTAGAATGCTTGAAATGGTTAGTAATTGTATGTGATGATATATCATGTTAAATGATGGAATTAACTTGAATAAAATGCTTGGATTTGTTGGGTTATGAATGCAAGATATGGTGTAGGATTATGGCAAAGATTGGGGTGAGAAATGAAGCTAGGAATGACTTTATTTTGTCCACACGGGCAGATACAAGGTCATGTGTCTAGACCGTGTGTGACACACGTCCTGGTAAGACGGGCATGTGGTTAGGCCGTGTGTCCCCTGCACCTTAATTTTGAGAAATAGAATGCTCAGAATTGAGCACACGGGCAGAGACACGGGCATGTGTCTCAGCCGTGTGTGCCACACAGCCTAGAACACGAGCGTGTGTCTTAGCCATGTGAAACCTGCACCTAATTCGAATCGAATTAATTTACCACATGGCCTAGCACACGGGCTTGTGGCATGGCCGTGTGGTACAAGTCAGAGAGCTACCTAGTTTTGAACACGGCCTGTAGCACATGAGAGTTCTAGGGTCACACGGGCGTGTGAGCCCTGCACTTTAGAAAATTTTGGAATTTCGCGAAAAATTTCCTGAGTTCCCGATTTAGTCTTGACTTGATTCTAATGCTCGTATTGGGCCTCGAGGGTCCATTTAAGGGACATTATGAATGACCTCAGTGAATGAGTAGTAACTTGCTTGAATTAATCGATAAATGTTCTGAATGTTTTGGTAATGGTCTGAAACCCTGTTTCGACGACGGATATGGGTTAGGGGCGTTACATTTAGTGGTATTAGAGCTACGGTTTAGTTGGTTCTCGGATCAAACGTAGCATATGTGGAGTCTAGAAATAGATGCCATTATATGACCTGTGATAGCGTGATATCTCCCGACTTTAATGAAAATTATTTTACAAATAGACATAGATGCTTTCCAATCGAGCCAATTTCGATGACTCCGAAAGAGATACTCAAGTATCTGAGTAAAATGTTACTGATGATGAAATAGAAAAGGTACGGATAAATGTTTTATAGTACATGAGAATGATAAATGTTATGTTATATGAGTATATATATATGAAAGTTAATTTTTGAGGCTTACGATCTCCACCCTCTTACCAGTATAGTGTTATATAATGAAATTCACAAGATTTATATGGATTAAGCTCATGAATGTGGAACTAAAGAGCTCAAAGGCTGAATGACTAATGATGTAGTCAGAATAAGAATGGGTTAGCAAGTAAAGATGGTATTAAAAGAGATCAGATTTTTCTGAAGATTATTCTGAATATGTGATGTCATTGTTAAGAAAGAAGTTATTCATGAGTAATTGACTTATCCAGATATGATAATTACAGAACAGATTAGCTGAAAATTCTTACGAATCGACTCTTTTTCAAAGGAAATTTGAATAATATAATATTATTGATGAATTTATGGGTCAGTGGAATAGTGATAAAACTGCAAAGATATTTGAATACAACTGTTATAATTGAGTATATTACAAAAAACATCTCCTGGGTACTCTATAAGTTTTGTTATTCTAGAGGCATATGAAATTGTGCATGTAGAGATGCAATATTTGTTGTATTGAAAAGCTAGTAAATCATGATAGATGAAATTATTGTAAGTCTGGTTGATTCATGAGTGGTATTGCTCTATCATACTTGAGCTTTCTAATTCATCATGATTGATATAAGATTGGATGATAGGGTTCATATGATATCATTTTATACTTCTACTGATCGAAGCCCTGAATTATGAATATGCAAAATTATGTTATCTTTGTCACAGTTGTTTCTACTGAGTATGTGTGATATTGCTCTTCTGAATTTTCTCCGAGATGTAATAAATCTCTTTATTATTCAAGCATAGTTTATTTGTGAAAGATATTCATTGGTCAGTGGTAATTATATTTATTACCGTTATGAATTTTGACTTGATCATGGGAATTTGGTAATATGGAACATAGATTATAGAAACTGTATTATTGCACTAGATGATATTGGAGCCACCTTGGTATTCCTCTTTTATTTGAAAAAGAGTATTGAGGTTGAGGTATTGTTCAATTTATATTGTGGAAACGTCAGATCTATTATAGTATTATGGTTTTAACCTATCTGATGATTGTGACCTCGGAATAATTAAAAGCTTCGAGATCCTTTTAAATTTTTGTGAAAGTGTTTTCTATGATAGCTACATCAATGATATGGATATTACAGAAAGATGTAAGATTTGAATGGACTGACAAATATTAGTAAAGTTTTGATCAGTTGGGAGCCCTGATGACCAAAGCTTTAGTTCTGGTTCAGTCTGAATTGGGTAAGGAACTTGTTATTACAGTAATGTAACATTGAATGGGATTAGACTGTGTCTTGATGCAATAAGGCAAAGTAATAGGCTGTACTTTCAGACAGTTAAAAACCTCATGGAAAGAATTACCCGATACATGATCTAGAATTGACAACCATTTTTTTTTGTATTGAAATCTGACAACATTTCTTGTTTGGTGAAAAATGTCATATATTCACCGATTGTAAAAGTTTGAAGTATCTGATGTTGCTAAAAGATTTGACTTTGAAATTGTGTATATGGCTTGAATTATTGAAAGACCCTGATTTGGGTAATTGATTATCATTCAAAGAAAGTAAATATGGTTGCTGATATATTGAGTAGAAAATTCTTTGTTTGCTTTATGAGCAATAAATACTAGATTGCTATTGTATGATGAAAGAATAATTTTAGCTGAGTATAGAGCTTAACCGATGTTTCTACAACAGAACAGTGAAACTTAGAAAAGTGATAATGAGTTGTAAGTTAAATGAATACAGTGTGAAATAATTTCTGATTTAGAGTTTTAGAATAGATTCGATAAACGTCTCTTATTCAGAGACAGAGTCTGTGTACTGAAGAAATTAGAGCTTTTACTGAAAATTTTACATGAATGATCACAGTGGTACTATACCGGTTTATCCGGAAAATGATAAAATGCATAATGATTTGAAAAAGATGTATTAGTAGCTCGGAAGTGAAATGTGGTATTTCTGAAATTGTATTTAAATGTTGGATGTACCAGCAAGATAAGGATGAAACTTTCAAGATGGTTATAGTCAGTGAAAATACCGGAATGGAAATGGGACAAAGTTACTATGGATTTTATATAAGGATTCTCTCTGACCATGAAAAAGAAAGATATGAATTGAGTAATCGTCGATTGTTCGACGAAGCCTGCACATCTTATATGGTGTACCAGCTTCTGTTATTTCTGATAGAGATCTACAGTTCATATTCTAATTCTGAAACAAGTTACAAGAAACTCTGGGTACATGGTTACATTTTAGTACGGTATTTCATTCTCAGATGGATGATCAATCTGAACATATGATTTAGATTTTAGCAGATATGCTTCGATGTTGTGTACTTTAATTTGAAGGTAACTGAGAAAAGTATTTGTCTTGGGTTGAAATTACTTATAAACAGTCACATATAAAATTATACTGTACGAGGCTTTATATGATCACAAATGCAAAATTCCGGTGTTTTGGATGGAGTTCAGTGAGAAAAGATACATGTGGTAGTTTTGATTCGTTGAACCCAAAGAGAGATGAAAGGGACCTGAGACAGTTTAAAAATAATATTTGATCGTTAGGAATCCGTATGGATCTAAAATGAAAAGAAATAAAGTTTCTGATGGTGACAAAGTATTTCTTGAGATTCACCATGAAAGAAAGTTCCCTAGTTTGCCCGTAAAGGCAAATTAAGTCTGTGGTTTATCAGGTCATAAAGATTATTGAAAGGAATTGGACTGGTTTCGTATTGATTGGTATTATTATTAGAGTTCTACAGAATTCATAATGTTTTTATGAGTATATGTGTTATGACAGAATCGATCAGACCCATCATCTGTTATTGCTTTGATAAATGTTAATTTCAGCTTGGCATGACTTACAACGAGTGACTGGTTGAAATTTTGGCATGTGAAGTGAAAGAAACGAAAAGTATAAATGTATCTTTAGTGAAAAGTTCTTGGACAATGATATGAAATAGAGAAAGCTATTTGGGAACCGGATAGAAACATGAGAAAGTAATGTCTGAATCTTCTTACTGGTAACATTTTCGAGGACGAAAATTTCTTAAGGGGGGAGAGTTGTAACAGCCCTATTTTGCTGAAATCAGAACAGTGGTCTCGGGACCACAAATTCGAGCCAAAAAATAAAATTTATTTTTATTTTATTATATGATCCATATTATACTAGAAATGTCGTGTAAAAATTTTGAAAAGAAAATTTTACCGATTATGTGCTCAATTACGAGAAGGACCAAATAGTATAAAATGCAAAAGTTGGATTCTATTAGCTAGAAGGATCAAAAAGCTATGGAATTCAAAACTTAAGGTCCTTATATGGTAATTAGACTATTAAGAAAAGTATGTAGATTTTTCTTGGTGACTAATCCATGGAAATATAGAAAAAGGGTAAGGACTAAATTGGAAAGTGAAAATTTTAATTAATTAAAAAGATAAAAATGAAATAAAAATCATATTTTCTCATCTTTTTCCCCAAAATAAACATGGAAACCCTAGGAGAGAGAGAAGAGACTTTCATGGCCAAATTGGGTAAGTTTCCTTGTCCCGTTTTTAGTAATTTTGATATTTTTAGAATCGGGATAGCTTAATCTCTCTATTTGGGGGATTAATTTGAAAATTTATCAAAGTATGAAAATGGTTCATGGATGCATATGCTGGAAATTAGAAATTTATGGTAGAAAATGAAATATTATTGATAGATAAACAACTTTTACAAAGTGATTTTTGATGAAAACATGATTTAGGGACTAAAATGAAAAGTTGTAAAATTTGATGAAAAATTCTGAAATTTTATGAATACATGTGCTGTAAAATTTGTAATGCGGCTTTGGTTAGGCTTGGAATAGGGAGTAATTTGCACAAGTTTCATTTTCCAAGCCTAGGGACGAAAATAGAATTTATAGAAAAGTTAAGGGCAAAATAGTAAATTTTCCTAGGATGAAAATTTAGTCCACATGAATGTAAAATATGATAAATTGATGTTAAATTTACTCGTATAGATCGAGATAGACCAAATTCGGAGTTAGAACGAGGAATGAGGAAAATGTCGGATTAGTAGATTTTTACGTACACGAATATTTGTCGAGGTAAGTTCGTGTAACTAAATTGTATATGTTTTTATGCTTGATTTAAATTTTGTGTTTGTGAATTTTATCAATGTCATAAATAGTGAAATGATCAACCTACTAGATATAGCCCGATAAATGAAAATGCCCGATAAAATGGTAAATGAATAAAATGTTACGTGTATGATTGACATGAATGTGGAATGTGTTTTACTTGAATTACATAAATGTTACGGAGGTATGAAATAATCAAATTCCCGATAATGTTTGAAAAATGTTTAAATCCCGTTTGAATAAATGAATATCGATGGATAAATATAATTACCGAAATGAATGAGGTCCTGCATTTGTTGCAGAAATGGATTAGGCTCGAACGAGCAATCCTAATGACTTCATTACAGAAAGCATTTACCCCGGACGGGTAATCCTGATATGAGTCCTCTCGAGCATATATTATGAATTGGATTTAGCCCGGACGGGTATTCCAGATTGGACTCTATTGGGAATTCTTTGTCATATAAAGGATTTAGCCTGGACTGGTAATCGGACAAAACCCTTAGAGTATATTGTACAACTAAATTTAGCCTGAACTGGTAATTCTACTGTATGATACGTGGTTCGAGAGTGTACCTACAAGGTACTACTGAGTATGAATTGATGGAATATGGAACTGTACACCTCGAGTGTACTACCTGAGTAACCATCGATATTTCAGATAAATTCAACGGGTATGAATCTGGATATGAGAAGATATGTATAAGAAATGAATTATTATACGTATCCGTCTGAATTGCAAGAAAATGATGTTACGTGACAAATGATATATGCAAACATGAGATGATGTCATTTGCACATGGACTTTATTTGATGAATACATGTGCATTCTTGATTATAGACTTGTACACCTTGAGTGAACTAATCGTGACCTTGATATTCCAAGTAATATGAGTAAAGTTCTGATGTGAAATGATTTGAACTCGAAGTGAACTAGTATGTAATTATACTTGTAATAATGAGATGAATTATACATGTTAAATGAATACACGATGGGAAAAGCATATGTGCATGGAAACTTGATTGTTGTTGAGCCCCTATATGTTTTGATGTTATTATTGGAATAAATAACTAACAAGGGCAATGAGGATATGTGTAAGGCTTGAGGTCAAATTGAATGAATGTTCCTTACTTAGTTACCTCAAATAGGATGAATGGTAAGTTAAGTACCATGTTATACGAACTTACTAAGCATTTTATGCTTACCCCGTTTTGTTTTCCCCTGTTTTAGAGTAAATCGGAAGCTCGTTGGATTGAAAGCTTGGCAGAGATCACTCACACTATCCATCAGCCCATGTCGGTATGGTATGGTAATTCAATTGTGGTTGTAATGGCATGTATAGGATATGTTGGCTATATTGGCACGTAAACATAAACCATGCTTGTAATCTAGCCATTGGAATGGCTAGTAATGATTGTTTTGATATACTTGTAATGTCATATTATGTTAGCCACATATATGTTAAGTAGTTGATCAAATTATGTCTAACATGAGGTCATAACCAAGGTAAGATTGTAAACATGTATGCAGGAAATGATATGCCATGATGATGGATGGAATATGCTTGATTAGAATGCTTGAAATGGTTAGTGATTGTATGTGATGATATATCATGTTAAATGATAGAATTAACTTGAATAAAATGCTTGGATTTGTTGGGTTATGAATGCAAGATGTGGTGTAGGATTATGGCAAAGATTGGGGTGAGAAATAAAGCTAGGAATGGCTTTATTTTGTCCACACGGGCAGACACACGGGCGTGTGTCTAGACCGTGTGTAACACTCGGCCTAGTAACACGAGCATGTGGTTAGGCCGTGTGTCCCCTGCACCTTAATTTTGAGAAATAGAATGCTTAGAATTGAGCACACGGGCAGAGACAAGGGCGTGTGTCTCAGCCATGTGTGCCACAAGGCCTAGAACACGGGCGTGCGTCTTGGCCGTGTGAAACCTGCACCTAATTTAAATTGAATTAATTAACCACACGGCCTAGCAAACGGGCGTGTAGCATGGCCGTGTGGTGCAATAAGAGAGCTACCTGGTTTTGAACACGGCCTGTAGCACGGGAGTGTTCCAGAGTCACACGGGCGTGTGAGCCCTGCACCTTAGAAAATTTTGGAATTTCGCGAAAATTTTCCTGAATTCCCGATTTAGTCCCGACTTGATTCTAATGCTCGTATTGGGCCTCGAGGGTCCATTTAAGGGACATTATGAATGACCTCGGTGAATGAGTAGTAACTTGCTTGAATTAATCGATAAATGTTCTGAATGTTTCGGTAATGCTCTGAAACCCTATTTTGGCGACGGATACGGGTTAGGGGCATTACAGAATAACAGTTTCATTATAACACTCCTAACCCGTATCCGTTGCCGGATTAGGGTTAAAGGCGCTACCGGACAGATCAAAAACTCATTCAGACAATTCGTAATATAAATCATCAATCACCATCATCATGTCCCATCTATAGGTCAACGAGACCTTAAACATGCTTTAGAGTAGGGCCGGGACTATGCCGAACTCTTACAGAAATTCTCAGAAATTTAAAACTTTTCTAAGTTATACAAAACACACGCCCGTATGGGCAGGCCGTGTGCCTCCCACGGCTGCTAGACACACCCATGTGTCTTACCCGTGGTCGAGCCTGACTTGATTCCACGGCCACCAAGCACGCCCGTGTACCTTGGCCGTGGTCGATCCTGACTAAACCACACGGCTACCAGGGACGTCCGTGTGCCAAGGCCGTGTACACTTAGTTAGCTACTGACTTACTCCCACGGCCACTAGGCACGCCTGTGTGCCTCAACCGTGTTGGCAAAACAGGCCACTCGCATGGCCAAAATGCCACCCTCAAAGGATCAAGCCTACAAGCCATTCACCAATTCATTTCAAACAAATTTGGCAACCAAGAATCATACCAAACAAACAACATTTCATCTTATTCATTCACAATTCTAATTATGCCAATTTGCACAACTAAAAACACTTATACATCCAAGCATCATTCAACCACATTATTCATCCATATAGCCATTTCATTGATCAACCATACATACTCATTATGCATTCATAAGCTTACCATAACATTGATCATTGTAATAGCTAACTTGCCATACCAAAATATTGCATCATATACCACATTTACTCATGCACATTACTAACATTAGCTAGCCAAATCACATGGCTATTACAATTCAAACATATACCAAATAACTAGCCTATGCATGCCATACTTCATATATACATTTTCAAAAGGTACCAAAATGAGTTTGAGTAGTGTGATGACGATCCTTGACGGTCCCGAGCCTTCAGTAGCTTTGACGATCTAAGAAACAGAGCAAACACACAGATAGTAAGCTTTCAAAAGCTTAGTAAGCCATATACAAATAAACTTAGCATAAAATGCACATAATCATTTTAAGTCAATGCTATTATTGGTTTATATAACATATACATCACATGTAACATTTTGCTCATTTGCTTAGCCATGTTTTACCTCATTCTTCACATCAATATCACATACACACAAAGCTCATTCGAGATGATCTTCACATTTTATCTCATCACTTATTTGCACATATTCATCAAAGTGAGTTCATATAGATACTTACCTTTCATACACACTTAGTGTATTTTTCAAACATACCTGAAACAGATGTACAAATTACTGAGTTGTTCATATCTCAGACTTGCCCGTTGAACCATTCGGAATCTAATAGGGTACTCAGAGTACTCGGAGTAATCGTACAATGCCAACGTCCTAGACGTGGTCTTACATGTAATCTGATATCAATGCCACTATCCCAGACAGGGTCTTATACGAATCAAATACGATGCCGATGTCCCAGACATGGTCTTACACGTAAATCTCATATCGATGCCAACATCCCAGACATGGTCTTACACGAGATCAGATATCAATGCCACTGTCCCAGACAGGGTCTTACATGAAATCTCGAATCAACGCCAATATCCCAGATATGGTCTTACATGATAACATATAACAGACACCTATCTCATGACATAGTTAATCCTATCTATTCCTAGGTTCAAACGGGGCTTCTCGGACTTAAACAACTTGTCGACTTATTTGTAATCTCGGATAGCACATACATTCCATCTCAATGGATAATCATAATAATTCAATTATCATATATACTCAAATAATTCAATACTAATACATTTATTTGTATATTGACTTACCTCGGATTCGGATATTCATTCTGACTCGGTTATTCAACTACTTTCGCCTTTCCGCGATCTAAGTCTGTTTTCTTCAGCTCTTGATCTATACATATTCAAATGTAATCCATTTATTCACTAATTCATTCAATTCAATCCATGAATTCACATTTAGGGCAAATTGCATTTTAGCCCTCATATTTGCACATTTTATCAATTTGGTCCATTTTTCTCAAAACATCAAATATACACAATTTGTTCACACACATGCATAGCCGAATCTCCCTAGGGACTATACAAGTCCATACTTTTCATCAAATTCACAATTTAGTCCTCCAAAACACTATTTTCACAATTTAGCCCTATTTAGCTAAATTCATCAAAAATTCAAAAACAACATTTGTTCATCTAACATATATCTTCCATTTAACACCATAAAACATCACAAATCTCACCATTTCATCAATGGAAAATTTCACAAATATCATCAATTCTTCAAATTACAACTTGGGCTTGATAGTAGACTAATCAACAATCTCAAAAACATAAAAATCATCAAAATCTAAAACCAAAACTTACCTTAATTTAAGCTTGAAATGGCCGAGTGTTAGAAAGCTTCAAACTCTTTCTTTCTTTTTTTGTTTTCGGTGGAAGATGATAACAATAACTTCTTCTTTTTTTGTCTTTGTTTTATTATAATAATACATAACATATAATATTAATAAAAACTTTAACTTATAAAACATTCACATTTAATAGCCTTGCCGTCCACTTACTAAAATAGTGGCTAAATTGCCACATAAGTCCTCCACATTTTAAAGCAACCTCACATTGACCATTAATCTAATAGAAAACCACTTTTATAAATTATGCGACTTAGTCCTTTTGTCAAATTAAGCACACAGATGGACAAATTAACTCACGGAAGTTTTCACACTTACTAATCACATATCCACAGCACAGAAAATAATATTAAAATAATATTCAGACTCGAATTTGTGGTCCCGAAATCACTGTTCCGACTAGGGTATAAACCGGGCTGTTACATTCATACCTAAGTAGATTAGAAGAATCATTTCTTTCAAAAGTGATCCCCATCTTATCGCTTAATAGAAATGTTTCACTTTTTATATGCTTTCTTCTCAATTAACGTGAATATTTTAATTAAAAATGTTTAAATAATTTTAAAAAAAAAACTTAATATCATGATGAAGTGGAAGCTTGTATAAATCACACTAATTATTGGTTTTAATTAAACCATAAATTACATCAACTTGCATTCCTATCCTTCAAATATTCTTTATGTAATTGAGTGTCTTGTATGGAAAGTTGTTTGTCAAGCTAATTTTGCCAACTATGGACATTCTTAGTTGTCTGCACTTTCTTCTCCATCAATATAAAACTCCATGAGATTTGACACTCACCTAAGAGCCTTACAACAAACGTCTGGGGAGGTTTTGAAAGAGCTGCCACTGAACAATGCCTCTCCTCCTCTCTCACACACACACAATAACTCCCCGTTTATTTTTGAATTCTGATTTAATACAAGGGTTTTTCACTGCGCTTGCCGAAAATTCCATGGCCATAAGTAGAGTAGAACATATCCACAAGTAGTAGAAATTGCAGATAAATAAACAAGGTTACCAATACACGGGTTGATTCAGCCACACATACTAGAATCCATGTCTTAGCCTTTCCAAACACAAGATAGAGCGTGGAACTAAAGGCAATCATCATGGTGGTAATGGAGATGAAAAGGGTGAGGAACCCCATAATCAGCCTCTGGGGGAGGGCTTGGAGAAAGTCGTCTTCAACATAACAAGCAGTGAGCATGGACAAGAACATGAGAATGGCGGCAGTGGATGAGAAGAGAGACAGTGCATCTGACATTGCAAAGATAACAAATGCCTTTTCACTTTTAAATACTAGGAATTCGATGTCACCATTGGTGCCGCCTAGTACTGTGATGGCTGCTGCAAACACAACTGTGGCAATAAGGGCAGCCACCACCGAGCATGAATTCCCTGCACCTTTCATCCATCTCTCTCCTTCTTTAACTAATTCCTTGTGTTCTTCAGTGAACACCATTCTGGGAGTGTTTATCTCAATGTTCCTAGAATATTGATAGATATTTGGTACCACCATTTCCACTTCCTGTACGAAAATGTTAATGCAGCTATGTATGTACATATATATACAAGACCTCCACATTAACCCATGACTAACTTTATGTAAGATATTCACCTAATGGTAAAGGGAGAAGACAAATTTTGATATCTTAAACCCATTGTAGCTCATGTTGCATTTGCAGAGCTGCACCATAAACACGATTAAGCTGGTCCGGCGGTGCCAAATTTCTGACCAGATGCAACATGTTATTACTAAAATTATCCATATTATCGGCTACAATTAGTTTTTGCTCATGACTGATTCTAGATATGAGGCTGAAAACTTTGTGGTGACGAAATAAAACTGCCCATTGGAATAAGTTACACCCCTCGTTGTCATAGAACTGAACTGCAACCGGAAATGACTATATGATCTTTTCAACAATCTCAGGAATCCCTTGTGTTGCTGCCACAAAAACAGGGTTCTTGAATATATTGACAGCTCTTGAGGAATCCAAATCTGTAGCATGCATGCATAATAGTTCCACAAGTTTGAAGGCTTCACCATGATGAAATATGTATATATTTTAGATTTATCTAGGTAGATAAATCTTATTTAGGTAGATAAGTTTTATTCATATTCTAGAAATATTTTATTTTATCTTTTAGTAGTTTATTAGAATAAGTGAATTATTTTCCCAATTAGGATTAGGACTCTTTTCTCTATTTAAGTTCAGTTCTTTAGTTAATAATAAAAGAACAGTTTTATTAAAAGCTCTCTTGAAAACTTTCATGGCATCTGAGCTAAGTTAAATCTCTAGTAACATCATGGTTAAAACAACCTTCACTGGAGATAGGAGATCCAGCAATCAAACAGAGGAAGAAAGTTCTACCGTTGAAACAACTACCGAGAGTACAATGACTCAATGGACAGAGGCGTCTCACATTTCTTTTCAGCTGACATCTCACAAGCTGAATGGCAAGAACTATTGTAACAGCCTGGTTTTAGTTAAATCGGAACAGTGGTTTCGAAACCAAAAATCCGAGGTCGTAAAATTATTTTAATATTATTTTTGGTATTTAAAGCATGTTAATTAATATGTGTGAAAATTTCGTGATTTAATTTTACCGTTTGTGTGCTTAATTTAATAGAAGGACTTAATCGCGTAAAATGTAAAAGTAACATGCTCTATGTTATAAGTGCTTAATTGTTTTAATTAATTAAAGGTAAGGTATTTATGTTATAATTTGACCATTGAAATTATGAGTGGACGGTTTTGGGCTTATAATATATGGTTTACAAATTAAATAATAAAGGTTAATTATGTAAATTAGTAATAAAAGTTAATAAAACAAAACATAAGTAAAAGAAACATGCATTATCATCTTTGTTGGCCGAATGTGAGAAGAAAAGAGACATTGTTGAAGCTTTATAATTTCGGCACCTAGGAAGCTTAATTTAGGTATGTACTTAGCTTGGTTTTTGATAATTTTTACGTTTTGAGATCGTTGCTTCGTATAGTAGCTAGCTCATGCTTTAATTTTCGGATTTGATGATGATTTTGTGATTTTCCATTGTTGAAATCTTGATGTTTTTTTTTTTGTTTGATGATGAAAAATAAATAAATGTTGGTAGATTATCATAGTTAATTAAGTGATTTTTGATAAAAATGCATATTAAGGATTAAATTGTGAAATTTATAAATTGAGGGGTCAAAATGTGAAATAAATGAAATTAATGGGATGCTAGGGACCTAGGGAAGATTCGGCCAAGCATGGGTTTAAGGAAATTTTGTGTATTTTGTGTTGTTTTGAAATAGGGACTAAATTAAGAAAATATGAAATATTAGGGGCTAAAGTGCAAAATGCTCATTTATGTGTTTTTGGATGAAATTGAAAGAACTTGTAATTTAATAAGTTAAATTTAAATTGATTTAGATCAAGAAAAGAAGAAATCGGATTTGGATCGGGGGAAGTCGAAAGTTGTTGAATAGTCATTCCGGTCCGTTCGTTTCCATACGAGGTAAGTTCATAGGCAAATAAACGTCTTTAAATTTAAATATATATATATATATATATTACCGAATTGATTTGTGTATAAATACATATATTGCCGAATTGAATTGTGTGTTGGAGGAATTATTTTGAGCTTGAATTGATTGAATTACGAAGTCGAAAGCCCCGTATGAGCCTTAGGAATAGTGTAGGATACTGATGTCATGACATTAGGATTTCCGAGGTGTGATTTTGTGTAAGACCATGTCTGGGACATTGGCATCGTATATGATTTGTGTAAGACCCTGTCTGGGACAGAGGCATTGTAACAGCCCGATTTTAGCCCTAATCAGAACGGTGGTTTCGGGACCACGAATCAGAGTTGGAAAAATTTTTAAATATTATTTTCTGAGTTATTTATGTGTGAATTGCTATGTGTGAAATTTTCGTGATTTAATTTTATTGTTTGAATGTCGAATTATTAAAATGGGCTTAATCGCGTAAAGTGAAAACTTGATAGTTTAATGTGTTAGGACCAAATTGTGGATGACTTTTTAATTGGAAGCCTTTAAGATGCAAAAAGTCCATTTTAATAGATAGTGGCCGGTCATGGACTATAATGACCTTATATTATAATGTTTTATTAAACTATAATAAAGGTTATAAAAGTAATTAAATATTAAGTTAATATATATGTTAATAAAACATAAAATAATAGCATTTTGTTCATCTTGTTTCTCTTGACCGAATACATGCAATAAAAGAAAGAAATAGACAAAGCTTAGGTTCGGCCACTCTTAAGCTTGAATCAAGGTATGTAACTAGCTCGGTTTTTGATAATTTTTACGTTTTTGAGATCGTTGCTTCGAATACCATCCGACCCATGCTAGAATTTCTGATTTTGATGCATGTTTGGAGTTCGGCCATTGATGAGAATTTGTGTTTGTGATGTTTGATGATTATATATTAAAGATATGTTTTAGATTAATATGTTTTATATTGAAAATTTTGATGATTTTGAGTAATTAGGACTAAATTGTGAAATTTGTAAATTGAAAGGTTAAAATGTGAAATAAATGGATTGTATGGATTTGTATGGACATGAATAACATTCGGCCCTAAAGGAGTATGTTCAAATTTTGTGTATTTTGTGTTTTGTGCAATAGGGAGTAAATTGTAAAAATTATAAATGTCAGGGGTAAAATGGTAATTTGCATAATTATGTGTTTTTGGATTAAATTGAATGAAAATATATTTGAGTGAGCTTAATTTAAAATTATTTAGATCAAGAACAAAAAGAATCAGGATTGGATCGGGGAAAAGCAAAGTTGAACGAATAGCCGGGAAACTTAATCCGTCAATTTCTGAGGTAAGTTTTTAAGCAATTGGGTTGAATTGAATTTTAATCTAAATTAATATCCACATGTAAATAGAAATAAGTTTGTTTAATCTCATAGTGTCGAATGTGACATTGAATGTATTATGTATTAGCCGAATGTAAAGTTAGTATACCTATATATAAGTTTTTATTATTTGAGTTGAATGAATATGTATATATATGTACTAAGAGTTAGTTAGATGTGAAAATGAAAAGAGAGAGATGGTTGTATTCGAATTGGTGGATATATATATGTATATTGAGTGTTGCCGAATGTGATGGTATTTGGTAGGAGAAATGAGTTGTTTGAACATGTACATATATGTGTATATATGAATGAAAATGAAATCATATGTGTTTTATGAATGAGGAATGATGGGTTAATGAGCACTATGTATACGAGCTTAAATACCGAGCACTGTGTGTGCGAAATCGGTCATCTGGCACTAAGTGTGCGGAAAATAAGTAATGGCACTAAGTGTGCGATACATTACAAGTAAATGGCACTACGTGTGCACTTTATCAAAGTAACGGCACTAAATGTGCGATACGTTACATGATTTGCACTATGTGTGCGGGTTTACGGGTCCTCCAAGGATATCAACTAATGAGTGGTGATAAACGAGAGGGAATAAACAGGTAAGTGATGCATGATAGTTGAATAATTTAGTACTAATGAGGTAAGTTATTCTTGTTTATGAAACTAAAGAAATGAAATGTGATTATTAATTTTTGAGTTTGTTTGAGATGGAATAATGATATATGAGTATTCGGTTTTGAGATTACTAAATATGGTAGTTATTGAATGGTGATATGAGGCATATTTAAGGTTATGAGTTCGTTGATGGTCATGTTAGATTGATTTAATTTGTATAATGATTAATTGTATATTTTACCATTGCTTATAACTTACTAAGCTATGTTAGCTTACTGTATGTGTTCATTTGATTATTTTATAGATTTTTAAGTCTACGTTCGAGTTCGGGGATCATCGTCAAAGTCAATCACACTATCAACTATCTTTGGTACCTTTTATAAGTTGAATTTTTGGAACTATGGCATGTATAGGCTATATTAATCTTTTGAGTTTATTATAACTAAGATGTATAACAAGGGCCATACGAAAATGGCTATATTTTTATATATGGGC
The DNA here is from genome assembly GCA_025698515.1 of Gossypium sturtianum. Lineage (NCBI taxonomy): Eukaryota > Viridiplantae > Streptophyta > Magnoliopsida > Malvales > Malvaceae > Gossypium > Gossypium sturtianum. The sequence goes on along the minus strand of CM046948.1, from coordinate 135,885,963 downwards.
ATGATTTGGTTATACATGATAATGATAATATTTGTGTATGTTTGGCCTTGTTATAAGCTTAACTTGGAAACTCATTTCCGATATGTTATATATATGATATTTGAATGCATGGATATGGTTTTGAGTGAGACATATATTATATTATGGTTGTTGGATGAATTCATGCATATGTATATGTATGTACCGTATGTTAATTTATGAAATAACTATGTTATGCCTTAAATACATAACTATTGGATGTGTTTTGTGAATGATTGAATAAGGGCACATACGTGTGAATTAGTAAGTATGGTTACATGATAGGGAGTAAATGACATCATGAGTTATGTTCTTGAGTGTGTATATTCGAACATAATATGTGTGAGTTCTTGATTGGAAATGGATATTATATGATTTAGGTTATATATATATATATATGAAATGTATGGTTTTGAGTATTTTAGTTATGTCATTTATAAGAAAATGAGTACTAATGTAGTTGAATGTACTCGGCAATAAATTTTGTAATTGATCTATGTTTAAGCTAGTTTGGTTTGGCTAAGTTTTGGCATGAGTATACTTTTGGTCTAAAATGCTTAGCACATTGTTGGTAAAATGAATAAGAACCATATGCATATTCGGCCTTTGCTTCTAAAATGACCAAATGAATAGTGTTTTTTAATAGGTGATGTAAGTATATACTTTCATGCGTATATTTAATTGATTATGGTTAAGCTGAGAGCACATTTACTTAATCGTTCCAAGAAGTTATATTATCTTTAGCTAAATATTCGGTTATGATTAATTATATATTACTTATTTTGCTATGGTCTTTGCTATGTCTAGTAATATCCTGTAACCCTAATCTGGCGAAGGATGTGGGTTAAGGGTGTTACAGGCATCGATATGTGATAACATGTAAGACCATAGCTGGGATATGGCATTGTAATTGATATATGTGTTTCCGAGTATCCTTAACGATTCCGAATGGTTCAACGGGCAATGTCAAACGAATCCGAATGTGAATTTGAGCTAAATAATTCAGGTACATATAAGGTTTATATGTTTGTTGAAAAATAAGGTAAGTGAAGATACTAATGTGGTAATATGGATTTTACGAGAAAAGTGAATGTATATGTATATGAGATTAGTTAAATTTGGCCTATTCAAAATTGAATTATTCATGTTCTTGTGATGATTTATTTGCTTACGACTTACTAAGCTTTCAAAACTTACTTTGTGCATTTCTTTCATTGTTTTATAGATATATAAAGTTAGCTCGAGCTCGGGGATCGTCAAGGATCATCATCACACTATCGATTGCTAATTTGGTAATTTGATAGTTTACACTTTTGGTATATGGCATGTATAGCCTAGTTTTAATATGGTTTATTTTGATATGTATATAATTAGCCATGCGAAAATGGTTTTATAATGATGTTAATGTTTGTGAATGATCAACCTTGTTGATGTGTTTATTTTGGGAGTATGTTTGATGAAAATGTGATTCAGCTCGAGTAATTACGTAGTTGATGGATGTGTTTTCGATTGGTGATACATGTTATTATAACTAGGTGATGTCTTTGCTTTATGATGTGAATTTGGCTATTTGAACGGCTTATTATTAATTTATAACTTGATGTATAATTTGTTTGGTATATTGGCTTGGAATTGGTAAATGATGGCATTCATATTCGGCTAATGATGTATATATTAAATACATATTCATATGACATGTTTGTATGTGGTTTGGTACCTAAAGATCAAGTTGGTTAGTTTAATGTTTGATTTTTGGTTATGTATAAAAAGTGTTAATGGCTTATTGAACGGTTAAATATATGATGTCTAGACATGATATTTATATGTGAATTAGGTATGTTTTGGCTTGTTAGTTGTGTTAAAAAAAATGGTCCAAATTGATTTATCATAATTTAGTTATGTATAAGAACTATATTTGATCAATTAGTGAAGTTATATAATGAATCATAATATAGATAATTTATAAGTTGTAAAATATGTTTTGTTTTGACTTGATATTCGGTTGTATAAATGTTTATGAAATGGTACATTTGATAATAGAATAATGAAATAAACGTATGAATTTGGATGTTTTGATTTATGCATTGGTATTTGATTTGTAAGGGTATATATACATACTTGAATATATTTTAGGTATTCGAATGACATGAATGTGGTGGTAATAAAGTTCAAAAAATTGACTTATGAAATACGTGTGCTATATTGTTAATGCATGATAGCTTAATTAAAAATTTTGAATAGGAAACAGAATTAAAATGGTTGAGTTTTTGTGTATGGTTTGTATGTGATATATGATTTTATATGCAAAATTGGTATATGTGAATTAAGGTATTCGAGTTTTGAAGATGTTTTAACTTTATGCTTGAATAGTAATAAATGATTATTTTGAGCTGTGTTTTTGATCGGTAATGCCTCGTAACCCTAATCCGACGACGGATACAGGTTAGGGGTGTTACAATTATCTGGAATAGTCGCAGTCCGTAAAATTAGCAATTGATGGGCGTGGCAAGCTAGGTCATTTAAATGGAGAAGTCAAGCAACCACAGGTGGGCGATCCAAAGATGAGCAAGTAGAGGTCATAAAATTCTATGATAATTGCATGGCTTATTGATTCTATGGAAGCATCCGTAGGTAAACCTTTTCTTTTTCTCCCAACTGCTAAAGATGTTTGGGACGCTGTGAAAGACACATATTCAGATTTAGAAAACGCTTCACAGATCTTTGAGTTAAAAATAAAACTTTGGAAAGCTAGGCAAGGGGAAAAAGAAGTTACTTTTTATTATAACGAGATGATGTCTCTCTGGCAAGAACTGAATCAGTGTTATAATGATGAATGGGAGTGTCCCGGAGATGGAGTAAAAGCTATGAAAAAAGAAGAGAATGAAAGAGCTTATTTGTTTCTGGCTGGTTTAAATAAAGAATTTGATGAAGTGAGATCTCGAATCTTAGGGAAAAAACCGCTTCCAAAACTTCGTCAGATTTTTCTGAGGTTAGAAGAGAGGAGACAAGGAGAAAATTAATGTTAAGGCTAGGGTTTGAAGCTAATGAAGATAATTTTGCTCTTGTAACTATTAAAAATAATGATGATAGTGAAAAAAGGAAAAAGCCTTGGTGCGATCACTGCAAAAAATATTGGCACACTCGAGAAACGTGTTGGAAGCTCCATGGGAAACTGAAAAATGGAAGGAAAAAGAGTGGCAATGGTCGTGGTTCACAATCAGGGGATAGCAGAGCTTTCCAAACAACTAATGGAAATTATGAGGGCCAAAGTTCTCTGGAAGGGTCTCCATTCACTAAGGAACAATTAGAGCATCTACACAAGTTTTTTCAATCACCACAGTTTCGGATGAATTCTTCTATTCCTAACTCATCCAATAATCCTTCTTCCTCTTTTGCCCATTCAGGTACTGCTTTTTCTATTTTTTTCAGTGTCAAGCCTTGTAAAACAAACACGTGGATCGTTGATTATGGAGCTAGTGATCACATGACTAGTAGTCATTTTCTTTTTTCAACTTACACACCTTGCGTAGGAAACAAAAATATCAAAGTAGGAGATGGGTCCTTCTGGGCAATAGCCGGGAAAGGCACTGTCAAAATTTTGTTTTCCTTGGTTTTACACTTGTGCCAAATCTAGCTTGTAATCTCGTATCGGTCAGTAAATTATCCCAGTCCTCGAATTGTCATGTTATATTTGACTTCTCTATGTGTAAATTTCAGGACATGGTCTCGGGGAGGATGATTGGCAATGCTAAAGAATTTGGTGGAATTTACTTTCTTGAAGACGACCATCTAAGTCAAACCAACAACTACTTTATGTTTAAATTCTGTTTCTGATTTTGATAAGGTTATGATTTGGCATTACAGGCTTGGACATCCTAATTTTTACTATTTAAGATATTTGTTACCTAATCTATTTAAAAATAAAAGTCCTTCTTCATATCATTGTGAATTTTGTGAATTGGCTAAACATCATCAGTCATTCTTTCCACCTCAAAAATATAAAGCCTCCAAACTTTTTTCGTTAATTCATAGTGATGTTTGGGGACCTTCAAGAGTCTCGACTTTTTCAGGAAAACATTGGTTTGTCACATTTATTGATGATCATACTCGTATTTGTTGGGTGTTTTTATTAAAAGATAAGTCTGAAGTTAAGAATGTGTTTCAGTCTTTTTATGCTATGGTGAAAACACAATTTGGTGTGAAAATAGAAGTATTTCGGAATGACAATGGTGGGGAATTTTTTAGTGACCAATTAGGTGTTTTCTTAACCAAACATGGAATAGTCCACCAAAGTTCTTGTACAAATACACCACAACAAAATGGGATTGCAGAAAGAAAAAACTGACATCTTTTGGAAGTAACTAGAGCTTTGATGTTCACTAGTCAGGTACCACATTATCTTTGGGGCGAAGCCTTGTTAACAGCTACATATCTTATTAATAGAATGCCCAGTAAAACTCTAAACTATAGAACTCCTTTTCGTCTCTTTAAAGTTAACTTTCCTAACTCTAAATTGATCACAGATTTATCCCTCCGAGTTTTTGGGTGTAGTGTTTTTGTTCATCTTCACAACCAAGGTAAACTAGATCCTAGAACAAAAAAATGTGTCTTTATTGGTTATGCTTTTAATAAAAAGGGTTACGAATGTTATGATCCAATTGATAGGAATATTATTGTTACAATGGATGTCACAATTGTTGAAACACAATCTTATTTTGATTCAAATCTTCGGGAGGGAATTATAGTAAGGAAGATTCTATAATTGATCAAGAAAAGACTATGTAACAGCCCAATTTCAGTGAAGTCGGAATAGTGGTTTCGTAACCACAAATTCGAGCCGAAAAGATAAAATATTTTAATATTATGAAATGATTAGTAATGTGATAGGAATATTGCATGATAATTTTGATAAGAAAATTTTATCAATTAGGTGCTTAATTGTAGAAATGACTAAATTGCATAAAATGTCAAATTTGAATTCTAGTAGCTATAAGGATTAAATAGCTATGGAATTCAAAACTTGAGGTCCTTAAATGGTAATTAGACTATTGATTAAAAATATGCAGATATTTTTGGTGAATCATCTATGGAAAAATTAAAAAAGGCTAAAGGACTAAATTGGAAATGAGAAAAATTAAAAGATGATAATTAATTAAATAGAATATCATCTTATTTTCATATCAACTTCCCCAGATATTTCCGTGGAAACCCTAAGAAAGAGAAAACAAGCTTTCAAGGCATAAATTGGTAAGTTCATATGTCCCGTTTTTAGTAATTTTTATATTTTTGAGATCGGGAAAGCTTAATTTCTCTATTTGGGGGTTAATTTGAATAGATATCAAAATATAGAAGATTTTCCATGGATGAACATGCTAAATTTTAAAATTTTATGGTAGAAAGTGAAAAGTTGTTGATAGATAAACAACTTTTACAAAGGGAAATTTGATGGAAACTTGATTTAGGGACTAAATTGAAAAATGGTAAAACCCATGAAAAATTCTAAAATTTTTAGAATACATGTGCTGTAAAAGTTATATTAGAATTTTGATTAGGCTTGGAATAAGGATTAAATTGCATGAATTTCAATTTCCGAGCTTAGGGATGAAATTGGAATTAATCAAAAGTATAGGGGTAAAATGGTACTTTTGCCTAGATTGTAAATTGAGTTCAATAGAATATGAAATGGATTGAATTGATGATTAAATTCATTTATATAGATCCGGAAGTACCAAACAAAGAGCTAGATCGAGGAAAGGAAAAGATTTCGGATTAGTAGATTTTAGTTACGAACAAATATCAAGGTAAGTTCGTATAACCTAAATGAGCATAATAATGTGTTGTTTTGAATGCTATATTACATTTAATATGTTGTATGAAATTGTATGTATGAAGTGTATGAAAATTTTAATGGATGGAATGGTTTATGATGGAAAATTTATTGATAAAGGGTAAAATTCCTAATGAATATTGAATTCCGATGGATAAATGTGATTTCCCTGATAAAACTGCATGTGTTGCAGAATGGATTTAGCTTGGACGGGTAATTCGAAGTGAGCCTCTCGAGTATATGTTTGAATTAGGATTTAGCCTGGGCTGGTAATCCAGAATGAACTCTATAGGGAATTCTTTGTCATATAAAGGATTTAGCCTGGACTGGTAATCCGACTAAGCCCTTAGAGTATATGTTACAACTAGAATTTAGCCTGGACTGGTAATTCTACTGTGTAATATGTGGCTCGAGAGTGTACCTATAAGGTACTACTGGACATGAATTGATGGGTAACAGAATTGCACACCTTGAGTGTGCTACTTGAAATATCCATCGGAAACTCAATGATTCAACAGATAAAATACGCATATGGCATGATGAGCTCATCTATGCATTTTGGTATATTTGTGACTAACGTGTTGGTTGAATGTATGTGAGTAGGCAAATTGCCAAATTGATGAAAAGCATGTAATGTATGATTAATATATTGAATATAATGGGTAAGTTTAATTTCTGTTATACGAGCTTACTAAGCATAATATGCTTATTAGGTTTTATTTTCCCTGTTTTATAGTGCTCAAAGCTCGTGAAGGTAGGAGATTGGCCGGAACAAATCATCACACTATCAAACTGCCGTTTTGGTATAAATGAAAATCTTATTTTGTTAATGGCATGTATAGGCTAAATAAATCAAACGATGATATGTAAATGATGAATGAAACTTAGCCGTTGGAATGGCTAATATACTTATGTTTGGATATATGTTATGGTAGAGTCATTACATTAACTAAAATGACAAGTATGAAAATCTACTTTTGCAAATTATGTAAGTTACATAAAGGTAAGTCATTAAACACAAATATATGATGAAATGTATCAGTTTGGTGGATAGAAATTGGCTTGAATTATACTTGTAATTGGTTGGATTATACTTGTAAGCGTTGGTGCAGGAAGATGGAAAATTTGGGTGAGAAATGAGGCTAGGAAATGGCCTTATTTTGTCCACACGGGTAGACACATGGGCGTGTGTCTAGGCCTTGTGTGACACACGACCTGGTACATGGGCATGTTGTCTGGCCGTGTGTCCCCTGCACTTTAATTTTGAGAAACAGAATACTCAGAATTGAGCACATGGGCAGAGACACGGGCAGAGACACGGGCGTGTGTCTCAGCCGTGTGGGTGACACGGCCTTGGACACGGGCGTGTGTCATGGCTGTGTGAAACCAGCACCTAATTCGAATTAAATTATTTAACCACACGGCCTAGCACACGGGCGTATGGCATGGCCGTGTGGCGCAAGTTAGAGAGCAACCTAAAATGGACACGGCCTGAGGCACGGGCGTGTCCCTTGGACCACATGGGCGTGTGAGCCCTACACCTTGGAAAATTTTTGAAATGTCACGAAAAATTCTTAGAGTTTCCGACTAGGTCCCAACTCGATTCTAATGTTCGTATTGGGCCTCAACTGTCTATTTAAGGGACGTCCTGAACAATCTCGATTAATGAATACTAATTTACATGATTTATCTGAAAATGTTCTGAAAAATACCGGTAACGCTCTGTAACCCTGTTTCAGCGACGGATACGGGTTAGGGGTGTTATAGACAAGGAATATAGAACATAGGGATTCTAATAATGGGGAAGGAGAATTTATGATTAACACAGAAATTAATGATGTTAATGTTAATGAAAAGGAGTATGAAGGTGTAGAGTCTGATCATGAGAATAAAGAACAAACAAAGGAGTTAATTGTTTACTCAAGAAGAAATCGAAATCAAGAAAGTGGAATCCACCAGATTCATCACCAAGAATCCGACCCGCAAGATCCTGTCAAAAGTCCAGGTAAAGCTCATAATCCAGCCAAGGAATTTTCTGATTTAGATATTTCAATTGCCAAAAGAAAAGGTATAAGAAATATTGTCAAATATCCCATGTCTAACTTTGTATCCTATAAAGCCTTGTCTTCGACATTCTCAACCTTTGTTTCGTGTCTTGATACTGTAAAAATACCCAAAAAAGTGAAAGATGTTTTACAAGTTCCTGAGTGGAAGGAGGCTATTTCAGAGGAGATGCGCGCTCTTGAAAAAATAGGTACATGGGAAACAATGGAATTACCTGTAAGGAAAAAAAAAATTGGGCTATAAATTGGTATTCACAACCAAATTCAAACCAGATGGATCTTTAGATAGATACAAAGCCCGGTTGGTGGCTAAAGGGTACACTCAAACATACGGGATAGATTATCTTGAAACATTTGCTCCAGTAGCCAAATTAAATTCCGTTAGAGTTTTTTTATCAATTGTTGTTAATCTTGATTGGTCTTTATAGCAGCTAGATGTGAAGAATGCTTTCCTAAATGGGAAACTTGAAGAAGAAGTTTACATGGATCCTCCTCCAGGTTTTGAAGAAAAATTTGGAACTCAAATATGTAAACTCAATAAATCTTTGTATGATCTAAAGCAGTCTCCTCGAGCTTGGCTTGAATAGTTCACTCAAGTTGTTAAAAAACAAGGTTGCTCACAAGGGCAAGCTGATCACACAATGTTCTATCGACATTCACAAAAAGTTTTGAATGGCTGTTATTATAGTTTATATCGATGATATCATTCTTACAGGAGATGATGTGGATGAAATAAGGCGTCTGAAGGAGCATCTAGCATTGGAGTTTGAGATCAAATACTTCGGTCCTTTGAAATACTTTCTTGGAATGAAAGTTGCTTGATCAAAGAAGGGTCTTGTGGTCTCTCAGAAAAACTATGTGATTGATCTTTTAAAAGAGGCTGGGATGAGTGGTTGCCGCCCAGCTGACACACCAATTGATCCAAATGTAAAATTCGGAAATAAAGAAGGTCGATTAGTTGATAAAGGGCAGTACCAAAGATTAGTTGGTAAGTTAATTTACTTATCACATACAAGGCCAGACATAGCTTTTGCAATAAGCTTAGTGAGTCAATTTATGCACTCCCCAATGGAGGAACATGAAGAAGCAGTGTTTCGAATTCTAAGATACTTGAAGAGTTCACCTGGAAAGGGCTTGTTCTTCAATAAATCCGAACAAAAAAGAATTGAAGCTTATACAGATGCAGATTGGGCAGGCTTAATAACAAATAGAAGATCTACATCAAGATACTGTACATTTGTTTGGGGAAACCCTGTGACTTGGCGAAGCAAAAAAAAAAAGTGTTATAGCAAGAAGTAGTGCAGAGGCTGAGTTTAGATCAATGGCTCAAGGAATTTGTGAAATGATGTGGTTAAAAAGAATTATAGAAGAGCTGAGGAAACCAATACTTCACCAATGAAGTTGTACTGTGATAGCAAAACTGCCATTAGTATTGCTCACAACCTAGTCCAGCATGACAGAACTAAACATGTTGAGATTGATAGACTCTTTATCAAGCAGAAGATTGAAGAAGGCCAAGTGTGCATGCCGTTTGTTCCTTCAAAACAACAGATTGCTGACATACTCACCAAAGGGCTCTCTAAGACAAGCTTTGATTTTCTTGTAAGCAAGTTGGGCATGATTGATATATATGCACCAACTTGATGGAGGGTGTTGAAATATGTATATATTTTAAATTTATTTAGGTAGATAAATCTTATTTAGGTAGATAAGTTTTATTCATATTCTAGGAATATTTTATTTTATCTTTTAGTAGTTTATTAGAATAAGGGAACTATTTTCCCTTATGTTTTAGTAGTTTATTAGAATAAGGGAATTATTTTCTCAATTAGGATTAGGACTCTTTTCTCTATTTAAGTTCAGTTCTTTAGTTAATTAAAAAAAAACAGTTTTATTAAAAGCTCTCTTGAAAACTTTCACACCATGCATTAATTTCATTTCATGGATCTGCTTAACTCGTGGTACTGCAAAAACAAATCAAATATTTAACCAGAAATTCAGCTTTTTTGCTGACCCTTTGAAGCATGAAGTTAGATTAGGGAATTGTTCGACGTGGGTATTACCTAAACCTTCAATTATTTTCCAGAGTACTGTAATCAGTTTCTACCTCGCTGCACCATAACATGTTTAGTTCAGTGTTAAAGTTATTCACTATGACTATGACCTATACGAAATATATAAGATTAATGAAAGGATTTGGACAAACCAGAACTAAAATTGATTCTTGTGAAATGTAGAAACCAGCTACATATTGATGCTTGGGACTGTTAGCTGGATTCTCAATATCTCCTCTGTTGGAATTGTTGGCGACATTCTCCAAGCTCAAAGTTGAAGGGACACCTATCAGATGGCAGAAACCATCACAGGTCGAAACTCTCATTATTATGATTTTTACAATGAACTCACTTTATTGCTTTCTTTTAACTTTTTAATCTTTATAATCACAGTCAAACAGTAGAATGACTAACAGGAGTTAATAAGGCGGTCCCGTAGAATCAATTCACTGCTACTAAAAAAAGCTGAATGTAATACTGCAATGGAACACAAAGGAGACTAGAGCCCAAAGTCATTCTTCTTAGCCAACTCTGGGTACTGCTCAACCATATTTGTTGCCAAATCTGCAAGGTTTCAAACGAAATCTGCAAATTAGATATAGTCATTAAGTCTCTAAAGGCTTATATATATAATGCATAGTGCTATACTAGATATATGATGAATTGTAGAGCTGAGAAATCACCGTAAAATCCTGCCAAAATTAGTTGACGTAGAAGAAAAACACTAGAAGCTTCGCATATGGGCTAGGCTACACCTCAGCCTTTGTTACTTGGAGTAAGTAGTACAGAAGTGTTTCCCTGTAGCCAAATTGAGCTGCCCTATGGATCGGAAATCCCCCATCCATGCCCCGAATATTAGGTAAGTCAGGGTTTTTACGAACCAGCAACTTGATGGCATCTGTGTTTTTGATAGCAGCTGCTATCGAAAAAGTCATCGCCCCGCTTCCATTGACCATCGCCACCTCCTCAAGCGACATCCTCTCTACCAGCTTCTCTACAAACTCATTAGCTTTCCTAGTCCCTACCGCAACATGGAGCGCGTACATGGACCCCATGATCATAGCCATAGCTGCCTTGGGGTTTTCCTCGAAGACTCGGGTGGCTCTCTCCCAATCACCTTTAAGCGCAGCTTTGTATAGATTCAGGTGTAAGGTGGGATGAAGGTAAGTGTTATTTCCTGTTGTGTACCACCATGAAATTAAGAAATGACATATAGAGTTCCCGTTATAACCTATTAGCCATGCATGGATGGATGGATGGATCACTTCCTGTAGGGTCGCCATTGCTACTTAGGTTGACGACAGTGGTTGCTTGTGAAAGAAATACTAAAAGAAGGTAAAAATTGTAGAAAACAAATCTGAAATTTGAAGAAACAATTTTCTATTGAATTTTATGAATCATTCACATCTTCCTGATTTTATGCTAAAATTACATACTTATACTAATACATCAATCCTCAATTGCTGTTAACAAAAACTCTAACAACTAAACAAACTAACTGTACAAGTTAACTGCTTAACTCTCTGCTGCCTAACTTTTCAGCTTAGTTATACTTTAACATTCACCGATCTTCCCTAACTTCGAGAACACGAAGAAGACTGCGAAACCGAGCAAACAAGGATGCAGACAACGGTTTTGTGAGAATATCAGCAACATGATCACAAGCCGGAACCTCTCCGACAAGAAGAGAACCAGCAGCCACCTTTTCACGAACAAAAAATAGATCAAGTTCATCATGTTTGAATTTAGAGTGTAACACCATATTAGCAGCTACAACAACAGCACCAAGTTATCACACCAAATAGTAGGAACATCCACGGAACAAAAATGTAGTTCCTGTAACAACGAGATTATCCGTGTGACATCGAATGCTGCGGCAGCCAACCCTCGGTACTCTGCTTCAGCTATGGAACAAGACACCACTTGTTTCTTCTAGCACCAAGAAATAGGATTGCCACTAAAATAAATATAATATCCGGTGGTGGATCATCGATCATCAAAATCCAAGCCCAAGTTAGCATCAGCATAGCAGACCAAGGACAGATGGGTAGAAGGACAAAACATCAACCCATGACTAACAGTCCCACAAAGATAGTGTACAATACGATTTAAGGCAACCATATGAGTGTCTGTCGGGGCATGCATGAATTGACAAACGCGATTAACATCATAAGCAATATCTGGTCGAGTGAGAACAACATACTGCAATGCACTAGCAAGACTCCTATACTCGGTCGGATTAGTAAGTAGACGACCATCATGTTTAGACAAGGTAAAAGAGCTAACCATAGGAGTATGTATGGCTTTTGCATTAGTTAGAGAGCACCGATCAAGAAGGTCAAGGACATACTTACGCTGACAGAGATGAAGATTCCCAGTAGCAGAACGAGTAACCTCAATCCCCAAAAAATAATGCAGATCTCCCATGTCCTTAAGGGAGAACTCAGTGTGAAGTTGACGTACAAACGTGTTAATATCCTTACGTAACGATAATATCATCAACATAGGCTAATACATACATAGTTGTCTTGCTAGTAACACGGATGAACAGAGAGCCATCAGACTTTAAAAGAACAAACCCTAACGAGAGAAGGAACTTCTTCAACTTTTCAAACCAGGCTCGTGGAGCTTGCCGCAACCCATACAAAGCGTTCTTTAACCGACACACAAGAGGTTTGCCATTAGCATCATTTTTGACATAACCAGAGGTTGTTGCATATACAACTCTTCAGTAAGGTCGCCACTGAGAAAAGCATTTTTAACATCCACTTGTCGAAGTTGCCAGTTTTTGGATATTGAAATAGACAGAAGAGTCCGAATAGTGGCTGGTTTGACGACCGGACTAAACGTTTCTCTAAAATCACACCCCGGGACCTGAGAACACCCTTTAGCAACTAAACAACCCTTACGTTGAGCTACAGTACCATCAGGATTCTTTTTCACCTTAAACAACCATTTACAAGCAATCGCCTTTCGTCCAGGTGATAGAGGTACCAACTCTCAAGTGTGATTCCGAATCAATGCGTCATATTCCGACTGAGCCGCTGCCTTCTATTCTTCTTGAGCAAAAGCTTCATCAATTGTGCTTGGATCATGCTCAGAAATCTCAACAGCTAATACTTTAGATTTAAAAATGTCGGCTTTGGAGTGCCTGACCATTTGATGAGTATTTCCAAGTGGCGGAGGTGTGGGTGCAACAATAGGAGTGACTAAATTGGGTTAGGCACTATTTAAGATAGACAGACTCCTATGAGAAAGCAAATCGTCTGTCAAATGAGTGAGATCTAAATCAGCGGTAGCAGACAAATCACGGGAGAAAACCACATCATGGGAAGAATCCTCAAGATAGCCGGTTGTGTACGAGAACATAGGTCGCACACTGGGAATATTCAGAAAAACATGCTCACTTGATGTAGTAGTAGATACAGGCTACACAATGGGAATACGTGTAGAAACATGCGCACTAGAAGTATTAGTAGATGGTGGCTGTTCAACATATAAAAATTGACGTTCATCAAAAACAACATTCGGGAAATAATAAGTTTACCATCTGGCGTAAGACATTGATACCTTTTATGTTGAGAATTGTACCCCAAAACGTGCACAGTTGAGACCGGAACTCTAATTTATAATTTTGAAAAGGACGAAGATAAGGAAAACAACAACACCCAAACACTCGCAAATGATCATAAGATGGTTCCTTACCATAAAGAACCATGTATGGAGAATTACCTTTCAAGATAGGGGTGGGAAGCTTGTTTATTAAATGTACTGCACATGTGAAGGCGTATCCCCAGAATTTCAACGGAAGATTAGATTGAGCAAGGAGTGTAAGACCAACTTCAACAACATGACGATGTTTCCGCTCCACCACTCCATTCTGCTCAGACGTATGAGGACAAGAGACTCGGTGAATAATGCCATGTTGAGCAAGCACAGATGCAAATGCGCGATACTCGCCACCCCAATCACTTTGAAATTGCTTGATATCCTTTCCAAACTGAGTTTTTACCATCTTCTAAAACTGAAGAAAACACTCAAGAGCTTGCGATTTTTTCCGAATAAGGAACGGCCAAGTAAAACGACTAAACATGTCAATAAACGATATATAGTACCAACTATTTCCACATTCAACATAAGCAGGCCCCCACAAATCTGACACCACTAACTCAAAAGAGCAAGAATACTGAGTAGTAGACGGAAAAAATGGCAGTTTGTGCGATTTGCCCTGTTGACAGGCAGTACATATAGAATCAAGAAAATCTTTATTAAAAACAACATGACATTTTTTTAAAACAAACTGAACAATACGGTCAGAGGGATAACCAAGTCGCCTATGCCAAAATTTAAAAATGTTGTTGTCCATTGAACCTGAACTCGATCGAATGCCAGTATGATGCATAGAAGGATAGGCACAGCTACTATTAGGAGACACCAGGGAGAATTGATACAATCCATCACGAGTGTGGCCCCGCAGTAAGATGTCCTGAATCTGTATTTCCTTTATTACACAATGAAAAGGGTGAAATTCAAAAAACACATTATTTTCATGAGCAAATTGAGAGACAGACAGTAAATTCTTGCGGATAGTTGGTACAAGTAAAACATTAGAAAAATAAAGTAACCTATCTTTCGTAGCCGAAATAGAAGACCCAATGCTTTTAATAGGAACACGAGTCCCGTCACCCATTAAAATAGGAGTAGTACCTGAATAGTGTGTGGACGCATTCAGAGCGGGACTGTCTTTGCAAACATGATGCATAGCCCCCGAGTCAGGATACCACGATGTATTACCCAACATATTATCAGAACTAGACCCATATTAGGCCGTATTAGCATTTGACCCAGTTCCACTCGAGAAATTCGACCCGGGTACATCAGGAACCCGGGGAAGCCCAACACACAATAGAGTGTCTAAAACATCATTCGGCTCATAACGAACACGGGCATGCGATTTTGTGAGCCATGGAACACGCAGCCCATCATGTGGCCCAACCGATGGACTACTATTGTCCACAAGATTGGCACTTAGGCCAAAATCAAATTCATGGCCTCCATTTGGAGCATTCGGCCCACTAAAATAACCATCACCGTTTGGAGCATTTGGTCCACTAAAATAAGCATTAGTACCAAATTGTTTAATAGATCCCAAACTATTTCCATGGGGCCCAACACCACCAATTGCCTAACACCCACATAAGCATTTGAATTAGGGTAAACCTTAAAATTTCTAGGATCACTAGCCGCATACCATCTTTCTTCAACACCCCGTCATCTGCTTGATGATAACCACGACGGAAGCGGCGCCGGAAGAGCCCCACCATACTGCCCATCATGCCGCGAGTGGGAAAAGAAACCACCACGCGTCGCGCCATCGTGCGCAGACAGGCTGCCATAGTCATCGACAAAGCGCGAACCAGCCCACTCTTGAAAAATTTGAGCCATCGATGCCGGAGGGCCATCATATTGCCGATTAAAACTGTAAAAACTCCGCTGCGCTAGGTACCCAAATCGTCCACGAATTTGGCACTGAACACGACCCTTAAAGCTTCTTCCGTGGCTACCGGTCGATGGATGACCACCACGTACAAGCTCGGACAAAACCGGATATGAAGACGCATTCTTCTCAGTCAGATGCACCTAGTACGAGGATTCCAACACCAGTCATTGTTGACGACTTTCAAACTTAAGTAAAATATCCGTAAGTTTACGCATCGACAGAAGCTCAGAAGAAAAAGACGCCAATGTGACAACCGCATCATATTCCGATGATAGACCTGCAAGAACGACCTCAACTTTCTCGGAGTCTGAGATCTGGTGACCTGAGGCCGCAATCAACGCACATGTATTTTAGATTTTTGACAAGTATTATTTAACAGTCAACGTACCTTTCTTGATCGAGTGTAGCTCGTGTTTTATACGAGACAACTTTGCTCCAATCATCGTTGCAAACAATCGATTTATAGTGGTCCACACATCGCAAGCCGTTTTGGCATCTATGAAGCAAGAAAGAAGAGAAGCAGTAATGGTGGACAATAGCCACGAGGCAAGAAGCTTGTCCTGTTGATGATACAAGGACGCCTCAGGATTCAACATTAGTTGACCCTTCGAGTTCGGCACGAACCAAGAAGGAGTAGGTAAAGTGCCATCAAGATAACCAGTGAGTTCGTAGCCTTCAAAAATTAGCTTGAGATGTTGTTGCCATAGAATAAAATTTCCCTCATCAAGTTTCACAGTGTCATGTCTAGGAAAGAATTGTATTAATCGATTCTTACCCGATTCAGAATTGACAGGAAGTAGCAGAGGATTACTATTATTGGCAGAAGCAGATTCGGTGGAGATGGCCATAAACGCACAACAAGAGCAAGACTCCAGGATCTAAACCGAAGCGACTAATACCATGAAAGAAATACTAAAAGAAGGTAAAAACTGTAGAGAACAAATCTGAAATTTGAAGAAACAATTTTCTATTGAATTTTATGAATCATTCACATCTTTCTGATTTTATGCTAAAACTACATACTTATACTAATACATCAATCATCAACTGCTGTTAACAGAAACTAACAACTAAACAAACTAACTGTACAAGCTAACTGCTTAACTCTCTTCTGCATAACTTTTCAGCTTAGTTATACTTTAACAGCTTGTGATGAAGAGAAGGCCATTTTAATTATCCCTATATTGTCAAATTATACTTAAATTAGCCATAATATAACAAGCTATGTTATTGGCCAAAGTCAGCATTATCATTTCCAATATATTAAATTTTGTTTCAAATTTCTAACGCACGTCGTGCACTTTGGATTACCCAATGTTGGCGATTTGGAGAAGGAAAGAAAGAAAAACAGGACACAGAACAAGGCAGCAAGATGCAAAAAATATTTTTATTTGCTCACAAATGTGCAGTAAGGGAGTTTATGGCTTTTAGCTCATTTTGCTCACTCATTCAATAAGAAAACAATACATTTATAGTCAAATACATCACCAAATACTACATACTACCACTAAGTAGCCTAGTAACTTGATAAACATTGCTTATACACACAAACAAGCCACCTAAAACTAGTCATTCAACACCTAAACATTTCAAATTGTCATCAACTTGTTCCTTTTCAACTAAGTTTAATTATAATGTAATTAAACAAAAACCTTATTGTTACAGCAAGCATATTTGCTACAACATGTTTACAAGCTGCATGCACTTCAACCAAAAAAATCACAGCAGCATGATTGACCAATTTTCAACACTCCTCCTTGGTCTTCACACTACGAATACCAATTTTCAACAATTTTTAAGCTTGGCAGTCACAAGATACTTTATTTTAAGCTGGCTTTGCTCAAGCACTTCATTTTCAATCTTGGCAAATGGAGTCTTCTCCTCCTTAACAGCCTTGGTTGGCAACTTGCCTTCAAACACATCTTGCCTTGTTCCGTTGTTTATTACAGTCATGTTTCTTCTTGCACATACAGTTTGCAAGTATAGTTTGCTTGCCTTCAGTCTGCCATTTTGGCTTGCACCCACTCGGTCTTGCATTTAGACTATCGGCCACTTCGGGTTGCATCCATACGGGCTTGTATTTAGACCGTTCGCCACCTCAGCTTGCAATTCGACAGGCTCACATTCTATTGAGCTCTTCGACAGGCTCGCACTTTGCTGCTCGCACTAGGCTGAGCTCGTACCTTTGACAGCCTCGCATTTTTTCTTACTATCTTCAATAAGCTCTCATTTTGACAGGCTCGCACCTTGGCTTATTGTCATCAACAAGCTCGAAAATTTACAGGGCTCGTATTTTTACTGAGCTCGTACTTTGATGGCTTACAACTTTACAGCTAGCTCTTTTTTGCTGAGCTCGCACATCTCGCTGAGCTTGTACTTTGCAGAGCTCGCACTTTTGCTTTCAAGCTCACCAGTTGCACTTTGAATAGCTCACATAGTTTCCTTGAAACTCCTCCTTTACAACCTATCCGAAGCTTGTTTGGGAGTCTCATAGGGTTGAACACTGCAGCAAAATAGGTTTTTAGCGGCATTTTTTTGGCCCTATAAGCGCCGCTAAAACAATTTGTGGCGTTTTGATAAGCGTCGCTATAGATAACGCCGTTAAATTTTGCGGCGTTTATATAGGAAAACACCGCTAGAGAGGCATGACCTTTAGCGGCCTTTCTCATAAAAACGCCGTTAAAAAATATGACATTTAACGGCATTTGTGGGAAAAGCGCAGCTAAAGATCATGTTCTTTAGCGACGTTTTTAGTAAAAGCGCCGCTAAATGTCATGTTCTTTAGCGGCATTTGTGGGGAAACGTCACTAACTTTAGCAGATTTTACCAAACCATTTTAATTCATATAAAACCTGAATTTTCAACATAATTTCCTGTAACATCAAATCTAACCCAAAACTTCAAATCTAAATGATACTATCACGAAAGAAATATATATATGATCTAAATTAATAAATGAAATAACAAAATATATTATATTCAAAAGTTATATTGTTAAGATATTCTCACAATAAGAAAACAAAAGTCTAAGATGGCAGATTCTGCAATTTTCTTGAAAACATCTTCATCATATTCTAAAGTCAGTTTGGAGTTCGTCATATTTTTCTTGCGCTTCTACTTCCTCATTCTTTGCCTCTGCTTTAAGTTGTACCTGGAGTTTATCATATTTTCTTTGAGCCTTTACTTCTTTCGGTGTTGTCCTCGCTTTAAGTTGAGCAATTTGTTTAACTGTGCTCACTTGCATCTGAGCCATTTGGTCTCTTAATCTCTGAACTTCAACTTGAGCCTGATTCACCGAAGGCATGTATTGCTGCGAGCTTGATCCAAAATATTGGGTTGGGTTAACAAAAGATCCTTGAAATCGAACCTGACCATACCTTTCAGGACCCAAAACTTCAGTAATAATTCGGTTATCAATGTCGTCCAGATTAACAGAACTATCACTTGAAGCGACCGCTTCAAACTCCGCCCTTTTATCATTTAGTTTCTCCTAATAAACCAATCAAGGAGTTAGAAACGAAATATATAATGAAACAAATACAACATAACTTGGCATTATTTGCATTACAAATGACGAATTAAACCATTAAAATTAAACATGATAAATATTTAAAATAATTCAAATTTTATTAAGTAAATATACCATAATTTCTGCAGCTTCAGTAGTCACATGAGATCCATCTTTCTTACTATGTGTAATGTCAAAAAGCTGAAGGCGTCCAACTTTTTGACCAGACGACAATTCCTACAATATAGTAGGAAAAATATTATTTAGTAGAAAGTAATTAATATTTGACACAATTAATAAATTCAAAATACCTCGTCATCAGCTACATAAGCAAAACTTTTTAACCCAGTTGTGTACGTAATTTTTTGTTTTTGCCTACTTGTAGTTCCAACTCGCTCACGATCCTACATTATGAAATTATTATTACGTATATAGTAAATACTATAAACCAAAATAATTATAAGAGTTCGGAAGTACGTAATACCTCTCCTTTCTCTGAATTCCAAAATCTAACTGCATCTTCCCATTGGCAGCTCAGCATTCCCGTTGGGACATTTCACAATTTCTCTTCGAGACTTATATTTTTCTTAAAATATTCCTTCTTTAAAGTACTTTTATGGTGTCTCAATTTCTTTCCTAATGCCTTCTTTACATAATTATCCGAGACCTCTAAAGCAAATCTCTCCTGCAAATAACACAAGTTTAGAAAGTAAATATAAATTAAACTTAAACCAAAGTATTATAAATTACATTCATGTTATTACCTTAATATTATCGAGAGCTTGATTTTTGTTACTATCAGGCATATGATGCCATGACTTGTAGTTGATTAGTAACAGATTGACATTTCGTGCTATAATGCCTAAGTATCCTGCTAAAAGTCGAGCTTCTGATCCAATAGGCTGACCATGACTGTTTCTAGCTACTTTGACACGCTCGACAGAATTTAGATCGTATAAATCTTTTAATAGCGTACGTCCTCGAGTTTTGCACCTCCCACCACTTTCAAATAAAAAATATGGTATACGATAATATAAGAATTTGAAACAAAAATCAATAATAAAAGTCAACATGCATATAAATTAAAGTTAACATTACTTTGAATTTCTACATGTTCGTCAGCTGTATTCAGAACATTCGAAGATGTTCACTATTTGTTTCTTCCAAATTTGGAAGATTCTGAATAATACTTAGATCTCGCAATCTAGGCATATTATCTGCAATACACATAAAATAGTTGAAATATTAGTAACTAATTACACCAATAATAGTACATATAAAATAGTTGAAATATTTAACAAGATCAAGATTTAAATTATAATATTACATATAATTAAAAAACCGTAAAATCTTACTACATCATGATTCGTAAATATCTTTATTCATATCCTGGCGAACCCATTGAAATTGTGCACTAGTACTAGGGATATTTCATTTAAGTTTTGTTTTGGAAAGGGCAAAGTTTCTGATATTTCATCGATGTTATCTCTACTTCCATTACCCATGTCAAACAAGTCTCTAGGGGTGTTATGGAGTACAATGTACCAACCCTCATCAGTTGGATCTTTCGAGTAAAAAACTAGTTTGACTTGAGAAGAAAATATATACGGCTTGTCTATCAATTGTTGTCCAGTGTGAATTAATCGAGAGAAGTTCATCATTATAAAACCAAATTGATATTTTTTAATTCCGCGAGCAGTATTAACATTAGCCCAATCACATCAAAATAATACAACCTTCTGTTTGTCATAGTAATCAAACTCAAAAATGTCCATAAGAAGTTCGTAATACTTCACATTTCCCTCAACAGGATTACTGTCCCTAGCACTAGCATAACTTGTAATTGAAAAATTAACAATTATGCCACAATTTTGACTCATCCTCAATCTTTCGCGAGATTTTATATGAAACCTGAATCCAATAATGTGGAAGGCAGTATATCTTTTTACTACTCTATTCGGACCTTGGGAAAGCCATTTAACTTCGTCATTGACGTCCTTTCCACTCCAAACCTATTGAATTGAAAGTAAATTGATTAATTATAAATGTTATACGAAAACATTATTATTTGTTAATGAAAGCTTTAGTTGCATACCGTTTTCCCTAACCATTCATGAAAAGATTCTGTGAATAACTTATGAATCTCTCGATGTTGTAATCTTCAGGATCGTGAACGAGATCTCAAGACTTGTTTGTACTCACTATGTTAAAAAGTGGATTACTTGGTTAGAAGATAAACAAATTAAAAAGATGAATATTTATCAAATTATAAAACTTACTTGCGTAATGGTTTAATTGAATCGTGCTGAAAAAGAACATATCGATGTACTTGTACCCAAGATCTATCATCTAAGTGTGCAATTTCAACTTTACCGATTGGTTGTCCATAACTTCGAAATAGATAAGTTTCGGCTAAGTTATGATTAGTGAGCCCAGCATTTCTACTTGGTCTATTCAGTCTTGTTTCAACATCTTCTAAATATCTAGAGCAGAAAGTCATACACTCCTCTGCCAAGTAACCTTCAGCAATTGATCATTATGGATAACGCTTATTATGACAATAAGACTTCAATTTGCATAGGAACCTAAACACGATTTACAACATTATCAAAAGTTGTAATTAAAGGTATATTTATGAATGAATGAAAACTTTGCAAATAAATTAGCACCTCTCTATAGGATACATCTACCGATAGAAACTCGGTCCACCAAGTTTTGCTTCATGAGGGAGATGGATTAGCAAGTGCACCATAATAGTGAAGAACAAAGGTGGAAAGCTCTTCTCCAAGTTGCATAAAGTCAAGGCGGCTCGATCTTATACTTTCTCAAGTTCTTCAACAATCAAAACTTTGCCACAAATAGCTTTCATTATATTGGATAGTTCAATTATACAAGACGTCACCTTTTTTGACATACAACATCGTAAAGCAACTGGTAGTAAATCTTGCATCAAGATGTGATAATCATGTGATTTTAGGGAATATAGTCTTCGATCTTTAAGACTCACACATCGAGATATATTTGATGCATACGCATCTGGGACCTTTATATCCTTCAACACCGTGCAGAACACTTCTTTTTCTTTCTTCGCCATTGCAAAAATAGAAGGCGACAACCCAGATTTTCCATTCGGAAGTAATTGGGGATAAAGATCACATCAAATTCCCATGTCAACTAGATCAAGTCGACTCTGAATATTTTCTTTCGATTTTCTATTGGCATTCAGAATTATCCCGATGATGTTCTAGCAAACATTCTTTTCAATATGCATGACATCAAGATTGTGTCGCAAAATGTGATGCTCCCAATACTAAAAAAAATACTTCTTTTTTTCTACAAGTCCGCCTTATTAGGATCATCCTCTTCATCAGATTCATCATCACTCTGTTCGTCAATATCGCCAATATACGCCTCTCTTGGTCTTCTCTTTATTTGCGTGTTGAATGGTTGATTCATCTTCCCATAACTGAAATTGATATCTTTTAACATGAACAAGATTTCAGATCCAATGGTCTACTCAGGAGCTTCTCTGAAATCTAAATCTATGATTTTCATCTCACCACCGACGATGCCCCATGAAAGAGAACTTCTTCCCATTATATAACCACTTCGAATATGTTTGCGCCACACAACAAGGACAAGCACAATGTCATTTGGTACTCTAACCAGATAAATTGGCATAAGTCGGGAAATCATTAATAGTCCACAACAAAGTTGCACATAAATAAAAGTTCTCCTTTCTCAAGACATCATATGTTTCAACACCCGCCATAACTGTTT
This sequence comes from Gossypium sturtianum, assembly GCA_025698515.1. Classification (NCBI taxonomy): domain Eukaryota; kingdom Viridiplantae; phylum Streptophyta; class Magnoliopsida; order Malvales; family Malvaceae; genus Gossypium; species Gossypium sturtianum. The sequence continues at coordinate 135,863,213 of CM046948.1, read as the reverse complement.
CAACTCTTCAATAAGTGGCTGTATATTAATTTCAATATCATTCTCGGGACCTTTCTCTCCAGGGATAATCATAGATAAGATAAAATAAGATTGCTTCATGCAAATCCACGGAGGCAAATTATAAGGAACAAGTACTACAGGCCAAGTACTGTACGAAGTACTCATGATTTTAAAAGGATTAAATCTATCAGATGCTAGCCCAAGCCTTACATTCCGAGGATCGCTTGCAAAGCTTGGAAATTTACTATCAAATGATTTCCAAGCTAAAGAATCCACAAGATGCCTTAATAATCCATCATCGGTTCGTTGATCATGATGCCACCTCATAGACTCGGCTGTCTATGACAACATGAAGAGCCTTTGAAGCCTTGGTATTAGTGGAAAATATCACAAAATATTTACTGGCTTCTTTCTTGACTGTGCCTCATCTTCATCCTCATTCACATCTTCTGCATTCTTATTCATCCAACGAGATTTACCGCAAACATGACAAGACTGTTGGTTTTTTCGATCACCCCAATACAACATGCAGTCATTTGGGCAACTATGAATTTTGTCGTACCCAAGGCCTAAATCATTTATCAGTTTCTTCATATCTTTGCATGAATGAGGGGTTTTTGCAAATGGAAACATATCTATCAAAAACTCTAACAGCAGCGTAAAAAAGTTTCCGGTCCACCCTCCCAAACATTTTAAGTGAAAAAGACGAATACAGAAAGACAATTTTAAAAATTTTGATCCCTCATAAAGTTATTCAATCATTTCATTAAGTAACTTGTAAAACTTCGTTGCTTCTCCATTTGGCTTTTCATCAGGTGCACTTCTTCCCGTTTCGGTAAAAGCATTTCCACCAATATCACAATCATCGGATGCAATAATTTCAAGTGGAAACGATTGCAAACCATGACTGTGCATATTAAATGCATCCTGCAACATACCTTCCATGTCATCTTCTTTATGAGGACAAGCCGGATTAATCGTTGAAGAGGTTCTACGAGGTATACACTCTCCATGGAAAATCCATTTTTTATACCCCCTGAATAAAGCCATCAACAATCAGATGTTCGTAGACAACTTCACGAATATGTCAATTGATGTTGCCACACTTCTTATACGGGCAAAGAATCATATTCTCTTGGCTTGCATTTTGAAATGCAAAATTTAGAAAAGCTTGTGCTCCATTTCGATAATCGTTGCTTACCCTTGACAAATCCATCCAACTATTATCCATTTCGTAGTTCTTGAAGTCTAAAATTGACAATAAATTATGGTTACTTAAGTGTTCTAAATAGATTTAAGTCAAATTTCAATTCTAATTCTAATTTTAATTATATAATTAATACTAATATTGTTTATGTGTTTCTTTTATTTATTTATAATATGTTTATTACTATTTATGTTTGTTTATTTATATCTTTAAAAAAAATAAGAAACGTGTTACTTATATAATTAAATGAACACATTTAACCTAAAATAGTAATATCACAAGGAGATATGTAAGATATTATGCCTTAATTCAAATCACTAACATGGATTTATCTCAAAAAAAATGTTGTATTAAATTAAAACAGGTAAGTAATACGAGGTACTTACAAATGCAATTAAGAAGAGCTTAAAATGGAGTTTTTTGATTAGGCAATTCAAATGATCCTATCGAATACTTCTTTTGTAGGGATCCAATTCACTATTTCAAAAAAAATAATAATAAATAAATGATAAGATAAATTGACATTAATATATACTAATTCATGTTATTTAAATTCATTGAATCCCAAGCAGTTAGATGCATATGCAAAATTGCAAATTGGCAAATGCATAGTGGAATTAAGTCTTTTATTTTACACCTAAAATTTAGATTAAATTATATTTTTTTTAAATTAATAAAATCAATAATTGATCTCACATTTTTATATATAATTAAAAGATTATTTTGATTTTCAACTAATTATTTAATGAGTCAGATTATCAAAATTTTAAATAAGACTTAATTTAATTTAAAAATATAATAAAAAATTGTTCTCTTTTAAAGAAAAGGTCCCACCAATATAGTCAAAATTAATTAACACAATTATTTAACTTGGTACTATTTTATCAATAAAAGTTATTTTACGATAGGTCTAGTTAATTCATCTCACAATTTTATTTTATTTTTAAAAATTTGAGTAGTCATTTTTCAAATATTTGGGCAAACATGTTTTTACCATAAATCTAAAATTTACTTACATTCTTGTTATAAAATTTAATATATTTCAAAAAATTCTCAATTATTGTGCTAACTTAAATATGAGCATCTGAAATAGATTCAAGAGATAGTAAAAAATTAAAAATAGGTAAAATGTGTAAGAGAAATTCACTATTTAAAATGCATTGGAAATATCTAATATTCAGTAAATAAGTTTTTTCATTTTAATTTTATAAATATGATATAAAGTTAGATGCTATATTTGAAGAGAAACACCAAACAATCTACTCAATATTGTTTCAATTGTTGACAAATGTGAAATTAAACCATAGCTAATTGAAACTTACATATCTATAAATCTCATTAAATAGATTCACATAACATGGAAAAAGCAACAATTAATTATATACAATTTAAAAAAATATAATGTTAAAACTAGTCATTTATTTCAGTCAAAAATCTAATTAAAGATTCATTATTTGATGCATTCTCAGTAAACAAAATATATAATTTGTATTATTTTTCAGAACATACTTAAAAAAAATAAAATGGAAAATATGAATGAAGGCAGATTTTGCAGCCTGGCTGTCCATTAAAAATGAAAGCAGTCTGTTGATTAAAAATGAAGACAAACCCTATTTCAGAATGGTCAGCAATCAGAGAAGGCATCAAAATTCAATGGAAACAGTTACAGCATTGGAAGTAAGAAATGAAGATTGGGCAACATTCAAATAGCTCCAGCAACCATCAGTCAACACTTGTGCCAACTTTATGAAGCTCCAAATGTAAAAAGAAAAAAAGAAAAAAAAAACAAACAAACAAACAAATTGAACAGAGAAGATGGAAAGAAAAAGCTTCAATTTTCATTCTTCGAAAAGAACTGTGGTGCATGGAACACCAGCTGAAAAACAAAAGGCACCAGAGAGCAAGAAAGAGAGATGTATACAGAATGAAATATTGTCTACACCTGCTCAACTTCAACCACTTTTTTTCTTTTTACACTAATTCATGTTGTATATGTATATATAATCTTTCTCTTTTTAAAAGGCAAACCTTTAATAGTACATGTATGGTTCTAAACTTCAACACTTTTCTGTCAAAAACATGTCTTAGATAATTGAAAAACCCAGCATGATTATTTATCACAAAGGAGTACTTATTTTTTAGCTCTTATTTTTTGACTTACTATTTTAACCTTCAAGTTTTACCTACTATCCCAGATTCAGGCTCTAACACCTTTGCCATTTTGTATATGTATATCAGCTATACAGATAATTTCAGCTTGAGAAAGTCTGGTTTTTATACAATTTTGACAGTAGCTTTCATTTTAACCATATGGATTAAACTATTGATGAAAACTCTTCCTCTTATTTGAAAACTAAAGACACTTGAATTATGACACAGAAGTTGGCACTTGGCAGAAAACAACCTATCATCTATTTTCTTGCTTAGATTCTTGCCATCTTTCATAAATAATATTTAATTTGTATTCTTCAGTACTAATTGGCCAACCAAGAAAACCACAAGATAATTAAGAACAAATTTAGCTAGCTTCCATTTCCAAGACTTAAAATGTTCATATATCATATGCAAAATATTGTCCCTCTACCATTCGACCATACAAGTAGACCAATATATATATGTAGTATGACAACAAAGGCACCTCTTATGGAGTGCTAAATATGATAACCACAAAGGAAGCAAACAGTTGAATATTCAAAAGAAACTGCAATAAGTACCAAAAGTCAGCTGAATCCTTGTCCTGCCAAAATCTGCGGCGATGTCATTGCAAATTTTTCAGCAATAAGTGTACAAGATGAGCACTCCTACATACATGAATGCTGTTAAACAAAACCCCCTGACTATTTTATAACAGAGTAGATTTAAAAGCATATATTAAAAAGAGGGGAGAGCTTCACAAGAAACACACATGGCAAATAACAAAAGCCAACTTATTTTAACATATAAGTTACATGGTGTGAGGATATATAAAAATATAATTCACACAATAATTTACTTGTATTTTTAAGGTGTTTAAGTATGTAATATATTATGTTTCTGTGTCTTTGCCTTTTTCTTTGTCAAATTCATTTGGATATCCTGTGAGTTAAGCCTCTGTTGATTATTTTTATTAATTGCTTGTCAATTGTGTCTCCCTTGATCAATATTCATGAAGACCCCTGGACTACTTGTGAACTTACTAGGACTGGGATGCTTATGATCATTAGAAATAGGAGTAAGACTCAACTTCTATAAAACCATCGACCATATGAAAGTCCTTTTGGTTCAAGTGAATCCTAGATTAGACACAACAACTTGTTGCTATGGTCTATACTTATAAAAAAAAATGATTAATTGAAAACTGGATGCAAAAACTAAATTCAGGTTCAGCTATTAAGCTGCTTTGTAATGCATAATGTTAAATGAAAAAAGGATAAAGGAAATAAAGACTGCATTGTGTCTAAGACATAGTAAGATAGGAGAACTTTTTTCATTTAACCATTTGCATGTGTTACAATCTGGTAAGAATAAGGGTATTAAGACTGCAGTTTATGGTAATAATACAATGTTCTGTAGAAATAGGGAAATTCATAGTTGCTAACCAAACCAAAAAACATGAAAAACCTCACATACTTGCTAACCAGTTATATAAAATTGACATCAGCAGCAACCCATAGTTAGGAAAGCATGCAAATTCATAATCTAAATCCAAAATCCGAATTCCATGTCAGTTAATGAATAAAGCACATATGAACTACCCAAATTAAAATGTAATAGAAGACTCACGGAGGCTGGCGAGTGAGTTGGTTGCTGGGTAAAGTGGCTAGGCGTCGGTTGCTCAGTTACAGCCTCAGAGAAAAGGGGGCACAGTAGATTTTAGGGTTTCGAGAAATCAAATAATGTGGATAGTATATCTGTAGAGAAGAACTGAGAGGCGTCGGCAGTCCAGGAAGTTAAAGGAAAAACATGAGAAAGAAAGCAAAGAAAAATCATGAGAAAGAAAAACGACAGGATTTTGCGGTATAATTTCGGACTGAGAAAGAAAGCAGGTAAATCGGGGGAGATGCTATCGAAGAAGAAAAGGGATCATTGTTTTTTTTGTGAAACGGTGCCGTTGCAATAAAAATTAAAATAAATTAGCTGCCTTTATTGAAAAAATGCCGCTATTGCTTTACCTTTTGCAGCTTTTATGCGCAAAACGCCATTATTGATTTACTTTTTGTGGCTTTTATTAAAAAAACGTCACTAATGGTAAATATTTACGGTGTTTTTGGTCAAAATGTCGCAAAAAACTTAATTTGCTGTAGTTGAGCTATTGATGTCTTCTCTACAAGCAATCTTTAATGACATGCTCTGACAACTTCTTTCTTTTTAACAAGCAGCGGAATCAAAAAATTAATACAAAAAACATACCATTTGTTGAACCTGGCCTTTCCAAGAAAACAACCCTTCAAAGATCATAAAAGCTTTAATACTAATTGTTGGCAATTTGGAAGAGCAAACAAAGAAAAACAGGACATAGAACAAGGCAGCAAGATGCAAAAATATTATTACTTGCTCACAAATGTGCAGCAATGGAGCATATGGCTTTTAGCTCATTTTGCTCACTCATTCAATAAGAAAACAATATATTTATAGTTAAATACATCACCAAATACTACCTACCACCATTAAAGGTGGGTTTGGATGGGCGATTGAATACGGTGCGGTGCGTTTAGCTTACTTTTTGTCTCACGCTACAGTATCACTACAGTATCTAATCTCACCTCCACCGCTGTTTTTACACTAACAGCAGGTAAACGCACCGCCCATCCAAACCCACTCTAAGTAGCCTAGTAACTTGATAAACATTACTTGTACACACAAACAAGCCACCTAAAACTAGTCATTCAACACCTAAACATATCAAGTTGTCATCAGTTTGTTCATTTTCAACTAAGTTTAATTACAATGTAATTAAACAAAAACCTTGTTGTTAAAGCAAGGATACATGCTTCAGCATGTTTATAAGCTACATGCACTTCAACCAAAAATATCCCAGCAGCATGATTGACCAATTTTCAACACCCACCAACAACAAAAGAAACTATCAAACCATATTTTTGGAATGTTTGGTAGTATTTTAGTTTATAAGTGTCTTTTGATTGTTTGATGAAGCCATGATATAATAGTAAAAAAGCTTTCAGTTTAAATAAAATCTTAATTTACATGAGATTTTAGGGTATTCACTGCCACGACAATCATTAATTCCTTTTGTTTTAGGTGTTTTTTAAATAAGTAAACAGCTAACTATGAAATGTATTTCATTTCCATAAGTGAGGATCGAATTCCCAACCACAGACATCAATCCATGATTGAACTAGATTGAATCATAAATATAATCTAAAGATAATCCTTATCTGTCCACTTATATAAAAAATCTTTTTCATTGTGATGATGTTTTTATTGAAGGGAAAGAATGAGATACTTATTTAATATTTTGATTTAAGCTTATATTCTTCTAAAAAAGGAAAGAGTTGACTTGATACTGAATTTCATAACCAATAATTTCTAGGGAAAGAGAAGAGACTGAATTGCCTTCATTATTTGCAGTATTTTAAGTTGAGTTGAAAAATAGAAGTTGACATTATCTTATGGGCAGTACGTTTACCTGTGATTAGTATAAAAATAACGGTAGTTGTGAGATTAGATACTGTAATAATACTGTAGCGTTAGATAAAAAATAAGCTAAACGCACCATAACGCATCCCACCACCCAACCAAACCCACCCTTAATATATTAAATAAACAAATAAAAACTTGACTTCTTGTATAAAAAAGAATCTTGAATTTTCTTTTTAACACATTTCCTCCCATTAATCCAGAATTGATGTTAATAGCTGGGTGTGAGCAAAATAAGGCTGGCATTGGATGAAATACAATAAAACATTTTCATAGAATGTTCAAATAATTTCAAAAAACAAAATGTCATGATCAAGTGGAAGCTCATATAGTTGTCAAATTTATATAAATATACGCAGATTAATATGTTGAACCAATTCAGCGCCCTTACAAGCAGAAAATACAGAGTCATTACTCAAACTAATCATCAACTTGCTATTCCTATCGTTCGAATCCATTTTTGAGTTAATAGACAAATGGAAGTTGCTGGCACACGAAACGAAGTTAGGAATTGATGTGGGTAGGTCAGGTCAACATAGATTATTAGTCGTGCAACAAGAAATCTTGGAGATAAAAACATTTGAGAAAACATTAATTGAAACAATTATGTCACCTTACCGTATATTAATTTCATTCAAATCATAATAATTATGTATTAGCTTAATCATTAATGAATAACTAAATTACTTTTTTTACTGTCGTCGTATATCTATTTCATACCAATTTAGTTTACAATATTTGGATAGAAGAAAACAGAAAAAGATTTATCATGTTGATCACATTTAGCAAGAAATCAACAACCCAAATTTGATTATATTTTACCCATATTCTTTATTTTTATTTTTTTTGTAAAACCACAAGTATTTTTATCATGTTTTACATTTTAAATTAATCATATTCAAACTCAAGTAAAACACCCTCACCTAACTTGATAGTCAAATTTCACTACATAGATGATAAGACAAAATACACGCTCCAAACACGTTCCTTAACATATTTTAGTCAAGTCTTCATGAACACCACATGGTACATATGACAGGGAACAATGACTTAATGTATATACTATTTTAGTATTTACCTTAGTGAAAAGGACAAGAGCAAGAAACAAAAGAACAGGCGATCAGACGTGTATCAGATAAACAGGCTGAGGCCGGCCAGAAAGGGCCTACTCTATTCCAAGTGTTACCATCTCTGCTTATGAACTACTGTCATCTGGACAATACCTAAGTGCAGAAAGACTTCAGGCGCTGTTCAGTCATCAAATTCCACTGTTTCTCGCAACCTTCCTGGCTTTAGCTATGTAACCTTTGTGAATGTATGATTTTTTTTTTTTTCCTTTTAATTGTTGCAACTTCAATATACAAAATAAATTTTAAGTCTTTATGTGGACGAGTGTGGAATGAATCTGAATCAGAACTAGAACCATATCCATGTTGCCAAAAATGAATGATGTATTTCCTGGTAATTTATAACCATACATAATTTCACTGTATTTTTAACATCAAATAATAAGCATGAAAAATAATCCCATAGCATTTACAATTTTCGATTTGGAAATGAACACACACAAAGTCCCCTTAGAAGGAGGAGATTACATTTTTGGGGCCTAATCCTTCCCCATTCTCAATCATTCATAATCCTCTTAAAGATTACAAAAGCTGTAAGGGTTTCCTTTTTTCATTCAAAAAAAGAAAAAGAAGGAACCCCTTGGTTTGTGTTTCAACAGGAATTTTATGTCTTATAACAAAGCAAGTACATCTGCTGTTTTAACAACTGAGAGCTTGCCATTTCAACCATCTGACGATGAATTCAAAAAAGTACATATCAGCCCCATGTGGAAACTGACAGGAGCACAAAATGTAATAAAAGAGTAAAAAAAGGGTGGATAAAATGGTATTACCTCAAAACCAATCTTTTGGTACAGTTCAAGAGCAGGTTCATTGTCTCTATGAACATGCACATAAACCAGTTCCACACCTGCAACCAAATGACCAACTTAGAAGGGGAGTTTTCCCACTGATTTGGATCAGATTATGTGATTCTAAAGGACAAGCTTGTGATTTTACCTTCTGATCTCGCTGATTCAATAACAAAATACAACATATTGCTAGCAATGCTTTGTCGACGGGCTGATTTTGCTACACATAGGTTGGAAACATAAATATATCTATTCAGGTTAGTTCTGCTGATGCTGCAGAACAGATGCTTTTCACGTTCCTGCAAGAGGTTAGGTTCACAATTATCTTAACATATAACCTATTTATTTAGATCAATGAAGGAATAGTACATATAAAAAGAATGTGCACTGTACCCCGGGAAAAGACTCTCCATGCAACAAATGCCGAATGCTGAAATCAAGGGTTCCGACCACACTTTTCAGCACCGTGCGCTTGACATTTCTCTCCTCCTTCCTAACCTGATAATTTGATTTCAAAGCATTGTTAGGACTCTTAATCTAAAGAAAACAACACAGGAACTGTATGTAATATCCCAGTAATGAAGACAAACAGAGAAGCTGAAGCTATAAATTAATGTAATTCCCCACCCAAAAGGGATAACAAACACATGAAAAGGAATAAGAATCTGGGAAAAGAGATGTGCTGTAAAAACATCATACCGTGACAACACATGTATATGTCTGCCCATGTTGCCCACTGTATCGCCTTTTTATGGCATTGAACTCCTAAAAAGTAAGCAAACTTTCTAAGCATATATTTAACCAATTTCCATATGTATGATTTATGAGCAACTACGAGGAGCAGAGTCATTCTCTCCTACCTGCTCAGCAAATTTCCTTTTGAAGTTATCAACGTATCTGTACAATTAGGAATAGCTAAAATCAGGTGTATCCACTACCCATATCGCCATATCCACTCATACACATTAGCAGGAAAGAAAAAGCATCAATTCATGAATGCTGCATTCACTAAGAGGAGTGGGAATTGAATCCAAAGTCCATTGTCAACATCTTAATAGAATTATCTTCTTTCAATCCTGATAGACCTCCAACAGTAAACCTTTGAAACAATTCAATTCACCAATTACATATTTCTATAATTAGGTCAAATTTTTGTTTTTGTTTTTTGCATAAAAGAGCCACATCCTCTGCGTCTGTATCTCTCTATTCCATAAATAGGTACTAAATAAGGCCTCAATGTCAATGATTCATTTCTTTAGATAAGTCAAAAAAACAAAAAACAAATGGGTGTCTCGTTCACTTCAAAAAACTAAAAGAAGAATAATTTAAAAAATTCCAATCTCTACCTTTCACCTGGTCGATCCTCCCAGTGAGTTTCAGCTCTAAGCCATGCCGCTGTCTATCACAAAATGAGAACGAAATCATCAGCACCAAAAGGGTCCATTTGATAAAATAAAAAAAAGGGAAGAAAAAGAATACAGGGTTAGGATTTAGGAAAGGCGTGTAAGTATACCCATAATTCTTCATCAAGAACGGCCTCTCTTGCAACGAATTTTCCAAATTCTAATCTGCTATCTTGGTTCAGCTCCTGATCCGACGGTTGCAGACGGTCAAACCTTAGATTAGACGGCCTCGGGTTTTCAAGCTGAGGAATTGAAGACGTTTGCAGCTTTATAGAAGATTCTTCCTTTGGAACCTTTTCGGTTGATTTAGAATCCATTTTCCTAATCAATTATCCAAAACAAGTCATTAAATTTATAAAAAGGTACGATACCGAAACATAAAAAAAAAATGAAAACCCTAAACTTGTTCTGTTAATTAAAAAAGAAAAGAAGCAAATAAAACCGGCTTCAAAAGCTAAATGTTTCCTGGAGAATAAGGAGAAAAAAACTCACATAAATGGAGAAAGGGAAACTCTTTGAAATTTGTGGCGGGGTCTGGATCCATTGGTAGAGAAAGTCAAGAATTCTGTTCTGTAAATCGAAATGGTTGACATGGTAGCTGGATTCGTTTTCCCGGAAAATTTCTATTTTCTTCTTTACTTGAAAGAGGAAAAAGAGAAAAGAAAATCCCAACTGAAATAGAAGACTTACTTTGGAGTATATATATTTGAAGTACGGATAATGTAATGGAATTAGAAGTTTAAAAATCAAAGTAGGAAAATTGAAGTGAAAAGGAATCACAACCTATTATATTATAAATATAATTATACAGGAATCACTTTAAAAAATGTGTTGAAGGAGGAACAGAAAGTGGCGACGCCGACGCGTTGAGTGTGCAGCGGTGGGCCACTGCCAATGAGCGGATAAGACGAAATTATGTGAAACAATAATTGTTGGTCGAGATTTTGACACGTCGAAGGGGCTTGATGTGGCATTAAGTTAAAGGCTCCATTTGCCTGGTAGGTCAATTGCTTTTTTTTTTTTTAATGAAAGAGTGAGTGGAAATTTTGAAATACACAGTCACATTTCACCTATAATAAGCAAATAGACAGAGCAAAGCACACCGTTTTATGGCAAAATTATAAATAAAGCCTGATTTCTTTAAAACGCGGATTCTTTTTTAAAATATTAGATTAACCATTTTTTTCGAAAAATAATGGGATTAAGTCAAAATAACAAAAACGCTTTTAATTAAAAGCGTTCTCGGCTGATTTACGGGAAAATGCATTTGGCTGGTAGCACTTTCATTTTGGTCCTTTTTCTTAGGGTTAGAGTTAAGGTTTAGGGTTTTGTAAGTTTTTTTTATATTTTTTAAGTTTTTATATATTCTTTTTTGTATACATTTTTTTAGATGTATAGTTAATAATGATTTAGTTCGATATTTAGAAGCACTGTATTTACACCAATTGTATATTCGAATTATTCAAATTGTAAAATTTAATTTGATTCATAATCAAAACTCGAACTACTCGGTTTGATTAAATCTTAGTTTTTTATGCAGTCATAAACCAACTAAAAATCTAAGGCAAGTGCACATATCAATTAATAATATAGTTACGATGAGTAAAGATATCATTTCCACGAAGACTAAAAGTACTAGTAATTACCGTCTTTCTATTATTTAACCAATAAATTCGAATGATTGATTTAAAACTAAAATTAACTAAATTAATTAACTACGAACGCGACGAAGAACAAATTAGAAAACTAAATAAATAATAACCAAAAAGCGAAACAATACCCAAGAAATAATTCACATAGATTTCATTTGTCATTATCAATCTAAATTACGCAATTTCTTCACTTAGTAACTTGATCTATAGAAATCCCTAAATTATGTCAGTATCTCTCTTCAAGAATAAGAGCAACTGACTCTAGGCTGATTAATTGAAATTTCTTTCTAATTAAAACCCCTATTATTGTATTAACTCGATCTATTGATTCCCCTATTAGATTTGACTCTAATCTGGTAGATTTGTGTTGTCTTATTTCTAGGATTGTATGCAACTCCACTCAATTACGCTAGATCTATTCTTAAACAAGGGTTTATTCCTCCTCTGATTTAAGCACATCAAATATGGATCAATAATCTAGAAATATCAAATCAAGAATTAAGCACACATAATTAAGAACAAGATCTAAGTATTTATTGCGTAAAATAAAAATTGAAAGACAGAATTCATCATAAGGTTCATCTCCCTAGGTATTTAGAAAATTAGTTCTTGCTAGCAAATAAAAAACATCCAAAATACAATATATCTGAAAGAAATAAAGAAACTCATTATAATCTCCTAAGAAATCAATTGGAAGTCTTCAATCTTTACGGAAATCTACTTCAGAATCGATTTCAATGGTGTTTTTCGAGTTATTTTCTTGACTATTCTCTGACGACTCTGCATTATCTTCTTATTTTTGTCATATAAAGGTCTTAGAATGCCCGAAAAACCTAAAAATCATGTTTTTTTTTCGCTGTTCAGGGTGCAATTCATGAAATTGACACGGCTTGACACATGGCCATGTGGAATGGTCCAGCCCGTGTGGCCCTTGTACCTTGCTTCAATTTTTCGATTTTCGCTTATTTTTTTGCTCCTTTTCCTTCCAAATGTTCTTCTAAGTATAAAATATGAATTTAAAGGATTAAGAGCATAAAATTCACCATTAATATCGTATAATCACCCAAAAACACATTAAGAATGAGACTATGATAAGCTATAAAAGTAACATATTTTAATCACATTCTTAATGCGTTTTTGGATGATTAATTATGCAAATTAGTGAATTTGATGCTCCTAATCCTTTAAATTCATGTTTCTATACTTAGGAGAGCATTTGGGAGCGAAAGGAGCGAAAAATGAGCCAAAATCAGACAAATAAAGTTATTTTCAAGAGCCACACGGCCTGGGCATTTCCACACGGGCTGGGCACACGCCTGCGTGCCAGCCTGTGTCGATTTCGCACCCTGCTTCCCAAATACGCAGAAAAACCCAATTTTTAGGCTTTTTGAGCATTCTAAAGTCTATAAATACCAATTAGAAGAAGACATAAGGGGGCAAGCAGAGAAGATCAAAGAAAACACTCGAAGAACGCCATTGGAACTAACTCAGAAGTGGGTCTCCATCAAGATTGAAAATCTCCCTTTAATCTCTTTCGAAGTTTTATTGAATTTCTTTATGTCTTGTGGTTATTCTGACTTTGAGATGTTTCTATTCAGGATTATGAACTAATTCCTAGATACCTAGGGAGGATGAAACCTATGAGGAATCCTTTTATTCAATGTATGTTTTACTCGATAAATAATTGATTCTTGTTCTCAATTATGTGTGTTAATTTATTGTGTTAATATTTTCGGGATATTAATTCATGTTTAATGTGCTTAATTCAGTGGAGCAAAAGGCCCTGTTTAAGAGTAGATCTAGCATAATTGAGTGGAGTTGCATGCAGTCCTAGAAATAGGACAACATAAATCTACTGGATTAGAGTCAAATCTAATAAGAGAATCCATAGATCGAGTTAATGCGACAATAGGGGTTTTAATTAGAAAGAGATTTCAATTAATCAACCCAGAGTCAGTTGTTATTACTCTCGAAAGAGATATTAACATAATTTAGGGATTTATACGGATCAAGAAACAAGTGAATAAATCATTTAATTCAGATTCATAATAATAGGTGAAGTCTAGGTAGATTCTTTCCTGGGTATTGTCTGTAACGACCCGATAGTCACGGGTAGACGGAAAGTGTGTTTTCAAGTCTCTGTTTTCGTAAAACGGATGGTTAATTAGGTTTTGATTAGGTGAATTTATTTAAATTAAGAGTAATTAGGTATAAGGATTAAATTGAATAAAGGATGAAAGTTTAATTATAGATTAAAGAAAAAGTAAAGGGACTAAATAAGCAATTAAACCTTAATTGACAAGTGGATGGTGTAGATGAAAACATGTGTCAAAATAAAATTCATATATTAAATTATATTATATATTTACTTATTATTTAAGTAAATATTATTATATTATTATAATATTATATTATATTATATTAGTATAATATAATACTTAAAGTAAAACAAATGAATAAAAATAGAAAAAGAATAGAAATGAAATAGAAAAGAACAAAAGCAAGAAACGAAACAGAGGGAAAAAGGGAGAAAAGAAAAAGAGAAAGAAAGTAGAAAAAAATTTAGGGTTTTAAGGTTCAAAGCTCAATTGATAAGTCAATTTAGTCCATTTTCTTGTAATTTTTAAGTTTTTAGAATCCTAGTATTAAATATTACTTAACCTATGTTGAAATTTTAGAAAATATTGAATTTTTAGATGTTGTTCATGTTGAATAATTTAAGTATTTGGGACCAAATTGATAGAATTTTAAGTTAGAAATGAAAAAGGGATTGAATTGTAAAATAAATTATAAGTTTTGAGTAATAGGGACTAAATTGAGAAAATTTTGAAATTTAGGGATTTAAGTGAAATTAGAGAGTTGAATTTAGTCTAAAGTGGAAATTGAATGAAAATATAGAATTAGTTGTGAAGAAATAGAATTAGTATCGGTTTAAGGACTAATTTCGAATTTAGGCAGAAGTTGAATAAAAAATGAAATATTCAATGTGAAATTGTATTGTATTGATGAATTTCAATTGTTTCAATTCCGTAGCTAACGTTGTGCCGGAAACCTCAGCTAAGAAAGGAATAGATAAAGTTGACGATGAGTAGCTCAGAAATTCTGGTTTGTATTTCTATAATCCGAATCTAAATATTAATTGTTGTGTTTTTTATTTAATGTTTATGGTAAGTGAATGAGGTGAGTAATTAGCATTTTGATATTGAATTGAATGTATGTGAATTTGTGATTAATGTGATATTTGAATATTGGATGATTGTGGCATTTGAAAAATGAATTGAAACCCTATTAACTGTATCGGACTGAGTCAGATATAGATGGCATGCTATAGGATTGGAAGAGTTCATGGATTTCTTCGACTTCGAGTCGATGAGACACTAGGTGTCAAATTATTACTTCGGATAAATTCGATGAGGTACTGGGTATCAACTTATTACTTCAAATTATCCGATGAAGCACTGGGTGCCAAACTGGTGTGTTTTGGTTGGATCCGTGTATCCGTCCGAGTCTGAGTCGTGTTAATAGGGGTAACTGAATAAGCAGTGTTATGATTGATATTGAATGGTGAATTGAAATATGGTTAGAGACACATGAATTGTGTATTTATGAATTAGATATAAATGAACAATATTGTTGTTCAAAGGATTTGTGTTCATATTGTGAAAAGCTATCTGGGATAGCAAATGATAAGAATTGAATGTGTTATAAATGCATATCTATGAATTGATTAATTGTACAACTATGGTTAATGTATGATTTAATGTGTATGTTATATTAATTCACCTTTAAGCATTCGGATTATAGAAATACCACTAAGTTCATACTCAGCGTACGGTTTATTATCCGTGCGTAGGTTAGGTTAAAGTCAGACTGCCGATTCAGCATCCATCAACGATCCCGAACTCAAAACGTGGTGATGTATACTTCTTTTTGTGTCGGTATGTACCTAGGTTGTCTAATGCTTATCATTTTGTGGAGTGATTGTAATTGATATTATATTTTGATATTGGTTGGTTTTATATACATAAATATATGTGTTATGTTAAGGTTTAATATGAAATGTTTAAGTTTATGCATAATTGAGTATGTTATAGGCAAATTTGGGTTGAAATTGACATGATTTTAGAATTGGCTTGAATGAAGTTTTATTGGATTGTTTTGATAATATATGTGAAGTATCTATGAGGATACATTGGTTAGGTCATTAGGTTGATTATTTAGACATGTTTTAAAGGTATTTGATCGTGTTTTTAAGTGTTTGAACAATTGGTTTTTGAGTTGCTTGATGTTCAAGGTTGCAGGGAAAGGTAAACTTGATGTTTAAGGTTCATTTTGAGTCCACACGGCCAGACACACGGACGTGTGACTGGACCGTGTGAGACACACGGCTAACACATGGGCGTGTGATTTAGCCGTGTGTCCCCTGCAACTTAAAATTTTCAAAACAGAATGCCCAAGTATTTTCATACGGGCAAAGACACAACGTGTGTCTTAGCCATGTGAGACACACGGTCTAGCACACGGGCATGTGCCTTGGCCGTGTGAAACCTGCATCAATTTTTTGAAAAATAACTTAACCACACGGCCTAGCACAGGGGCGTGTGGCTGGCCGTGTGACCTAAGTCAGAGAGTTACATGGGGTCGAACACAGTCTGAGGCATGGGCATGTCCAATGACCACACGGGTGTGTCCCTTGGCCATACGGGCGTGTGTCCCCTGAAGAAATTTTTTTTGAAATTTCGCGAAAAATTCCCGGAGTACCGATTTAGTCCCGATTTGTTTCTAACACATATTTTGGGTTTCGAGGGCTCAAAAGAGGGACAATATGATTAAGTTATGATGTGTATGCTAGATGATTAGGATATGTTCATATTTGATCTGAAAAGTTCGGTAATGCTTCGTAACCCTGTTCCGGCGACGGATAAGGGTTGGGGGTGTTACATTGTCTATCTCATTAGTTATCTTCGATTATTTTCCTATTTCATTCTCTGTTGCATTCTTAGATAAATTAGTTTAATAATTTTATATTAAAACACAATCACTCCAATTTGTCGACTAAATAATAAGAAGACGGTAATTACTAGTACTTTTAGTCTTCGTAGATACGATATTCTCTACTCACCATAGCTATACTATTGTTCGATAGGTGCGCTTGCCTTTGTCGTATTTATAGTTAGTCTAGTGGCTATCAGACTAAAACATGTTACTTTTAGCACATATCAATTTTTATTTTTTTTCAATTTTTTTTATTGCAACTGAATTTTGATCATTATTTACAGTACATTATTTTTTTAACATTCATATAGGTTCAAAAAATATATCCTCGGATATCTGATGGGTGAGTGGGAAAAAGTCTAGAGTTGAAATTGCCCACGTAGGATGCGTTTTCAATGCACTATAAAAAAAAATTGAAAGCGTGTCTTGCTGGACGAGTTTTCAGCTGACATGACAGGAAAACGCATCTAGTTGGATGCGCTTTCAGTGCTTTTTTCTGACAATGCATTGAAAATGCGTCCTACGTGGAGCGTTTTCTCTCTGGAAATTTCAACTCCCCATTAGCCCAGAATTTTTTTTTAAATCAATTGCCACTCACCCCCTAGTCTATAAAAGCAATCTATTTCATCATTGAATGGCATAAGGCATTTACGAGCAAAGAAAATTGTAAGAAGATCAGAAGAAGAGAAGCTCGCACATAAAGCATAATTTGGAGCTACCACGTAATTTGCATAAAGTAATGATCGATTTTTGTTGTTCATATTTAATTACAACACTATTTTTCTGCATAATGTTTTTGTTTCAAACATGTGGAATAAATTATTTCATTGAAAATGAATGGACGAATTAATGCTATTGTTTATTACGAGGGTGAAGTGCATGACACCAAGAATGGGGTCGTTTTTTTATCAAAGAACACAATGCGGTTGGATTTTAACCTGAACATACAATTGCCAAAACTGCATGGAAGAATTAGGTGAAAAATCATTGAATTCAACTAGATGAGAGTATCGTCACTTAAATATCAATTTTGTGCTTTAGTCGACCCCGTCAGATATGACATTTTCGATACCAGAGGTGTGAGGGGGTTGGAAGTGATGGTGCAAACGCATATTGATAGTGGATCACCATTTTTTGAGTTATATGTGGAGTTTGCAAGGATAGATGAAGGCCCTCAGAGGTCGACATACGTTCCAGTTCGATAGGCTAGAACGGAAGAACAAGCCGGGAGTCCAACGACACAGTTGTGTGGTGGAATCACCACTTTGTTAGAAAGTTCTCATCTTCTTTGCCTTCGTCTGTAGTTTATTGTGATCGGTTGCTCATTGGTTGTCATCATGTATCCTTTGATCTAAGAATAGGTGGTTGCGAATATAGTCTACCTTGGTAGAACAATGATCTCGGAGGTGTTTGCAACACCATCAGCATAGAGGTATAACTATATTGTGTCCCATACACCGACGACATAACGATTGGACTCCCAGTCGGTGCCCCAAACATAGATGACCTATACATCATCATCGGTGTCGTCCCCATTTGAAATGTTGATGGCATCAGAGTGTAATATGCCAAGGATGAAGGTCCAAAAACAAAACTTGGCATTGAAGTAGAAGCAAAAAAATGTGGTAGAATAATGATGCATGTGTAAAAATGATGGGGTTAGTATAAGCACCAAAATAAGTCGTGTCACACTGACCAGGGGTGGTGCGGCCATCGGTATCAGTTCTTATGTAGGCGTAGACGATGGACCCAACTCGCTAGACCTTGAATGTCTAGGTGCCCATCGTGGCCTCCTCGTATACTGTTGTTGACCTCTCATCTCTTCTGCTTGTAGGTATGGCTTGCCATGGACCCTAAATCATGGCATGTACTTCGAATTGCAGGCTAACTCTGGAGCGACAATGGCCTCGCGAGTAGGTAAAAATGTTGTACCTATTGTTCCAAATGTTGATATATTGCGCATGGAATGTAGGCCAATACTTATTTGTTCTTCCCCACAAGTCAATATAATGCAGATCTTCAGTGTCTTGAGGTGTCGGTGGAATCGATTGCCTAAACCCGAATTGCTACAACACTCTATCCGACTCGTGGATCTCCACAATAGCGTGCACTACCAATGAAACATTCACGTGCCAAATGTTAGGATTCACCAAAAATTCAGACCGGATGCATTCTTGAATTGCCGGATCGGAGTATAGCATCCATTCAAACTATATTAAAATAATAAAATTTTAGTTATATATATACTACTAATTTTTAAATCAACTACGTTAATATTATATAATTTAAATTTAAAAAATACATACCTCCGCTTCCGATTATTGGTCTAACAGAAGCTGTATATCTCGAAACTCATTCAGTAGTCCCGCATAACTCGGCCTATGGTTCCACTTATTGAAATAAATTGTTAGCACAATAATTTAAATTTTAAATAATTTTATTACGGTAAATATATTATCTAATGAATTTTTCCTTGTTACGATTGGGAATGTATAAGGATAGTTTGCTTGAGGACGTAAAAATGGCAGTGGTACCATGCCCATGATTGCAATAGTAGCATACAACCACCAATTTTAGTTTTTTATGGTTTTGTCTCCCGACATATCTCCCAGTACAATGTCGCCAACACGGTTACCCCCAACTGAGTTTGCCCGCTTCTCTAAAGTTGATGAGTTTTAGCAACCACCTTAGATGGACAAGATTTCGTGACTTATTGGGCATTAGGAAACCCCCGATGATCATAAGGATGTACGCTCGAGTGTGTTGTTCTCTTTGGACTTCAGTTGAATCCTTATTAAGCCCACCGAAATTTCTTCTTAACTAATTCAAATCTATTCGAGATCTATAAATCATTTCAAGAACTCTCCTCAAAAGTTCCTCCCATACATCTCTCCAATCGGCTGTGTAAACTGACCTAGTCACTACCGACCCATCCATCAGTAACCCGAGCTGTAATTGCACGTCCTCTAGAGTGATAGTACACTCGCTGCATGGAAGATAGAATATGTGCATTTCGGGTCGCTACCTTTCCACCAACGCGCTTACAAGTGTCGGGTCCAATTTACCCCCTTACCTATAAGGGCCACGTGCAAAAATCCGACATCTCTCAAGTAGGGTTCGATTAAGGGTGATGGAGGAGTAGGTAGATTATGAATATACGTATCTAAAATTCGATCTTCCGCCTATTTATAAAAAAAATACAAAATATTAAATTCCAATATAACAAGAAAATATTTAAATTAAACTACATTAAATATAATAAAAAATTCTTACCATTTGCAATTGATCGACCAAAATGTACTTGTCATCAAAACGAATTAAAGATTTTTCCACTGCTAGTTTCGAAAAACACGAAATAAATTGTAATATAAAAAATAATTTACAAAAATCTTAAGACAAATTGAATAAAAAAAGAGAGTTGAGAGAGAAATAAAATTTGAGTGAGAAATTAAGAATGAATTGAGAGAATTTTGAGATAGATTTGAGAATGTGAGAGAGAGTTGAGATTGAATTGAAAAAAAAATGAAATGGGGGGTTTATATAGAAAATAGAATAATCGTTGGTGGAGGGGGAGTCGCTGGTCCCAACGACTAATTAAATAGCCATTGGAGGAAATAGTTGTTGGGAGTGACCGTTTGGGGAAAACGCTTTCAGCTGTAAGCGTTTTCATTATTTCGGTCTAATCCCGTAAATTTTCAAAAAAAATGGCCTAATATGGTAATTTAAAAAAAACGGTAATTTTATGTAATTCAGTCCACGATTAATGGAAAAAAATGTGGAATGAAAAAACAAGTCCGTTTTGGTTCACAAAACCAACAGACGAACAAAAGTGCCTTCCCAACCTCCTAACTTCTTCTAAATTATGTCTTATAAAAAAAAATTATTCTCAAAAATTGAAATAGAATAAATCGGGAAGGTAATCTATCGAGTAGGTTTCGATTCAATTAAGCTTAATTGAATAAGATCAAGATTTCATTATGTGCTTCTAATAGTTATTTGAGATCGAAAAATAAAAGTGATTAAATGAAAAATTGTGCGTTTAGATTCTTAGGTATAAATTCATCACTAGAGAGAGAGAGAATCAATCACTACTTGTTGCTATTAATAATTTTATCAATTGAAACTTTTAGTGTTAAAATTGTTAGTATTACTGCTCTGTTAAAGAAGCCCAAGGCATCTCCATCTTGGCAGGTTTAGTTTTCAGAAGTTGATAAAAAAAATATATTAGATGCCGAGGGTGATGACCTTCTCGTAGTCTCTGTTACTATCACCTTATTCCAAATGGAAAGGATTCTCATATATACGGGGAGTTCAATAGACATATTTACAACCAAGGCCTTCCACTAAGTGGACTTTCAATGATTCAACTTTGAAGAAAGCTAGTATTGTCTACGGTTTTGGCAACCAACAAACCGCAGCCAAGGGCTCGATCACCCTTTCGATAACCTTAGGTGATGATAAGCATACCGTTACGGAGATGGTCGAGTTCCTCATTGTAGACCATCCAACCGCATACAACGTCATCTTTGACAAGTCTATCATGAGAATGGCCAGGATGATCATCATTTTGTATGACTATCAAGTTCCTTACCCTCTTCAAAGAAAGGTATATAAAGTCCGACTAGCAAATGGCTAGGCAATGCCATATTGTCTCACTATAGTTGATAGAAGAAAATCGTGCACTCCCTCTTCCGCCGCCATGTTATAGTGGTTCTCAGTCTGAGACTGTAACACCCCTTATTCGATTCGGTAATAGATCCGGATAAAGAATATTACATTAAATATTTTTAAAATTTCCCATAATATTCATACACTTAATTTATTATCATTGAACTCAATCTCAACCTTTAAAATTCAATTTTGACTTTGACATCAAAATTTATACATATGTTCGTCATCCAAGCTTATTTTGTAGCCTTAAGATTTAATCTAGATTATTGTTATTAATTCATTACAAATTCATATACACAACTCAAACAAGTATTCCAAATCACATACAAATCATAACCATTCTTAACTTACCAATTTCAAATTTCTATTATTTAATTTCATGCATATTTATTTATCAAATACTACATGGAATCAAGTATATAGTTATTATGTTCATATTTATACTTAAATGTTTCAAAATTTACCAAATAGTCCCTATACTCAAAAATTTATAGTTTTTTTTTGGAAAACAGTTCCTAAAATTTAAATTTTACAATTTTTATGATTTAGTCCCTAAAATCCCAAATTTATACAATTTTACAATTCAACCCCTAAAAATAAGATTTTCTTATTTTACAGTTCATTTCTCAAACTCAAATTTTGAAATATTTACAATTTTGTTCTTGTTTTTGTTTTTGTTTTTTTTTTTTAAATTGAACACTTTATTCATTGATTTTTTTTTTTAATTCTATACATATACCAATCATTTCTAATCTATTTAATATAATTAATCAAACTTCAAATCATCCTTTACTTGATTTACTAAATATTCTATTTAAATTGATCAACTATTATTTCTCACTTTCCTTAAGTCCCAATTTTCCTTATTGCAAATAATCATCATATATTCTTTTTCATACAATAAAATTTCTCCATCGTTCTAACACATGAATAACATAATCATTCATCAATGTAAATTCACAACTTTAATTTCTCATATACTTAATAAATTTACCAAATCAATCATAAAATCATCAATCATCCTTTTCATACTTTTAACACAATATTTCCATTAAATCCACATATTTAATATTTATAAATGTGCATCAAATTATACACTTCAACTATTACATAATAATAATTTAAACAATTTACTTTAATCTCTCCGTTAATTTATGCACATACCATGCTCTTTTCCACTTCCAACATCCATTTTAAGCCTCCACAATTGATTTCCAATGATAAATGGCTCTCAAATTATTTTTGGATTTGAAATTTCACTTTATTTTCAAAGAAAACTTTAAATAATTATTAGGCTAGAAAATATTCTTAAATAAAAAAAAGGGTCAAATTGAATAAAATTAAAACTTTTATGTTTTTTTTTTCTCTCACTTCTATGCACCCCATGTTGGGTTTATATAAAGAAGAGAATGATTTTTCTTCTATCTTCTAAATGTTTCTTCTATTTTATCTATTTCATTTATTTATCATTTAATTAATTAAACTAATGGTTATAATTTAATATTTAAACTTCAATTCAATTACTCATATTTCTCCCATCAAAGTATCTCTTTTATTTTAATTAAATGCTCAAAAACAATACTTGATGGTAAAAAGACAAAAAATGCAATTTTAACTATTTTAAATTTTAGTCGATTGAGTTTTAACTCGATTGGTATAGGTATTGTTGCCAATACAAGAGGACGTGGGTTCGAGTGCGCTGATGCACATTATCCTCCTAGTTATAGGTTGGGGAGGAGTTATGGATAGTTCTAGGCATGGTCTTAAAATGAACAGATATGATCAGAACCTATAATAAGATTATTAAAAAAAACTATTTTTAATTTTAAATATAAAGGTAATTTGATCATTTCACCATTTTTTACAAAAAAAAAAAAAAAAAAATCATTCACTTGCTGTCGTTTAGCCTTCCTCCCTTGTAGAATAATCTACATTTTTCTTTTCCTTTTTTTTCAATTTCATCCATTTATTTTATTTATTAATCAAAATTCAATAAATTTCACTTGTTGTCGTTCATCTTTCCTCCCTTGGAATTTATAGGCTTGATCTTCTTAGTCAATTTGTTAACTGAGAGACCAAGTTTACCCACAGCTTTATCCGATATGAATAAATTAAATGGCCCCTATCAATAAGAGCACTTCTCCTTCGGCCTGCAATGTCGATGTCCACAAACATTAACCATTTTTGCTTGTGATCATTATTCGCTATAGTGGAATTGAGTATCATTGACCCAAGCTTTAATAGCCTACCCTCCTCAGGCTCTGCTTCTTCTTCTTTGTTGATTGTGGTGAACTTGGATCGTTGTGGGCAGTCTCGCACCTTATACGGACCATAACATAAGAAGCATTGTATTTTTTTCCTTCGATTTATTATTAGGTTTCCCCTTCCTATTTGTGGTTTCCCATTGCCACCATTATCGTTGTTATTCTCATCCTATCCTTCTTCATCTCTCCTACCATTGCCCTTCTTTTTGGGCTTGGAAGACTCGAAGTTGTCTTTCCTCGGAATAAGCTCAATTAATGATGTTGCCACAATCATGGCTTTGGATAGTTCTTGAGCCCCTTGACGTTCCAATTCTTGTTTAATCTACAACTTCAACCCATCCATCAAAAAGAAGAATGCCTCTTTCTCACTCAAATCTGTAATTTGGAGCACCGGTTCACTAAACTCCTTCACATACTCCTTAATTGTGTCTTGTTGTGAGAACCGACACAACTTAGCTTGAGCCTCCTTCTTAGCATATTGGGGGTAAAACTGCTCCTTGAACTCTTTTTAGAACTCCTCTCAAGTCCTAATTCTAGTCCCACCTCGCTTTTCATTTATGGACCTATGACGCCACCATAAAAAAACAACATTAGTAAAATACATAAAATCAGTATTTACCTTAGCATCATCATTTTTTATGCCTATGGTACAGAAGTATTACTCCATTTCCTACAATAAGTTGTCCACATCCCTCGCAGACCTTGCTCCCTTAAACTTTTTTGGTTTAGAGACATCAATCTTATGGCTCGGTGTTGCACCCAACACCTTTTTACCCATAAGAATTCGGTACACCGTGAGCTCTCCCTCGAGCTCCTCAATTCTAGTATTCAAAGTCGTCACTGTGGCTTTGTTTTCTTCCTTCATAGCTATCATCCCAGGTTCAAGAGCATCATTCTTTCCCGTTAGCTTACCCACAGTGGTATTGAGGAGCGCTTGCAATGCATCCATATTGGAACTAAGGGCCTCCACAATATATTCTTTTAGTTGCTCTTTGATCAAGTCTAGCTTATCGGTGTTTCCTTCACATCACCCATGGATTCCTCGAGATTGACTACTCGACTTTCCAAAGCCGACAACATATCCCTCGATCTGCTACTTTTCTTGCATTTTCCATGGGTCTCTATAGGCTCAATCTGCTTGTCTACTCTTTTTGTTATCACAACCGACGCCTTCGAACCTTAGCTCCGATATCAATTATCACAGGGCTAGAACTTTAGTCTTGCAAATCGCACGGCCTTAAGTAATTCCTTAGCTTCAAATTCACCTAAGTCTATCTTACTCTTAGAAGTGAGAATTCAAAAAAAAATTCTCTAAGGTATCGAAATAAAGAGGAAGCAAATTCAAAGCGAAGAAACAACGAAAGAACTGAAAAAGGCACAAAAAATAATGCACACAATGTGTTTGAGTAAACTCTCTCAAATATATTCAATAACTATGAATGAAATGATTACAAATGAGGGGGAATACCTCTATTTATAGTTGAGCTCCCCTAGATCTAACGGTACAATTTAAATTACATTGACGATCAATATTAAAGCCTATCTACAATATGAGAGTCCTAAGGGATTTAAACTCTATATAATCTTATCCCTTAGGATTTACAATATTCACCATGGTAACTATAGTTTTACTGGAGTGTTCCACTGGGCCACCAAGGCTTCAAGTGGATGCGTTTCTCCACATGTTCCACGAATGGGGCCAGTTCAAGTGGGTCAAATGAGCCTCATTTAATTAGTTAACCTCCATGGGGCATTCTGTATGCATTCATCATGGGCTTTAATCCGCGGCCTGTGATATTAGTAGCAAGAGCTTGATAGCATCTTGAGGGAGGCCACCGTATAACCCTCTCTCAACTAGGGATCAATTGTTATACCTCAACTGTTGAGACCGAATAATGAGTTTATGATCAGTTTGAACGAACCCCTCAAGAGCACCTCTCAGAAGATACACTTGGAACCATAACTCGAAAAAACCCCTTATGTTAATAGTAAAAAAGGCTCCACTCATTAACCGCCACATTAGACTCCAACTACTATGTCCCATCCGAAGTGTTTGAAAGCATATCATAACACCACTCTACCCAGACCTATAATTGCAAACCACTTGGTCACTTGTTTCTGACCTTCCTATAAGGTTTTAACTTGTGGCACCTCGGGACTGACACTAAGAGCATACAAGGCCCAAGCTTGAGACCAACACTTAGACTCTTCTTCCTCTCATTCCACCTAGACCAACTCCTACCTTGGTATTCTTCCATTTCCTACCATCTCCGACAACCTTTTACAACAGCTTTCCGCCTTGTACTAAACGAGGAAAACCTGACAAGAATAGGGTAATCTTTTTCATAAACTTCAAGAGTATACATAATATTTATAGGAAAGATATATAATAATTCCTAAATATATGAAAAGATATACAATATATTCTTAAATATATACTAAAAAGATATATAATATATTTAGATATTCCTAAAAGATATCCCATAATAATAATATCCTAACAGAACCACCCATCCTTGTTGCCCACTTCATCTTGTCTCGAAATACTATCAATAATTACTATAAAGATATTTTTGTCATTTGATATTTCAAGTAAAAGCTTATTTATTTTTTATAAATATATTTGTTAGCTAGTTTTTATAAGAAATTCCAAAATTTTCATTTGGTATTTCAATTTTCAAATTTAATTAAATCCAACTTCTTGCATACGCTTTATTAGAGTAAACTTTTTATTTTCCTATATTAAAAAAAAAACAAATTCCTTTGTTATGAAATAAAACAGATCTGGTGATTGGTGTAATTTTTTTCAGTTACGTTGGATCATAAAATCAACCGGCTAAAGTAGGCCTGCTTAAATCCATTTCTACTTAAAAAAAATAAAAATGAATTGACGGAACAACGGTAATAGTAAAATTTTAATTGGGTAGTAAAATATGTGAAGTAGGGTGAAAAACAAAACCCAAAAACATTGAAGAATCATCAAGGTAAAGTGGGAGGCTTCATCATATTATACATATTACATAAGAAAAACTACATTACACATAATCAGAAACCATGGCGATAAAAGTGAGACAAATCCAATAGCCACCACAGCAGTGACCCCAACAAGAAACCCACAACTAGGTTGTTTTCCTCATGCCTCAGCCCTCAAAATCAGTTTTCACCCACTGACAGTACTTGCTCTTCGTCTTCTCATCCAACTCCTTGGCTTTAATCTCCGCAATCCTTGCCGCATTTGCCATGGATTCCTCTTGCACCCTCGCTAACCTCCTGCTCCTTTTCTTCGCAGTCGCCTCTCTCTCAGCTTCTAACCCCTCATATTCCTTCACCCAACAGTGATGGACCGTGCAGCTCACCGCTAACACCATCAATTGCATCACCAACATCGCCATCAAAATCCCACATTCCAATCTCACCAGCACCTTTGCCTCTTTAATGTCCCGCGGAGATTTCAGCATCGAGAGACTAGCTCTCTCTCTTGTAAACAACGACAGTACGCTTAAAACTTGGCCGATCAAGGAGGCGATGAGGAGTGAAACATGGGTTATGAAGCAGAAGTGGGTGAGCTGAGAGTAGAAGCCCAGGAAGGAGGAAAGAAGGGAGATGGAGGAGACCATGAGGAAGGCTACACCCAGTGAGGTTGGTGGCATTTTGAGGAGGATAATGGGAGCAAGAGAGGCTGCAGAGAGGATAAAGAGGAGGAAGTTCAAGGCTGACAGGAGAAGATTTGGGAAGGAAAAGGAGCTTCTAAGCTTAGAGGAAGCCATTTTAGATTGGTTTTTGGGTATGGATTTGTAAGGTTATATATATAAGAAGCGTTGCAGGATACAACGGCTATGATTCTAATGCAGTATTTAGCTTTTAAATTATTACTTTTCCCTCTACATGCATTCAAAATGATTCTAATACTACAGTATTTTGCTTTTAAATTTTGAATCCAATTTCCAACCCAGATATGTTCCCTTAACATGCAATTTTTCATTTTACTAATTTCATATTTAAAATAAAATTTATTAATTAATTTCAAATCAAACATCTCATTTTATTATTTATTAGTTTTATTTTACATTTTATGTAATTTATATTATATGAAAATTAAATTAATTGTACTATCATATAGATATTAAAAATATATTGGGCATGTTTAGATCAATGGTAGTCAAACTGATCAACCCACTAATTCGTTAATCCAATTGATTCGACCCGTCCTACCAATTTAATTAAAAAATCACTAGAATTCATAATATATATATATATATATTAAAAACCGGTTCAAACAGTTCATACCATTTTGCGGTTCAACCAATCCAATACCATTCTCTAAATCGATACCCAGACTAGTTCCTGATCCAATCGACCAGTCCAGTTCAAACAATTTCAAATGCTTTTATCTTAACAATTTCAAAGGCTTTTCATAGCTTGGATGAGTTTGTTTATAGATTAAGCCCTATGGCTAGGTTAAGAACCTGAGGTGCATTCAACAGCAATATCTACTCAATGCCAGATTTGTACAGTTAAGTAGCAACTGCTGCACCAGCTTATTTTTGTAATAATGTAAATGGACTATGTAGCCAACAAGATTGTTGATATACAAGGCTATACCTTAAATAGGTCCATTTAGAAGCTTGTTCTGCTTCATTGTGGATTTTAAAACAAAGTTTTCAATCATCCAAAGAGAAAAAAGAACATGACAAATCAGAAACCCTCTCTAATAACCTCAACAGTATAAATAACCTGATTTACCAGTAATTTCGCCGGGAGACTCCCCTACGGAAATTACTAACATATAAAAAGGCAAGTGGGGGAAGACAATAAAAGGAGTATAATGAAAGCCATTTCCTTGCATGAACATGATCTAATTTCAGGGAACTATTTGATTTCAAAATCTGGTTCATTCATGCCCTGGCTACTTAATGCTATACAAATGAGCCACCGAGTTGGAAAACCATCTCATCAGTTTCAATTCATGCTGGCCCTGCTAAGATTGATGTTTCAGAACCAAACTGTTTAGTATAGAAGAAAATAAACCAAGGATTCTAATTAATCTAAATGCAGCCATACAACACGGTGAGGGTCTATCATGTAAAACAACTCATCATACTACGTGAAAAAGAAGCATGTTTGTGTCAGACAGATAGCAGAGGTAAAAACACAGAGATCAAACAATGGCAGAAAGTTCCCGGTACTTTGAGTTTTAACAACAGAGATACAAGTCTTTATGGTCTTGACAGCTTCATATCCTACAAATTGTCAGTTATATATAGCATGTCAAAAGCCAACCTTAAATGCACCTAAAAGGATCATGAGATAATAATTGTACCTGATGTTTTGACGACCAATCATGTGGCAGTCACAATGGCCTCAACTCTATCTAATGATGCTTGCAACCGCCCAGAGTTCAAGTTGAACAATGCTTCATCGGTACCAAGAGCCCTGTTAAATTCAAGGTATTAATGATAAGTTATGAATAATCACGAAATCATGTCTTCATATTAAATTGTGAAGGAACAAAAATGTCGCTATTAACAAGAAGGAGAACCATGACAATAACACATTTCGGAAATTCTGAGTCATGTTTAAAGCATATGAGTAATAACATCAATGAATATTCTAGATGTATCCTAATAGCCATCGACTTGCAGTTTCCTTGGAATATCTACATACAAGATCAAGGAAATCAAATATGATTCTTCTATTAGACATAAGCTTATTGCTTCCTCCATTTTGTGAAATAAATATTCTTACAATACATGTTCAAGGAACTTGCCCAGTAACTTCTGGAAGAACATAATCTGCCCTCCACCCAAATCGAAAATCCAGGCCGGGAACCAAGCCAAGAGTTGTCTTATTCCGAATCCGAGAAATTCCATCTCCACCAAAACAGGTGGTGAGCTTCCATTTCCAACCAATTGCATTCATCTTGAAATTGTGGCCTATGCCAACCTATTTCCAAAACATTTTAGCATAACCATTGCAAAATCTAGGCAAAATCATGCATGAGAAACAAATAAATTCACCTACAGCAATAAATGTCAGATTTGGAATAGACTTGTATATTCTATCACTAATAGAAAGTTTATCTGTGTAAAGTAGAGCAGACCTGGAGATTAAGAAATTTTGTGACAGGGATCTTTTTGGAAATAAGGCGTACATCTTGTCTTATAGGCTCATATGCAAACTTCCACCTCCGTTCAGGGGATAAAGGCTTCAGCACAAGCTTAGTTTGGAAATCATTCATAGGGGCATTGAAGAACTGAAACAAAACTAAGATGCAATTACTCAACAGCTCAAAACAACAACAACTGTACAGGATGATATACATTATCTTTTGTAAAAATAAAAATAAAAAATAAAAGATACCCCTTTTCAAGTAAAAAAGCAACATTTAAAGTTGAATTGGCTAAAAGAAAATTCCTTTCATGGGCTCATACCCCTGAATTGGCACCAAAATAATATGAATGGAGGGAGCAATCTAAGACCGTAAAAGTAATAAATAAATAAAAAAGAGCAAAGAAAAATTACCTCCAAATTGACACCAACTCGAAACCCCTGAATTTCTTTTCTAAACTTGAGGAACAACTCAGAAGGAATCAAATTTATGTTATATAGCTCATCCCACGAAGTGGGTTCTTCACCATTAGGTGGCGGCTCCATGTTCAACCCACCAAACTGGAGAGAAGAAAATTCAGTTCCCAAGAGAAACCATACAATAAAAGTCAATGTTAACTCTCAGCAGTCCTTCCGTACTGGAAAGATTTGAGTTGAAAGTATACTTACCTATAAGATAGGATTGGATTATACTAGAACCATGATTCAATGGGAAAAGGAATCGGCAATTTTAAAGGAATAAGCTTTTTGAGTTCTTGTTAAGTGCCTTTGTGTGAATTTATTCGTGTTTTAAAAAGAATGACGATGGTATCCTTGTCCAACTTGAGCTTGGGCCAAGGTCCACCTTATTCAAAGACGGTGTCAGTTCCTCAGGGTCCAACAGGATTTATTGATATATAGGCCCTTATCTAATGGTATTTAATTACGTAGTTCATTCTCCGTGTGAAAAAGTTTTTAAGAGGGAAGGTCATGCCATGCCATGCCATGCATGCCGCAGATCTCTTTTCAGCAATGAAAGTCAAATTTAAAACCAGTCTCGGATGAAATGTCGGGTTCTTACCAACTAAACCAACCCCATTGAATCTCAAAAAGGAATGTCGGATTCCTACCAAGTTAATCCTGTTGAATCTTAAAAATAGTATACAATATCAGAGCATTGACCACTACCCAAGTCTGTAGTGGAACGGTCCTGAAGATTAAGAAATCACAGAGAAAAGAAGCAGAAATGTCGAGAGAAAAGAGGGAAGAAAAGATGATATTCTGATTCAAAAACTTTCATAACCGTTTTTCCCCACCCTGCAGTACAATATAACTACTAAAATAACAACATCAAAACGCAACGTATCTATGAAAGGCAATGAAACCTCGTCGTTTATGCACGTGCATGGTTATGCAAAGCATTCGTAACAATACCCCGTGCCTGAAAAAGGATTCTTGTCCTCAAGAATCAAAATGTGGAAAACGACGGCGAAGAGAATCCAAGTTCTCCCAAGTAGAGTCTTCGGAAAAGTGTCCGCCCACTCCACCGTAACTTCAACCATTGCATGGTTTCCTTGCTTGACAAGACGTCGTTCAACTATTCGGATAGGAGTTTTGAGAAGAGCCCCATCGGACCCAGTAAGAGGAAGGTTAGATGCATGCACAGTGAGAGCCAATGTGTTTCTTGAGTGAGAGACATGGAAAGTGGGATGGATACGAGCGTAAGACGGTAAGTGGAGCCGATGGCGATAGTGCCAACCCGAGCCGCGATCGGAAATGGTCCATAGTAGCGCGGGGGCGATTTACGATTTTTGAATTGGCGGAGAGAGTGTTGTCGAAATGGCTGGAGTTTAAGATATACCAGGTCACCAACCTGAAACGTGCGTTCCGAACGGCGTTTATCAGCTAGCTGCTTCATACGATCTTGGGCTCGAGAAAGGTGAAACTTCAACAAATTTCGCATGACTTCTCGTTGCTTAAGTGAACGATCCACAGAAGCGACCATAGACGCACCCGCAAGATAAGAAAAATGCAAGGGAGGCTCCTGACCATAAAGAGCCTCATATGGCGTGCAGCGGATGGATGAATGATACGTGGTATTGTACCACCATTCAGCTAAAGGTAACCACAAAAACCAGGCCGCTGGTGTTTCACCAGACATGCAGCGCAAATAGGTTTCTAAACATTTATTTAAAATTTCTGTTTGGCCGTCAGTTTGCGGGTGATAAGCCGTGGACATCTTAAGTTTAACCCCAAGGTGGCGAAATAATCCTTTCCAGAAATTACTTAAGAAAATCTTGTCCCGGTCTGAGACAATAGATTCAGGAGCACCATGCAATTTGTAGACATGTTGCAGGAACTCATGAGCCACAACAGAAGCAGTGTAAGGATGAGCCAAGGATAAGAAATGACCATACTTTGTCAAACGGTCAACCACAACCAAGATGGTGGACTTCCCATGAGAAATCGGCAACCCTTCGATAAAATCCAAGCTGATGCTGGCCCATGCTCGATCAGGAATCGGCAAAGGCTGTAACAACCCAGGAAGAGCGGAATGATCGTATTTGCACCGCTGACAAACCACACATTCACGTACCCATCGTTTAACATCGGTCGATAAACCTTTCCAATATAACAGGGAAGAAAGCCGATGACGCGT
Organism: Gossypium sturtianum; assembly: GCA_025698515.1. Lineage (NCBI taxonomy): Eukaryota > Viridiplantae > Streptophyta > Magnoliopsida > Malvales > Malvaceae > Gossypium > Gossypium sturtianum. The sequence goes on along the minus strand of CM046948.1, from coordinate 135,830,720 downwards.
AGCGTGGATCCCGGAATGCCCCCCCAACGCACTCGCATGGAAAAGAGAAAAAATTCGATGGCGAAGATCACGATCATTTCCCACCACAATCTTACCCTTACGCCGCAAAAAAATATCATGCCACGAATACTTAGGGTGTAAATGGGGTTGCTCTTGAACCTGTTTGCATAACAATTTCAGTTTGGTATCTGTAGCATAAGAAGCAAGAATTTGAGCCCATAATTCAGACCAAGGGGTGCTGTTAGTGGCATCACATTGTAGCAGGTGTGGAGAAGGTGCAGGTGGTTGCCGGGACAAGGCATCCGCCACAACATTCTGGGAACCTTGACGATAGAGAAGCGAGTAATCATACCCCAACATCTTCGCAACCCACTTCTGTTGATATGGTGTTAAAGCTTGCTGCTCCGAGAGAAATTTAAGACTCTGGTGGTCAGTCTTGATATAAAAATGGCGACCGATTAAGTAGGAGTGCCACTTCTTAACAGCAAGCAAAACCGCCAACATTTCCTTATCGTAAATAGACAAGGATTGGTATTTGACCCCCAAGGCTTTGCTAAAATATGCGATTGAGTGACCATTTTGTTGAAGGACCGCCCCTACCCCAGAACCGCTAGCATCAGTTTCTACACAAAACGGATCCTGGAAATTTGGTAGGACGAGGACGGGTTCTTGACAAATGGCGTCACGAAGTTTATCAAAGGCTGATTGTTCCACAAAAGTCCATTGCCACGTAGCCTCTTTCTTCAATAAGGTCGTTAAAGGTTTAGCTAATAAACCATAATGTCGGATGAAACACCGATAATAACCGGAGAGCCCCAAGAACCCACGCAACTCCTTAACAGATTTGGGAGAAGGCCAATTGACAACAAAGAACTATTTTGGAACGGTCCATGCGACAACACCGTTAGCGATAACATGCCCCAAATACTCGATTTGTGTAGCCCCAAAGATGCACTTAGAGTTTTTGCATCTGATTTGGTTCGAGCGTAAAATTTGAAGGACCTCTCTCGCAAGTGAGCTAAGTGATCGACCAACCGTTAGAAAACACAAGAATATCATCAAAAAAAGCGAGAACCGATCTGCGTAACAAAGGTCGAAAGATGGCATTCATCAAGGACTGAAAGCTAGACGGGGCGTTAGTCAAGCCAAATGGCATGACCAAGAATTCGTAGTGTCCTTCATGAGTTTTGAAAGCCGTCTTATGGATGTCTTGCTCACACATCCGAATTTGATGATAACCCGATCGTAAGTCCAGTTTGGAAAAGAACTTAGCGTGTCCCAACTCGTCCAACAACTCTTCAATGAGTGGAATAGGGAACCTATCCTTAACAGTCAGCTGGTTTAGTTGTCGGTAATCTACACAAAGCCTCCAACTACCATCTTTTTTTTTTACCATGACCACAGGTGAAGCAAAAGAAGTCATTACTATCTCGAATGATACCATTCTGCAGCATTTCTCGAACCAATTTTTCTATCTCAGTTTTTTGGACCGTCGGATACCGATAAGGGCGCACCTTAACAACACGAGATTCATCAACTAGCGGAATTTTATGATCATGTAACCTCTGTGGAGGAAGACCAGATGGAATACCAAACACGTCCTCAAAATCCTGCAAGAGATCGCGCAATTCATCATCCCCTTGAGCATGCTGCAATGTGACCAGTGTCTGCTCTCCCGACGTTAGTAACATAGGAACAGGTCCGTTTCCCACTAAGCTCAGGCATTTGGAGAATTTCGTGCTCGAAACCAACTGGATCGAGCCAGGCATTATACCACGTAAGGTGCAATTCTGACCCCCATGCTGAAACTGCATCGAAAGATTGGCAAAATCCCATACAATCTGCCCAAGCGATAGTAACCATTGAATGCCTAAAACTACATCGAATCCCTTTACTCCCAACAATAAGAAATCAGTAGAAAACTGATAACCCTGCGTCGTCCAAGGAACCGCCTTGCAAAACCCCTGAGTCGACAACTGAACACCATTGGCCACCATCACCTTCATGGGACAACTCAGTACAATAGGCAATTTCAGTCGCTTGGCCACCTTGTAATCAAGAAAATTATGAGTACTTCCCGAGTCGACCAACACCACAACTTCAACGTTATCGATAATGGCTGAAAACCGCATGGTTTGAGGCCCTTGGAACCCTTGAAGTGCATGTAACGAAAGCACCGGACTATCGGGTGATTGGTCTGGAGACTCAAGTTGTGCGACATAGTCCTGCAAGTCATCAGAATGTGGACCCTTTGATTCAAAATCGGGTTCCCATGTCGGCTCAATAACCAACTGAAACACCTGGGATTTTGGACATTTGTGGCCTGGAGAATATTTAGATCCGCACCAAAAACAGAGGCCCTTCTTCCGTCGTTCTTCCAATTCCGCCTGAGACAATGATTTAGAAGGAACTCGGGAACTAGCATTACTATGCACTGACCCTACGGTATTAGCAGTATGGCCAACTCCTTGCGATATTCTCTGACTCGGAAGAAGAAATCTTGTGGAAACAGTTCCACTCCCACTAACCCCTCTGCCTTTCACTGGGCCCAACACAATCTCCTCCACCTGTCGAGCCAACTTATAGCCTTCCACCAAGGACTGTGGTGAAAATAACCTTAGGTATTGACCGATTTCAGGTTTGAGATTACTTATGAAAATGCTCAAGGCATAAGATTCAGGTAAGCTCAGCTGGTTGAGTAAGCTCAAAAACCCGTCATGAAATTGGTCAACAGTTCCCTGTTGTTTAAGAGTGACAAGTTCGGTCATCGGATCCAAAAATGAGTCAGATCCAAAGCGATCTTGCAGGCCCTTAGCATACAGTTCCCATGTCAAAAGATGTAATCCGCCGTATTTACGAACAAAAAAATGATGCCAATCAAGTGCCTTCCCTTCCAAATGCAACATGACCACCCTCACCTTTGCATGCTCACGGATCTCCGCCGCCTCAAAATACTGCTCTAATTTGGACCACCAACCCCGAAAGTTCTCTCCATCGAAACTTGGACATTCCATTTTAAAAGGAGTACCCATATCACCCTTACCCCCCTTAGAGTAGACACTTGACTGCCCCCCTAATTCAGTGATAGGAGACACCATCAAACTTTCCTTAACAGGGAACCCAGGAGGAGATCCCAAAATTCCTTTTCCCCTACTAGTTGTTACTTCCGCAGGAGTAAATGGTTGATTTTGACCAAAATACTGTTCGAACAACAAATGTAACTCAGATCTAAGTTCAGATCGTACCTCCGATTTAAAAACTTCCTGAAATTCTTTCAACCTCGCATCAATTCGCGCATCCAATTGAGTAACCTCGACTTGGTTGAGTGAGCTCACCCCTGCATCGTTCCAACGTTTTTACGCAACCTCGTTACACTCGTCGCCGGCCATGAGGATCGGAAAAGCTCTGATACCTTTGTAGTGGAACGGTCCTGAAGATTAAGAAATCACAGAGAAAAGAAGCAGAAATGTCGAGAGAAAAGAGGGAAGAAAAGATGATATTCGATTCAAAAACTTTCATAACCGTTTTCCCCACCCCGCAATTACAATATAACTACTAAAATAACAACATCAAAACGCAACGTATCTATGAAAGGCAATGAAACCTCGTCGTTTATGCACGTGCATGGTTATGCAAAGCATTCGTAACAAAGTCCTGCATGGCCTTTTATAAACATCATTGTCCACAACTAATGAGATTTTGTAGTGGTCCGTGGTGGTCTCGTTGTTCTGACAAGGCCTGCTTGTCTTCACTGTTTAGTCAGTTTCTTTTTTTCCTTTATTTCTTTTCTTATTTTTTGATTGCTTTTAGCCCATGTTTCGTGACACTTAACTTGGATTTGTTTCTTGAGGAGTTAACGCTTCTCCGAAGCAAGCTTCGTGCACCCATCTAGGTCCTATCTCCTCTTTGCTTCGGCTTGGTGATGGCGACGACTACTAGTTTGTTGTGTCCCATGTTTATATTTTGGGTTACTGTGCGGACTTTTGCTTCGATGGGTTATCTCGTTCTGTATTGTGGTCTTGTTTCTGTTCTCTCAAGTTGTTCTTATAATGCTCATATATGTTGGCTTAGTTTGAAGGAATGAATTCCGATTTTTTCCTTAAAAAAATTGTTAGCAGCAGTTACACATTCCAGCCTTCCATGTTCCAATTGTAACTAGATGGTTGTGCAAGATTTTGACCAAAAATTCTTGTCTTATTTCGGATTTTGAGTTACAATTATATGAATTTGATTATTTTGTTTACACTGTGAGGATTACAAGTCTACTTTATGTGTTGATGTACAAATCAAATAAAGCACTTGTTTATTCATAAAAAAAAACATTCGTATGAGGTGTATTTTGATCTTGAGCAAATTGTTTTCACCTTTAATATATAACTAAGCTTTTAAGGGGAAGTTTTACTGGGATATCGAAACTAATAGAATGTATAAGTGTAAAGTTGTAACTTAATAAGTGAGTTAAACTTAAATCATATATTATATTATATAAAAAAAATTCCAAACTTAACTAATTCTTGTATTAATCTCTGCTATTTTACTTTTTTTTTAATTGTATTTGTAATTACAACTTAACATACAATTAACAAGCATCTCAGCACTAATAATATCAAATAATAAGTCTAAAATTATGAAATATATAAATTCTTAAAAAACAATTTGAGTAGGGTTTGATATTTTTTATTTATTATATATTCAAATTCCCCCCTCTCTCTAACTATTTATTTATTTATCACAAATAATTGTGTTAGGTCCTAGGTCAAGGTATTGATCACTTTAATATGCTTAATTTGTGGCATTCTCTATATACTTTTATTCTAATTTGGTCCCTTTGTTATTATAATATCATTAATTAGTTTAAATAACTAATACTCTTAATTATTATGGTTAACATCCTTACGCATATATATATATATATATATATATATGAAAGGATTCAAATTGGGCTTATTTACTTCCAGGAACCAATTACAAAAACACCTAAGGTCCAAAAAATTAAAGCAGCCTAAAACCCATGAAACAAACAGATTCCTACAGCTAAACTAGGCCTAATAAAACCGAATCAAAATTTTTTAAAATTTGAAAAACAAATAAAAACTGGAAGCATTAAATCCGCCGCACATCTGCCCAATCAGAAAATCACTCAGCAGTCCAATCATCCTATCAGTATAGTTTCTTTTGGACGCTACCCATTTCTCAAGCAAAAGCTTCATCTTCTTGAAAATGACGTTTCATTGCCCCTGTCAATTCATCTGCTCCATTTCTGAATAGCTTATTTTGGACGCTTCCCCTTTCTCAAAACAAATGCTTAATCTTCTTAAAATTGATGATTCATTTCCTCTATCTATTTCTTTGCTTCATTTTTGAGAAAGTTCTCTCTATCGCCCTTCCTTTCTAACCCTCCACCTCTCCTCTCTATCAGATCATCTGGCGATTAAATTCTCCCCTACATCCTTTTCACTCTGATGCTTGGCAAACTCCGGAACCCCATCTACCAGGTAAAACACTTTCAACGATTTTAAGGTTTCTGTAGCCAAAATATGGGCTAGGTTGTTTGATTCTCTTGGTATATGCTCAAAACAGCATTTCTCAAACCTTGTCTGTAACTGTTTAATGTCATGAATGATAGCCCCTATCATAGATCTGTCTTTCGTCTGTTTTATGCATTTCTTTATTACTGTTAACGCATCGCCCTCAATGACTATTTTCCTCCATCGCATGTCGACACCGGTTCGCACTGCAACACTGCAAGCGAGTGCCTCAGCCATGAAAGCAGATGGTACTCTACCATGTATCATTGAGAGTGAGAGCAGGACTGAACCTTCCATATCCCTAGCCACGATACCCACTGTTGCTCGACCCAAAGAACTGTCAAATGCTGCATCAAAGTTAATCTTGACTGACTGCTCTGAAGGGGGTTTCCACCGTATAACTTCTGACTGAACTCTTCTCGCTATTGTTGTTTTCTCAATCGTGTCTACTTCAAGGATGTAATTTCTAATAAATTTTACTGTTTCCCCTGCAGATCTATGGATTCTCTCATGAACGCCCCTGTTTCTTTCACCCCAAATGGCCCACAAGGTGCAGCAGAAAAGTCTACACTGTGTTGTATTGCACTGCTCAAATACCCAGGTAAGCCATTCCTTAAACCCCATATCTATAGCTTTGAAAAAATCCAAAAGAGATAACTGGTCCCATATTTCTAGTGAAACAGGACACTCACGGAGTACATGGTTTGTATCCTCTACTCCTGTTTCACAACGAGGGCAAGTTTGAGTGTTCGACAGTCTCCTATGATGCATGTTGGCCTTTGTAGGAAGATAATTCCACGAAATCTTCCATGTTGTGATTTTAATCTTAGTAGGGAGATTTAAAGCCCAGAGTTTTTTGTAGAAATTCTTGTAGACTGTTTGTAAGGCATAAGCCCTAGGATCCATTTCGGTATGTTGTAATAGTTTGTAGGCGCTTCGTACCGTGAATTCTCCCGAGGGTTCCCTGCTCCAGTCCATCACATCGTCGTTCGGTTCCATTGCTAGCGGGATGCTCAGAATCTTTTTGACTATGAAGCCCGGGAAGGTAGATTCTAGCACCTCATTTCTCCATTTCCTGCTATTTTGATCTATCAAATCGGCCACTTTAAAATCATTTGAACTGTTAACATAAGAAAATAACCTGGAATTATGCAAATCCGGTACCCAAGCATCATTTAAAACTGAGATTTCTGTACCTCTTCCCACCTTCCAACATAGACCACTCATTAACACACCCTTAGTTGCCCATATACTTTTCCAAGTAAACGAACAATTACTCCCCAAATTTGAGTTTAAGAAGTTTGCGTTCGGGAAATACTTAGCTTTGTAAACTTTCGCTACTAAGGAATCTGGATTGTTCAAAAAACGCCAACCCTGTTTTGCCAGTACTGCCACATTAAATTTTCCTAAACTTCTGAAACCCATTCCTCCATCCTCTTTTAAACAACACAAGTTCTGCCATTAACACCAGTGAATACACTGCTTTCCATAACTCTTTTGCCACCAAAATCTTGCAATAATTTTCTCAATTTCCTCACAAAAAAGACTTCGGTAAAAGAAAACACGACATAGCATAGGTAGGAATAGCTTGAAGAACTGATTTTATGAAAACCTCTTTTCCGCCCTGAGATAAAAACCTATTGCACCAGCCTTTAATTCTGAGAAGGACCCTTTCTTTTAGAGCTTGAAAAGATTCTTTCTTGCGTCTTCCAACCAGACTTGGGAGGCCCAAATACTTCTCCATATTTGTTGATGATCTTACCCCCAAAATTCCCATAACCACCTCCTTAATTTATTCTTTCGTATTTGAACTGAAAAAAATCAAGGATTTACTAAAATTCACACATTGTCCTGAACAATCCCCATATTCCTTCAAAATCCCTTTTAACAAACGTGCTCCCTTACTTGTTGCTTCTCCAAAGAGGATACAATCATCGGCAAACAATAGATGTGTAATCACTGGTCCACTACTGCTTGCTTTTGCTCCTTTTAAACCACCTTCTTTGAGAGCCATTCTCATTAAGGCCGATAATCCTTCACTACAAAATAAAAAGAGAAAGGGACTTAAGGGATCACCCTGTCTCAAACCCCTAGTAGCTTGAAAAGATTCTCCCCTGATCCCATTAACGTTAACAGCAAAAGATGCAGTAGTGAGGCACTTTAGAATTAGATCTACCCATTTATCATCAAACCCTATTTTCGACATAACTTCCCTAATAAACCCCCATTCAACCCTGTCATACTCCTTACTCATATCAAGCTTCACTGCCATGAACCCCTTATTTCCTATGCGCTTCCTACGAAACGTGTGCAACATCTCATACGCCAATAAGGTGTTATCAGAGATTAGCCTACCTATGCATATATATATATATATATATATATATTGTAAAACACCAATTCCAACTCAACATGCTGAAATATAATTATTTTTAGAATATATTTTTTAAAAGATCCACATAAGCAGTTAACCATATTAATTATTTAAACTAAATAATAGGGTAAACTACCTAGTTGGTCACAACTTTTTTGGGTGCTTTCATTTTAGTTACCCAAATGAAAATACTTACAATTTGGTCATTGTCATTAGAGAAAATTTTTATTTTAGTCATCCAAACGTGAAATCCTTAACCGCGGCGCATGGTAGCATTTTTGACCATTTCTTTGACACTCACTATTGTTGATCATCTTCTTCCCCTTCGTGCGATCCCCTACTTCCACCATTCTTCTTTTTCTTCCTTTGCTCCCTACTTCCAGCTTCCGTCAAATCTCCCCCATAAAAATCTGATTGAAATGCTAGAATGGTTATAAAAAGATTTGTGACTTCATTGTTGTTTGACCCGGAGTATAGGATGATTTGTTCTCCCAATTTCAATCACCAGGAAATAATCATGTATGACACTATCTTCGTATTATTATTTTTAATTAAATACATTTGTAATTGATTTTATAAATGAAGGATTTAAGGTATATTTCTTTGTTTGTGTTCTTTTTAATGTTTAATGGATTTCAAACAGGTGGAATTGCTTCTGCTATTGGAAGATTTCGTCCTTCATTATTGCTTGACCCAGAGTACAGGAGTCATTTCAATCACCTTGCATAGCTTCTCGAATTGGAAGTGAACATGTATGCGGTATGCCATTATCCTCCATTCGTATCATTTAAGGTGCATTTGTTTGCTTCCTCCTCAACTACTTTTATTTACATCCATTTGTTTGTTTTGTTGGTCTTTCTTTTTATGTTCAGTATGGATTCGACAACTGCTTTTTCTTCTCAGTTTAGTTCTATAGGCTCTAACTGTGGAAATGAGCCTCCTCTGCATTCAGAAGTGAGACCTGCCACCATGGATTCGCCAGGACAACCAGCAACTTCTCAAGATTCCTATGTACACACTCAGTTGGTCTAACGATGTGGTTCTTCTTGACTTCTTAGGTTTTTTTTTTTAATACATGCTTCATCTAGCATGGGGCTTCGAAGATGATGAGCTTGCTTGTGCAATTTCAGTGACTCATGAATCCATCCATGATACTGACAATCATATTCAGAGTAAAGATTCCTTGTATTCTGATGAGGTAGGTATTATTAACCTTCTAGTATCACAAAAAATTCTGCTTCTCAGTCAAGGATCATGTTAATGTTTTCCTAATTATATTGATTTCATTTTTTCCTTGGAAAAGCGGGTCTTTATCTCAAATAAAGAGCCTGATAAAACAATTACGTCGGAACCCAACTTTTTAGCCAGATATCTCCCTTCTCATGAGCAAAGTGGTCCAGGTAAAAGCATTATTTATGGTTTACAGGCTTGATTGAAATGCTACAATGGATTTCTTTAGTAGCAGAGCATTTCAATCAGATTTTTATGGAGGAGAATTGATGGAAGCAGAATGGCGCGGTGGCTAGAAGCAGGGAGCAAAGGAAGAAGAAGAATGGTGGAAGCAGGGGGTGGCATGGAGGGAAATAAGGTGATAAACAGTAGTGAGGGTAAAAAATTGGTCAAAAATGCTAATGTGGGGTGCAGAGCCAGTTAGGGGTTAACAGGTGAGTTACTGAAATGTAAATTTTCTCTAATGACAATGTTTAAATTGTAAATATTTTTATTTGAGTGACTAAAATGAAAGTACTCAAAAAGTTGAGTGACCAACTAAATAATTTACTCTAAATATTATTATAAATATAAGAACCAAATTATGTTAGACATTAAAGGATAAATGTTAAATCTGGTTAAGAGACTAAAACCAATGTTGCTTGAACCAGACTAAATTAAGAAACGGAGACTGGTTCAAAAAGTGGATTTGAATCAGTTAGGCTGGGAATCGGTACGAATTGATTGATCTGGCTAAAAAACTAATTGAATCGGCGATTGATTGAACTAAGATTTTTGAATATTTTTTATATTTTTAAAATTTTAATAATTTTTAATCGGACCAATAAACCGATAGTCTAACCGATTCAACCACCAATACAATTTAAAAAAAAACATTGACTAAAACTAAAATTTGATCACTTTCATATAACGTGAGAGAGAGAGAGAATAAGGGCGTCAACAAAAGAAACCCTATATCATTCATTTTTTTATATAGATGCATAGATTAGTTAGGTCAAATTCTATTATGAGTCTTTTTATTATGTGTAAGTTATAGATTAAGAGTTGCATTTTAATTTGGCCAATTTTAGTTTAGGTAGATTTTGACTTTTGAAAATTTAGTTTTAACCTAAATGATAGTAGTTAAATTGTGTTGTTTTTAAGTATTAAGTGGAAATAACTAGTTGACATGATATTATACATATAATAATATGTTTACCTTTAAGATTTTAGCAATATTTTAACCTAATAAATTGATACAGTTTGGGTTAAGATTGAAATTTTAAAATTTAAAAAGTATAAAGAATAAAAATGTCTAAATTATGGACTAAATTAGTTGGGCCCAATGTTAAGTTTAGTTGGGCTTCTTGACACTCTTGCATACAGAAAGATTACCAGACCATTGTTTTGGTCCATCGTCGACCTTTAAAACCTCAAAGTAACTCGGTTCAACTGCAAAAACCCTTCATCTTAAAGGCTAAATCCTCGCTCTCCCCCATAGTTGCTGTCATCCAACACTAATGTCGGCCACAAATGCAAGTAATGGCAGTAGAATCGAAACTTACGAGGACTTCGTGAAAGTCCATGATCTGCTTTTAGCAGCATCGGGGCTGCCCCAATCACTTCATTTTAAACTCTTCCAGAAGCTAACATCGGAAACATTTGATGGCGGAGCTCACTTCGAGATTGAACCCTGCGAGGAAGGCCGTCAGAGACGGTTATTGTTAACCTCCGAAACCATGGCTAAAGACTCCAATGTTTTCCTCATCGACCATGCCTGGACATTTCGCCTCCCGGACGCCTACAAACTGGTTCGATTTTTTTTTTCTTTTTCAAATAATCAGAATTCATTTGAAGTTCTTTTTTTTAGTGAAAACTGATATGTTCTGTGATTGATTGCAGCTGCAGGAGGTTCCGGGGTTGGTGCAGCGGATGGCTGCTCTAATGTGCGTGGACGTCGAAGACGACGGCGGTTCAGAACAGGCCGCTGAAAGTGGCGGGAAAATGACCGCCGAGGAAGTTTTGGAGAGCGAAATTCGAAACGCGAAAGAGACCGGAGATGGATTTGTGAGATGGTTGGAGCTCGAGGAGCTTGGACTTGACGATGCCACCTTCCTTTCTCTCAACTTATCCACTAAATTTCCGGTTAGTCAACCATCATTCTATCATACTTTACCTTATTCCAGGTCACTTTAACTTATGAACTGTTCTGTTTTGGTCGCAGGATTTATTGGCTCTTAGCTTGTGCGGGAACAAGCTGGAAAACCAGGAGAAACTTGTCGAGGAAGTTACTAAATTTAAGAACTTAAAGGCTCTTTGGCTGAACAATAATCCAGTTCTTGAAAAAAGGTTTTGTCTTGTTCATTCTTGAAGAAGAAAGCATTTAAAGTTACTGTTAATTGGGTTTCTGTTAAATGAGTATCTGTTTTTGTGTATAGTGACTGTGGCATGGAAGATGCAATTCTTCAAGGATGTCCCAAACTCGAAATCTATAACTCTCGATTTACCCATAATTTTGGTGAGTGGGCATTGGGATTTTGTGCTGATGCGTATGGGAAGGATAATCCTGCAAGTAGTCATCAGGGAAACCTTCCTTTGCAAAGTGTGACCTCACTTGACCTTTCGAATAGAGGCATCCATAATCTGATCAATAAGGTCTAACATGCATTGTGTTTTCCTTCCGTTTATAAAATTAATCATAACATGGAAACAAGATGCAAGATGATTCTGCTTTCCCTTTTTCAGGCGTTCTCGCCTTTTGAGATGCCAAATCTTTCATATTTGAACATTCGAGGCAATCCGATTGAAGAAAATTCAGTCAGTGATTTGTTTGGACTCTTGAAGGCCTTTTATTGCTTACAATCTTTGGAGGTATGTTTGTTGGAAAACATTGCTTTTGTATTCTAATGGGAACACATGGTGCTACAATAGGTTTGAGACAATTGGAAGGTCGTATTTCATCTTAAAATAATTGATCTTGCAGGTGGATATACCTGGCCCACTCGGAGATAGTGCTGTGGAAATTCTTGAATCCCTTCCCACTCTTTCCTCATTGAATGGCGTTGTTGCATCCAAAATCTTAGAATCTGAAAAGCATATTGTTGATTCAATGCTTCAGCTACGTCTGCCTGAATGGACTGCTGAAGAACCTCTTGCTGATCGTGTTCTTAATGCAATGTGGTTATATTTAATGACTTATAGACTCGCAGATGAGGAAAAGCTTGATGAAAATCCTGTATGGTATGGCTCTTACATTGATCTTTTGTATCTTAGACCATGTTTGATCATTTGTTGAATTTCTTGGAAGCAAGGATCAGTATCTAGGCAAGGTTTAAACATTAAAAACCACAAGGGTTTGCTTACAATTGGAAATTTGGGGGTGTCATTATGGATTTTTGGCTTACCTACTGTCGCTGGATGAAATGATAATGACATATTACATGCTAGGGGATCATCGTTTCTAAGATGCTTTATAAATTAATTATATTTGATTATCATGAAAATATTTAAGTTTTATATTCCTTCACAGGTATGTTATGGATGAACTGGGTTCAGCTTTGCGGCATAGTGATGAACCAAATTTCAGGGTGGCTCCTTTTCTCTTCATGCCAGAGGGGAAACTGGCATCAGCAGTGAGGTCTTTATTACTCTGTTCAGCAGTTTTGTAGTTATATAGTGTTATACAAAGTTTTGCAAATTCGGAGCTGCATGTCACTGCATATTGATTCATCCATTTGTGTAGTATAATTTTTCTGCTCTTGCAATAAAGGTATTTTGAGGTCCATTCATGCAGAGTCGTGACACGTGTTAACTTTCTTTCTCAGCTTTTCAATATTATGGCCAACTCAGAATGTTAAGAGAGGTGATGAGTGCACTTGTGATTATCTATTTGGCATTGGGGAGGACAAGCAGCGTTCTGCCAGACTTACAGCTTGGTTCTACACGCCACAGAAATATTTTATTCAAGTATTTTATCCTATTGTTGGATTTATGTCTGTTTCCATTTAAACTGTGGTCTGCTACTCTGCTTCTTGGTTTCTTAATAATTCACATCACTTCATGCAGGAATATGAGAAGCATTTAAATAAATTGCAATCAAAACGTTTACCTTCTCTGTCTGTAAAATCTTCTGCAACTACTGTTGTACATCGCAGTGATGGGAGTGCATTACGTGTTTACACCGACATACCTCAAATTGAAGAATTTTTGACACGGCCAGAATTTGTTATCAGTATGTGCTACCGTCCGTGCAGGGCTAATTTTGCAAATGTTCATTTTTATGCAGCAAATCATAAATCTGTTTTGTGTTAAATATACCTTTGTTTTATTTGTTGGATTAAATACTCTTTCTGATGTGAGATTATGAATTCTCGTTATGCTTGCAGCAAATGAGCCAAAGGATGCAGACATCATATGGACAAGTATGCAGATAGATCAAGAGGTGAAAAAAGCTGTGGGAATAACAGATCAACAATACATAAATCAATTTCCTTTTGAGGCTTGTCTCGTGATGAAACATCATTTGGCAGATACCATACAAAAGGTTGAAATTGCTAACTTATTTCACATTTTAATGGTCGCAACAGGACCCTGTTTTCAAGAATCAATTCTTTTTTTATTAATTATGATACTAAATTGCATACTTATATTTTTCCACTATTTCTTCTGATATTCTAAAACTTGATACAAAGATTAAACTCTTCTCTTAACCGAGGTCAACTAACTCTAACTTGTCTCTTCTTTCTTTGTAATAGGCACAAGGATCTCCTGGGTGGTTGCAACCTACTTATAATCTTGAAACACATCTATCTCAACTTATTGGTGACTATTGTCTGCGCAAGAGAGAAGGGCTAAACAATCTATGGATCTTGAAACCTTGGAACATGGCACGAACTATTGATACAACTGTTACTGATAATTTATCTGCTATTATCCGTCTCATGGAAACTGGTCCAAAAATATGCCAGAAGTACATTGAGCATCCTGCTTTGTTTCAAGGAAAAAAGTTTGATCTTCGTTATATTGTACTGGTTCGCAGTATAAATCCTCTGGAAATCTTCCTTGCAGATGTCTTCTGGGTAATGCACATTCTGTTTTCTCAATGAGATGCTCACGCCATATACAGGATGAGTTTCCTTTAGAGGTCTTTCCTTGTTTAAATATTTTCTGCCCTTAAAATACCTTATTTTGTTTTTCCTGTTTATTTCAGGTCCGGTTGGCAAACAATCCGTATTCCCTTGAGAAGCATAGTCTTTTTGAGTACGAGACTCACTTCACTGTTATGGTATGTAGTGGCAGTTTCTTTTGGCAGCTTGAAAAGAGTACATATATTTCTGCTTGCCCTTGAAATTAATGCATTTTCTGTGGAATTTAAAAAGAAAGTGGCAAAATAAAAGTACTTGATATCCGCAAGGCAAATGGGAACTTTTTCCTTTAAATTAAGAATAGTGTTGCCTTCATATTTTGCATGTAATTTAATTGTTCTATGACTTTCAGAACTATGGTCGGAGGTTGAATCACATGAACACACCAGAGTTCGTTAGGGAGTTTGAGAAGGAGCATCAAGGTACATGTGCTTGCCCCGATTTGTTCCTTTAGGTTGCCCTTCCCTTGAATAAAATGAATGTGCACAATTTGGAAGGCAATATTTAACTCCTTTTTCTATTGACAACTTATGTGTTTGTTACAGTTAAATGGCTTGACATCCACCAGAGAGTAAAAAGCATGATAAGATCTGTCTTCGAGTCAGCTGCATCACTACATCCAGAGATGCATGATCCAAAGTCTAGGGCAATGTACGGTGTGGATGTAATGCTTGATGCCTCTTTCCAGCCTAAGTTATTGGAGGTTTGTTATTAAAAGTTTCATCCTTCCGTTTATATTATCGAAGAAGGCTTAATAAGTTGCTTTTCATGATTAGTGGTGATCTTCTCACCCAAGCATTACCACCCTATTTTCTGAAAAGGATACGCCAACTTTTTCATGCAGGTTACCTACTGCCCTGACTGTATGAGGGCGTGCAAGTATGATACCAAAGCGATATGTGGTGGAGGCGAAAGCATTCGAGGTCCTGACTTCTTCAATTTTGTGTTTGGTTGTCTCTTTTTAAATGAAAATATTCATGTATGCCAACTATAATTCAACTACTACACGAAAAGGTTCATTTGTATTGTTATTAAAACCCCTATTGGTTTCCAATGTTGACAAGCTATTACACAACAAGCATTACAACATAAAAATTTACACCTGTCTTTGTTGTGTAGAGCAGATTTGCATCTTACATGTCTTTGGATCCTTATTGTACATGAACCCGTCGGTTTCAACTAGACCATAACCCCGAACAACTACAACAACGTTTGTAGACCATAACTAGAAGCCTTCTATAACACAGAAATGACATGATCCAACACGGTTCATCGATTGGATCAAGCAACAATTGGGTATGATGCACAAGTTGCCACACCTACCATGAAATAAAGGGAAATCAATTAAATGCTAGATGTAATTATAGGATATGGTATTAGTTTCTGTACTGGTTGGTAAAAGTATCATTCAAATTGCATTTTGTCTTCTCTACTTAAACAATGGACAAACTAATCCCTATACGTTAGATGTAAGAACAAATTGATCATTTTTGTTAAAAAAATTATCTTTTTTTTGCTATTAAAAATTGATCTTGCGGCACGTCACATGTCATTGTTTAGTTATTCTGTCAACTAAGCTAGTTTTTAACAGTATTAATAGATGAAAATTTTAACAGAAATGATCAACTTTTTCTTACATCTAATGTATAGGAATTGGTTTGTATATTGTTTTAATAGAGGAGACAAAATGCAATCTGATTCTTAGTACTAGTACAAGAATTTTCATGATACTTTTATCGTATTGGTCACTTTTAGTTTCTATCTTTTTTTTTGAAATTTGAAATTTCATTCTTCATCCAAATGATAATTGAATTAGAATATAAGAATTAAATTCATAACTTAGACAATTTTGACCAAAAGATAATTTGCTGTGAAATGTTGAGACTTACCACACATGTTTTTGCCCATCTCCATCTTGAAGTAGCCATTGTCACCCCATTCTGCACCCCATGAGTTCTTAATGAGCCAATATGGAACGCCATTTTCGACTCCATACCCAACTGCAAGAACAGCGTGGTTCACATCCTGCCATATATCACTATTGTTAGCAGTCCATACATCTTCTCTAACGTAAATTATGCAAATAATAGTGAGGAAAATACTTACCATGGGTGTGCTGCCACATGTTTTACTGGTATAAACCCCACTTTTGTAAAAACGGAAACTAGTGACAACTTCAAATGCCACACTAACAGGCCGGACCATGGCAACTGCATGCTTTAATTCATCTTCAGCACCCTGTGATATATAGCACGGATTATATGTTTATTTATACATTTTTAGATTCAAAAGACAGTAGAAGGGAAATGGTGTTTGTGAACTTACCAAGGTAATGTTGACAGAGTCAAGGACTTTAACACCAACATTTTCAGAAGAGAATTTGCATAGACCATTTGTTGCAGTGTAAGGGTACGACTCCTCTGTATCAAGGCCGCCGTTATATTTGATGTACTCAAAGGCTTGGGATGGCAACCCGCCGTTGCAACCGAAGTTGTTAAAAGCTCCAGCACAGTCCACAAGCTGCTGCTCAGATAGGGAGATCCCTTTCCCAAATGCCTGATGGTAAGCTGCCTCAAGAGCTCCAGTGGTACTGAAAAATATGCAAATGCATTACAACTAGGATTTTTTACAAGCTAAGTAAAATAGTTTGGTTGAAAAGGCACTTGCTATATCATCATCGAAAGCTAACCTGAATGTCCAACAAGATCCACAAGAGCCTTGATCTTTGACTGGGCTAACTATGCCCACTCGCCTCCAGTCTTTCTGCACATATCACATAGCACAAGAGTCAAGTAGCTTTATAGAATATCCGCCCTAAAATCTAATACGGTTACGTGTTTGACATAAGTATATTCAACTTTTGAAGGGAGAATCTATACATACTATGTCCGAATATATAGAACGGTCAAAGGTACCTCAAAATAATGAAAAATTCGGATAACATAGTAAATATCTAATTAATTACAACAAAACGTAGTAAAATTTTGTATGTCCATGTGAAAGTACCGAATCAGGAAGGACGACATCAGTGAGCTGGTGATTGCCCTTTGTGGTAGCAGAGCAGTTTTGAGCAGCCCCCAATCTGTGTTTCTGGAACTCTTCCCAGCTCCAATCAGCAAACTCTGCAATAAACAAAGCAGTTCACGAATAAAGTAAAAATCAAAATTGAAGTAAAATAAAGCCAAGTTTTAGTTGAAAAGGTCAAGCGGGAAGTGAAATATGAAAGATCGTTAATTCACAGATTCATCAAGTCCACGTGTCGGGCTAGAGTTGGTCTGTAACCAAACATACTGGAAACTGAGCTCAACTAAATCAGATCATTCACAGCTGACAAAGTCAACCTATATACACTTTGTAATAAAATATCAGTTGGGTATCGGCATCAGACACCACTGGTTCTCCGGCAGACCGCCGATATATACTGAAATGAACTTAAGGAAAAGAGAAACAGTAGTAACTCACGATTGACAGCAAGAGTGTAAGGCAGTCCCTTCTTGTTAGTGGATCTGATTAAATCCAA
Source organism: Gossypium sturtianum (assembly GCA_025698515.1). Taxonomy (NCBI): domain Eukaryota; kingdom Viridiplantae; phylum Streptophyta; class Magnoliopsida; order Malvales; family Malvaceae; genus Gossypium; species Gossypium sturtianum. Next base: position 135,812,945 of record CM046948.1, on the reverse strand, counting down.
GTTGCCTTTGAAAATCTGAAACCGTAGCTTCATCTCCTCCACGTTTTCATAACTCTTCCCATGCCTACAAAAGAAAACCCAGAAATTTTCATCCCAATTTTCACTGTTTTTTTTTTTTTTTTGTTTACCTGGAAAACAAAAGTGAGAAATAAGACGAGCGTCTCTGATGAAGGAATGATGGTTTACTTGTATGCAAAACGGGCGAAGGAGAGAGCATGACGAGTGTGACCGATGACACGAAGAACAGAGGATTCGAAGCCGCTGAGGCCATCGGATACCATCTGGATGGGGTTGGAGTCCTCGAAAGTTGATCCGGCGGCGACGGAGCATAGCAGAAGGATGATGGAGGACACCAACGTCAACCGAGCCATGATTAAGTTTTTCTTCTTTGTTTTCAAGTTGCTGCTATTGTTCTGTTTTTGTGGAGACATTTATAAGGACCACATGATTAACCTCATATGTCTTTTTCATTTTAATGAACATAAGTAATTAATGTATCTAAAAGTTAATAATAAATTATGTCTTTTTCAATTCAACATAAATAATTAATATATTTAAAAATTGATAATAAATTATGTAATGTTGACAATTATTCTCTACAACCAAGGCAAAGAGAGGTATGAGGGGTTTTTTTACTACAATAATACAAAAAAAAAAAAAACGAAAATATCGAAAATGGCATGCGACCTGGATTATGTACCAAAATGGTACATCCAGGGTGGTCGCGCCTCTACCATAGGCGGCACCACCCTGGTGTCAGACCCCCTGCTGCCGCAAAAATCGAAAAAAAAAGAAACAGTGAAAGCTGCTGGAAAAATAAAAAAAAAGAAACAGTGAAAGCAGTGAAAACGAGGAGAAAATTGAAAACGGGGAACCGACACACACTGGTCAATGTGCTGCCACAGGTGGCACCAAAGGTGCCATTGCAAGAGGCGACACCGATGGTGCCCGTGGCAGAGGCGGCACTAGTGACAAGACTACTCCCGCATGCCGTTTTGGCATGTTCTGCTTCTTGGGGACCTTATAATGGTCCCCAAATTCCAGTTTCTCAGAGAAAGGGAAAGGAGAAGAAGAAGAAGAAGGAGGAGGAGCAAGAGACGGCAACGCTGGAAAAAGAAAAAGAGAAAGAGAGAAAGGAGAAAGAAGAAAGAAGAAAGAAAGGAAGAGAAAAAAAAATAGAATTAGGTATAATTTTTTTAAAAATAATGGATGATATGATATGATATTGTTGTTAGTTGTTGTTGTTGTTAGTTTGTTTAGTTTAGTTTAGATTAGTTGTTGTTAGTTTATTAATTGTTGTTGTTTGTTATATGATATGATATTATTATTTTATTAATTGTTGTTATTAGTTTAGTTTAGTTTAGTTTAGTTATTGTTAGATTAAGATTAGTAAAAAGTTTAAGTATTTTAGTTAGTGGTAGTATTATAATATTGTTAGGTAGTTATTATTAATATTATAGTTAGTTAAAAAACCCTAAAATAATAATTTAGTTAGTTAGTTAGTATATTGTTAGTTATTATTATTAGGATTAGTGAAAAGTTTAAATATTATTTTAGTTAGTATTATATTGTTAGTTATTATTATTATAGTTAGTTAGTTAGTTTAAAACCCTAAAATAATAATTTAGTTAGTTAGTTAGTATATTGTAATAATTAGGATTAGTAAAAACTTTAAATATTATTTTTAGTTAGTATTATATTGTTAGTTATTATTATAGTTAGTAAGATAAGAACCCTAAAATAATAATTTAGTTTAGTTAGTTAGTTAGTATATTGTAATTATTAGGATTAGTAAAAACTTTAAATATTATTTTAGTTAGTATTATATATATATATTTTGGGTTTCTTAACTTTTTTTCTTAATATATTTTAAATATTTTTATAATAAACAAAAATTTAGTTTAGAAATATTACGATAATGCTAATTGAGTTAATATTTTTTAAATAAATAATTATTTTATTTATTTCACAGATAACACTGAATAATAAATAAAATTATAATACTAATTGCTTTTGTATAAAAATAGAAGTTTACTTAAAAGTAACCACAAATAGACAAAGATACAAAATATAATGAAATATTATACAATATTTCAATTTTTTTTCCAAATGGATAAATACTTCGATTTTTAGATTTAAATTTAAATAAAATTATTATATTGTTAGTTATTATTATAATAGTTAGTTAGTTAAAAACCCTAAAATAATAATTTAGTTAGTTAGTTAGTATATTGTAATAATTAGGATTAGTAAAAACTTTAAATATTATTTTTAGTTAGTATTATATTGTTAGTTATTATTATAGTTAGTTAGTTAAAAACCCTAAAATAATAATTTAGTTAGTTAGTATATTGTTAGTTAGGGTTAGGGTTATTATGTTAGTTAAAAACCCTAATTATTATTTTAGTTAGTATACTATTAGTAAAAAACAATGGTTAGTTAAAAATCTTAATTATTATTATTTTAGTTAGTATATTGTTAGTAAAAAAATTATCATTATTATTGTTAGTTTAAACGTAATTATTATTTTAGTTAGTATTATTATTGTTAGTAAGAAATTATTATTATTATTGTTAGTTATTAATATTGTTAGATATATATATTAAAAAAAATACTAAAATTTATGTTATTAATAGTATATTTTTTTTATGTTTCGATTATGTTATGTTTTTGTTATCATATTATTTTTATTGGCATGTTATTTTTTAGTGATTTAATATAAAATTATTTTTTTATGTAGGTTAAAAATTAAATATCTGAGACAGCAATGGCTCGATTGATTAGTACAGTTCCACACATATCTGACGCAGTTAATAATATGGTAATGTATTGTTATTTATTAATCGCGGGTTATATTAACAAAATAGCTACATAATAAATTATGTTATAATAATAATTTTTTCCTAATTTAACACTGTCAGGGCTCGTACCGTGTATTAAGGGGCCGGGTGAATGGCTTAGGAAATCACCCGGATGAACGATTGATGCCCTATATAGAGCAAAAATTTGGATTCGTCAAGAAGATCGATCCGGACGTTTGACTTGCGGTATGATTTAATATCCGCACTAGTCGAGCGTTGGCGCCCGGAGACCCACACTTTTCATTTCCCCTGTGGAGAGTGCACGGTCACTCTAGAGGATGTTGCAGTGCAACTTGGGCTCCCAATCGACGGGAGTCTCGTTATGGGCGTCAGTGCGCTAGCTGACCCATTTACACTTTGTCAGAGCCTACTAGGAGACTCGTACGACAATGATGAAGAAAATAACAAAAATAATAATTACGGTTTTTTACTATACTAACAATATTAATAATACTAACTAAAATATACTAACTAAAATATTCACTTTTTAGGGTAATATACAAACGTATTAATATACTAACTAACAATATATTATTTTAGGGTTTTTAACTAACATAGTAATATACTAACAATATACTAACTAACATATTAATATACATACTAACTAACAATATATTATTTTAGGGTTCTTAGGGTTTTTAACTAACATATTAATATACTAACAATATACTAACTAACATATTAACTAACATATAAATATACTAACAATTTACTAACTAACATATTAACTAACATATTAATATACTAATAACAAATTTTTTTTTTAGGGTTTCTAACTACCTAACAATAATAATATAACTAACTAACTAACTAAAATACTAATTAACCTACTAATCCTAACTAACTAACAATAGCTATAAACTAAACTAAGCTAACTAACAATAAATAAGTAATAACATAAAAATTAATATACAATAAAATAATATAATAACAACAAAAAATCAATCAACATAAGCATTGTTTAAAATAAAAATTATACCTAATTTTCCTATTTTTTTTCTTCCCTTTGATCTTTCTTTCTTCCTTATTTCTTCTTTCTTTCTTCTTTCTCCTCCTTTCTCTTTCTTTTCCCGCGCCACCACCTTCTTCTTTCTTCTTCCTTGATTTCGGGGAGGAGGGGATTATAAGGGCCATGACACTGGTGCCGCCTCTGCCACGGGCACCATCGGTGCCGCCTCTAGCAATGGCACCTTTGGTGCCGCCTGTGGCAGCACATTGACCAGTGTGTGTCGGTTCCTCGTTTTCAGTTTTCTCCTCGTTTTCACTGCTTTCACTGTTTCTTTTTTTTTTTTTTGTTTTTGCGGCAGGGGGTCTGGCACCAGGGTGGTGCCGCCTATGGCAGAGGCGCGACCACCCTGGATGTACCATTTTGGTACATAATCCAGGTCGCATGCCATTTTCGATATTTTCGTTTTTTTTTGTATTATTGTAGTAAAAAAACCCGATATGAGAGAAAATGAGAGATGAATGCATGTTGTCAGAAAATAAATTATACCATAGAAAACCAAATAAAAAAATTCTATTAATTTTATAAGGGACATTTAAGGTGTTTAGCTATAATGTTTTGATTTTGGTGTCCTTAACGCAGTAATTTTATTATATTTGATAAATTATTGAAATGATCAAATTGATTATTCATGGAAATAAATAAATATTATTCATTATATTTATGTTGTACTATCGTTAATGGTTTTTATGATTGAAGTGATTATTCATGAGCATAAACAATGTTGTTTATGTTATTGAAAAATATATTTTGTCAATGTTTATATTATAAAAAAATTAACTTTGGTGAGTAGTCTTTAGGTACTAAGTTTAGTCTTAAGTTTTACGTTAGTAGGGGAATGAATCCCATATTATTTAGGAATAAAAAACCAAGGGATTCTGAGTTTATATAAAAACTCACATCCTATATTGCTTAAAAAAAACGAAGGTAGTGAAACCTTAGGTCTATATAAAGACTTATGTAGTAAATGTTAAGTGCACCTAACCAAATATTGAGTATTCTATTTGGTTCTTTAAATTCCTCCTTTATTTTCTTATTTTGGAGTTTTAAGAGGTGTAGCTAAATTTTAGTTTAGTGCTGTCGTGGGCTTGGGTGTTCTATAATTGGTATCAAAGTTAGGTTGAAGAAGTGAAACTTTTCCTAGTATACCCGGTGGTTGTAGCATTGTCTGATCTTCCACATCAGAAAAGAAATACCTATAGCTACTTAAGATTATTTAGTTGTTGGAAGGAAGTGTGGTAGTTTGAAATTGCATGTCTAGGAAAGACTTGGTACTTAAAAGTGTCCGTTGTGACCCATCTATCTTTTTTGGGAACTACTTGGTGCATTGTTCATGAAATACTTTCACTCTTTAGGTATTTAATTGTGAGAATAATTTGTCGATACGATGATAGACCTGCAAGTTGTTGGCGGAATGAAGAAGCTTAATAACAACTATAATACATAGTCAACTTGCATAATGTCCTATATGTAAGGATAATAACTTTGGAGGTTATCAACAGTAACGAAGTGACACAATTGAAAGCCGAGGATGCAAGTGACACGCTAAGAAAATGGAAAATAAAATTTAGTAAAATAATATTCGCGTTGAAGACGACAGTTGAAGAGGAGTTGCTGTAGCATATCCGAGATGCCCAAACTCCCAAAGAAGTATGGGATACATTGATAAGTTTGTTCTCTAAGAGAAATGACACAAAGCTTCAACACCTTGAAGGACGAGTTATTGTTGATGGTGCAACATGACATAACAATATCGCAGTATTTCCACAAGGTGAATTCATTATGCCGAGAGATTGGTGATTGGGATCTATAAGCTCTGATCGAGGACACCAGGGCGAAGAGAATAATCATTAATGGTTTGAGACTAGAGTTCAGAGGCTTTGTTGTTGCAGTACAAGGATGACAAACTTAGCCATCACTTGTTGAGTTTGAGAATTTGCTTGTTGGTTAAGAAGCGTTAACGAAGAATATGGGAGGAGATCCACTAACAGGGGAGGAGCAAGCACTCTATGCCAACATGAGCAGTTGGAATTCCAAACAGAAAGGTAGATAGAAAAGAAATGAAGATAAGGCAAAGAGTTTATAAGATGAAAGGAGTTCTCGTGTAGAGGGAGATGCGAAGTCCCATGTTAGTGGCAGAAAGTTCAGAAAGAGCTGTTACAATTGCGGTAAAAAAAGTCACAAGGTGGACACTTGCTAGTTGAAGAAAAATCTCGTGGAAGTTAATGCTGCTACCTCGATATAGTGAATAAGAATAGAATGTCGAGGCACTATTTGTTACGAAAAAGGAGAAGGCTCTTACAGCTATGATGTCCGCCAATAATGAAGAAAAATGAGACGTCGAAACACTGTTTGTTGTGGAAGAGTAGATGACTCATACAACTATAACATCCAATCAAATTGATTATGAGAATGATTGGAATGTTGATTCGGGTTGCTCAAATCACATGAAAGGGGATAAGAAGAAGTTGCAGAATTCGTCGGAGTACAAAGGAAGCCGTGTGTAGATGACTGCAAACTTGTTTCCAAAAGGCTTGTGTGACAACAAGCTCATAAGCTTTTATCGTCAGTTTGGTGTGGTGAAAGTTGGTGCTGAGGGGGAGTGTTGAGTATCAACACCAACTTATTAAAAATATATTTTGTCAATGTTTATATTGTAAAAAAGTTTAACTTTGGTGAGTAGTCTTTATGTCACATCCCAAAATTGGGCCTAGAAGAAATAGGAGGAAAATTTAGTTTTTATCTTTTTCTTAATATAGGGTAAGGAAATTAGAATGCCTTAAAATTAATTTTTGTTAGAAAGTCAACAAGAATGAGTCTGCTGGTTTGGTGGTAAAGCCTTAGCCTACCCATAGGTCCCAAGTTTGAACCCCTTAATGAGTATTCAACCAAAGTATTTTTATTCCCTTGTTTTTACCCCACCAAAAGTGGCGAATTTTAAAATAGCCCAACCCAAAAATTGTTTTTTTAAATTTGGACATTGATTTAAAATTTTTCCTAATCCTATATGAATTTGTAAAACATATTCCAACTAGGAAAAATAAGTATAATAAATAGACAATTTCAAAACAAACCCTAGAATTTCATCTAGCAAAATTTCAAGAAAACATCCATAAACATTCTCTTTTCCAAATCAAACTTTTGAGCTAAAGAAGTCAATATTGTCAAAATCATCCCTCAAGTAGATCTTCAATCTCCTCTCCAAAACTAAGGTTTTTAAGTCTTTAAAACAGGTGTGGGATTTAAACCTAAATCTTGTGTATAATTAAATTTTACATGAAATAGAGAACTAGTTTAGGCGAACCCTAGGAAGAACCCCTTGAATGTGTGTGACCGTGCATGAACCCTTATGCGAACCCCCTGTTTGCATATGCGAACCCTTGCATGAAATCCCCCTAGGAGAAGCCCTTTGATGCATGCGAACCCTTATGTGAACCCCCTATTTGCATGTGCGAACCCTTGCATGAAATCCTCCATAGGCGAACCCCCTTGATGCATGTGAACCCCCTATTTGCATGTGTGAACCCTTGCATGAAAACCCCCATAGGCGAATCTTCTTGATGCATACAAACCTTTATGCGAACCCCCCTGTTTGCATTTGCAAACCCTTGCATGAAATCCCCTATAGGTGAACCCCTTTGATGTATGTGAACCCCAAAAATGAACCCCCTTGATGTATGTGAACCCTATAGGCGAACCCCTTTGTATGTGGAATCCCTCAGCATTCGAACCCTTGTAGGTGCGAGCCCCTGTTAAGCGAACCCATATGTAAAACCATATACGATTAGATAAGCGAGTTTTTAAGAACATACATGCTAACACTTATGATCTACCTGCGAACCATTGTTTATACAAGCCAACTTGTATGATTAGTACATGCGAATCCTCATGCTATTACCTGCAAGCCCTACTGATTAATACATGCGAACTTATATGATATTATATGCGAGCCATGTTATACAAACCAGGTGTTTATTATATGCGAGCTCATATGTATGCAAACCTTTGGATTATGCAAGCCTATATGCGAACCCTAGGTGTCAGCAAACCTATATGACTATGCGGACCTAGGAACATGTGAACTAATAAGCCATGCGAACCCTAGTTGATGTGAGACCCCTTATGTCATGCGAAACAATGTATGTGTGCTAAATAACTAGGCCTGATTATTTCACATAAAAATCCTGTACATGTGACATAGTTTTTTTTTTGCATAAAAAGTACATGTATATATGAGAATCTGATATGTATGAATGCATGAATAAATGCCATTACATGCTAAGTATGAATTATTGTATGTAGCATCAAATGATGATAAAAAGCATTACATGCTAAGTATATGTGCTTAAATACATGGAATAGGGTAATGAGGACAAATGAGTTCCATAGAGACAATGACAACCTAAGTCCACATCGAAAGTCAGTACTATATGAAGTAGGCGATAATGTCATCAAAACTAGATAAGTCAGGATGGTAGTTTAAATCACCATCAAAACTATTCAAAATCGAGATGATAGTTTAAAAAACCATCTAAATCGAACAACCGAGATGGTGAGTTATTGTAGTAAAAAAAAGTTACCGTCATAGATCACAAACGAACGACCATCATCATTGGAAATCAAACCTGGGATGGTCAGTTATTAAAGTGGGTTTTAGAGTGTCGAGAAATGCTCGAAGGAGGATAGGATGGAACAGGTGGGAACTTAATCCATTAATTGCATTTGCATTACACCATGTAAAATTTGATTATACATTATTTTTATTTTCTAAAAAGTTCCATGATGAATGCCTAGTTTACTTCTATACTTTAGTTATAAGCCTTATTATTTGTCAATTATATGGAATGATTTAGAATTTAGTCTTACATTGAGCTATTGTAAGCTCATTCCCCATTTTCTTTACCTTTCAAGTAATGTAGGAAACTAGGACTTGGAATGGCATAAGAGGATCCTTAGACTAGCAAGCTGTTTTTCCCATTACCTTATTTTAAGTTTTATTGAAAGTTTTCTTATCAGTTTATTTGTAGGATTGTAATTTGTTACTATTTCTACTTTTATATCGTCAAGTAGAACTGTTTAGCTTATCCATACTAAAGCATGACATGGGTTATTTTATGATAATTACATGCTACGTCAATTTAGAGAACTATTATTTAAATTAAATGTTTCCCTTGTTTTTCTCAAAATAAAAGGGTTTTCAAATTTTTCCAAAAACCTTAAACGTTTTAAAAAATGGCACTAGAATAATGATGAAATTATGTCTTCAAGTAAAGTCGGCTTAGGAATAATGAATGTTTTCCTGATAAAAAAAAGAAGAAGAGCAATTTCCTTATGAAGTAAACAAGTAGCTTTTAGGATCACTTTGATGATCGAATGTAGCACTTTCGAATTAGCCGAAACTCCTAGACCGGGTTGGGGGTGTTACACTTTAGTTACTTTGTTTAGTTTTAAGTTTTATGTTAGTAGGGGAATGAATCCCACATTATTTAGGAATAAAAAAAAGCAAGGGATTGTGAGTTTATATAAAAACCCATATCCTATATTGCTTAGAGAAACAAAGGTAGTGAGACCTTGGGTCTATATAAAGACTTATGTAGTAAATGTTAAGTGCACCAAACCAAATATTGAATCTTCTATTTGGTTTTTTAAATTCCTCATTTATTTTCTTATTTTGGAGTTTTAGGAGGTGTAGCTAAATTTTAGTTTAGTGGTGTCGTGGGCCTGGGTGTTCTATAATTCATTATATTTATGTTGTACTATCATTAATGGTTTTTACAAGTAAAGAAAAATGTATAAGTAAATATTGACTCATTGATTACCCAAGTCTAACTAATATTAAGTTTCATTATATGGATAAAGTATAATGCGAGAAGAAAACTTATATTAGTAGGTAATGTAGATTGCATAGCCCGTAGAATCAGATTGAACAAATGATTCCACTAATAGGGGACTACTATGCCATATATAAGTTCAATTAGGGAGATAGCTTATCGTGGCGAACGAAGCATAATTGAGTCCTAGATATGTGATTATCTATACTGACAATAAATTGGGCAGGACTCAAGTTGAATTAATCCTAGATCCGTTTATGAATTTATCCACTTGTAACATTCATGGTGTGACTTACCTAAATCTTAAGTAAGTGTGTGTAACTAATGTGCTTTGATATATTAAAAACTTGTGCTCCTATAGTATTAGGGCTAAAAGTTGGTATGTTGAGTACATGACTTGTGCATGACGTGACATCACTTACAATGGTACAATTCATAGCTTGAACCAAGAGTAAATGATATCCTCTCATTGGCTTTGTGTTGATTATGAAAATGGAACCTAGCCAGAGGTTATTTGTCCAGGACAAATGATTTTATCATTACTTTAAGTAATGTTAATTTTCATTGCAAAAGATACAATGGTGACCATGAAATAAAATAGGTTGAATTAGGTGAACAAATTTAACCTAAAGGGATCATGTATATCCTATGAGAGTAACACACATATGACAATGCCATTGAACTAAAGCTTGAAACTTGTATTTTTCATAATGGTAAATAATACAGAGTTTAGTCATGGTATTTTAGTGGAATGACTCCATAACTAAATAATTAATGATTAATAGACGAATAGTTGAAACTTAATTAAAAATTATTTAAGCTTTAATTATATATGTCCAATCGGTCCCTCCACTAGCTCAACACAACTCTTTAATATATTACGTTTAACATGACTACTTGTATGAAATCGTAAACTATTGAACAGGGAGAAATGATTCACTAGATTTACTCATTAGAGTAATAGGTTTTTTCTTGGTTTAGTGATTAGATTGATTTAGGGTTAATTTAATTACTTTGGATATCTATTTAATTGGATTAAATAATAAATCCAAAGTGGAGTTAAATTAAGGGGTCATGTTATCTAATTATTTGAAATGGACTAAAATTAATTAAATAAAGTTACACATGCATTTTAATACAGAAAGTCATCATGACTTTAACGAGATTAAAATAGAGTGTGTATAAATTGTTTAATTGGATAATTAAATTTGGTTTATCAAAAAATTAATTAAGATTCCAAAATAAATATGTCGGACTTAAACCCAACAAGGGTCAAAGTAGGCCGACACACATGAGAAAAGATTGCTTATCGCCCAAGCAAGTATGTAGGTGGCAACAGGAGTCCTTTTGGGACTATGTCTGTTGCTCGGTGTTGTTAAACTCAACTTATGACTCTTAATTTTATTAGTAGTTCCAAATAATTAGACTTATAATAAACTCTTTATAAATATCTCACATTGGTTGAAGAGAAGATTGATGAGAATCCTTGAATTGATGAGAATTAAAATTCCTTAGTTATCAATTCACTTATCCGACAAAAAAAGAGAGTTTGTTTAAGAATAATTTTTCTTTACAAAGTTTTTGATTTAGTACCTGTGTTTGTGTTTAGAACGATGCTCACACATTGTGTGATTCGTGAGTTAGAGAATAGTGGAGAAGATCCGATTGGTTGAAAGCGAAGATTGAAGTTATGTAAGAATTCAAAACCAATCTCGTAGGATTTTATAAGGTCAACTTTGACTGGACTTTTTGAGATTCTTTGACAAGTTTTTTTGGGTGATTCTTGTACCTAAACTGTATATATTCGATTCCTCTTCAAAATGGTTTTAAAATCATTTGATTTTGAGATCTGTAGCTCAAGATATGGTCGTTTTCATAAAGTAGTGCAGTTCCTTACGGGAAGTATGAGATGAATCGCTAGATTCCACAAGGATAACTTTGACTTGATTTTTCGATCCAAATCATAAATACTCGAGTCCTCTTCGAAAAGGTTTTTGAATCACCTAATTTCGAGGGCTGTAGCCCGAAGTATGATTGTTTTTGTAAATGAGTATAGTTCCTTGCGGGAAGTTTGAGTTCATCATAAATCAAATTATATAACTTGTCAAAGTGGATCAGAACATAATTAGATAATAGATTATCAATATTCTAATGTTCTTTAACTATCCGTGTTGACCCTAGATGCATAAATTTTTTTTAAAAAAATTTCATTTGCAATCCACCATGTTTTTCTAACATGTGGCTCAAAAGCATTTTTCAACCTAAACTAGGTTTTTAAGTACAAATCAACGCTAAACATATAGCTTTCAATCTAAACCAACTTTTCAAATTCGCTCTTCAGGCCAAATCAAAGAATTATAAATTCTAGTTTTTGGCTTTTCAAAAGCTAGTTTCGATGTCAAATTATAAACTTGTTTTTTTATTTATATTAGCTATAAATAGAGCTGTATAGCCCGGCCCGCCCGAAAAATGGGAGGGTTTGGGTAAAAATATAGGCCCGAAAAATGGGCTTAGGCAAAAAATGAGGCCCGTTTTAAAAATGGGCCGGGCCTCGGGTATAATTTTTTTGGCACGGGCCCGGCCTGAAATATTTTAGTATTATTTTTATTTTTTTATTAATAAAATTTTAACTTTAGTATTATTTTTTTTTCACGTGCCTTTCTCTTCCAGTCTTCCTCCCCCTTTTTCCATTTCTGAAATCAAAATCCCTAACCTAACTTCCTCTTCATCTTCCTCCCTCTTCCTCCCAAACATTCCTGAATACCCATTCATCTCCAGTCTTAGCTTCCCCAAAAACACATTGTCTCTAGCATCTTCAATTTTGCGGTCTCGGAGCTCCCCCAAGTTGTAAGCTTCTTCTTCAATCTTCATTTACCACTTAGGTCTTTATCATCCTTTCTTGATTCTGACCCTTGAGCTTATTATTGTTGGAACCATGTACCTGGTCTATTGCACCATGGTTTCTTTCCTATATTAATGGAGAATGACATGACCTGAAAAATATCCTTGTTAATAGAGGCATAAATTGCATAATGTTACCCTTGGATTGACCCTTATTTTGAAATGACAAAACATTCAGCTAAATAGCTTGATTGAGTATATTGAAAAATTTATAAGTGTTATTGATCGTTGTTTTATGCGATGTCAAAGTCTTAAAATTTATAATGAGAATGATCGAACCTAGAAACTAACTATGACAACGATTTGAGGCAAGCGCACCTATCGAACAGTAGTATAGTTAAGGCAAGACCGGAATGTCGAACCCAAAGGAACTAAAAGTACTAATACTAACTTTCTTTTTATTATCTAGCCTAAAGTAAAGGAAATTGGTTGTTTAATCTAAATTAACTAACTATTAAACTAAAAACTCTAAGACAAAGAAGAATGAATTTGGAGAAAATACTTGTGGGAAAAACCAATTGATTAAGACGATACCCAAGGAAGAATCTACCTAGACTTCACTTGTTATCTAACTCAAACTGCACGATTTATTCACTTGACTTGATCCGTAGGATTCCTAATGTATATTAGACCCTCTCTCGAGGCGAATAACGTCTAACCCTAGGTTGATTAATTGAAATCTCTTTCTAATTAAAACCCCTAGAATTGCATTAACTCGATCTATGGACTCCCATATTAGGTTTCACCCTAATTTCCCAAAATCTCATCACTCTATCTCTAGGCGTGCGATCAACTCCGCTTAATCATGCTAGATCTACTTTTAGGCAGGGACTTTTGCTCCACCACCTAAGCACATCAAACTTGAATTAATATCCTGGAAATATAAACACAAGAATTAAGAACACATAATTAAGAACAAATCAAGTATTTATCATATAGTTCAGCAAACGATAACAAGATTCATCTTAGGTTTCATCCCCCTCAGGTATCTGAGGGTTTAGTTCATAATAATAAAAGAAAACATCTCAGAAGAAAAGATAAAACAAAACATAAGAAATCCCTAAAAGCCCCTGAAAGAATTGAAGGAGAGATCCTCCGTCTTGAGTATGATTCCTGCTTCTTGAGATGAATCAACTGGCTATATTCGAGTAAATCCCCACAAATCTGCCTCCTTCGGCCTAGCTGGACGCCCCCTGACTAAAGTCCTGGGTCTCCGTCGACTCCCCCCTTTTAGGTCATACTTAGGGTGTTTATATAGGCTTTGGAATGTGTTACTTTGCCTCTAAGTATCCTAATCCGAGTGAAATTTCTCTTTGTCACGGCAGGGGCACAGCCATGGCACACACCCGTGTGAATCGTGGCCAGGCCGTGTTCGAGGCTGCTAGAGGATCACGACCGTGTGGTCTTGGGCCCAGGCCGTGTCAATTTCTTGATATGGCCCATTTAGTCCGTTTTAAGCCTGTTTCTTGTTCTTTTCATTCTCCGGTGCTTTCCTGAGTACAAAACATGAAAACAAAGGATTAAGAGCACCAAATTACATAATTTAAGGCTTAAATCATCCAAAAGCATGCTAAATGTGGGCTTTAAATATGTTACTATTACGGTTTATCAAATACCCTCACACTTAAGCTTTTGCTTGTCCTCAAGCAAAATTCTCAACTCATAATTAAAACAAACTTCCTCGATTCATGATATTGATCAATAATGTTTTGTCATAATTCACAGATAATTTATACATGGAGAATTCAACTCAAAGAGTCCTAAAGATTCATCCAATCTAAGTCATTCATTTTGTAGCATGAAAACATAGGTGTTTCCCCTCATCTAAATAATTACCTCTGATTCAAAATCGACAAGGATTGACATCCTCACTAAAGATTCACTCAAATCACTCGAGGTGTTTAAGGTTCAGGAAAAAGCAATCATAATTCAAACATGAAAAGTTAATCCCACAGGCTTGCATGAAAATCAAATCTCCACCACTATAATATGAGATGATACACAAATCAAAAGGTCTTTAACAAGGTTGTAACGGGGCTTGGTTAAAGGTGTGGATAAAGGCTGAATTAGAAGGTTAGAATCGAGACTGATCTGACAAATTACCTAACTAAAAACAATGAACTGAATATAAATAATTACATCAATTGAAAATTTGTACTAATAATACTCTAATACGAGCTTTTTCTAAAGATGTGAATTTAACTGTTTAGAGCTCATAGAAATAGAACTAATAATGAATGTACTTCGTTTTTTTTAAGAACAAATCAAATACATAATAAAGGATGAATTTAACTACTGAAATAAAGATCATAGTTAGGCAACTGATCAAATCAAATCTCGATATAAGGGTAGTCAAGAGGAATGGTGATGACAAATACAAAGGGTTTTGGGTTAAAATTAGTGGGTGAGTCAATAAAAAGGGTTGTTAGGATTAACGGGGTTCACTAGGGGTTAATTATGAAGGTAGGTTTTTTTAGTGGAGTAAGTGGGTTAAAACCTAGGTGCCTTTATCATCTCTGTATATCAAATAAAAGGTGTGGTCTCGACATGTATAATCGATGCAAGTTCTAGAATAACAATTCAATGTTGACACACTCATAATCAAAAAAGTGAGCAAGAAAAAGAATATATGCTCTACAAGGCTCAAAATCTCACAAAAATTATGGGTATTTTGATGTCAACCTCGTAAATTTCAAATTTCAAAGTAATATTCAGATTCAGGTAGACAACCTAGAAAATTTTAATTTCTGAAAAATAGACTTATCATGCTTGATTCTATAGTATCTTAAAGTATAAATTATCAATGCACAATTATCAATGACTTAATCTAAAACATATCAATAAAAATCATAAATCATAGGAAATTTCATTCTAATCATACTATGAGAAAACTACTTAAGAAACAGGGCATAATTCAGGATTTGAGAATAATGCAAAAAGTTTGGCACTTTTAAGATTCACCCCCCACACTTAAGATGTACATTGCCCTCAATGTACAAAGATAGATAAAAAATCATAAAAGATAGGGAGAGATGAAACTTCCTGAATTTCGATGGGTTCCTTGCATTGGAGGTGAAAGATAAGTTGGAGGAGGTGTCTCTGGTGGTGGTATGGTGGCCGTCCACAGTCTCTGCGCTAGATGAAGAAATTGGGTAGCTTGTGCAGAATTAGCCAGGAAATGACAATAATAATTCAAACTATACTAATTATATATTTAAAGAAAAGTAAGCTAAAGTGAAGGAAAATAAAAAGTGAAATAAAATTAAAAGAAAAGATTAATGGACCGAAGAGTCCTTATTGTTGGATGGTTCGCGAGGTGGGTGTGATTTCTAAGGCTGTGGTGGAGCGGTGGTCATGGTCGAGGTGTGATTCCCTAGCAGCCTGAAAAACCTAAATAAATGAATTTAGAATAATATAAACTAATATAAGGAAAATAAAGAAGAAGAGAAAAGAAAATTAAAAACTAAATGGCCTCAAATGTCCTTGGCTTTTTGAGTGAATGAAGCGGCCAGCATGAACTTATATGGATCGGTCTCCCACAGGGAGACTGTGCTAGAATCCTTCCGCTTCTTTGGCATTTGGACGGCGTATCAGGACTTTGTGAAAGGAAGAACAGAGAAAGAATGGAAGAGGTAGGATTTTGAAGGTGAGTAGTGGAGAAGAAAAAATGGGGGTTTAAATAGAATTTTCAGGTCTGGTACGTCCCCACGCCCGTGTACCATGGGCGTGTTGTATCACACGGCCATATCGCACGGCCGTGTTATGCTTTTGTTCGCTTCTCCCATGCCCATGTTCAGGTTGCCACGCCCGTGTCCATGTAGTCAGTGTCTCACACGATTAGTAGGCATGGGCGTGGCTCATGCCCGTGTTGGTTTACTCAAGATAGACCATGGTTGCATCGCACGGTCGTGGTCCTGTTGTCGTAGCCCGTGTTGGGGAAAATTTTTCTTCTTCCTCTTGCACGACTACCTGCACGCCCGTTTCTCGTCCCATGGCGTCCACACGGCCACGGGCACGCCCGTCTGCA
Organism: Gossypium sturtianum; assembly: GCA_025698515.1. Classification (NCBI taxonomy): domain Eukaryota; kingdom Viridiplantae; phylum Streptophyta; class Magnoliopsida; order Malvales; family Malvaceae; genus Gossypium; species Gossypium sturtianum. Next base: position 135,796,319 of record CM046948.1, on the reverse strand, counting down.
AGGCCGTGTGGTGGGGAAACCTGCGCTTCGCTGAATCGGTTAGTTTGGAGTTAGATGTTAAAAATCACGAATATAATGTTAGTGAAGTCAGTGCTCGGGTTGCCTCCCGAGAAGCGCTCGTTTAAAGTCTTAAGCTAGACTCACCCTGTTTTTGTTTCTAAATGAAGGTTCACGGAACTGAAGCTCCTCTCTCAATTCCTTAAAATCTTCACCATTATAAAGGTTCAGTCGATGACCATTTACCTTGAATGTTCCCTGAGTTGGATGGGTTACCTCGACTGTGCCGTAAGGAAAAATAGTTTTGATCACAAATGGGCTTGACCACCTTGACTTCAGCTTTCCAGGAAATAGTTTGAGCCTTGAATAGTACAGCAAGACTAAGTCTCCTACTTCGAATTGCTTCGATTGTTTTAAGCGAGCATCATGGCGTCGTTTTGTTGCCTCCTTATATAGTCGTGAGTTTTCATAGGCTTCAGCTTGCCATTCATCTAGCTCGTTCAACTGCATCATCCTCTTCTCACCTGTGGTTTTAAGATCGTAATTCAAGAATTTTATAGCCCAGTAAGCTTTATGCTCTAACTCAAATGGTAAATGACAACTTTTTCCGTAGACAAGTTTGTACGGGGATGTTCCTAAAGGAGTTTTAAACGCTGTTCTGTAGGCCCATAAAGCATCATCTACTTTTAATGTCCAATCTTTCCTATTTGATTCAACTATTTTCTCTAAGATCCGTTTAAGCTCTCGGTTTGCCACTTCCACTTGTCCACTGGTTTGAGGGTTATAAGGGGTAGCGGTCCTGTGGTGAACTCCATATTTTTTTAAGACTTTATCAAATTGAGTATTACAAAAGTGAGTACCCCTATCACTAATAATTGCTCTGGGTGTTCCAAAACGGGAGAAGAGTTTCTTAAGAAACCTTACTACAACTCTAGCATCATTAGTAGGTAAAGCCCGGGCTTTTACCCATTTTGACATGTAATCTACTGCTACTAAGATGTATTTATTTCCGAATGATCTAGGAAACGGACCCATAAAGTCAATACCGCATACGTCGAATATTTCACATGATAACATATATGTTTGAGGCATTTCATCGCGTTTAGAGATATTACCTGTTCTTTGGAATTTATCACATGAAGCGACATACCTGTTAGCGTCTTTAAACAGGGTTGGCCAATAAAATCCTGATTCGAGCGTTTTGTGTGCTGTCTTAATCCCGCTGTAATGTCCTCCTGAAGGTCCTAAATGGCAATGTTCTAGGATTTTGCTTGCTTCTGCCTTTGTAACGCATCTCCGAATTACTTGATCTGCACATATGCAGAAAAAAAAGGGGTCCTCCCAAAAATAGTTCTTTGCATCAGCAAAGAATAGCTTCTTTTGATGATGTGTTAACCTTTTTGGTAGGATGTTAGCAGCTAAATAATTTGCAATATCTACAAACCACGGTACCTCGGAGCTAGTTATAGAAAAGAGTTGTTCCTCAGGGAACGAGTCGTTTATCTCACTCTCGTCAAGTTCTTCGATATGTGGGTTCTCAAGCTTCGGAGAGGTGATCTCACGCGCATTTTCAGCTCCCTTCTTATCCTGAATTTCCAAATCAAATTCCTGTAAGAGTAAGATCCATCGTATGAGTCGAGGTTTTGCATCAGGTTTAGTTAAAAGATAACGAAGAGCTGAATGGTCAGTGTAAACGACAACTTTAGATAATATCAGATACTGTCTAAATTTGTCAAATGTAAAAACTACAGCTAGCAATTCTTTCTCTGTGGCAGTATAGTTTTCTTGTGCAGGTGTCAATGTTCTGCTAGCATAATAAATTGGCTGAAAATGCTTGTTTCTTCGCTGTCCCAAAATTGCACCTACTGCAAAATCACTCGCATCACACATTAGTTCAAAGGGTAGATTCCAATCAGGTGCAATTATAATCGGAGCATTTATTAGTTTATCTTTGAGGATATTAAATGCATCTAAACACTCCTGATCAAAATTAAAAGGAACATCTTTTTCTAATAATCTTGTTAAAGGCTTAGCAATTTTAGAGAAATCTTTAATGAATCTTCTATAAATTCCAGCATGTCCTAAAAGACTTCTAATAGCCTTAACTGAACTAGGAGGAGGTAATTTTTCTATGGTTTCAATATTTGCTTTATCTACCTCAATCCCTTTACTAGAAATCTTATGTCCTAACACAATCCCCTCTCTAACCATGAAATGACATTTTTCCCAATTTAAAACAAGGTTCGTTTCCTCACATCTCATTAGAACTCATTCTAAATTTTTAAGGTAAAGATGGAAAGAATTAATGAATACCGAGAAGTAGTCTATAAATACCTCCATAATGTCTTCCACAAGTTCGTCAAAGATGGCCAGCATGCAGTGCTGAAAAGTAGCAGGAGCATTACATAATCCGAAAGGCATTCTACGATAAGAAAACGTACCGTATGGACATGTAAATGTTTTCTTTTCTTGATCCTCAGGATCTATTGGGATTTGGAAGTAGCCACAGAGTCCGTCCAAGAAGCAGTAGTACATATGCCCAGATAATCTTTCTAACATCTGGTCAATAAAGGGCAAAGGGAAGTGATCTTTTCTGGTGGCGTCGTTCAGCTTTCTATAGTCAATACATACTCTCTAACCTGTGACTGTTCTTGTAGGAATCAGTTCATTCTTTTCGTTGGCTACAACAGTCATGCCTCATTTCTTTGAAACTACCTGTACAGGACTTACCCAAGTACTGTCAGAAATAGGATAAATTATTCCTGCATCTAGAATTTTAATTATCTCAGCTTTGACAACTTCTTTCATATTGAGGTTCAAACGTCTCTGAGGCTGCACACACGGTTTATACTCATCTTCCATTAAAATTTTGTGAGTGCAGAATGATGGGCTTATTCCTTTAATGTCAGACATTTTCCACGTTATGGCTCTTTTATGTTTCCTTAGTACCCTTAGCAACTCTTCTTTCTTCTTGGGTCCTAGTTCAGAAGAGATGATTACTGGTAGCGTAGAATTATCCCCGAGGAAAGCATATTCTAAGTGTTTTGGCAACTGTTTTAATTCTAATTTGGGCGGTTCATCAATAGAGGGTTTCGGTCTTAGTTCGTCGTTGATTTTAATACCCTCTATTTTTGTCTGTCTAGAGGAGGACGTATTAGGATTCAATTCATCGATATCGTCATCTATCCTCTCACCTTGTGTAGGACACAGTTCCATCGTGTCATTGTGCATGATTTCCTGCAAAGACTCTTGAATAATGTGATCAGTGGCATCAACAAAGTAACAAAAATCATCTTGTTCTCTTAAATATCGCATAGCATCATAAATTTGAAAAATAATTTCCTCATCGCCTGCCCTTAGCTTAAGTTTACCATCTCCAACATCAATGACAGCCCTAGCAGTAGCTAGAAAGGGTCGCCCCAAAACTAAAGGTACCTCTACGTCCTCATTCATGTCAAGCACAACAAAATCAACATGAAATATAAATTTATCCACTTTTACCAGAATATCTTCGATAATTCCTCTGGGATATTTAATAGATCTGTTAGCTAGCTGAGTACTCATCCTAGTGGGTTTTGGTTCCCCGAGACCAAGTTGCTTAAACATTCTATAAAGCATTAAATTAATACTGGCACCTAGATCAACAAGTGCTTTTTCTATGTTCAAACTACCAATTAAACATAGAATAGTGAAACTTCCTGGATCTTTTAGTTTGGTTGGCAGCTTGTTTTGTATGATAGCTGAGCACTCTTCATTAAGTTCCACTGTTGAAATTTCTTCAAACTTCCTTTTGTTTGTTAGGAGCTCCTTTAAAAATTTTGCATATGTTTGCATCTGCAAAATAGCTTCAACAAAAGGTAAGTTAATATGTAACTGTTTGAAAAGTTCAAGAAATTTACCATATTGTGCGTCTAAACAGTCTTTCTTCAACTTTGCTGAATATGGGATCGTTGGTTTAATTTCCTCATGGGTCGGGGTTGCAATTGCCTCATCGGTTTCATGTGGTATCTTTTTCTTCATTTCGACTAACTCCCTTCTACTTCTTAATGTCACTGCCTTTACCTGCTCTTCTTCCCTGTGCAAGTTTTCCAATCGTATTTTAGAAACTATCTTAGTAAGTTGCCCAATTTGATCCTTGAGCTCCTGTGTCGATGCTTCCTGTTTTTCAAGTTTTGTTTCTATATTTTGGAAATGTGTTTCTGTGATTGTTATGAATTTTGTCAGCATCTCCTCAAGATTCGACTTCTTTTCCTGTGGGTAGGGCTGTTGTTGCCTTTGATTTCCTTGACCACCCCATGAGAAATTGGGGTGGTTCTTCCAACCTGGATTATAAGTATTACTATAAGGGTTATTATTATATCAGAAATTGTTACCCATATAGTTCATTTGTTCGCTTTCCATGCCCTGTCCGTAGGGTGGGTACTCAGGATTCGCCACGCCTCCTCTTGCTCGCACTACATAACTGGCTGTACTTGCGAGGAACCGTATAAACAATCAAATTTTTTATGTAACATCTCTACCTGATTTGATAGCATGGTTACTGCGTCGAGGTTGAAAACTCCGGCTGCTTTTGTTGGCCTTGTCCTTGTGACTTGCCACTGATAGTTATTCAGTGACATCTCCTCTAGAAACTCGTAGGCTACTTCAGGAGTTTTGTTATTCAGAGTTCTGCCGGCGGCTGAATCGATTAATTGCCTTGTTGAGGGGTTCACATCATTGTAAAAAGTTTAGACCTGTAGCCACAAGGGTAATCCATGGTGTGGACACCTTCTCAGAAAATCTTTGTATCTCTCCCATGCGTCGTAAAGTGGCTCTAAATCCATCTGCACAAAAGAAGAGATATCATTCCTTAACTTGGCCATTTTGGCCGGTGGAAAATATTTCAATAAAAATTTTTCGGTCATTTGATCCCATGTAGTGATTGACCCTCATGGAAGAGAATGCAACCACTGTTTGGCTTTGTTCCTCAAAGAAAAGGGAAATAACCGAAGACAGATGGCATCTTTAGTAACGCCATTTATCTTGAAAGTATCACAAAATTCTAGGAAATTTGCCAAGTGATTATTTGGATCTTCATCCTGCAAACCATCAAACTGAACAAATTGTTGTATCATCTGAATTGTGTTAGGTTTCAGTTCAAAATTATTTGCATCGATAGCAGGTCTAACAATACTTGACTCAGTTCCTGTTAAATTAGGTTTAGCATAATCATACTGTAACATCCTGGAAAGGGCCTATGCATTTTCGGTTTAATTGTGCGAAATGACAAGTCTTAAGCACTATGAATAAATTTTTGTATTTTTGGAATTCTAGAAATGCATAGAAATGGAAATGAACATTTTGGAAACTCAGAACATTTTGGAAACTTGAACATTTTGGAAACTCAACATTTTTGGAAACTCGAACATTTCTGAAACTGGAAATGTAAGAAAATGGTCAACAGAACAGAGCCGATCGAAAATTTTAGGAAACTTAGAAATGATGCCGAAATGTCAAATTTTAAAGTTCAAAATAGGAAATAAGGGCTAGAGGGCCTTAAAAGAAAAAGTTGGAGAAGTTTGACACACAAGCAGGCTTGGAAAAGTGGCTCAAGATGCCACTTAGGGCCTCTGGAAATGGCGCCACATGCAAGGTGTTGGGCCTGAGTTCGAGTCACATGGGAAGCAAATAAAAGAAATTTTATTTTGCTTCCGGAAGAAGTGAGGTGGACGGCACATGGCTATAAATTAGGAGCTTTTATTCTTTTATTTTTAAGAGATAAAGGGTGGATAAATAAGGGATAAATAATGGATTTATTTTAGATTATTTTCAAGAGATAAATGTGGATATTATTTCTTTTATTTTGATAGATAAGGAAGAGATAAAAGAGGATTATTATTAGTATTATTTTTATTAAGAGATAAGAGATAATTATTGGATTAAGTTTTATTAAAGTGATAAATCAAGGGATAAAGCTATCAAAATAGAAGAGTGGTGGCCAAGTAAAGGACTCTAGCTAGTAATTTTGGCTATAAAAGGAAGAGTAAGGCTATTCTTCATTCATTCTTTTCTTTTCAAGAAAACCTCTGCACAAATTCTCTAAAGTTTCTCCTCTTCTCTCTGCCAAATTTTCTCTGCCATTATTCTCTTTTTCTCTTTTCTTTTCTTCTTCTATTACAAACACAATCAAAAGCCGAAGATACCAATAGCCCTAGTCGATTTCTCACTAAGCCTCAAGAGCCGAAATTGTTATCCACATCAAAGCCATAGCCAGAATCTGCTAAGGGTTCAAGCAAGAGTTCCATCAAATTCTTGATGAGGTAAGATTAGGTTAGATTCTCATTCTATTTCTTTTAAAAATTTGTCAAAAAATTAAGATTCTAATACCCTTAATATCTGTTGCCGAAGAGATCTTTCGGGATTTACTAAGTGTCGACTACAAGGAAGGAGAAGTTCTTTTCCCGAAGGTACACCATAAGCCGCGTGTTCCCTAGTTATTCGGTGAATTTCGGGATTTAAGAATTTAAGGTAAGTCATATTTAACATACGGCTAAGGGTTATTTGTTGTGAATAAATGTTAGAAATTGATCTAACATGTAGTTATAGGGATTTCGACAGAGGGATACAAGGATTTTGGGATTTGAGAATTTCAAGGTAAGTTTTAAAGAATACTAATCCTACTAGGATTTGGATTTATGGCCGAATGGCTTTTTATTAAATTAGTAAGTGATTAATCAAATGTAGGAATTTGAGATCTGAGGCAGTAGATCAGATTTCGGGATTTCAAGGAATCTATTAAGCCAATCAGGTGTGTACTCACACTAACTTTCGATATATCATATGGCAATTATTTTAATATATGAATATGCATAAGAATGTGAATATGGCTAAGTACCATAAATATGGTAAAAGTACCCAGGTACGTTTCCTACTTTTGATAGGATTTTGAATATGTATATTGTTACATGTGAATAATGAGAAATTAAGTATGTTATGCATGATATAAAGTATATGGGGCATTCGGGATATATGTGAAAGGGAAGAAGGTGTTGACTTGGTCTCACCAACGGAATATGGTGACTACGGTCACAAAATCGAATATGGTAACTTCGGTTACATTATCTCGAATTTGGTAACTTCGGTTACATTATTTGAATATGGTGTCTAATGACACAAATTATATGGGCGATGAGCACGTCGACTGCAGCGACTGCCTTCGATGGTGTGTAGCGGATGGAGGGTTGACTTATTAGTCCCCACGGTGTGACTGGCAGGTACGGGTGGTGTGTAGCGGATGGACAAATAGGCTTGGGTTTGGGTTGCATCATCATTTATCTTTATATGAATATGAATTTGATATGAACATGTATGCCTGATTTGTTGAATGTTAGTCTTGGTGTGCACATTGAGTCTGTTGACTCACCCGGTTGGGAACATTTTTCAGGTGATGAATAGTGATGGACCGGGACGGCAGAACTTGTGGTGGCCATGCTCAACATGAAGTTTATAGTTTTGAGGACTCTTGAATTTATTTTAGTACTTTGAATTATTTTGGGAATTATTTGATGTAATAAGGCCATAAGGCCATAGTTGAATTACTTTACACTTATTTTTATTTATTATGATTATGAATTTTATCTATTAAAATTTAATTAAAATTTCTTTTAAACTAAACCCTAAATATTTTGTCACTTAAGATAAAAGAGATTTCAATATAAAACGAACCTGTTTTCAACACAAGCCCAACCCAAAACAATATTTTTCTAAAAATCACACAAGTTTTCCTAAGAACAAAAGAATTTTGAACCGGTTTACTTGAGGAACATACCAAATCTGGTCAAAGCTCGTGGGCTGGGTTTGGGGTGTTTCACATACATAGTTTGAGGAGCATGATTTTCGGCCATCTCTGGAGGTGGCAGATTGTTCTCAACCATCTCTTCGGTGGTATTAACTTCGTCTTCTTGCTCTTCTTGTATGTAGTTTAGGCTTCACCTTATCTCTCTACGATTTCTGCTGCGCGGTACCTTCAATATCATCACATAAAGTAGGGTCTGTCGGGTTCCTTCTAGTCATAAACTAGAGGTACCTGAAAGGAACAAAAGAAAGAAAATTAGCAAAGTTTAAAATAAGAAATAAAAGTAAATTGCAAAAAATAAAAAATGGCTAAAGTAATAAAAATTGAGCTTTCTTAATATTTTAGTTCCCTAACAAGAATTCACCAAAAAACTTGATCGTTGTTTTATGCGATGTCAAAGTCTTAAAATTTATAATGAGAATGATCGAACCTAGAAACTAACTATGACAACGGTTTGAGGCAAGCGCACCTATCGAATAGTAGTATAGTTAAGGCAAGACCGGGATGTCGAACCCAAAGGAACTAAAAGTACTAATACTAACTTTCTTTTTATTATCTAGCCTAAAGTAAAGGAAATTGGTTGTTTAATCTAAATTAAAAAACTATTAAACTAAAAACTCAAAGATAAAGAAGAATGAATTTGGGGAAAATACTTGTGGGAAAAACCAATTGATTAAGACGATACCCAAGGAAGAATCTACCTAGACTTCACTTGTTATCTAACTCTGAACAAGACGATTTATTCACTTGACTTGATCCGTATGATTCCCTAATGTATATTAGACCCTCTCTCGAGGCGAATAACGTCTAACCCTAGGTTGATTAATTGAAATCTCTTTCTAATTAAAACCCCTAGAATTGCATTAACTCGATCTATGGACTCTCATATTAGGTCTCACCCTAATCCGGCAAAATCTCGTTACCCTATCTCTAGGCGTGCTATCAACTCCGCTTAATCATGCTAGATCTACTCTTAGGCAGGGACTTTTGCTCTACCACCTAAGCACATCAAACTTGAATTAATATCCCGGAAATATCAACACAAGAATTAAGAACACATAATTAAGAACAAATCAAGTATTTATCATATAGTTCATTAAACGATAACAAGATTCATCTTAGGTTTCATCCCCCTCAGGTATCTGAGGGTTTAGATCATAATAATAAAAGAAAAAATCTCAGAAGAAAAGATAAAACAAAACATAAGAAATCCCTAAAACCCCCTGAAAGAATTGAAGGAGAGATCCTCCGTCTTGAGTATGATTTCGGCTTCTTGAGATGAATCAACTGGCTATCTTTGAGTAAATCCCCACAAATCTGCCTCCTTCGGCCTAGCTTGTAACACCCCTAACCCATAACCGACGCCGGACTAGGGTTAGGGGCATTACCAGACAGATCGGAAACTTACATAACATTTCATACTTTACATTTATAATTAACAATCATAGAGTCCCTTAGATGAGTCATCAAGACCCTAAGCATGCATATAAACCTAGTTGGGACTAAATTGAAACACATACGGAATCTCATGGAAAAATTTAAACTTTTCTAAAATACAGGGGAGACACGCCCGTGGGAGGAGACCGTGTGCCCTCCATGGCTTCTAGACACCCCCGTGTGTCCATCCGTGTCTATATACTGACTATATCAACACGGTCACTAGGCACGCCCGTGTGCCATGGCCATGTGCTACTAGGCCATATACTGACTTCCCCACCACGGCCACCAAGCACGCCCGTGTGCCATGGCCGTATGCTCTTAGCTAGCTACTGACTTGCACACCACGGCCAGCTGACACGCCCATGTCGAGGCCGTGTACTACTAAGCTACATCCTATTATACACCCACGGTCATTAGGCACGCCCGTGCGACTCGACCGTGTGACATTATAGGCCATTTACAAGGCCAAAATGCCACCCACTTGGGTCATACCTACAAGTAATATTTACCAACACAAATCATGCATATATGGCAGCCAAAAACATACTAAATATCCATTCGATCTATGCGTTCAAAACAAATTCCAAGCTTACCAATTTGCATAACTAACTCTTAAATATGCTCAAGCACCATTCATCTATATACTTACCATATCATAAACATTCATATAACAACTAATTATACCAAAACAAACTTCACATACCACATTCATTTAAGCATATTACCAAAACATAACTAGCCAAATCACATGGCTAAGTTCATGTAACATACTCATACCAAATTCTAGCCTATACATGCCATATCTAGCTGTATACATTTTCAAAGTGTACCAAAATGAGTTTAGTAGTAATGTGATGACGATCCTTGACGGTCCCGAGCCTTCAGTAGCTTTGACGACCTATAAAACAAAGAAAACATACACACACAGAGTAAGCTTTCCAAAAGCTTAGTAAGTCATAATACAAACAAACTTAGCATAAAATACACATATGCATAAGGTACATTGGCACATAACATTTACTTAACAAACAATCAGATATTTGCTTTGATTCGTATACTTAGCCACAATTACCACATTCATCCATTCAAAAATCAATTATATACACATAACTCTTTCATAATAATTCTTGCATCTCATTCTCATTCTTATATTCGATCATACTTCTCTTCATATCAAAGTCATGTGAGTACTTACCTTTTTATACACACTAGTGTACATACCAAACGTACCTGAAACGAATATACATTCATATAATTGTTCATAGCTCAGATTTGCTCATTGAACCGTTCAGAAACTAATAGGATACTCAGAAACCCAGAATAATCATACAATGCCAACGTCCCAGATGAGGTCTTACATGAAATCAGATATTGATGCCACTGTCCCAGACAGGGTCTTACACAAAATCGGATATCGATACCACTACCCCGGACAGGGTCTTATACGTATTCGAATATCGATGCCACTGTCCCAGACAGGGTCTTGTACGTAATCAGATATCGATGCCACTGTCACAGACAGGGTCTTACACGTAATCGGATATCGATGCCACTGTCCCAGACAGGGTCTTATACGTAATCGGATATCGATGCTACTGTCCAAGATAGGGTCTTACACGTAATCAAATATCGATGCCGCTGTCCCAGACAGGGTCTTATACGTAATCGAATATCGATGCCACTGTCCTAGACAGGGTCTTACAGGTAATCGGATATCGATGCCACTGTCCCAGACAGGGTCTTACAGGTAATCGGATATCGATGCCACTGTCCCAGACAGGGTCTTACACGTAATTGGATATCGATGCCACTGTCCCAGATAGGGACTTACACGTAATCGGATATCGATGCCACTGTCCCAGACAGGGTCTTACACGTAATTGGATATCGATGCCACTGTCCCAGACATGATCTTATACGTAATCGGATATCGATGCTACTGTCCCAGACAGGGTCTTACACGTAATCAGATATCGATGCCACTGTCCCAGACAAGGTCTTATACGTAATCGGATATCGATGCCACTGTCCCAGACAGGGTCTTACACGATAAAACAGAATAGATACCTTTGTATTCATATGTTCATACGAGATTTCTCAAATTTATCATTATATTAACCTTATCTCGAAATTCATAAACATAACTTCTCACAAGCATTCATTTTCATCATAGATCATATGAATATGCTCAATTTAATACAAATTACATGTATTTGCAATATGACTTACCTCGGATTCGGTTTATCGGAATGAAAATGGCTACTCGTTTACTCTCGTTTTCCCGCGATCTAAACCCGTTTTCCTCGGCTCTTGATCTAAACATATTCAGAATTAACCCTTTTATTCACTAATTCATTCAATTCAATCCATGGACACATATTTATGGCTATTTGCAAATTAACCCTCAAATTTGCACACTTAATCAATTTAGTCCATTTTTCTCAAAATATCAAATTCACAAATTTTGTTCACACATATGCATAACCGAACCTCCCTAGGGACTATATAAGTCCAAATATTTCATCAAATTCACAAATTAGTCCTCCAAAATAATATTTTCACAGTTTAGCCCTATTTAGCTAAATTCATCAAAACTTCAAGAACAAAACATGTTCATCTAACTCAAATCTTTCATTAATCAACTAAACTCATTTCAAAACTCAACATATCAACAATGGCATCTCACACAAACATCATCAATAATCAAAATTAATACATGGGTTTTGAAGCTCTCAAAGCAACGATTGTAAAAACGTAAAAATTATCGAAAATCGACTCAAAACATACCTTAATTTTGGCTTGCAAGTGCCGAATGTTTAACCAAAGTTTTCTTTCTTTTCTTTTGGTGTTTTCGGCAAGACGATGATAAAACGAGACCACCCACTCATGTTTCTTTTTATTATAATATAAATATAATATAACTTTTAACTTATAAAATAACATAAAAAAACATGTTATAAAACCATGTTGCCGTCCACTATAAATAAAAAATGGAATATTTGCCCTTTTAGAACCTCACCATAATAAAGCCATCTCAATTTAATCATTAATCAAATGAAAATTCACTTTTAAACTTTATGCAATTTAATCCTTTTATCAAATTAAACACACAGACAGACGATTTAGCTTACGAAAAATTTAGCACACGCTTAATCACATATCAACGGCACAGAGAATAATATTAAAATATTATTCGGGCTCAGATTTGTGGTCCCAAAACCACTGTTTCGACTAGGGTATAAACTAGACTGTTACAATTCTCCCTCTCTTAGGGATTTTCGTCCCCGAAAATCTTACCGTTAAACAGATTCAGATATTGCTGTCTCATTAAATCTTTCAGTTCCCACGTTGCCTCTTCAATTCCGTGTCGATTCCACAATACTTTCGCAAACGGAATTTTCTTGTTTCTCAACTCTTTTACTTCATGAGCTAAGATACGGATCGGTTCCTCTTTATATGTCATATCAGATCGGATTTCAATTTTATATGGGACAATCACATGTGACGGATCGGATCGATATCTACGGAGCATCGAGACATGAAATACATTATAAATCTTTCCTAGCTCGGGAGGCAACAACAATCGATATGCGACAGGTCCAACTCGCTCAATAATCTCAAGTATACAACACATTAACATATCTTCGAGAATCTGAATAATCCGCTCGGATTGACCATCTGTTTGCGAATGAAAAGCTGTACTGAAATGCAGTTTCATGCCTAAAGCTTCTTGCAATTTCTTCCAGAACCTTGATGTAATTCTCGGATCCCTATCTGACACAACGGATAGTGGCACTCCGTTCAATCTCACAATCTCAGAAATATAAAGTTTGGCTATTCTATCGAGTGAATAGTCAGATCTTACCGGAATAAAATGGGCAGATTTCGTCAATCGATCAACTACGACCCAAATCGCATCTTTCTTTCTCGGAGTCTGAGGCAATCCAGAAACAAAGTCCATTGTTACTATATCCCATTTCCACTCAGGAATCTGAATCGGTTGTAGCAACCCAGACGGAACTTGATGTTCAGCTTTTACTTGCTGATAGATTAAACATTTTGAAACAAAGTCAGAAATATCACGCTTCATGCCAGACCACCAATAATGTTGTTTCAAATCATGATACATTTTAGTACTTCCCGAATGAACAGATAAACAACTATTATGTGCTTCTCTTAAAATCAGCTGAATCAACTCCGGATTTCTCGAAACACAAATACGTTCTCGGAATCTCAAGCAATCATCAACAACTCGAAATTCAGATTCAGAATTCGAATAACACAGAACTCGTTTCGCTAACATTTCGTTGTCAACTTTCTAAGCATCACATATCTGCTGTATAAACAACGGTTTCACTTTTAGTTCAGCCATCACAGAACTATCATCAGATAAATTTAACTGAGCATTTAAAGCACGTAATGCACACAGTGACTTTCAACTCAATGCATCGGCAACTACATTAGCTTTACCCGGGTGATAATCTATTACTAGCTCGTAGTCTTTCAATAACTCTAACAATCTTCTCTGTCACAGATTCAAATCTTTTTTTTTCACAAATAGAACAGGAGCACCCCAAGGTGAAAAACTCGGTCTTGCAAACCCTCAGTCGGTTAATTCTTGCAACTGTGACTTTAACTCTTTCAATTCCATTGGTGGCATTCTATACGGAGCTATCGAAATAGGGGTCGTACCAAGCAATAACTCAATACCAAATTCAACTTCACGTATCGGAGGCAAACCCGGCAATTCTTCCGGAAACACATTAAAAAACTCACAGACAACAGGCACTGACTCAACTTTCTTTTCAGACACTTTCAAGTCAATAACATAAGCAAAATATTCCTCATATCCCTTTTTCACATAACTTTGAGCTTTCAAAACAGATATCACAGCAGGCAATCCATTCAAATCATTACACTCATCTCGTACAATTTCATTATTCGGATATCTCAAATCAATAATTTTTCTTTTACAGTTCACAACAGCATCATGCAAAAACAACCAATCCATACCCAGAATAATATCGAACTCGTCAAATGGCAAAAACATCAGATTAGTAGGGAAACAGATATCTCGAAACATTAACGGACAGTTCTTACCTACTTTGTCAACTAGAATATTTTTACCTAAGGGGTTCGATATTTTTATAACAAACTCAGTAGACTTTACAGGCAAAGTCTTACTGAATACTAAGTTCATGTATATATATAAATGAGTAGAACCAGGGTCTATCAAAGCAATCACAGAAGTATCATAAAGTGTAAAAGTACCCGTTATAACATCTGGAGATAAAGCTTCCTCTCGAGCTCGGATAGCATACGCTCTGGCAGGCGCTCTAGCTTCGGATCTCACAACAGTATCTCTGGTAGTTCTCTGACTACCACTGACATTTCTTGCATTTTAAGGAGATCTACCTCTTGCTGAAATATTCTCAGATCTTGGGTTCTGAACAATCTCTTGTTCAACAGAATCTGGGCAGTCTCGGATGAAATGGTCTAATGATCCACATCTGAAACAAGCTTGGTCATTTAATCTGCAAATTCTCGGATGCATTTTTCCATAATGTTTACATTCAGGTCGCTTGAATCTGACATTTCCAATACTAGTCATTGAAGTTGCTGGATTTTTGAAGCTTAACTGTGATCTAGCTCGATCTCTACTCGAATGCCTCACATTAACCTTTGAACGGCTATATTCATCTCAGAATTTCTTCGAGGCAAACTGAAATGATTTGCTCATAAATCTCTTTTTCATATCTCTGGCTTCAGATTCAGCTTTGCATGCTCGGTCAACTAGCACTACGAACTCTTGTATCTCCAGAGTACCAACTAGTAATTGGATATCTTCATTTAGGCCATCTTTGAATCTTTTACACATTATCGCTTCAGTCGATACGTATTCCCGAGCATACTGACTTAATCTTACAAATTCTCGTTTGTATTCAGTGACAGACATGTGACCTTGTTTCAATTTCAAAAATTCTTTTCGTTTCTGATCAATGAATCTCTGAATAATGTATTTCTTTCTGAACTCAGACTGAAAGAAATCCCATGTGATCCGTTCTTTAGGAACAGCCGAAATCAAAGTTTTCCACCACCGATAGGCTACATCTCGTAACAAAGAAACAACACACTTTATACATTCTTCAGGAGTCAGTGACATCTCATCAAATACTCGGATAGTGTTTTCTAACCAAAACTCGACTTTCTCAAAGATCATCATCATTAGTAGCCCTAACTCTTCAAATTTATATACTTACGGATTTTGTCAATCAGAGGTTTCTTTAACAAGTTTAGATTCATAGTCGGAGGCATAACAGATGTCTGAGGGTGATTAACAGGGGGCGGGGATTGTGAAACAGTCGGGTTATTCTTTACGAATTGAGTGAACCATTCACTCATCATTTGGAAGAAAGCTTCTTTAGCTTCTTCCCCTTGACCGCTAGTAGCCGGTATCGGATCAGAGGGCGCTGTCCCTTGCGCGGG
Source organism: Gossypium sturtianum (assembly GCA_025698515.1). Classification (NCBI taxonomy): domain Eukaryota; kingdom Viridiplantae; phylum Streptophyta; class Magnoliopsida; order Malvales; family Malvaceae; genus Gossypium; species Gossypium sturtianum. The sequence continues at coordinate 135,780,562 of CM046948.1, read as the reverse complement.
AACAGGCGCATTATTTTTTACGTCGTCAGCTACGGCTCTTTCGGGATCCATTACTATATGAAAATCACATTTATATGTCAGGATTCATCACACTATCACAATTAAGACATATGACATGTATAGCTAGACTCTGACACGCTATGTTAGTCTGAGAATCGACTAAACCATAGCTCTGATACCAACCAAATGTAACACCCCTAACCCATAACCGACGCCGGACTAGGGTTAGGGGCATTACCGGACAGATCGGAAACTTACATAACATTTCATATATTGCATTTATCATTAACAATCAGTGTCCCTTAGATGAGTCATCAATACCCTAAGAATGCATATAAACCTAGTTGGGACTAAAATGAAACACATACGGAATCTCATGGAAAAATTTAAACTTTTCTAAAATAAAGGGGAGACACGCCCGTGGGAGGAGACCGTGTGCCCTCCATGGCTTCTAGACACCCCCGTGTGTCCATCCGTGTCTATATACTGACTATATCAACACGGTCACTAGGCACGCCCGTGTGCCATGGCCGTGTACTACTAGGCCATATACTGACTTCCCCACCACGGCCACCAAGCACGCCCGTGTGCCATGGCTGTATGCTCTTAGCTAGCTACTGACTTGCACACCACGGCCAGCTGACACACCCATGTTGAGGCCGTGTACTACTAAGCTACATCCTATTATACACCCACGGTCATTAGGCACGCCCGTGCGACTCGACCGTGTGACATTATAGGCCATTTACAAGGCCAAAATGCCACCCACTTGGGTCATACCTACAAGTAATATTTACCAACACAAATCATGCATATATGACAGCCAAAAACATACTAAATATCCATTCGATCTATACGTTCAAAACAAATTCCAAACTTGCCAATTTGCATAACTAACTCTCAAATATGCTCAAGCACCATTCATGTATATACTTACCATATCATAACCATTCATATAACAACTAATTATACCAAAACAAACTTCACATACCACATTCATTTAAGCATATTACCAAAACATAACTAGCCAAATAACATGGCTAAGTTCATGTAACATACTCATACCAAATTCTAGCCTATACATGCCATATCTAGCTGTATACATTTTCAAAGTGTACTAAAATGAGTTTAGTAGTAATGTGATGACGATCTTTGACGGTCCCGAGCCTTCAGTAGCTTTGACTACCTATAAAACAAAGAAAACATACACACACAGAGTAAGCTTTCCAAAAGCTTAGTAAGTCATAATACAAACAAACTTAGCATAAAAGACACATATGGATAAGGTACATTGGCACATAACATTTACTTAACAAACAATCACATATTTGCTTTGATTCGTATACTTAGCCATAATTACCACATTCATCTATTCAAAAATCAATTATATACACATAACTCTTTCATAATCATTCTTGCATCTCATTCTCGTTCTTATATTCGATCATACTTCTCTTTATATCAAAGTCATATGAGTACTTACCTTTTTATACACACCAGTGTACATACCAAATGTACCTGAAACGAATATAAATTCACATAATTGTTCATAGCTCAGATTTGCTCATTGAACCGTTCGAAAATTAATAGGATACTCAGAAACTCAGAATAATCATACAATGCCAACCTCCTAGACGAGGTCTTACATGAAATCAGATATCGATGCCACTTTCCCAGACAGGGTCTTACACGAAATCGAATATCGATGCCACTATCCCGGACAGGGTCTTATACGTATTCGGATATCGATGCCATCTTTGTCCCGCATGCGGTCTTACACGTCGAGAGATCGATGCCATCGCCACGCATGCGGTCTTATACGTAATCGAGATATCGATACCACTATCCTGAGACGGTCTTACACGTGTCGAATATCGATGCCACTTTGTCCCAGGTAGGGTTTTATACGTAATCGGATATCGATGCCACTGTCCAAGACAGGGTCTTACACATAATCGGATATCGATGCCACTGTCCCAGACAGGGTCTTATACGTAATCGGATATCGATGCCACTGTCCCAGACAGGGTCTTACACGTAATCGGATATCGATGCCACTGTCCCAGATAGGGTCTTATACGTAATCGAATATCGATGCCACTGTCCCAGACAGGGTATTACACGTAATCGGATATCGATGCCACTGTCCCAGATAGGGCCTTATACGTAATCAGATATTGATGCCACTGTCCCAGACAGGGTCTTACACGTAATCGAATATCGTTGCCACTGTCCCAGACAGGGTCTTATACGTAATCGGATATCGATGCCACTGTCCAAGACAGGGTCTTACACGTAATTGAATATCGATGCCACTATCCTAGACAGGGTCTTATACGTAATCAGATATCGATGCCACTGTCCCAGATAGGGTCTTACACGATAAAACAGAATAGATACCTTTGTATTCATAAGTTCGTACGAGATTTCTCAAATTTATCATTATATTGACCTTATCTCGGAATTCATAAACATAACTTCTCATAAGCATTCATTTTCATCATAGATCATATGAATATGCTCAATTTAATATAAATATAATATAACTTTTAACTTATAAAATAACATATAAAAACATGTTATAAAACCATGTTGCCGTCCACTATAAATAAAAAATGGAATATTTGCCGTTTTAGAACTTCACCATAACAAAGCCATCTCAATTTAATCATTAATAAAATGAAAATTCACTTTTAAACTTTATGCAATTTAATCCTTTTATCAAATTAAACACACAGACAGACGATTTAGCTTACGAAAAATTTAGCACACGCTTAATCACATATCAATGGCACAAAGAATAATATTAAAATATTATTCGAGCTCGGATTTGTGGTCCCGAAACCACTGTTCCGACTCGGGTATAAACCGGACTGTTACATAGCTGGACGCCCCCTGACTAAAGTCCTGGGTCTCCGTCGACTCCCCCATTTTAGGTCATACTTAGGGTGTTTATATAGGCTTCGGAATGTGTTACTTCGCCTCTAAGTATCCTAATCCGAGTGAAATTTCTCTTTGTCACGGCAGGGGCACGGCCATGGCACACGCCCGTGTGAATCGTGGCCAGGCTGTGTTCGAGGCTGCTGGAGAAGCACGGCCGTGTGGTCTTGGGCCTAGCCGTGTCAATTTCGTGATATGGCCCATTTAGTCTATTTTAAGCCCGTTTCTTATTCTTTTCATTCTCCGGTACTTTCCTGAGTACAAAACATGAAGACAAAGGATTAAGAGCACCAAATTACATAATTCAAGGCTTAAATCATCCAAAAGCATGCTAAATGTGGGCTTATAATATGTTACTATTACGGTTTATCAGTTATTTTAAGGTATATGATTTGTTCTATTTGCTTTGAAGAACACCTGAAATTTTTTTAATATATTGAACTTGATTCATTTCTCAAAACACAAAGTTCTCAAAGAACTAATCTTTTTTCAAATGTTTTCTAAGTTAAAAGTCAATATTTTTCAAAGATAAAATTGTTTAGAATTTTATATTTGAGGAAAAAGATTGAATCCGTGGTGGAAATGATAATCCTTTTTTCACACAGAATGGATCCTTTGGTTGTCAAGCCCAACGAGATCGAATCGATGGATTCTCAGATATTTTGAATTTTAAAACTGGCTTGACAAGCATAAGGGATCAATTTAACAGAATATTTCTTTTTGCTTGAGGAGCAAAAAGATTTGATATTCTGTTAAGAAGGATTGATCTTTATTCAAATAGAATCTCCTTTTGGCTGGAAAGCAAAAAAACTTGATACCTTAAAGGAAGGGATTGTTCCTTCACCCTTGACAAAGAATCCAAGGGTTGAATTTGGAGCAAAACCAACAGTTGAGTCTTCAACATAAACAGGGCCTTCCCAACCCTGTTCACTTGAAGAGATTTCAATTGAAGGAATTATAGATTCAATTCTTCAACCAGTCTTAAAACTTTAAAATTTTTATCTCTTTTACTTTACCGTAATTTATTATATTATCTCTTTGTACCACATATTTACAAAAACCAACCTCTGTGAGGTAAAAAATCTATGTATATCATCTTGAGTTTGTAAATATAAAGGGACTGAAACTCTGGAGTGCACTTTTAAGATTTGGGTAAAACCAAGTATTTGAGTTGAATTTCTGAAGGTTATATCTCAACCTTGAAAAGGAAGTTGTAATATTGAAAAACTAGTGGACTGAACTTCTTGGTGACAAAGCCAAGGTGGAGATCATAGGTGTATTTGGAAAAGGACTAAATGTTGGTAAATCTTGAGTTTGATCTTTAATTTCATTTACAATTGCCTATCCCTTTAGTTTTATGGAGAAACTCATTTGGTTTAAAATAGCTTAAAACTTCTAATTAACCAATTCACCCTTCTTAGTTTACCTAACTCCTTTTAGCTAAAACATGAGTTCTGTAGGACTGGCAATTGATGTGTCCTATATATTGGCAGGAAGAGCTATTGTTTCATATTTTAACAAATTATTGAAGTTTGTTTTTAACTTAACTTTATTATTTTTAAAAAATATCAATTATATTTTTTATAATTTAAATTTGATGGATCCGATTAAATTCATGAATAGTAAAATCTCATCGAAAATCGAAGATTCTATCTTTAAAATAAATAGAATATATGTTCTCTTATGTAAATGGAAAGCTGGTTGTGGGATGAAAATAAAAATATATGAAATTTCTCAATTTTAAAATTCATATAAGATTAAGGTTTAATCAATTAATTTTATTGCACTATATATGGATAATAGTTAGTGATTTTATTTTATTTTTTAATAAAAGAAAAGAAAAGAAAAGAGTTGGAGTGTCTTATTCAAAATGCTTATTAGAATAAGTTGAGAGTGATTCTAGATCGTCTTTTTTCAAATCTAATTTAATGGTGGCTTACAATTTCAACTATCATAAAAAATCCTTACAACTAAAATTGAAAAAAATCTTGAATTACAATCTGCTCATTCTAACCTTTTTTGAAAGTCTTTTATGATGTGACTTGTATATTATATCGACTTCTTTATAATAATTTTCAACTAAATTAGCACACTGTGTGTGTTCATTTGATAATTTATTTGCTTATGACTTACTAAGCTATTCAAGCTTACTGTGTGTGTTCGTTCGTTGTTTTATAAATTTTGGAAGCTAGTTACGAGCTCGGGGATCGTCAAGGAAATCCGTCACACTATCGATTGCTATTTCGGTATTTTGAAAAGCTTGATCTTTGAACATATGGCATGTATAGGCTACCAATTGTTGTTGTCGATTTAGAAGTTGTATATATGTAATGCTTATGTTTATACATTTTCGGTCATGGTATAAGTTCATGTTGAGAATTATGTTTCATGAAATATGTTTGTGGTGTGCTTGATATATGATTTGGTATGAGTAATGATATGTATGGTTTATAATTAGTTCATCTTGGTAAGGTTGTTAATTGGCATGATATGCATTTGTGGTTGTTATAATTCGGCTCAAGTGAATTAAGTATGGTTGTTGGATGCGTTTTGGGTATGGTTTATTATTGATTTACATTTTGACACTAATTTGTTTATGTATTAGTTTGGGAAATGACAGTGATGAGCTATTATATTTGGTTGACGTAAGTTAAGTACATGAAAATGAAACATGAAACATGATTATTTTAAGATTTCAAATGACATGTTTTTTAGTTAATATGTTCGGCTAATAGAAATATAAAGTATATGCGATTTGTATATTATTTTTTCAAGGATAATACATGAACATATTGCTTGAGGCCGCAATTAATTTGACAAAATTGGCTTTAAACTCAAGAAAATGTGCTGCCTTAGGTCAACTTTGAAATGTTTACATCCATTGGTTGTTTTTATGACTATGAATAATTTGGGCTAATTTGGTTTATTTGGATTCCAGGACTTAAGTTTTTATGACCATGGCTAGTTCGAACACTCCTATACATGTGGACGATGGGTTTAATGAGTATGAAAGTGCTGCCAAACGTCAAAAGTCTACCACTTCAAAGGTGTGGGATGAAATGACAAAGCTTGAATGCGAGGACAAAAATGAATTGAAGGCACAATGTAATCACTGTAAGAATATCTTGTCTGCGAAATCTTCTAGTGGAGCCTCTCATTTAAGACGTCATCTAAATCAATTTTTGAAAAAATTTAATAAGGACATCACTCAATACACCATAGCCAATCAACCATCATTAGGAGGTGGTCCATCTATAAAAAACTATAAGTTTGATGCTGATGAGTGTCGTCGAGCTGTTTTTACTTTTCTTGTATGTGGCAAGCATTCATTTAGGACAGTTGAAGAATCGAGATTTAGATACATGATGAGAATTGCTAGTCCTAATTTTAAGAATATAAGTAGAGTTACAGCTGCTAGGGATGTCCTAATGTATTATGCAAAAGAGAGAGATCATGTTAAAGAAGAGTTGGCTAAAGCACCTAGTTTAATTTGTCTAACTTCCAATAATTGGAACTCAGAGCATACTAATGATGAATATATTTTCATTACTGCTCATTGGATTGACAAAGATTGGAAGCTACAAAAGAGAATCATAAGGTTTAGAGCTTTATTTCCTCCGTATGATGGTTTGAGCATAGCAGATGAACTTGTTTTATGTTTATCTCAATGGGGTATAGACAAGAAAATTTTTAGCATCACTTTGGATAATGCTTCTTATAATGATGTGTTGGTTTCTGGTCTTAAAAATCGTTTTCGTGCGAACCGAGCTATTTTGTGTGATGGTGCTTTTTTTCAAGTTACATGTTGTGCACATATTTTGAATCTTATGGTTAAAGCTGGTTTGGAACTTGCTGATGATGTTGTTGGTAAGATTCGAAATGGAATTAAGTACATAAAAAAGTCAGGAATTCGTAGGAAAAGATTTTATGATGTGGCCGACAAAAGTTTTCATTTGAATGTGACCAAAAAGTTGCGCCAAGATGTGTGTGTGAGATGGAATTCTACTTATTTGATGCTTGAATCTTCTCTCTACTATAGAGATGTGCTAGATTATTGGGGCCAACGGGATAAAGACTATCAAATATTTGCACTTTCTGACGAGGAGTGGAGAAATGTTGCTATTCTTTGCAAATTTTTGAAAGTCTTTTAGGATGTAACTTGTATTTTTTCTGGTTCTAATTATCTGACGGCCAATCTTTATTTCAGAGGGGTTTGGAAGGTTCACAAGGTCTTGCTTGATACAATTAAAGGTCCTCATTCTTTTTTAACTCCAATGGTTAAGCAAATGCAAGAGAAATTTAATAAATATTGGGCTGAGTATTCGTTGATATTGTCATGTGCTGCAATTTTAGATCCTCGTTACAAGTTGAATTATGTGCAGCATTGCTTTACTACAATCTATGGTATTCATGCTTCAGATTTTGTTGAAACCATTCTTAGCAATCTTAGACTCTTGCTTGACGAGTATGCTAAGTAATCCAAATCCACGTCTTCCTCTTTGGCTGAGAATTCTAATGTCTCAGATAAAGATACCGTTGATTCTATTTTGCATCAACACAATGTTAATAGTGTTGATTTTGGGGGAGATTTTGATGAGAGTGATGATTATAAACGGTATTTAAATGAATCTAGCACTAAGAGTGAAAAGTCACAGTTGGACATTTATTTGGAAGAACCGGAGCTTGAGTTGAATAGTCAAATAGATGTTTTGGATTATTGGAGCAAAAGTTCAGTTCGATATAATGAGCTTTAATTATTGGCTCGTGATCTTTTGGCAATTCCAATATCGACTGCAGCTTCTGAATCGGCTTTTAGCATGGGTAAAAAAGTTATCACACCTTTGAGGAGTTCACTTAAGCCAAAAATGGTTCAAGCCGTTGTTTGCCTTGATGATTGGATGCGAGCTAAGGGATTTTCAACGGGTAATTATTATTCTCATTTTATTATTGTAATTTTATATTATTTTTTATCAATTTGATAATCTAATTATTTATTCTTATTTCATGTTAGAAGTTGGCGACAAGAATGACGATGAGGACGATGAGGACAATGAGGACGATGAGGACGATATTTCTTCGATTGCTTTTTAGGTTACCTTCCTTTCTAACTATTGACAATTTAATTTAGCTTACAATTTATAGTTTCTTATAAAATTAAATATGTTAATTGGTTAATGTATAGATATTTTGGTTGGTTGATTATATTTTGCAGGTTTTTGGTGCTGTTTTGGGATTGTTGGTGATGTTATTTTTCTGCTGTTTAGTGCTATTTTTATGCTGTTTTTGACACTATTTTGTTGCTGTTAGTTACTGTTAGTTGCTATTTGATGTTGTTTGATGCTATTTTGGGGCTGTTTTGATGCTGTTTTATTGTTCTTTTATGGTATTTTATTGTTCTGTTGTCGTATTTAATATTATTTCGATATTGTAGAACTTTTGTTTTATTATTAATTTGGTTATTATTTTAGTTCAAACAAGTTGTTTCAATTTTAATATAATTACTTTTTACTGTTCTATTGTCATTTTTAATATTATTTCGATATGATCTTTGAGATCCTATAATATATTGATTGAATATCAAGACTTAAAAAAAAAAAAAAAAACTCTTTACTACTTTTATTAATCATTAATGTTTAAGTTGAAGGCTCCGTATCTCAAGTTTCCAAGTGACAAACATGTGTTTTAAGTTGCTTGCAAAAGTTGGAATGTTACCTGATTTTTGTTACCAAAGTAGGAACATATGTTTATTTTATTCCATATTTAATTTCTTTAAAATTGAATTTTTGAGAATATGAAAAAATTATTAATAAATTAAGCTAAACAAATTAAGCATCTATTTTCGTAAAGTAGAAAATTAAATGGTAGAATAGTATCATTATGAGATTCAAAGTAGAAAATAAGCATCTATTTTCTTTAAATGTATTTGATTCATTATTTTTTTTATTTTTTATTTAATAAAATAAAAAAATAATACGGGCCAGGCCGGGCCGGGCTCGGGTTTACCAATTCCATATCGGGTCGGGCTTGGACAATTTTTTAGGCCCATATTTCGGGCCGGGTCGGGCCCGGGCCTACAAAACGGGTCTAGATTTTTAGTTGGGCCGGCCCGGCCCATGTACACCTCTAGCTATAAATCATAAATATATTAAAATTAAAATTTACAAATACTTAATTACTTAAAAGTATTTAAAATTAATATTTCATATATCATAAAGTTACCATAAATTATTTTATTATATTTGTACTATAATCTAAGTTAAGTATTTGTTAATGCCAAAATGATAATAATAACATGACACCGTGATAATAATAAAGACAATGGAAAATAAGGATATTTTGCTTTTTAGTCAATTATTCTATCACTTATGAAATTTTTATTAATCTACAAGAGTTATGTTTATATGTGATTTTAAATTTCAAATAACATAATATTAATAAGTTTGGATATCATTTAAATAAACTTATTTTTTACTCTATAACATCATATCTAAAATTAACAATTTAACGACATTTTTTTGACAACAATACTAAACACATGAAATCTTAAACCAAAAAAAGCACTTTTTAAAAACAAACACCTAAATGACATTAGTTTAAAATACACATGATAATTTTAAGTGACATAAACTCTTCACTGTACTTATTACTTAAGAACTCAATCTGTCGCATTTAATCAGTTAATATGCTATGAAATTGGGTTGGATTAAATGCAATGTTATGAGTTTTTTTAAGGGTTTAGGGTTTAGGAAAAACATAAAAAAATTACGTTAAAAGAAATAGAAAAAGGGAGAAAAATAGAGAGAGAAGCAAAAGAGAGTTAAAAAAAAAAGGAAAGTTAAAAAAACATAAAAGAAAAAAATTAAATTACTAAAAAGAAAAAAAAAATGTAGGGCTCAATTGTATAATTTAACCTAAATTTTTTATTTGAAATGATGATTTAACGTGCCACGTCAGCTTACCATTATACTGTTAATGACAATTAATGACTTAATGACTAAAATATTACAACACAATAATGTAAGTGACTAAAACGTAATATTTCAAACATAAGTGACTAAAATATAACGTGAGATAATAAAAATAATTATTTTAATAGTTTATCTTAAAAAATATTATTTTGATGAATAAGAAAATTGATATATTATTTGGTAAACAATTGTTTTTTTCTAAAGTGTTTTAGTCAAAAAGCCTTTCCTTGAAAGGGTTGTATCTTTTGTTTCTACATTCAATCTGACGTATTTCCTTACGTCCAGTTATCAAACTTCCAACAACTTATCTTTCGTTTGCTGTCAACTTCTAAAACTTCTTTCCTCCAATCTATTTATTACATGTAGACATCAAAACTTTTGGATTTCGTAAATAAATAAATATCATAGCAACCTTCGAGTTTGATATTTATGTTAAATTTAATATATGTATTTAAAAAAAAATTATATATTTTGATATAGGAAGGTAATAATATTAATTTTTTCGCATTTAATTTGATGAAATTTATTTCCTAGTTTTATTAATATAATTTTGTTAATATAATGAATTTAGTGTTAATTATAAATTTGTTTAATTTTGTGTTTAATTTGTTAAATACAATACGATAAATGTTATTTAATTTGTGTTTTAGAGTTGATTTGATAAAAGTTATGATCAATCTTAAAACCCAAATTAAACACTAAAAACTTACATATTATTACTTTCAAATATCAAAATATATAACTTTTATCAAATATAAATATTATATTAGAAAAAAGTGTGAAACTCATATAGCAACTTTGGTTTGTTATTTGCTAGCTCTGAAGGAGGAAATTGTTGAAGTAACTTGAGCAATTGAAACGTTTGATGTTAGGTTGATTTAGTCAAATGTAGTAGCAAAATAAATAATATATTATTTATGGATAAACAAATACACAAAGTAGTAAAGTGATGGGATTAAACTCATTTCATGAGCTCTTGGGCTTGATGTTTGTAATACAAATATTTTATGACAAAAAAGGAAAGCTAGAAATATAAAAGAATATCCATCAAGAATGAAAAATATCAAGGCAAGGAAACTAGGTTCTCACATTGGGTGGATAAAGAAATGAATGGAGATTAGGTGAAGGGGAGGGACAGGATGGGCCATGGAGGATAAGATATTTTCTTTTATTACATCAACATTCATTATTCCAATTATCTTATCTGGAATGATTTGGTTGGATAACCAAAGTCACCCACTTGCTCTTCCTTGCAGCTGCAACTTGACCTCTACAATATTCAGCTGTAGCCCATATAAATTAAAGCATACATTAATATAGTAAAAAAGACAAATAAAAAAATTTACCAAGGGAAAAAGACAAGTGAAGATAATTCTTGTTTTCACTGAATTTCTTAAGCTTCTGCATATTATCTATTTATGGACTTCAATCATCATGGATTATAAATAATATAAATTCAATGGATGTTTTAGAAGTTGAAGGTCATTTACATTATTTTTTTGAGTTTTTGGAGGTTAAAAACACATAGGTAGGACTGTAAATGAATAGAATGTTCGATGAACTGTTCATGAATTATTCGTTTAATGTTTATTTATTAAGATAAATAAACGAGTATTAACAAAATTTTTATGTTTGTTTAATAAACGAACAAACACAAACAGAGGTGTGTTCGGTTTATTTATGTTCACGAACAAGCTCGTTTATAAGCTCATTTATTGACTCGTTTATTTATTGATGATATTTAATTATAAAAATATATAGCTGTAAATGAACAGGGCGTTCGATGAACATGTTCGTGTATATGTGTGTATGTATTTATTGTTTGTTTGTTTGTTTATTATTTATTAACATTGTTTGTGAATATGTTCAATTATATGTTCATGAGCATGTTCGTTTAATGTTTGTGAACATGTTTATATGTTCATGAGCATGTTCGTTTAATGTTTGTGAACATGTTCGATTAAGTTAAATGAACATGTTCGTAAACACTAAACAAACGAAAATAAACACACATATTTTAAATAAACGAACATGAACAAAAATTTGAAATTCTAAATGGACACAAACTGAACACGAACAAGCTTAAAAATAAACAAACGAACATGAAGAGAGGTTTGTTCGTTCAAGCTCGGTTCATTTACAACCCTATGAATAGGTTAAGATACTCTTCCTTGCATGTTTGTCAATTAAAATATGCCTCGTTAAAATTTATTAATAAAGAAAAAAATAATAATATTCTATTATAAGTTGTCTTTCTAAAAAAATTATCAAGAAAATTTAATGAGATAAAACTTTCGTTAAAAGAAAATAGTACATGTCCTAAATATCTTCTATGGCAACTTCACTTAATATCTTTGAGGTCGACACATTTCAATTTTATATACTAATCTTTCAAATTTTGTCGGCAACTTCACTTAACATCTTTTGAGTTGGCACATTTCAATTTTATATACTAACCTTTCAAATTTTGTAGTTGGTTGGTAAACAAATTTCCAAATTATCACTAAAATGAATTTGTTAAACTTCTATATCACATTTTTTCTTAAAAATAATTTTGGCAATACATGTTTTGTTCTATCTCACTTGATATATTCTCCTTTTAATCGAGTGATACACGCTGCATTATCTTTGTATAAGACAATTGACCCCTTTTTTTTTTTTTTTCTTAAAGTTTATAGAGGTAAATTACATATATTCTGGATATGTTGTATCAATAGCCTTAACCAAACACTCTTGATTAGTCTCATGCATTGCAATTATTTCTAAACAATTTAAAGAGGCATAAGTTAATACTTGTTTTGTTGAATGCCATGATATAGTTGTACCCTCAAATGAAAATAAATGTCTCATTTGAGATTGATCTATAAGTGGATTCGATAAATATCCAACATCTATGTAGTCAATTAATTGCGACTTAGAATCATTTGAATAAAATAACACCATACCAATTATTCCTTTGAGGTGTCTAAAAATATGTTAATTCCATTAAACTATCTATGTGTTAAAGAAGAACTAAATCTCACAAATGAACTTAAAAAATGTTAAATAAGGTCTTTTATTGTCTGCAAGATACATTAATGCCTCCATGATACTAAGATATGGCACTTTAAGAACAAAAAGTTCTTCATCATTTTCATAAGGACTAAAGGAGTCTTTATTCACATTCATTGATCTTAAAATCATTGTAGTGCTTTTGGTTTGAAAAACAGTGAGATAGTGTCTAGCATAATTTTAAAATTTTCTTTTAAAATAACCAGTTGTGATGTTTATAGTAATAAACCCTTTTACTTGGATTGTACTTGTGCTTTGGAGTAGGTGGACGAAATTATTCTCGTCTTTCGGCCACTCGACCTTCTCGCTATCCTCGATCTCGGTTTGCTAGAGTGTGGGCTCTATTAGCAAATCAACGAAAATAAGTTTATTTGAAAATAAGTTTTCTATATTTTGACAGAATGTCGACATAAAGAAGTGCATATTTTGACCTAGCTCTTAGACTCTATTATTAGAGAAAATAATAAGAGCCTTAGTAGGATAATAAGAAATCGAATAATATTATTTTAATAGGAAAACGACTCTCATAGTGAGTGTATAAGGTGTGTAACACCCTATACCCGGTCCAGTCGCCGGACTTGAGCTATAAGGTGCTACAACAGTTAACGATCATTATTACTTAAGAATTCAACGTAAATATTTAACCAAACCATAAAGCATTAAATAATACAAGTATAACATGATTTATAACTAAAATCGTGTCTTAATCGAGCCTATAGAGCTTTTAAACTAGCTCGAAAATAAATCAGTACTAATTTGAAACATTTATAAAAAGATATGTAAAAATGCAAAACAAGGGTCACACGACTGTGTGGCCAGGCCGTGTGGAAGGTTGATGCCTTGTGGTACTTGAAGACATGGTCGTGTGCCTAAGTTGTGCAACAGACTGAAGCTGTGCAAGACAAGGTTACACGGTCGTGTCACTAGGCTGTGTAACAAGCTGTGGCCGTGTGAACCAATTAGCACCTAAATTAAACAGACCACATGGTCGTGCCATATGTCCATGTATGGAACATGACTGTGTGGCAGACCGGGTGTACCTAAAATACGTTCTAAATCAAGTTAAACATCCTAGGTTCACTTAAGCCACAAGTCATGCAATATGTCAACCATTTAGCCTATTCAAATGCATCAAAAACCGACCAAAATATATCATATAACATCCATCCTAAGTGCCTAACCAATATGCCACAATTGACACCTCAATTCAACCAGTCATCACAACCATTCATTACCATTCATGTCATAATGGTCATACCTAAACATTCACCTATAATCATCATTTCAAATGCTAAAGAATCATCAAGCAAAGTTCACCAAGTGACCTAGAACATAAATACCAATTCATCAAGCATGATGCATTATAAGTACCAAAATATGTTTATATCAACACAAGCCACAATAAACCAAAACAACCATTATGGTTTACATCATTACACATAATTCATATTCAAGATGGCACAAAACATAATCAAACTACTTATATAAATACATTTCCATTAACCTATTTCCATGCCACTTATAAACTGATCCAGAATGAGTAAAATTCTACCAAAAAGGATTGACGGATAGTGTAAGCTCCAAAGATAATCCAATCAACAACACGATTTCAACAATCTACAAGGAAGAAAAGAAACATGGTAAGCTTACTTAAAGCTTAGTAAGTTCGTATAATTTAAACACATGTAACACCCCTAACCCATATCCGTCGCCGAAACAGGGTTACAGAGCATTACTGGAGTTTACAGATCAAGTACAAACATTTCATATCATTTCTCATTTATATCAAAAATCAATCGTAAACAATCATATTATCCTTAATATGAGCCCTCGAGGCCCAAAATATGCAATAGAAATAAGTCGAGACTAATCCGGATACTCAGAGAATTTTTTGTAAAATTTCAAAAATTTTCCTAAGTGCAGGGTACACACGTCTGTGTGGTCAGGCCATGTGGCTCACACGGTCAATAGACACGCCCGTGTGCTAGGCTGTGTGTAAGTGCAGGGTCACACGGCCAAGCCACACGCCCGCGTGCTAGGCCGTGCGATCAATTCTGAGCATTCTTGTAACACCCTAAACCCGGCCTAGATGTTATGGCCGAATCTGGCGATGTCACATGGAAGGGGTTTTGAAAACGGAGTTAACTCGATAAAAACCTTAAGCTCATAAACCATTAATTGCTTTCATTTATTTCAAAACATATATTCAATTAGTCGACTTGCCTGTAAACATATCATTTTAGCAGAAGATTAGGAAAATCGTCGTGTTTAAGGGAAACAGTTCTCATTTTTAGATAATCATGTTTTAGATAAAACATCATAGTAATAAGTAAGTTAAATCCAAAAACCCAAAAACCAAGCCAATCAGTTTAATAGAGTCTAGAAAATACAACCTCTCAAATCTCAACGCCAAAACTTAAATAAACCATTAAACAAATTAAAATAGTAATAGCGAGTGGTTATCGTCGAGTTCTCCGCTACACCGATCCGCCTAACTCTGTGGATTACCTATAGAGAACAAATAGAAAAGAGGTGAGTTTACGTAAACTCAGTGTGTAACCCCACATAATTAAGCTTGCACATAACCAAAAATCAGAATCAGTCAGATACAGACTCGGGCTTAGGCCCATTACAGATACAGATACAAATGTGCAAATCAGAATCAGAAATCAAATATCCTACCCCTATCCTCTACACACCATCTCTGACCATCCCTACACACCATGTGGGGTTTAAAACACCCACCCAACCCTACACACCATGTTGTACCGATGCAGCACATAACAGATATAATGCAGCCATGCTGCCAGATAATAGGCACAAATTGCCTTTCAGAATACTTCCTCCAATATACATCATCCCATCCCCAATATCAGATACAGAAATATACAAATACAGATAAACAGACTAACATGCTCAGATGCTTACATATAAGCGTATATAGATAATATATATGCAGATAATAGTGCAAGTAAATATGTATCAATATCATAATCAGATCAGAATATCAAACAATCAGATCATAAAGTTTAGGGTTTATTTAGGCCTTACCAACCCTACAGCAAGCCCACAGTCGTTTGGGACGACCCGTGCAACCTAGGGAAAAACTCAGATAAATGGGCCCATATGTAATAGCCCGATTTAGGGGCTAGTCGAAACAGTGATCTCAGAATCACTAATTCGAGGTTAGGTAAAATTATTTTTATGTTATGTTATGTGTTATAACATGTTTATAAGGATGCATGAAAATTTTGGTGCCTTAATTTTAGCGAATTCTAGCTAAATTGTGAAAAAGGACTAAATCGCATAAAGTGCGAAAGTTCTATTTTATTTGCTAGAGGTGCCAAATAGCTATGGATTATTAATTGGAGGTCCCAATTGTGCAATTTGGCCTTATTTAAGTGAGTTGGCCGGCCATAATAATACATTGGGGACAAGAGCATTTATTATGATAGAAAGTTGGTGATATTAGTTGGAAAATTGAATAAAATAAGATGATATAAGCTAAAGTTATCATCTTTTTATTTAGTCTTCTTCTCCAACCAAAAATATCAACCATAGGAGGGCTTTGAAAGCTTGAAATTTCAGCAGCTCATTTTCTCTTCAAGTAAGTCACTATGATGGTTATTTTTGATGATTTTTGTATTTTTGGAGTCTTCAAAGCTTAAGCTAGCTATTGGGAGGGCTAGTTTGCAATATGGGTGAAAGTCTAGGGACTTACCATGCTAGAGTTCATGTTGTTTAATGAGTTTTTATGGGAGGAAATGAATGATAGGATGATGAGAAACAACTTTTGTGAAAGGTGTTGCCATGAAAACACCTATTTGGGACTAAAATGCAAAAGTTGTAATTTGTTCATTAAGGCATGAAATAGATGGAATAATGATAGTTGTAAGAGGATTAAATGTTCAGCTAGGCTTGCTTAATAAGAAATTGAGATGAAAATTTATTTACAAGCCTAGGGGCAAAATCGTAATTTTGCCAAAGTGTAGGGGCAAAATGGTCATTTTTGGGTAAAGTGTAGATTATGGTGCATTATGATTCATAAGTGATTAAATCAGTAAATTCCATTGTTCTAGATCAAAGAAAACGAGTTTCAGACCTAGAACGGGTAAAAATAGAAATGTGGGCAAAAAGGTCCCTTTCGGCCCTTCCGACATTGAGGTAAGTTCATGTTCGAATGTTGCAATTACTTATGAGTTAATTTAATATTCAAATTTTGTATGGAATGTATGAGACATCTTTTGATGAGATGTCAAGAGAATTGAATTTGAGAGTAATGAGAAAGGTATATAGTATAATATGATGATAGTTAAAGTCTCGTGTAAGACCATATTGGAATATGGCCTCGATGTAAGAATTCGTATAAGACCATGTCAGGGACATGGCATCGATATGTTAATGCAAGTAAGACCCTATTGGGGTATAAATTCTATGTGACATTATGAGTATGAGACTCAAGAGAGTTATTTAATAACTTGAGTGATTCAACGTATATGTTGAAAGAAAGAAAGTATGTGGTTGTACCATGAAAAGCACAAGTGTGTGTTAGAATTGAATTGATATGGATTCAGTATATGATGAACCCTTAGTGGGTTATGTGTATTCAATACACCTTAGTTGCATGAGATAGATTTATTAATGTATTGTGTGAATGCAAACGAGTATCATAGAAAGTTAAGTAAGAATAGAAGTGTGTGAGAATGTTCTCGGCTGAACATTTGAAATAGAGATATACATATGGATGACTATCCATGAATGTAAAATGAAAGGTGGGCTAAGTGCGGAACCACCATAAGTATAAATGATTGGTGGGCTATGTGCGATACCACCCTATTAGAGATTCAATGGTGGGCTAAGTGCGAAACCACTGAGATATTAGTAGCATGAGCGGCTTATTAAAAATGCTTGATGTGTTGTTTTATATGATCATGTGGTGATCAGTGCAGGAATGTATGCTAATTAAACGAGCAATTGGCTTGTGACATGGTATGAATGTGGTAAGAAATAGAATGAGTAAGCTTCAAGTGTGGTTGAGTAAGTAACCATGAGTTTATGAGAAAAACCCATTATAATACCTTGTAGTCATGAATATTCGATGAATATCCATATTTGTCATATTATGCAGATGAACTTACTAAGCATTATTGCTTACTCCTTTACTTTTCTCATCCCTTATAGGTTATTTTAACTAGCTCGGGTTGGAGACCGCCGGAGATGTTTTCACACTATCGAGCAAACACTTGGCATGAGGTATCAAGTCCTTATGAGTCATGGCATGTATAGGGATTCTTTTAAAGTTGATTAAGTTCTAACCGATGTAGCCAAATTGTATTGGCCTAAGAGAATCTAGAGTTGGTTGTGTATGACCATAGATGATGGCTTAAGTTGGTTGTATTTGTATTGGGAGTAGTTCTCCATAGTGTATGGGATAAAGACTTTATCTCTTTAACGATTAAATGTGTTAATTCATGTGTTTTAATTGATGATTTGAGAATGTTTTGAAGTAGTATATGAGTGTATGCAAACGGGAGTGGTAAAAGGCTTGGTAAGATAGCCTCTAGTGCCCCACACGGATAGACACACGGGCGTGTGTCTCTGGCCGTGTGTCTCCGCACCTTAGTATCTTAAGTCGACAGACCACGGGCTGGTCACACGGCCATTTGTTCAAAGTAGTGTGATACACACGCTGGCACATGGGCGTGTGCCAAGGCCGTGTGAAGTCTGCACTTGACACTCAGAAATTCAATTGTCACACGGCTGACGCACAATGGCGTGTGTACAGACCATGTGGATAAGTCAGAATGTCAAGGTTGGGCACACGGGCCAGGGCCACGGGCGTGTCCAAGCCGTGTGGATTTAGTCAGTGTCGACCACGGGTGGAAGGCACGGGCATGTCTTAAGGGCACACGGGCGTGTCCCTATGCCCACACGGGCGTGTGGCTCCTGTTTTAAAGAAAAGTTTCTTTTAGCTGTGAATTTTCCGGACGTAAGTCTGAGGCTTGTCTGATCTGACTAAGAAATAGAAGTTTTTAATTCGGAACGAAATTTTATAGCCCGTAAGTATATGTTTAAGAAAGTTCAAGCATAGTAATGTCTCGTATCCGGTCTTAGCCTCGAACTCGAGTATGGGGAGTTACATTTAGTGGTATCAGAGCTATGGTTTAGTCGGTTCTAGGACTAACCTAGCGTGAGTAAGAGTCTAGCTATACATGCCGTATGTGGACCGTGGTAGTGTGATGTCTCCCGGCTCTAACGAAATTGTTTTGTTAAGACAGTGATGATTCGCAACCAAGCTAATTTTAGTAAGTTTGTATGATTTTCAAGCTTCATGAATATTTCATTGAATTGCTTGTGATGTTGTTATATGCACATTATTTCCATGAAAATGTTTAATGATTTATTAAACAAAGAAGTTACTAAGAGCATGTATATGAAAGTCCCGATTGAAAATGAATTACTTAGGATACTCAATCTGCCACATGAGACAAGAAAGTCCGTATAAGACCATGTCAAGACATGGCATCGGCAATCAAGCAATTTATCATGTAAGACCAAGACAAGTCTTGGCATTGAAGAGTTACTATGAGATGAAGACCCATATAAGCCTAAGCCAAGGCATGGCATTGGCGAGTCTCCAAGCAAAGATGTCATGTAAGTCCAAGACAAGTCTTGGCATTGAAAAACTATCAAGAGATAGAGATCCCATGTAAGTCCAAGCCAAGGCATGGCATTGGTGAGTAACAAGGAAGATTTCATGTAAGTCTAAGCCAAGGCTCGACATTGACCAGTTCATGAGTAAAGTTACCAATAAGACCATGTCAAGACATAGCAATGGTAAGTTCCCAAGGGAACCCACAAGCAAGACTTCATGTAAGTCTATGTCAAGACATGGCACTGATACCAAGTAAGAGATCCCATGTAAGACTATATCAAGGATATAGCATTGGCATCAAGATACATGTGAAATGAGATTCAGTATCCTCAGTCATTCATAGTAATTCATCGGGCAAAAGAGTAAGGCTTAAATGAGATAGCAAGAAAGTCAGTAGTAAAGTTGATATTATGTCATGCTAGTGAAGGCTGACTAACAAGTATAATTCATGTTATGAATGATGATGTTGAGATTATGCTTGTTATAGTAAAGTATACCGATCTATGTGATCAAGTGTTACAGGTACCTTGTTTACCTTACAAACATGAAACTAGTAAGTACCATGATGTATGTGAGAAGCGATGAGTAAGTAAGCATTTGAGATTTGTGATGCCATTGTTTATGATAAATATGTCCACATGGTTAAATATCACGTGTGACTGTTAAAGTAGAGAAGGTATAATGTTTCGTCTTATGACCCTGTTATAAAGTCACATATTATAGTGTGGGAGTTAAAACTGAAAAGTTTGACTAAGTAGAATGCAGGAGATGAGTACGGTCGTTCAATGATAAAATGATGAATAAGACCATGGTTGGACCATGGCGGTATATGTGATCTCATATAAGACCATGTCTGGGGCATGGCATTGGCATCGGTACATGATCCCGTGTAAGACCATATCAGGGATATGGCTTCGGTATTGAATAAGATAATCGGATAAGACCATATCTGGGATATGACATAGATATTTGTTGTGAGATCTCGTATAAGACCATATCTGGGATATGGCATCGGCATCAAATAGTAATCCTGTGTAAGACCATATCTGGGACCTGGCTTCGGTATGAGATCGTGTATGACCATATCTGGGATATGGCATCGATATCGATATAAGATTTTGTGTAAGACCATATCTGGGATATGGCATCGGCATCGATATGAGTTTCTATGTAAGACCGTATCTGGGATATGGCATTGGTATTGATATGAGATTTCGTGTAAGACCATAGCGAGGCTATGGCATCGTGATGACATGTAAAGTAATAGCTGGGCTATGATGTTGTGATACGAGTAAGACCATAGTTGGACTATGGCAATCAAGTAAACGATGTACTCAAACCCGTAAGATATTCTCTAACTTGATAAGCAATGATAAGAGAAATTATAGCTTAATGTTGAGTACTTGAGTAGACATTAAGGTGGAACTTGAGTAAGTGAAGTCACTGTTTGAAATTTATGGGTGATAGAAACCATTGTAACATGAGTAAGTATGAAAACTTGCTTGGAGCGAGTTGTGTGACTACGATGATATTTCGTTAAATAGGAATGTTAAATCACATGTATGTAGTCACGAGAATCAAGTTAGGGGCTTTACGACTTCATCCCCCTTACCACTGTTAAATCATGATGAGATGTTATGAGAGTCAAATTGAATAAGTTTGCATGTGATTAATGCAAAAATTTATGTTAGCATAGTTGAGAATGCTTTGTGTCACGCTGATACATGATACTCTACTAAATAGAGTAATTACTTTGGAACGTGAGGTTGAAGTCCTAGGGGACTATAATGAATATGATAATGCTATAATCAAAATATGAGATAGACAAGGTCCCGTATAAGACCACGTCCAGGACATGGCCTCGGCACCAAATTGAGATCCCGTATAAGACCATATTCGGTGTATGGCTTCGGTAATGAATATGAGAATCGTGTAAGACCATATTCAGTATATGGCATCGATGCTTGATGTTGAAGTCCATATAAGACCTTATCCGGGATATGGCGTTGGCATTTAGAGGTGACTCTATATAAGACCACCCCGGGAATGTGGCATTGGTTTCGTACCTATATGAATGACGATGAATATGCGTCTTTGATTATCTCTAGTGATCAAAGGGACAAATAGATGAGTCTAGAGGTAGAAATGAGAATGGTACTAAAGTCATGTGAAAGAGTGAAAACATGTACTCGTGAATGAATCACGAAGAGACGATTACGATATATGACACGAAACGTGTTATATAAGGGCAAGTATGAGTAAGTTGGCTAGAAGCCTATGGTTTGTGCATGGTTAGTTAATGCCATGGATGGGATTATAATGATCTCCTTTAGTATTATGTACTAATACATGTTTCCCTTCAGGGATGATGTGGTCGTTCTTTCATGAAATTGTGATTGTGTGAGAACGTTAACTGATAGAAAAAGTAGACTAAACGGTTGTCGATTTAGTTAATTGAAATCGACATTCCTCTATCTCCTCGTAACCTTAATTGGGTACCTTGAGGAGGAAGTTGGTGATGATTCTAGTATAAGAAATGAAATAACAAGTTTCACGTCGTATGATGAGTTTTCGAATAAGATGGATAGAGTTAATGAATTCGATCGAGATGTCCCTGCTATCGTGAGATATGACGATACTAAAGGTTTTAGATTAGCATAGAAATAGAAACTCAGATGAGAATGTGCTTAAAATATGTTCTCAGCATGGAGAAAAGAGTAGATTATTGGATTGAGATATGATTCAAATTCTGTGTATACGTGAGTAGGGAGCATGATACAAGGGTATGCTCATCAAAATGTCCAAATCGTGATAGTTGAGTTGAAAACTATAGAAGGAACTGTTAATTGAAAGTTTTAGTCTTGAGTTCGATTTAATCGAGAAAAAGAATCGACAGTGAGTTGGTGATCCCGAGACGATCACTTTTTGTGTCTTTGTTGTAAGTTAGATGTTATGAAATGATCCATGGGATAATCGATGTATATATTTTACGAAGTTTAATGAATGAGAGTATCATATGCTACAGAAGATTTTGAAAATGAAATAGTGGAAACGGCTAGAACTATTACAATGGCAGGTATAGTTATTGTAATACTTTTCGGATAGTAGACATGGTATAGGTGACTGAATGAAAGATCCATGTTAAAAAAAATGCGAGTTAGTTACTCGGTTGATCTTAGTTGGTAATATCCTAGTTTCAGCGAGGTTAATGACTAGAGCGAGTTTTCTTTTCAGAACAAAAGGGTTTAAAAGTGAGATAGTAAATGGTATTTTAAATAAGCTCTAAATGAGTTTATTTAAGGTGATAAAATTCAAGTTGGATAAGATTTCTGTTGTTGATGTTTCCTTGAGATAGAATTTGAATGATGATGAATCCAGAACTTATGCAAAAGTTTTAGTATGAGATTTAGTAGTAGCATATCTACTAATGCAAGAATAAGGAAGTACGGTTATGAGCATAAATGTTTTGACAATAGAGTACATTTCACGATATGATTGAGTTTATGGTCAGAAGTAGTTGACCACTAAAAGCTGAGTTTTTAAAGCGTACAAGTCAAGAGAATTAAAGTCGGTGAATGCTTTAATGAGGAAGTGAGATGAAACCTTATAGATTTCAAATTTGGTTTGACATAATTCCCAAGAGGGGGGATGTCATTCGAATATGTCATTCGAATTGTAGTGAATCAACCAATAAAGACTCGAATGATCATTTGGACATGTATAGAGTTCCAAATTGGTGGATTACTGGGTATAGTATATACCCTAAAGGAAGAATAACCTAGGTCTCAAGTTACGCTTCGACCTTGTGTATCACAACTTAAGAGTTATTGGCAAGAGAAACTTGAGGATAAGTGGATTCGCAATTTTGAAGAGTAGATGGAAACATTTTAAGAATATTGGTAGCAAATTCTCCTGATAAGATTTTCGGGGACGAAAATCCCTAAGGGGGAGAATTGTAACAGCCCGATTTAAGGGCTAGTCGAAACAGTGATCTCGGAATCCCTAATTCGAGGTTAGATAAAATTATTTTTATGTTATGTTATGTGTTATAACATGTTTATAAGGATGCATGAAAATTTTGGTGCCTTAATTTTAGCGAATTCTAGCTAAATTGTGAAAAAGAACTAAATCGCATAAAGTGCGAAAGTTCTATTTTATTTGCTAAAGGTGCCAAATAGCTATGGATTATTAATTGGAGGTCCCAATTGTGCAATTTGGCCTTATTTAAGTGAGTTGGCCGGCCATAATAATACATAGGGGACAAGAGCATTTATTATGATAGAAAGTTGGTGATACTAGTTGGAAAATTGAATAAAATAAGATGATATAAGCTAAAGTTATCATCTTTTTATTTAGTATTTTTTTCCAACCGAAAATATCAACCATGGGAGGGCTTTGAAAGCTTGAAATTTCAGCAGCTCATTTTCTCTTCAAGTAAGTCACTTTGATGGTTATTTTTGATGATTTTTGTATTTTTGGAGTCCTCAAAGCTTAAGCTAGCTATTGGGAGGACTAGTTTGCAATATGGGTAAAAGTATAGGGACTTACCATGCTAGAGTTCATGTTGTTTAATGAGTTTTTATGGGAGGAAATGAATGATAGGATGATGAGAAATAACTTTTGTGAAAGGTGATGCCATGAAAACACCTATTTGAGATTAAAATGCAAAAGTTGTAATTTGTTCATTAAGGCATGAAATAGATGGAAATATGGATAGTTGTAAGAGGATTAAATGTTCAGCTAGGCTTGCTTAATAAGAAATTGAGATGAAAATTTATTTACGAGCCTAGGGGCAAAATCGTAATTTTGCCAAAGTGTAGGGGCAAAATGGTCATTTTTGCCTAAAGTGTAGATTATGGTGCATTATGATTCATAAGTGATTAAATCAGTAAATTCCATTGTTCTAGATCAAAGAAAACGAGTTTTGAACCTAGAACGGGTGAAAAGAGAAATGTGGGCAAAAAGGTCCCTTTCGGCCCTTTCGACATCGAGGTAAGTTCATGTGCGAATGTTGCAATTACTTATGAGTTAATTTAATATTCCAATTTTGTATGGAATGTATGAGATATCTTTTGATGAGATGTCAAGAGAATTGAATTTGAGAGTAATGGAAAAGGTATATAGTATGATATGATGATAGTTAAAGTCTCGTGTAAGACCATATTGGAATATGGCCTCGATGTAAGAATTCGTAAAAGACCATGTCAGGGACATGGCATTGATATGTTAATGCAAGTAAAACCCTATTGGGGTCTAAATTCTATGTGACATTATGAGTATGAGACCCAATAGAGTTATTTAATAACTTGAGTGATTCAACGTATATGTTGAAAGAAAGAAAGTATGTGGTTGTACCACGAAAAGCACAAGTATGTGTTAGAATTGAATTGATATGGATTCAGTATATGATGAACCCATAGTGGGTTATGTGTATTCAGTACACCTTAGTTGCATGAGATAGATTTATTAATGTATTGTGTGAATGCAAACAAGTATCATAGAAAGTTAAGTAAGAATAGAAGTGTGTGAGAATGTTCTCGGATGAACATTTGAAATAGAGATATACATATGGATGACTATCCATGAATGTAAAATGAAAGGTGGGCTAAGTGCGGAACCACCATAAGTATAAATGATTGGTGGGCTATGTGCGATACCACCCTATTAGAGATTCAATGGTGGGCTAAGTGCGAAACCACTGAGATATTAGTAGCATGAGCGGCTTATTGAAAATGCTTGATGTGTTGTTTTATATGATCATGTGGTGATCAGTGCAGGAATATATGATAATTAAACGAGCAATTGGCTTGTGACATGGTATGAATGTGGTAAGAAATAGAATGAGTAAGCTTCAAGTGTGGTTGAGTAAGTAACCATGAGTTTATGAGAAAAACCCATTATAATATCTTGTAGTCATGAATATTCGATGAATATCCATATTTGTCATATTATGCAGATGAACTTACTAAGCATTATTGCTTACTCCTTTACTTTTCTCATCCCTTATAGGTTATTTTAACTAGCTCGGGTTGGAGACCGCCGGAGATGTTTTCACACTATCGAGCAAACACTTGGCATGAGGTATCAAGTCCTTATGAGTCATGGCATGTATAGGGATTCTTTTAAAGTTGGTTAAGTTCTAACCGATGTAGCCAAATTGTATTGGCCTAAGAGAATCTAGAGTTGGTTGTGTTTGACCATAGATGATGGCTTAAGTTGGTTGTATTTGTATTGGGAGTAGTTCTCCCTAGTGTATGGGATAAAGACTTTATCTCTTTAATGATTAAATGTGTTAATTCATATGTTTTAATTGATGATTTGAGAATGTTTTGAAGTAGTGTATGAATGTATGCAAACGGGAGTGGTAAAAGGCTTGGTAAGATATCCTCTAAGTGCCCACACGGATAGACACACGGGCGTGTGTCTAGGCCGTGTGTCTCCTGGACCTTAGTATCTTAAGTCAGATTAGACCACGGGCTGGTCATACGGCCGTTTGTTAAGGCCGTGTGATACATACGGTTGGCACATGGGCGTGTGCCAAGGCCGTGTGAAGTCTGCACTTGACACTTAGAAATTCAATTGTCACACGGCTGACGCACACGGGCATGTGTACAGACCGTGTGGATAAGTCAGAATGTCAAGGTTGGGCACACGCCGGGGCCACAGGCGTGTCGGCCGTGTGTAGATTTAGTCAGTGTCGACCACGGGTGGAAGGCACGGGCATGTCTTAAGGGCACACAGGCGTGTCCCTATGCCCACACGGGCGTGTGGCCCCTGTTTTAAAGAAAAGTTTCTTTTAGCTGTGAAAGTTTTCGGAAGTAAGTCTGAGGCCTCGTAGGCCCATGAAATGTCTGATCTGACTAAGAAAGAGAAGTTTTTAATTCAGAACGAAATTTTATAGCCCGTAAGTATATGTTTAAGAAAGTTCAAGCATAGTAATGTCTCGTATCTGGTCTGAGCCTCGAACTCAGGTATGGGGTGTTACACCATATGCCCGTGTGGTCCCACACGTTCGTGTAGCTCACATACCTGGATTGGCCTTGCCCGTGTGACCAACACGCCTGGATTGGCCTTGCCTGTGTGGATCACACAGCCTGGCCTAGGAACCCACACGCCCGTGTGGACTACCCGTGTTGGCCCACACGCCCAACTTGTCCTAGCCCGTGTGGCATACACGACCACACTCAAGCCACCACACGGCCGTTTGCTAAGCACGACCATGCCTCCGTCGATTACAGGGCCATGTTCTCGCACACGGCCTACCACACGGGTGACAACACGCCCGTGTGGCATCGACAGTTTGCAATTTTGGGTTTTGCCGAATCCCATTTTTCTGCGTTTCGGGTACATACCTGGTATCGATTCGATGCGGAAACACTCTCGAGCCTTCCAAAACCTATGAATCGACATACTAGCGCTCAAAATTAGACTTAATGCACGATTAATTTGTAACTATGAAACCAATATCAACACCAAAACTCAGCCTAACACCCCGAATGATTTGATTACGATCCTAAACGAAGAGAGCCCCTTCCCTCTCGATTTGTTGGTGTCAAAACAGACAGTGAGGTTCCAAACGGATAATTTCCAAACGTAAATAGAAACGAATTTAAAGAACCTCTAATCAAGTAATTCAATCTATACCCACATACCTTAACCAAGCAAGGAATCCTAAATTCCAAGAATAATAGTGAAAACTTAAAAGTGATGAGAAAAATTGAAGAAACAATAAAAGCCAAAATTTTACCAGGAAAGGGAAGAAAAAACGTCAAAAAAGAAAAAAATGAAGAGATTTTTAGGGAAAAAAATAAAAATAAAACGGTTATGATAGCATATCCCTAAATTCTCTCCCCACTAACTTAACTTCCTCAGACTTCCCACTCGATTGAAACTCTATCAAACTATAGAGCAAAATTAATACTTATGCTTATACGGGGATTCGAACATAGAACCTCCAACACACCAACCCCCTTACCACTCGAACCGGCAAGCTCATTCTAATATTGAATTACAGACAATTAATATAAGCCCACTAAACATAGATAGGGCTTGATTCCAAAAATAACAAAATTCACGAAAGGTAAGGCTTGAACTTGGGACCTCTCACACACACCCAGAACACTTAACCACAGAAGCAGATACACAGTTGTGTCAAAATTTCACAGGAGCAAACATAAGATATTTGGGGCGTTACAACTCTACCCCCTAAAAGAAATTTCGACCTTAAAATTTACCTGATCAGAACAAATGAGGATACTACTGTCGCATCGAGTCTTCAGGTTCCCACGTGGCCTCCTCAGTACTATGATTCCGCCACAAAACCTTTACTAACGGTACAGACTTCCTCCTCAAAACCTTAACATCGCGATCCAAAATCTGAACCGGCTTCTCCTCAAAGGTCAAGTCTGGCCTAACGTCGATCTCCTCAACTGAGACAACATGGGATGGATCAGACCGGTATCGTCTCAACATCGAGATGTGAAACACATCATGAATATAGTCCAGTTTAGGAGGTAGCTCCAACTGATAAGCAACTGGTCCCACACGTTTTAGAATCTGGTACGGCCCAATAAATCTAGGGCTCAACTTACCCTTACGACCCAACCTTAGAACTTTTTTCAACGAGAGACCTTAAGGAATACAAAATCCCCCACAGAGTACTCAATCTCACATCTCTTCAGATCTGCATACGATTTTTGCCTATCAAAAGCCGCTTTCAGACGATCCCGAATAGATCGAACCTTATCCTCTGTCTTAGAAACCAGCTCAAGACCCAAAATTCGACGTTCACCGAACTCAGTCCAACATAGAAGAGTACGATAGTTACGACCATACAGAGCCTCGAAAGATGCCATCTGGATGTTAGACTGAAAACTGTTATTATAGGTGAACTCGGCTAGCGGCAGATAATCCTCCCAACTACCTCAGAAATCGATGACACAACTCCGAAGCATATCCTCCAGTATCTGAATTACCCTCTCAGATTGACCATCGGTCTTAGGATGAAACATCGTACTAAAGTCCAATATCGACCCCAGAGCTTCATGTAACTTCTTCCAGAACCGAGATGTAAAACGAGGATCACTGTCAGAAATAATTGACACTGGAACCCCATGCAGTCTAACTATCTCAGAGATATACAGCTTCGCCAACTTCTGAAGAGAAAAGTCTGTCCGAAATGGAATGAAGTGAGCAGACTTGGTTAATCGATCCACGATTACCCAAACAGAATCCTTCTTAGTGGGTGTAAAGGGCAACCCACTAACGAAGTCCATCGTCAAACATTCTCATTTTTATAAGGGAATCTTGACTGGCTGCAACAAACCCGAAGGCAACTGATGCTCAGCTTTAACCTGCTACCACGTCAAACATCGAGCCACAAAATCTATAACCTCTTGCTTCAAACCCGGCCACCAGTACAACTCACGAAGATCGAAATACATCTTATTACCGCCGGGATGCATAGCATAAGGGCTACTATGCACCTCCCTCAGAATAGCCAGCCTCAGATCAAAATCGTTTGACACACAAATCTGACTTCGAAAAAACAAAACACCATCACTATTCAACCTAAAGTCGGAAGTAGTACCACTATCAATCTGTCGAAATCGCAAACCTAGAGACTCATCCCCTAACTGCTTATCCCGAATCTGATCAATCCAAGTTGGCTTAACTTGTAACTCGGCCAATAGACTCACATCATCAAACAGACTAAGGCGAGCAAACATTGCCCTCAGATCAGACATCGCTCTACGACTTAGAGCATCGGCCACCACATTGGCCTTACCAGGATGATACTTTATCGTACAATCATAATCTTTAAGTAGCTCGATCTATCGCTGCTGCCTAAGGTTCAAATCCTTTTGAGTAAGGAGATATTTGAGGCTCTTGTGATTGGTATAGATGATATACCTCTCACCATACAGATAATGCCACCAGATTTTCAATGCAAAAACCACCACAACCAACTCAAGATCATGCGTCGGATAGTTCCCTTCGTGTGTTTTAAGCTGGTCAGACACATAAGCCACAATCTTACCATCCTGAATCAGAACACAACCCAAACCAACATGCGAAGCGTCACTGTAGACCACAAACTCCTTACCAGATTCAGGCTGTATCAGAACAGGAGCTGCAATCAGAGAAAATCCATCAACAAAGCGTCGATAGTATCCCGCCAAACCTAGAAAGCTACGGATCTCAGACATATTTTTAGGCTATTTTCACTCAAGCAAAGCCTTGATCTTTCGAGGATCAACTCGAATCCCCTCAGCAGAAATCACATGCCCTAGAAAAGTCACTTCACGCAACCAGAACTCACACTTGCTCAACTTAGTGTACAACTGCTTCTCACGAAGAATCTGAAGCACTACTCTGAGATGCTCATCATGCTCATCCTCCATCTTAGAATATACTAGAATACCGTGGTTGAAAACTAAGATGAACTGATCCAGATAAGGCTGAAACACTCGGTTTATCAGATTCATGAATGCGGCCAGAGCATTCGTCAGACCAAAAGGCATAACAAGGAACTCGTAATGTCCATACCGATTCCTAAATGAAGTCTTATGAACATCAGCTTCCTTAACCCTTAACTGATGATACCCAGAACGAAGATCAATCTTCGAAAACACAGAAGCCCCTCGGAACTGATCAAACTAGTCATCGATTCTCGGAAGCGGATACTTATTCTTCACAGTCAACTTGTTCAACTGCCGATAATCGATGCACATCCTCATAGTCCCATCATTCTTCTTAACAAATAGAACTGGTGCCCCCCACGGAGACACACTAGGGCGAATGAAACCACGGTCCAGAAGTTCTTGCAATTGAGCCTTAAGCTCAGTAAGCTCTTTCGGTGCCATACGATAAGGAGCGATGGACACTGGGGCCGTACCCGGAAAAAGCTCAATCCCAAACTCCACTTCCTGATTAGGAGGTAATCCCGGTAACTCCTCAGAAAAGACGTCTGAAAAATCCCTCACAGTTTTGATATCTCCAATAATAGAGTTCCAAGAAGCAAAAACACTGACGTACGGTAAATACGCCTCACACCCTTTCCGAACCAGTTTCTCAGCCACAAGAGCGAAAATCATATTAGACAGATAATCTCGACGCTCACCGATTATTACCACCTCCTCATCATCCATAGTCCTCAAAACAACCCTCTTAGTCGTACAATCCAAATTGACTCGGTGCTCGACCAACCAGTCCATACCCAAGATTAAAATCGAACTCCCCAAACGGAAGCTCCATCAAATTAGCTAGGAAAACAGTCTATTGCACCACTAACGGAACACCTCTGTATAGCTTACCAACCCGAACAGATTGCTCCAACGAACTTAGTATAGTAACCTCACTCGAAGTGCTCTCAACAGAAATCCCCAGATTTTCAGAAATAGAACTGGCTATATAAGAGTGAGTAGACCCTACATCTATCAAAGAGATGAATAGTACATCAAAAATAAAGAACGTATCGGTGATGATTTCAGGAGCATCTCTATCCTCTCGGCGCCGTGCAGCATAAACCAGTACAGGTTGCCTCACCTCTGTCTGACCAACACCTCTGCCCGGTGCTCTCTGCCCACGACCTAAATCGTTACCACCCCTAGCCTGTCCACGGCCCCTAGATGGCTGTTGAATTGCTCTCTGAGGCTGTACAGTACTCAGAGCTGAAGCTTGTATCTGATCTGCTCGCTGTGGACACTCTCTAATACGGTGCTCGAGAGACCCACACCTCAAACAATCCCCAATCCTCCTCCAGCACTCGCCCAGATGGCGTTTCCCACAATCTCTACAAGGCAGCATCCCAGTAGAAGCAACATGGGCTCCCACTCTAATTGACCCATCAAATTTGGCCTTTTTCTTAGGCCTATGCACAGAACTCGAGGGTTTCGAATCTCTCTTGTTCTTACCTCTTTCCATATCTCTATTCTAGCGCTTCGCGCGCTTAACATCTTCGGCGATCTTTGCCTTCTCGACCTGAACAGAAAACTTGAGCTCCCTCTACGGAGCTATCAGAACTCTTAGATTATCTCTCAGCCCATCCTCAAAACGAACACACCTCTTATATTCCGATGCCACCATACCTCGAGCATAGCGGCTCAACCTCAGAAATTTGGCCTCATACTCGGCCACAGATTGGTCACATTGCGTGAGATTCAGAAACTCATGCCGGCGAGCATCCACGTAGCTAGCTCTCACATACTTGCTCTGGAATGCAGTCTTAAAGAATTCCCAAGTCAGGCGATCAGGCTGAGTGCCCTCTTTAACCGTTAGCCACCATTGGTATGCTTCGTCGCGAAACCAAAAAACTGCACCCTTTAATTTTTTCTCAGGGGTACAGTCCATATCACCCATAATTCTCTCGGTGTCCTCCAACCAGTACTCGGCCAAGTTAGGGGCGACTCCTGTAACATCCCTAAATAACTCAGCTCCATTAGACCAGAGTCATTCAGTTACTGACCATCGACCCTCAGATCCAGTATTGGGCCCAGCGACCCTCTTTAATATCCTCAGCATGGCTTGGGACAATGCGTCGTCCCCAGCCGTACAATCTTGAGACCCAGTATCAGTAGCAGGCGAAATCGGCATCTCACTTGTATCCAGATTTGGCATATTGCCCAAAGATGATGACTCAGCTCGAACCCCTCTACGGCCTCTACCACGGCATCGAGTACCACGTTTGCGAATTCCCCGAGCACTCATTGTCTAATTCGAGTTTATCTACATTAAGAGTTTTATGCATCAGTTCAATATTTATTAACATATGTTTTATGTAATAAATATCAGAAGTTCAGTAATGTTTCCAAAAGTTTCAGTCCCTATTCGTTTCACTACAGTTTTCAGAGAGTACTAACTTTAGTATTTTCAGAGTATGCTATCTACAGTATTTCAAAATAAACTATCTAAGTTTCAGAATACTTACAGGATCGACGCCGGAGACTCGGTGTACCATATTCTCAATTAGAATATTTTAAAACCATTTGAAAACCAATTCTTTAAAACATATTTTGGAACCCAAAATTCACAACCGAGTTTTACAACCTGGCTCTGATACCACTAAATGTAACACCCCAAACCCGGCCTAGACGTTATGGTCGAATCTGGCCATGTCACATGGAAGGGATTTTGAAATCGGAGCTAACTTGATAAAAACATTAAGCTCATAAACCCTTAATTGCTTTCATTTATTTCAAAACTTATATTCAATTAGTCGACTCGCCTTTAAACATATCACTTTAGCGGAAGCTAGAAAATCGTCGTGTTTAAGGGAAACAGTTCGTATTTTTAGATAATCATGTTTTAGGTAAAACATCATAGTAATAAGTTAAATCCAAAAACCCAAAACCCAAGCTAATCAGTTTAATAGAGTCCAGAAAATACAACCTCTCAAATCTCAATGCCAAAACTTAAATAAAACCATTAAACAAATTAAAACAATAATAGCGAGTGGTCACTATCAAGTCCTCCGCTGCACCGATCCGCCTAACTCTATGGATTACCTATACAGAACAAACAGAAAAGAGGTGAGTTTACGTAAACTCAGTGTGTAACCCCACAGAATTAAGCTTGCACATAACCAAAAATTAGAATCAGTCAGATACAGACTCGGGCTTAGGCCCATTACAGATACAGATACAGATGTGTAAATTAGAATCAGAAATCAGATATCCTACCCCCCATCCTATACATACCATCTCTGACCACCCCTACACACCATGTGGGGTTTAAAACACCCACCCAATCCTACACGCCATGTTGTACCGATGCGGCATATAATAGATATAATGCAACCATGCTGCCAGATAATAGGCACAAATTGCCTTTCAGAACACTTCCTCCAATATACATCATCCCATCCCTAATATCAGATACAGAAATATACAAATACAGATAAACAGACTAACATGCTCAGATGCTTACATATAAGCGTATATAGATAACAGATATGCAGATAATAGTGCAAGTAAACATGCATCAATATCCTAATCAGATCAGAATATCAAACAATTAGATCATACAGTTTAGGGTTTATTTAGGCCTTACCGACCCTATAGTAGGCCCACATTTGTTTGGGACGACCCGTGCAACCTAGGGAAAAACTCAGATTAATGCGCCCACATGCCCGTGTGGTCCCACACGTCCGTGTGGCCCACACACCTGGATTGGCCTTGCCCGTGTGGATCACACGGCCTAGCCTAAGAACCCACACGCCCGTGTGGACTACTCGTGTGGGCCCACACGCCCGTGTGGCCCACACGCCTAACTTGTCCTAGCCCGTATGGCCCACACGACCACACTCAAGCCACCACACGGTCGTGTGCTAAGCACGACCATGCCTTCATCGATTACACGGCCGTGTTCTCGCACACTGCCTACCACACGGGCGACCACACGCCCGTGTCGCATCGACAGTTTACAATTTTAGGTTTTGTCGAATCCATTTTTTTTTGCGTTTCGGGTACACACCTGGTATCGATTCGACTCAGAAATACCCCGAGCCTTTCAGAACCTAAGAATCGACATACCAGCGCTCAAAATCAGACTTAATACATGATTAATTTGTAACTACGAAACCAATATCAACACCAAAACTCACCCTAACACCTCGAATGATTCGATTACGATTCTGAACGAAGAGAGCCCCTTCCCTCTCAATTTGCTGCTGCCAAAATAGACAGTGAGGTTCCAAACGTATGATTTCCAAATGTAAACAGAAACAAATTTAAAGAACCTCTAATCAAGCAATTCAATCTATGCCCACATACCTTAACCGAGCGAGGAATTCCCAAATTCCAATAATAATAGTGAAAACTTAAAAGTGGTGAGCAAAATTGAAGAAACAATAAAAGCCGAAATTTTACCAGGAAAGGGAAGAAAAAACGTCAAAAAAGAAAGAGATGAAGAAATTTTTAGGGAAAAAAATAAAAATAAAATGGTTATGATAGCATATCCCTAAATTCTCTCCCCACTAATTCAACTTCGTCAGACTTCCCACTCGATCAAAACTCTATCAGACTACGGAGCAAAATTAATACTTATGCTCACTTGGGGATTCGAACACAGAACCTCTAGCACCCCAACCCCCTTACCACTCAAAACAGCAGGCTCATTCTGATATGGAATTACAGACAATTAATATAAGCCTACTGAACAGAGATAGGGCTTGATTCCAAAAATAACAAAATTTACTAAAGGTAAGGCTTGAACTTGGGACCTCTCACACACACCCAGAACACTTAACCACTGAAGCAGATACACAGTTGTGTCAAAATTTCACAGGAGCAAACATAAGAAATTTGGGTCGTTACAATTCTGTTTTGAAATTTTAAAGATGCAGGGGACACACGGCCAAACCACACGCCCATGTGCTAGACCGTGTGTCACACACGGCTGAGACACAAGCTCGTGTCTCTGCCCGTGTAGAAGAAATAAGGCCATTTCTAAGCCATATTTCTCACCAATTCGGTCTTCCACCTACATTAAAATTTTGACACACTCATTAACCAATCCAAGACATTTAAACTAAACCAAAACCAACCCATAATCATGTCATATACCTCATTTCTTAACATTCAAATTTACCATATTAATCAAAACATCTATTTGCTTACTTATACCAACTATACTATCTCATCCCATACATCAATATGCCTATAACTTATCCATCACTCAACTACACCAAACACAACAAACTTGAAGAAGCCACACATATATATATACATAACAAAAGTATGTCCAACTCAAGCCATTCCAATGGCTATTTATAACCAAAACACATATTTGCCATCAATGACCCATTTGAACCTATACATACCATTATACAAAAATCTAGTTCTTTACATATACCAAAATGAGTCGAAGGATAGTGTGATGATGCTTCGACCAGCTTCCAACCACTTTGAGTTTTTGAATTACTATAAAACAGGAAAAATAATACAGGGTAAGCATATTAGGCTTAGTAAGTTCGTATAACGGAAATTAACTAACCATTCATTTACATTTAAAGTAAGCATGCAAAATTCATCCAAAGAAATTTGGCAAATCACCTAAACACATATAATCTCAAGAAACATGTTAGTCATGTAATTCATATGAATATCAAGAAATAGGGATGAGCTCATCATGTAACAAATTTTCATGTACATATGTTTTCCACATCATATATTCATATAACATGTACATTTCCATAATATTTTATCTCAAATTCAGATTATCACAAGTCGGAAACTTTGCCCGTTGAATTTATTAGAAATATCGATGGATACTCAGGTAATACACTTGAAATGTATAAACTGTAATCTGTCAATTCATATTCGGGAGTGCTCTTTAGAGCACATAATCGGGAAGCCCTCTCTCGAGCCATATAACAGGAAGCTCATGTGAGCTGTATAACGGGAAGCTTATATGGGCTATATAACGGGAAGCTCATAAGAGCCATAATCGAGAAGCTCATGCGAGCCAATAACGGGTTGCTCCAAAGAGTCATTAAACATGAAGCTTCGGATAGCCATGTATCAGGAAGTTCAAGCGAGCCATATCGGGAAGCTCCGGAGAGCCATTAATAAGAAAGCTTACAAAGAGGCTTTAATCGGGAAGCTCACGAAGAGCCATATATCGGGACGCTCATAAGAGTTACGGTGTGTCCACAACACATGTAGGATCACAACCAATCGGGATGCTCTGAAGAGCTATTAACTGGAAGCTCGCAAGAACCATATAACGGAAATCTCGAGAGGGCCAAATATCGAGATGCTCATGAGAGCTTATAACGGTGCGCTCTTTCGAGTTGTTGTGTGTCCGCAACATATGCAGGACCACAACCAATTCGGGAATCTTGTATCCATCGAATTTCATTTTTTCAAACGGAACTTAATATTTATTGAGCTTTGTTGAATTTGTAATCAATTTAATGTACATGGAAATTACACAATTCATATATATAAAACATTCAATTCAAACAAATAAATGTACACAATTTACTTACACGAACTTACCTTAACAAGTGTTTGCTGATTTGTTGTCTACTAGTCTGACACTTTTTCTTTTCCTCGATCTAATTCCGTATTTTTTCTATCCAGATCTATACGAGTAAATTTAAATTAATTTAATACAATTCATATTCAATCCAATCCAATTTACATCTTAGGCAAAATTACTATTTTGCCCCTATACTTTTATTTAATTATGATTTCGTCCCTAGGCTCAGAAAATGAAATTCATGCAATCTAACCCTTATTCCAAGCCTAACCAATTTTTACATGTAATATTAACAGCCCATGTATTTCATAAAATTCAAAATTTTTTCATGAATTTTACATCTTTACAATTTAGTCGCTAAATCATAATTTCATCAAAATTCACTTTAAAAAAGTTGTTTATCTATCAACAACCTTTCATTTTCTACCATAAATTTCATAATTCATACATACTCATCCATGGAAAACCCTAGTACTTTGATAACTTTGCAAATTAATCCCTGAGATAGCTAAATTAAGCTATTACGATCTCAGAAATATAATAATTACTAGAAACGGGACAAGAAAACATACCTAATTGAGTATAATAAGCTTGCTAGAACTCAATACCCATAGCTAGGGTTTCCATGGATTTTCATTTGGGAAAGATGATAATATGATGATATTTTCTTTTATTTTATTATTTATCATCTTTATTTATCATCTTTCCAATTTTTCCTTTTCTTTATTTAATTTTCCATGGATGAATCATCATAATTATCTACTAACCCATCTTAATGGTCTATTTTCCATATAAGGACCTCCAATTTTGAATTCCATAGCTATTTGATACCTATAGCTACTAGAACTCAACTTTTTCATTTTATGCAATTTGGTCCTTTATCAAATTAGACATGTAATCGGTAAAATTTTCTTAACGAAATTTTTATACGACATTCCTATCATAATGCAGACCATGCAATAATATTAAAATAATTTTCCTTACGGACTCAGATTTGTGGTCCTGAAACTACTGTTCAGATTTAACTGAAAACGGGTTGTTACACAACATGCTTGTCATTTAAATTCCTACTAATTGATATTAACACACAAACTTAATATTCCTTGCCATGTTACATATTCCCTACCATAATAAAACAGTTAGCATGAGCATAATAGCAAACATCAAGACATATAGATAGCATAACACACATGCCATTTACATTCATTCAATGAATAACATTTCATGCCATAAGATTCCTGATAAGTGTTAAAATTAACATGTTTTAACCTCATTCTTAATGTGGTTTTGGGTGATTATTCGATGTTAATTGTGAACTTTATGCTCCTAATTCTTTAATTTCATATTTTTATCCTTAATAGAGCATTTGGGAGCAAAATGAGTGAAAAACGGAAAATCGGAGCAAGTGACCCCTTTCATAAGGCCTGGCCACATGGTCGTGTGACCCACATGGGATGCCACACGGTCATATGGCAAGCCGTGTCGATTTCACGAATTTGCACCTTAAACAGCAGAAAAATGTGATTTTTTTTATGTTTTTCGAGCATTTTAAGACGTATATATGACAAAAATAAGAAGATAGGAAGGAGTCGTCATAGAATATTGAAGAAAACAACTCGAAAAACACCATTGAAGCCGATTTCGAAGCAGATTTCCATCAAGATTGAAGATTCCCATTGGGTTTCTTAGGAGATTATAATGAGTTTCTTTATTTCTTTCAGTTATACTGTGTCTTGGATGTTTCTATTTTCAAGCATGAATTGATTTTCTAAATACCTATGGAAGATGAACCCTATGATGGATTCTATCGTTTGATTTTTATTTTACGCAATAAATACTTAGTTTTTTGTTATTAATTATGCGTGTCTAATTTTTGGTTTAACATTTCTAGACTATTGATCCATGTTTGATGTGCTTAAATCAGAAGAGGAATAGACTTTATTTAAGAGTAGATCTTGTGTAATTGAGTGCAGTTGTATGCAATCATAGAAATAAGACGACATAAATTTACCGGATTAGAGTCAAATCTAATAGGGGAATCCATAGATCAAGTTAATGCAATAATAGGGGTTTTAATTAGAAATAAATTTTAATTAATCAACCTAGAGTCAGTTGCTCTTACTCTCGAAAAAGATATTAGCGTAATTTAGGGATTTCTATAGATCAATATACTAAGTAAAGAAATTGCGTAATTTAGATTGATAGTGATAGATGAAGTCTAGGTAAATTCTTTCCTAGGTATTGTTTTGCTTCTTGGTTGTTAATCATTTATTTTCTTGCTTTGTTATTTGTTGTCTTCATTAGTTAATTAATTTAGTTAATTTTAGTTTTTGATCAATCACTCGAATTATTCAGATAAATAATAGAAAGACAGTAATTACTAGTACTTTTAGTCTTCGTGGGAACGATTTCTTTGCTCACCGTAGCTATACTAATAATTGATAGGTGCACTTGCCTTAGTCAAATTTTTAGTTAGTTTACGACGCATCAATTCAATTTCTATTCATTTCCTTATCTTGTTTTGCTCGAAAAACTTTAGTAAATTAATTTCAGATACTCGGGATAACTTTACTCACACAAGCTATAAAATTGGGACATTAACCATTACTCGATGTTGCTCACACAAGCTATCGAGAATTGTAACAGCCCGTTTTCAGTGAAATCGAACAGTGGTTTCAGGACCACAAATACGAGTTCAGAAAAAAATATTTTAATATTATTTTATGATCTGCATTATAATTGAAATATCGTATGAAAATTTTTTAGAGAAATTTTATTGGTTACATGTCTATTTAGATGGAAATGACCAAATTGCATAAAATGCAAAAGTTGAGTTCTAGTAGCTATAAGTATCAAATAACTATGGAATTCAAAATTGGAGGTCCTTATATGGAAAATAGACCATTAAGAGGAGTTAGTAGATAAGTATGCTTAGTTTTCCATGGAAAGTTAAAAAAAGAAAAGGACTAAATTGGAAAGTGATGATAAATAATAAAATAACATAAAATATCATCATTTTATCATTTTTCCTAAAATTAAAGACATGGAAACCCTAGTTATGGATGGAGAGTTCAAACAAACTATTTTGGCTTAATTAGATCCGGATAGACCAAATACGGAGTTAGATTGAGGAAAAGAAAAAGTGTCGAATTAGTAGATTTTGCAAACACGAATAATTATCGAGGTAAGTTCGTGTAACTAAATTGTGTATTTTTATATGTTTGAATTGGATGTTGTATATGTGAATGGTGTAAATGTCATATATATGAAATTGATGATATATCATATAATGTCTGACAAATATAAAGTCCCGTTTGAATAAATGAAATTCGATGGATACTGGGTTCCTGTATTGGTTTTGGTCTTGCATATGTTGCGGA
Organism: Gossypium sturtianum; assembly: GCA_025698515.1. Taxonomy (NCBI): domain Eukaryota; kingdom Viridiplantae; phylum Streptophyta; class Magnoliopsida; order Malvales; family Malvaceae; genus Gossypium; species Gossypium sturtianum. Next base: position 135,740,585 of record CM046948.1, on the reverse strand, counting down.
CACACCACAGCTCGAAAGAGCGTCCTGTTATTAGCCCCCTCGAGCTTTCTGTTATATGGTTCTTGCGAGCTTCTCATTAATACCTCTTCGGAGTATCCCAATTGGTTGTGATTCTGCATGTGTTGTAGACACACCATAGCTCTTATGATAGTCTCAATATAGGGCTCTTCGTGAGCTTCCCGATTAAAGGCTCTTTGTGAGCTTCCTAATTAATGGCTCTCTAGAGCTTACCGATATTGGCTCGCTTGAACTTCCCGATATATGGCTATCCGGAGCTTCCTGATTAATGGATCTTTGGAGCTACCCGTTATTGGCTCGCATGAGCTTCCCGTTATATGGCTCGAGAGAGAGCTCCCTATTTATGTACTCATATGAGCATTCCCGAATATGAATTGATGGATTATAGTTTTATACACTTTGTGTGTACTACCCTTGTATCTATCAAGATTTTAAATGGTTCAACGGGCAAAGTTCTGATATGAGATAATATGGATTCGGAATGGATTATAACTGAATATATCTGAAATACATGGAAATGGTTTGTACATGTTATATGAATCCATGATATGGAAAGTATATGTATATGGCAATTTTATTGTTATGAGCTCATATATGTCCCTTGATATTTCTATGAAATACATGACTAACATGTTGACAAGGATATGTGTTTAGGCTTTTGGCCAAGTTGTTTGGAATATGTTTTGTGTGCTTACCTTTAATGTGATTAAATGGTAAGTGAAATTCCATGTTATACGGACTTATTAAGTCTTATATGCTTACTCTGTTTTATTTTCCCTATTTTATAGTACTCGAAAGCTCGTAAAGGTTGGACGTTGGTCGGAGCATAATCACACTATCTTTCAGCTCATTTCAGTATAAATAGTAAATTACTTTTGGTTATAATGGCATGTATAGGATAATTTAGCCAATGTGGGCTTATAAGTGTTGTAACTAGCCATTGGAATGGCTTGTGATGAACAAATTTTGATGTGTAAGTAATGGCCTTATCAAGTCTAATGTGAGTTAGTATGGTTGAATAATGGATAATTTATAAACATGTTGATGGTTGGATTAAAATTGGTAAGTAAAGATTTTTGAATGGTTGTGGTAATATGTTAAGTATAAAGCTTAATTTTGGTTTGGTTGAATGCCTTATTATGGTCTATTGATGTCTAAAAATGTTTGGTTAGGTGATGCCAAGTTTGGGTGAAAATTGTGGCCTTGGAAATGACCTATTTTCGTCCACACGGGCAGAGACACGGGCGTGTGTCTCAGCTGTGTGTGACACACGGCCTAGCACATGGGCGTATGATTTGGCCGTGTGTCCCCTGCATCTTTAAAATTTCAAAACAAAATGCTCAAAATTGATCACACGGCCTGGCACACGTGGCGTGTGGCTTGGCCGTGTGACCCCTACACCTATTTAATGCAAATTTTTATGTTCACACGGCCTAGCACACGGGCGTGTGACTTGGCCGTGTGACCCAAGTCAGAGAGTTACACAGGTACTAACACGGGTTGGGACACAGCCGTGTGCCCTATTTCAAATGCCCACACGACCTGTAACACGGGCGTGTCTATTGGCCATGTGGGCCACACGGGCGTGTGTCCCCTGCACCTAGGAAAACTTTTGAAGTTTCACGAAAAATTCTTTGAGTACCCAGTTTAGTCCCGACTTGATTCGAATGTGTGTTTTGAGTCTCGAGGGCTCACATAAGGGATGATATAATTGATTATTACAGGTTTATGATATGAATGTGAAATGATATAAAATTGTTTGTAATTGATCTTTAAATCTCGATAATGCTCCGTAACCCTGTTTCAGTGACAAATAAGTGTTAAGGGTGTTACAAGAATCCATAGAAAATGCTAGATTCTAGCCATCAATATGGTATCCACCATCGGTACATAGTACGTGATAAATATAAAATTGGCACATAGTGCCTGATAAATATAACACTGACATATAATGCCTGATACAACATGAACACTGGTACAAAGTACCCGATAAATATAACACCGGCACAATGCCTAATACACCCTAATGACATGTCAATTGTATCCTAATCATTCACTAAGCTCACATGGGCCTCAATTGAATTTCTATAATCTTTCCACCATTTAACATGATCCCATATAACAACATGTACCAACTGTCATCTCATAACATATCTCAATTCATTCCAATCATATACAAATATCATTATTCAGAATTCAGTCATTATATGCCATTTTTAACATTTATTTCATATCAACCATACCAAAACTTCCATATATTTATAAAAAATACAAGCATAAGTAAATATCAATCAAATTAAACCTAACACGAACTTACCTAAATGAAACATTAACAAACACTACACCAAAGACTACTCATCGATTTTTTCTTTTCCGCGTTTATCGACTGATTGATCCGTTAATCTATATAATAGTTTAAATCAATTAACCATTTCAAATACCCTAAAAAATCTAAACATATGCATTTGACCCTTTAATAACATTTTACATTATTTTCTCAAACTTTTACCTTTTATTCAATTTAGTCCCTAAAACCGAAACTTACACATTTTTCACAATTAAGCCCAAAACCCTTAGACCAAATTCACCTTTAATCCTATATAGCTCACAATTTATAAAATTTTACAATAATTTCATGCTAAATTTAATCTTTTATCATTTTAGTCCCTAAACTTAAAACTAACTAAAATAACTTTACAAAACAATCTCATATCAAAACAACCATTCAAGCTCAACCATTTAAAATCTAAAAACTCCAAATTCATAAATGGTAGTTTTTCAAATATATAACAATTTTACAAAATAGTCCCTGGACTAGCTAGGTTAAGTTACAATGATCTCAAAAACATAAAAATTACTAAAAATGGGATCAAAATCGACTTACATGCAAGGAAATTTAGCTTGGTTGATCCTCCCTTAAAGCTTTAATGGTGTTTTTAGTTAACCAAAGTAAAAATGAAGAATATAATACCTTTACTTCTTTTGTTTATGTTAATTAATTATTTAATTACCATTTCAACCATTAATTTTAATTCAAATTTCTTAAATGACCACTCCTTAACCGTCTACTATAACCAATATGGTCTAATTTTCACGTAAAACCCTCCAATCATGATTTTATAATTAATTAGCACATATAAATTAATAGCAATTAACTTTTGTAGCTTTTACAATTTAGTCCTTTTGCCTTAATTAAATATCCAAACATCAAAATTACTGAACCAAACTTTAATACGACACTCTAATAATCTTTTAGATATTAAATAAATAATATTTAAAGAATCATTGGTCAGAATTGTGGTCCCAAAACTATTGTTTCTGACACAACTGAAAACGGGTTATTACAAAGTGGGCCTACTGGGACTTGTTATGTATCAGGTCAATTATATGTATTATCTAGTTTTTAAATCAACTCATATAATTTATCCAAATCCAATTAACAAATTTTCGTATGCCCAAAAATATTATTAATTCATTTAAAAGTCATTATGACTTTGTCGTATTAGAATTTATGAGTAAACTAATTTAATTAATATTGTTCTTATAAAAATTATGATGACTTAATTAATTTAATTTTTACTTCGAACTTCAATTATTTAATTTCTGATTAATTGAATAATAATTTGAATATATAAATTAATTTCCAAATCATCTCTTGTTTATGGAGAGAAAATGCATTCAGTGCGAATAGTGATACATGCGATCTATTTCTCTTAATTTGTTGTTTCACATTTTTCATTTCATCAATTAATGCAAACCATCAAGGTTGTATTGAGCTAGCGAAGGGACTGATTGGACATATATAATTAGGAATCAAATAATGTATAATTAAGCTCCGACTCTTCATCTATTAATTATAACATTATTTAATCATGGAGTCATTCCAGTAAAATACCATAATTGAGGTCTCCCTATTATATACCATGACTAAAGCTACTCCATCAAGTGCTTGTCTAATGACATTGCCATATGTGTGTTACCCCCATAAGATATTGAGATAAATCCATTCTCCTAATATGATTCTATTTTATCTCATGGTAATCATTACATCTTCTTTCATGAAAAGCTATTTACTAACAAATAGTAATTAAATCATTCATCTTAAGATAAATGACTCGTGAAAATGTTACTTTTCATCTACCATGTAATACCCATGAGAGGATATCATTTACCCTTTATTGGGTTATAGATTTCACTATTGTAAGTCAAGCTATGTCATGCAGAAGTCACATACCCAATGTACCAGCTTTCAGCTCTATTACTAATTGACCGCAAGCTATCAATACATCAAAGTATACAAGTCACGCACACATATTTTGTCACTTACTTAGGATTGAGGTAAGTCACACTATGAACGTCACAAGTGAATATATCCATAAACGGATCTAAGATCTATGCTATTTGGATCATGTCCAATGTACTACTAGTCCAGTTAGTCACATCTATGTCTCTATCTTCTGAGAGTTATCTGTTCTGATACCCAAGACAAGGTATCTTTCCATTTAGACTTGATAGGTAATATATTAGTCTTAAAATTGACTTGCTCAATTTTGCATAGACTAAGGACATGTTTAGATTATCTACTAATATAAGTTGTCTTTTCGCATATGATACGTCCACATAATACCACTTAGTATTGATTAAACATTAGACAACCTATGAGTTAATATTTGCTTTCATTTTGCTTTGCATGCAAAAAGATATTATGCAAAGATATTAATGATAATGATGGAGTTTTACTAAACCAATTTGTTCGAAAAATTGCAAGTACATAAACATAATCATTATACTAAGGGAATTAGATCCCAACACTTACAGTGTGTTTGGTTGGTTGTGATAACCAACTAAATCACATGTGATTCAATACCATACCCTTATTCCATAGTTTGGTTCAGTGTATTGGTATTCAACGAAATAACTTTTTCAGGTTTCATTCGACAAAATCATCGAATGGACATTCCCACCTCCCCTTTCACAATGCCAATTCATTGCTTTCACAAAAAAAAAAATGGAAGAGATTTTATTTCCCAAATAACCCTTCACCATTTAACTAATTTCTAAGTCATATTTCAACAAAAATCTCTAGATGTTTGAATAAAAAAACATATCAGCTAGGAAAAGGTCTAGGATTTTTCACATGGTGCAGTGTTAGACTTTGATTTTTGGTGTCACTTTATCTTTTTGACTTTTTTATAATAAAATTCTATTCTTAAAATATATAAAGAAAAAATAAAACTGAAATATAAAATATAGAGAGGATGAAAAGTTTTTATAGATCAACAATTCAAAGGCTGCTTTTTTTTTAAAGAAATGTAAAATTAAGAAAAATGGGTCAAGATTGTTATGAAGATGAATTTCTTGAGAAGCAATGATTGTTGGTTGGTGGCAGGAAAGCTGGTAGCGGACAATGGCGAGCGACGGACAACGACGTAGGATGAACATTCTTTATGGAGAAAGAAAAAAAAATTAATAGAGAAAGACTAGAGGGAGAGAAAGAATATGGATAAAATAAATAAAATAATGCTTTATTAGATATATTTTAAAATGATATTATATATTGAAATGAACATAAAAATACAATAAATATATTTTTTTGGCTAAATATATTTAAAATTAATATTATTTATACCTAGGAATGTTATAATTTTATACAAATGTATTTTTTAAAATTATTTTTAATTTAATTTTGCGTAAATTTTTAAAATATAAATTATTATGTTTTAATAAAATACTTTTGAAATAATTAAATAACATATAATTTGTATTAAAGAATAATATTATCAATTATAATTTATGAAAATATTTTTATATTTTTTATAATTTATTGATAAATATATGAAATGAAATTATTATAATTATTTAATAATAATATAAATAAAATATAATTGATTTAGTTTAAGGGAAATAATGTCATTTTATCCTTATTCCTTACTAATTCCATAACATTATTCTATTTAACCAAATAAAATAATACTATTACTTGTCTATTACATTCAACCAACCAAACAATGTAATATCTATTACCTCTCTATTTCATTCCCATCGAATAATAATTCAATTCCAACTTTATTCCATTTCAATGAACCAAATGTGACATTAATAGATGTATTTTATCCATATAAAATTTCTTTAAAATCTTTTTCTATATAAGATGACTGATTGACATGAATATCATATTTTAAATTTTTTATCTACAAGTTGAGATAAAACATTATTCTTCCAAGATCTTTCATCTCAAATTCATTCTTTAAATGTTTTGGTACATGCTAGAGTTGTAATAATATTTAAATCATTAACTTAGACAATGATTATTACAAATTTAGATCCAGATCTTTTTATTGGGCAAATTGAAAAACTTTTATAACATTCTTTCAACAAATAATCGTTAAGACGATTGAACTACGTGCATTCAGATTTATTTAATCCATGTAAGGATTTATTTAATTTGATCAAACAATTTTCACAAGAAATTTTGTATCCTATTGGGATTTTAAATCCTTTATGGATTTTCATATAAAGTCACTATCAAGTGACGCAAAAAATAAAGTTGTAACAAACATCCATTGAATGCATATCAAGTTTTTTACACATTGGCAGCCTGATAAGATATCTAAACGTTATTGCATCACCACATGAGAGTAAGTCAGTTCATAATCAATTTCGAGCATTTTCAAATATCCTTGTGCCACGACTTGTACTTTATATTATACAACGTCATTTTTCTCATTTTATTTTGGCACAAATACCTATTTAAGATCTTAAAAGTTTGACATCTTTAGGTGTTTGGACTACAGGTTCAAAAACCTCACATTTAGCAAGTGGATTCATCTATTCTTGAATTGTCTCTTTTCAATTTGATCAATCTTCTCTATTTCTACATTCCTCAATAGATATATGTTTAAAATCCTCATTTTCTATTGCTTTTTCAACAACAATATTATAAGAAAAAATGTTATCGACAATTATATTTTTCCAGTTCCATTTTTTTTTCTTATAGTAACATAATTTATCGATATCTCTCCATTATCATTATTTTTAGGTACCTTGATCTCTTATTGGGTTTTATGATTAGTTACATATTTGACATTTTCTTGGGTACTCGCCTCCATAATATGATCATATTAAATGTTTGTTCTATTCATTGTATGAGGATTTTTATCTTTGGAATCGATTGACCTGTCACACTTTAGGTGAGGCTTACTTTCGTTTACACTATTAGATTGTCCTACAGGAACATCAATATGAATCGAAGCATTTTCAGTTGGTACATGATATTTATAACGTGTTTGTTTCATTGAAAATAACATACGAAAAATGTTTTCTACATTTTTTCTGTTTGTTACATAAAAAAATATATTGGTCAACGAAAAATGAGTTACTAGTCAATGGGAAATAAGTCTATCTTTTTGGAAATTGATTTTCCCTTTTGAAAACTGTAAATCATTTTCTAGAAAATATCTCTTGTAAGTAACTTTAGAAAAACTAAAAATAAAGTTAAATATTATTCTATTAACAATAAATTTTATTTTTAAGGTTTAAAATATTTAAATATTAATATTAAATATTATCACTTTCAATATAATCACATGTACTTATTTTTATTTAATCATACAATAAAGGGTTAAATATAAAATTGGTACTCAAACTTGTCTACTTCTCCCAGATTGGTACTTATGGTTTTTTGTCCCAAATTGATACCCGAACTTTTTTTTGTCAACTAAATCAGTACTTGAGTCTAACACCGTTAAGTTTAGGACATGTGGCAAAATAAGATTATGACACGCTGATGTCATGATGATGTCATAATCTAAAAAAACTTATTTTTTTTCTTTTGACTATTCTCCAATTTTTTTGTTCCTTTCTTGTTTTTTCCTTCTTCTTCTTCTTCTTCTTCTTCTTCTTCTTCTTCTTCTTCTTCTTCTTCTTCTTCTTCTTCTTCCTTCAATCGAGGTTGCTGTCTTTGTTGCCGCCGACAGTTGGCCTCCTTTTCGGCTTGAAAATGGCACCGGAGTTGAGCTCTCTGTTCACTAATTTGAAATTAAAATTTTTGATGAATAACCTAGAGACCATGAAGAAATCGAATACAATTGAGCATCCAAACACAATACTAATAACAAAAAAAATTATATCAACTTTCCATTTTGTGAACAGTCGAAAGTAATGTCCCAAGATTCAATATTTTAGTTGTAACGGCCCGTTTTCAGTGAAATTAGAACAGTAATTTCGAGACCACAAATCTGAAGTCAAAAAATTTATTTTAATATTATTTTAATATCTACAGCATGTTAGAATTATGGTTAAAAATTTTGTTAAGAAATTTTACCGTTGTATGCTCAATTTGTGAAAAAGGACTAAATCGTGTAAAGTGCGAAAGTTGGGTTCTATTAGCAAAAGGTGTTAAATAGCTATAGAAATTTAAATTGGAGGCCCTTATTTGGTAATTAGACCACTAATTGAGATAGTGGATGTGCATGGCATTGTATTTTTGAAATTTTTAAAGTTAGGTAAAGGTAATTAGTCAATTAAAGATAAAAATAAAATAAAACAAAATACTCATCTTCCTCACACATATACCAACCGAAAATTTCAACATAGATGAGCCATGGAAGCTTGAAAATTTTGCTTAATAAAATTCATTGCATGTAAGTGATTTTGGTGTTTATTTTTCTTGATTTTTATGTTTTTAGAATCGTTGTTGCTTAACCTAGCTAATTAGGGGATTAAATTGCAAAATGGTTAAAAGTCTAGGGTTTTTCCATGAGAGCATTCTAGTTTTTTTTTTTTTAAGTTTAATGGAAGAATATGAGTCCTTGTTGTTAATTAAACAACTTTTGTTAAGGGATTTTTAATAAAATTGTCAATTAGGGGTTAAATTGAGAAAGGTGAAAATTGTGTTAAATGTGTGAAATTGTGAAATGTATTGTCTGATATGGATGTATATGAAATTTGCCTAGGCTTGGTTAGGGGCGAAATTGCATAAAATTCATTTTACGAGCCTAGGGACTAAATTGTAAAGACGTTAAAAGTATAGGGGCAAAATGATAATTTTTCATAACATGACTTTTGGATTAAATTGAACGGATTGAGAATTAAATTAGTTAAATTTGATTATTTAGATCAAGAAAAGCCACGTTCAGAATTAGATCGAGGCAAAGATAAAGTAGTGGATTGATCGGTCGATTTTCTTCGTACTAATTCGAGGTAAGTTCATATGTTAATAAGCATTAAATTTTATGTGTTTTAAATGCTTTATTATTATAATTGTAATGATATGAACTTACGAAAATACTCGACGAAGATTCGACGACTTATGGATTGGATTCCGGTTGAACCCTAAGAATAGATAGGATACAAATGTCATGTCATTAGGGGTTACCGTGTTTTGAGTGCTGGTCTCGTACTTCCTACCAGTGGCTGAGTTTTCGGCATGTGTTGCGATTACTTTACAGCTTGTGTGAGCAGTACCGTGTAGCTACGTCTTGACTGACAGATTGTGTGAGCAGACCTAGTGATGGCTCGAGAGTGAGCATCTATATGAGGTATGAGATAGAGGTGGTTTCGACTACGTATTGGCACTTAGTGTGTGAGATACCCGAGTATTTGATAGTATTCCAAATGGTTCAACAGGCACAGTGATGATTTGAGGTTACATGAGTTCGATTCGAACTAGTACAAGTATTTATGTAAAATACGAGAAGTGATTTATATTTGATATATAAATACATGGCTAACATGATTGTGATTGTGTGATAGGCTTTGGGCCAAATTAAGTTGCATCTATGCTTTTATTTTTGTTTACCTAAATTATGGATGATTGTGTAAGTTGTATTTATTAGTCATACGAACTTACTAAGCTTAATTGCTTACTCCGTTTTAATTTCCGTGTTTTATAGTGATTCGAAAGCTCGCTTGATTTGGAAGTTGTTGGAGATCGCGTCATACTATCAAACTCTTATTTTGGTATTTTGGACTTTATATTTTGGGTTAAATGGCATGTATAGGTATTTTGGCTAATGTGGCCTATATGTTTTGTTGTGTATTTACCCAATTTATTTGGCTTGAAAATGGTATATGTGTTGATATGTAAAAATGTGTAAATGACCTTATGATATGTGATGTATAGTTGCTATATGAATGCCTTGATTGTGAGATTACGTGTTGGCACTAAATGGTTGTGTTTTAGATATGTATGTATGCTAAGTTTTAGGCACAATGTCTCATATATGTGATTGACCATTTAGGTAGACTTTGGAAGTATACTTGGTATGTTTAAAAGTGGTCATATGAATGTGCTTATGGATATCATGTTGTATGTGTGGATAATACATGATATAAACTTGATATTGGTTGGTTTTGAGTGCTTGTTTATGCCATGGTTATGTGCAAATTGGTATGTATAGGTTGGTACCAAAGTGGGTGAGGAATATGACTTGGAAAATGACCTATTTTTGTCCACACGGGCAGAGACACGGGCGTGTGTCTCAGCTGTGTGTGACACACGGCCAGGTGACACGGCTGTGTGTGACACACGGCTAGGTTACACGATCGTGTGTCCCCTGATACTTCTATAGGAACCAAGTCAGTAGCTTCACACGGCCTAGCACACGGGCGTGTGGCTTGGCCGTATGGCACAAGTCAGTATACCCTCCAGTTTTCACACGGCCTGGCACACGGGCGTGTGAGGCCATTTCGAAGGGTACACAGCCTGACACACGGGCGTATAGTCTAGCCATGTGACCCAAGTTAGTGAGTTGCACGGGGTCAGACACGAGCTGGGACATAGCCATGTGATCCCTTTTCGATTGCCCATACGGCCTGAGACACAGGCATGTCTTTTGGCCCTGTGAGACACACGACCTATCCACACGGGCGTGTGTGCCCTGCATTTTGAAAAATTTTAATGTTTTTCTAAAAATTTCTTGAGTACTCGGTTTAGTCCTGAACCACTTTTAATGTCTCTTTTGGGCCTCGAGGGCTTGTATTAGGGACTATATGAATGAATTTGAAATGTATGATTGTTGAATTATAAGTTTGGTAATGATCTGTAACCCTGTTCCGGCATCGGATATGGGTTAGGGGTGTTACATTAGTTTTATCATTTGATTCTTCCTGACGAAAAGACAAAACAAAATGTATTCTAAAGCAATTTTGATTTGAGGAGATATTATAGCTAAAAAGGAAAGCGAATAAAATCTTGCAAACCCATTAATTTGATCAAGAAATTAAAGAGGAATACAAAGTATTTAAAAAAAATAAAGAAGTGAGAGAGAGAGAGAGAGGTTACAGATTCCAATGAAAAATTTGGGTTTAAAGATTTAACAACATCCATTGCTTTTCTCTTTAAGCTTGTTATAGCTTCATCAATGGCGGAATTCATTATTTCCTCCAAATCCATGCCTTTAAAACTAACAAATCCTTCCAATATCATCTTCCCAGAACCACATGATTTTAAAATAGTTAGCTTTGAATCCGAGATTTTGAAATTAATAGAACTAAGTAGTGTTTTAGCTCTTTCTTCATCTTCAAAACTAATGGATTTCAGTCATTGAATCCAAGTTGCCATTGTCCATTTCAGTACTAAATTCACCAAATGGCCATGAAAAAGCAATACCCATTTTCTGTCAAACAAACTTGATAGTTTTAGATAGGTATTTTATCATACACAGAGAAAACATTTAAAAAATACCCCAACACACATTAGGTCAAAAGCTTTAATTGAATAAGAACTAGAAAAAGAAACAAAAATGGAAAATTTGGTGTTGGGTTGATTTTTGAATTTTGATATCAAATTTTTTCCTTCACTTTCTCTCTGGTTTTTTTTTTCTCAGGAAAATGATGAAATGAAATGAGAAAGTTTGGTCTTTAAGATTGTTAAAGATTTTGAGGATTTCAATCAGGAGAGCCAGTCTTTGTGGGTTAGTTTGAAAAGGGGAGGGGAATGGGTGGGGTTTGGTTGATGGTGGTTGGAAAATGGGGATGAAATCGAAAGAGGTTTAAGAGATGTGATTTTGGTGGTGATTGGATGGTGAGAAAGTGAGGAAAAATTTGGGGGTGGTTGACAAAAAAAAAGAAAGAAGAAGTGTAGAAGTAGGGCCAGAAAAAGAAAAAGGAAAAGAAAAAAAGAAAAGAAAAAGGGAAGAAAATGAGGGAAAATAAAAAGAGGTGCAAGAGGACTCCACGTGGCGGAGCGCGATTGGCCAACGCTGTCACGTCAACAAAAAGTTAACAGCGTTAGACTCAGGTACAAATTTAATTGATGAAAAAAAAGTTTGAGTACCAATTTGGGACAAAAAAAAACCATAAATATCAATCTAGAAGAAGTGGACAAGTTTGGGTACAAATTCTACATTTAACCTTACAATAAATTATTAATATTATATATTGTTTTAATAAAATTATCCAGTATTACAATTTTGTTTTAATAATAAATTTTAAGTTTGACCATATATTTAATGAAAACAAGTTTCAAAAAATGATTGTAACAAAAATTTTCAAATATCAGAATATATTTTATGCAAAATCATCGAAACACCAGAAATATATATTTTTTCTAAAAAATTAATCCATTTTACGAAAGTTTTTTTTTAGTGAAACAAACCAATATTAATAAATCTTTTAAGGTTAGTAAAAACATCTAATAGTTATTTTGCAATATCTGGCAAATGAAATATTTTTTGACTTTTTAGTTCACATTGACTTGATTGAGGATCTAGGTGAGATAATAAAGATACATCCCATGTAATTTCTTTTACCAATTTCTTATTTTCTCCCCTTAATGTTAGAAAATTGTTTCATTGAAATGACAATAGACAAACCGTGCCTAAACAAATTTCCTGCCATTGATTCAAGATACTTAATTATAGAAATAGATTCATAACCAACATATATTTCCAACTTTTTTTTAGTACCTATCTTTGTGTATTGTGATGGAGCAATTAGAACATAAACTGCACATCTAAGAATTACAAGATAAGAAATATTTGGCTCTTTACTAAAAGCTAATTGTAATAAAGAGTATTTATGATAACTCACTGGTTTAATGCATGTGTCACGGGCCGCGGATCAAAGCCTATGATGAATGCACACAGAATGTCCCATAGAAGTCAATTGATTAAATGAGGCTCATTTGACCTACTTAAACTGGTCCAATTCGTGGAACATATGAAGAAACCCATCTACTTGAAGCTTTGGTGGCCCAGTGGAGCACTTTAGTAAAACTAGAATTACCATGATTAATAGTTGTAATCTTCAGGGATAAGATTGTATAGAGTTTAAATCCCTTAGGGCTCTCATCTTGTAGATAAGCTTTAATCTTAACCATCAATGTAATTTAAATTGTACTGTTGGATTTGGGGGAGCTCAACTATAAAATGTGGCCTTCCCTCCTATTTGTAATCATCCTACTTAGTTGTAACTCTTCAAAGTAATAGAAACACTTTGAGAGCATGACACAAACACTTGATGTGCTTAGTTTTCTTGTGGCTTTTCTGTTCGCTTTTTTGCTTCTTTGCTTGAGAGTTTGCTTATGCTTTATTTTGGTACTTTAAAGAATTTTCGTTGTGAATTCTCATCTTTTGAGAGTTAGGCTGACTTAGGCAGATTTGAGCTAAGTTTCTGCCTAAGGTCGTGCAGTTTGGGAGATATAAGTTTTAACCCATTACAGTTGGTATTTGAGCCAATGTTTAGTAAGATGTTGATTGAGATGATGAAAGGAGAATATAAGCTTATTGAGACCAGGGAGACCCGATGGCAGAAAAGCTAGCAGATCGATAGATATGCTTTCAAATTTGTAAAGGTGGAGTGGTCAATCTTGAGGAATCCATAGTGGTGTGAAGGAATTGCTTGAGGTAGTTGAGGGGCACGCCGATGAGCTGGACTCAGTGAATGAGCAACTCAAGGAATATGTGACAAAGGCTCTCAGTTCCAATTTGGATGCAATGAAAGGGGCCCTAAATACCGTTGTGGATGATCAAACATAAAAGAATAATGCTCTCGAAACCATTGTAACAGTTTTAAAGGAATATATTGTGGAGCTCAAGGGGGAACTCACTATCTATAAGTCTACTTTGGGTAATGAGATGTTGGTTCCGACTTTTAAGTAGTGCAAAATAAATGCCCCTAATCCGAAAGAGTTTAACGGGACGAGGTTTGCAAGGAATGTGGACAACTTGTTATGGGGAATACAGCAATACTTCCATGCAATGGGCATTATAGATGATGTCACTAAGGTAAACACTCTTTAATTTATTTTACTAATGCCGCTCTCTTATGGTGGTGTCATAGGTCCACGAATAAGAAACGAGGTAGGATTGTAATTAGAACTTTGGGAGGAGTTGAAAAAGGAGTTGAAAAAGTAATTTTACCCACAATATGCCGAGAATGAGGCTCGGGCTAAGTTGCGTTGCCTTATGCAATAAGGTACTGTTGGAGAGTATGTCAAAGACTTTAGTGAATTGATGCTTCAAATCTTTAACTTGAGTGAGAAAGAAAGCATTTTACTGGTTCGAAGATGAAGGCAAAACATGAGTTGCGCCAACAGGGTATCACTGAACTTACCGTAGCCATGATCGTATCGGAGTCCTTAATTGAGCTTGTTTCGAGGAAAGACAAGTTTGAGTCTTTCAAGCTCAAGGAGAAGGGAAATGGTGGGGGAAATGAAGAAGGATAGGTTAAAAATAATAATGGTAGTAATTGGAAACCACATAATGGGATGTTGAAGCCGAACAATAAACTGAATGAGCTAATGAAGTGCTTCTTATGTTGTGGCCCGCATAGGATATGTGACTATTCAGAGCGATCTAAGATATCCGTGATTAGTAAAGAAGAGAAAATGAAGAAAGGGTATTAAGGCTTGGATCAATGAAATTTAATTCAACGAAAGCAAAAAGGGATTGCAGGCCAAAAGTGGAGTGCTCTTGTTAATATGGGGGCATTTGATTTGTTCATGTTAGTATCGACCCGATTAAGTAACGAACAAGTAATAATAGCGGAATAAATTGAGAAATTGGACACACAAATTTAACGTGGAAAAACCCCTCCAAAGAGGATAAAAAACCACGGGCAAAGATAATTTTACTATAATGGCAACAGAACGAAGAGTACAAAAGATAGAGATAAAAACTAAACCCCGAAAACCCGAAAACAAAGAACCCTCAAAACGTAAACACAAAATTCTCTAAATGTGTTATGAGTTCTAATATCTAATGGGTGTTTTTCTAAGGTTGTAAAAGAGCCTATTTATAGGCTAAATTCATAGGTCAAATAATAATAAAATAATCTAACAAATCAGTGTTTGATTGAAACAAATAAACAGAGTTTAACTAGAAGATTACTTCTCAAATTTGACTGAAATAGGAGTCATAATTAACAAATCTCCACCTTGACTCATATTTCCACAATGCCATCTTTGCCAAAGCCCGCCACGAGCCTATCTTGAACCATGCAGGGAATTAACTGAGTGGAATCTGTGCTTAGAAACTGGAAGACTTCTAGCCTTCGACTTGTACACTGCCAAATCAAAACTAACCCGGGTTTGATTTTCACGAACACAGTGCCCTAACTTTTCAAAACCTGCATCCAAAAGAGAACCTCTCTTCAACGAAACGATCATACCTTTTTCCCTCCTATGACCAAGTTGCCTTTGCTCTAAATGAGTTGACTTCGACTCTGTAACGGACGAGGGATGTCCGATTTCACCGGTCACTATAGAACCTTCCAGAATATAAAGACTGCCAGTTCTTTTACCTTTTAACAAAACGAGAGCTCCACAAGATACTTTAATGTCGCTCGACTCGATGTTAATTCTGCATCCTTTCAAGTCTAAAATACTCAAGGAGATGAGATTCTTTCGTAAATCAGGTACATACTTGACATCTGAGAGTGTCCTAGTCGTCCCATCGTGTATCCTAATTTTAACAGTACCAATACCAATTACCTTACTAGATGAATCGTTTCCCATGCACACAACTCCACCTTCAACCGAACTGTATGTGGAGAACCATTCTCTATTGGGACA
The DNA here is from genome assembly GCA_025698515.1 of Gossypium sturtianum. Taxonomy (NCBI): domain Eukaryota; kingdom Viridiplantae; phylum Streptophyta; class Magnoliopsida; order Malvales; family Malvaceae; genus Gossypium; species Gossypium sturtianum. The sequence goes on along the minus strand of CM046948.1, from coordinate 135,724,552 downwards.
CATGTGGAAAGAACATCCCGAATCTAGGACCCACTCGGACGTGAGCTTGGAGTTATCGCTCGTTGACACTAACAAGAAATCATCGCCGCTTTCATCGGCTAAATTAGCACCAGCTACATCTTCCTCGTTACTCTCAGCAGCTCTTTTCTTTCGCAGTTTATAACAATCTGCTTTGACGTGACTTAACTTTTTACAATAGCGACACCTTTTGTCTCGTTTCTTTGATGCTATCAAAACGGAAGCTTGCCTATCTGCCTTGCTATCCAAATGAAGCTCATTGTCGAGTTTGTCTCTACTCAACAAATGACCCTTCACATCTTCGAACGAGTTTTGTCTCGCCATAAATCAGGGTCTCCCTGAAAGACTTGTATGAAGGGGGTAAAGAGTACAATAATAGCATAGCCTGATCTTCATCGTTAATATGAACCTCAACATTCTTTAAATCATTTAAAAGAGTAATGAATTGACTGATGTGATCTCTAAGAAGCTCACATTCGTTCATGCGAAACGTAAATAGACGTTGTTTCAACACTAAACGGTTAGCCAGAGACTTAGTCGCATAAAGAGTTTCTAACCTTTTCCATAAGGCGGATGAGGTTTTCTCCATCAATACCTCCTGCAATACCGTATTCGCGAGGTACAACTGGATTGCAGACAAAGCCTTTTCATCAAGCTCTTCCCATTCTGTTTTATTTAGATTCTCAGGCTTTTCCCCGGTAACAACCTTTTTCAAACCGGATTGAACTAGAATTGCCATCATCCGAACTTGCCACAGATTGAAATTTGTCTCACCATCGAACTTCTCAATTTCAAACCTTGTTGCTACCATATCTGAATGGGCTGATATATGAAAATAGAACTAGCTCTGATACCACTTGTTAGGATTGACCCGATTAAGTAACGAACAAGTAATAATAGCGGAATAAATTGAGAAATTGGACACACAAATTTAACGTGGAAAAACCCCTCCAAAGAGGATAAAAAACCACGGGCAAAGATAATTTTACTATAATGGCAACAGAACGAAGAGTACAAAAGATGGAGATAAAAACTAAACCTCGAAAACCCGAAAACAATGAACCCTCAAAACGTAAACACAAAATTCTCTAAATGTGTTATGAGTTCTAATATCTAATGGGTGTTTTTCTAAGGTTGTAAAAGAGCCTATTTATAGGCTAAATTCATAGGTCAAATAATAATAAAATAATCTAACTAATTAGTGTTTGATTGAAACAAATAAACAGAGTTTAACTAGAAGATTACTTCTCAAATTTGACTGAAATAGGAGTCATAATTAACAGTTCATAACAAAGAAAATCATGGATAAATTTAATCTCTCATATAACAAATCAACTAGAAAGATCAATACTGATAATTTATAACGGTTGTCAATTGTGAAACTACATATTAGTAAGTGGAAAGACAAGGAAAACTTGAGAGATCCAGGTGAACTTTATGAATATGTTGGAATAGATGAACTAAAATTCACTCAACCTAGATTCTTCTTTTCCAATTGAAAATTTGACAGAATTGATTGATAATTAATATTTAGGATACGTTTCACATGTAAGTTTGATTTCCACATCTTAAAAATAGCGACTTGAATTTGCGTTTTGGAGCTGCAAACGAAATATAATTTTCTTTCATAATTTAATTTTGATTGTTGCCTTACCAAAAGCTTAATTCAGGCTTATCCTCATTTGCATTTCTTATGACCTTTGTATATTGACTTGTTCAATTATGGGAAATTAATAATTATCACTTATTTCTCTTATGCATTTATTAAATTACTCATAAATCTCTAAATTAAAATATATTGCGCATTTAAATTCATATCCTCCCAATGTTATCATTTAAATAGATTTAAAAACATATTTTTAAAAGTTATATATATATAAATAATAATAAAAACTATTTACATATGGGCCGACCTTAATAGTGTAAAAGGGAGCCCTTAGTTGAATTTGTTACCCACCGACACCCATACGCACTAGGCCCAATAAGAAGATCAAAACCTAGTCGAAGCCCAACAGACCAGGTCCACTCCAGGCAAAATCTCCTCTGTTTGTACCACGCCGGAAATCAGTTGATTCAAACCCACTTATTTAATTCAATAGTTAGTTTAATTTTGGTAAGTGGTTAAAATATATTAATTAAAAAAAATCATGTTGAACATAAACGAGACTTTAGTAGAATCCATAAAGTCACTCTCACTATTTGTTATTTTAAATTATATATAATATATATAAAAAATACAAAAACATGCTTACAAAATATTTATTATTTTCTAAAAATAAAGATTTTTAGTCATATTCTATTTGAGTTCAATTTGACACATTGACACATATAGTAAATTGATTTTATATCTTGTACTTAGAAGGAAATAAAACGAAGAGGAGAAAAAGAGTTTTTTGTTTCTATTGACTAAAGTGATCTAAGTCGGTTGTATTAAATCATTTATGTGGTGGGTTAATCAATTAAATAATTTTTTAAATCCTCCAAATAGGATGATTCGTATGCAAAGGATTGGATTGGATTGGATTGGATTGGAGGTAGGCAAAAGTAGGAGTATATGTCACTTTTTTCTAAACAAAAATAGAGAATTATTTGAGGAAATAGGTATTTTTGGTAAGCAATTAATGGGGAAATAAATAATAAAGGAAGGATTGGAGGGGTAAAATAAGAATTACCTCCAAACCAGTCCAGTAGACCTTTTAACTGGCTTACCAACTCATGCTGCGTTTCAGTTCAAATTTGGAGCCCATCAAAGATCCAAAGGGACCTAGGCCACATGGATGGAAAAAAATAATTATTTCTCTAAAAAATTTGGAAAAAGGGCTAGTCTCTTAATTTTTTTTTTTTTTTTTTTTTAAAGTGGTATATATCATTGATGTTGCCGGCGGTTGGCAGGAGACTTGAGATGAAAATTTTTAGTTTAATTCCTCTAAAAATATAAAAATACAAAATAATTTATGGTAAAAATCCTGAAAGAAATTCTATTTGATCTCATCTTGAACACATGAATGACGGGGATGGGTCCCAGATTCCATAAACCTCCGGTTTCCGAGCTTTTGCACTTAAAATATTGACTTTGATTCCGTGAGTGAAATGCTTTAGGGTGTCTTGGTTTGAGTTTCAAAATCCCCCTTCTTTTTTAATCTTTGGTGTCATTACCTTCAAATTTTCCCGCTTTATTTATTATTTTATATTTAAGGAATCTTGATGATATGTATAACTCCACAACAAAACTTATCCAACTTATCATCAATGCATTAATAATTATTGGAAGCGTCTATTAAAAACTAGATGAGATACAAGGCTGGTTTTTGGAGATAGTAGCATCATTAAGAAGTAAAGATTGCGACTCACCTCAGCTTTGCATGCTATATAATGCTAAATTAACTAATTACTAAGTTAATCACTAGTGATCATTCAATGTTGGGTGAAATTCCATCAAAGCCAGACGGTGAAGTAGTTGTATTTGGATTCATTTCTTCATCTTATCTTCACTTTAAATCAAAATTTGTTTTAACCATCAATTTTAAATTTTTTAAAAACTTGTACTCAATTTTAATTTATTTTAGTTTAAATCCGAGTATATTTTAATTTTATTTTGTCGTGCTTTATAATTTAGGAGAGTGGATGATAATAATAAAATTTGCATTAGAATCTCTTGGGTGCTACAACAAGGGGCTTAATCATTTATATCAAATTCGAATTTTAGAGTGACTATTTCCTCAATTTGAATAATAAAATTAATGTTAAATAGTAAAACAGGCATATACACAGATTTCCCAGTTTTTTCTCCGTTAATTCCTCGTTAAAATGTCAAACGACATTTTGTTTTTATATAGAAAAGCAGAGTTGTTTTGAATTAGGGAGAGAAAATTCAGCAAAAGCAATAAAACCTTGCAAACATCCCCACTTGAATACTAATTTCTTCTAAATAAACATTATTATATATTTTTTTCCATACATGGATCTACCCCAATATGACTTTCGTTTCTTTCATTCAAAACGCGGTCCTAATTTTCCACTTAAATCACAATATGCCCCCATTGTCTTTACTTATCGCATCACCGCCTCTTTCACCAATTTGCCCCTTTTATCACTGAATCACATGCCAATTCCTTTTCCTACAAACCATGCTTCCCCTTATTTATTTAGTTTATTCTTTATCAGGAGAGGAGGGTAAGGTTATATTTGGATATTTGTTAAGATTGATTTCGGTGAGATTAATAATAATAGTAGTTAGAGTCGGATTCAGGATTTACTTTAAGGGGGACGAAACTTCTAAATCCGAACGATTTTTTTTAACGTAAAAAAGTGTCAATTCTTCTCAGATACTTTTTATTTTATTTTATATTATTAAGCAAATCAATATAATGTTTTTTAAAAAGTATGAATGATTTAACTGTAAAAAAATTAAAAGAAAAAAAACCACACTATATAAAATTAAATATTTCTTTCCAATATGCAAAGAAGAATAACTAATATTATACTAAAAAATTCATAAATATCATTATAATTCCAAAAATTAAATTTAAAAAACTTGACCTTAGTCCTATTTATCAATACTAGGCATCCTAAATTGCACCCTCCGCTTTTTCATAAGATCGAACTCATCAATGATAGAATCTGTTGAAAATTCTCGAGCTATCTCTTTTTTGATGTATGCCACCGAGTAAGTTGAAAGAAAATCATCCTCCATTCTATTGTGAAGCCTTGTCTTCACAATTTCCATGGCTGAAAATGCTCATTCGGTTATTGTAGTAGACACAGGAAGAGTTAGCACAAGACGAATAATTCTATCAAGAAAAGGATAAATGCTTGACTTATTTGTCTTAGCTAGCACTTGACACAACTTAGCAACTATAGAAGCTTTCTGCAACTCTGTGCTTTGATGAGCATCAAGTTGAAAACGCTCTAATTGAATCTTCATGTCTAGCTTTTCTTGCTCCGTAAAATCGTTCGGATAAAAATCATTTATAAGCTTTCAAATATCTTCCACCCGAAAAGCTTTGTAATTATTGCGTGGATCCAAAGCGGAGCTAAGAATGAGTAACTTCACTACCTCATCATTAAAGCGAGAATTCATTTCTGTTAACAGTGAATCGGTACCAGCAATGAATATATCAAACCAATATTCATGCTCAATTTTGAGGTTATCTCCTTGGATGTGAGGCCGACATCGACCAACTTTGTACGAAGCACTTAAATTGGGGACTTCTATCTCATGATCTTTACAAAATAACTTCACTTTCTCAAACAAAGGATCCCACCCATGTTCTCTAAATTTTTGGAGAAGCGTTTTAGTTGATGACACAAATTGCATCGCTTTTAGTATATCCTGCGATTTATACTGCAATGCTTGACAGAGATCATCAGTGATTCCAAGCATCTCAATCATGAAATGCAAGATGAAAATAAATTTAACGGATGTCATTGCATCATATATTTCATCAGCTTCACTCCTTTGAGTAAGGTTACCGGACTTGATGATATCTTATAGTACAACACAGATGGAATCGAACATCCTCATCAAGCTATTGAGAGAAGCTAAATGAGATCCCCATCGGGTATTGCCTGGACATTGGAGAGTATTGACTTGATTTTTTCCTTTTGCCAGTTTCAAGCTCACCGCTACCAATCAACTTCGCTGTAACAGCCCGATTTTCAGTGGTGTCGAAAATAGTGGTTTTGGAGTCACAAGTCCAACGAGTAAGTTCGAATAATTAGTATTTAAATTATACGAGTAAATAATAATTTTTATATTGAATTTTGATTTGAGGATTTTAACTAATTGAATTAAAATTTAGTATAAGTGGTTCGGTTCAAAAGGCAAATGGTTATTGAAAATGAGGTATTAGGACCTCATTTCTGTAATTTAAAGCTGTAAATATTTTATAAAAATATTTACATAGTCGTATTATATGTGAATTGAAGTTTGGTCTGGTAATTTTGATGATTTATTGCTTAATTACGGTAAAAGGATTAAATTGTAAAAGAGGTAAAAGTTAATTACTTTTGATTTAAAATAGTAAAAGGACCAAAATGGTAATTAAAACATGGTCAAAAAGTCCAAGCGGTGGTGACATGATTAAATCCACTAAATTTTGGACTATTTGCTCATTTACTCCTAATTAGTTTAGGATTAAATTGAAATTAAGCTTGTTTAGTTAAAATTTAAAGTAATTGAAGGACCAATTGTGCAATTAAACCCTCCTTAATTGGTAATTATACCATTTGAATAGATAGTGGACGGTTTGCAAGGCTAATTGCATGAAATTTTATTGAAATTCTAAGGTTATAATAGTAATTTATGAAATTAAGTAAAATGTAAATAAAATAAAAAAGCCAAAATGGCTATCATCTTTTTATTTCTTCCTTCAAAAACCAATTCCAGCATTTTTGAGAAGGGAAACCTTTGGCCAAGATAGGTTTCGTCAATTAAATAGGTAAATCTTGCCCGATTTTAGTAATTTTTATGTTTCTAAGCTTATATTAGCTTAATCTAGCTAACTCGGAGACTAATTTGTAAAACTGTCAAATGTTATGGATTGTGCCATTGATGAATTTGAGTTTTTATTGAAGTTTTATGATAGATTATTAAGCTTGGTTGCTAAATAGGAATATTTTGTAAAGTAGTTTTTGTTGATTTTAATGTTCAAGGACTAAAATGTGAAAATAGTAAAAGTATAAGGACTTGATGCAAAATAACAGCAAGTATAGGCTGAAATGAGGGGTTTAATTGATCGGCTAAGCTTGGATTTAATAGAAAATGGTTAAATTGCATGATTTGGATCTAGGGACTAAATTGCATAAAAATGAAATGTTAGGGGTAATTTTGTTAAAATGTCAAAAAAGATTTAATTGCATAAAATGAGTTAATTTACTTTTGGAATTAGTTAATTGAATGAAAATATTATTTTTAGATCAAGAATGTGTGGAAAACTGAGGAAAAGAGAAAATTACTAAATAGTCCCTGTACCTTTGTCATTGCTGCAATTTATTCAGGTAAGTTCACTCGGTTTAATTTTAGTACATTTATAAATGTATTATATGAACCTAATTGCATAATGTTGGATTATATTGATGTGTGTAATTGAAAATGGAAATAATGAATTGAAATATCGTCGATCACTAATTGAGATACTCTGAGTCGTTACTACAAATTAATCCTGTAAGTTCGTACGTTTATTTATACTTCTAATGATTTTTATGTTCTTTGTTAATATAATTTTATTAAATTTTAGATTGTATAATAGTATGATCTTGAAAAAGAAAAATGGAATACCGAATATACTAAACGTGCTCAAAAGAGCAATGTCTACTGATTATACTAAAAGTTGCTCAAACGAGCGATATCCACTGATTTTATTGAATAGGCTCAAACGAACAATGTCTACTGATTATACTGAATGTGCTGAAACGAGCAATATCTACTGAACATGCTCAAAAGAGCAATGTCTACTGATTATACTGAAAGTTGCTCAAACGAGCGGTATCCACTAATTATACTGAATGGGCTCAAACGAGCAATATCTACTGAATATACTAAACGTGTTAAAAAGAGCAATGTCTACTGATTATATTGAAAGTTGCTCAAATGAGCGATACCTACTGATTATACTAAATGGGCTCAAATGAGCGATATCTACTGATTATATGGAATGCATGCTCAAATGAGCATTATCCATTAATTACGCGAAATAAGGTCTCACTCTACTGATGATTCGAAAATAAATACCGAAATAATGTTCTGATCACTATTCGTTTATTGAAAGTTGTGATTTACAGGAACTCTGTTCACTAATCTTTATTTGAATTATTATTTATGTTGATTTGATATGCTTTACTGTTCAATCGACGAACTTACTAAGCTTTATGAAAGCTTACTCGTATTAATTGTCTTATTTTTTGTAGATATGTTTTGTGGATCGGGAGATCGGATCAACACGAAGAAATCACACTATTTGGGGATCATTTGGTAGCTTTTGAATACATCTTGACTTATATGGCATGTAATAGGAAAAATTGGTCATGATTGTAATGGTTCATAAGTATTTTGTAATGAGTATGTGATGTACTTTGATGTTGTGGTATGAGTAACTAATGTGGTATGCATGTTAGTCTCAAGTTAAAGTAAATGAATGAACATGAAATGGTAATTTAGTATGAATTAGATATGGTAGGTGAAATTGAATGCAAAGTATTTTGGGTGTATAATGATGCATAATTACTTATATTGTATAACTTGATATGCTTATATCCTTGATGTAATTATAACTACTTGATGCATGAATGTATGGTACCAACTTAGGTGCAAGTGATATGGTTGTGTGATGTAATAGGGCAAATGACATATTAAGTAAGTTTGTGTAAAGGGTCATGAAGTAGAAGTAACATGTTAAGTTGGTATGGTTTATAAATGGTTGCTTTGGTAATGAATAGTATGAACATTATAATGTGATTGGTATGTGATACTTTAGTGTGTTTTGATGAACAAAAATGACATATTTTAGTTGTCCTAAAGTGTATTTGTAGACTTGTGAACATGTGAGATAAATTGGGTTAGGTACTTGTGCATTTGGGTGAGATATAAGAATGAATTTAGACATTTTTGGGCACACATGTCTGTGTGTCTCACACGGTTAAGCACACGAGCGTGTGCCCTGAACTTGTTTAGGTGCAGTTTTCACACGGGCTGACACATGGCCTGTGGCAGTGTAACGCCCCAAAATCTAGGTAATTATTTTTGCATGTTTTTAACATAAATACCTGTCTGCTTTAGTGGCCAAGTGATTTGGGTGTGTTTGGGAGTGTCTGAGAAGTCCTGGGTTCGAGCCTGGGCTTATGTAAAAAATTTTTTTTGGGGAATAAAACTCTTGCTTTTGATTAGTAAGCTTTTAAATAAATGTGGGTAAAGCATGACATAAAAAGCATGCTGGTCTAAGGGGTAAGTGGCGTGTTGCATAGGCAAGAGGACTGAGGTTCGAATCTTGGTATTGGCAAGGGAATTGTTATTTTGCTGCTGTGCTGTGGGAGGTGTTAGAGGTTGACTGAAACACCGAAGTGGTTGAGGTGAATTTGAATTGAATGGTTGAGGGGAGTGTGATTAGGTGGAGTGATTTGAGGAGAGATTTGAGGAGAAAATCAAGGGATGAGGGAAGAGGTAGTGGAGTGCTGAATTTGGACTCTGGCACTCTAGAATTTGACTGTAGGGGGATTCTAGGGGGATTCTCAGTTTCGGTTTGCTTGGTAAATGAGGTGCTCTTTGCCGAAATCTCCCTTTTCTCTATTTCTTTTTTTTTTCTTTTCGGTTTCTGCATTGTTTCTCTCTTTAGCCGATTGTGGTAAGGGCATCTACACTTTCTTTAGTTGCACTTTTTTACAAATATTTTTCTCCTTGGCCGAATACCTTTCTTCTATTTTCTCCCCTCCTTTTTCCTTTTTCCCCTGTGTTGGCCGAATAGGCCTTAGTTGTCTCTGCCAATTTCTTTTCTCTCTTCTCACCTAAACCGAACCTCCTCTTCTCCCTCAAGTGTTGTGCTGCCAAAACTAGTCCTCTTCATTGACTCCTTCCTTTTCGGTAAGTAGGTATAGCACTTAAAGTTTCGGGTTTTGAGTTACTAAGTGGGGTTGTGCTTAACTGTGTTTGACAACAATAAATTGAAGGTGAAAGGCCGTGCTAGTGCCGAACCCATCCTCTATTCGTTTCTCTCGCTCTCTTTCGGTAAGTTCTTTAAAGAATCATCTTTCTCTTTCTTTTTTCTGCCTTATGTATTAACTGATAACAATCATATGGCAGTTAAGGAAAGACTTTGGAAACTCCCAATCAATCGTTGAAGTCTAAGATTCGTAGGGAATCACCGTGGTTCGATTAAAGGTAACGCTACTCTGTAAATGAATTGTCGATTTCGGGTTCTTGTTAACCATAAAGTAAGACTGATAGTGTTGTTCGATTGACCAAATGTAGGTTGGTGAGTGCCTGAACGACTGTTCGTGAGGAATCGAAACCAGGTGTGTAACACTGCCAAATTGTAAACCGGCAAAAGCCGAAAAAAGTATGACAATTGACGCTACACAAGCGTGCGTTCACTCGTGTGGTAAACCGAGCGCATAAACAGCGGGCGTTAGACTGTGGAGGCCACCATGAGCGATTTCGTGGTCTTAGGCCATTTTGGGCCATGTTGGGCCGGAATGGGCCGTGTGGGCCCAACGGGCTCGTGGGCCCCACACGGATAAACTGTACAAACATGTGGAGAATTTTGGGCCAAGTTGTGTAAGTTACATGGCCGAGCCCATTTTTGGCCTAAGTGGGCCACACAGGCGTGGGGGCCCACATGGGCCCGCATTATGGACCTTGGGCCCATTTTTACTATTTTACTGTAAAGGTTGCACGGGTCGCCCGAGATGACTGTGGACCTACTGATGGGTCGGTAAGTATACCTAGACCCCGAACTGATAGAAAATGACTGTTATGCCCCTATGTTGTAAAATGACTATTATGCCCCTATGTTATAAAATGACTGTATGCCATGATATATATATATTGCGTACATGTATGATATGTTGCATGGGGATGGGATAATTATGATTGGAGGAAGTGTATCAGTCTTCGGCACTCTGCTTTGCAAATATCATTTAGTGCCGCAACCGGTGCTAATTTTTGGAGTGTAGGGATGGGTGGGTGATTTTATCCCCACGTGGAGTGTTGGGCTGGGCGGAGTGGAGTGTAGAGGCTGGATGGGTAGGATTTCGATTGCATGCTTAAATCATGTTATCGATATCATCGTTATGGGCTAAGGCCCACACCGATATCGAGCATCAGAATGGGCTAAGGCCCAACTGAACTGAACTGCTATTGATTTGGGCTTAGGCCCAGACTGTAATTGCATTGGCTATTTGCTTAAAAGGGATTACACACTGAGTTTTCGTAACTCACCCTTCTTTTTATCTGTACAGGTAATCCCCAGTCTTAGGCGGATCGGTGCTGTGAGGGATTCGGAGGTGGCCACACAACCGCACCTATTTTCTTATATTTGAGTTTTATTTCCTAATTTTAATTTGGGTTTTTGTTATGTAATAAGGCCTCTCTAAGTTTTAACTTTTAATTTGGGATTTTACTTATTTAATTCATATATGAAAGAAGTGGGACACAGATTTTCAAAAGATAACTGTTTTTCAAAACACCACGTTTTCGCAACATTCGATAGAAGCTTCCGCATCAAACATGGTTTTAAAGTATAATAACAAACCAATATGATTAATATTCTGCTAAAAACAACTTGAGTTTTAAATGAACAAATTACCCTTAATTTTCTATTAAGATCATAAATGAGGTTTAATAATAGAACGAGTTTTTCCAATAAAACTAAGTTTTCGAAAAACACTTTAATGTGACATCGCCAGATTCGGCCATAACGTCTAGGCCGAGTTTGGGGTGTTACAGGCAGAGCCATGTGAGGGTATTTTGAATGTTACACGGGTTAGCGCATGGCCTGCGACACAACCGTGTGGAATTATTTTGAAAGGTACACGGTTTGCCATGCGGTTAGTCACACGAGTGTACCTCTACACCATATGGCTTGGCCACATGGCCGTGTGAACCATGCCTTTTTAAAATTTTTTAGTTTTTCTTGAACTTTCTGATTTGCTTCGAAATGGTCACTGATTATTCTTAAACTATTTTTAAGGTCTCGTAGGCTCGATTTAGGGCCCATAAGTGTATGTTTACTTTGATTTGTATTATTTAAAAAAATATTTTTAATTATTCTAGTGAACTTGATGCTATTGTTACTGAATGTTCTGAAACGTGTAGTGATACTCTATAACCCTAATCTGATGACGGAAGTGGTTATGGGTCTTACATTTGCAATATGAGTTGCCTCAAAGTCTCTTAATTGATCATGTCGCTTACTTGAAGAAGCAACCAAGTTGATTATACTAGTTAAGTATGAAAAAAAACTGACAAATAGGAATAACCTCCTTAGATGCAACTACTAGAGTTAATTGGAGACGATGAGCGAGGCAGTGAACATAGTATGTAAATCGACATTTTTTAGCAAATAATGCTTGTAAGTCGTTCCATTCGCCTGCATATTACTTGCACCATCATATCATTGACCACGAATATCATCCACATTAAGGCAATGGCATAAAAGAACTTCGCGGATTGCCTTCTCCAAAGCTAACAATATGATGTTCTTCACATGAACTAAATCAAAAAATTGTTCATGTATAAAACCTTCTTTATCAACAAACCACAATACAATTTTCATTTGTTCTTTCTTTGACTCATCATAAGCTTCATCCATTATAATACAAAAATTTGAATCTTCAATCTTTTCTTGAATGAATCCCTGGATTTTACTCGCCAAAATAGAAAGAATGTCCTTCTGAACAGTCGGACTGACATACTGTGCATTTTGAAGGGCATTTTCTAAGACAATTAACCTCACATCTTCATTATAAAAAGCCAATAGTTTTATTAGTTCAAGAAAGTTACCTTGATTTCTTGAATATTGTGCTTCATCGCGTCCCCTAAAGGAACAACCTTGAAATACAAGCCATTTGACAACATCTATTGACACCTTGAGTTGTAGCCAATTTCTTGTAACTTGTTCAGAATTTTGTTTCTGAATAATCCTCTCAATATTTTGCAACGAATTTTGAAGATCGAGATAATTTTTCATTGCATTCTTATGTAAAGAATTTGCATCATTACCTACATGAGTAACAAAAAGACATTTAGATCATTCTTTGAATTTCTTACATGATCGAAATCCTTGGCATGTAAAAGCATTTCCACGACGCAAAAATGGCTCCTCACTTGGAGGAATCAGTTGATATGGCCCAAACTTAATGTAAGCTAGATGGATTTCGTCTTGTTGATTTGAAGGGTAATCCCAAATAAATTTTTGAAGTCTCGAATCACGCTCTAAAGAAGAAGCATCAAACGCTTTTGTTTTAACTCTCGGCACCTTACGAGGACGTTTAGAAACTTGAGAAGACCCGATATCTCATTCAGAAGCTTGGGAAGACTCGATATCTCGTTCAGGATCTTGGGATTGAGAAGACCTGATACCTTGTTCAGGAGCTTGGGAAGAATCGATATCACGTTCAGGAGCTTGGGATTGAGAAGACCTGATATCTCGTTTAGGAGCTTGGGAAGATTCGATATTTAATTTTTCTCTACTAATAATAGAAGGTTGAAGAATCGATTGATCATTATTGCTTTCTGACACCCTTTTCTTGAAAAAAGATTCGATCTTTTTGTTGACCATAATTTAATTGAAAAATCTAAAGACTGTAATAATATATTAAACAATATATTAGGGAAAATAAAAAAATTCAAATAAATAACATAATTTATGCAAAAATATTTACCAAGTTGTCTTTAGCGATAGGAGCCGAGAGGAAGATAATTTGTATTTTTTTACTCTATGCTCTTAGTCTCGACATCAAACTCCTTTCTTTTTCTCTCGACAGTGTCGGTACCTTACCAGAAAAAGACAATTCCTTAACAAGACATGCAAATCAAAATACAAGAAAATCACTAACCTAATATGTATGAGTATGGGCCAAATCAATTAATTCTGGAATTTGGCTTTAAAGTCCATATTGGGCCTCCTAAGTTTAGTCTTTCAAGGCCCATCATATATTAATATTTTATTATTATTATTAAATTTATATAATTAAAAACTGAAAAATACTTTGTTAATATAAAGTATAACCTTATGGCTTAAGGGGGCAAATGTTATACAATGTGGACACCGAATCTAAAATACATCATAATTTATATATAAAAATTCAAAAATCTAAAAATTCCAAGGGGGCGACCACCCCCTCGCACCCCTTGGATCCATCCCTGATGGTAGTGAAATTAGTTACTATAATAGTAGAATTTATTACTATAGTAACGAGTTTAAAATCAGTAGTGATATAAGTCTTTGGACGTAAACACAATAAAGGCAGTAAAATAAAAATGAACTTTAATATGAGAGTGATTTTGTAATTAAAAAATAATTTAAAATATTAATACATACTATATATTCATTAACAAATTATGTAAATATAAAATAATTTACTAATAAGTAATTTTAATACTTTAAAAAAGTTAGCTAAATAAAAATGAGTTAATTTAAAAAAATCATTAAAAATAAATGAAAATAAGGTAAAAGCTAAAAAGTCAAAAAATTAAATGGTTAAAGGTTTAAGAAAGATTCCGACAAAAAATGCTAAAAATAAAAGAAATGTTAAAATAGTTATTTCATGACCATTGGAGGTTTAGTTTACAACAAGACTTTTTCCTTTTCGATTGGTAATTGGAGTAGTGAAAAGAAAAAAAAAATTCCATGGAAAAGTGTATCAAAATGACTTTCCAATGCGTTCAATTTTCAAATTGTATTGTAAAAGTGTTGTGTTTTTATCACACTGAGGGTGTAAGTTATTTAAGGATTGAATTCAAGAATGATGTTTGTTGATATAAGGTTGAAGAGTTAGTGGTTGAAGGTTGTTCACATAGTGGTTATGGAGCTAAGAGTCACAAAGGGAGTGTATTTTGGAGAGAAAGAGGTTGTTTTGCCATCCTTATGGGAAGACGATCCCTTTTATAAGTAACATAGTGCTATCGGTTTATACTATGAACATAACACAACTTAGCTCTGATATCGATTGTTGGAAAAGATTCTGTTTGAAAATGGTTTTCTTATACAACGAAAAATAAAAAAAAATAAAAATTGAGTCGGTTTGTGATATTTATAGCAATAAACTTTACCCGAAATTGCACCTGCTTTTCGACTAGACAGATCCTTCGATTTATACTATAAACGAACCGCTTCAAGTGTGGGTTCGAACAAATTCAAATCAAACATAGAACTAGAAATTATTTACTTTATTTTTAGTGAGAAAGCAAATATCTCTTTAAAAAACATGTTACATCCCAAAAATCGGGGTAGTAGAACCGAGTTAGTAAATCGGGGGTTAGTGAATTAGAAATCGTAATTAGGTTAGACAATTGAATAATTAGGATTAAATTAAATAAAATATTAAAATAATTAGAATTAAAAATTTTAGGTTAAGAAATTAAAATTAAGTGTCCAGGAATTAATTTGGATAAAACAGATTTTAAAAACGAGATCGATTTTGAAAATAATTTAGAATTGACTTTAATTGAAAAATAAGGACCAAATTGGAAAAGGGAGGAAGCTGTTGGTGGTCAAAGGGGAAAATGCCCAATTTTTAAAATTTGGTTGGTTATTTTAACCACTCATTGTCTCATTCCCTCCCATTTAACCCATCATTCAAAAATTTACCAAACACCAAATTAATGTTTTTCTCCCGAATGAGCTCTATAGCTCGCCAATTTTGTCAAATCAAGTGAGATTCTAACTTTTTATGATTACACAAAATGAATTGTTATTTCAATTTGAGTTTTAAATGATTTAATCAAGATTTCAATAGATCACTTGATTTTAAGTTGATTTTTTTCTTGAAGATGGTGGATATTGTATTTCTAAGCTAAGCTTCTGTTTTAAAGTTATTTCCAACTTATTTTGTTCTAATTAAAAGGTTTTTAATCTTGATTTAACAAACCCTTAAGTAATTGTAACAAATAAACGTTTTCCCCTTTCTAATGATCACATAAGCTTTATTTTTTAGAAAAAAATGAGATTCGTGTAATTGGAAAAAATGGAAGGTCTAGATCTATAATTAGATGATATTTAGGATGATTAATATCAAAATTAGGGTTTAGTAACGAGATTTGAGTGGTGAGATCGCTATTGCGGCAAAACTAGTTAAGTTTTCGGTATAGAGGTTGAGAGGCTTTAGTCCATGATTTTAGAATGATTTATTTGTGTTTATTGATGTTTCTAATGACTTTTCATTGTGTTTGATGTATATGTGAAATGTCAACTCATTTGGGAGCCTCTACAAGCAAGGACAAAGGCAAGTAAAAGCTTACTTGAGCTTTGCCATTGAAGCAAGTTGCTAATGTGAGTGGTCTCGTGTGCTACAATTAATGTACAAAATAGTGAGTTAAATGGGGCTTAGGTGATCAAATCATCTAATCTAAGTCCTACAAGTAAGTTTTCTTACTTGAGCTTTGATTATGTCATAAACAAGATTACATGTGTTGTGATGTGCTTAAGTGTGTGATGTGGTTATATGCAATGAATATATGCCTGAATATGATTTGTGGATAGTTGGAATTGCATGCACACCTCTGATATGAAAGTGTATTTGGCTTACTGAGCAAAATGATAGCACTTATAGTACATTATGTGAACATGAGAGAAGTGTTTGATTATGATAAACATGATAAGTGTGAGTGAGCATAAACCAAAAATTGTGTGTGTGAGACATGGATATATTAGCCTTGTGAACCTTTGGAAACATTGGATATAGTTGGCATACCATAGTATTTGAGTACTCATTTATATGCTTTGATTTTGGGACATGTTTGGAGGGATAAGGAAATGTAGAGCAGTGCTCCATTCAATGGGATATGTTGGTGTGTTGGAGAGTGTTAGCTTCTTACTACACTTACTTGGGATAGTAGACTCTTTTGATTCATGGTGTAATGGAGATCCGAGTATCCAATTTGAGCCTTAATATGCATTTTCATCTTCACAAGTTGCCAATGTATCAATATGATATGATATTTGATGATGCTATGAGATACATGTGTTTAGCATGCTTGTTTTTAACTATTGTGTCTGTGATTTATTGTAGCATCTTGAACACTCACTGAGTTTGGTTAAGGTCACACTCTTTTATGTCTATTTTTACAGATAAATAACTTGTGTGGAGTGGTGAAGTGGGCAAGCTAGTGATCCCAAGGCAAAGGCATCTTGGTTGTGCATGTGAGATGGTTTTAGTTAATAAGGAATGGCAATGTAGGTTTATGTTGAGGGGTTAGACTTTAATTTTGTTTTGGATTTGTAAATGGACTTTCTATGGTCTGTTTAAGGACTTTTATAACTATTTTGTGGATGTTTATATTGCTTGGATGATTGCGTGAAGTATGCTAGATGAATGCTTAGACTATTTTTTGAATAGCATGCATGTTCTTTGATGATTTGTGGTTAAAATGGCTTAAATGATGTGTTGAAGGCTTGGAAAGATGCAAAATGACCAAATGGCAAGGTATGTACCTATAATGCACTTTAAATTACCTTATATGCAAATTTGGTATGTTGAGTCATTTGGTTTGAGACTTTAGAAGAGCATGTTAGCATAAGTGATTGATTTGGATGCCAAAGCATGTTAATGTATGATCTTGTGTGTTTGAGCATGATTTATATGTTTTATGTATGCTATATGACATGTTAGGATAAGGAAAGTTGCATGAAATCATGTAATGGTATGTGTATGAGAGTGTCAAAAATGTCATATGCAATTGCTGTAATTTTTCTACAATACTGCAGTGTATCGTCGTGACGAGCTCTTAATGTCGTTGCGACAAGCATCCGTCGTCGTGACATCATTTATTGCGTCTTTGGGACGAGGAAACTTCTTCAGGTGAAGTCGGGACGTTAAAAATCGCGCCGTCTCGACGTGGCTGGTAAGTGAACTGTGCATGTTTTGTAACCTTTACAAATAAGTCCTGATATTTATACGATAAAATTGGAGGACTTAAACAACACGAAATGTTTTGAAAATTTACATGGCTTGATTTTATTTAATTTCAGTATGGCAACTTCAATTTCTTAAAATGGTTTATCTAGATATTTTGTAAAATTTACGTTTGTCTTTAAACTTCGTTTTGAAAATGAATGAATTTTAAATGTCATTTTGAGCTGAATTTTTCACAATTGGTTTAAAATAAAATGCTCAAGACACTTGCCAGATTAATTTTATGAATTATGAGTTTTTCGCTTGTACTATGCAAAAGACGATGTTACCCTTGTTCATGTTTTGCTGTATTGTGTTAGACAAAGCATGTTTTAGGCTTGCGTGTGTACAATTATTTGTTTAAGCATATTTATGACTGGTGTAATGGTTGGTTTGGGGTGTGATTGGTGGTTGGGAAGGAGAGTCATGTAAGTGGCTAATGTGACATTCCTGATTTGGGTCGGTCCGTCTCGACCAGGTTTGGAGCGCCACAAAATCGGTAAAATTTTTATTTCGAAAAATAGAATTTATACTTAGGAAATAAATTCTCACTATTTTCGGGCAAAAAACAGTATCTCAAAGTTTTGTATTTAGCGCTACCGATGCCATCTATTTATAAGGAGAAGAAGTGAAACCCTTGTTAAATTAGTAAAAGTCTATTTCAATAGAAGAACAAAATCCTAGTTAAACTAGGAGAGAGATGGGCAACAACCCTAGTTAAATATACTACAGTTTTTCGTCCCATGTATTAACATGATGGACTTTTGGGCCTCTCTCGTATCGTGTTCAATTATAAGTGCTTCCTAAACTTTTAACCCAACACTTTATAATTCAATCTAACTTGATACATGTTTTTCTATTTTCCAAAATAAACATCATAAATTAGTTTAAATAATTTCTAATTAAATATTTTCTCAGCTCGATTCTAATTTCTTTAAAATCATGGCAATTTTACCGTAAAAGAATCTATGATAAAATATATTTAATATTTCTACATTCAACGGATCCAAAATGACTAATTAATTTAATTTCATTTTCGAACTTCAATTAATTAATTAAATAATTAATTAATTAATAATTCGAAAAACCATAAATTAATTTTTCAGCTTATTTCCATTTAGTGAGAAAATCACATTTATTTCTAAATGTTTCTCATTTCTCCAACTTTACCATTTCTATCCATTTATGTTCATTTGATTCAACATGCAATTTATTTTTGGTTTCAACAAGCTAGCGGATAGACCAATTGGATATATGTAATTAGGGCTCAAATGATTTATAATTAAGTTTCAACTTTTCACCTATTAATTATAAACTCATGTAGTCACAAAGTTATTCCACTATAGTATTGTGACTAAGCTCTCCTTAACGACATACCATTACGAAAGCAACTCGATCAGTACTCGTCCAATGATCTTGTCATAAGTGTGTTACCCTCATAGGGTATCCTTAAATTCACTGGGATAAATCCACTCTCTCAATATGATCCTATTTTATCTTATAGTAACCATTACATCTTCCTTCATGAAAAGTCAATTACTATCAAATAGTAATTAAGTCATTCATCACAAAGACGAACGAGTCGTTGCCACTTTTACTTTTCATCTATCATGTAATTCCAATAAGAGGATATCATTTACCTATATCTCGGGCTATAAATCCACTATTGTGAATGACGCTACATACTACAAAATTCGTATACCCAACGCATCAACTTTCGATTCCTTATCTATTTGAACTCAAGCTTTTACTTACATCAAAGTATACGAGTCACACATATATAATCCGTCATCCACTCAGGATTAATGTATGTCGCACTATGAATGTCACAAATGAATAACTCCATAAACAAATTCATGATCTATTCTCCTTGGGTCTAGTCTAATGTACTGGCATTCCAGTCAGTTACATCTATACCCCTATCTTCTAGGAGTCATTCGCTTCGATGCCCAAGACAAAACATCTTTCCAATTAGACTTAATAGACAACATATTAGTCTTTCAATCAGTTTGCTTATTTTTGTTTAGACTAAGGACATGTTTAGGTTCGTCTACTAATATAAGTTGTCTTTTCGTATTACAATCTGACCACGTAATACCACTTAGTATTAATTAAATATTAGACAACCAGTGAGTTAATATTTTCTTCTATTTTGCTTTACATGCAAAAACCACGTGAGGAAAATATACAAAGGGTATTAATGTAATTCATGAATAATTTTATTAACCAATCTGTTCGAAAAAATTACAAGTGTATAAACGAATATACTACACTTAGGGTGTAACACCCCTTACCCGTGCCCGACGCCGGAACCGGATACGAGGCATTACCAAGCTTGACCTTTCTTGAACATGTAATTATAGGCTATAAAATTTCATTCCGACTTAAAAATTTTCTTTTTTTAATCATAACATACATATTTTGGGCCCACGAGGCCTTAAACATGCATTCGAAAGGTTTCGGAGTTCAACTGGAATCATTTACACTCTTTGAAAATTTTTGCTTAAACAGGGGCCACACGTCCGTGTGGTCCAAGGGACACACCCGTGTGCCCCTGAGACATGCCCGTGTTCGACACCCGTGGTCGACACTGACTTATTTCACACGGCTGAGCACACGCCCGTGTCTTTATCCCGTGTCCTTCACACGGTCTAGAAACGTCTGTGTCTCCTACCCGTGGAGCTCTCTGTTTATGACATCATCAAACTCTAATTAGCACACGGCCAGGGCACACCCCCGTGTGCTGGCCCGTGTGACGAATCACATTCTCGTAATTTAGTACAGGGGACACACGGCCTACTAACACACCCATGGGGACACACGGCCTAGACACACGCCCGTGTGTCTACCCGTGTGGACATCTATAGGCTATTTTCCAAGCCTTCTTGCCACCCTGAAACATAAACTCATTCATTTCATCTTAAGGAACATGTACTATAACAATATCAAACCATGAAGAACCATTAAATTTACATGCATTCCATCCACAATTCACTCGTTACCTTGCTTGAACTTTCATTCCATTATATCCATCAACTTTTAAAACATGAACGTGACAATTTTGGCCAATTCATCATGACTCTTTACGAAATGAGTGCAAAACATTGAGAGCCAACCCTTTGGCCCTTAAACATGACATGACACAAAATGGTCAAATCCCTATACATTCCATACTCAAAATGAATTAACTTTACTATACCAAAAGAGCGGTTGATAGTGTGACCCGAGCTCCGACGTCCTATGATCCTCGAGATAACTTGTCGAAACTACAAGGAAAAGGAAAAAGAGAGGGGTAAGCATAAAGCTTAGTAAGTTTGCATGAAATTCTAAAGTAACATAATTGCTCAACCAAATTCATCCATTTCATGAAACAATATCAACATATGGCTCAATTGCTTAAACATACTTAATCATACTTACTCACATTCATTCTTACCCATCTCATATCACAATATGATCTAATAATTTGTACATACTCATAGTAACCGTATCATTTAATCACATACATTAGCACATATGCTAACATAGACATAAACTCAAATCATTATCATTCGTATCATGAATGAAACTCAATATCATCCATAAGCAGATTTGGCTCTATACCATTTAACACGCTTAACTCTTTTGACCATGAACTAATCAAATTATCGTAAGATATTTGAACTCATTGTGTATGAACCTTGATGCCAACGCCATATCCCGGATATGGTCTTACATGGGATCACCTCTTGATGCCGATGCCATATCCCAGATATGGTCTTACACGGGATCTTATAACTCGATGTCGATGCCATATCCCCGATATGGTCTTATACGAGATCGTACGTGAATGTCGATGCCATGTCCCAGACATGGTCTTATACGAGATCTTTCTTTGGTGCCGAAGCCATGTCCTAAACATGGTCTTATACGGGACCTTCCTTTTCTTATATGAATACATAGATATTATCCTTATTCCGGAACTATAATCGGGACTTTAACTTAGCTTATTCTCACCATTTCCTCATCGAGGCTTCATCACTCGATTTTAATGGCAATAACATACATTACCATAATATTAAGAAATTTCAAACATCGAACATTATGAAACTCTAACTTCATACAAACTTACCTCGAATCTCAAAATATGTCTCGATGCTCGATTTAGTCTTCAATTTTGTTCTTGCCTTGGTTTCGATCTGGGCTTCGCGTTTCTTGATCTATAATAACAATTTCACTTGTTAAATACACACATTGACTAAATCGACTCATAATTCATATTTTGGAAAAATTACAATTTTGCCCCTAAACTTTTACATAATTACACTTTTGCCCCTAGGCTCGTAAAATGATTTTCATTCAACTTTCTTGCATTTCAAGCCTATCCGAATCATTTTCTCAACTATAGCAACATTCAATTTCCACTATTTCACTCATGTATGACCATTTCTATAACTTTTACTATTTAGTCTTTTTTATGCTATTTTCATGAAAATCACTTAGAAAAAGATGTTTATCACACATCAAACTTTCATATTCTTCCATAAAACATCAAAATACATGCATGTCATACATGGGAAAATTTTTGAACATGAACCCTAGCTCAAAATATAGCTAGAAATAGCTAAACCGAGCTACGAGGGTCTCAAAAATACGAAGAACATTAAAAACGGGTCTAGGATGCACTTACTATCAAGCTTGAAAGTTGAAGAAACCCTAGCTATGGCTCCCTTGCAAATTTCGGCTATGGAGGATGAAAATGGACATGATTTTTGACTTATTTTCCCTTTTTATTCTTTTATTAACCAAATGACTAAAATGCCCTTAATGGTTCTTTCTTGAGATTTTTCCTTCCCATGTTCATTTTTGTCCATCATCAAATATATTGGTCTAATTGCTAAATAAGGACCTCTAGAAATTTTTATAATTCTATTTCATACTTGAATCTTCTAGAATCTCATATTTTCCAATTCTTGCAATTTAGTCCTAATGGACAATTTATTCACTAATTAATAAAATTGCTTCATGAAGTTTTCACACAATCAAACAAATACCTCATAAGCCTTATGAAATCATTTAAACACATATTTCTACTTCGGATTTATGGTCTCGCACCACTATTCCGACTAGGTCCTAAGTCAGGCTGTTACATAGGGCACCAAATCCAACACATGTATGATTGCAAGTACGCTGTGTTGGTTGTGACCAATAGGAAAAGGATTGGCATGGTGTTGATGTGTAATGTTTTCTGGTTTTCTTGCTTTGTTGGGCGGCGATTTTTGTTAGGTGAATATATGATTTTTCGTGTCATTTCCCACAAATGGGGTCAATTAGTAATATAAGGTTGGAGGTTGATGGTTGAAGGTGGTTTACACCATGAGTATGGTGTCGAGAACCATAAAGTAGACTATAAATTGGAGAGAAAAAGGTTGTTTTGCCACCCTTGTGGGAGGATGATCCCTTTTATAGATGATGGGTCTTAGGGATACTGCAAGTGGGCCTTAGCGAACAACAATCTTACTATATAGACTAGTGTATAAGGTTATAGGCAACGTGAGAAAGACCATACGGGGAGTAGTTGGTGGATGAAAGCCACGACGTTTAGGCTTTGCTTGGTAGAGTTGAAAGAAAATTGGAAGGGTGAAAAACTGGAGGGGTAGAAAACTAGAAGGATGGAAAACATAAATTTTTCCATAGGTGTGCTTGGTAGGAAAGATGGAAAAATGAAAAGAAAATTATTTTCTTTACATCTATTACTTGGTAGAGTTGAAAAATTAAAGGAAAGAAAATAAAACAAATTAAAAAGATATAATTTTGAACTAATATACACATCTCTATTATTTTCTCTCCTCTCATGATTTTAAATTGAAATGATTAATTTTTATGCATTAGAATAGAAAATGACCCATCTCTCCTATTTTATTTCCTCACTTTTCTTCTCAACAACTTCCACTATTTTTCGTACCCAACTAAACACAATCACATATGTGGGAGCATTTTGGTTGATGAAGGCCTGAAGACTTGATATTTCAATCGACTGGATAGTCCTTTTCTTTAAACAAATGCATAATTGTGTATACTAAATACAAGGGTTTATATTGCAACGTGGCCACGAATTTGATCTCACAATCTTTTTACGAATAATAATGCAGTGAGAGGTGACGTTGACAATGCCACTTCCAAGTTTTTAAATCCCAAAACCAAACGTGATATTAAGAGGTTTCATTTGAAACCCTAACAATTAATTATAACTCGTTATTCCATAATAAAATCAGTTTACAAATATATTATAATTTGATTTGGAAAAACTTTATTTATGAGTTCTATTATAATAACTAATTATGATTAATGATAATTTTTATTCCAACTTAATGAAAAAAAATATCGAATTGGGTAATTCAAGATACCCATTAAAGTCCTCAAGCCATTGGCATTGGATAAGAACGATGATTATAAGCAAAAGCAACCCACCCGCTTTCTGGATGCACGTGATATAAATCCAAAGGTGAATTCCAAGCAAAAATCATGACAATCAAACCCTCCGGAAAAAAAATGAGGAAAAGTCTTTAGATCACGCGGTTGTGATGAACGTGATCCCCTTGTACTTTAATCGTCATGCATACAAAATATTTTCATCATGTCCTAAACAAAGATATGTATACTTTATTTGTGTTCTCAGTCCTTGTATTCATTATATATTTGGAGGTTAGTCGCCCTACTTTAATCCCTCTATTCTTTTGTTTCAAAGAATTCTCGTTAAAATAATTTAATTCAAATTTGCGTATTAGCAAATATATTTTAACTTCCAATTGAAACAAACATACAACTGGAGATTTAGAATCAAAAGTTTTACGCCTTAAATTTAATATTTTTATTTTATTGAAGCAAATCTTCTAGAAGATATGGTTATTGCAACTATGCCAACCTCTTTGTTTTACGAAGTCTAAACAAACCCAGAAGTTGAGAGTTGATAAAAAAATGAAAAAACGTTCCTCTGACTGCGGATTTTAGTGTGTAACAGCTGGTATGGTATTCTCTCTGAAGGATTAATACCTAATTTCCCTTTTTTGTTTTTCTCTGAAGGATTATAAACCCACACTTTAGAAATCCATTTTGGATTTTTTTAGTATTGTTTCCATACGAGGAGTGAATTCTGGAAAAAAGAATAGTACAACAAGCGTTTTCCGATTTCTTTGAATTGTCGACTGTTTCTGTGCTTTCATACGGAACATTCCAAATGCCAAAAAACAAACTTCTAATTTTCATGGAAAGTCAAAGAGGGCAGCCGCGTCATTTTGTATTGAACCAACTTTTGTGGACTTATAGACTCAGTTCACCCTATTCATCCAATGATGTGTGTATATATATATATACACTAATGTCAAACTCTTGTATATATATAGAAAATACAAAGAACGGTGGAACTTGGAAGAATATACTCTTGTTTGTATGGAATGAAGCTGTGAGAGTTGTGCAACACATTTGCAGATTCTGAGAAAAGAGAATGACAGTGATGAAAATTACATGGAGATCCATCATCCCTAGCTGTTCCAAGGGTGTTGTAAAACCAGAAGGCAAGCCTAAGAAGGATGTTTCGAAACAAGGTTCATTTACCAGGTTTGCAATGTTAGACTTAAGTTATCCAAGCTCAATGTTGTCGGAGGATCTGTCTACCTCGCTTGCCGGTTCGAATCTTCATGTTTTTACGCTTGGGGAGCTAAGACTGATAACACAGAGCTTTTCATCGGCTAACTTTCTGGGTGAAGGTGGGTTTGGACCAGTTCATAAAGGGTTCATTGATGACAAGCTTAGGCCTAGATTGAAAGCTCAGTCGGTGGCTGTTAAGCTCCTGGATTTAGAAGGCCTGCAAGGACATAGAGAGTGGTTGGTCAGTATATATTAATTGCTTACTTTATTGGACGTTAATTGTTACTGTTTACTGATTATTGAATAAAATTTTTCATTATGGAGCAGACTGAAGTGATCTTTCTTGCACAATTGAGGCATCCACATCTTGTGAAGTTGATCGGATATTGCTGCGAAGAAGAACATAGACTGCTGGTTTATGAATATATGCCAAGAGGCAGCTTGGAGAACCAGCTATTTCGAAGTATGTTGTGTCTGTAAATTACCATTTGTTTCAGTTCATATATAAACAATAAAGGGATTAATGTGAAATGTCAATCTCCCATGGTGCAGGGTACTCGGTTTCTCTTCCATGGGCGACGAGGATGAAAATTGCTCTTGGAGCTGCCAAGGGTCTTGCCTATCTCCATGATGCAGAAAAACCAGTAATTTACCGAGATTTCAAAGCGTCAAATATCTTGTTAGACTCTGTAAGTAATGCTTTTTTCATCATGTTCTTAATTTTTTACCTACTGCACAAAACTTTTTTCGCTTTAGAACTCCAACATTGATTCTGTATAATCTTTTTTACAGGATTACACAGCCAAACTTTCAGATTTTGGTCTCGCAAAAGATGGTCCGGAAGGGGATGACACGCATGTATCCACCAGGGTGATGGGGACAGAAGGCTACGCTGCTCCTGAATACGTCATGACAGGTCACTTGACGGCTATGAGTGATGTGTATAGCTTTGGAGTGGTACTTTTGGAGCTTTTAACAGGGAGAAGATCTTTAGACAAGAAACGTAGCCCAAGAGAGCAGAACTTGGTAGAGTGGGCGAGGCCAATATTGAATGATGCCAGGAAACTTGGGCGGATAATGGATCCTAGACTGGAAGGCCAATACTCGGAAATGGGGGCACGAAAGGCAGCTGCATTGGCTTATCAATGCCTTAGCCAACGCCCAAAGCAAAGACCAAAAATGTGTGATGTGGTGGGGATTTTGGAGCCCCTTCAGGATTTTGAAGACATCCCAATTGGTTCCTTCGTTTATACGGTTCCAAACCAAAGTGGTTCACCAAAGGAGGAGGAGAAGGAATGTGAATCTAAAAAGAAAGAGAATGGGCATCATCAAAGAAACCACAAACGTCATCATCAAGGCCATGGGCATCAAAACAGGTCACCAAAAATGTCTCCCATTCACTCCAAAAACGACACCATTGAAAGTAAGTTGAATTCTCCCTTGCATCATACAGCAAGGGGAGCATAGGGTATATAGATCACACTGTAAATAGGATTAATTACAGATTGCGTTGGATTTTGATCACTGCGGCGAATGTTAAAGGAGTGTAAGATTTACATTAAAAAAAAAAAAAAAAAGTGTAAGATTTTCTTGAGCGCAAAGACGTGTTTTACTTGCATTGATTCTTCCAAAATAGAAGATTTTGCTTTTTGAATTTTGAGTTTTAATTGTTTATCAAGCAAAAGACTAATTAGTAATCACAAAGGATTTTGATAAGGAAATAAAAAATCAAAATTTTCAAAATACAGCTAACCATGAAATTAGATTATGTTACTCTTTGTTGGGAAGAAAAATAAAATCAAATATCTAAACTCCCACTTAAATTATTTTTAAATCTCCCAATTTACAAACTCATTCTTTTTTTATATATTAATTTTAAGTTTGTAAATTTAATTATTTAATTTTAAAAAGTCATTGTTAAAAAAATATAAATACATTTATAATAAAAATTATTGGTTTAACAATTCTTAATTTTTAAATATTTTTCGTGATAGTAATTCAATAAAAAAAACTTTATAAATATGATAAATAAAAATTGTTATGAATATCTTATTAAGAGAAGAGTTGGTGGGGCAGAAGAGGTGGGGGTGGTTTGGTATTCGGTTTATTCGAATTATTCGAGTTATTTAAATTCGAAAACTCAACTCGATTCGGACTCGAAATTCGAAAAAAAATTTGAGTTGACTCGATTAACACGATTCAAATAATTTGAAATTCGAATTTTGCTCACCCCATTCTTATCAATCTGTATGGTGATTTAAATTAATTATTTTGTTTAAGGTATTAAACTCTAATTTCACATTGTTCTTGATTTTTTAGATTTACAATATTTATATTAATTATTCCAAATTTTTAATACCTATAAAATGTGATTTAAGAATTGAAATTTGTTTAAATGTTCAAAATGTAAATAATTTAAAATGTAAATTTATCAAGCAGTCTAATTATATTCGGTGCTTAAATTTAAGTAAGATGTGAAAGAGGTTTCATAATTCAAATTCAGCACTTAACTTTTGTAGGACTAAATTTTTAGTTTACCAAACAGCACCTAAGAAATGATATATGGATAGATGTATAATAATATTGATGTGTTGGTATTATCTTATTATAATATAAAAACTTTCCACTAAAGCACACATGAAGATTAAATGACAATTCAAGATTACACTATTAAATATTAAAAATATATACAATATTAAATCTTTCAAAAACCAATAACACAAAAGAGCCGGTGGTTAAAAGCTTTGAGTTGATTTTTTGTGGTCAATGGTTCAATGGCATCCCCTCCCCCAATTCGCATTATGATTTATTTTTGTTTTTGATATTTTTTATATATTAAATTTGGATTTGAATTGACAAAATTCTTTAGGTGTTTTTTTTTCTATTTAAAAGATTTAAATTAAAGAATATTAAAATTTTTAATCACTTTTGATTTATTAGAATATTTTAAAAAAAATAAAACCCCATATAATTTAGAGGGTTATAGCATAGCCTAACCTCAAAAGCGATGCATCTAATCAGTTCATAATCAAACACAAGTACATAAATGTTATATCGGAAAGTTGATTTCTATCAGAGGAGGCTTCTTAGGTGTGGAAATATATGTGATCAAAAGCTAGCAGAAAAATACCAAGATTTCAGATATTATAAAGATGAAGGGGCAGACGAGGCTCTATAACTGCGACAAGTGGAAACTTTCTTGGTGTTGCCAATCCATAAACTTCATCCATGCTCAAATCTTCTGCTTTAGTATTGTCAGGCAATTTCCAATTGAATCCATGCAACAAGTTCGCTAAGCTTGATTGAATCATCTTTAGTCCAAGGCTGTAGCCAGGACACATCCTCCTCCCTGAACCAAATGGCAACAGCTCAAAATTTTGGCCCTTCACATCGATTTTCCTCCCTATGAACCTCTGAGGGCGAAACTCCTCGGGTTGTTCCCATAGGAGCGGGTCTCTCCCTATGCTCCACGTATTTACGAAGACTCTAGTTCCTTTGCGAATATGGTATCCAGCCACATTACAATCTTCCAAGGCCAAGTGTGGTGCTAGCAATACAGCAACAGGGTGTTTCCTCATTGTCTCTTTCATGATTGCATCTATATAAGGAAGTTGTGGGATGTCTCTCTCTTCTACCCATCTCTCCCTCCCAATCACTCTGTCGAGTTCTTCGGTTGCTTGTCTGATGAGTTGTGGTTGCCTGATCAATTCAGAGATTGCCCATTCCACTGTTGTTGCTGACGTATCTGTGCCTCCAGCTATCAGATCCTATCATCAAATAAAAAATTTAATCATCGATTAGCAAATTTATGCATCTCTTTAGCTTGCAATTATGCTGAAGATTTTTGCGCGTTATTTCGAGTTTTTAGTAATCTAGAACTCCTTCATTCACTTAATCGATCAATTTCGGATGCACTACACTGTGAACAGTTCAAATAGACAACCTTTAGTCATTGTTTTTCTTTTGGAATGGGAATATTTTTCTTCAAGTGGACATTATGATTAGGGGAACATATCATTTGAAAATAACATGATGTTTGAATAATTTATTGTACACTTCTGTTTGGTTTTTAGTTAAATTATTAAATGACACATCACACATCATCATGATGTTTTTGTAAGAAAATTATGAAGTTTATTTTGTTTTTATATATTTGGAGAAGAAAATTTAGAGTTGTTTGGATAAATAATTTTTTATTGGTCGGTGAGATAAGGAAAATAATTAGTTGCTAGTAGCTGAAAGATTTGTTTAGAACAAAATCGATCGACTTTTTGTACTAGTTTTTTGTCGTCTTTCAGTCATTTGCATCATTTTACTTGATTATAGTTTTATTACTGTGTTATTTTTTATCGTTGGCAATGGAAAAAGAAATGGGAAACATAGAATGAATGAGCAGAATATAGATACCTGTGTGAACCCCCTTATACCATCATAAGTGAGCTTAACTTCACTATCAGGGTCATCAGCTAGCTGTAACAATAAATCCACCATGTCGTGTGGCACAAAATCCTTGGATAATTCTTTATTTTTCTGCGTATGTTCATCAATCACATGGTCGTGAAATGGGTCAAGTTTTTTCTTCAAAGCCTTCATTCGTTTCACGTAGCCCTGCAAATCCAAAAAGTCTAGCCAACGTATCCAATCCCCAATATTCAACACTCCATTCAACAAGAACAACTCGTCTAGAATCTCTTGAAACTCTTGCAGACTCACTACCGAATTCGATCCAAGCCGATCATCGCTCTTCTCACTGAAGTACTTCTTCCCCAACACGATTCTGCTTATAATACTGAGAGTAACACGTGAGAGCTGCTCTTTAACCCCAATCGGCTTCCCTGATAATCTATACAGGCGGGAGACAAAAGCTTGCATTTCCTCGACTCGGATGTACTCGAAGGACTCGAGTCTTTTCGAGCTGAATAGCTCATTCAGGTAAATTTTGCGGCCTTGGCGCCAGTATGGTCCATACGGTGCCCATGTGATATTGCAGTAGTTATAAGTAGTGTACTTGCCGGCTGCAGTTTGGGGTCTAGAAGCAAAGATATGGTCATGTTTCTTTAGAAACTCCTTAGCCATCTCCGCAGATGAGGCAACCACTACAGGATAGGAACCAAATTTGAGCTGCATCAATGGCCCGTAACGTTGGGATAGTTTGTGAAGAGATTGATGCGGGAGGGACCCGATGAGATTAAGGTTGCCAATGATAGGCCAGGGTTTGGGACCTGGTGGAAACTTCAGTTGTTTGCATCGCCAGCCATTGAAAATTTTGGAGAGGAAGGCTAAAGAAGCTAGCCATGCTATGGACAGAACAAGCCAAGACGGGGACTCCATTGATTAGAGGAGAGTTTTACTGCTGGGAATTGGGGAATATTTACTCATTCTCAAGGTATTTAAAGTTGAGTTCCTGTGAGTTATGTGATAATCTAATGTGAATTGTTAATATGTTACACGTCAATCATGTGATGTCTGGTATGAGTGTACAAGAAAAGAAGATACTAAATTTATTTTCTGCGAGTTGTTAATATGTTATACGTGAAGCCTCCTCAACTTCACTTTTAAATATTATTTCTTTAAATAAAACATGTCCAACTCTAATAGCAGTCGCACTCAAACCGGATTTGCTTCGAGAATTCAGATCTTACCTTTTTAAATCAAGTGGAAATGGTCAATTAACTTATTTTAAATGTTTTTTTTTTATTATCAAGGGGTTGTGCATTAAAATAAGAATTTTAATTCAGGTTAAGATTTTAATATTTATGAGGAGTAGAATTTTATAAATATAGACTTTTAATAAATCTGATATGTTAAAGTTGTGTGACTTGAAACCTTGTAAAATAAGGGGAATCTGTATAGAATTACACTTCTTTTACTTGACATTGATTAGAATAAGATTTTTCAACCTTTAAATAGATGTAACCGAAACCCCTCTTGTATCATTCGATTTTCTTCTCCTTTGCTCGTGATTTTTCCCGAAAGGGTTTTCCACATAAAATTTGTATGTTTCTTTTCTTTTCTTATTGTTTCGCGATCGTTTCTATTGTCATTTTCGACGTTAGTCTTAACATGATAAATAACTCATTGATGAATAAAAATACGAAGTATAGTTCTTTATGTGTTCTTTATTCTATAATATGTTATTAGCATAGTACTCAATTTTTTCACGATTATCTTCTAAGTTTTTATCTTAAGTTCAAGAAGATCTCCTTCTTAAAAGTTGGGAAGAGAGCAAAGAAAGGAAAATAGTTGGTATTAGAAAAAAATTGAAAGGATAATATAAGGGCACGTTTGGTTCGCTGTAATAGAATAGAGCTGTAATGGAATAGATGTGTAATGGAATAAAGGTGTAATGTAATAGAGCTGTAATAAGTAATTTAACTGTTTGGTTGAATGAAATGGAATAGAGCTGTAATAGAATTCTTGTGTTTGGTTGAATGGAATGATGTTGTAATAGCATAAGGAAAAGAACTAAAATGACCAGAATACCCTTAGCAGAATTTTTGTTAGGTAGATGATTATTGTTATTGTTATTAAATTTTAATAAGGTTATTATTGAAAATAATTTAATAAAAATAATAAATAATTTAATCATATATTAACATAATTATTATTAAATATAATTTAATAAAAAATATAATTTAATAACATGCTTAATATAATTATTATTATATGAATTAAAAAATCTTAATATATAATACTATAAAAATATATATAATTTATTTTATTATTTTTAAACTGCAATACATATATGTGCTAAAATATCATTATTGAAACAAATAATTTAATTATTCTACAATAAAAAAATATTAGAAGTAATAAATAACTTGAGAATTATATTTCACATCCAAGCATAATATTCATATATTAACAAAAAGTTACATGATTTCATTAGTTTATATGTCATAATCCATATGTTTTAAAATTTTACAACATAAAAAAGTTACAACATTGTAATGACATTCTATCATGTCATTATACCATCCAAATATTACAAACACAAAAAGATACCAAAATATAATATATACTTTTACTTAATATCTTTTACTTAATAATAATATATAATTTAATAATATACTTATATAATAAGTATATATACATGTATTTTACAAATATATGTATATTAGTATCACACATGTCGCCATATGCACCATACATTTGTCTTAATTTAATTTATTCATCATATAATATCAATTTAATAATAATAAATACATTAAATATTTACTTAAATAATAAGTAAATGCATACATGTATTACAAATGTATGTACAATATTTATTACACATGTATTTTATTTTTACCATACACTTGTCTTTCTTTTATTTATTTAATAATAATTAATTTAAAACCTTAAACATAAAAAAAATCCAATAATTAAGATTTTATCTAAGTTTGCCGTCACATCTATAAAAATTGGCTTAATTGTCATTTTGGTCCTTTTTATTTTCTTTTAATCTACAACTAAACTTTCACACTTTATTCAATTTAATCTTTTTCTCCTAATTATCTTTAATTTAAGCTAATTCACTTTATTAAACTTTAATTAACTAATCACTTAACTTCGTAAATATTTTTAATAGATATTTACATATTCATTTTTCAAAGAACGGAGACCGAAAATACACTTTTTCGATGACCGTAAAATTCGGGTCATTACAATTATAACACATGATGAATCAAAGGAAAATAGATTATCATTCAACAAGTCTAGTACGATACAAAAAAATAATTCAAACACCACCAAAGTTTCATAAACTAGATACATGAAATAACATAAACAACGTAACATTTACTATTTTTACCCTAAACCTAACTAATTTCTAGATGCTTGCCATTCATTGAACATTCGGTTCCATCCTCCAAGTAGCCCATGCATCCGATGGATGAATATTTGCGATATTCGGTTCATCATCATCTATCACATTACTAGGTAATCTTTCTTCCAACTCCGCTTCAATAGGATCAATACTCATATAGGTTCTAATAAAATTATGGAGCAAACAACATGCAATAATGATTCTATTGTGCACCCTCACAGATATATAATGATGGACTCCTAAGTATTCCCCATCTAAGTTTTAATAACCCAAAACATCTTTCAATAACATTACGCTACCAAGCATGTTTCATATTGAAAAATTCTTCCGAGTACTTGGTTGGTAACCCAGACGCCACTCATTCAAATGATATCTTTGTCCTCTAAATGGCGCAAGAAATCCCTCACAGCTTTGTGTATCCAAATCAACTAGATAATAACAACCTATAAAAAGAAACTATTTGTCATGGTTAATTTCCCATAAAAGTATGATCTTAAAAATTAATTCAAATTCCTATAATTTTGCACTTTACCATGCGGAACTTTTAGTCCATGTCTCCTACTAATAGCATCTCGAAGAACTCGTCCATCAAAGAATGAACCTTCCCAACCAGAAGAACATAAACAAAATGCATATCGTGTGTACAAACACCTAACATATTTGTTGCTATGTCACCTTTTCGCGTTCGATATCTAGATTTATCAACTTCTGGAACCCTAATCTTGATGTGGGTTCCGTCTAAAGCACCTAAGCAATTCTACATCACATGTATAAAACCTCGAGTTAAGATACTATATTTAAATGTAAAAGGATTAAATTATGCACGAGCTATATATAGTATTCACTCCAATACCTTGAACCATTTCCACCTTGGGTCTGTAGAATTAGTCATAATTGGCTCTCGCTTTTTAAATAACACACCTTGTAAGCGTGTATGACAAAGATTTAAAACATTGTGAAATGATCTCGCTAACGGTTTCTCCGCACCTATTAAAGTGATGCTTGATAACTCTATTTTTAAGGTGATGAGAAATGATATGTAGAAACATTGTCACTTGCTCATCAAGCAGCATGTTCCTTGACGACTTCAATCCCCCTAAAGTTTGTAACATCTCACATAGTTTAAAAAAGGTAATTCTATTCATCCTAACTTGTTCAATACAAGTCTCGTCACTAGCATATACAAGTCTCGTCACATAATCTCAAGTGCATAAAAATCTAAAATATAGGATCTAATCCTTGGTCTATAAGTATGTAGGCTATGGATGGCACCTAATGCAACTAAGAACCAACTCGCAATAAAGACACATTTGCAACCATATTGTAACAGCAAGACCAATTCTTTTACGCCTCACACTTTGTCCTATCAAAGGCAGACGAGCCATAACTGCAATATATTAAAGTTTCAATTTCTTCAAATCATAGTAAAAGGGTCACATTTCTTCAATACTAATTTCAATAATCAGAAACAAAATCAAAGAATATAATTGCCATATAACTTACAAAGTTTCATGAATACAAGATGCTCAACTCTGTAACTCCAAAATTCTTTGGATTCACAAACTCTGTAACTCCAAAATTATTTGCTGCATAGTTAAAGCATAAAGCAAGCATTCAAAAGAAGAAATTAAAAGCCTACTTGTTCCTCCTCTTTTGTATAGTTAAAGCATAAAGCAAGCATTCAGAAGAAGAAATTGGGACACAAATTAAATCTACCTCCATTAGTTTTAGAAATTGGTTTTCCCAAAGATTTATCAATGCAGTTTTTTTTATTCAAATTTTCTCAAAAATAGGAGGACACCATACGTATTTTTTTGTCAAAATTATATATCCTTGAAAATATTCATTACGAGTCTCATTCGAATATGATTGAAAATCTATTGTTCTATTGGCTCTTAACATTTTACTAAATACGTTCTTACCATATAACAAGTAACTCCATCATCTATGATCCGCCATATATATAATTAATAAGAAAGAACTGATTTTAGATCAAGAAACATGTTTCATCTTGTAGAAGAAACAAATTATTTGAAGCAAAAGTAGCAAGAATCGGAAGGCATGCAAATCTATTCAAATAATTTAATGTTGTCCTAACTCTCACTAGTTTCAAAAGCCAATAGGCATAAATAAGTATTTTTTTTTCTTAATTCCATGAGTTCGTGAAATTTGGAATGACTATTGGTACTAAAATCATATCCATGCCACGCTAAAATTGCACTCTGAGAGACTACTCTTGGAAATGCTCAAATTCAGACTTCTTTTGAACTACCAAAAATTCAAAGGTAGCGTAAATAGCAATTAATTCTTAAGTGAACTGAAAAGGCATGGTACAAAGATAACATGCAATTAATTTTCACATGCTAGTAAGTAGCTATTTATTACAAAGATAACATGCACAAACAACCAAAAAAAGAAAAAGAAAGAACAGTAAACAACTGCTCCTGCATCAATTGGAATGGCTACATGGATTTTTTTCTTCTGTTGAACAACTTTTTTAGTAGCTACTGCAAACCGTATCTGGACAACTTTTACTACAGCTATGCTTCATCTGAGTCCCCATCATTGGGCAAAATAAAAAAGTAACTCAACGAAACCCAAGGAAATTATCTCAAACCCAAAACATAAATTTAATTTGATAAATTTTTTGAAAAAGGTTTTAAATGAATTAAAGCCATGACATGGTAGTGAGGGTGGTTGTGGATATCATAGATATTATTGGGTTGGGTTCGAATGTTAACCACCGAAGAATCTAAACTGTAAAATAATGATAATGTTGGAAAAAAAATAGGATTGGATTGACTAATTCTTGATAACACATTTGATGACATTTTTGAAAATGGAAGATCCAATAAAAAATAGGTTTCTCCCTGAAAAAAAGAACAGGTTTCTATTATTTATTACAATTATTTTTTAAAGCTCCACTGGTATAAAAACAAGTAGAGAATAAATATAAATCTCCAATTAACTGATTAATTAAATGTAAAATCTAATTAATATAATATACAGTGAAGGAAGAATAAGAGAAAACCAACGCACAAATAAAAGATAAACCCACACATTACAAGTATAGATGGTGAAACTTTATACCAAAGTCTAAAAGGAAATCAAGGTCCAAGACCCATCCTCAAAGAACCCTTGCAACCACCTTCAGCCTCCTCATATTTGTAAGATGTATTCCGATTACTAACTTCTATATTTTGACATATTTAATAGTGCAAAATAAACAATGAAAAATGGAAGAATATATATTTAAGAGTGCCATATGTCAAAAAGCTATAATATGAACATGACTATTTATTTTGTAAATTATATATATACACATTACACAAGCATAATCAAAATTTAGTAATATATATATATAAAGATATAAGATTCAAACATTTGATGTTATTTGTTGAAGTAAAAGCAA
The DNA here is from genome assembly GCA_025698515.1 of Gossypium sturtianum. Lineage (NCBI taxonomy): Eukaryota > Viridiplantae > Streptophyta > Magnoliopsida > Malvales > Malvaceae > Gossypium > Gossypium sturtianum. The sequence goes on along the minus strand of CM046948.1, from coordinate 135,688,082 downwards.
GTATCCAAACCAGAATCAAAGTGAGGGTTGAAATGCAGATATATTTGGATTACAATCTAAATATAAGGAACAACATTCAAAAAGTCTATGTATACTTGCACTTGATTGAAAACCACTTTTACCATGGAGAAATAAGCAAGATACCGTATTGACTACTAAAGAGGGAGAGATGGCTTTGTTGAAGTGTCATTTTCCTATATGTACTTTGGAGAAAGAACTGGATGCAGGCAAGTTACAAGTCCCAACTCATCCCCCATTCCTTCCCAATTCTTTCCTTTACGCATTTCATCATTATTTTATTATCATTTGCAACGCCTCCATCTCTCTCAAAGATGTCTGTTCCTTCTTCATTTTTTTCTTCTTATAAACTCATTTGTTGTTTTTGGGGACCTCCTAGGAACAAACACTCAGAGATTCTCACAAAGCAAGTATATCAGACTATCAAAGTGGGAGCTATCATAAAGGCTCTTGTAGCTAGTCTCACGGTCTGCTTGAGATATGGATCTAAATGCAGCGTAATGATGCCTACAATATGATCCATGTATCAACCCAACATAAAAGAAAGGGATACTTGTTGCTTGCTTATTCTAACTAATAGCCAAAAACATTTTAATTTGACAATTTCTAAGAATTATGAATTGTATAGAGAAATAAACAAAAACTTTCTAGTATATGAGCCTATAATTTAATACATCGGATAATCTCTACACTGTGTTGCCTTTTTACGTGGGGTTATAAAAACTTAACTGGAAATTTATTTGTAAACAACCTGAAATCTTAAAACAGGGGAAGAAAGATATACGTAGAAGAAAGAAAGGGAAAGAAGAAGGAGAGATTGAGAGATTATGTACCTGAACAAAGTTAACATTTCTTACTCCAAACGTAACAAAATGAAATTGAATTCCATTTTGCTTTTGCATTCAAACAGACGCAAGTAGCAGATAGGGCTAACAAAGGGCTAACAGAGATGCTGTCGTAATAGGGTTCAATCATAAAAGCTAAAATAGGGTTCATCGACAATCAAAATTTTACCTTAAAGAGAGGTGACTGAAATTCTGTACAGCAAAGAGTGTTTGATTTACTTGGATCCTACCAAATTAGGGGGAAAACAAAGTAAATAAACAAGATCTTGTAATCAATCAATTTGATAAAATTTGTTTATTAAAATCAATCAAAGAAAAGGAAAATGAATCCAACAGCACACTGAAAATTAATTCACCATTAAGTTGAAGTGTATATGAGAGCAAACAATCAACTCTTTTAGGGAAAAGAAAAACAATGAACTCTTTTATTTACCAGAGAAGAAACCGGAAATTTTAACTTCTTTTCACTCATAACATTTAAACCCGAAAAACGATAGCAAACAATATTCAACAAGAATTTCAAATTAAAAAGAAAAAGCGAGTATTCACCTAGTACACTCGAGGAGACGCTGAGTTTCTGTTTAGATCAAAGATTAAGAAGAAAAAATTAAGCAATAAACATTTAGAAAATTCACGCAAACAAACTAACAAGATCAAAAATAATTTGTTGAAGTTTTTGATTCATTAAAACCCAAACCAATTCAATTACCAAATCAAATTCTAAAAACCTAAAAGAGAACACACAAAATTTAACAGAAAAAATTCTTCTAAGAAGATATCGAAAAGGATCAAAGTGAGATCAAAAGGGACTGAATGATTTTTCGAGGAGATTACTAGTATATATATTATTATTTTATGTTAAAGAAAAGAGAAATCAACCACCGGAAACACTTGCACAAAATGATGAATCGGGAGAGGGTGGAGCAGTGGAGCCTTTGTGGGGTGGCTTTGCTTTGCGACTTCTGTTTGCTCTTGCTTTTGGAGCTCTGGGTTAGGAGGGTAAGAATTGGAAAGTAATAGCTAAACGGTGGTCTGGGAAGGGAATAGAAATCCCCCAGAAATCAGCGTATTTTCTGCATACATACGTAATGGAATAAGCCCGTAATAGGCATTCCATTGAACCAAACGGAGGATTAAGGTGGGCCCATGGAATAGAGGTGTAATGGCTATGCCATTACACCCAACCAAACATCACGTAATTTTTTACCCCTGAAATTGGCAATTAGGTTCACTTTGATATCTATATTTTTTTGTCTACTTTAGTACCTGAATTTGATAACTAGATCCATTTTGGTCCATGAACTTGGATTCCATCAAGATTTGATGATGTGATCAGTGTTACTGGAACATGATCGAATCAGTTGCTCGGACCAATTAGACTGAGAATTGATTGGTACAATTGTCAAAACAAAGTAATTGGACTGATTAAATTGAAAATAGCTTGAAATTGGTAAACATAAAAAATTAGGACAAAAATTGACAGTTGAACAGGTTGAATAGGTCTAGTAAAATTTTTTTATTTTTTATTTCTTTTAGATTTTTATGAATTTTTAATTATTTATTTAATTATTGTTGGTCTAGTAGTCAAATCAGTCGAATAAATTGAATCAAGAATCTGTGGTTGTTGGGATCTAGTGCCCTTAATGTAATTTTTTGTCATATATATATATATATATAATTTCTTGATCAGATTGGTTTACTAAAAAACCTATCATTCACATTAATATTGTTTATATTTGTCCTCAATTGTTTTTGCACGCAAATAAAAATGAATAAACAAATATATTGGCTCACTAATTACTTAACGTTTAACTAATATTAAGTTGCATTATGTGGTTAGATCATAATGCGAGAAAACAAATTATATTAGTAGCTAATTTACATGGTTCATAGTCAAATGAGTTGAAACTAAGCAAATTGATTCAAAAACTATTATGACGTCTATCAAGTCCAATTAGGGAGATATCTTGTTTTGGGTAACAGAGCAGATGACTCATAGAAGATAAAAACATAGGTGTGATTATTTGGATTGACAATACATTAGATATTACCCAAGTTGAATTAATCCTAGATCTATTTGTCGATTTATTCTCTTGTGATGTTCATAGTGTGGCTTACTTCAATCCTAAGTAAGTGCCTGACTATGCGTGCATGACTCATATACTTTGATCCAAACGCTGGTACGTTAGGTATACGAATTTTGCATGGAATGACTTCATTGATAATAGTAAAATTCATAGTCCAATAAAAGGTGAATTGTATCCTCTCAAAGGGATTACGTGGTTGATGGAAAAGTAATATGGCTACGATTCATTCGTCTACGACGAATGATTTAATTATTATATGTTAGTAATTGATTTTTTAATGAAGGAAGATATAACGATTACCATGAGATAAAATAGGATCTCATTGGGTGAATTGATTTAGCCCAAAAAGATGAAGGACATTCTATGAGAGTAATACACATATGGCAAGTTCACTAGACAATCACTTAATAAGTCGCTTTCATAATGGTATATAATAGGGATAGTTCAGTCATGATACTTTTAATGGATTGACTCCATGACTAAATAATGTTGTAATTAATAGATGAAGAGGCAAAACTTAATTACAAGTTATTTGAGCCCTAATTATATATGTCCAATTGGTTCTTCCACTAGCTCAACACAACCCTTGATGGTTTGCATTTGAATCGATGTGATGAGTAAATGAAAATGACAAATTAGAGAAACAGATTGCATGTATCACTATCTTTAGTAAAGGCATTTCCTCGCTATAAGCAAGAGATGACTTAAAGATTAAATTGATTTATTTGATTTATTATTTAATTGGTTGCAATTAAATAATTGAAGTTCGAAGTGAAAATTAAATTAATTAGTCATCAAAATTTATTGAGCGTGACAGTTAAATTTATTCACTCATAGATTCTAGTACAGTAAAGTGTTCATGACTTTAGCAAAATTAGAATTGGGTTGAAAAAATAATTTAAATGAGGGAACTAATTAAATTTATTTTAATTATTTTTTTTGAAAATAGAAAATTGGTTATTGGGTTGGTTTAAAGACCAAGAAGCCTGAAAAGGGTCACCCAAGATGTATAGTCCTAATGGGACTATGGATTTTCTATTAAATATTATTATTTTGGGTTCTCTTATTCAATTAAGACTTTTATTCCGAGAGCGACTAGTGTAGAAGCTGAGCATTGGGCCCTTCATGAGGGCCTTGACATTGCACGGGAATATAACCTTTTGCATGTTTGAGATTGAAGTAGATGCTACCTCTGTTCTTTATTTTATGCACTCTACTTCTAACAAGAATATCTTATTATCTCCTTAATTGATGAATGTAGAATGCTCCTCTGTTCTATGACTTCTAGTTCCTAGAGACATATTTTTCGAGAAGGGAACAAGTATGCGGATGCATTAGCTTGTCTGCATAGTAGCCTTTAGTTATCTTTACCCCTAGATGAACTCAGGGGCGAAGCCAGAACAATTTTTTAGGGGGGCCGGATAAAATTTTAATTTTTTATAGTTTATATCTTTATAATTTGTAAATGATTAAATCAAATTTTTATAATTTTAGGGGGGGCCAAAGTGCAATTTTACCTTTACTAATTTAAAATTTTTAAAAATTTTTAAGGGTCGAAATAACAATTTTACATTTTAGGGGGGCGGGGCCCATGCCAGCCCCCCTGGCTACGCCCCTGGATGAACTTTATGTTTCTGATTTATTTTATGTTTGTACTAATCCTCCAGATGTATTACATTGTCTCCTTACAAATGATACTCACGGGGTAACTATGTTTCGAACATTTTGTTAATGCTTTAGTAATACAATCCTTCTTTTTGCAAAAACAATAAAAAAAAAGGACTCTTATGACTTTTTATATAAAAAGAGACTATGGGTTAGGTCAAATCATACCATAATAAGCATTGTTAGTCCGTTATTTTATGGTGAAATTTAATTTTCTAATAAATTTTATTTTTTGAGAAAGTTTTGCTTTGGTTTCTAGCCTATAGAAAGAAATTTGATTAGAGATTTGATTATTGAACTATTAATTATTAAATAAGCTTAAAAACTTAAAATTTTATTAAAACTATACGTGAAGATTCAAAATTGATTTATTAGTGGAAAAGTATTAATCAAATAATTTGTGCTTAATATTAGGTTTGAAGCTTCCGTGTTTACTGGTTGAAACTTTGATTTGTGATATTGAATTTGATTGATAAAAAAATAACATAAAGTTTAACATCTATGCAATTTTATTATTTTAAATTGTCATTGCCATTACTTTTGATTATTTGAATTTGCATTGATTTATGCTTTTAATTTGCCAAATATAGTTTCTAATATTTAGTTATAGTAAATCAGAATTTTAAAATTGTAATATATTGGTTGATATATATTGGAATTTTATTATATTATCTAGATAAACTACAATATTTTTAACTTTCTAGATATGCATGACAATTTTTGCAAGTATAAAGTATACATACTTTTTATTAATATATTAAAAAAGTTGAATGTTTAATCCATATACATAATTTCTCTTTGTTTTAGTGACTACTATGTCAAACCTTGCAAATCTTGAATTTCTGGCTCTCAATATAATGAGAAAAAGACTATCTATCATGGGTTCTTGATTTTGAAATTCATCTAGATGCTAAAGATCTTGGAAATGCAAATAGGTTAGGTAATGAGGCATCCAACCAAGACAAAGCCAAAATCATGATATTCCTTTGCCATCATCTCCATGAAGGGTTGATAAGTATTCATAGTTCGTATATTTTAGGCCTTTTATTACTTTACTTTTTATAGTTCTTTGAGTAGAATATCATGTTTTAGCTTTGTTTATGCATTTAGTGTCATTTTTGCATGCACTACTACTTTTATCTATTTTTACTTTGGTTCTATGTTGGCTAGTTACAAGTGATTACTTTGAGTGCTTTCGTGACTTGAATTAGGTACGTACGAGCTTGGGATGCAATATCGCAACTCATCGGGAATGAAAGGAACGATTCAAAAGGAGGCATGAATAAAGACGAGTGGACCGCAACGTCATACAATAGTGTCGTGGCACGAATCCAACCCAATAAGTTGCACCCTAGTGCCCTATACCCTCATGTTGTAGCATCCTTCTGTCGAGCCGCAACATCGCTGTCCGTGTCATGTGGGACATGTTACTATTTTAACTCGAGATGCAAGGTTATTTTTGTCTTTTTGAATATTTAAGCTTAAGCAAGTATTATAACCCTAATTTTAGGTCAAATAAACTCTATAAATAGGATCTTCTTAGAGAGAGAGAGACGTGATATAGCTGCTTTTAGTTTTATTTTACTTTTTGTTTTTATTTTCTTTATGGCTTGCTAAACTTTAAATATTCTAGTCAAAGTAATATTCAAAGTTTGATTCTATAAAGAAACAAGTATTATAACCCTAATTTTAGGTCAAATAAACTCTATAAATAGGATCTTTTTAGAGAGAGACGTGATATAGCTGCTTTTAGTTTTATTTTACTTTTTGTTTTTATTTTCTTTATAGCTTGCTAAACTTTAAATATTCTAGTAAAAGTAATATTCAAAGTTTGATTCTATAAAGTTTGTGAGATCGAATTGTTCTTAATCTTTGTTTTGTTCTTTGGTATTTGCATGTCTTCTGGTTTAATTATAATTGTTCAAGTTTATGAAATATTTGACTGATATTTGATAGCTTAGAACGGTTGCTTTTTCAATTAGGTAATTAGTTGATCGATTGATTTATGATATTTGTGAAAAATGCATGATTATTTGTGTAGTGTGGGCATGTGATCTAACTTAAATAAACCCTAATTGTGCCTGTTGGTTAGAATTAGGTCTCTTTCATTCTTAATGCTATTAATAAATTAGATTCTAAGTGGTCTTTATAGGGTTGTTTTTCAATGTAACTCCACTATTGAGGATGGAGAAACTAGGATAGATAAAGTAGGAGCGGAGTAGGTAGGAATGGGAACTTTTGGGCCTGGAGACACTTGTATAGGCAAACCATAAGGTAAGGAAGTAGGAATGCTGGCAGGAACAAAAACAACAATTGAAGAAGTTAAAGTGTTGTTGATTATAACCACCTCTGAACCATTTTCATGAACCTTACCTCCAACCATTTTCTACCTCTTTCTTGTTGCTTTTGTGACACCCCGAACCCAACTCAGGAGTTTCGACCAAGTTCTAGAGATCACATTAGTCACCAGAGTGACACAGACCAGAAACAATACACTTACACTTAACTAACCAGTCAACTCACATTGTGAATCATTCAAACTAATTTTAGAAACCAATTACATTCAATCCCGATCATGCAAACACAAACATAATCATACTGTAACACCCCTAGCCCGAAACCGTCGCCGGTCTAGGGTTAGGAAGCATTACCGATCAATCCGAAACATTTACTAACATCTTACAACACAAAGTATATTATCATTCAAACATAACAAATTATACACATATAGTCCATTAATGAGGCCTACGAGACCTTAAACACATGTTAGAAATGGGTCGGGACTAAACCAAACACATACAAAAATTTCTGAAAATCAAACATTTTTCAAAGCTACAGAGGCCACACGCCCGTGTGGGTAGGCAGTGTGCCTCACACGGCCTCGGGCACGCCCATGTGTCCAAGCCGTGGCAAAACAGGGCATACATACTGACTTGTCCACACGGCCTGAGACACGCCCGTATGCCTCACCCGTGATCGAGCCTGACTTGCATCACAGGGCCAGTAACACGCCCATGTGTCCAGCCCGTGGTCGAGGCTGACTTGTTTCAATTTGCAAACTCGAATGATACGGTCGAGCCACACGCCCGTGTGCTCAACCGTGTGGGCAATTATAGGCCATTTGCAAGGCCAAATTTGCCACCCACACTTGGGTCATACCTACATGCAATAATCAATACCATTTCATATCCTAATTGGCATTCAAACATACCAAAACAAACTTAAATTGAATCTCTTAATAACATCAATCATCATCCTCTACAATTCCATCTAACATACCAATCCAAATTATCAACTACTTATCAAAACATGTAATTCATGCACCATTTAATCTCAACCAAATCATAGCATAAACATTTCATCTTCATATTACCAAAATATATTATAAGATCATTCACTTTGGACACACATACACATCTTGATAATCCTTCATTCAAACCCAAAGCATATACCAAATTCATTAACTTATCTAGCCATATCACATGGCAAGATCCAAACATCTCAAAATATACCATATCTACTAGCCTATACATGCCATATTCAAATATATACATCTCCCTAAAGTACCAAATAGATGGCCAATAGTGTGATTTAGTCGCTGACGATCCCCGGATCCGAGCTAACTTTAAATACACTGTAAAATAGAGAAACAATTCATACAGTAAGCTCTAAATCTTAGTAAGTTCGTAATTTAGTACACTTAACTTAATGTTTCAACTACAATATACAAATTAATCCATCACATAGATCAACTCATAAATATATGTACCATATCATCCATAGCTAATATGCTTACTCAACCATCTAGATATCCATTTACAATTTCATCAACCGCATAGGTTCTGTACGTACCTTAGCCAACACTTAGTTATTGACCATTCATGCTACTCAATGCTCAACACTTCATTTTGATCAACCATTGTTATTCGTTCAATTTATTCGCACACTTAGTGCCAAATTCATAAACGAAGCTTAAATATCATCGCACACTTAGTGCCTTTACATAGAGCCGAATTTATCTCGATATCGCATACACAGTGCCAGTCAATAAAGCCGAGGCTTTCATTACTTCGCACACACAGTGCTATTCACCTCTGTCTCGATTCTAGTTACGCACACTTAGTGCCACATTTCTCAATTCCATATATATCAAATCTAATTCAATAACTAGATATTCATTCATTTCATAATTCATAGATGTAAATTTAACAACTTGTATTATATCCGAACTTGCCTCAGACGTCGAAATAACAGAACGAGTCTATTAGTCGAGTACTTTATCTTTGCCTCGATCTCGATCCAATTCCCTCTTTTCTTGATCTATACATATTCAAATTTAACTCGTTCAATTACAAAATCATTCAATTTAGTCCAAACACACATATTTAGGGCATTTTACAAAATAACCCTCACATTTTCACATTTCGACACTTTAGTCCCTATTTCACAAAATCACCAAATACAAAAAATTTCACTTCACATATGCCTAGCTGAATTCTCCTTATACTCATACAAGCCCATATATTTCATTTATTTCACATTTTAGTCCTCCAATTTCTCATTTTCATAATTTAGCCCAAAATAGCCAATTTCATCAAAAATTCAAGAACAAAATATATTAACCCAACATCAAACTTTTATATTCCATCATCTAACAACACAAAGCTCACATATTCATCAATGGAACTTCTCAAAATCTTCATCGAATTCTAAAATTAAAATATGGGCTTGATAGAACACAAACCAACAATCACAAAACGTAGAAATCATAAAAAACCGAGCTCGAAACATACCTCAATCAAAGACAACAATGGCCGAATCCTAGCTTAGTCTTTTTCTTTTCTTTTCTTGTGATTTTCGGCTAAGATGAACACATAATAGCCTTTAATTTATGTTTTGTTTTATTTATTATACATTAATATGCTTTTTACCATTTTACCCTTTAATGAATAACATTTAAATTCCACTAACTTAGGCATTTTTGTCCATCCATTTATCATATGGAATAATAACAACATAAGGACTCATATTTTAATAAGCCATGCCAAATTAACACTTTAACAATCAGCACACAGCTTTTGCGTTTTATACGATTAAGTCCTTTTTACAAATTAAGCACACAATCGATAAAATTTTCACACAGAAATTTCACACATGCTTAATCACATACTGTAAACATCAAAAATAATATTAAAATATTTTTCCAACCTCAAATTTGTGGTCTCGAAACCACTGTTCCGACTAGGGTCTTAACCGGGCTGTTACAACTCTCCCCCTTAGGGATTTTCGTCCCCGAAAATCTTACCAGTGAATAAGTTCGAAAATTGCTCTCTCATAACATCTTCAGGCTCCCATGTAGCCTTTTCAACTCCGTGTTTTTTCCACATCACTTTCACTAAAGAAATTTTCTTGTTTCTCAACTCTTTAGTCTCTCGTGCCAAAATTCGGATCGGTTCTTCACTATACGATAAATCTGACTAAATTTCAACCTCGGTAGGAGTAATCACATGAGATGGATCGGATCTGTATCGTCGAAGCATCGATATGTGAAATACATTATGAATCTTTTCTAACTCAAGTGACAATAACAATCTATAAGCGACCGGCTCAATTCGTTCAATAATCTCATACGGCCCGATAAACCTCGGACTCAACTTGCCTTTTCTGCCAAAACAAAGTATTTTCTTCCACGGAGACACTTTCAAAAATACTTTATCACCGATCTGAAACTCAATATCTTTTCGTTTCAAGTCCGCGTACGCCTTCTGACGATCTGACGCAACTTTCAGATTATCGCGAATCACTTTCACTTTCTGTTCAGTCTCTCTGATCAAATCGACCCCGTGTATCTTATTCTCACTAAGCTCAGTCCAATACAATGGAGTTTTGCATTTACGGCCATAAAGAGCCTCATATGGTGCCATTTTGATGCTAGATTGAAAACTGTTATTGTACGCAAACTTAATCAACGGCAAATGTCTTTCCCACGTACTTTCAAACTCGAGGATGCAATATCTCAACATATCCTCAAGAATCTGAATGATCCGCTCATATTGACCATCCGTTTGCAAATGAAATGCTGTACTAAAATGCAACTTCGTACCTAAAGCCTCTTGCAATTTCTTCCAAAAATGCGAGATAAATCTCGGATCTCTGTCAGATACAATAGATAGTGGCACCCCATGCAATCTCACAATCTCAGAAATATACAATTCAGCTAATTTATCAAGTGAATAATCTGTTTCTCACCTAATAAAATGAGCTAATTTCATCAATCATCAACTATCACCCGCATTGCATCTTTCTTTCTCGAGATAAAGGTAGTCCCGACACAAAGTCCATCGTGATTCTCTCACATTTCCACTCGTATCATAATCGGTTGTAACAAAATCGGATGGAACTCGATGTTCAAACTTAACTTGTCGACATACTAAACATCTCAAACAAATTCTCGAGATATCCCGTTTCATACCATGCTGATAAACCATAATTTATACATATTTTGACCCCATGCTTGGCTTATTTTTGGATGAATTTTCATTAGATTTGATGAATTCAATGCTCTTAATCCTTGAATTTCATATTTTACACTCAAGAGAGCTTAGGGAGTCGAAAAGAATGAGAAATGGGCCAAAAAGGGACAAAATGGGCCTACCTTAGAAATCAACACAGCCTGGACTATCTCAAATGGGAAGACCACACGGCCGTGTGTGATGAGCAAAATTGAACACGGCTTGGACTGTCGCACACGGGCAGACCACACGGCCATGTGTGATGAGCAGAATCGAACACGATCTAAACTCTCGTACACGGGCATGTCACACGGGCGTGTCCCTGCCGAACCCAAGTTTAATTCTATTCGAAAAAGACTACTTGAGGGCCAAGAAAGGTGCTCCAAAGCCTATATAAACAACCTAAGGGAGGACCTAAAAAGACACGCAGAGTAGAAGGCAGAAAATACTCGAAGGCAGCCATCGGGAGCAGCTCGAAAGAAGGATCTCCATCAAGATTGAAGATCTCCTATCAATTTCTCTTGAAGTTTTTGGGTTTTCTTATGTTTTGTTGTTTTTCCTATTTTAAGATGCTTCCCTCTATCAGTATGAACTAAATCCCTTAAATACCTGAAGGGATGAAACCTAAGACATATATTATTACTATTTGATTTATAGGATAAATACTTGTTCTTATTCTTAATTGTGAGTTCTTATTCTTGTTTTAATAATTCAGGTTATTAATTCAAGTCGAATGTGCTTATTCAGAGGAGCAAAAGTCACTGTTTAAGAGTAGATCAACACAATTAAGCGGAGTTGATTGCAACCCTAGAAATAGGGCGACATAAATCTGCCGGATTAGAGTCAAATCTAATAAGGGGATTCATAGATCGAGTTAATGCGATGATAGGGGTTTTAATTAGAAAGAGATTTCAATTAATCAACCTAGAATCAGTTGTTTTTAGTCTTGAAAGAGATATTAACATAAATCAGGGATTTCTACAGATTAAGTCAAGTGAATAAATCGTATGAATCAAAAGTAATAAGTGAAGTCTAGGTGGATTCATCCTTGGGTATTGTCTATCTCATAAAGTTGTCTAAAAAGTATTTTCCCAATTCATTCTCTGTCGTGCTTTTAATTAATAGTTTAAAAGAAATCACTCCAATTCTTAGGCTAGATAATAGGAAGATAGTAATTACTAGTACTCTTGGTCCTTGTGGATACGTTATTTCCGGTCTTACCATAACTATACTATTAAACGATAGGTGCGCTTGCCTTTATTGTGGTTGTCGAAACCATTTTTTTGTAAAAAACGGAGGTCGACTTTAAAAATGAAAATGGAGTCGCCACCAATCCTTTTTTTGAGGTGTGATCGGGTCACCTTGAGATTTATCGTTAAAACATTTTGATTTATTAAAACGATGATTTTGGCCTACGAAATTCGAGAAAATGAGTTCGGGAGACGGTTACGTATGAGGAAGGATTAGCACCCTCGTAACGCCCAAAATTGGTACCGAATTGATTGATTAATGTCTTAATGCCAAAAATTTGAAAAGATTCGAAAATACGATCCTTTTTGTTAAAGAAGACTTGAATAAATTAAAACGAATGATGAGACCCTCTTATTTCGAAGAAATAAAATATCACACCCAGTGAGTTAGGGTACGACATTTCAAATTCTCGAAACTGACCTTGTCTTTTAACTTTTAAAACTCATGTATTTAAATTTAAGAAGGATATTCGGTGTTTTGGGTCAAATGAAAAATCGGAACCCAGTAAGTTAGGGCACAATTTCTCAAAATACCAAATTCAGAACATTGCCTTTGTTGTTTTTAGAAATCTTTATCCCGAAATAACGAAATGTCACATCCAGTGAGTTAGGACGCAATGTTTCCGAATTCTCAAGAATAAGTTTTTATTTCAAAACTCGTATTGCGATTTTAAAAGGATATCCCGTTATTCGGGTTAAATGAGAAAAACCGAAACCCAGTAAGTTAGGGCACGATTTTCTCGAATTTCCAAATACGGAATATCGATTTTTGAAACAGCGTCTTTATTGTATCGAGTAAAATGTAACACGAATTGGTAATGAAAAATAAATTATGGTGTTAATATACATAACAGAAATGAATGCAATAATAAAATAAAAGTGATATAAGCGAAAATATAAAGACAAGATAAACAAAAAGAAGCGAACTAAAAAGAGCTATAAGTAAACAACAAATGTAAGTTTGAATAAAAATGAGCAAATAAATAAAACAATAGAGATATTAGACAAATAAAATAATAACAATAATAATAATAATGATAATAATAATAATAATAATTAGTTAATAACAAAATAACAAGTAAATAGACACAAAACGAAAAATATAATTATAATAGAAATAATAATAAGAATAATGATAATAATAAATAAATAAAGAAAAGAAAGGAAAATAACAAATAAATAAATAAATAAATTCATAAGAATAATAATATGCTAATAAAAATAATGGACTATAATAATATATTAATACGAGTAATACTAATAATTTAATAATAATAATAAAGTAAAAATAAAAATATAGATAATAATAAAATGAAAATAATATGTTAATTAATGATAATAGTAGTATATTAATAATAATAATAGAAAATAATAATAAAATGATAATAGCGGTGGTAATAATAATAATAATAATAGAAAGAGGACTGAATCGAATTAAAACAAGATATCTGGGGTAAATTTGAAATAAAAAAGGGAAGGTCCATATTGTAGTGTGCGAAAGAAGTGGAGGGACTAAAGTGGGCAATAACCCCTCTCTTCAAAACACGCAGCATCGAAAGGACCTAAATGAAATCAAAATGAAAGTTCGGGGCCAAAATTAAAAAAACAAAAGGAGCCTGATTGCAAATTAATAAAAAACAGAAGGACCAATATAGAAATAAGACCATTACACCAAAACACGCGGATCCTCCTAGTGGGTCGGGTCAGTGCGCGGGTCGGAGGCTCAAAACGACGTCGTTTTGGCCTCCGGAAGTGACTCTCAAAACGGCGCCGTTTTCAATCATTATAAAAGCTAATTTTTTTTGCTAAAAACTTCATTTTCTCCTCTTCACAAAAAAAAAAAAACCAAGCAAAATCCTCTCAAACCTCTCTCTCCCTGGCCTCCATGGCCCGTAATCCCAAACTTTTCCTACTGTGACTGACCACCACCGCCAGGTCACCATACACAGTGGTCGAATTTCAAACAGTGATTTTTCTTTTTTTCCTTATATTATATTTTGATATTATATATATATATATATGTATTTTAAAAAAATAAGAATAGAAAATCTTTGTATGCAAAAAAGTTCCGAAGAAAAAAAGAAAAAGAAAAATAAAGTAAGAATATGTCAAGAACCTTTCTGATCTTTTTGGCTTTTTTTTTTATAATCTGTCTCTCTGTCCAAAAAATTACAATGGATTTTTGATGTCTTATATAGCCATTTTTACAATTGATTTCCCCCTTTTTTTTATTATTTCTGTCATTTCATTTTTAATGTTTCCAAGTGCGTGGGCGGTGCTGAGCGCATGTGCGGTGGCCGGTGGTCTTTGCAAGCGCGTCGTCGTCGAAGTCGAAGACCTAGGTGCGGCGCACCTAGGGTTTATTATTCTTTGTTTTTTTTTTCTGATTTGGGTTTGGGCTTCTGGGTTTGGTTAGTTTAATTGTTTTGGGCCTTGGTTGTTTTTATTTATTTGGTCTTGTTTCTGGTTTGGGGTGTTTCTGACGGGCCCGGGCGAATTTGGGCTTATACAGCTGCCCCTCTTTGCTTATTGTCGTGTAACGGGAATGGAGCAAAGACTTTTAAGAAAGACTAAGTTTGCCCGGTTTCGCCGAGTCTTGACTTTTTTGGTGCTTCTCTTCTTCAAGTAGCCTCGTTTCAGTCCACTGCATCTTGTTGCTTCGAGCCACTCCGCCGCCACTTCAGAGAGATAAGACTTTGTAGCTTCAATCCACTCCGCTGCAACCTTGGGAGATGATTATTGACTTCGATCTGCTTTTCTGGAATTTCAGAGAGATATGAGATTTGTGATTTTAGTCTGCTCCACTGCAACTTCAGGGAGATAAGACTTGCTACGGTAGATTTAATCCGACCTATTGCTATTCCAGAGGTATAGGATTTGTCGCTTTAATCCGCTCCACTGCAACTTCAGGGAAATAGGATTAGCAGC
Source organism: Gossypium sturtianum (assembly GCA_025698515.1). Taxonomy (NCBI): domain Eukaryota; kingdom Viridiplantae; phylum Streptophyta; class Magnoliopsida; order Malvales; family Malvaceae; genus Gossypium; species Gossypium sturtianum. The sequence continues at coordinate 135,672,777 of CM046948.1, read as the reverse complement.
CTCAATATGCTCTACTGCAACTTCATGGAGATAAGATTGCTATCTTCAGTCTGCTCCACTGCAACTTCAGGGAGATAAGACTTGTCATGGTAACTTCAATTTGCCCCACTGCAACTTCAGGGGGATAAGGTTGGCTATGATCTGCTCTACTGCAACTTCAGAGAGATAAGATCTGTTTATTTATAGCTTCAATCTGTTCCACTACAACTTCAGGGAAATAAGATTTGCTATCTTCAGTCTGCTCCACTGCAACTTCAGGGAGATAAGACTTCTTAATTTTTTAACCTGCTCCACTGCAACTTCCAGGAGAAGGGATTTGTAGCCTCGACCTTCTCCGCTGGAACCTCAAAGGGATAAGAATTCAGGGAGAAGAGATTCGTAGTTTCAATCTTCTCTACTGAAACTTCATGGAAATAAGGATTGATCCTCAATGTAATCTCAAGGAGGTGGGATTTGTAATTTCAACCTACTCCGCTGGAACTTCGAGGAAATAAGAATTCAGGGAGAAGAGACTCGTAGTTTCGATCTTCTCTACTGAAACTTCAAGGAAATAAGGATTGATCCTCAATGTAATCTCAGGGAGGCGGGATTTGTAATTTCAACCTACTCCGCTGGAACTTCGAGGAAATAAGAATTCAGGGAGAAGAGATTCGTAATTTCAATATTCTCTACTGAAACTTCAAGGAAATAAGGATTGATCCTCAATGTAATCTCAGGGAGGCCGGATTTGTAATTTCAACCTACACCGCTGGAACTTCAAGAAAATAAGAATTCAGGGAGAAGAGATTCGTAGTTTCAATCTTCTCTACTAAAACTTCAAGGAAATAAGGATTGATCCTCAATGTAATCTTAGGGAGGCGGGATTTTTAATTTCAACCTACTCCGCTGGAACTTCGAGGAAATAAGAATTCAGAGAGAAGAGATTCATAGTTTCAATCTTCTCTACTGAAACTTCAAGGAAATAAGGATTAATCCTCAATGTAATCTCAGGGAGGCGGGATTTGTAATTTCAACCTATTCCGCTGGGAACTTCAAGGAACTAAGAATTCAGGGAGAAGAGATTCGTAGTTTCAATCTTCTCTATTGAAACTTCAAGGAAATAAGGATTGATCCTCAATGTAATCTCAGGGAGGCGGGATTTGTAATTTCAACCTACTCCGCTGGGAACTTCGAGGAAATAAGAATTCAGGGAGAAGAGATTCGTAGTTTCAATCTTCTCTACTAAAACTTTAAGGAAATGTAATCTCAGAGAGGCGGGATTTGTAATTTCAACCTACTCCGCTGGAACTTCGAGGAAATAAGAATTCAGGGAGAAGAGATTCGTAGTTTCAATCTTCTCTACTGAAACTTCAAGAAAATAAGGATTGATCCTCAATGTAATCTCAGGGAGGCGGGATTTGTAATTTCAACCTACTCCGCTGGAACTTCGAGGAAATAAGAATTGTGGTCTTCGATCTGCTTCACTACTGCTTAGTGAGATAAGATCTGCAATCTTTAACTGATCTGCTCCACTACTGCTTAGGGAGACCAGATCTGCAATCTTCAGCCTACTCCACTGCTGCCCAGGGAGATAGAACTGGTCATCCTTGATCTGCTCCACTACTGTTTAGGGAGACAAGATCTATAATCTTCAGCCTACTCTACTGCTGCTCAGAGAGAAGGACCGGTCATCCTTGATCTGCTCCACTGCTATCTCGAGGGAACAAAATCTGAAATCTTTAGTCTGCTTTCTTGCTATCTTAGGAAGATGGTCTGCCCCACTACTATCTAGGGGACAAAATCTGAAATCTTTGATATTGCTACACTGTTCTCTAGGGAACCTGTCCTATAGAATTAGTTTTATGTGCTTATGCTTATGCAAATGATTAGGATGCTATGATCGGAATGACTCAAATGCTCCTAACTACATGTGTTATGAATGATATGAATGCATAAATGTCATGAAAATGATTCCTTTTCAGATATTTAAGGCCTCCTTGCTATTCATCAGGGCTTTATCCCTGACGTATTATGTTTCCTTCTTGCTCGGCTGGTATTTTGACAGCAAACTCGTAGAAACGATCATACTTCACTCAACCGGTTTACCCCACTATAACTTCAAAATTCACCATGGTACCTCTGAGACCTGGGGCTTGTACCATCTTCAAACCATCTTACCGTGATTCAGGGGGGTGAAACTTTTCCAATCCATCCCACCGCCATTCAGGGGTAGAGAACTTGTTTCATTTTCAATCTATACCACTGCAACTCAGGGGTAGAAGACTTGTATCATTTTTAATCCATCCCACCACGACTCAAGGGTAGAGGACTGTAACTTGTTCAATCAATTGATCACTCCCTGGGAAATCTGCCCAGATGTGTATTCATGATATTCGTATGGATGCAGAATATCATTCTTCTTGAGAATGATTCCCCTCTCACGCTTGAGTTGATATTGCTCTCTTTTGTCAAGATTGTATTACTGACGTAATATCTTGTCATTTTATTCAATCACCATTTTTGACAAAATCTGAAGAGATAACCTTAATTTGGACTCAAATATTTCCAACCCTTAAGCTTGGTGAATCCTAAGCAATAATCATGTTTCAGGTTCTTGTATTATTTAGAAGTTCCTAGAGTAATATGCGAAACTCCTTTTTTGAAAGTGTTATTAGTCCACTAATCGTTACTTCAAAGCGAAATGCTTGAAAAAGATCATAACCATGGATAAGAATGAAATTAATTGAGGGTATAGCTCGAAACAAATAAGTTAATCAAAGATAGTGAATGCAATCCAGAAGGAAATTTATTGGTAGTGCATTTTGAAACGAATAAAATAATTAAAGATAGCAAATTCAGAATGGAAACTAGGTGCCCCAGATATCGCAACCTGAGCTTCTCCGTTCAAACTTCTTGAGGACCATTTTAAGCTCATTATGTGTTTACGGGATCCGGAGTACTTTGTCGATGCCTCAAGACGTAACATACTTCCTCCTTGTTAATTTAAGCGTAGCAAGACTATTGTATGCCCCCTTTCGATCAAAATTTGAGCCGCCCTTTTCGGGTTTTCAACTCAAATCCCTTTGGTCTCAAAGCGCCCTTTGCGGGTTTTCGCCTTGGCCTCTCCTTTTTTTTTGGAAAACATTTTATTGAATCTGAATTCACCGGATTGGGCAGGTCATTGCCATCCATCTCGGTCAATATCCATGCTTCCCCAGAACAGGCCTTCTTTGCTGCATAAGGTCCTTCCCAGTTTGGCATCCACTTTCTTCTGAAGTCTCTTTTGCATGGGAAAAATCTTCTTCAATATCAGGTCCCCCTTTGGGAATTTTCTAGGATGAACCTCTTTGTCGCAAACTCGCATCATCTGACTGTAACGGATAGCTATTAACCTTTCTCCATAAATTTGATTGATCACATCGGGATTAGCTCCATTTTGCCTCATCCAACTTCAGTTCTGATAAAACTCGAAAAAAAGGAATTTCGACTTCAATGGGCGAAACCAATGAGAAATGTGTTTCCCCGGTGATAGTCCTGGCCAACGTTTGATAAGCATAAAGGGTAAATAGTAACTTTTGTATGCCAATCTTTACAAGTCTCGGACTTTTTTATGATCTTTTGTTTTTCTTTTTGGTTACCTTTGCTGCACTGATATGGTGTCTGATCTTTGAACAGACTATAAAATTTTGACATTGTGCGGTTATGCATTGTTAAACATGATCCGTCCTGGCATTCTTTGTTGGCATCTGATTTTTTTTGGTTTTTTTGTTTTTTTTTGTTTTTGCATTGAGAGTGGGATTTGATAACTGTCAACTTCGTAAGATTGGCATAAGAAGCGACTTTCACTCTTTAAATGAAGTAGTCGGCGACCACGAAGATGAATCAATGTTAACTTAGGAGCTTTTGACGAGATTGGCTTGATAACATCTATGCCCCACAAGTCTGTGAAGAAATAGAGGAAGCACATAGGTCTTGTCTTCCTCAGTTTGGCATTTACAGCATAACTGATGCAACCTCCCTTTTCTGGTGGACCAGCAGTGCCTAAACCTCTTAATTAGCTTGGCCATTGTAGAACCATTAACATAGGTTCTTTAAACACCAATCTTAACAGCATACCCACGTTTCAGTAGCCTGGCGTGCCTTGATATGATCGTGCAAAAACATCTTTGAATTCTTAAAAATAGCTCAATGATGTCTCGCCTTATTTCTGTGGTGAGCTAAGCTTCGATCTTCACTCCTTTCCTAGACTCGCAATGTCCACTGACCCTTTGTAAGGTAGAGTCTATTTTCATCTTGTTCTACCATCCTTAACAAATCAAAAGATAGGCTACAAATCTCTGTCATCTTCAAAGTCCTTAGATCCCTTAGACCCATATTTCATTCAAAAAGGGAGTCAGTAACAACGTCGCTCACGTCCTTGATATCTGGGTACCTAGGTACGAAGGCAAAAAATCCAAAGAATAAATGATTCTAAGGATGATTATTTGTATGATATGATCATGATTGAAGAATGAAAGAATATTTGAAAGAAGGTCTAAAGAACAAAAGAATCTATAGAATAAAAGAATATCTACTTAAAAAAATGCATTTTATTGAAATAAAGATTCTGAACACAAGCCTATTTCACAAAATGACTCTTATTACTTCTAGGCTAAAAGCAATAAGTGTGTTTTGAATATTACTCTAGATTAGCTTTAAAAATACATGTCTCTTCCATAGTCCCATTGTTTAAAACACTCTCAAGTACATAAAGGCAGATGCTTGGAAAACTTTTATTCCTCGGTTCCCTCTTCGGATACACCATTGGTATTCTGATTTCCCTGATTTCTAGGCTTCTGACGACTTCTTCAAGGAAACACAACTCTCCTGCCCCCACTTTCATTTATCACATTTTACTGCTTCGCCATCGAACTTCACAATACCCATGTTGATGAAATTTTCAACCAATTTCTTGAAAGTAAGGCAATTTTCTATCGAATGCCCTGTGATCCCCGCGTGGTACTCACACTGGGCATTTGGGTCATACCATTTTGGGTATGGAGGTTGCATCGGTTTCAGATAGAAAGGGGATATTATATGTACATCAAACAAATTTTGGTACAACTCCCCATACGTGATTGGGATGGGCGTGAACCGGAGTTTTTTTGAATTCGATTTTGGAATGGGATCTTGCTTTGGGAGGACCTGATGGCTGGTAGTTACCGTCCTTGGTTGGCTTACTGTAATCGGCTCCGAATGGCCCTTGTTATACCTACTCGTACTATTCGCTTCCTTTTCCTTCTTCTTCGGGGCCTTTAATGTCCACTCTCCTCTTTCCTTTATTTCTGCCAAAACAAACGGTTTGGCTCGATCATCCTCCGAGTTAAAACCTGAGCCCATCGGAAAGTTCAACAGAGCCGAGGTATCAGTCTGACATTGGGGTCCGATAATGATGGGTACCCCATGCGAATGCGTGTCTGGTTGAGTCGGGACACTTATTGAGGAATAAATGATATCTTCGTCATCATCCACACTGTTGACCATTGGGCCACTCCTTTTTTCAAATCCTCCGGTTAGTAACTGGGTTAACTGGCCCATCATATTCCTTTGAAATTCTAGCATTTGTTCCCGCATCTCTTGTTAAATTTTGGTCAATTGCTCCTGCATCTATATTTGAATTTTCTCTATTCTTTCCAACCTTTGATCCATGACTTTTGTTCTTGCGCGAGTACCGTAACGATGCTAGTTCAGTAGACTTTTGTCGGTTCCTCAGTTAACTAAAATAATTTTACCTAATTAGGGTCTTTCTACAAATTTTAATGCATATGATGTGATGTAATGCAAATGTAGGAAATGCAAAGCCAACGCATGGAATGAATGTAAAAAGAAAGAGAGGCGTTGATTCTGAATTCAATTCCATTAGAAGAACTTTTCTAGAAAATAAATTCCTTTACATAAAACGGATTACATATGCGGCTTCGCCCTCATAGTCCAGGTGAAGACACCAATCCTTTTCTTTGTATTCGGATGTTATGGTCGTGTCCCGTGAACTTTCTCAATAGATGCCTCTTCTAGCTCCAGGCCGTGACTCTTCACTCACTTATCCTCCGCGATGTTCCTTGAGAGGTGATGACTCTCGAGTAATCCTCGTTGGCCTGAATCCTCGGGCAATGAAGCAAAGTCTTGTTTCCCTTCGCGGACTATCAGTCTTCTTTCGTTGTGTTTACTTGGACCCTATTCGGACGGTCGTACTATATTCCACTATATCAAGAAGTTTGTTTTCCTATGAAAAGCTCTTCTATTTAGCAATCGAATATCAATCAACACCTCTTTTCTAAGATGATGCGATACGATGCAATACAATGCAATGCAATCATAAACAAAACAAAACATGTTAGCACAGGAGAAATAAACAAAATAGAGTACCTATCCGGGTGACCACTAGGGGTTCGGAATGGCTCTACCTAGGGTGGGTTCTTACGGGTTCACTATATGTGGTTTGGTTCTAAAGAGAGGTGCCTGAACCAGCAGATTCCTCGATCCTCACCCATTATAGACTCATACGGACCGAGTTCAGTTCAGGGGAATACATTTCTCTATGGCTGCACGGAGATGAAAATCTCACGAAGACATAGGTACAGATGTATCCCGAAAGCAATCCACTATCCTGCACGGAGGTGAAAACCTCACGATGGAGTAGCTTCTCACTCCCACTTAAAGGGGTAAGACCAAAATGGTCCCTATGCAATATGATGCGAGACTCAAACTACAGCAATTATGAGATAACAATACGAACAAATGCAATAATAGGATCGTAATTTTTCAAATCAGATTTTTAATTTTCGACAACAAGACAGAAAACAATCAATTTTACGGCTCGACTCTCCCAAGTCCCCAGTGGAGTCGCCAAGCTGTTGAAACCATTTTTTTGTAAAAAACAGAGGTCGACTTTAAAAATGAAAATGGAGTCGCCACCAATCCTTTTTTTGAGGTGTGATCGGGTCACCTTGAGATTTATCGTTAAAACATTTTGATTTATTAAAACGATGATTTTGGCCTACGAAATTCGAGAAAACGGGTTCGGGATTCGGTTACGTACAAGGAAGGATTAGCACCCTCGTAACGCCCAAAATTGGTACCGAATTGATTGATTAATGTCTTAACACCGAAAATTTGAAAAGATTCGAAAATACGATCCTTTTTGTTAAAGAAAACTTGAATAAATTAAAACGAATGATGAGACCCTCTTATTTCGAAGAAATAAAATATCACGCCCAGTGAGTTAGGGTACGACATTTCAAATTCCCGAAACTGAGTTTGTCTTTTAACTTTTAAAGCTCATGTATTTAAATTTAAGAAGGATATTCGGTTATTTGGGTCAAATGAAAAATCGGAACCCAGTAAGTTAGGACACAATTTCTCAAAATACCAACTTCTGAACATTGCCTTTGTTGTTTTTAGAAATCTTTATCCCGAAATAACGAAATGTCACATCCAGTGAGTTAGGACGCAATGTTTTCGAATTCTTAAGAATAAGTTTTTATTTCAAAACTCGTATTGTGATTTTAAAAGGATATCCCGTTATTCAGGTTAAATGAGAAAAATCAAGACCCAGTAAGTTAGGGCACGATTTTCTCGAATTTCCAAATACGGAATATCGATTTTTGAAACAGCGTCTTTATTGTATCGAGTAAAATGTAACACGAATTGGTAATGAAAAATAAATTATGGTGTTAATATACATAACAGAAATGAATGCAATAATAAAATAAAAGTGATATAAGCTAAAATATAAAGACAAGATAAACAAAAAGAAACGAACTAATAAGAGCTATAAGTAAACGACAAATGTAAGTTTGAATAAAAATGAGCAAATAAATAAAACAATAGAGATATTAGACAAATAAAATAATAACAACAACAATAATAATAATAATAATAATAATAATAATAATAATAATAATAATAATGATAATAATAATAATAATTAGTTAATAACAAAATAACAAGTAAATAGACACAAAACGAAAATATAATTATAATAGAAATAATAATAAGAAAAATGATAATAATAAATAAAGAAAGAAAAGAAAGGAAAATAACAAAAAAATAAATAAATAAATTCATAAGAATAAGAATATGCTAATAAAAATAAAAGACTATAATAATATATTAATACGAGTAATACTAATAAGTTAATAATAATAAAGTAAAAATAATAATATAGATAATAATAAAATGAAAATAAAATGTTAATTAATGATAATAGTAGTATATTAATAATAATAATAGAAAATAATAATAAAATGATAATAGCGGTGGTAATAATAATAATAACAGAAAGAGGACTGAATCAAATTAAAACAAGATATCTGGGGCAAATTTGAAATAAAAAAAGGGAAGGTCCATATTGTAGTGTGCGAAAGAAGTGGAGGGGCTAAAGTGGGCAATAACCCCTCTCTTCAAAACGTACCTCACACGGCCTCGGACACGGCCATGTGTCCAAGCCGTGGCAAAACAGGGGCATACATACTGACTTGTCCACACGGCTTGAGACACGCCCGTGTGCCTCACCCGTGGTCGAGCCTGACTTGCATCACACGGCCAGTCACACGCCCGTGTGTCCAGCCCGTGGTCGAGCCTGACTTGTTTCAATTTGCAAACTCGAATGACACGGTCGAGCCACACGCCCTGTGCTCAACCGTGTGGGCAACTATAGGCCATTTGCAAGGCCAAATTTGCCACCCACACTTGGGTCATACCTACATGCAATAATCAATATCATTTCATATCGTAATTGGCATTCAAACATACCAAAACATACTTAAATTGAATCTCTTAATAGCATCAATCATCATCCTCTACAATTCCATCTAACATACCAATCCAAATTATCAACTACTTATCAAAACATGTAATTCATGCACCATTTAATCTCAACCAAATCATAGCATAAACATTTCATCTTCATATTACCAAAATATATTATAAGATCATTCACTTAGGACACACATACACATCTTGATAATCCTTCATTCAAACCCAAAGCATATACCAAATTCATTAACTTATCTAGCCATATCACATGGCAAGATCCAAACATCTCAAAATATACCATATCTACTAGCCTATACATGCCATATTCAAATATATACATCTCCCTAAAGTACCAAATAGATAGCCGATAGTGTGATTTAGTCACTGACGATCCCCGAATCCGAGCTAACTTTAAATACACTGTAAAACAGAGAAACACTTCATACAGTAAGCTCTAAAGCTTAGTAAGTTCGTAATATAATACACTTAACTTAATGTTTCAACTACAATATACAAATTAATCCATCACATAGATCAACTCATAAGTATATGTACCATATCATCCATAGCTAATATGCTTACTCAACCATCTAGATATCCATTTACAATTTCATCAACCACATAGGTTCTGTACGTACCTTAGCCAACACTTAGTTATTGACCATTCATGCTACTCAATGCTCAACACTTCATTTTGATCAACCATTGTTATTCGTTCAATTTATTCGCACACTTAGTGCCAAATTCATAAACGAAGCTTAAATATCATCGCACACTTAGTGCCTTTACATATAGCCGAATTTATCTTGGTATCGCACACACAGTGCCAGTCAATAAAGTCGAGGCTTTCATTACTTCGCACACACAGTGCTATTCACCTCTGTCTCGATTCTAATTACGCATACTTAGTGCCACATTTCTCAATTCCATATATATCAAATCTAATTCAATAACTAGATATTCATTCATTTCATAATTCATAGATGTAAATTTAGCAACTCGTATTATATCCGAACTTACCTCGGACGTCGAAATAACAGAACGAGTCTATTAGTCGACTACTTTATCTTTGCCTCGATCTCGATCCAATTCCCTCTTTTCTTTATCTATACATATTCAAATTTAACTCGTTCAATTACCAAATCATTCAATTTAGTCCAAACACACATATTTAGGGCATTTTACAAAATAACCCTCACATTTTCACATTTCGACACTTTAGTCCCTATTTCACAAAATCACCAAATACACAAAATTTCACTTTACATATGCCTAGCCGAATTCTCCTTATACTCATACAAGCCCATATATTTTATTTATTTCACATTTTAGTCCTCTAATTTCTCATTTTCACAATTTAGCCCAAAATAGCCAATTTCATCAAAAATTCAAAAACAAAATATATTAACCCAACGTCAAACTTTTATATTCCATCATCTAACAACACAAAGCTCACATATTCATCAATGGCACTTTTCAAAATCTTCATCAAATTCTAAAATTAAAACATGGGCTTGATAGAACACAAAGCAACGATCACAAAAACGTAGAAATCATCAAAAACCGAGCTCGAAACATACCTCAATCAAAGACAATAATGGCCGAACCCTAGCTTAGTCTTTTTCTTTTCTTTTCTTGTGATTTTCGGCTAAAATGAACACATAATGGCCTTTAATTTATGCTTTGTTTTATTTATTATACATTAATATGCTTTTTACCCTTTTACCCTTTAATGAATAACATTTAAATTCCACTAACTTAGGCATTTTTGTCCATCCATTTATCATATGGAATAATAACAACATAAGGACTCATATTTTAATAAGCCATGCCAAATTAACACTTTAACAATCAGCACACAACTTTTGCGTTTTATGCGATTAAGTCCTTTTTGCAAATTAAGCACACAATCGATAAAATTTTCACACAGAAATTTCACACATGCTTAATCACATACTATAAACATCAAAAATAATATTAAAATATTTTTTTGACCTCAAATTTGTGGTCCCGAAACCACTGTTCCGACTAGGGTCTTAACCGGGCTATTACACATACATAACCTATGAACATGCTTTTTCTAGCCGAAACTTACATTACAAGTCAAAAGAGCAAAATAGTAATTTTAACATCACACAAAACCGTAAACCCTATTCAATCAATATTATCATACCACACTTGACTTTGACATGCTATGCTTGTTCATTAGTCAACAGGGCCAATTCAATTTTAATTTAAATTAACCAAGTGAAAATTAAACCAATAATGCTTACTTTATTTACTTAAATTTAATCATGCTTACTAGTGCTCATAATGTTTCCCTGAACATGCACCGACTTAAAATGTGTCATTAGCCAAGAAAAACAATCACAAGCCAATTACGCACATATTCAAACATATTACCACACATACATGTCATATTACTGCAATCCACAAATCAAAATCCAAATGAACAATAAACCCCAACATGCTTATTATACAAACCAAATATATTAAAGAATCAAACCAAAAACATTAACAACATAATGCCCAAATGAGTGTCCCCATGTCACCATAACAGAAAAAATGTACCAAAATTCCAATTTTATTACAGTTTTGAATTTCGAGACTTCTGGTAATCTTCCAATGTCATTGTCCATCCTCTGAAAACAACTATCTCTTGAAAATCAAAGAAACTCAAACAATATGCTTACTATGCGTAGTGTGGCCTCAAGGTGCACACAATGCACACTTAATCACATTAGCCAGAAACATGCTCATTACTTATGCACAATAAATATTAATCATATTATGCTCAATTCGACATTACATCATGCTTAGTTACATAGATGTCAATTTAAAAAATGTTTTCCAATACACAACAAAGCAACACTACTCTTATTTCATTGCTCACACTAAAAGATGATATTATAGATTTTTCTTTCCTTTTTTCCAAGTCTAAAATAGGACACTGTAACGCCCCTAACCTGTATTCGTCGTCGAATTAGGGTTATAGAGCATTATCATAAAATCGAAACATTTAAACTTAATTTCATTCAACATCATAAACATAACATAAACCATTAATACATACACACATCGTCCCTATATTGAGCCCTCGAGGCCCAAGAAACACCTTAGAAATAATTCGGGACTAAATTGAAATCATTTGGAAAATCTAGAAAAATGCTACAAAAATTTGGATACAGGGATCACACGGCCATGTGCCTCACACGGCTTAGACACACGCCCGTGTCTCAAGCCGTGTAACCTTCGAACTAGGGACACACAGCCATGTCATAGCCTGTGTCCTCATCCGTGTAACTTTCTGAGTAAGGTCACACGGCCATGTCACACGCCCATGTGCCAGACCGTGTGCTAGGCCCTGTAACTCACTGACTTGCACCTCAAAGAACTCATCAGATGACACACGGCCATGTTGCCAGACACTCAACTGAGTCACACGCCCGTGTCTCAGGTCGTGTGGACCCAAAATAAACCTTAAACAACAAGTTTACCATTTCAAGCTTACTTGGACTCTAAGTAATGCATTTACCAACCAAAAGACCTATTCAAAGTGACATTAAACAAGCCAAAAATATGCCAAATCAACATCCTAAGTTCCTAACCAATGTATCCTCATTGATACCACAAGTATATACAATTATACATCAAAATGAAACATCAATCACAACTTATCAATTCACCAAATCTAACACCTAACCAATGTACCTATGATAGGCACCTCAAACACAACATTGCATTAACATATATCATTCATATTTGCATTGAAACCTCTTACTTTATTCACATATATATCATATAAGTTAATTATTTGCACTTAAGATCATACTTAACATTTTACATATCTAAAACAATAGTAATGACACAAAAGCCTATTACATGCCATATACTCCAAAATGAATGTTCCAAAAAGAAAAAAACCAAAATTTATGGATAGTGTGACTTGAGTGCCAATCCGACCGTCCAACCTTCAAAGTATCTACAAGAATAGAAAATAACACAAGTAAGCTCATTGAAGCTTAGTAAGTTCAAACGATAAATCTTACCGAAGTAAGTACAACAAATCAAATAATAATAATACAACCATATGTGTTCCCTGTCATCCACAATCTCAAGCGGTGAATCGTAAAATTCAATTCCAAACTCAAATACATGACAAAACCATCAAAATTACTAAACAAGTTACCTTACCGAAATTTACAATCTGATGAACGACTTTCGGATATGAGTACATCGGTATTCCATTCGAAACACACCAGATGCTCATAAGAGATAATCCATCCAAAACACACCAGTGCTCGGAATAGCTAATCCATCCAAAACACACCAGTGCTCGTAAGAGCTAGTCCAACCGAAACACACCAAAATAGAGAGTATAACACGAGAGTTTGCAATAAATGCTGAACCTTGGTCAAATCGGGAAACATACCTATATACCACTCCAAAAAATTCTCCACTCTAATCCCCTATAACACACCATATCTCGATTGTACTCTATCCCGCATTCAATTCAATCTAAGTATTGAATTTCAACAACTTTTCTCAAATAACTTTCATCAATTAATAATCAAATATATCTATTATATCACATTATATAATTAAAAATTTTATATAGATGTTAAATTATAAACTGTACGAACTTACCTGGATAGAATTGTAGTAGTTATAGAAGTTCAGGGGCTATTCAATAATTTTTCCTTTTTCACGAGTATTAACTGGGTCTTGATCTAAAATGTAAAATTCTTCAATTATTAGCTTACATTTCACCTTCCAATTCACTTTACATTTTATACCCTTTTATTTTTCAAATTTACACAATTACCCCTAACTTTTACAACTTTTGCAATTTAGTCCCTTTAACCCGAAAATCATCAAATTAACCATTTTTCTCAAGTCAATATTCCAGCCGAATATACTAGGCCCTTAAATAGTCCCTAATAAACATAAAATTCACTATCAAACCTTAAAATTTTGACATTTTCACAATTTAATCCTAAAATCAAAATCTAACAAAAATCACTTCACAAAATCATCAAACAACACAACCAAAGCTTCAAATACATGATTATCATAAAAAACATTCAATATCCATCAATGGAAACTTCTAAAAGTTTTAATATATTCAAAAAAGAAGGTACGAGCTAGCTGGACCTAGTTGCAATGATATTAAAAACATAAAAATTACAAGAAACGAGTAGGAATTTCACTTACATGCAAAGCTAATAGTTTGGCTGATTCTCCCAAGCTAGGTTTTAGTGTTTTCGGTTATGGAAGAAAAAAAATGAAGAAGAATGACTTAATTTCTTACTAAATTTTGTTTTGATTTTGTTTTAATTACAAATTTGCCATTATTCTTAATTTTTATTCAATTTTTTCTTTAATTTAAACCTCATTATCATCCACTATGAAAAATAAAGAGTAATTCCTCTATTGGTCCTCCCACCTTTATTAATTAGGCCATTAAATCATCTTAGTGCTTTAATTAATAAGTTTTGCACCTTTTACAATTTAGTCCTTTTTACTTAATTAGCTATCTAAACGTCAATATTTTCGAACCAAATTTTAATACGACTCTAATGAGTCCATAAATAATCTAAAAGTAATAATTACAAGTTGACACGATGGAAATTTGTGGTCCTAAAATCACTGTTCCTTCACCACTGAAAATCGGACTGTTACAAACATACATTTAATATTCGGACACCATCCTGAACTCACCAAATGTTGAGTTGTAGCTCTCCACCATGAACACACCACATAATGAACCTAAGTTCCAAACAAAAAGGTGAGTCAATGACTTTAGCGGCGAACCACAAAATGATTGGTGAACCAACCTAGCACATTGTGTTCAAAACTTCACTTCTAAGGCACTTCCATATGTCCTATGGCATGCTAACTATATCAAATGGTTTCTACATGTATTCAAGGGAATTTATTCAATTTCATACTCAAAAATAATAATGAATTTCACATGCACATTATCACTTCCAAATTTACACATTCCCTTAAGCAGGTTTGCATTAAGGACACATATGCAAATAGCCACTAATCAAGTTCATTTTCAAATCCCATCATGCATATGTATCATTATATACATATTACACACGATGACTTACTCACATTATCATGCTTCTTGACAGCGCGCCCTGGCATACGTGCACCGGGCTGAGAATAAATACTACAACAATCAATAATATAGCAGTATCTGCAAGTGTGACAAGTCAGTTGTAATATTTATAGTGTTACAATGGAACGGCAGAGAATTTTAAGGATCGAACCTAAAAGAGTCAGCGATTTTATGATTCTTACTTGATAAGTATGCAATGAAGGGGTCTAGCTAGCTACTCACTACTTTTTATATTACAACAATGCATAATTTGAGGTTTAATTAAACTAATTAGTTACCTAAAACAAAAACAAAAAGACTAAATTGGAAAAGAAATAAAATTAAACAAACAATAATTAAATAACAAATAACGGCCAATTGACTTGCACGTTGCTAATTAATCTTTGGATTAGGGATCTAAACCACTTAAACTCCTAAATTAGTTCCATTTTATCTCTCAGCCTCAACTTTACCAACTCAGACAAATTAGTCTGGTTTACCTCTCAACCTTACCAACTAATCCAGGACTAACGAATTGGTACCCGATAAGATCTCCTCTCGGTCTCACTTACCTAAATTTTCCTTTAGGAGCGTCAATCCCAAGTTTTTAAGTATATTCGATTTAGTCCAATTTTTACAATTTAGTCCCTATACCAAAAACTAACCAAACAACACTTCTATCAACCAACCACCTAAGGTTTAGCTACTCTTACTCATTTCTCTCTCTCTCTCTTTTTAATATAATTAGCTGAGTTTTATTAAAAAAAACACTAAAATAGATTACAACCCCAAAACAAAACATAACAAAATAAATAGGCCCGAGAAACCATAGCCTAACCCAGCAAAAATAGGAGTTGCTCTATAAGCCTCCTAATTATATCAGCTACAATTTAATATGGAACGACTCTTGAAAAAACAATAAAGAAGAAGCTTCCAACATTAATCATTTCTTTTTCCAAAGCTCTAGATAACTGTTCATCTACTCATTTCTTCTCTCCAGACCCCTCAACTCTCAGATTTGCATAGCAGTCCCACCAATCATCATGAAGATAAGCTTCACAACTGATCTCACTCCACCTCCCCTTCTGCAAAAATAGGTACTCCTCTACTAATATCTCATTGTTCCCTTCGTCGCAAACCCTCTGTAGCAAGTAGATGAGCGGCTCCATTTTTAGATCGATCCCCATATTTAAACTTGCATATCTACAACCCTCTACTAAGCCATTGATAATCTCTATTGTAGGCAAGGATTTCCGATTTATCTTCAGCCATCCGTTGTGCTTTTTTATTATAGACAAGACATCTCCTTCTATTTCCAAGATATTAACACCCAGATCTAGTCCCAGTTGAATCCCTTAAGCACAAGCCAGGGCCTCCGCTGTAAAATTCGAAGGTATGTTTTCATTGGGAACAATTCTTAAACCGAAAACTCTTACATCTAAACCCTTGACCACCAGCCCTGAACATGATCTTTTTCCTAACGTTTTGTATGTTGCGTCGAAATTCATTCTGGCAAAAGGATTTTCTGGTGGGTTCTATCTCGCATCCCTCAACAAGTTAACAGGTAAGACTTTGTTCAAACCATCCAATTCACTGATGTAGTTGTAACGCATAGGTTTGTACAAGTGTACACAGTCGTTATCAAGTAATAAGTAAGTATCGAGTTTTCGTCTCCACAGGGATTGTATTTGTGCAAAGTCACTTAATTTGTAAAATTATATTAACAATTTGGTAAATAAAAACACAATATGTAACATCCCAAAATTGGGCCTAGTAGAATTGGACCTATTGGGCCCATTGGGCCTTGAGCGTAGAAGCGTTTTAAAATTCATGGGAATTTGAGAATGGCATTATTTCAAGTTGGACTTATTAGGAAGGTGATTTTGGAGAGTTACGAGGTTTCTAGGAAGTTCCGGGTTCAAGTTAAGTTATAGGAAAAATTTTGTGTTTAAGCACTTTAAGGAGAGATAGTAAGTGGCATCAAGGCTTATGGAAATAAGAGAGTAATTTGCTTGCATAAATGAGCAATTGGTAAAGAGGATATGATGCCACATGAAGGACTTTAAGGGAAGAGGTTCAAATCCCACCAAGTACAAATATTTTGGATTAAATTTATGTATTAATAAGGTAAGTGTCGGCCAAGGCTTTAATATGGTATGGAAGACTTTTTAATTTTGGAAGGGAGGCTAAGGAATATGGTAAGGAGGAAGATAAGGGGAAAAGAGGGGAAAGAAATGAAAGAAAAGGAAGGATAAGGGAACATGTTGGCATATAGTGTGGAAGGTGTTTTGGAAAGATTTTAATTGGTTAATGTTCATCTTTTGGAAAAGATGATAATGGTTTTGGAGGGGGTTTGTGATAGCCGAATTTTCTATAGGAATTTGCAAATTTTTGGTGCTTGAAGAGGTTGTTTTCTCCTCAGCATTTTGGTGTCTTTTGCTTTCTCCAATTTTTCCCTCTTTGCCGAAACTCCAAAGCCAAAAAGAGAGCATCTTTTTCTCTTGTTTTGACCGAAACCCTCAAGGCATCTTTGCTTCTTTTCCCTTTGATAGCCGAACCCATTATCATCCTATTCCTTCATCATTTCGTTCACCATCGTGTGGGAAAAAACTCTTCTTAATTAGATCGGTAAGAGACTCTATTCTATCATTGTATTTTTCTTTTCTCCATGTCGAATTTTGTGCTCTTGTCTTGGGATGGTTTTCTTAACCGAAAACATCATTTCTTCTATTCTCTCTAAGCGTGTTCATCTTTCCTTTCGTAGTGTTCTAGTGTGTAGTCGTAAAGGACATTCTTGTTGATCCCTCTCTAGTCTTGAGTCAAATGATTGAAGTCGGATCTATCATCATTAAGGTAAGGGGTTCATTTTCGGATTTTTTGTTATATCTCTATTTGGCTATGTTACAAATCGGATTGAAGTTTTGACTAATCGATTATGTTTTAGGGACGAAATCACTCGATATATTCTATTTGCAAATTCTTCGGATATAGTGGTAAGTGATTCAAGTGTAAGCAATGCGTTGAGTATGAATCTTTTGGAAATCCGAGGCTAAGTTTTGGTTGGTATTGTTCTAGGATCAAAGAAGAGTGGTTCTTAAGGAAATCCAAATAAGGTGTGTAATCCCGTACCCTTCCGAATACATGTTTGAAATGGTGTGTGTTCTCACATCTCTCTGATTGTTTGCATGAAATGTTCTGTGATTTGGTCGTAATACCAAATAAAATCGGAAACCGGCTTCCGTGATCACTCGGGCGTGCGTAGGTTCATAGTGGTAACCATATTTTTGCAATGAAACAGTTTTGGTCAGCAGCAGTGACGTGATTTCGAAAAATCATGAAAAATATGAGAAAGGGAATTAGAAAGTGAATAAGATATCTAATTAAATCTTACTGTGTCTATTTTGATATGGAAGAAACGGAGAAGGAAAAGGAATTTTATATTCTGAGATATCTTAATTTTAGTGAGACTGGTTCTGATGGACTTTGTGGTTCCCTGTTTTGTCTTGGAAAAATTGTATAAAATTGTACAAAGTAAATTAAGAGTTATAATTAATATCCATGGATTCCTTATTGAACCTATTTTTAATAGAAACAAGTGGGAGCAACATATGAAAACCGTACAGTAAGATATTTGAAATTAAGATAAGAGAGGTCAGAATCGTTGGATAGTGAAACAAGGGAAACTTTAAGGAATAAACTGTACTAAATGGTTAAGTCAAAAATTCTGAAAAAATTATCGTAAGAAGATATATGAGTCTAGTTTCAAGGAAAATTTACGGATCTAAATTTTGAGTTTCCTAATCTGAGTTATGGTCAGTTTAGTCAGTATGACACAGATGGACAGTTTCAATTTTTATGCCCCAAATTAGTAGTTAAGTCTGGGTTGCGAAATTACCATAATACCCTTAGAGGGTAAATTACCGAAAAACCCCTGGGTTGCGAGATTACCAAATTACCCTTAGTGGGTAAGATTACCGAATTACCGAAATGTCCTTATGGACCGATTTACCGAAATGCCCTTATGGGCCGAATTACAAAAATACCCCTAATGGGCCGATCTGATGTATTGTTAATGGGCCGATTTGATATATATTGTTTTGTGGGCCGATCTGATATATTTTTTAATGGGCCAATTTGACATATGGCTTAATGAGCCAATTTGATATAATGCCCTAATGGGCTGATTTTGCAAAGTGTTAATGGGCCAAATTGTTTGTAATAAATCTCTGAGTTATTAATTATCGTGGTTATATTGTAAATATCATGATTTACTATGTATGTTGCATTTACATAAGTTGCATGGGATTGGAATATTGATGATCGGGAAGTGAAATTTGGTGGCTCACCACATAATCCGTGACTCTGTCACATTTTGTCAGTGGCTAAGCCACGTATATTCTGTTATTACGTGGCTTGTCCACAATTCGAATTTGATATAAATGGCTAAATGCCTATGATTGGTGTGTTGGCGGGGTGGGTTGACAAAAGATCCCCACAGGTGTGATGGATGGTACGGGTGGTGTGTAGCGGATGGATATCTAGGTTGGGTTGGGTTGCATACATTCATACATTTGCTTCATTTTAAGATTGTTATGCAAAAGGGCTTAGGCCCAAGATGATTGCTATATGGGTTCAGGCCTAGTGGATGACGGTAAGGGGATTTCACACTGAGTTCTTGTAACTCACTCCCCTTTTTATTAACCCTTATAGGTAATGCTCAGTGACGAGGACTTGGGCCCATGGATGACTCGGTGGAGGCCATACTTCAGAAATGGTGTTATTGAATTTTAAATTTCTATTTCCGTTTATTTTATTATTTTTCTATTTTGGTTTAAGTTGTAATAAGGCCTCTGGAGTATTTTATTATCGCTTTATGGTTGATATACTTATTATTTTGCTTAAATTGTTTAAAACGAGAATTTTTCTAAAACTTAAATAAAGGTTTTCCAAAATTGATTAACAAATGGATTTCATAATAAACTTTATAAATATTTTAACACGGAAGTTATTTTCTCGAACTATCAAATAATATTTTCAAAAGTCACGGTTTAAGTTCACTACCTTGATTGTTGACTCATCAATCAATCTCTCAAAAATATTTTTATTTTATCTACGTTTCCGAAACGATTTCAAAATACTTCTGCAGCTCTATTTCTAAACATCACATTTTTGTAAATTGTTTATTTCAAATATGCTTTCGCCACCAAAAAGGTTTTTAAAGATTATTACGTTTTCAAGTAGTTAACAATTGTTTAAGTGTTTTTGGTTTTTAACAAAGAGGCTGTATTTCTCAAGCAAGTTTTTAATAATCGTAAAGATGGTTTTTACTTCCATGTGACACACCAGATTCGGGCCTAACTTCTAGGCCGAGTTTGGGGTGTTACACAATATAGTTGAGAAGTGGTGATTAAAATATTTTAAACTAAATGCAATGATCCCTAATGCAAATTATCCTAAGTATGCAAACTATATGAATGAAATAGATTTTAGTAAAATTAAACACAATTTGCAACAATTATAACATAAATAAACTAGGGCAATTACTTTAATTAAACTCAATTTATTATCAACATTCTTAATAACATTCGGAAAAACATTCCATGGCAACTCGATCTTTCATGAGTTTGGAAACCACATTAGGTCCTTTCGGAATCCTTTACTTAGTAGATACGCATTTTACTGATCCTTATTTACTAAGGGTTTCTTAGCATTCGTGTGAGAGTAAGGGGACGTGTCGTCGTTTGAAACAGTTTAATCACACAAATCTAAAAACTATGCGAATAATGAGCTTGGTTAGAGTTGTTATGCAACCTACAATTTAATCGGGTCAGGATCTAAATTGAGCATGCACATTTCAATTATGTGTTCATTAGCCGTCGTCTGGTCAGGATCGCTCAGCTAATTCAGGTGCATTTCAATCACGTATGAACGAAATACAAACTTGATTTTAATTGAAAACATGATCGATTGAGGCACAAACATTATAATCATGAATCAAATAAATATTATTTAATCAAAGCAATCATCCTAGCTTAAATAAAATTAAGCTAACATTGTTGTAAATAAGAACAAAGAACACATAGAAAACAACTTTAGATTAAATTAAAGAAAAGAAAGATTAAACCCAATTCAGAGTGGCTGTCACCCAAGACTCTGGCTGGCGAGGCTCCTTCGTTCCTTTGCTTTGCTCATTTGTTGATGGCTCTCCAAGGTGGCCGTCCAAGGGTTCTTTAAGAGGCTTAATTGCTAAAATCTCTATGAAGAGATGATACTAGGCGTGGGAATGGAAAAGGCTAAGAGAATTTGGAGAGAAGAGAGAATGATGAATGATGAGAATGAATGAGGAATGATTGAGGGATGATGAATGAGGGAATGAGAGGGTCTTATTTATAGGTGAGGAGAGGGGCATAGTTTGCTAAAAATAGTGGATGTTAACCTCTTCAAATCTCCTCAAATTGTGGCTGGCCATGCTTAGTGGCTTTTGACTTGATATTTGCTTGATTTTTAAGCAATTTTGGATGCCACACAACTCAAGACTGAGACTCGGTCAATCGTAAGTCTTCGGGCAAATCTCTAATTTCTTCAACACTGCAAGGACCTTGTGTAACTAAACCAAAGAATGGTTTAAATGGACAGCCATGTGTAGCCGAATATTGGGTTGAATTGGTCTCCAATTTGGACGGTTTTGTAATCCAACAAAGCTATCAGACCTGTCCAGAATAAATCAACAAGTCAGAGGACCAAAGAATAAAATTTATCCAATTTAATTAATTAATTAAAACCCAAATTATTAATGAAATATTTTAAAATGAATTATTAAATATAATTTTATATTTTATTATTTAATTTAATCATGCATAGCCCACTTTATGTCTTAAAAAATATAATATATTCAAATTAATATAAAATAAGCCATTTATTACATGAAAACTATATAATAAAGCATAAAATCACATTTTAATAATTTCTATGTCCTAATTTCATATTTTAACATATTTCATTAATTTATTAAATAATTACTTAGTTTTAACAACGTATTTAAGTAAAAAGGTGATAAATTACATAGGAAAAATCCTATATATTTTTCCGTTTACAGTAGCTTCTAACAAAATTTGCTATTTCTAACCAGAACTTCCTTTGCTTTTCATGTACCCACTTGTTCTTGTAGGTCCATAATGCCCAAATCGCACATACAAATAATCGACATTGACAAACGGAGCTATTTAAAAAAAAACCATATAAAGAGATAAACCATTAACTTAAAGAGAAGTGAATAAAAACCCAAGCTTTCTTGCAAAAGCTTGGAGAACACAACAATGGAAGCAAGATAGATGAATAAAAATATTAAAGCTATGGTTTTTAACAAGTGAAAAGAAAGAAAAAATGATTGCAAACATACCTTAAAACTATAACAATTTCTATCTCAAACACAGACAAAAATAAATCCATAAACTCTAATTCCCTACTACAACAAAAAAAAAACAACAATTTTTTACAAAGTGAAAACACGTCCTGTAGGGCACGTTTTCACTTTGTAAAATAAAAAATGGCCTATTCTCTTGAATATATAAAAAAAGCCGGCCTATTTTCTTAAATATCTTTAAAAACGACATATACTTATAATTCATCCGCAGTTAGACGGACAATCAGAATGGGTGATTTAGATTCTGGAGGACATGTTACGATGTTGTAATCTTAAGTTTGAATGTAGCTGGGAAAAATAGTCGTTAGCTGAATTTGCTTATAATAACAACTATCAACTAGTATTAAAATGGCACCGTTTGAAGCTTTGTACCAAAGAAAATGTAGAACACCACTTTATTCGTCTGAGCTGAGTGAATCTAATCTAGTTGGCATTTAATTCGTGAAACTGAAGATAAGGTCTGATTTATTCGAGATTGTTTAAAAGTTGCATCTGATCATCAGAAGTCGTATGCAGATTTGAAAAGAAATGATATAGAATATGTTGTTGGTGATCGTGTGTAACACCCCTTACCCGGGTTCTACGCCGGGAATCGGGCCCGAGGCGTTACCGAACTCAAACTGCTTAATCGCCACTTAGGCTCAACGTCATTACTCGATATAACCTCATTCTCGACTTACGAGGCCTCACTCATACACACGAGGGCTCTCGAGACTAATCCGGACCTTTTACGATCCTTAAAATTTTTCTTTTATATACAGTCTCTCACGCGCGCAAAGATTAGACACGCCGGGCATGAGTACACACGCCCATGTCCCGGACCATGCCTAAAAACCCAAGCATTCGCCAAATGCCCCACGGCCATGGCACGCCTGTGCTCCCCAACCGTGGTGAACACCGACTTCCCTCCACGGCCTAGAGTCTAGACACACGCCCGTGTGGCTAGCCCGTGGCCAACACTGATGAATCCCACACGCTCTAGGCACACGCCCGTGTGACTAGTCCGTGGTCTATTCTATTTTCAAATATTAACATGCAGAGGATGCACGGCCACAGCATACGCCCGTGGGCTGACCGTGTGTCACACATGGTCTAGACACACGCCCGTGTGTCTACCCACATGGTCAAGAACAAGACTAAGTGTCAAGTTCTTTTCACATTCTAACATACACAACATATACTCATCTAACACCATCATAATCAACTCAAATTGAAGTGCATTCTCACATAGAAGACAACATCTTTCTTTCATATAATATAATAGCCAACAACCATGGCATTATACAAAATAAGCTATCCATCTATAGGCCAACACATCTTAGCCATTTACAACAAAATTTACTAACTTATCTAGCCCCTATACATGCCATATACAAAACATTAAGTTTCATGTACCAAAGTGTGCTGATATGTGGGCTATCTTCCGATGATCCTCGTATCTCGATTCAACGCTTTTAATCTATAAGACAAGGGAAAAGAAAGAGAGTAAGCTTTGAGCTTAGTAGTTTACACATAAACAATTAAGCATCATAGTATAAGCCCAACCACAATTAGCATTATACCAACATATAATATACAATTATGCTTACTTTTTCTATCCCTTACCATATTACCAACACATCATGAGTCACATGCTCATAATTATTGAAATGCACCCTTGCGTTCAATATCACATTTACACAGTATACAACACGTCATTATTGCTCAATAATGCATCCACATAGCTAACTCACATAGCTAATCCACACAACTAATCCACATATCTTATCCACACAGCTATTACACACAGCTAATATACACAATTAATCCACACAGCCAATATCTCGGTGGTTTCGCACTTAGCACACCACAATCAATTTATAAGGTGGTATCACACTTAGCCTACCACAAAGGTAATCATCGTGATCTCGTACATAGCCACTAAATGATATACCTAATGATAGCATCGCACATAGCCAGCTCATTGTCAATATGCATTTGGATGGTATCGCACTTAGCCCACCATCTAGCATTATCACAACAAATGCACAAGTCTATTTACCCAATTATTCATCCATTCACATCTATATTACATTCATGCTACACCCTAGCTAGCATTTACAAATTGTAAGTATGAATGCATTGTTCATGCATAGACTTACCTCGATACTCAAAAGTATTGAAATGTGCAATTTAGTCCACCACCTTGCTTTTGCCTCGGTTTCGATCCGGGCTTCGTCTTTCTTGATCTATAATGAATAAATCAGCTTATTCAATACACACATTGACTAAATTGACCCACATCTCATACTTTAGCAAAATTACTATTTTGCCCCTAAACTTTCTCATATTTACACTTTAG
The DNA here is from genome assembly GCA_025698515.1 of Gossypium sturtianum. Classification (NCBI taxonomy): domain Eukaryota; kingdom Viridiplantae; phylum Streptophyta; class Magnoliopsida; order Malvales; family Malvaceae; genus Gossypium; species Gossypium sturtianum. The sequence goes on along the minus strand of CM046948.1, from coordinate 135,648,129 downwards.
TCCCAAAGGCTCGTAAAGTGATTTTTATTCAACTTTCTACTCTTTCATGCTTAGCCGAAACACTTACTCAACTAAAGCATTCATCAAATCTCACTAAATCACCCATGTATGACCAAACTTAAGATTTTCACAACTAAGTCCCTACATGCATTTTCATGGAAAACCACTTAGCAAAAGATGTTTCTACTACATCAAGCCTTCATATTCTTCCATAAAACATCAAAATACATGCATGTCATACATATGTACATTTTTGAACATCCATGATAGCTCACCAAATAGCTATAAATAGCTTACTCATGCTACCGGGACTTCAAAAATACGAAGAATATCAAAAATCGGGCTTAGGAGCACTTACTAGCAAGCTTGAAAAATTGAAAGAACCCTAACAATGGCTTCTCAAATTTTCGGCAGCTATGGGAAGAAGATGAATTAATTTCTATCATCTTTTCACCTATTTTAATCACTTAATTGATAAATGACCAAAATGCCCTTTTTGATAAACTTTCAATTTTAACTCATCCATGCCCATTTTTGTCCAAAAATTAGAATTTGGATAAATTGCTATTTAAGGACCTCTAATTAATAATCTAAAGCTATTTTACACATATAGCTTCTAGAAACACACATTTTGTAACTTTTGCAATTTAGTCCTTTTGGACAATTCAACCACAATTACACAAAATTGCTTCATGAAACTTTCACACTAGCATGCATACATAATATAAGCCTCAAAAACTCATTCATGACCCTCGAATTTGTGGTCTCAAACCACTATTCCGACTAGGCCCTAAACCGGGATGTTACAACTCTCCCCCTTTAGAGATTTTTGTCCCCGAAAATCTTACCAGTAAAGAGGTTTGGATGTTGCTCTCTCATAGCTTCTTCCGTTTCCCACGTAGCCTCTTCCACACCATGTTTCGCCATAACACTTTCACTAGTGCTATGCTCTTATTTCTCAATCAAGCTTTCACTTCTCGAGCCAAGATCTTAATCGGCTCCTCTTCATAAGACATATCCGGTCTTATCTCAATTTCCGTTGAAGGAATCACATGTGAAGGATCGAGAGCGATACCGTCGCAACATCGACACATGGAACACGTTATGAATCTTTTCTAACTCTACCGCAAGCAAAGCCAACCGTGCAAGCTACAGGCCCATTCTCATGCTGTAATCTCATATGGCCCTATGAACCTTGGACTCAATTTCCCTTTTCGTCCAAATCTCATAATCTTCTTCCACGGTGATACTTTCAAAAATACTTTGTTGCCTATCTCAAACTCAATTTCTTTTCTTTTCAAATCCGCATACGACTTACGCCGGTCCGGCGACTTTTCGGACTATTACGGATTACTTTCACTTTCTCTTCGGTCTCTTTTACTAGATCGACCCCATGGATCCGTTTCTCGCTAAGCTCGGTCCAATACAAAGGAGTCCGGCACTTACGGCCATACAAAGCCTCATACGGTGCCATCTGTATACTCGACTGATAACTATTGTTATAGGCAAATTCGACCAAAGGTAGATATCTCTCCCAACTACCTTCGAATTCTAGCACACAGCATCGAAGCATATCTTCAAGAACTTGGATCACTCTTTCAGACTGACCATCGGATTACGGATGGAACGCAGTACTGAAATTCAATCTCGTACCCATGGCCTCTTGTAACTTCTTCCAAAATCTCGAAGGAAACCTCGGATCTCTATCCGATATAATAGACACAGTACACCATGCAATCTCACTATCTCGCCCGCATGCAAACTCAACTAACTTATCCGAAGGAATAATCAACACGTCTTTGGAACAAAGTGAGCCGACTTCATCAATCTATCCATAACAACCCACACAACATCTCTCTTCTCTGAGTCGTCGGCAACCTCATCACAAAATCCATGGTAACCCGATCCCACTTCCATTCGGGAACCATCACCGGGTGAAAGCAATCCGAAGGCACTTGATGCTCGGCTTTCACTTGTTGGCAAATCGGACACTTAGTCACAAACTCAAAATATCTCTTTTCATACCCGACCACCAATACAACTTCCTCAAATCGTTGTACATTTTCGCATCTTGCCTGGATGTGTCTTGACAAGCATCCACCATGGGCCTCATACAAAACCTTTCGAATCAACTCCTCATTTTTAGGAACACAAATTCTCACACGATACATCGACAACCATTCAAATCCACTCGAAAATCGAACCACTTTCTGATCCGCACTTAGCTATCTTAGCTTGCATATCGCTGTCATTTCTCTGAGCCTCACATATTTGTTGAACAAATAATGGCCTAGTTCTTAACTCTGCCAAAATAGCACCATCATCAGACAATGCTAAACTCACCCTCATAACTCTTAGAGCGTCAGGGATTTCCTACTCAAGGCATTCGCAACCATATTCGCTTTTCCCGGTGGTAATCAATGACTAACTCATAGTCTTTCAACAACTCAAGCCACCGTCTCTGTCTCAGATTTAGATCCTTCTGATCCATCAAATACTTTAAACTCTTGTGATCCGTAAAGATTCGAACTTTTCGCCATACAAATAATGTCGCCAAATCTTTAACGCAAACACAATCGCAAAATAACTCCAAATCGTGAGTCGGATAATTCTTCTCGTGCGCGGTTTTAATCGCCTCAAGGCGTAGCGACTACCTTACCCTCTTGCATCAACACGCAATCGAGACCATTAAACGACGCATCACTATATACCACGAACTCCTTCCTCGATTCTCGGTTGAACCAAAACCGGTGCCTCGATCAACATTATTTTCGGTCTCTCGAAGCTCATTGACATGTCTCGACCCATTCAAACTTGACATCCTTATGCAATAACCTTCGTCATCGGGTAGCAATCACAGAGAACCCCTTTACGAAACGTCTGTAATATCCCGCTAATCCCAAGAAACTTCTGATTTTTGACACGTTCCTCGGTGGTTTCCAATCCATAACAAATGATATCTTACTCGGGTCAACTCGACACCATCACCGACACCATGTGTCCTAGAATCGACCTCTCTGAGCCAAAACTCACTCTTGCTAAACTTAGCATACAACCGCTTGTCTCTCAAAGTTTGCAAGACAATTCTCAAGTGCTCTTCATGATCGTTCTCATCCCGAGAATAGATCAATATGTCGCCAATAAAGACAACCACAAACTTGTCCACATATGGTCTCAAGATACGGTTCATCGATCCATAAAAATCGCAGTGCATTCGTCAAACCAAACGGCATAACCAAAAACTCATAATGGCCATACCTTGTCCGAAATGCAGTTTTCAACACATCTTGCTCTTTCACTCTGAGCTGATAATAACCAGACCTCAAGTCTATCTTGGAGAACACTGTAGCTCCCTTCAGTTGATCGAAAAGATCATCAATCCTTGGTAAAGGATACTTATTCTTAACCGTCACCTTGTTCAGTTGTCTATAGTCTATACACAACCTAATAGACCAATCTTTCTTCTTCACAAAAATACCGGAGCACCCCACGGCGAGTAGCTCGGTCTTGCAAAACCCTTATCTGTCAACTCTTGTAATTGAACCTTCAGTTCTTTCAACTCTACAGGTGCCATTCTGTACGGGGCAATTAAAATAGGTGCCGTTCCCTGAACCAACTCAATTCCAAACTCGACCTCTCTCACTGGAGGTAATCCGGGTAACTCTTCCGAAAACACATCTAGGTACTCACATACCACTGGCACTGTTTCAAACCCTACTCCAACCTCTTGAGTATTCAACACAAATGCAAGATAGGACTCACACCCTTTTCTTAAACATTTCTCGGCCACTAAGGAAGAAATAATCACGGGTAGGCTGTCCGATCCACCGATTCAATTCGAACTAAATCTCCACTCTCATTTTTGATTTCAATAAACTTACTACCACAGTTCACTAAGACACTATGGGTAGTCAACCAATCCATGCCTAGGATTAAATTGAACTCATCAAACGGTAATAACATCAGGTTTGCCGGAAAACAATGATTCTCAATCAACAAAGGACAATTCTTACACACTTTGTCCACTAACACATGCTTTCCTAACGGGTTTGACACCTTAATCACAATGTCCGTAGACTCAACGGTCATACTCAAACTAGATGCTAATCTCATGCGAATATAAGAGTGAGTAGACCCTGGATCTATTAAAGCAATAACAGAGGTGTCAAAGAGAGAAAAAGTACCCGTTATCATATCGGGGAGGATGCCTCTTCGCGAGTGCGAATGGCGTGCGTCTTCGCAGTGCCCGACCCTCCGGTCTCACAAAGAAAGTCCTGGGACGCACCTCTACCACTAGCCCCACCTCTTGGGTTCCTTGGTGGTCTACCCTCGTAGACACATCACTAGGTCTCACTTCTTGCCTCTCTTCCTTATCATCCTTCTGACAAGATTCACGATAAAGTGGTCGGGGAACCACATTTGTAACATTTCCATCAAGCCCTCAAAGACTTTCCGGTGTGATACCTACCACAACTAGGACACTCCGGTTTACTCTTTGTATTGCCCATACTTTCCATCGAGGGAGCTCGGACTCTCGAACCCTAACGAGTATTTTCCAAGTTTCGATACGAATACCCCACTGAAGCTGACATCCGAGGATTCACTTCCTTGGATCTTTTCGACTGGGCTTGATACGACTTGCCCATCGGTCTCTTTCTTGTATCTCGGGCTTCACTCACAGCCCTCCTCTTATCTGAACTCAACTCTTCGGCCTTACTTGCCCTCTCAACTAATATCACGAATTCTTTCAACTCTAAAATGCCAACTAGGAGTTTGATATCCTCATTCAGCCCATCTTCGAACCTCTTGCACAAGATGGTCTCTGTCGACACACATTCTTGAGCGTATTTGCTAAGCCTAACAAACTCATGCTCGTACTCAGCTACTGTCATCCTTCCTTGCTTCAGCTCAAGGAATTCTTTCCTTTTTCGGTCAGTAAACCTCTGGCTTATATACTTCTTCCGAAACTCTTCCAAAAAGAAGTCCCACGTCACACGCTCTTTTGGGACCACTAACGTCAGCGTCATCCACCAGTGGTACGCCGAATCTCTCAGCAACGATACGATACACTTCAAACTCTCCTCAGGTGTACATGAGAGCTCATCGAACACCCTCATCGAGTTCTCCAACCAGAACTCCGCCCTCTCTGGGTCATCATCTACCTTAGCTCTAAACTCCTCAGCCCCGTGTTTCCTAATCTTATCCACCGGGGGTTTCGATATCCTCACTACATTCATACCTGGAGGAGCCACAAGATTTGGCTGAGGTATAGGAGGAGGTGGAGGAGGTTGAGCGTTAGGGTTCGCTCGAACGTAGTCCGAGTACCAATCACTCATCATATGGAGAAAGGCTTCTCGTCCCTCTTCCCCTTGACCCCTCACCTCGGGTCCACTTTGCACCAAAGACGGTTCCTTGCGCGCAGAGGCCACAGCGCATTACTAGTCGCTTCATCGCCAGTCAATGGATCGGAATCCATATTCTATATAAAACAAGATTTAAAATTATCAGAAAACACCACACTATCATCGTACACTTATGGCATGTATAGCTAGACTCTTACACCCGCTACGGTAGTCCTAGAACCGACTAAACCATAGCTCTGATACCACTAAATGTAACACCCCTTACCCGGTTCTACGCGGAACCGGCCCGAGGCGTTACCGAACTCAAACCGCTTAATCGCCACTTAGGCTCAACGTCATTACTCGATATAACCTCATTCTCGACTTACGAGGCCTCACTCATACACACGAGGGCTCTCGAGACTAATCCGAAACTTTTACGATCCTTAAATTTTTTCTCTTTTATACAGGTCTCAGACGCCCGTGCAAGATTAGACACGCTCGTGCATGAGTACACACGCCCATGTCCCCGGCATCGCGTGCCTAAAAACCCAAGCATTCTGCCAAATGCCCCACGACCATGGCACGCCCGTGCTCCCCAACCGTGGTGAACACTGACTTCCCTCCCACGCCCGTGTGGCTAGCCCGTGGCCAACACTGATGAATCCCACACGCTCTAGGCACACGCCCGTGTGACTAGTCCATGGTCTATTCTATTTTCAAATATTAACATGCGAGAGGACGCTTGCAGCCACAAAGACACGCCCGGTGGCCGACTGTGTGTCACACATGGTCTAGACACACGCCCGTGTGTCTACCCACATGGTCAAGAACAAGACTAAGTGTCAAGTTCTTTTCACCCTTCTAACATACACAACATATACTCATCTAACACCATCATAATCAACTCAAATTGAAGTGCATTCTCACATAGAAAACTACATCTTTCTTTCATATAATGTAATAGCCAACAACCATGGCATCATACAAAATAAGCTATCCATCTATAGGCCAACACATCTTAGCCATTTACAACAAAATTTACTAACTTATCTAGCCCCTATACATGCCATATACAAAACATTAAGTTTCATGTACCAAAGTGTGCTGATATGTGGGCTATCTTCCGATGATCCTCGGATCTCGATTCAACGCTTTTAATCTATAAGACAAGGGAAAAGAAAGAGAGTAAACTTTGAGCTTAGTAAGTTTACACATAAATAGTTAAGCATCATAGTATAAGCCCAACCACAATTAGCATTATATCAACATATAATATACAACTATGCTTACTCTTTCTATCCCTTACCATATTACCAACACATCATGAGTCACATGCTCATAATTATTGAAATGCACCTCTGCGTTCAATATCACATTTACACAGTATACAACACGTCATTATTGCTCAATAATGCATCCACATAGCTAACTCACATAGCTAATCCACACAGCTAATCCACATATCTTATCCACACAGCTATTACACACAGCTAATATACACAATTAATCCACACAAATTAATATCCCAAAGGTTTCGCACTTAGCACACCACAATCAATTTATAAGGTGGTATCGCACTTAGCCTACCACAAAGGTAATCATCGTGATCTCGTACATAGCCACTAAATGATATACCTAACGTTAGCATCGCACATAGCCAGCTCATCGTCAATATGCATTTGGATGGTATCGCACTTAGCCCACCATCTAGCATTATCACAACACATGCACAAGTCTATTTGCCCAATTATTCATCCATTCACATCTATATTACATTCATGCTACACCCTAGCTAGAATTTAAAAATTGTAAGTATGAATGCATTGTTCATGCATAGACTTACCTCGATACTCAAAAGTATTGAAATGTGCAATTTAGTCCACCACCTTGCTTTTGCCTCGGTTTTGATCCGGGCTTCGTCTTTCTTGATCTATAATGAATAAATCAGCTTATTCAATACACACATTGACTAAATTGACCCACATCTCATACTTTAGCAAAATTACTATTTTGCACCTAAACTTTCTCATATTTACACTTTAGTCTCAAAGGCTCGTAAAGTGATTTTTATTCAACTTTCTACTCTTTCATGCTTAGCCGAACCACTTACTCAACTAAAGCATTCATCAAATCTCACTAAATCACCCATGTATGACCAAACTTAAGATTTTCACAACTAAGTCCCTACATGCATTTTCATGGAAAACCACTTAGCAAAAGATGTTTCTACTACATAAAGCCTTCATATTCTTCCATAAAACATCAAAATACATGCATGTCATACATATGTACATTTTTGAACATCCATGATAGCTCACCAAATAGCTATAAATAGCTTACTCATGCTACCAGGACTTCAAAAATACGAAGAATATTAAAAACCGGGCTTAGGAGCACTTACTAGCAAGCTTGAAAAATTGAAAGAACCCTAACAATGGCTTCTCAAATTTTTGGCAGCTATGGGAAGAAGATGAATGAATTTCTATCATCTTTTCACCTATGGGAAGAAGATGAATGAATTTCTATCATCTTTTCACCTATTTTAATCACTTAATTGATAAATGACCAAAATGCCCTTTTTGATAAACTTTCAATTTTAACTCATCCATGCCCATTTTTGTCCAAAAAATAGAATTTGGATAAATTGCTATTTAAGGACCTCTAATTAATAATCTAAAGCTATTTCACACATATAGCTTCTAGAAACACACATTTTGCAACTTTTGCAATTTAGTCCTTTTGGACAATTCAACCACAATTTCACAAAATTGCTTCATGAAACTTTCACACTAGCATGCATACATAATATAAGCCTCAAAAACTCATTCATGACCCTCAAATTTGTGTTCTCGAACCACTATTCCGACTAGGCCCTAAACCGGGATGTTACATCGTGTGTTTTTAAAAGTTTCACCATGGAGAAAAGTGCTTCGGTTTGGCAAAAAAGGGAAATTGAGTCTGAGATTTATCGAACCGTATGATATCATTGAAAGAATTGGTCCAGTAGCTTACATGTTAGCTTTACCTCCCGAACTTGAGAAAATTCATAATATTTTTCATGTTTCGATGTTGAGGTGGTACAAGATCAAATCCTTCGCATTTAATTACTTCCAGTGAAATTGAGTTACAATCGGATATGTCGTATTCTGAAGAACTAGTGAAGATTTTAGCACGTGAGGTGAAAGAACTTCGAAATAAACGAGTACCGTTAGTAAAAGTTCTGTGGCAACGACATGGTGTAGAGGAAGCTACTTGGGAAATCGAAGAATTAATGAGATTGCAATATCCGAATTTATTCTCAGGTAACAATTTCGAGGACAAAATTTTTAAGGGGGGAGAGTTGTAACAACCCAATTTCTAATGGTGTCGGAAATAGTGGTTTCGAGACCACAATTCCGACATGTCAGTTCATAAATATTATTTATTTAATATTTACAAAGTCATTGGTGACATTAAATTTTGGTTATGAAATTTTATTGTTTAGATAGTTAATTAATTAAAAAGGATTAAATTGTAAAAGCTTGAAAAGTTAGTTCCAATAGCTAAAAGTATTAAAAGAATAGTATAATGTAATTTGATGAATCTATGTGGTAATTAAACGATATAGAACAATAGTGGACAAAAATGGGCTAAGTTTAATTGATTGCTAAGTTATAAAATAAGGGTAATTAAGTAATTATATTAATTAAATGATAATAAAACATAAAAGTAAAACAAAAGAAATTGACATCTTCTTGGGTGCTCTTACTGAAAGTAGAAAAAGAAATTGTCATTGTTGGAGCTTGGTTGTTCGGTTCCTTATGGTTCATGCATGTAAGTGATTTTATTAATTGTTTCTTGTAAATTTTGTATTTTTGAGTTAGTTATAGTTTAATCTAACTAGCCTAAGGATTATTTAGTGAAATTGTCAAAGTTTAGAAAAGTTACTATTGAAGTTCTTGATGTTTTCTTGATATTTATGCTTTAGTTTGAAGTTAAATGAGAGCTTTGAATTATTTTTTAAAGTGAATTTGAGTTATTTTGAGATTAGGGATTTAATTGGAAATAAATTAAATTAAACATGGTTTTCTTGAGAAATTTTAGCTTGTATGGTTTGTTTAAAGGTATAGATAAATTCGGCACAAAGGTTTTATAATTGATTGTGAAATTAAGCTCGTTTTAATGTTGAGGATTAAATTGAATAAAATGTAAATGATTAAGGGTAAATGTATAAAATTGAAAATAAGGCATTATATATACTGAATTGAATAATATATGAAATCATTATTATTAATTGAAATAAATTATATTTTAGATCAAGATCAAGTTTATAATAGTGGAAAAGGGAAGGTTGTTCATTAATCACTGAACTTTTTTTGTTTCTGCATTTTGGCCCTGGTAAGTTCGTACGATTTTATTTTAGTATAATTTAAACATTTAATTATTTATGAATTGGAATTGCTAAATGATATGAAAATGATGAATTGGAGAAAGTGGATTGATTTGTAATAGAAATATTATTGAGTGTTGTTATGGAATAAATAAATGAACTGATGAATGTAGGATAGAATACGATTGGCATGCCAATAGATTTTAATAGAACAGAGCTCCTGTCAACAAAGAATAACAGAATTCATGTCAATCACAGCTCACATTAGGTGAGTAATGCTCAACAATAGTACAAATAATTTATCTATATTTCAATAACATTCAGAGATCAATAAAACGATGTTGATGAATGATATATGGATACGAGTACACGTTGTTGTTTTTGTGCGTAGATTGTTGATTCGTGGATTCTTGAAGCCAAGTTAAATTCTGGACCTCATACTTTTATTGAGACCTTCAAGAGTATGAAAGTTGCATATTTTAGTTTATGGCATATACTAGGGTGTCTACATTTAAATATGTTAATTTCATATGACTTGATCTTTGTGTTGAATGTTATTTAAAATTGAGCTTGGAAAATATACTTGGTATTTCACTATATTATTATTCTTTTGATCATTTGAAGACATGCATGCTTACTTTTCTTTTGAGGATGATGAATGTGGATTGAGGTGGTTCATAATGGTTTAAAGTCGTCACAATTCCTTTGAAGTGATATTGAGAATTTTTTTATGTTATTTCTATGTTCATGTATAGATATTTAAATGTTTTTAACTATTTTTAAGTCTTGTGATGTGTTTAAATGAATATGGGATGATTTGGAATTATTTTGAAGTGTTTTTAACTTGTTTTTAAGGACCTTATTTTAAGTCTCAAGACATGACACATTAGTCTTTAAGATTTACTTGTTTTAAAACTCAATTTTTGTTACAGGGATTCAAAGTTTTGACATTTATTCTTTAATCGAAATTAAATTTCTATAGTAAAACTTGCAAGTTTCGAGACTTGCAACCCCCGTACCTATGCAACTTAGTTGTTAATCATTTTAGATCTCCATAAACCTATTTTATGTTTTAAGCTTATTTAAATTATTGAGAAATGTTTCAATATGATTTTTAAAATATTCTTTTAACTCCAAATTAACTTCAAGTATGTTTTAATGAATTATTTAAATGTTTAAAGTTTAAATTTTTTTTAATTTTCCCTGAAGTTTTCTACGTGACTAAGTTCTAATAGCATCTCGTATTCTTATTGAACATTGGGAGGGGTAAGGGCCATTTGACGGTGGAGGTTTGGCGATCTCCGCTCCCGTTTTGATGGTTCTTAGTGGAGGGAGAAGAGACCTCCGATGTTGTGATGGTCCCGTTCGGCGAGGCTTCAAGCAGCAGTGCTTCTTCCTCCTCCACTAAGAAGCCCAAGCGGAAAGTGGAATGCTGTTTCTCTCTGGTCTTGGGGTGCTTAATCCTAAGTCTCTATCCACTTCCTCTATCTCCCCATACATAAGTTGTATTTTTTTAAAAGAAAAAAACGCATTCTTTTTATGCTGATTTGGTTAATGGGCGGGCAGATATTGTCGTGGATAATTGTGCAATTTGTAGGAATCACATCATGCACCTCTGTGAATCTGTCATCTTGAATTTATGTTTTTATTCGTTCTGTGATTTTTTTTTTCCTTTTCTGTTGGTTTAGTAATTCCGATTGTTTACTTAAATTTGATTGTTCAGGTATCGAATGCCAAGCCAAACAAGCCAGTGCCACCGGTGAGAAATGCACTGTTGTTTAGGGTATGGTTTTTTTCACTCTTCGAAACGTTATGCTTCCCTAATTATACAGTACGGTAACGTAATGTGAAGTAAATGAGTGAATGCTCTTTTCTGGGTATGGAAGAAAGCGAACTATTAATATATTTTGGAGAAATTATTATGAGACTTAAATATTTTAACTAACAACATTATCTGATAACTATAGCTATGAATAAATTAGATTGGTGGAGGCTAATCCAATTTTGGTTTTCTGCCTTGGATAATTTACAGCTAATGTTATCCATATACATAAAACTGTAGGTTCTGCTGTTATAGGAACAACTTGAGCAATTTTTAACTTGTGGGGTGCTCTGCTTAATTGCTTTAGGGGCTTGAGCAATTTTAGCTAAATGTTATCCAAAATGATTGATCCCAACCTTTTATTAGAAGCTAATGTGAGTGTAATTCCATGACTAAACTGCTTGAGGTGCTGAAGAAATTAGTTGTTAAAAACTGCTGTTGATTTTTACTTGTTTGCTCTAGTGTTCTTAAGATTCATAATATAGTTTTTGGAGAAACCATTGAAGCATGTGGATGAGAACATAAAGATGAGGACAATAGATGTCTTTATCAGCATGAATATATTTGCTTGTCAATGGTCTTAAGATTTTATGGCCTTAGCTGTAACAATTGTTCCTTAACTTACATATAAATGTGTGCTTTTGACAACAAAAAAATCCCTATAATATTTCTTAACCTGCACCATGCTTGGTCCAATATCTAATAGCTTTCTGTGTAAGTAGGGGTCTGCAACCTTGCATTTCAATTCCACTGTCCACTTTCCCAACTTCATAGCAGTAATGTCTGGTTTTGCAGATAATAGTGAGTAGAAGTATGGCCACTAGATCTTTTGGATGTTAGCAGTTCCTTTTGTGACAGAAGATTTGGCTTTGCGAGTTTTAAAAATTCGTCACCTGAGAGATTCGAACTCTCGCGGGGAAACCCCATGTACTTAGCAGGCACACGCCTTAACCACTCGGCCAAAGCGACGAAGGTTAACTATAGTGGTAAAGTTCTTGTATTTGTTATCTGCTCGAAGCTTAATTTGAATTTTATTGTTTGAAGTTGGATTTGAGTTAATTGGATGATTCGAGTTCATGTATTCACTTTATTATAATCCTATTAACATGATGTCTATAACTCCCTAAAATTCTATCCATTTATAAAAAATTTAAAAATGTTTCAAAGTGCTCTTAAATAAGTCTTCATTTATTTGTAGTTAATGAGACTTATAAATAGTTGTATAATTAATTCAATATATATGACAATGACAAGTTTCCATGTTTCTTTTTGGTTAGGACATGTTAATTAAGAATTTCATACTTATTTTTCTATTATGCTACTCAAAGGTATTCATTAAATTTAAATTTTCAAGTTTTAGTCTATCTTTCATTCCTTGTTTGATTGGTAAGGAGGTTAAAGGTATAAAAGAAATTAAATAAAATTTTTATTTGCCGACAAAAATATTCGAATTTACTGATATATAAAATTAAAAAAATTTAATGTTGTAAGTTTAAATATATAAATAATGAGTTTACATTCATCCATGTTCTCTGGGTTTGTAATCTTATAAAGATTTTTAAACTTACATGATTATGCTATTGCATTTTTATTCATTTTCATGATTAATCTTGGAGGATGATCCTTTCAATTATAATTTTAATTGGAATTTATGATTGTTTTAATTTTATGCTATAATCGTGAATGGGTTGATGGAATTTTATCTTTTGATTTCTTCTTTTTTAGTGTATTAATAAGTCATCAATCATTAAAATTTTTATATATATATATTTTAAAACTAAGAAATTAGAATCGATCTTGTAGAAGTGAGCGTATATTTGATTCCTTACTGAAATATTTTAATTGAGTGCTAAAGAAACCAATGTATGCCTTCTAACTACCTTTCATTTATAAAGTTTTAAGCTTTAATTTATCTATTACAATGATTGAGTGCTAAAAACTTCTTTTTCTATTAAGACAAGATGTCAAATGCTAAAAGAACAATAAAAAGTTCCACTTTTAGTTCTTGCTTATAAGGTTCTTATGTTCAACAATAACGTTGTTATGTTAGATGTATGCCTTGTGGTGGAGCGAAAAAATTATTTCGAATAATCATCAACTATGGATTCATGTATAAGGAACGAATCGAGTTGAAACAATGGTCGAAATTAAATATACTTTTTTGAAACTGGAAGAGCGACGAACAACGTTGTTGATATGGCTCCTTTGAACGATGTCAATCCTAAGCCACAACAATAACGTTTCGGCCTCTACGTAATCTCCCCAATCAAAAAAACAAACAGCAAAATTTTCTTAAACTTTTCAGAGAGATAAATCAAAAACGGGTGTTAGTCCTTTTGATATTGTTTTCTTGGTAAGCCTAACAAACTAATGGATTATATTCCTTTTATTTTCTTTGATATCACATATCAGAAATAAAATAAGATTATTCCCTTATTATTGGAGAAACAAATGAAGTCAGAAAAATAAATTATATTCTTTCCTAAAGAATATCAATTTTCATGCCTTTTATATTTTGATCGAAATTAATTATTATAATTATTTATATTAATAATTTCGGTACACTATATGCAATTAGTATTTTGAATGAATCAAATTCATAAATTAATTTTATCTATGTTCTCTATTTGTGTACAACAAGTTTGTACATATAATGTGTTCAATATTTAACTATCAAATTAAATTAATTCAGTTTTTTAGTTGATTTAATTTCTTTGTTTTTGGGCCGTTTTGCTTGTGTTTTGGGTAGATCCATTTTGCTTTTGTGTCTTTGGTTATTGGACTTTGTAATGTTTTTGTTTATTTTAAAGCCCAGTATGGTATTGTTCAAAAAAAATTAATTCAATTTAATTTAATTCATGTGAGAACTAAATACAATACCAAATGTATTTGGATTTTGTTCACTTCAACTATAGGGTGTGACCCTATAGGTTCTTGTAACGTTAGTAGTAATACTAGAGCCTTTCTAATATTAAAAGCAATGAGTGGCATTTAACAATGTATCATTGCTACCCAAGTTACAAGAAGTCGTGATTTGACATAACTTTTCTGTGATAATGTTTTCATGTACTATATCCTTTTATCCTTAATATTTAGATTGGACACAAGCCATGAAATAGTCAAACTTGTATAGTCCAATCTAATATTTTTTGATATTCTGAGTATACTACTATAAACAAATAAGTGTGATATCTCATATCAACTTATTCGAGCATGACCATGCATTTCTAGTCTCACTCCATCAAGAGGCCTAAGATATTACTCCCATTATTTAGGAGGGACAAATCCTATCTTGATCAACCATATCTCTCTACATAGATTGCGACATACCCAACATCAGTTTTTATAGTATAACCTGTTATGGTAGATGTTTGACTGTGTCAAAATATAAAACTTACCATGTTGGGACAATGATGATCTCAAGTCTGAGGATCATATACATAGTTATCACTATGAGTAATGTTGTGACTATTACATAATAATCCAAGAACCATACTCATAGCGGGTTAGTCCAGTATGTTATTCTCTAACACATACTCGTGTATCAATTTTGACATCCTTATGTCAATGACAACACTTTGGCATCAATCAACTAGACATTAGTCTCAATGCATTATCATTCTCAAGACTTTATTATTAATCAGTTTATTTGTACACACAGAAAAAGAAACTGAAATAACAATGGCAATGTCTTATATTAACAAATAAGGTAAAACGAGAATGTGATTACATTCATCTCATGATTGGTCTTTGGGCATAATCTAACATGTTAGTGCATGTATTTCTTCAAGCTTTTGACATTGTTATCTAAGCAATCATTCTAAGTTTATTAATGGATTACATGTAACTCAACAAAGAGTATTAGGGTGTTCTTAATTGTCATATTAGTCGGATTATATGAAATGGGGGCGTCACGTCATCCTGTATCCCTTTTAATTATTTAATAATATTTTTAGCAAATTTTTTCATGTCATTGATACATAATTTTGGTAATTTTTTCACTTGAATCTCAATCCCCAAATCTTAAGCCCTGACACTCAAACCCAAACCTCGAACCCCAAACCTTAAACCTTAAACCTTGAACTTGTCCTTTTGGTTCAGGGTTCAATGTTTGAGGTATAGGGTTTATGGTTCAAGGTTCAGATTAAGAGTTTAGGGTTCAAGGTTCATGTTAAGTTTAGGGTTTAGGGTTTATTGTTTGAGGTTTGAGGTTTTGGGTTTGAGATTCAGGATTCTGGGTTCAGGTTAAAAAATTACCAAAATTATATATTAATGACATGGAAAAAATTGTTGAAATAGATACAGGATGATGTGGCACCCCTGTTTCTTACAATTCTTTCTCAATCGCAAATGTCAAAACACATTTCATAAGGGTTAGTCAATTTTTGGATATATCTATAAATTTTATGTTACAATAATTTGTTTATGACAATAATTATGATTTATATTTTCTCTTGATGTATTTTTGTGGCTAAAGTTATTTTGTGATGTATTTCGATTTTGCTAATATAAATTTGTTATTTGGTATGTTTTATTCCTTGTGGAATTTAAACATGTTGAAACAAATATTATTCAATCATATGTCTACATATGAACAAGAAATTGATTGAAAGATTCCAAATTGGACTTCAACATTTTTGAGCAGTAGTATATTGTTATTCTAATATGAGACCTTAATGTATAAATGAGCAGTTAACAAAACATTATAGAAATGGATACTTCAAGAAGTTGTTTTTAATTACAAGTATTTTATTATTACTTATTCAACATATATGATTCAAATATGCTCTTATAGCATCAATATTGTGAAAATGGTTTAATAAATATTTTAAATTGATCTCAAAATTATTTACAATGAAATAAAATAACAAATTGCTAATGAAAAATTATAAATCTTATCCCATTGAATATGTTACTTTCACTGAAGTGAATGAACAATGTATAATAAATTTAAAAGATACAATTGTGAACGTGGTAAACGAATAATAACGGTCACAAAGATACCATCAAAAGTGGAAATATAGAGATAAACAAGAGAACAACAAGAGTGCTTAAGCTACCACTTCAAAGATTTTAGATAACTTATGTTATCAATGTGATAACGAGATAGCTTTTAATATAACATTTGTTAGTAGAAAATTTGGTTGAATGCTCTAGAAAAGCTAATACATTATTACTTGGATGAGCAAAATTTGTGATAGATAATACATTTTGTTCTAGTTAGTCTTAAAGAATTTATTAAGTTACAAAGATATTCGTCATGACATAAATCATATTAAAATTGCTTACGAGGACTACATTTAATATCTTCATATTCTATCAGGTAAGAAGTTCATATTGGAAAATTTATCTACTTTTCTCTTATTGGTAGTACAAATATATTAGTATAATTGGATCATAGGCTATAGTGAACCAAAAGTTTACTAGTCCAAATTTATCAATTACTTGGCATGATTAGTTAGACCATCCTGATCAATAATTATGTTAAAAATTATTGAGAATTCACATGAATATTTGTTAAAGAACCATAAGATTCTTTAATTTAAAGAATTCCCATATGTTGTTTGTTATCAAAGAAACTTGATTTAAAAAAAAAAAAAAACCTCACTAGCTAATATTGAAATTGAATATTTTGCATTTCTAAAATGAATAAGGGTTCTTTCATGCACCATGTGGATGACTTTGATATTATATTATTTTACTGATGCATTTATTATGGAGAAAGATTAAAATAGTTTCCTAAACCCCCTACCTTGCCTTGGCCATACAAATGTCTCACAACTATTGGCTAACCTGGACAGTGCCTCAGGTAAGCTAAAAAACAGAAATCATCTAAAAACTTAATATCTAAGCAAAAAACAGTCACTGACTACAAAACTTAATTCCAAAACTAATAAAAAATCCTAAAACAACCCTTTAATCTTCTCTTGAAAAACCCTTCCCCTTTCATGCATCAGAGAAAGCCTCCTGAGTAGTTGGTTTCCATCAAAGCCTTATTTATTACCTTCTCTCTGTTGTCCAGCCCCTTTGTCCACTGAGTTCATCGGAGATTAACCATTAAAACCACATCCGAACTCAGAAAACTTCAGCATCAACCTACCCTCTTCGGAATCCCTTCTTATCGCTGGTGATAAGATTTTCCACCTCTACTGGGACTTCTTCCATCCAATATACAAGGGAGTCCTACCGGCATACGTTCTCTGCCAACACATATGTCGCTTCATTAGTCGTCCATGATACATTCCGAAAAGTTAAGCTTCTAAATTTGGGTACCCTATTTTTTATTTCTTTGATTATATTTCCAACAACCGATCTGTCATTTTTTGCATATCTTAGCTTCCTTATCACAGTTAGTGTGTCCTCTTCCACACATACCTCTCTGAAACCTAAATCTTCTGTAAACATAGCTGCTTATAGGCACGCCCTTGCTTCTGCCATGATCGGATCCTGGACGTTCTCCTACAGGTAAATATACGATGCCATTATTAATCCTTCATTATTTCTAATTATTATCCCTGAAATAGATCTATTCAAATGTTGTTGATAAAATGCGTCAAAATTGGCTTTAACCATTTCCTCCTCTAGTGGTTCCCAACTATCTTTACCTATTATGTGCTTAACTTGGATAACTCTCCCAACTGCTTGATTTCTGATATATAAGCTGTAACACCCCAAACCCGGCCTAGACGTTATGACTGAATCTAGCGATGTCACATGGTAATGCTTTAGAAAAAATAGTTACGATGAAACCATTTTTCGTTATCCTATGCTACCTTCCAAATACGTGTCGTTTGTTCCAAATACGTGTCATTTGTTCGCGAAAGCATTTAAATCAGTTTGCATAACCGTGGTGTTTTGGTAAAACATTTGTTTATTTTGCAAACTCGCGTCTTATCCTACTGCTAGCAGTTATAAATCAGAATAAAAATCCCAAATTAAAATAAAAACCCTTAAAGGCCATTTACAGTAAAACTTTTCCCGGATAAAATCAAAAACCATAAATAAAAATAAGAAAACCATGAAAGTCCAGAACCGTGGTCACCGCCGAGTTCATTGCACCGACAGATCTCATCGCTAGGGATTACAGAGCACGAATTAAATGAGAATAGGGTGAGTTTTCGCAAACTTAGTATGTAATCCCCACAGAATACATACACATAGTATAATATCAGAGAACAACATAATTCACAGTTCGGGTTTGAGCCCATTACAGAATCGGTGTGGACCTTAGCCCACTCAGATACAAAATCAGATATATTCTAGGGCCTTAGCCCATTTCAGACATAATATGCAGATCAGAACATAATAGCAGAATCCTACCCACCAGCCTCTACACACCAACTCCATCCAACCCTGCACACTATGTGGGGATAAAATCAACCCACCCATCCCTACACACCATGTTGAACCGAATGCGGCACATAGTAAAAAATTTGCAGTTGAGCTGCCAGATAACATGCTTAAGAGCCTTTCAGATACTTCCTCCAGTAAATCATCAACCCACTGATAAACCATAATTTATACATATTTTGACCCCATGCTTGGCTTATTTTTGGATGAATTTTCATTAGATTGGATGAATTCGATGCTCCTAATGTAACAGTCTGATTTTGACCCTAATCGAAACAGTGGTTTCGGGACCACGAATCTGCGTCAGAAAAATATTTTAATATTATTTTTCGTGTTAATTATATATGATTGAGCATGTGTGAAAGTTTCGTAAAATAATTTGCCCATTTGTGGGATTAATTTAAGAAAAAGGACTAAATTGCATAAGTGGTAAAAGTAGCCTATTTGATTGATTGAGTGGTTAATTGATGTGTTTTTATATAGGTGAGGATCTAGGTGGTAAATTACCCATTTTAAATGGGATAGTGGACGGCAATGTATATGTCATAATGCATTTACATGATTATTTTATGTTAAGTTATATTATAATAATAAAATTATATTATAAACTGTTAAAAAATAAAAGACATAAAATAATAAAGCCATTTTGAGTGTTCATCTTGTTCTTGCCGTATACAAAAGAAAAGAAAAAGAAATAAAAGGGGTGTTAAGGTTCGGCTACTTTCCAACTTGATTCAAGGTGAGTTTTAGCTCGGTTTTTGAAAATTTTTACGTTTTTGAGATCGTTGCTATGAAATGTACAAGACCCATGCTTTAATTTTTGAGTTTGATGACTATTTTGAGTTGAGCCATTGATGATAGTTTGTTGTTTATGTTGTTTGAGGATGAATTATGATAAATATATATTAGATTAACAAGTTTTGTCTTTGAATTTTTGATGAAATTGAATATGTTGGACTAAATTGCAAAAATAAATTTTTGAGGGACTAAAATGTGAAATAAATGAAATGCATGGACTTGTATGAAGACTAGGAATATTCGGCCCTTAAGGTGTGTAGCCAATTTTTGTGTATTTTATGTTTTGTGCAAATAGGATTAAATTGTAAAAGTGTAAAATGTTAGGGGCAAAATGGTAATTTGCCCATTTATGTGTTTTTGGATTAAATTGAATGAAAATATATTTGAATGAGCTCAATTTGAACATGTTTAGATCAAGAACCAAAGAAAACAGATTTTGATCGGGGAAAAACGAAAATAGTCGAATAGTCGATTTTAATTAAATCAATCCAAATTATCAGAGGTAAGTCCTTAAGCAATAAAACATTGTAAATTATGTATGTAACATAGTATATGTTAATTTGGAAATTTTGTATCTATATTATTGAAGAGCCAAATGTGATTAAATCTAAGATTTAATATGTTTAAGTTGTTTGATTGTGATATGATATTTGAGTGCTCGTACAAAGTGTACGAAGTATATGAGAGATTCGATATATGAAATATATGTGTGCGACAGCTTAAAAGTATCGTTATTCAGGATGTGAGCCTAGCAAGCCTTGGGCTGGTGAACTTAATCAGGCTCTGTGCCTAGCAGGCTTAATGCCGGTGATTGAATATCAGACCTCAGGTCTAGCAGGCCTAGTGTCGGTGTGTGTTTCAGGCTTTATGCCTAGCAGGCTTTATGCCGGTGATTTGTTATAAGTATATGCTTCAATGGATTATTAACGATGTGGAATTTAAATACAGCAAATGAGCTAAATGTTCAGGTACATATAAGCTTTATGGTTGTAGGATATAAGGTAAGTTGGTATATTACTATTTGATACTAGTGGTATGTGATACAGTTGAAGTATATTTGTAAAATTTCAGTAAGTGTATTTGGCCTTATATAAGATGAGTATGACATATTGGAATTTAATTTTGGATGTGAGCATAAATGTGTTTTTTTTAGATTCGGCCAAATGGGTAAATGCATATGTGATGTTTAATGGATATATATATGTATATTCGGTTATAAGTGGTTAATATGTATATAGTATCTACTTAATTCGGTGGTATGTGGGAACATATTAAACTATATGTATTCGGTAAGTTTGTATAATTAAGGTAAGATAGTGATATATTGAGGTTGTCAAGTGATAAATGTTATGCCAAGCAAGGATTTTAGCATTCGGCTATAATTGTCTATCTGTGCTATGTTATTACATCTATGTCATAAAGTGATTGTTTAAAATTATTTGAATGTTCAATTGTTTTGCTATATTTGCTTAAGACTTACTAAGCTAAGATAGCTTACTTTGTGTGTTCTGTTATTCTGTTTTATAGATTTCGGTTGTAAGCTACGAGCTCGGGGATCGCCTTCGAAGTCATCCACACTAAAACTCGGGTTTCGAACTTAAGACATGTATAGGCTAGTTATTTACTTGGTTAATGTTTTGATGATGTAAATATAAGCCATGCGAAAATGGCTTGATCTTAATGCCGAATGATTCTATGCTTAAATGTTCTTAATCGTATTATGTGTGTTTGTCATGCTTGAATTATAAGTATGGTTGTGATGTGAGAAAATCATATGCACAAGTATAAATATATGTTTTGATAGGAAGTATCTGTTTAAGTCATATAAGTCGTATATAGAAAGTGGACATATGTATACTTGAACAAGTTTGGGTTATGGATTGAAAGTATTAAACTTGTGAGGTGAATAATTTGTAACATGAATTTAATTTGTAAATCATTTATATGATAAATTACATTTTCTGTCAATTGATGAAATTATAGGTTTGGTACTTAGGATTGGCATATTTGGCATGATTTATAAATGTATATGTGATTTATTTATATGTATAAGTGTTTTGGTTTATGGATGTTATATTTGGTGTAGGTTGATTCGAAATTTTAACTTATAAATGAATTGATGTATATTTTGTTTGGATGTCCTTAATTGGTCTATTTGAATTCGGTTGAGCAAGGCATCATGCAACCGCATATATGTATGTTTAGATTTGGTAATTGATATCTAGTTTTAGGTAGTAATTATGAGCATGTGCATATTCGATTAATGTGGCTTAAATAACCAAATGAATAGTATCCTTTGCTATTTGTTTTAATTTGCTTATATGTGAATTTGGCTAATGGGTTTAAGATATGTATGATATTGTTTAAGCATTCTATAAAAAAAATGAATTTACTCATAACGCATTCAGAAATGATCATATGAACTATATATATTAGTTGTGACCTGTGCCGTGTTCGGTAATACCTTAT
This sequence comes from Gossypium sturtianum, assembly GCA_025698515.1. Lineage (NCBI taxonomy): Eukaryota > Viridiplantae > Streptophyta > Magnoliopsida > Malvales > Malvaceae > Gossypium > Gossypium sturtianum. The sequence goes on along the minus strand of CM046948.1, from coordinate 135,625,976 downwards.
AACCCTAATCCGGCGACAGATACGGGTTCAGGGTGTTACATTTGATTGGTATCAGAGCTTACGGTTTAGTCGATTCTAGGACTACCGTAGTGCGTGTGAGTCTAGCTATACATGCCTTAATTTATAATGCGATAGTGTGATGACTTCTGACATCTGAATTGTGTTTTATATAGTAAATGGATCCCGATAGAGCTATAGCTGATGATGTCGCAAGCGTAGCGCCTAATCCCGCGCACGAGACAGCGCCGATAGAATCTTGACCTATCTCGAGTAGCCATGAGGGGGAGGCTAAGCAAGCCTTCTATCAAATGATGAACGATTGGTTTACTCAATATATCCGGACTAATCTGGCTGTGCAACAACCTCCACCCCCGAATAATCCATCTTCGATACCTATGGTACCTCCGATGATAGATCCGATGAGATTTAGTAGGCCTCCTGTAGATAAAATCAGGAAACACGGGGCCGAAGAGTTTAAAGCTAATGATAATGATGATGCGGAACGAGCTGAGCTGTGGCTTGATAATACTATCCCTGTGTTTGACGAGCTATCATGTACTCCGGATGAATGCTTAAAATGTGCTATATCCTTATTACGGGACACCGCATATCACTGGTGGAATACACTAGTATCGGTGGTTTCGAAAGAGAAAGTGACCTGGGAATTTTTCCAGATTGAGTTTTGTAAGAAATACATCAACCAGAGATTCATCGATCAAAAACGCAAAGAATTTTTGGAATTGAAACAGGGTTGTATGACCGTAACTGAGTATGAACGGAAATTTGTGAGATTAAGCCGATATGCTCGTGAATGTGTTTCAACTGAAGCAATCATGTGTAAAAGATTTGAAGATGGTTTGAATGAAGACATTAAGTTGCTGGTCGGCATACTTGAGATTAAAGAGTTCGTAGTACTTGTCGAACGAGCCTGTAAAGCTAAAGAGCTTGGAAAAGCGAAAAGAAAAGCTGAATTAGAAGCCAGAGACTTCCGTAAATGATCATCGAGTAAAACTTTTCACTCAGTATCAAAGAAGTTCAGAGATGATTCTAGTCGACCGAGAGCTGCTTCAGACTTTTCTAGACGAGATCGAGATCGACCCCCTACGGGTTCCCGAGCTACTTCTATTGCTAGTGTTGGTAATGTTCAGCAGAACAGGGTTGAGTGCAAGCATTGTGGAAAATGGCATTCTGGGAGTTGTAGATTACATGATCGGTCCTGTTTTAAATGTGGATCGATGGGTCATTTTATCCGGGAGTGCCCGATGTTAGCCGAGCAAAACACTGTTCAGAATGTGAGACTGAGCAACGTGTCAGCACGAGGCAGATCACCCAGGCATTCGGGAAATGTAGGTGGCAGTCAGAGAGGAACAAAGGATACTGCGGTTCGATCAGAGGCTCGTGCACCTGCTAGAGCCTATGCTATACGCGCTCGTGAGGATGCTTCTTCCCCTGATGTTATTACCGGTACTTTCACTCTTTATGATACTAGTGTTATTGCGTTGATTTATCCTGGTTCAGCTCATTCTTATGTGTGTGAAACATTAGTATCGATGAAGACTCGCTGTTGAGTCTCATCGAGTTTGTGATTCGAGTATCAAACCACTTGGGTCGGTGCGTTCTGGTTGACAAAGTGTGTAAAAGTTGCCCGTTGATGATTCGGGATTCATGTTTCCCAGCCGATTTGATGTTGTTGCCTTTTGATGAATTCGATATAATTTTGGGTATGGACTGGTTGACTTTGCACGATGCTGTTGTTAATTGCAAAAGAAAGACCATTGATTTGAGATGCCAGAACAGTGAAATTATTTGAATTGAATCTAATGATCTGAATGGGTTACCAGCGGTAATATCTTCTATGTTAGCCCGGAAATATGTGAGAAAGGGTTATGAAGCTTATTTTGCTTATGTACTTGATAGTAAAGTGTCCGAAAAGAGAATTGAATCTGCACGGTTGTGTGTGTAGTATCCGTATGTGTTTCTGAAGAATTACCGGGTTTGCCACTGCCCGAGTAGTAGAGTTTGGTATCGAGTTAGTACCGGGGACGACTCCGATTTCGATAGCTCCGTATCGGATGGCACCTACAGAATTAAAAGAGTTGAAAGCACAGTTGTAAGAGTTAACGATAGGGGTTTTACACGACCGAGTTTCTCTCCCTGGGGTGCGCCAGTTCTATTTGTGAAAAAGAAAGATGGAACTATGCGAATGTGTATTGATTACCGACAGCTGAATAAGGTGACTATAATGAATAAATATCCGTTGCCACGGATTGATGATTTGTTTGATTAGTTAAAAGGGGCTTCAGTGTTTTCAAAGATAGACTTGAGGTCGGGTTATTATCAGTTGTGAGTCAGAGATTCTGATGTGCCAAAGACTACTTTTCGGACGAGGTACGGACACTATGAGTTTTTGGTTATGCCCTTTGGACTTACTAACGCACCTGCTGTTTTTATGGATCTGATGAATCGAATTTTTAGACAGTATTTGGATCGGTTTGTGGTAGTGTTTATAGATGATATTCTAATCTACTCCGGAGATGAAACCGAGCATGTCGAGCATCTGAGACTTGTGCTACAAACTTTGCGAGATAAACAGTTGTATGCAAAATTTAGTAAATGTGAATTCTGGTTGAGTGAAGTCAGTTTTCTGGGCCACGTTGTTTTAGCATCAGGTATTTGGGTTGATCCAAATAAAATATTGGCTATACTCGATTGGAAACCACCGAAAAATGTTTCCAAAATTCGAAGCTTTCTGAGACTTGCTGGTTACTACAGACGATTTGTGAAAGGTTTTTCTATGATAGCTACACCGTTGACAAAGCTATTACAGAAAGATGTTAAGTTTTAGTGGTTAGAAAAGTGTCAGAAAAGTTTCGATCAGTTGAAAGTCCTTTTGACCAAGAAGCTCGATGTTAGTTCAAATGAGCAAGGGTAAAGAATTTGTTATTTATAGTGATGCATCTTTGAATGGTTTGGGTTGCATTTTGATGCAGGAAGGCAAAGTCATAGCTTATGCTTCGAGACAATTGAAGCCACACGAAAGAAACTATCCGACCCATGATTTAGAGCTAGTAGCCATTGTGTTTGCGTTAAAGATTTGGCGTCATTACACGTTCGGTGAGAAATGTCATGTTTATTCGGATCACAAAAGGTGAAGTATTTGATGACTCGTAAAGATTTGAATTTGAGACAACGGCCCGATGGTTAGAGCCATTGAAAGATTATGATCTAGTGATTGACTATCATCCGGGAAAATCTAATGTTGTTGCGGATGCTTTAAGTCGAAAGTCATTATTTGCTCTACGTGCAATGAACGCGCATATGGTTGTGTCTGATGGTGGTTCGATTGTAGCCGAATTAAAAGCAAGACCATTGTTTATTCAACAAATTGGTGATGCCCAGAAAGTTGATAAAGATTTGTTGGCAAAACGAGCTCAGTGTGAAAGTGATGTAGAGACAGAGTTTCGAATTGATGAGAATGACTGCTTGAAGTTCAAAGACCGAATATGTGTTTCGAGGAATTCGGATTTGATTCAGATGATTTTAAATAAAGCTCATAACAGTCGATTGTCTGTTCATTCGGGTAGCACGAAAATGTATAACAATCTGAAATCGTACTATTGGTGGCCTGGTATGAAACGAGACATATCTGAATTTGTCTCGAAGTGTTTAGTTTGTCAACAAGTAAAGGCCAACATCGGTACCTTACAGGTTACTTGACCAATCATGATACTGAATGGAAATGGGACAGAATCACTATGGATTTTGTATCCGCTTGCCTATGACACCGAGCAAGAAAGATGCAATTTGGGTTATAGTGGATAGACTAACAAAATCAGCTCACTTTGTTCAAGTTCATATGGACTATTCGCTCGATAAGCTTGCTGAGTTGTACGTATCTCAAATTGTGAGATTACATGGTGTGCCTATTTCTATTGTTTCAGACAGAGACTCGAGATTCACGTTGCGATTTTGGAAGAAATTGCAAGATGCTTTAGGTACTAAACTACACTTTAGCATAGCTTTTCATCCGCAGACAGATGGTCAGTCCGAACGAACCATTCAGATACTTAAGGATATGTTGAGATGTTGTGTCCTCGAGTTTGAAGGTACATGGGATCGATACTTACCTTTGATTGAATTTGCTTACAATAATAGCTTTCAATCTAGTATCAAAATGGCACCCTACGAAGCTTTGTACGGTCGTAAATGTCGTACACCATTGTACTGGACCGAGCTCAGTGAAAACAAGATACATGGGGTTAATTTGATTAAAGAAACTGAACAGAAAGTGGCAGTAATCCGTGATAGTTTGAAAGCTACATCAGATCGTCAAAAGTCCTACGTAGATTTGAAACGTAAAGACATTGAGTTTCAGATCGGAGATCGAGTATTTTTGAAAGTTTCACCGTGGAAGAAAGTACTCAGATTCGGCCGTAAAGGCAAATTGAGTCCGAGATTCATTGGGCTGTATGAAATCACAGAGCATATTGGGCCGGTTGCTTATAGGTTACAGTTACCACATGAGCTAGAAAAGATCCATAATGTCTTTCATGTTTCGATGCTTTGTAGATATCGGTCTGATCCTTCACATGTGATTTGCCCGACAGAGGTTGAGATTCAGCCTGATATGACATACGAAGAGGAACCGATTTGTATTCTGGCTCGTGAGATAAAGGAATTGAGAAATAAGAAAATTCCGTTAGTTAAGGTATTGTGGCAGAAGCACGGAGTTGAAGAAGCAACATGGGAGTCAGAGGATACAATGAAAGAGCGTTATCCGAATCTATTTACTGGTAAGATTTTCGGGGACGAAAATCCCTAAGGGGGGAGAGTTGTAACAGTTCGATTTTGACCCTAATCGGAACGGTGGTTTCGGGACCACAAATCTGCGTTAAAAAATATTTTAATATTATTTTTCTTGTTAATTATATATGATTGAGCATGTGTGAAAGTTTCGTAAAATAATTTGCCCGTTTGTGGGATTAATTTAAGAAAAATGACTAAATTACATAAGTGGTAAAAGTAGCCTATTTGATTGATTGAGTGGTTAATTGATGTGTTTTTATATAGGTGAGGATCTAGGTGGTAAATTACCCATTTTAAATGGGATAGTGGACGGCAATGTATATGTCATAATGCATTTACATGATTATTTTATGTTAAGTTATATTATAATAATAAAATTATATTATACACTATTAAAAAAAAGACATAAAATAATAAAGCCATTTTGAGTGTTCATCTTGTTCTTGCCGTATACAAAAGAAAAGAAAAAGAAATAAAATGGGTGTTAAGGTTCGGCTACTTTCCAACTTGATTCAAGGTGAGTTTTAGCTCGGTTTTTGAAATTTTTTACGTTTTGAGATCATTGCCATGAAATGTACAAGACCCATGCTTTAATTTTTGAGTTTGATGACTATTTTGAGTTGAGCCATTGATGATAGTTTGTTGTTTATGTTGTTTGAGGATGAATTATGATAAATATATGTTAGATTAACAAGTTTTGTCTTTGAATTTTTGATGAAATTGAATATGTTGGACTAAATTGCAAAAATAAATTTTTGAGGGACTAAAATGTGAAATAAATGAAATGCATGGACTTGTATGAAGACTAGGAATATTCGGCCCTTAAGGTGTGTAGCCAATTTTTGTGTATTTTGTGTTTTGTGCAAATAGGATTAAATTGTAAAAGTGTAAAATGTTAGGGGCAAAATGGTAATTTGCCCATTTATGTGTTTTTGGATTCAATTGAATGAAAATATATTTGAATGAGCTCAATTTGAACATGTTTAGATCAAGAACTAAAGAAAACGGATTTTGATCGGGGAAAAATGAAAATAGTCGAATAGTCGGTTTTCGTCGTCCGACGTTATCCGAGGTAAGTCCTTAAGCAATAAAACATTGTAAATTATGTATGTAACATAGTATATGTTAATTTGGAAATTTTGTATCTATATTATTGAAGAGCCGAATGTGATTAAATCTAAGATTTAATATGTTTAAGTTGTTTGATTGTGATATGATATTTGAGTGCTCGTACAAAGTCTACGAAGTATATGAGAGATTCGATATATGAAATATATGTGTGCGACAGCTTAAAAGTATCGTTATTCAGGCTGTGAGCCTAGCAAGCCTTGGGTTGGTGAACTTAATCGGGCTCTATGCCTAGCAGGCTTAGTGCCTGGTGATTGAATATCGGACCTCGGTCTAGCGGGCCTAGTGCTTGGTGTGTGTTTAGAGCTTTATGCCTAGCGGGCTTTATGCTTGGGTGATTTGTTATAAGTATATGCTTCAAGGGATTATTAACGATGTGGAATTTAAATACAGCAAATGAGCTAAATGTTCGGTACATATAAGCTTTATGGTTGTAGGATATAAGGTAAGTTGGTATATTACTATTTGATACTAGTGGTATGTGATACAGTTGAAGTATATTTGTAAAATTTCAGTAAGTGTATTCGGCCTTATATATGATGAGTATGACATATTGGAATTTAATTTTGGATGTGAGCATAAATGTGTTTTTTTTAGATTCGGCCAAATGGGTAAATGCATATGTGATGTTTAATGGATATATATATATGTATATTCGGTTATAAGTGGTTAATATGTATATAGTATCTACTTAATTCGGTGGTATGTGGGAACATATTAAACTATATGTATTCGGTAAGTTTGTATAATTAAGGTAAGATAGTGATATATTGAGGTTGTCAAGTGATAAATGTTATGCCAAGCAAGGATTTTAGCATTCGGCTATAATTGTCTATCTGTGCTATGTTATTACATCTATGTCATAAAGTGATTGTTTAAAATTATTTGAATGTTCAATTGTTTTGCTATATTTGCTTAAGACTTACTAAGCTAAGATAGCTTACTTTGTGTGTTCTGTTATTCTGTTTTATAGATTTCGGTTGTAAGCTACGAGCTCGGGGATCACCTTCGAAGTCATCCACACTATCGACTTATTTTGGTACTTTTAAAACTCGGGTTTCGAACTTAAGGCATGTATAGGCTAGTTATTTACTTGGTTAATGTTTTGATGATGTAAATATAAGCCATGCGAAAATGGCTTGATCTTAATGCCGAATGATTCTATGCTTAAATGTTCTTAATCGTATTATGTGTGTTTGTCATGCTTGAATTATAAGTATGGTTGTGATGTGAGAACATTATATGCACAAGTATAAATATATGTTTTGATAGGAAGTATCTGTTTAAGTCATATAAGTTGTATTTAGAAAGTGGACATATGTATACTTGAACAAGTTTGGGTTATGGATTGAAAATATTAAACTTGTGAGGTGAATAATTTGTAACATGAATTTAATTTGTAAATCATTTATATGATAAATTACATTTTCGGTCAATTGGTGAAATTATAGGTTTGGTACTTAGGATTGGCATATTCGGCATGATTTATAAATGTATATGTGATTTATGTATAAGTGTTTTGGTTTATGGATGTTATATTTGGTGTAGGTTGATTCGAAATTTTAACTTATAAATGAATTGATGTATATTTTGTTTGGATGTCCTTAATTGGTCTATTTGAATTCGGTTGAGCAAGGCATCATGCAACTGCATATATGTATGTTTAGATTTGGTAATTGATATCTAGTTTTAGGTAGTAATTAGGAGCATGTGCATATTCAGTTAATGTGGCTTAAATGACCAAATGAATAGTATCCTTTGCTATTTGTTGTAATTTGCTTATATGTGAATTTGGCTAATGGGTTTAAGATATGTATGATAATGTTTAAGCATTCTATAAAAAAAATGAATTTACTCATAACGCATTCGAAAATGATCATATGAACTATATATATTAGTTGTGACCTGTGTCGTGTTTGGTAATACCTTATAACCCTAATTCGGCGACGGATACGGGTTCAGGGTGTTACACCTAATCTCTTAATTTCATGTTTTACACTCAGGAGAGCCTAGGGAGTCGAAAAGAACGAGAAACGGGCCAAAAAGGGGCAAAATGGGCCTACCTTAGAAATCAACACGGCCTGGACTATCAAACACGGCCGTGTGTTACGAAAGAATCGAACACGGCTCGGGTCGCCGCGACGCGGACAGACCACACGCCGCCGTGTGATGAAAGCAGTCGAGCACGGCCTAAGTCTATCGAACACGGGCGTGTCACACTGGAGTGTCCTTGCCGAACCCAAGTCGAATTGTATTCGAAAAAGACTAATTTGGGCCAAGATAAGTTCTCAAAAGCCTATATAAACACCCTAGGGGGTGACCTAAGAAGAAACGCAGAGTAGAAGGTAGAAAATACTCGAAGACAGCCATCGGGAGCAACTCGGAAGAAGGATCTCCATCAAGATTGAAGATCTCCTATCAATTTCTCTTGAAGTTTTTGGGTTTTCTTATGTTTTTTTGTTTTTCCTATTCTATGATGTTTCCCTCTATCAGTATGAACTAAATCCCTTAAATATCTAAGGGGATGAAACCTAAGATGGATCTTATTACTATTTGCTTTATAAGATAAATACTTGTTCTTATTCTTAATTGTGAGTTCTTATTCTTGTTTTGATAATTCAGGTTATTAATCCAAGTCGAATGTGCTTATTTAGTGGAGCAAAAGTCCCTGTTTAAGAGTAGATCAACACAATTAAGCGGAGTTGATTGCAACCCTAGAAATAGGGCGACGAAAATCTACCGGATTAAAGTCAAATCTAATAAGGGAATCCATAGATTGAGTTAATGCGACAATAAGGGTTTTAATTAGAAAGAGATTTCAATTAATCAACCTGGAGTCTGTTGTTTTTAGTCTTGAAAGAGATATTAACATAAATCAGGGATTTCTACGGATTAAGTCAAGTGAATAAATCGTATGAATCAAAAGTAATAAGTGAAGTCTAGGTGGATTCTTCCTTGGGTATTGTCTATCTCATAAAGTTGTCTAAAAAGTATTCTTCCCAATTCATTCTCTGTCGCGCTTTTAATTAATTTTAGTTTAAAAAGAAATCACTCCAATTCTTAGGCTAGATAATAAGAAGATAGTAATTACTAGTACTCTTGGTCCTTGTGGATACGATATTTCTACTCTTACCATAACTATACTACTGTTCGATAGGTGCGCTTGCCTTTATTGTGATCGTAGTTAGTTAGAGACACATCACCCACCCCGATGTAATGCAACATACGTAGAATGTCATGCTATAATGCAGATAACAGTCCATACATTCAAATCAGTATACATGCTAAGTGTAACATGTTCAGTACAAATTTCACATAATCAAATCCCATAACTACGGGTCTAAGTACTGCTTACCGACCCTTCCTTAGGTTCACAGTCGACTTGGGCGACCCGTGCAACCTTTCAAAACATTTTATAAAAATGGGCTCACACGCCCATGTAGCCTGCTCGTGTGGGCCCACGCGCCTGTGTGGCCCACACGGCCCAAATTGGCCTTGGCCGTGTGGATCACAGGGCCTAGCCCAAAATTCCACACGCCCGTATGGTTCACCCGTGTGGGCCCACACGCCCGTATGGACCACACGACCCAATTTGTCGAGCCTGTGTCTCGCACACGGCCTCGCTCGGCCATCACACGACCGTGTCACCTGCACATGGCCTGGCTCGTCGATCACACGACCGTGTGGTGACTTACAGTCTTGCACACGGCCTACCACACGGGCGTAGTGAGGTTTTCGACTTTCACCAAAACCTCGTTTTCTGCGTTTCCGGGTACACACCTGGTATTGTTTTGATGTTTAAGCAATCCCTAGCCTTCTGGAACCTAAAAATAGTATACCAAAATCTCGAAATTAACAACTAAATCTCAGTTCACCAAAACCAAATCGAGCCAAAGGCACACACTTACCGCAATCACACCCGTCTACTCGCACGAATCAACTCGTCAGAGAGAAAACTACTTCACTACCGTCCCCTATGCACAAACAACAGAACTTAAGTCTTCAGAAACCAAAACTACAAGAACACCAACAGCAACACTTACCGATAATGCACGAAAACAATAACCGAGGAGCAAGATGGACCGAAACGAAAATAAGGGGAAGGGGAAATCCAATTGAAATTTCGGCAGCAACAAATGGAAGATTGAATGGGGGAAAAAATAAAACTTAAGAGAGTGAGAGGGAGTGCCAAATTTTCCCAAATGAAACAACTGATCAAATACTGATAACTCCCCCTCCCATACTCCTTAATTTTCTCCTTCAACCACTCCACTATCAGCATTTAAATAAAACTCAAACTCCTACGCGACACTAGCAGCAAAATAATTCCCTCGCACGTACAGAGATTCGAACTCTAGACCTCCAACAACCTCTACACTCTATTTAGCCACCAGACCAGTAGGCCTACTCTGTTAATTACTTACACACTTTCATTTACAAGCCTACTAACCAGAGATAGGGCTTTATTCATTAAAATACCAAAATTTTCCCAAGTCAAGGCTTGAACCCAAGACTTCTCAGACACTCCCAAAACACTTAACCACTGAAGCAGACAGATATTTGTGTCACAAAATTACAAAAGCCGAAATTAAAGAAAATCGGTGCGTTACATAAGCTTTGATGAACCCCACAACATATTACACTCTCTCACTTACCTTTTCATGATAAAACTTATTCCTATTATATCATAGCGCCCAATAAGTAATAGCTAGTTTTGTGCATTTATGTAAACTGTTATTTCTGATTTCTAATACTAACCATTGTTTCCAATTCTAATCCCTATTTGTGCTCGAAGGGGCCACTCCTATTTCATGCATAACCAATTTTGTGAATGTGAAACCTCAAAACAAATGGGTTACAGTCTCTTTCACCACCTTAAAAATTGGGCAAAGTGCATTCTCCCTAAGTTTTCGTGATTTTAGATTACCTATAGTAGGCATGTATTCATTAGTTATTTTCCATAGGTTTATCTGAATCTTGCTGGGAACTTTAGGGCTTCATATTTTTGTATAGAAATTACTTGTATCTTCATATTGAAATGTACTATTATTTCCCAGCAAATTTAGTTCTTCTGTAATGAGCCACTTGTACCTACTCTTCGCTATATAAACCCCAATATTGTCACCCCTCCATATTACTTCATCCGTTTGCATACTACTCACCAATGAAATTGACAATATTCTCTCTACTTGCACTTCACAGAATAGAATTTTTATGACCTCAGTTTTCTAGATAATCGATTCACTATCAATTAGATCTGCAACAGTTGTGTATCTTAAATCAATATTTGAAATTTTACTCTTCCATCACCAGGACTCGGTAGCCACGCATCATTTCAGATGTTCACCGACACACCATTCTCGATCTTCCAACCTGTGCCTTTCTCCAATAGGCTACGAGCACCCCAAATACTTTACCAGGTAAATGAAGGGTAAGGCCCCAAATTTGCACTCATAAAATCTCCCCGAGGATAATATTTTGCTTTCATCACTCATACAAATAAGCTATTAGGATTAACGATTAGTTTCTATCCTTATTTTTCCAACAGGGCTATATTAAACTTTGATAGCTCCCTAAATCCAATCCTCCATCGCGCTTTTAGGATACATATAGTATTCCAACTGCACCAATATATGCGTTAGTTAGATTTTAAATTACACCACCAAAATATGCACATCAAAATTTCTGACTCTCGACACTAAGACACAGACAACATAAAACACTGTATTGCATAAATCGAAATAGCTTGCAAAACGATTTAATAAATACATCCTTTCCTCCTATCAACAAATTACACACACTCTAATTTTTCATTCTTTTAATGAATTTTTTATATCTACAAACGCATTCTCTTTTCGTCTCCCCACCATCGTTGGTAATTTGGGATATTTCTCTAAGTTGTTAAAAATCCGTACTCCCAAAACACTTCCTATCTGGTCTTGTACGCCATTTCCCACATTGCTAATGAAATAGATGAGTGATTTATCAAAATTAACAAGCTAACTTGATACCTTCTCATACTCAACCACCACTCTTTCCATTGTAATAACTCCTTCCATCGTTGCTTCCCCAAATAGAATACTATCATCAGCAAAGAATAAATGTGTTATCGATAGCCCGCTTCTTCCCACTTTCGCTCCACCAATTCTTACCTCCCTTTTGGCTATTTTCAATGAAGTAGAAAAATCTTTTGCACAAATTATAAATAAATATGGGCTTAGAGGATCCCCTTACCTTAAACCTTGTGTTGGTTTAAATTCTACTCCTTGAAATCCTGAGTAGGAAACACTCTTAACACATCTCATAATTAAAGATATCCATTCATTTCAAAAACCTTAACGACTCATAATTTTTTCAATAAAATTTCATTCTACCCTGTCATAAACTTTAATCATATATAGTTTAATGCAAAAGAACCAACATCACTCCATTTTTTTCCTTTTTAAAAGAATGTAGAATTTCATACGCCACTAGAATGTTATTAGTAATTTGCCTACTTGGTACAAACACTCCTTGTGTTTTCTCAATACAAAGATTGGGAACTCTCTGAAATCTATTCACCACGATTTTCGAGATAAGTTTGTAATTTACATTACAAAGACTAATAGGCCTGAATTGTTCTATATTCTTCGGCATAGGCACTTTAGGGATTAGCACAATATTTGTTCTATTTACTTCTTCAATATCCCTATGACCATTCAATACTTCTAAGCAATATTTAGCTACATCATTCCCCACGAAATGCCAAATTTTTTATAGAAAAATATCATAAATTCATCCTTACTTGAAGCCTTAAGTGGAGCCATCAATTTCAATGCTTCCACCACATCATCTACCTTAAACTCAGCCATTGATTCTTCATTTAGCCCTTCTGCTATGAATTGTTGAATCTCAACAACTACCTTTCACAATTCTCCATCGGTTTTAATGAAAAATGTTCTTTGAAATAATTCATTGCCAGTTCAATAATCTCTTTTTCCCCATTTAATCCATGTTCCATTCTCATCTTCCAGCTCTTTCACAAAATTCCTTCTTTTTTTGTACAAGGCAAAATTGTGAAAAAATAATGTATATCGATCTCCCATTCGAAGCCAATTCGCTCTTGCCCATTATTCCTAAGATAGCTCTTCCTTGTCTGTTTCCATATTCAAAGCCAGCTTTGCTTCGATGATTTCTGCCAAACTTTCCTCATCTGGGTTTTCCTCATTCAACTTGCTCAGTATTGAATTCAAATCCCCTATTCTTTTATTTTGGAGTCATTTATTTACTTTTTCCCACTATTTTAAAGTGTTACCCAAATCGTCTAGCTTTTCTAGAAGCTTCTTTTCATTCGAATCCCATCCCGTTTTAACTTGCTCCTCAAAATCCTTCTCCAATGCCCAATCTACGTTAAATCAAAACAAAAATCCTCCTCGTATTGAGTTTCCCCTCCTGCCCCCAACGTATCCATTAATATCGAGTAGTGATTTGAAAATTATGATTTAGATGATTCACCGAATACCGTGGAAAAAGCTCCCACCATGCCGAATTTGCAACCCTGCTATCAGGTCTTTCTCTTATGTTCTTATCCAGTAATCTTCTCCTTTCCTCTATAAACCATTATCCCAAAAAACTCAAGCCATTTAAATTGCATTCCTCCAATGCTTCTCCAAAAGCTGACATCTGTCTTTCCTCTCTTAAGCGTTCTCCCTCTTTTTTTGAACGAAAACATCACCTCATTGAAATCCCCCATTTCTAACCAAGGCAATCGACTACTATCCTTCAATTGTTTAAGAATATTCCATGAGTCCTTTCTCAAATGTTCCATTAAGGATCCATAGAATCCAATAAACCTCCAACAAGACTCTCCATTTTCTTCAGTCACTTCAACATCTATGGGTGAATCATATCCGTCGCCAGATTAGGGTTATGGAGCATTACCATACAAACAGAACATTTAAACATTCATTTCATACATCATTATAAATATAATATAGAACAACCATTCACATACATGTTGTCCTTAACTTGAGCCCTCAAGGCCCTAAAATTACCTTAGAAACAAATCGAGACTAAATTGGGAACATTTAGAAAGTCGAGGAAAAAGTTAGAAAAATTTGACTACAGGGGTCACACGGCCGTGTGGCCAGGCCATGTGCCTCACATGACTGAGACACACGCTCGTGTCTTAGGTCGTGTAACATTCGAATTAGGGACGCACGGTCGTGTCTCAACCCGTGTCCTCACCCGTGTAACTCTCTGAGTAGGGTCACACGCCCGTGTGCTAGGCCATGTAACTTTTAAAATATCCCCACACGGTCGTGTTGCCAAGCCGTGTGAACTAAAATTTACCTTTAATCAAGCCATTTCAAATCCATTACATGCATAATCATTCAACCTTTTTAAACACACTTTAAAAGGGACCTCAAACAACATCAAAACACAATTAAACATGCTAAAAGAAATACCAAAACAAACATATTAAGTGCCTAACCAATGTGCCCTCATTGACACCACATTTAATTCATCCATCAACAACCAATATACCATTTATAGGTACCTCAAATAAAGTTCAAACACTCAAATAATTGAATATGGTAAATGCATAACCTATACTAATCATTACCAACCAATTATCAACCAAAAAGGCTCAATGAACAAGATTTCTTCATTTACTAATCAAGCACCTCAAGTATAATACCAAAATGACCAAAAAATTAAGGCAAACACCAACTGGAAGCATTTACATAACCACTTCAAAGATTCATTTACAATCATTTAGTACTTATGGGACTACATTATCTAGGAACTAACTAAACAAAAGGACATTATCTTAATATTGACATTCTAGGTACATGTCAAGACTAAAAAAGAAATACATCACCAACTTTGAGTAAGGGAATTGTCATGGATGTTGAGATGTAGAACAACATTAATACCTAACCTGCAGTCAAATAAAAATTCAAGTAGTAAGCAACTAATAATCTCAGTAGATCCCACTTTCAAATATTAACCAGAAGTTTACATTTCACAATATATAAGTCATCTCATGAATTTGGTTACCTTACCAAAATATATAATCCAACAAATGGCACCCGGTGCCTAACGGTTAGACCGTGAATAAGGTTTTGCACCCAGTGCTAGATATTTAACCCAACAAGATCCTTGGTCTGGCCAGCACTAGTCAAACGAGTCAAAAAATTATTGCGCCCAGTGCTAGTCGGATAACTGACTATAGTTTTGCCCAGCACTAATCGAACGAACCGACAAATTATTACGCCCAACGCTAGCCAGATAATCGACAGTAGTTGTGCCCAGCACTAGTCGAACGAATCGACAAATTATTGTGCCCAACGCTAGTCAAATAACCGACGATAGTTGTGCCCAGCACTAGTTGAACGAATCGACAAATTGTTGCATCCAGCGCTAGTCGAATAACCGACGATAGTTGTCATCCACAATTCTATAATATTATTTTTCATCACTCAATATCACATTTTACATAAGTACATATACTTCCATAAACTTCCATTCAATTTAATTAGCAATTACATTAGGGATATAATAAGACATCAAGTAGTAACAAGATTAATTAAAACAATTTATAAAGTTCGAGTTCAAGGAATACGAACTTACCTTAACAAAACAGTTGTAATAGTGAGGTCGATAACTACTCTGTTACTTTAGTCTTTCCACGATTCACGTCCAGTTGGTTTGTTCCTTGATCTATGTTACAATTCATTCAATTAATACTATTCCATCACTTTAATAAATATATTTATACAATTAAATCCTTCTATTATTTATTATAAAAATTATCCCAACATTTTATCACTTGTACAATCTAGTCACCAACACCAAACATAGAATTTGACCATCTTCAATCAATAACATTAACATTTAACTTAATCAAATCTTCATTAAATTTCCATAGCTAACCGATAAATTTCTAGCCATATTATAGTCTAAAAACAGTCCCAATACTTGTCATAATTTATCCAATTAATCCCTCAATTAGCTAATTCTTTTACAATCTAATTCTTAATGCAAAATTTCATAAGTACATCTCTAAATATAAACTAATCAAGAGTCATTCAACAAAAATGCCTATTCAATTACTAAACTTAATTTCTAACAAGATAATACCAAAAACTAATTTCTCATAATGGCAATCTCCACAAAGTTCCTTAAATCTAAAAATTCAACGGCATGAAAAGAAGAAGAAAAGAAAATAAAGCCTTTCAATTATATTTTCTCTCCTGCCCCACTAATCTATTTGTTTTCCTTCTTTTTTCCCCATTTTCATTTCATTTTCCATTCATTATAACTTAACAATTTTACTAATTTAAGCATTATAACACCAATAACACATACATATATTAAATATATATATACATATATAATTTCCTCATAATCCTCCACTAGCAAAACTCATCTAATTAATAAAGGTCTATTTACCTAATAAATCCTTTAATTTAATCCCACCTTGAAATTTAATATCACTAGTACTTTTATCACTTATTTAATTTAATCCATGTACTTGCTTTAAACAATGGTAATTAAAAATATTTACTATTATTTAATTCACTTCTAAGTTAACTCCAAAAATATAATAAATAAATATTTATAAGCCCAATTCGCAAAGGCGGAGTTCCAGAAGTATGTTTCTCGACACCCCTGACTTACAGGCCATTACAATCCTAACGATAATCCTCCTCTCGATCCTTCAACACCCACATCAATCTCGTTTACAAAACCACATTTCCTTCTTATCCTCTCCATACTTCTCATACTAACTTTTGTTTCTATAAGAAACAATAGCTGGGGCTGGATTTGTCTCAATATGTGTTTGAGACGTCTAACTGTCTGTGGCTGCCCCAAACCAGGGACATTCCAACTTAAGGTTTTCATTGTGACCGGCCAACCTACTTGAAGCGGTTGCCAATATTTCATTGTCCAACTCTGTATCCATTGAAACATTGTTATTTTTGTCACCCACTTGATGCACATGTTGCCTTTTTGTTCTGTCCACTAATCAAATCAGTCTGTCTTCTAATTCTGGTTCTACCTCTTTTGTCTCGATGTAATCTAATCCTTCTCTTGTCTCACGTCTCAGTTCTTCAGTTATTTGACCTCTTTTTTTAACCCTTCTATTTGGATCAAATTTCAATCCTCTTTCTCTTGTTTGATTAGGTTGATCTACATGTGAATCCCCAAAATACCATCCTTCTCTACTTTCGTCCATGTCCATTCCTATCTTACCTATCTCTTTAGATTCTTCCCTCAGCCATCTACTTACAACCAGTACTGCCTATTTTGGTGAAGCTCTCAACAAAATATCCCACCCAAATTTCACTTATTGTGATCCCAATGTTAATCGTAATGGGCAAAAACTCTTTCCATGCCTCAATATCCCACATAAGAAACAAAATAGAGATAATTTTTAATATTGGAACAACACGTAAGTAGATTTTTCTTGCCCATAAATGATGCGCTTCTTCCTCTTCAATGGAAATCAAACATCCAGACGTACTTTAATATGCATGAATTGTTAGACAAAACACGTTAGCAAAAAAAAAATAATTATAAATAAACACATATAAAATAAAATATGAACATTATTTACAGTTAATTTATCAAATATAAAAATCAAATAAAACCATAATAAACAATTGAAATAAAGGCGAATTGAGATTTTATGAAACGTTGAGGCCCGTGAAACACGATTTCCTTAAGACAGATTTGGCCGCTCCTACGGTACTTGGAGTAACATTGGTCGAAAGTATCCCAGGATACAACAACAGAAGTGATCGAAGTAGTAACACCTCTACCATGATCAATCGAACGAACAATGCCTTTTTCTATCACCAGAATATTTATAAAACACGAATGATGGAAAAAGAGATTTTTGAGAATAATAGAATTTCAGCAAGTGAAATTATAAGAGAGTATCAAAGTGTGTAAAAACCCTTCATAATCATGGCCTTTTATAGGCATGGAGAGTGTTGGAATTTTGGAAAAAAATATCCCCAAAACCTGTCATTAAATTAAAATTTTAAATAGATTTATTGGAATCAAATCAATAAGATAAGTTTCGATATATAAGCAGATTTTGTCTGCTGAGGAAAAATAATCGTGTTGGGCTAAAATATCCACAAGTCCATTTGGGCCCAACCAGTCCGAACATTTCGCGTCTCCCACATCGTGCGGGTGCGCCCCAACCCAGTCGGGTTTGGACTTGCACCCCCTTGCGCACGAGCAGGGTTACAAACTTAGTCATTCAATTACCCTTCAAGAGAGTTCACTTATATAAACACATCCCACACTTGGTATTTAACCAATGTGGGATCTAAGCCTTTTATTTTTCCTCAACATTATTTCCAAGTAGCTTACTTTGAGCATCAATTTCTCATTCATCACACAACTATTTTGAGCATATAATATACCGTTGTAAAGATCTCACGGAGTAGATTATGAAACCATAAAATTATGATTCAACTCTCTAACTTTACCTATTGAGAATATGCCTCAAAGTTCCTATAAAATGCAATTTTTCCAACAATCCCCCACATGAATGAAAATTGATAGTTTTATCGAAAAACATTGATTCAATGTGGTGATAGAATCTACGATCGATAGTTGCATAGGATAGGTATGTATACACCCTTGAACCTTTTCTTGCGAAAGTATATTTACTTTACTAGCTTGTAACAGTCCAGTTTATACTCTAGTCAGAACAGTGGTTTCGAGACCACAAATCCGAGTCTGTATAATATTTTAATATTATTTTCTGTGCCGTTGATAAGTGATTAAGCATGTATTAAATTTTCGTAGGTTAATTTGTCTGTCTGTGTGTTTAATTTGACAAAAAGATTGAATTGCATTAAATGTGGATTTGCATGTTATATGTCAAAGCACCTATTTGTTGTGGCTTTCTAAATAAGGAAGCCTTATGTGGCAATTTAGCCAATTATAAGATAGTGGGTAATTAAATGACAAAATTACCTTATTGTTATTTGTCTTATATGTTTAATGAATGGATAGAATAGTAAAATGCATAATAATATGTTTGTAATAAAATAAACAAGTGAAAAGATGAATGTTATCATCTTTGGGGGGTGCCGAAAATCAAACAAAAGAAAAAGAAAGAAGAAGCTAGGGCATTCGGTACTCATTAAGCAAAATTAAGGTATGTGTTGAGTATGATTTTTGATGATTTTTATGTTTTTGAGATTGTTGCTTAGTTTACTATCAAGCCCATGTCTCAATTTGATGAATTGATGTTGTTCATGAGAAATGCCATTGATGTTATGTTGAGCTTTGTGATGATTTATGGTGTTAAATGGAAGATTTGAGCTAGATGAACATACTTTGTTCTTGAAATTTTGATGAAATTAGCTAATTAAGGCTAAATTGAGAAAATGGTAACTTGAAGGACTAAATTTCAAATTTGATGTAAAATATGGGCTTGTATGATATGTATGAATATTCGGCTAAGCATGTGTATGTAATGATTTTGTGAAATTGATGTTTTGAGAAAAATGGACTAAATTGATAAATTATGCAAATGTGAGGGTTAAATTGCAAATAGCCCTAAATGTGTGTCCTTGGACTGAATTGAATGAATTAGTGAATAAAAGGATTAATTTTGAATATGTTTAGATCAAGAACCGAGGAAAACAGACTTAGACCGCGAGAAGGCGAAAGTAACCGAGTAGCCGTTTCCATTTCCGATAAATCGAAACCGAGGTAAGTCATATTGCAAATAAATGTAATTGTATTGAGTTGAGCATATTCATATGCCTATTTTTGATATTGAATGCTTATGTGTTGTAATGCAAATGATTTCCGAGATAAGATCGACTTAGCGAAAATGACCGAGAAGTCCCGTACGAACCTAGGAATCCATAGGTATCTGTTCTATTTTTATCTTATAAGACCACGTCCGGGACGTTGGCGTTGATTTGACATTCGTGTAAGACCACGTCTGGGACGTTGGCATCGATATTATCTTTTCGTGTAAGACCACATCTGGGACGTTGGCATCGATATTATCTTTTCGTGTAAGACCACGTCTGGGACGTTGGCATCGATATGAGCTTTTCATGTAAGACCACGTCTAGGACGTTGGCATCGATATGAGCTTTAAGTGTAAGACCATGTCTGGGACATCGGCATTGTATTGATTCGTATAAGACCCTGTCTGGGACAGTGGCATCGATATTTGAGTACATGTAAGACCTCGTCTGGGACGTTGGCATTGTACGATCATTCTGAGTTTCTGATTAACCTAGTAAATTTCGAATGGTTCAATGGGCAAATCCGAGCTATAAACGATTACGTGAATGTATATTCATTTCAGGTACGTTTGGTATGTACACTAAGTGTGTATAAAAGGTGAGTACCTATATGACTTTGATTTG
This sequence comes from Gossypium sturtianum, assembly GCA_025698515.1. Lineage (NCBI taxonomy): Eukaryota > Viridiplantae > Streptophyta > Magnoliopsida > Malvales > Malvaceae > Gossypium > Gossypium sturtianum. The sequence goes on along the minus strand of CM046948.1, from coordinate 135,605,640 downwards.
AAGAAAAGTATGTTTGAATATGAGAATGTGAATGAGATGCAAGAATGGTTATGAATGGGGCATATGTAGCCAAGAGTATGGATCAAAGTATATATATGAGAAATTGCTATGTATATGAATTGTACCAATGTTTCTACATGCTTATATGCTCTACATGTTGAGTTTACTTGTATTATGACTTACTAAGCTTTTGGAAAGCTTACTTTGTATGTGTTTTTCTCTGTTTTATAGGTCGTCAATGCTACTGGAGGCTTGGGACCGTCAAGGATCGTCATTACACTGCTAAACTCATTTTGGTACATTTTGGAAATGTATATAGCTAGATATGGCATGTATATGCTAGTATTTGATATGAGTTTGTTATAGGAACTTAGCCATGTGATTTGGCTAGCTATGGGTTGAGAATTTGCTTGAATGTATGTGATATATGAAGTATGTTTTTGGCATGGCTAGTTGATGCATGAAATGGTCAAGTTTTGATTAAGCAAAGGAATGAATTATACTTGTGATGAGATGAGTTTTAGCCTTGAAATTTGGATGGTTATTTTTGTATGATTTTGGTTGTCAAATAGGCATGAGATGTCTTGATGATTTTACTTGTAGGTATGACCCATTGGGTGACATTTTGGCTTTGCAAATGGCCCATAATGTCACACGGCCAGTTGTACACACAGGCGTGCCTAGTGACCGTGGGGCTAAGTCGAGAGCTAGTCTAATAGCACACGGCCAAGACACACGGGCGTGTCTAGTAGCCGTGTGAGAAAGTCAGTATATGGCCTAAGTGTAACATCCTAAAATTTGGAATTTTATGAGTTGCATTATTTCTTGCGTTAAGCTAGTTAAATTATTAACTGTGTGTGTTTAGGGGTCTTGAGAAGGCTTGGGGTTTATTTGGGCCCAAGTAAAAAATTTGTGTTTTAGCACTTTAAAGAGATATAGTAAGTGACCTCAATGTTTATAGAAATAAATAAGTAATGTGCTAGCATAATTGAGCATATGGCAAAGAGGCTATGGCGCCACATGAAGGACTTTAAGGGAAGAGGTTCAAATCCCATAATGTGCAAATTTTGACTATTATTTTTGTACTCTTTCCCTAAGTGTCGGCCAAGCTTGTAAATAAGGCAAGTTGGACTTTTTATTTTTGGCAAGGTGGCTAAGGAAATTAGGAAAGGATGAAGGTAGGGAAAGAAATCAAAAGAAAGGGGAAAGTATGGGGAACATGTTGGCACAAAGAGAGGAAAGTGTTATGGAAAGTTTTGGGTTGGCAAATTTTGGCCTATTTGCAAAGGCATGGACGGTTTTGGCATAGGGAGGGCTTAGCCGAATTTTCTTTGTCTTTTGGTAAAAACTTTGGTGTTTGTTTTGGCCAAAATTCCTACTTGCAACCTTTTGTGTCATTTTTTTTCTTTCTCTCCAAATTTCTTCTCCTCTTTGCCGAATCTTCAAGCCTTGAGTGTGCATTTTGTTTCTTCTTTTCTTCCTTGTTTGCCGAAAGTACCTAAGTCTTTGAGACCAATTTGTTTCACTCGTTTTCCTTTGGAAAACCGAACTCTCATAAACACTCCTTTTCATCTTTCTTCACCTTTTTACAAAATTGTCCAACCCTTTCTTCTTCTCAAATCCATATCCTCCATAGCCGAATATCATTGCTCATTTTCCTCTATAACCGAACCCTTCATCCCTTCCTTATCTTTTCTTCTCATCCGTATTAACACTCACTTCTTTGATCAATCGGTAAGTGGTCCTTTTCAAACATTTTATTTTTCTTTCTCTTAATGCCGAATTTATGCCTTGGCTTGGGATGGTCATATTAACCAAGACCATCATTTTATTCTACTCTCTCAAACGAGATCGCTTTCCCTTTTGTAGTATTTTAGAGGGAGGCCGAACATCATTCTAGCCTTAAGTTGAACGGTGAAATCGGATCCAACGTTGATAAGGTAAGGAGTTCTTATGAATTATTGATATTATTCAAGATTCGATTGGTTGTTAACGGAGTAATGATTTGAAATAATTGACTATATGTTTTAGGGACTAAATCACTTGATCTATCGACTTGAGATCATACGATTCTAGTGGTAAGCCGATCTTTTCCTTAGTCAATCATCTCATATCAACGTAATATCGATCTAACTAAGATCTAATCGAATGGAGGCTTGTGGTGCTGATTTGAAAGGAAAGGCCAGTGGAGAACTCAAAAGGAGTGGATGTAAGATTCCTACTCCTAAATTTAAGCGAAGGGCGGTATCGGCGGTTCGGGATTTTCCACCGGGTTGTGGACCGTCATCCGGGGAAAACTGACAAATCGTGGTCATTCACGATTCCTAGGGTAAACACCTTAGATCGTTCATTTTAGAGTTGATTAATAAATCACGTATGTCGACTAATCGAGTGTTACGATATCTTAGGTGTCGATGATCAAGAAGGGTTAGTTCTTACCGTAATCAGGTGTGTAATCTCACACCGTTTTTCGTGGGTTTAAGGTTGATATCGTATTGGAAACAAATCACTATGATTAAAATCGTAATATGGTGTAAATCAAAAAAATTGGCCTAAAATACATTATTTTGATAAAAGTGATAAAATCAGTAATAACACTGTGAGAATTACGAAATTGCCCCTAAAGGTCCGACTTATGAAAATGCCCTTAATGGGCCAATTTGATATATTGTTAATGGGCCGATTTGATATATTGTTAATGGGTCGATTTGATATATTGCTTAATGGACCGATCTGATATATTGCTTAATAGGCCGATCTGATATATTGCTAAATGGGCCAATTTGATATATGGCTTGATGGGCCGATTGATATAATACCCTAATGGGCCGATTTTGTAAAGTGTTAATGGGCCAAATTATTTGTAATAAATCTCTGAGTTATTAATTATCGTTTTTATATTGTAAATATCATGATTTGCTATGTATGATGCATTTACATGACTTTGCATGGGATGGGAAAATGTTGAAGAGAAGTGATTCTGGTGGCACTGCCACAAATATGTTTGATAATTTGATTCGCTATGATTCTGGTGGCTTGACCACAAATATGTTTGATAATTTGATTCGCTATGATTCTGGTGGCTTGACCACAATTTGAATATATTATAAATGGCTAAATGCCTGCGATTGGTGTGTTGGCAGGGTGGGTTGACTTGATCCCTACAGGTGTGATGGATGGTACGGGTGGTGTGTAGTGGATGGATTATTAGGTTGGTTTGGGATTGCATTACATTCATATGAATTATTTGATACATTATTATGCATAAAGGGGCTTAGGCCCAAAATATTGCTAAATGGGTTTCGTGCCCAAAGTGAACAACGGTAAGGGGTTATACACTCGAGTTCTAGTAACTCACCCCGCTTCCTCATTCCTTTCAGTAATGCTCGAGTGTGACGGGACTTGGGCCATGGATGACTCGGTGGAGGCCATACTACTAAAAACGGTTTTATTTGGACTTTGGATTTCTTTTTAGTACACTTAATTACTTTACTATTTTGAGTTAAGGTTGTAATAAGGCCTCTGGATTATTTTTATTTTGTTTTATGTTTGACGTATTTATGTTTTGCTCTAAGTACTTTAAATGAGATTTTTCTAAAAACTTAAATAAACACTTTTCAAAAATGAAGATACAAATGGATTTCATAATAAACTTTCATAAATATTTCAATTCACAAATCTTCTTTTAAATTATCATCAACACTTTTCAAAAGACATGGTTGTAAAATTATTAGCTCAAATTTATTGATTTATCAATCAATCTTCTATTCAGTAATACTTTGTCAAGAATTTTTAAATGGGAAATTTGTTTTACTTAATTTTAAATCTTTATCTATTTACGTACGAATGAAAAGAACCTAAAAGCATTTTTCTCATGTGACATGTCAGATCTAGCCTTAACGCATGGGCCGGGTTTGGGTGTTACATTTTATGGTATCAGAGCCTGGTTGCAAAACTCGGCTATGGTTTGGGTTCAAAAACATTTTCCAAAACTGTTTGAATTTTAAATTAAAATGCATGTTTTAAAAGAAGTATGGCACCACGAGTATCCGGCACCAAGTCAAGTAAGTATATGATATTATTGTAGGATTATTATGAAATGACTGTAGGAATACTCTAGAACTTTTAAGTTTTAGGTATTGAAACTATAGAGATTGAGACTATAGGATGCGTTCACGAAAACGACTTTACTTCTTATACTTCATAAAATATTGTTTAAAAAACACTGAAATAATATGCTGATTCATAAGACTCTTAATCAGATTAAATCGAATTAGCCAATATGAGCACTAGAGGACGTGGACGCGGTAGACGTGGCCGTGGTAGAGGCCGAGGCACTAGAGTTGTGTCTGAGGCGTCGGGACATGTGTCGGAAATGGACACACCTGCGTCACCTGTGACTGAAGCTAGGTCATACGATCGTATGAGGGAGGACGATGCTCTGTCCCAAGCAATGTTGCGAGTCTTGGAAAGTGTTGTTGGGGAAAGAACTGGGCCGGTAACTCGTGGGTCAATTTTGGAACGACTCAGATCGAATGGTGCTGAGGTTTTTAGGGGTATCTCGGGTGTGGCCCCAAATGTAGCGGAGTACTAGCTTGAGGCTATGGAGCGGATCATGGACGATCTGGATTGCACCACCGAGCAGAAACTTAAAGAAGCTGTGTCCTTGTTGAGAGATGAGGCATATCAATGGTGGCTCACTGTTCGGGAAGGCACTCAGGTCGATCGTATTACCTGGGATTTCTTTAAGATGGCATTCCAGAGAAAGTATGTCGGGGCTAGCTATGTGGATGCCCGAAGAAAAGAATTCCTAAATCTGGTTCAAGGAGGTAGGACTGTGGCAACTTACGAGGCGGAATTTTTTCGTCTGAGTCGGTATGCATGGGGAATAGTGCGGATTGACTACGAACGTTGTGTGCGTTTTGAAGACAGGTTGCGTGATGAGTTGCGAGTACTGATAGCCCCACAAAAGGAGATAAATTTTGCCACACTGGTGGAGAAAGCCAAGATAGCTGAAGAGGCTAAGCACTCGGAGTGGCAAAACTGAGAAAAGGATAGGGGCAAGAGTAAGAGGGACTTTAGGTACTCAGGTCCTGCTAGAGGGTTTCAGAAGAGGCCCAAGAATGAGGAGCCAGTTCGAGCTAGAGTACCAGCTACTACCAATCAGATACAGCCATGTGCGGATTACGAAAAACGACACCCGGGTGAATGCTGGAAGAGAACCGGTGGTTCTTTCAAATGTGGTTCCAAGGACCATCAGCTTAAAAATTGCCCTCGACAGCATCGCTCGTGCTCGGGATGTTCAGTAACTATGATGCACACGGCCGGCTAGAGGCGCCAAAGATCTCTGAGAGAGGCCGTGGGCAGTCGAGGTGGTTATGGCGGAGGACGAGGTCGGGTGCACCGGTAGAGGTGCGGTAATAGGGGTAACGCGAGGCGAGACAGCCAGGGTTGGTCTATGCGGTTAGACGCCGAGAGGATGGCGATGCACCTGATGTAATAATCGGTACGTTCTTCATATCTGATGTACTTGTTACTGCTTTAATAGATATCGGATCCACCCATTCGTATGTTGCTTATGCTGTATCTGGGAATCTAAACATTAGATCTAAGATTTCTGCTAGAGAGACAACTGTAATTAGTCCTCTAGGACAATCGGTGATAGTAAATAAGTTGTTTAGGTATGTGCCCTTAGAAATTCAGGGGGAAATATTTTTTGGCAGATTTGATGGAACTGCCATTCGGTGAGTTCGACCTTATTTTGGGCATGGATTGGTTGATGAAGCACCATGCGAATTTGGATTGTGCTGCAAAGCAGATGTTACTAAGAACTTCGGAGGATAAGGAAGTGATGATGATAGGTGAAAGAAGGAATTATCTATCTAATGTGGTATCTGCTTTAAAGGCAGAAAAGTTGGTGCGAAAGGGGTGTGGAGCATCCCTAGCTTTCATTAGTGCTTTGGATGCTAAGGAATTGTCGGTGGAAAGTGTTAGAATGGTGAAAGAGTTTTCGGACGTCTTTCCCGAGGAACTCCCAGGATTGCCTCTGGATCGGGAGGTGGAGTTTGGCATTGAGTTATTGCCAAGAATGGCTCCGGTGTCCATTGCTCCTTATAGAATGGCGCCGAAGGAATTAGCGGAGCTTAAGGCTCAAATTCAGGAGTTGTTAGATCGCGGATTCATTCGACCGAGTATGTCACCGTGGGGAGCGCCAGTCTTGTTTGTCAAGAAGAAAGATGGGTCGATGCGTATGTGCATCGATTATAGACAGTTGAATAAGTTGACGATCAAGAACAGGTATCTGTTACCGAGGATCGGTGATCTGTTTGATCAACTGCGAGGAGCTTCAATTTTCTCGAAGATAAATTTAAGATCGGGTTATCATCAGCTTAAGGTTAAGAGGGCGGATATTCATAAGACTACGTTTCAAACTCGTTATGGGCATTATGAGTTTTTGGTGATGCCGTTTGGGTTGACTAATGCACCGGCTGCATTTATGGACATGATGAACCGGGTCTTCCAACCCTATTTAGATCGGTTTGTGGTGGTGTTCATAGATGACATCTTGGTGTACTCAAAGGATGAAGAAGAGCATGATTCGCATCTGCGAGTGGTATTGCAGATATTAAGGGAGAAGCAACTTTATGCCAAATTCAGTAAGTGTGAATTTTGGCTGAAGGAAGTGACCTTTTTAGGGTATGTTGTGTCTGCCGAAGGAATAAAAGTTGATCCCCGGAAGGTATAGGCTGTGTTAGATTGGAAACCACCAAAGTCAGTGGCCGAAATTCGGAGTTTCCTAGGGTTGGCTGGTTATTACAGGCGTTTCGTTGAGGGGTTTTCGTTGATTGCTTTGCACTTTAACTAAGTATTGCATGGGAGTACCATTTGTGTGGTCGATCGTAAGCAAGAGAGCTTTGAGAAATTGAAGAAGATTCGGGCGAAGCGCCGATATTGATTCAACTCGAGGTCGGAAAAGAGTTTATTGTTTATTGTGATGCGTCACACACGGGCTTGGGATGTGTGTTGATGCAAGGAGGAAAAGTGGTGGCGTATGCATCTCGTTAGTTAAGGCCGCACGAAGTGAATTATCCCACTCATGATTTGGAGTTGGCTGCAGTGGTGTTTGCTTTGAAGATTTGGAGACACTATCTGTACGGTGAGAAGTCGATCATCTATACGGATCATAAGAGTCTAAAGTACCTCCTTACCCAAAAGGATTTGAACTTAAGACAGCGGAGGTGGATAGAACTGTTGAAAGATTATGATTTTTCAACCGAGTATCATCCCGGAAAGGCTAACGTGGTGGCAGATGCATTAAGTCGTAAGGTGATATCAGATTTGAGAGCGATGTTCGCTCATCTCAATTTGTATGAAGATGGTAGTCTGCTAGCCGGACTTCAGGTGAAGCCTGCGTGGGTAAGCCAGATTAAGGAAAAACAATTATTAGATAAAAGGTTGGGTTCCTTACTGCAGCAAGTGGAAGGTGGTATGATAGGGGATTTTGGATTGAATAGTGATGGAGTATTGTGTTTCCGCGGAAGAATGTGTATGCCCAAAGATTCAAAATTGAGACAAATGATTTTGCGTGAGGCACATAGTAGCCCATATGCTATGCACCCCGGGGGAAATAAAATGTATCGAGACCTCCGTGAGCACTATTGGTGGCCAAGGTTGAAACGGGAGGTTACTGAATTCGTGAGTAGGTGCTTAACATGTCAGCAGGTGAAGGCGAAACATCAATTGCCGTCGGGATTGCTACAACCGGTGAAAATTCCATTATGAAAATGGGAAAGGATAACGATGGACTTTGTTAGTGGGTTACCCTTATCGCCTACTAAGAAAGATTTCGTGCTGGGTAATAGTGGATCGGTTGACGAAATTCGCTCATTTCCTACCTGTCGCATGCGGATTACTCATTGCGTGTTGGCCAAGTTGTATGTAGCAGAGATCGTGAGGTTACATGGGGTACCAATGTCTATTATATAGGACAGGGACCCTAGGTTTACATCGCGATTTTGGAAAGCCTTACATGAAGCTTTGGGAACCAAGTTAAATTTCAGCACGGCATTTCATCCTCAGACAGATGGTCAGTCGGAGAGAGTAATCCAAATTCTGGAAGACATGTTAAGGGGCTGTGTGATCGACTTCAGGGGTAGTTGGGAGGATTTCTTACCATTGGCAGAGTTTACATACAACAACAGCTATCAATCCAGCATCCAGATGGCACCCTACGAGGCGTTGTATGGTCGTAGGTGTCGTACTCCTACTTGTTGGACTGAACTGGAGGAGCGACAGTTATTGGGTCCTGAACTGATATCAGAAACGGAGGAAAAAGTAACGATAATTCGGGCACGGTTAAAGGAAGCTTCTGATAGACAAAAATCGTATGCGGATCTAAAGCGTAAAGATATTGAGTTTGCGGTGGGAGATCAGGTCTTTCTAAAGGTCTCACCTTGGAAGAAGATCTTTAGATTTGGAAGGAAGGGCAAGTTGAGCCCTAGGTTCATCGGACCATACCGTGTATTGAAGCGTGTTGGGCCAGTGGCTTATCAGCTTGAGTTACCTCCGGAGTTGAGTCAGATACATAGTGTTTTTCATGTCTCAATGTTAAGGCGTTATCGATTGGATCCGTCTCATATAGTACCGGTAGAGGAAGTTGAGTTAAGACCTGACTTGTCTTTCGAAGAAGAGCCAGTACTAATCTTAGATCGGGACGTTAAGGTGCTGAGAAGGAAGTCGGTACCGTTAGTCAAAGTATTATGGCGCAATCACGGAGTGGAGGAAGCTACATGGGAACCTGAGGACGCGATTCGACAGCAATATCCTCACCTCTTTTAATCAGGTAAATTTCGAGGACGAAATTTTCTTTAAGGGGGTAGAATTGTAACATCCTAAAATTTGGAATTTTATGAGTTGCATTATTTCTTGCGTTAAGCTAGTTAAATTATTAACTGTGTGTGTTTAGGGGTCCTGAGAAGGCTTGGGGTTTATTTGGGCCCAAGTAAAAAATTTGTGTTTTAGCACTTTAAGGAGATATAATAAGTGACCTTAATGTTTATAAAAATAAATAAGTAATGTGCTAGCATAATTGAGCATATGGCAAAGAGGCTATGGCGCCACATGAAGGACTTTAAGGGAAGAGGTTCAAATCCCATAATGTGCAAATTTTAACTATTATTTTTGTACTCTTTCCCTAGGTGTCAGCCAAACTTGTAAATAAGGCAAGTTGGACTTTTTATTTTTGGCAAGGTGGCTAAGGAACTTAGGAAAGGATGAAGGTAGGGAAAGAAATCAAAAGAAAGGGGAAAGTATGGGGAACATGTTGGCACAAAGAGAGGAAAGTGTTATGGAAAATTTTGGGTTGGCAAATTTTGGCCTATTTGCAAAGGCATGGACGGTTTTGGCATAGGGAGGGCTTAGCCGAATTTTCTTTGTCTTTTGGTAAAAACTTTGGTGTTTGTTTTGGCCAAAATTCCTACTTGCAACCTTTTGTGTCATTTTTTTTTTCTTTCTCTCCAAATTTCTTCTCCTCTTTGCCGAATCTTCAAGCCTTGAGTGTGCATTTTGTTTCTTATTTTCTTCCTTGTTTGCCGAAAGTACCTAAGTCTTTGAGACCAATTTGTTTCACTCGTTTTCCTTTGGAAAACCGAACTCTCATAAACACTCCTTTTCATCTTTCTTCTCTTTTTTACAAAATTGTCCAACCCTTTCTTCTTCTCAAATCCATATCCTCCATAGCCGAATATCATTGCTCATTTTCCTCTATAACCGAACCCTTCATCCCTTCCTTATCTTTTCTTCTCATCCGTATTAACACTCACTCCTTTGATCAATCGGTAAGTGGTCCTTTTCAAACATTTTATTTTTCTTTCTCTTAATGCCGAATTTATGCCTTGGCTTAGGATGGTCATATTAATCGAGACCATCATTTTATTCTACTCTCTCAAACGAGATCGCTTTCCCTTTTGTAGTATTTTAGAGGGAGGCCGAACATCATTCTAACCTTAAGTTGAACGGTGAAATCGGATCCAACGTTGACAAGGTAAGGAGTTCTTATGAATTATTGATATTATTCAAGATTCGATTGGTTGTTAACGGAGTAATGATTTGAAATAATTGACTATATGTTTTAGGGACTAAATCACTTGATCTATCGACTTGAGATCATATGATTCTAGTGGTAAGCCGATCTTTTCTTAGTCAATCATCTCATATCAACGTAATATCGATCTAACTAAGATCTAATCGAATGGAGGCTTGTGGTGCCGATTCGAAAGGAAAGGCGAGTGGAGAACTCAAAAGGAGTGGATGTAAGATTCCTACTCCTAAATTTAAGCGAAGGGCGGTATAGGCGGTTCGAGATTTTCCACCGGGTTGTGGACCGTCATCCGGGGAAAACCGACAAATCGTGGTCATTCACGATTCCAAGGGTAAATGATCGCTGTAAATCAGAGTTTTAAAATTTATAAAAGAATGATCGAACCTGGAAACTAACTCTGACAACGATTAAAGGCAAGTGCACCTATCGAACAGTAGTATAGTTTAGGCAAGACCGGATTATCGAACCCAAAGGAACTAAAAGTACTAATACTAACTTTCTTTTTATTATTTAGCCTAAAATAAGTGAAGCTTGTTTATTAATCTAAATTAATTAACTACTAAACTAAATACTCTAAGACAAAGAAGAATGAATTTGGAAAATAACTTTGGAAAAACTCAGTTGATTTCGACGATACCCTAGGAAGAATCCACCTAGACTTCACTTGTTATCTATCACTGAACCATATGATTTTATTTTCTTAGTTTGATCCGTAATACTCCCTAACGTATATTAAACCCTCTCTCGAGGCGAATAACGTCTAACCCTAGGTTAATTAGTGGAACTCTCGTTCTCTTATAATAACCCCCTAGAATAGCAGTAAATTGATCTGTGGATTCCCATATTAGGTTTCACCCTAATCCGGTAAAATCTCGTCACCCTATCTCTAGGCGTGCGATCAACTCCGCTTAATTATGTTGGATCTACTCTTAGGCAAGGTCTATTCCTCCTCCACCTAAGCACATTAAATTTGGATTAAGCTCACATAATTAAGAACAAACTAAGCATTTATCATATAATTCAAATAATCAAATAACAAGATTCATCATAGGTTTCATCTCTTCTTCGTATCCAAGGGATTAGTTCATAACAATAAAGGAAAACATCTCAAGAGAAAAGATAAAACAAAAAATAAGAAATCCCTAAAACCCCCTGAAGGAATTAAAGGAGAGATCCTCCGTCTTGAGTAGAACTCTGGCTTCTTGAGATGGATCAACTGGCTATCCCTGAGTAAATCCCCACAAATCTGCCTTCTCTGGCTTAGCACGACGCCCTGACAAAAGCCCCGCGAGAAGGCTTCTACCGAACTCCCTTCTAAGTTGCTACCGGGTGTTTATATAGGCTTTGAGATGTGTTACTTGGCCTCCAAGTATCCTAATTTGAGTGCAATTCCTATTTGGGAGTTTAAGTAGACTTAGGAATGTGTTTCTTTGACTCCAAGCATCCAAATCCGAGTAAAATTCCTCTTTCCATGGCAGAACACGCCATGGCACACGCCCGTGTGAATCGTCTTCAGGCCGTGTTCGACACTATTGAATGAGGCACGGCCGTGTAAGTCGTGGTAAGGCCGTGTTCTAGTAGGAATGGTGGCACAGCCGTGTGGCTTGCAAGTCCGTGCCGTCATCGATTTCGTGGCTTGGCCCAATTTGGTCCGTTTTAAGCCCGTTTCTCGTTCTTTTTGTCATCGGGTGCTTTCCTGAGTATAAGACATGAAAAGAAAGGATTAAGAGCACCTTTTTACATAAATTGGGGCTTAAATCATCCAAAAGTATATTAAATGTGGGCTTAAAATATGTTACTTTTACGGTTTATCAGTAAACACCTTAGACCGTTCATTTTAGAGTTGATTAATAAATCACGTATGTCGACTAATCGAGTGTTATGATATCTTAGGTGTCGACGATCAAGAAGGCTTAGTGCTTACCGTAATCAGGTGTGTAATCTCACATCGTTTTTCATGGGTTTAAGGTTGATATCGTATTGGAAACAAATCGCTATGATTAAAATCGTAATATGGTGTAAACCGAAAAAATTAGTGTAAAATACATTATTTTGATAAAAGTGATAAAATCGGTAATAACACTGTGAGAATTACGAAATTGCCCCTAAAGGTCCGAATTATGAAAATGTCCTTAATGGGCCGATTTGATATATTGTTAATGGGCCGATTTGATATATTGTTAATGGGCCGATTTGATATATTGCTTAATGGGCCGATCTGATATATTGCTTAACGGGCCGATCTGATATATTGCTAAATGGGCCAATTTGATATATGACTTGATGGGCCGATTTGATATAATGCCCTAATGGGGCGATTTTGCAAAGTGTTAATGGGTCAAATTGTTTGTAATAAATCTCTGAGTTATTAATTATCGTTGTTATATTGTAAATATCATGATTTGCTATGTATGATGGATTTTTCATGACTTTGCATGGGATGGGAAAATGTTGAAGAGAAGTGATTCTGGTGGCACTGCCACAAATATGTTTGATAATTTGATTCGCTATGATTCTGGTGGCTTGACCACAATTTGAATATATTATAAATGGCTAAATGCTGCGATTGGTGTGTTGGCGGGGTGGGTTGACTTGATCCCCACAGTGTGATGGATGGTACGGGTGGTGTGTAGCGGATGGATTATTAGGTTGGTTTGGGATTGCATTACATTCATATGAATTATTTGATACATTATTATGCATAAAGGGGCTTAGGCCCAAAATATTGCTAAATGGGTTTCAGTGCCCAAAGAACAACGGTAAGGGGTTATACACCGAGTTCTAGTAACTCACCCCGTTTTCTCATTCCTTTCTGTAATGCTCAATGATGAGGACTTGGGCCATGGATGACTCGGTGGAGGCCATACTACAAAAAAACAGCTTTATTTGGACTTTGGATTTCTTTTTAGTACACTTAATTACTTTACTATTTTGAGTTAAGGTTGTAATAAGGCCTCTGGATTATTTTTATTTTGTTTTATGTTTGACGTATTTATGTTTTGCTCTAAGTACTTTAAATGAGATTTTTCTAAAAACTTAAATAAACACTTTTCAAAAATGGAGATACAAATGTATTTCATAATAAACTTTCATAAATATTTTAATTCGAAATCTTCTTTTAAATTATCATCAACACTTTTCAAAAGACATGGTTGTAAAATTATTAGCTCAAATTTATCGATTTATCAATCAATCTTCTATTCAGTAATACTTTGTCAAGAATTTTTAAATGGGAAATTCGTTTTACTTATTTTTAAATCTTTATCTATTTACGTACGAATGAAAAGGACTTAAAAGCATTTTTCTTATGTGACATGTCAGATCTGGCCTTAACGCATGGGCCGGGTTTGGGGTGTTACACTAAGAATACACGGCCTTAGCACAGGGGTGTTGGGTGGCCGTGGGTGTAAAGACAGTTTCGACCACGGCCAAGGCACACGGGCGTGCTTGGTAGCCATGGATGTGAGGTCAGATTCGACCATGGGGAGGACACACGGGGGTGTCCAGCAGCCGTGGGAGGCACACGGCTTGCCTACACGGGCGTGGAACCCCTGAAACTTAAAAAAGTTTTAAATTTTTGGGAAATTTCGTATGTGTTTTGGTTTAGTCCCGACCCGGTTTATAAGCATGTTTTAGGTCTCGTTGACCGTATTAAGGGACATTATGTTTGAGATTGATGGATAAATGTATGAACTTTTGAAAATGTTTCTGATCTATCCGGTAATGCCTTTAACCCTAATTTGGCAATGGATACGGGTTAGGGGTGTTACATTTGGTTGGTATCAGAGCTACGGTTTAGTCGATTTTCAGACTAACGTAGCGTGTCAGAGTCTAGCTATACATGCCATATTTCTGAATTGTGATAGTGTGATGAATCCTGACGTATAAATGTGATTTTCGTATAGTAATGGATCCCGAAAGAGCCGTAGCTAACGACATAGAAAGTAATGCGCCTACTCCCGCGCAAGGGACAGCGCCCTCTGATCCGAGACCGGCTACTAGCGGTCAAGGGGAAGAAGCTAAACAAGTTTTCTTCTAGATGATGAGTGAATGGTTCACTCAATTCGTAAAGAATAACCCGACTGTTTCACAACCCCTGCCCCCTGTTAATCACCCTCAGACATTTGTTATGCCTTCGACTATGAATTTGAACTTGTTAAACAAACCTCCGATTGACAAAATTCGTAAGTATGGGGCTGAAGAGTCCCGGGCTACTAATGATGATGATGCTGAGAAGGCAGGGTTTTGGCTAGAAAACACGATTCGGGTATTTGATGAGATGTCTTTGACTCTAGAAGAATGTATAAAGTGTGTTGTATCTTTGCTTCAAGATGCAGCTTATCAGTGGTGGAAAACTCTGATATCTGTTATTCCAAAAGAACGAGTGACATGGGATTTCTTTCAGATCGAGTTCCGGAAGAAATATATCAGTGAGAGATTCGTTGATCAAAAACGAAAGGAATTTCTGGAATTGAAACAAGGCCGTATGACTGTGGCAGAATATGAACGAGAGTTTGTCAGACTGAGTCAATATGCTCGTGAATGTGTATCATCTGAAGCAATAATGTGCAAAAGGTTTGAAGATGGGCTTAATGAATACATCCGTTTACTAGTCGGGATTTTAGAAATAAAAGAGTTTGTTGTACTCGTTGATCGAGCGTGCAAAGCTGAAGCACTCGGAAAAGACAAAAAGAAAGCTGAGTCAGAAGCCCGAGAAGTGAGAAAGAGATTTCAGAGTAGATCATTTCAGTCTACTTCAAAGAGAATTAGAGATGATCAAAGCTGTTCGAGAGTTAATTTGGGATATTCAAATAGAAATTGAGATAGATCACAAATGAGCTTCAAAGCTCCAGCAACTTCAGTGGCAAGTGTTGGAAATGTACGATCCGAGAAACCAGAATGTAAATATTGTGGAAAAAGACATCCGGGAAGCTGTAGAATGAATGACAGAGCTTGTTTCAGATGCGGATCCTTTGATCATTTTATCCGTGATTTCCCTGAGTCTATCGAGCCTGAGAATGTTAAAAATCTGAGATCTGATAATGCACCTGTGAGAGGTAGACCTTGAAGAATGTAAGAAATGTCAGTGGTAGTCAGAGAACTACGAGAGAGAGCATGCGAGATCCGGCTAGAGCGCTGCTAGAGCGTATGCTATTCGAGCTCGTGAGGAAGCTTCTTCACCAGATGTTATAACGGGTACTTTTACACTTTATGATACTTCTGTGATTGCATTGATAGACCCTGGTTCTACACATTTGTATATATGCATGAATTTAGTGTTCGGTAAGACTTTGCCTGTAGAGTCTACTGAGTTTGTTATAAAAGTATCGAACCCCTTAGGTAAAAGTGTCCTGGCTGACAAAGTATGCAAGAATTGTCCATTAATGTTTCGAGATATTTGTTTCCCTGCTGATTTGATGCTTTTGCCATTTGATGAGTTTGATATCATTCTGGGTATGGACTGGTTGTTTTCGCATGATGCTACTGTGAACTGTAAAAGAAAGACTATTGATTTGAGATGTCCGAATGATGAAACTGTTCGGATTGAATCTAATGATTTGAATGGTTTGCCTGCTGTGATGTCTGTTTTGAAAGCTCAAAGTTATGTGAAAAAGGGTTATGAGGCATATTTTGCTTATGTGATTGATTCGAAAGTGTCTGAGAAGAAAGTCGAATCAGTGCCTATTGTCTGTGAGTTTTTTGATGTATTCCCTGAAGAGTTACTGAGTTTGCCCCTGATACGTGAAGTTGAGTTTGGTATTGGGTTATTATCTGGTACTACTCATATTTCGATAGCTCCGTATAGAATGGCACCAACAGAGTTGAAAGAGTTAAAGTCACAGTTGCAAGAATTGACCGATAGAGGGTTTTCTAGACCGAGTTTTTCGCCTTGGGGTGCTCCCGTTCTGTTTGTGAAAAAGAAAGATGGCACGATGAGAATGTGCATTGATTATCGTCAGTTGAATAAGGTGACCATAAAGAACAAATATCCGTTGCCCAGGATTGATGATTTATTTGATCAGTTAAAAGGAGCTACTGTATTTTCCAAGATAGATCTGAGATCGGGATATTATCAGTTGAGAGTGAAAGATTCAGACATTCCGAAAACTGCTTTCAGAACAAGGTACGGACATTACGAGTTTTTAGTTATGCCATTTAGACTAACCAATGATCCTGCTATTTTTATCGATCTGATGAACAGAATTTTCAGACTGTATCTAGATCGATTTGTTGTTGTATTCATTGATGACATTCTGATTTATTCACGTGATGAAACTGAACATGCTGAGCATCTGAGAATCTTATTGTAAACTCTGCGAGAAAAGCAATTGTATGCGAAATTCAGCAAATGTGAATCCTGGTTGCATGAGGTTAGTTTCCTGGGGCATATTGAGTCAGCTTCTGGGATTCGAGTTGATCTGAGCAAGATTTTTGCTATTCCGGATTGGAAACCTCCGAGAAATGTATCTGAAGTCCGTAGCTTTCTGGGGCTAGCTGGTTATTATCGTCGGTTTGTGAAAGGATTTTCAGTGATAGCTACTCTGTTGACTAGATTGCTTCAGAAAGATGTTAGATTTGAATGGTCGGACAAATGCCAGAAAAGTTTTGATCGATTGAAAACTCATTAATCAAGCTCCAGCTTTGGTACACAACCGAGAATCGTAAAAGAATTTGTTATATACAATGATGCTTCGTTAAACGGTCTGGGATGTGTTTTAATGTAGGAAGGCAAAGTTGTAGCTTATGCTTCGAGACAATTGAAGCTGCATGAAAAGAACTATCCGACACACGATCTCGAGCTAGCTGCGATTGTGTTTGCACTAAAGATCTGGCGCCATTATCTGTACGGTGAAATATGTCATGTGTTTTCGGATCATAAAAGTCTAAAATATTTGATGACTCAGAAAGATTTGAACCTGCGTCAAAGAAGATGGCTTGAGCTGTTAAAAGATTATGAACTTGTGATAGATTATCATCCGGGTAAAGCAAACGTTGTTGCTGATGCATTGAGCAGAAAATCATTGTTTGCACTATGTGCTTCGAATGTTCAGTTAGATTTGTCTGATGATAGCTCTGTAATAGCTGAATTAAAGGCGAAACCATTGTTTATACAACAGATATGTGATGCTCAGAAATCTAATAATGAATTGATAGTGAAACGAGCTCAGTGTGGTTCGAATTATGAATCTGATTTTTGAGTTGTCAATGATTGCTTGAGATTCTGAGATCGTATCTGTGTTCCAAGAAACTCGGAGTTGATTCAGTTGATTTTGAGTGAAGCACATAATAGTCATCTATCTGTTCATCCGGGGAGTACTAAAATGTACCATGATTTGAGACGACACTATTGGTGGTCTGGTATGAAACGTGATATTTCTGATTTTGTTTCAAAATGTTTAATCTATCAGCAAGTCAAAGCTGAACATCAAGTTTCGTCTGGGTTGCTACAATCGATTCTGATTCCTGAGTGGAAATGGGATAAAGTGACAATGGATTTTGTTTCTGGTTTGCCTCAGACTCCGAGAAAGAAAGATGTGATATCGGTCGTAGTTGATCGATTGACGAAATCTACCCATTTTATTCCGGTAAGATCTAACTATTCACTTGATAGATTAGCCGAGCTTTATATTTCTGAGATTGTTAGATTGCACGGGGTGCCACTATCTATTGTGTCAGATAGAGACCCGAGATTTACATCGAGATTCTGGAAGAAATTGCAAGAAGCTTTAGGCACGAAACTGCATTTCAGTACAGCTTTTCATCCGCAAACAGACGGTCAATCTGAGCAGATTATTCAAATTCTTGAAGATATGTTAAGATGTTGTATACTTGAGTTTAATGGTTTGCGGGAACATTATTTTCCATTGATTGAATTTGCATACAATAATAGTTTTCAGTCGAGCATCAAAATGGCACCATATGAAGCTTTGTACGGTCGTAAATGTCATACACCTCTGTATTGGACTGAGCTTAGTGAAGGTAAGCTACATGGGGTCGATTTGGTAAAAGACTCAGAACAGAAAGTGAAATTAATCTGAGATTGTTTGAAAGCAGCATCTGATCGTTAGAAGTCTTATGCGGACTTAAAACGAAAAGATATAGAATTTAAGATCGGCGACAAAGTATTTTTGAAAGTGTCACCATGGAAGAAAGTACTTCGTTTCGGACGCAAAGGCAAGTTGAGTCCGAGATTCATCGGGCCGTATAAAATCATTGAGCGAGTTGGACCTGTTGCATATCGATTATTGTTGCCTTCCGAGCTAGAAAAGATACATAATGTATTCCATGTCTCGATGCTCCGTAGATATCGATTCGATCCGTCGCATGTGATTGCCCCATCTGAAATTGAAATCTGATCTGATATGACATATGAAGAGGAACCAATTCGAATCTTAGCTTGTGAAGTAAAAGAGTTGAGAAACAAGAAAATACCGTTAGTGAAAGTATTATGGCATCGACACGGTATAGAAGAGGCTACATGGGAGTCTGAAGATTCAATGAGACAGCAATATTCGACTTTGTTCAACGGTAAGATTTTTGGGGACGAAAATCCCTAAGGGGAGAGAATTGTAACAGTCCGGTTTATACCCTAGTCGGAACAGTGGTTTTGGGACCACAAATTCGAGTCTGTATAATATTTTAATATTATTTTTTGTGCCGTTGATAAGTGATTAAGCATGTATTAAATTTTCGTAAGTTAATTTGTCTGTCTGTGTGTTTAATTTGACAAAAGAATTGAATTGCATTAAATGTGGAATTACATGTTATATGTCAAAGCATCTATTTGTTGTGGCTTTTTAAATAAGGAAGCCTTATGTGGCAATTTAGCCAATTATAAGATAGTGGGTAATTAAATGACAAAATAACCTTATTGTTATTTGTCTTATATGTTTAATGAATGGATAGAATAGTAAAATGCATAATAATATGTTTGTAATAAAATAAACAAGAGAAAAGATGAATGTTATCATCTTTGGGGGGTGCCGAAAATCAAACAAAAGAAAAAGAAAGAAGAAGCTAGGGCATTCAGTACTCATTAAGCAAAATTGAGGTATCTGTTGAGTATGATTTTTGATGATTTTTATGTTTTTGAGATTGTTGCTTAGTTTACTATCAAGCCCATGTCTCAATTTGATGAATCGGTGTTGTTCATGAGAAATGCCATTGATGTTATGTTGAGCTTTGTGATTATTTATGGTGTTAAATGGAAGATTTGAGCTAGATGAACATACTTTGTTCTTGAAATTTTGATGAAATTAGCTAATTAAGGCTAAATTGAGAAAATGGTAACTTGAAGGACTAAATTGCAAATTTGATGTAAAATATGGGCTTGTATGATATGTATGAATATTCGGCTAAGCATGTGTATGTAATGATTTTATGAAATTGATGTTTTGAGAAAAATAGACTAAATTGATAAATTGTGCAAATGTGAGGGTTAAATTGCAAATAGCCCTAAATGTGTGTCCTTGGACTGAATTGAATGAATTAGTGAATAAAAGGATTAATTCTGAATATGTTTAGATCAAGAACCAAGGAAAACGGACTTAGATCGCAGGAAGGCGAAAGTAACCGAGTAGCCGTTTCCATTTTCGATAAATCGAATCCGAGGTAAGTCGTATTGCAAATAAATGTAATTGTATTGAGTTGAGCATATTCATATGCCTATTGTCGATATTGAATGCTTATGTGTTGTAATGCAAATGATTTCCGAGATAAGATTGACTCAGCGACAATGACCGAGAAGTCCCGTACGAACCTAGGAATCCATAGGTATCTGTTCTATTTTTATCATATAAGACCACGTCCGGGACGTTGGCATTGATTTGACATTCGTGTAAGACCACGTCTGGGACGTTGGCATCGATATTATCTTTTCGTGTAAGACCACGTCTGGGACGTTGGCATCAATATTATCTTTTCGTAAGACCACGTGCGGGGCGTTGGCATCGATATGAGCTTTTAAGTGTAAGACCACGTGCAGGGCGTTGGCGTCGATATGAGCTTTACGTAAGACCATGTCCGGGACATCGGCATCGTATTGATTCGTATAAGACCACATGCGGGACAAAGGCATTGATATTTGAGTACATGTAAGACCTCGCTCGGGGGCGTTGGCATTGTACGATCATTCTGAGTTTTCGATTAACCTAGTAAATTCTGAACGGTTCAACGGGAAAATCTAAGCTATAAACGATTACATGAATGTATATTCATTTCAGGTACGTTTGGTATGTACACTAAGTGTGTATAAAAGGTGAGTACCTATATGACTTTGATTTGAAGAAACGTATGTTTGAATATGAGAATGTGAATGAGATGCAAGAATGGTTATGAATGGGGCATATGTAGCCAAGAGTATGGATCAAAGTATATATGTGAGAAATTGCTATGTATATGAATTGTACCAATGTTTCTACATGCTTATATGCTCTACATGTTGAGTTTACTTGTATTATGACTTACTAAGCTTTTGGAAAGCTTACTTTGTATGTGTTTTTCTCTGTTTTATAGGTCGTCAACGCTCATCAAGGCTTGGGACCGTCAAGGATCAAATCATCACACTACTAAACTCATTTTGGTACATTTTGGAAATGTATATAGCTAGATATGGCATGTATAGGCTAGTATTTGATATGAGTTTGTTATAGGAACTTAGCCATGTGATTTGGCTAGCTATGGGTTGAGAATTTGCTTGAATGTATGTGATATATGAAGTATGTTTTTGGCATGGCTAGTTGATGCATGAAATGGTCAAGTTTTGATTAAGCAAAGGAATGAATTATACTTGTGATGAGATGAGTTTTAGCCTTGAAATTTGGATGGTTATTTTGGTATGATTTTGGTTGTCAAATAGGCATGAGATGTCTTGATGATTTTACTTGTAGGTATGACCCATTGGGTGACATTTTGGCTTTGCAAATGGCCCATAATTTCACACGGTTCTGGCACACGGGCGTGCCTAGTGATCGTGGGGCTAAGTCAGTAGCTAGTCTAATAGCACATGGCCAAGACACACGGGCGTGTCTAGTAGCCGTGTGAGAAAGTCAGTATATGGCCTAAGAATACACAGCCTTAGCACACGGGGTGCTGAGTGGCCGTGGGTGTAAAGACAGTTTCGACCACGGCCAAGGCACACGGGCGTGCTTGGTAGACGTGGATGTGAGGTCAGATTCGACCACGGGGAGGACACACGGGGGTGTCCAGGAGCCGTGGGAGGCGCACGGCTTGCCTACACGAGCGTGTAACCTGAAACTTAGAAAAGTTTTAAATTTCAGTGAAATTTTGTATGTGTTTCGGTTTAGTTCCGACCCAGTTTATAAGCATGCTTTAGGTCTCGTTGACCGTATTAAGGGACATTATGTTTGAGATTGATGGATGAATGTATGAACTTCTGAAAATGTTTCTGATATGTCCGGTAACGCCTTTAACCCTAATACGGCGACGGATACGGGTTAGGGGTGTTACATAGCTGACCAGTAGACATGATGTCCTTGAACTTTTCTGCCTTTTGTGTAAACGATGATATACCTCACACAACTACCTCCCTAGCAAGGTTTTAGTTCTTATGGGTATGTTCATATAGTCGTGAACATCTCCTAGTTCTATAAGAGTTTGAGAGAACTATGCCCCAATAGTCTCCTTGAAGCGGGCCCACTTCACTCTCACATAGGTGACTTAAAAGCATTGCTTAACCTATCCCGTTTTTAGTCACTACTTACATCATAGGAATGGACTTGGGATAAGTACCCCCACAGTGACCTCACAAGGTCTATGCAATTAGGTTGCCCATTTGAACCTAGATCTTGGGATCTCCAGTCAACTAGGTAGGTTTTTCCTTCACATAGTGCATTTTATTTTCATAGGCTTTAGTCACATTCCTTTTGATGTTTTAACAACATGATCTCGTTTAAAATTTTTAGTTAGCAGATTCGTAATGTTATCTTTTAATTTTTTCAAATCAATATAGATAACTCCGTTTGAGATAATTTGTTTAACGGTATTATGTCGACGTCGCATATGTCTCGACTTGCCATTATATGTTACGCTAGCAAGATACCCCCCACACTTTCAATTGTTTGTAGGATAGTTTTCTATCTTTCCATAACTCATGTGGTATCTTGTCCCTTTTCTTGTAGGGTACCTTATTTAAAAGGTAATTTAATCATAGAAACGCTCCCCCCACATTTCATGTGATAACCCAGAGCTTTTTAGCCGTGCGTTCATCTTTTCTTTTAGAATCCGATTTTATTCTCGGTTACTTTATTTTAGGAAAGTATAGTGGTGTTATTGAAATGATTCAATATACCCACCACCATGATTACTTAATATTTTATTAAGTTGGTTTTCAACTTCTTGCTTATAGAGAATAAATTCTCTTCGTCTTAGCTCGTAGTAATGAATGTAATAAACATTTTATTCCTTCCTCTTGTTTAACCAAGCTTTACAAGAATTTCTATGTATTAGATCAAGTGATTTTTGACCTTTATTAATTTGCCTCAACACATGTTTCTCATTTATAATTATAATTATTGCGAAATGAAGGAATGTGCTCTAAGTTAATTTATGTACGTAAAGTACCATAATTAACATATTCGAGCCTACTATGCGATTAATTAAATGACTTAAGCATATGAACAGGAAAGAACAACATTCTTATTCATAGTTTTGCTTTTACAGAGATAGCATTTAGGATTAACTTATTATCATCCCTTTAGCAAGAATTCCGTGAATGATCAGTTGAAGTTCTTGCACTTGATTCACAACTAATTTAGAATCAACCATTACGAAATTCAAAAATTTAGCAACTAAGAACTTTTTAGTTCCATCATCCTCGGCTTTGTATTTATGGTCCAACGATGTCCATAATTCCTTAGCTGTTTTCTTAAAACTATACACTTCGTACAGTGCATCTGACAATCCATTCAAGATGTAGTTTCGGCATAGGAAATCTAAATGTTTCTAAGCTTCAACGACAGTGAAAGCGATAACTTCATCTACCTAAACCTCTTTAACAGTAGGAGGGTCATCTTTCAAAAATTTGGCCAAGTTCAACATGGTCAAATAAAATAGTATTTTCTATTGTCAAGTCTTGAAATTCTATCCCGAGAATTTTGCAGGTTTCTCGTTGTGGCTTACAGCAGCCGCCACCGGCAATACTGAGTTTTGGATCGAAGATTGCGTTTGAACCAAAGCTTCATATTATGAATTGATTGAATTGGTGGGAGTCTCCATTTTTTCTGTTAAGAAACAAAACCAGAATTAGAAAACTTATCAACTTTTGTTAGACAGCAGGAATCTAATAAAACCCGAAACAAAAGTTTATATGGTCTAATTAAAAATACAATAAAACAATGCACCAAGTAGGTAACCCTAAAAGAGAGGTGGTGCACTCGGCACGCTTAAATACCAAGTCTTTCAAGGAACCAATCCTAGACATGCATTCTCATATTGTCTTTTTAATTCACCGTCGATAAATTTCTTTTAATTCAATTTAAAGCCACAATTAAGGCTACCATAAACAGAAAAATTTCCCTTTTATTTGTTAAATGGCATAATAAAATTCTGAAACAAAATCAAAATTAACTTTTGTTAAACGGCAAGATTAAATCCTGAAACAAAATTATATCATTAAATCAAAATAAAATCTATTAAACAGCATGAATAAATCCGAAATAGAATTGTTTGATTACGTGTTTGTTTGGAAACAAAACAATATCGAATAAAATCTTGTTAAACGGCGGAATAAATCCCAAAACAGATTTTATTTAATTTAATTTCTCGGTTTTGGAAATAAACCAAATTTGGAATGAAATCGTTGAACAATGCAATCAATCAATCCCGAAACGATTTTTATTTTACTCATTTTTTGAAATAAAAAAAATTTAGAATAAAATCGTTGAACGGCTGGAATCAATCCCAAAATGATTTTTATATTACTCATTTTTTGGAATAAAACAAATTTGGAATTAAATCATTGAACGGCAGGAATAGATCCCGAAATGATTTTATTTTACTCGTTTTTGGAAATAAAACAAATTTGGAATAAAATCGTTGAACGACGGGAATCGATCCCAAAACGATTTTATTTTACTCGTTTTTGGAAATAAAACAATTTTGGAATAAAATCGTTGAACGGTGAGAATCAATCCCGAAACGATTTTTATTTTACTTTTAATTTCCCGTTTGGAAATAAAATCAAATTAATGGAATAAAATCCGTTGAATGGCGGGAATCAATCCCGAAACAAATTTTACCTATTTTAAATTTGGAAACAAAATCGAATAAAATCGGTTAAACGGCGGGAAAAATCCCGAAACAGATTTTATTAGTTTTAATATTTATTTGAAAATAAAAAATAATAGAAGGAAAAAAGAAATCTGTTGAACGGCGGGGAAATCCTGAAACAGATCTATTTTTAAAAAAAAATTGATTTTCGAAAAATATGTAAAAAAAAAATTCGCCTTGGTGTTGTGTCGGATTAGAAAATTGCAAATAAGCATATCTGTCTTAAGATTGTTAGACAAAACACGTTAGCGAACAAAAATTATTAATTATAAATAAACACATAAAATAAAATATGAACATAATTATTTATAGTTAATTTATCAAATATGAAAATAAAATAAAACCATAATAAACAATTGAAATAAAGGAGAATTGAGATTTTACGAAACTTTGAGGCCCGTGAAACATGATTTCCTTAAGACAGATTGGGCCGCTCCTACGATACTTGGAGTAACGTTGGTCAAAAGTCTCCCAGGATACAACAATAGTGATCGAAATAGTAGCACCTCTACCACGATCACTTGAACGAACAATGCATTTTTCTATCACCGCAATATTTATAAAACACGAATAATGGAAAAAGAGATTTTTGAGAACAATAGAATTTCGGCAAGAGAAATTCTAAGAGAGTATCAAAGTGTGTAAAAATCCTTCAGAATCATGGCCTTTTATAGGCATGGAGAGTGTTGGAATTTTGGAAAAAATATCCCCAAAATTTTCCATTAAATTAAAATTTTAAACAGAATAAATTCATGTTGAGCTAAAATATTTCCACGTCGCCCACGTCGTGTGAGTATGCCCCAACCCCGTCGAGTTTGGACCTGTAACCCTCTGCGCGCAAGGCAAGATTACAAGCTTAGTCATTTAATTACCCTTTAAGAGAGTTCATATATATAAACACATCCCACACTTGGTATTTAACCAATGTGGGATCTAAGTCTATTTTTCCTCAACAATATTTCCAAGTAGCTTACTTTGAGCATCAATTTCTCATTCATCACTCAACCATTTTGAGCATATGATATACCGTTGTAAAGGTCTCATGGAGTAGAATATGAAATCATAAAATTATGATTCAACTCTCCACCTTTACCTATTTAAATATGCCTCAAAGTTCCCATAAAATGTAATTTTTCCAACATGAACTTTTTGACGCCTCTTGTTACTAGCGTCGCATCATACTCTATAAACTCCCCGATAAAATTCCCAAACTATCGAGCCATCCCTTCAGACATGAAACCCACCAGCAAACTATGAATTTGCACCCAAAAATTAGCATGAAAAAGAGGAATTTGTAACGGGTCCTCTCCCTTTGTCAATCGGTGAAAAATAATCAAGTGCATGTTGAACAACGAGGGTATTTCGTCCATAACCCTTTTCAAATCTATCTCATTGTAAAATCGAAACATAATTCTTTTTTCTTCAATCTCCGTGATGGAGACCCCTTCTAATGGATGCCATAATTCTGCTAGAATGTTTCTCATTGATGGAAAGTAGACGATGGTGTCTGTTAATACCCTTCCTACCAGACATAGGTTGTATCCTTCTTCGCTCACATCTTCTTCTTCTTGCCCTTGAACCGGTTCTTCCCTCTCATCGGCAATATAGAGATTTGCTAGTTCGTCTTCCATTATTCTTGCTTTGATGGAACTTTCACCTTATTTGCTTAATGTGAAACCCTAATTTTTTTGAAACGGAGAACAACTCCAATTCGCGCTACCTGGGCAGACAGAGAAAAAAAAAACTAATCGTACTAATAAGGAGACTCTTACCTGTTGAAAAAGTTAAAAAAACCATATTTGAAAACTTTTTAAAAGTAAAATAAAAAAAATACTTTAGTATGATAAACTTGAATCATTAATTAACTTATTTAGGTCTCCAAAATTATTATTTTAGAAAGTTTTAAATTTTTTAACTTTATATATTTTTTGGAATTTTTTTGAAATTTTTATAAATATTTTTAATTTTTAAAAATTATTTTGAATTGTTTTGTAATTTTTATTGAGAGAGAGACCAATTTACTTATTTTCAAACTTGACCGGGACTAAAAGGGTATTTATATCAATTTGTTATTTGAATTATCCGAGTTATTCGAATTGTAAAATTCAACTTGATTTGAACTCGAAACTCGAATTACTTATTGAGTTAACTCGAATAACTCGATTCGATTAACGCGAAATTCGAAATTTTTTTTATTTTTTCGAATCAAATCGAGTTTTGCTCACCCTTAAATCAATAATAATCGAAACATGTCAAAACACAGTAAAATCTTGAATGGAACAATACTTACGTTACTTGGGTACCAAAAGTGTATGTATTGACTACCATAGTGGGCAGGCTATGAGACAGTGCAAAGGGCAGTCATCCGTTGTAGGAAAGCCCACACGGCAAACCCTAGTGAATTCAGGGATGAAGAACTGGTGGAGTTCTGAAGTTTGGAAGCATGCAAATTTCATTTGTTGCTTTTAATAGAATTTCATAATACCAATTTTAAGAAAGGCCTTGATCTTCTTATTTGGTTGTTGTAGTATTTGTTACTTTCATAGTTTGATGGTATAAAAAATGGTTCCTTCTTAGCCCAATAGATTCCCTCACATGGAGCCACCACTGACAAATACATCCATGGTGTTGACCCATATCAGATCTTTGCAAGTCCAACCAAATTCACCAACTGCATCGTTTCAATGGTTTTTATTTATTTATTTATTTGCATCCATGACTGTCAGGCAGTAGGTCCACCATTTTGGAAAAACAAAAACACTATTCTTAGAATGATTGGATAGATATTTCCATTAATGAAGGAGGTTCCAAGTTTGGATCTGCTTTTCTTAATGTAACTATTGAAAGAAAAAAAAATCACCACTTTATCACTTGATAAAAACTAATTAATTCCTTGCAGAAAATTGAATGACATTTTAGAACAATTAGCAACACGGGTTACAACAGGTTTTTGTACAACTGAAGCAATTGCATAGCTTTGGACATTTAGGACAATAGCATTTCCACTTGCAAGAACAGCAGTTTGTGCATGAAGGGGGTCGAAAATTGCAACAGCACGACATCTTTCCGCAGCAACACTGCCATTTTGGAACTTTGCAGCAGATAAAACATGAACCGCAGTTACAAGAGCTGCAGTCGCACGAACTGCATTTACATGCATTGCAATCAGATGAGGTGCAGCATTTGCAGGACATGCAGTTGCACGAGCTGCAGTCACATAGACTACATTTCCAGCACTCTGGGCATTTCAGATAGCAACAGCACCCAGAATTACAGCAACAGCTGGTGCACGCCATGTTAAAACAGGGTAATCCACTGCAAAAAGAATGAAATTCATGTCATTAAGCGAGACGTATAGGAAAAGTAAAATAATTTTGATTCAAACATATACATGCAATTACATGTTCATATAATAACTATAAACATGCAACCAAGCCTTTGGGGATAGAATGTAAGTTTCAGGTATATGTATAACGGAGAAAAGCACAAGAAATTGGTACCAAAGCCATTTCCAAAAGCCACATGATTTTTGATTCTTCCTGCTTGTATGGACAAAATATTAAAAAAGAAAAAGAAAAAAGGTAAGCTTAAATTATCTTCTAAACCTTACATAATTAAGAAATGACGATAGTTTTAGTAGTTACAGCTGTATAAGAGGATCCGAGTTTGCCATTACAAAATCTGTAACCCTGAGAAGAAAAGAAAAAATAAATAAATATAAAATACATTATCTGGCTACCACACAAGAGTATCAATAACTAAGCAAAATATCCAAAATGCATAGATAACCATTCAAGGTAATTGCAAACTGTGCATACTCTTTGCAGTATCTTGAAGCAGGTTGGAAACCTTCAATAGATTTTAACTCCTCCTGTTCAAAAGTGAAACCCTAATTACCAACAATTTAAAGACATTCATAAGAAAATTTTGCTAATATACAAATATATATTTGGGGTTTATTTAGATACCAAGATAAAAATTTATTTGACAAAATGTCATAGGTCTGCTGCAACCCACTATGCTTCTATCAAAAATGAACTAACAATCTAAAACTGCTAGTTTTAAGCTAATTCAAAGATTAAAATTGATACATGAGCAACATTTTGGTAGATTAGGGTGTTTGATGAATCATCAAACTATTCTGTTTCTAAACAGGGAAATTGATGGCAATCATGTTATGTTTTTATCAAATAACCAATACATAATCCTCTAGATTTATGTGCGGATCCAGATGCAAGCTCCACCATCCAAGTGGATTGGTGACCTCGACCTGGTAGCTTTCTAAACTTAAACATTCTGCCAACAGTTTAATTTGTCAGGAACAGCAGTCTCCGCCAAAATTTACCATGTTAGAGAAAAAAACATTTTCTTAGCTGAATGAACACAACTACACTAGGTTTGTTTATATTTTTTTCATGTTTTGAATTTAATTTTAATCACTATGACCAAAGATATACAATGCCATTGACCCGCAAAGTGCAACACTTCCTTTTTATGGAACTTGGAAATGAGATTGTTAATTTCTGTGTTGAAATCTTAGCAAATTATAACATTTCAAATTCATGTTTTCATCCTAATCAATTCACAACAACAACAACAATATTAAGCAATTTATGCATATACTAATTTAGAGCTAAACAGAAAGCAATCCCAGATTAAAATTTAAAACACACCTCAAGAAAACTAATCTCTCTCTCAAGCATCTGAACTTTAGCCCTTTCCCTTCGCTTCCCATACAAATCCGGATACTTTGGAGGTGATTTCGGAGATGGTGGATGCAGAGGCTGAACAAAGGAAGAACCACCTGACCTTGCAGCCATTAATTTCCTGGTGCAAACTCAGATTCTCCGGTCACAGCCGGAGAACAAAGAAAATGTCGGCTTTTTTTTTTTTTTTTCACAATATCACCCACCCCCTTTTTCACTCCCCAATAAAACAAAACAGAGTAGTACTAGAAGTAGCAAGTAAAACACAAGAAGGAAAGTAGTCACATTTTATGTATAGCAAAAGAGTTAAATAAGAGACGAACAAGAGGCGGCAAGTAATGTTGGGTGTGGAAGCTAATGCAAAAGAAAGAAAGAAAAAGATAAAAGGTTATTTTGTTTGGGATGTGGCAGTGATAGTGGCAGATGCAGTAATTAACGTTTCTGACAAGGATAGTTACGACCCAGAGCTAAAACGACCAAGCAGAAGCTGTACAAGAAATGAATGTAAATGAAGGCTTATGGTGGTGATTTGTGAGGGTGAAGAGAGTTGGCTTTTAAGTTTTAAAAACCCAAACCAAAATATTTAAAGTTGCAGAAGAAGAGATTAAATGAGGATTTAAAGGGGAGAGATAAAGATAATGAGAGGGTGAAAAGGGGGTCATCATTGTTAGATGAACAAAGATGTGATCTTTCATCTAGACACAACCTTTGTGCATGGTAATGAATAATAATAATAAAGGTAAAGACGGCAGTGACAAAAGCCTGCAACTTTTGGTACGAACCCATTTCTTTATAAAAGCTAAAGTTTCAGTCTTTCATTCTCAGATGGATTTGGGGTGGTGAAAATGTGCTATACCATAACTTCACTTCTGCTAAAAATATTAAAAATAAAGAAATGAGTTAGATTACTTAAAACAATGTCTCAGCTGGTGTAGATAGGTCTGATCGGTCCCTCAAGTGGGTAGGGGGGGATTGCAGAAGTGCAGAAGGCAGAGAAGCGGAAAGCACGATGTTGTACCTCAGATCGCACGTGACATCTGCGTAGGAGTGAGAAATGAGTTGAAATTCAGCCTTTCTTTAATGTATAAAAGAAGTGTCCTTTTTTTGTGCTATTGCATCCTTCAACGGCTAATCAGCCCTTACTTTGGAAAAGAAAATTTAAACTGAGTGGGGAACAAAAACTAATTTACTCCACTATTTAGAAACCTAAAATAATAATATTAATATTTTTTCATTCATCGGAAAGAAAAATTACCTTTTGCTAAAGATGTTGAAATTTGGGAAATTTTACACCTTTCAATTACTTCAATTTAGGGTAGTAAATTCGCTGATTGAAAAGAATATTTAGTATTTTTTAAAATAAAAAATTAAACTAAAAACGAAGATAATCAAATTCAACTAATTTGGATCATTTTAATTCATCGATTTTTTTTTTAAAAAAAATTAGATAATTTTTTCACTACTTTTATCATATATTTATTTTTATATTAAAAATTTATAAAAAATTTAAAATTAAGAGTAACTGTCTTAAACTTTGTTTAAAATTATATTTCAGTCACCCAACTTTAAAAGTTAGATAATAGGCACTAACATTATCAAATCATTATCTTTCTGTCACTCGGCTGTTAACTCCAGTTAAACAATTAACATTGTACATTAATTTAAAGGGTTAATAGCTAATTTGGTCCTTGAGTTTTAGTTAAAAAATTATTTTGATATTTTTAATATTTTATTAACAATAATTGTAAAAAGTTAAAAAAAATCTTAAAAATAATTAAAAAGTTTATATAAAAAATCTTAAAGCCCTAAATTTTATTTGTTTTCCATCATTGATGAACACTTTCAATCACATCAACAACTTCATATTGTTTTACCCAGAAATTGTTTTGTTTTTTTTTTTTCCTCTAAGCCTTAAAAGTCAATTTCTCAATGCAATATTTGGATTCCACTATTTGACCGATTATTGTTGCTCAAGTTTGCAAGAAACAAATTTTAGGCTTGCAACACTACTTTCATTCTTGAGAATAGTAAAAATTTCTACCATCAATATTTCTCTGCAGGATTTTCCTAATAATTTTTAGTTTTGAAATTTTGGATTTTTTAAATTTATAATACAAAAGTGCTCTTCTTCTTTTCCAAACCATTCTTCTTCCGAATTTCAAGACAATATTTTATTTTTAATGATCTGAGAAGAGTGGAGCCTACGCCAATCTGCATGAGAAAAGAGAAAAAGAAAAAAAAAAGATGAAAATGAAGAGAGTGTAAAACAACAAATCAAATAAAAAAAACTAGTTGGATCAAAGTGAATGGATATTTAGTGTTTTTTTTTTTTTATGAAAGTTCAACGATCGCAAGTTTTTATGAGTTTGGATGCGAAAAAGTTAATTATAAAATTCTTGATTTTTCTTTGCTACAATTGATTTTTTATATGATTTTTTATGTATTTTAAAGATTTTTTTAATTTTTTTTACAATTATTGTTAAGAAAGGTTTAAAAATATGAAAATGAATTTTTAACTCTAGCTCAGGGACCAAATTAGCTATTAACCTTTTGAATTAAGGTGTAACATTATCTTTTTAACAGAAGTTAACAA
Organism: Gossypium sturtianum; assembly: GCA_025698515.1. Classification (NCBI taxonomy): domain Eukaryota; kingdom Viridiplantae; phylum Streptophyta; class Magnoliopsida; order Malvales; family Malvaceae; genus Gossypium; species Gossypium sturtianum. Next base: position 135,573,953 of record CM046948.1, on the reverse strand, counting down.
CTAAGTGACAGAAATGTAACAATTTGATAACGTTAATGACTATTATGTAATTTTTGAAAGTTAAGTAACTGAAATGTAATTTTAAATAAAGTTCAGGATAATTAATGCAATTTACCCTAAATTTAATTAAATTTGGTTTGAGTGAGGACAGTAGCATTTTGTTTTTGAACGGTGATAATAGCATTTTTGTATCTTGTGAATAAAATATTAAATCAAATCAAATCGGTTTAGGTAATAATCGAATTGAACCAAACCGTACAATCGAAATATAAAAGGTTTCGTGGGGTTTATTATGAAATATAGTAAATTAAGTGTCTATTTGGATATGTCGACGGAGTCTTAGCTTGATTAGTATGTGCATTGTTATTAATGCAAGAAAACGTGGGTTCATAATAAAAAAGTAGTTGATTTTACTAATAAAAATAGTAAGCATAAACTCTTTTTCGTCAAATGTTGGTCCTTAATCGAATTCATCATCGTCTGGATTTGAATCTATATCATTAAGATTATCAATATCTCTTTCTTCATATACTTTTCAAAGTATGGATCATCCCAAATCCACATACACTACACCAAAACAGACTTTTAGCGGCGTTTTTAGTGGCGTTTTAAAGGAAAACGCCGCTAATATTACACATTAGCGGCGTTTGAATGAAAACGCCGCAAAAAAATGAGCAATAGCGGCGTTTTCAAAATAAACGCCGCTAAAAAGGAGAAATAGCGGCGTTTTTTGGTAAAACGCCGCTAAAAGTCGGATCTTTAGCGGCGCTTTCGGAAAAACGCCGCTAGAAGTCTGATCTTTAGCGGCGCTTTCGGAAAAACGCCGCTAGAAGTCTGATCTTTAGCGGCGCTTTCGGAAAAACGCCGCTAGAAGTCTGATCTTTAGCGGCGCTTTCGGAAAAACGCCGCTAAAAGTCTGATCTTTAGCGGCGCTTTCGGAAAAACGCCGCTAAAGTTCGATCTTTAGCGGCGCTTTCGGAAAAACGCCGCTAAAAAGTCGATCTTTAGCGGCGCTTTCGGAAAAACGCCGCTAAAAGTCGATCTTTAGCGGCGCTTTTGGAAAAACGCCGCTAAAAGTCGGAGCATTAGCGGCGCTTTTAGACAAACGCCGCTAAAGGTATGAGCAATTTAAAAAAGCCCAAAAACGCGGGCCGTTTTAATTGCGGTTTAAAAAGGGAAAAAGTAGCGGCGTTTTGATAAAAACGCCACTAAAAGGTCGCTTATAGCGGCGTTTGTATGTAAAGCGCCGCTTAAATGCGATTTTTAGCGGCGTTTGTATTTTAAAACGCCACAAAATATTTTTTTATTTCGAAACTAAAACGACGCCGTTTTAATTACAATGTAAAAATGGGATAAAATTAGCGGCGGTTTTATAAAAAACGCCGCTAAAGGCTGACTTATAGTGGCGTTTGTTATAAAAACGCCGCTAAAGGTGATATCATAAACTATTTTTTATTTCAAAGCAAAAACTAAGGTTGGCATTTATTCAATCTATTTCAAAACAAAAAAAAACGCTGTTTTGATCATTGTATAATAAATCAATTTTAATTTACGTTTAGTGTTTAATTTTTTTGCCTTAGTGTTAAGATTTAGCATTCAGGGTATAAGGTGTGGGTCGTATGGTTTAGGGGTTAATGTTTATAGTTTAGTGTTTTAGTGGTTTACAGTTTTTGATTTAAAGTTTAGTGTTTATGGTTACAGGGTTTATATGTTTGTAAGTGTTAAGTGTAGAATTTTAAGGTTTAGGGTTTAGTGTTTAGGGTTTAGGGTTTAGGGTTTAGGGTTTTAGTTGTTTAGAGTTTTTGATTTAAGGTTTAGTATTTATGCTTTTAGGGTTTATATGTCTATAAGGGTTTATGATTTAAGATTTTGTGGTTTATGGTATTTTAGGGTTTAGAGTTTATAAAGGTTTATAGTTTAGGGTTTAGATTTCGGGTTACGTGTTTAAGGTTTTATAGGTTTTAGGGTTTAGGGGCTACGACTTAGGGTTAAACAAACTAGTGTTGTACATTCTGATCCATCATCCAAGTGGCCATCATGTTTTATTTTCAAAACTCATGCAAGACTCTTAATTTCATCCTCTTCGATCTATTATTATTTATCTAATTTTTATATTAATTAATTAATATAAAATTTATTTGTAATTTACTTTTTAAAATATTCAAAAATTAATGTCGTAGAAAAATTTAGAACCAATAACATTAAAAAATGAATGTTAAAAATGAAAAAATAAAATACTATTATTTAAAATACTTTTAAATTTTTTGGGTATACGAGTAATTGTTTTTAAATTTATATATTAAATAACTTTAAATATTAAAAATTTCAAAATTTATCCAAATATTTTAAATATTACTTAAACTTTAAAATAAAGAAAAATTTGATTAAATCTTTAAAAATATATTATTATCAAGAATATTAGTGGCGTTTTTAATTAAAAACGCCGCAACTAAGAAATAGCGGCGCTATTCAAAAACGCCGCAAATAATCATTTTATTTCGCTTAAAAACGGCGCCAGTATTGTTAGCGTTTATCAAAAATTGCTTAAGGCTTTCTGTTCCCCAATTTTTGATTTCCAAATCCCTAACTCCCATCTCTTTGCTCTTCCTATTCTTCCTATTCTCATCTCTGCTTTCCAACTGCACCTTCTCTTCCTTTTCTTTTGCTTTGATTTCCAAGCTCTTCCTTTTTCTACAAGAAAAGAAAACCTGAACCTTTATTTTCTTTTTCTTGAATCCCTTCTCTTTTATCGTCTTTTACTCGAAAAAGAAAACATTTGTTCTTGTTCATTTCGACTTTGAAAAAGAATTTCTCATCAAGAGAAGAAGATGAAGAAGAAGCTCTTAATAAATCTTGTGGTTTAATCTATTTGAGGTGAGTTTTGAGACACGAATCTCGGTTGAAATTTTTTTATTTTCATTTACAAATTAAATAAATTCAAATTGCCATATTTCTGTTTCAATTTCATTTACAAATTTTCACTTTCATTTACAAGTTGAGGTAAGTTTCTCTTTATCCGCCTCAATTTTTTAACAAAGTCGTTATTATTACTTTTTGGTTCACGGTTCTCCGCTGTCGCTACTGGATATTCGGGTCGTGGAGGTATTTCCTTGGTTGCATTATTAAGTTTTCTTTTCCTCTCTTTGTTTCTTCTTTTACCCCAAAACCAATAAGCAAAGAACATACTTTTAACCTATAACTTTCCTTGTGAGGAGATAGTCGCCTTTAATTTTATATTGATTTGGCAATTTCATGCGGAGAAGCGAGAATATCGAGTTATTGTCGCTTAGTTAGTTCTAATGGCAATTCCAACTTTTCCATGAATATGGCTGAGTTTAAAATTTTGGTTTGTGGCTTACATGTTAATGGCGTATTTCCATTTTCAAAGTTGTAGACATGGATGTAGTGAAACATTCTTGAAAGAGATTTCTGCTCTATACTTAGTTTTTTCTTCTTAGGCTTTAGTTCTAGTTGAAAGAATTCACATATGAAAACAACAAATTCTTTTATGGTTGCGAAATGAGTATATTTGAGACTTGCAAAAATAGTTAACTTTATCGATTGCATAATCGGTTCCTAATATGCCTCATATTATGATCCAACTATAGGAAATACACACACAAACACTAACAAAGAAACTAATTACATATATAATATTAGTTGAGGCAAAGTGGATATTTGTAGAAATGATCTAAATCAATCTAAGTTTGATGGTGCCTGCAATGATCCAAAACATAAGTAGCAAGCAAGTTAAAGAGAAACACAAACTATTTGTGAAAGTTTGAAACACTACTTTCTTCGGTTTAAGTATAAAATGGTTTATCATTTACTTATATATATAAACATTCTGCCATATATTTTTATTTTTATATTAGTTTATGAGCTATTGAAGGAATTTTTCATGGGTACATCAATCTTCATGTTCAAGCTGCTTTTGTCTTCGTATATATATTTTTATGTTATATAACTTTTTGTTTGTGCTGAAACTGTTTTTTTTCTAAGTGAAGCCCTGGTTTATCTTTATTGGAGAACCAGTAGAGTTGGTTCAGGTTGACCATTTATCTTAAAAAATAATTTAAAATTTTAAGATAATAATATTTAAGAAATTAAGATGTTTATATATAAAATAAATATTAAATTAAAAATAATATAAATATTTTGAATATATATATATATATATATATATATATAAACCGCCTAAAATGAGTTTGAACTATTAAACTTTTATATGAAAACAGAAGAGCGAAAAGGATATTTGGCGATGATAAATTAGATGAGGTGTTTTGAGTGAGTGATTGAAAAATATACGGGTTACATCCATATATTGTTATTGAATTTCATTTTTTTGGAGGATTATATGAATTATTAATATGTAAAAAATCCCATATTAATATATGATAATTATAATAGATTCAAAACATAAACAAGCAAAACCAGCTTCGAACAGAAAAGACAGAGATTTTGTTTAATATTACATGATAAGTTCATTTGATGATGACAGGTAATCCTAAGACTAACATACATATTCAAAGTTGGGTTACACCTCATTTTCATTGCATGAAAGACAAGCTGGAGGACAGATAACCTTAACAGTTTATGTTATTGTCGGTTTTTTTTTTTTTTTTTTTTTTCAAAATTTTGAGGACCCTAAACTGGGGGATGAAATTGGAACCTCAAGAAAATAAAAGGGGTTCTCGTGAACATAGGACACAAGCTCTTTTGCAGCCTCTCGAGGATGACTAAACTCGAATATAATTGCATTACTCATATCAGAATGAAGAGACAGCTTCTGTTGTATGGACCCCTTCTTTTAATATGTCGGTTTAGGTCATTGTGTTTTCTCGAATATCTCGATGCATGTAATAACACTTGTCGTTGTTATATACATTTTGATATATATATATATACATACATGTATGTGAGATGTACTATGTCCTTTCTGGGATTATCTAGATGTATTGGAAATGAGCAAAAATTGGATTAGGTTCATTGTTTGAGTGTAGCATTCTTATACTGGAATTATTTTACTCACACCATAGCTTTTGTTGGAAGAGTTTTTCTAAAGTGAAAGTGTTTGTTTGGCCTCATTGTAGTCTTCATTTTGCCTTTGGTTTTTTGTTAAGTTTATTTTTATTTGGATTTTTAGTTGGAACCATTATGTGTTAAATGTGTAGTGGTATATTATTATTTCAACAAGGGGCATGTGGTTTAATAAGGTTGTGTTTTCTTTGGCGTAATTGACTTCAAGATAAGGACCATAGAGCTTGATAGAAAAAGGATCAAGTTGCAAATACTACTGGGCAAGAGAGGTTTCATACAATTACAACTGGTTAGATTTTTGGCTTTGAAGGTGTCAACACCGACTGAAAATGAATTGCCCAATCGTAACAATTGCTTATCCGATAGATAAAATAATTCAATAGCGAGGACTTGGGTATTGTTTTGCATAAACTCGTTATTTGCATAATTATTGGGAGGAATAATGCAACTTTTTACAAGGTCAAACTATAAAATAATATTGCTAGCAAAGATAGTTTGAAAGAAGATTGATAAGCAAGATCTTTGGCATTATAAAATATCTTTATTATTTCATATCTTTGTTATGGAATATTATTTATAAAATATCTAAAAATAATGATCTTATTTCATGATTCAAAAGTTTACATACTCATGTAGTTTATCTTATTACTTATATCATTATTATAAAATCTACATAGAGAATATTGCTTATAAATCTCAAATATATAGAATCTATCACTTTAAGAAACTCAACACTCCTCAATTATCATGGCTAGCCCATAAGTCACCATTTATCCATTCTCATCTTCTCTTCATTTAATTGTCGGTGTTATTACAATCGACAAGTGTTAATACATTTATAAAATATCAAATTTATACCCCATGTATTCACTTATTTGCTTACTAGTTTTATTATACTTTAGTCTACAATACACCAAAGCATATAAGTTTTACAAAGGCAAAGTAATTGAATAGACTTTTGTTTTAATAAATTTCATATGTATTTGTAATAGGTTGTATTGAGAAAGGTACCCGTGATTTTTAAAAGTGAGTAGAATTGAAGAGGATCTGTGATCCACTACTTTGAATTGACTATTTCTCTTTCGGTCAAAGAATGTGAGTATTAGTTTTTAGTAAATAGCATTTTTGTAATTAATCAATAGCTTTTGTTAATTCATATGTTGTTTGTATTTCGATTCTCGCTTCCCTCATCGCTATCGCAGAATCGCTTGGATTGGATTTGTTGGTAAGATTTTACTGTTCGTTTAATATTAATTACTTATTACCAATTTTTTATATGGCTTTTTGGTTTATTACTAATTACCAATTTTTTATATTAATAATGAGCGATTTTAATATTTAATATTTCCAATGTCTTCCAAAATGGTAATAATATTTTGTTATCGATTATAATAATAATTTTCATTATTTAAATATGTTTTATTATTAAAAATAGATTATTTTTTAGAAGAAGTAATTTAAAAGTTTTTAAAATTAAAAACTTATAAATATTTTGTTATCAATATAATATAATATACATCACTATTTAAATATGTTTTAATATAGAAAATAAATTCTTTTTTAAAAAGAAGTAAGGTAAAAACTTTTAAATTTAACAACATCACAACAAATTTCAATTATAAAAACATATAATAACATTTTCCAAATTACCTCAAACGAAAAACTAAAACCAATCAATTTTTTAAAAAAACTACAATGTTTAACTTACTTGTTTAACTTACATAATTCATAACTTACATAACTTACTTGTATAGATTAAAAAAAAAAAGATTCAAAGTATATAGGTTTGGAAACTGACGGGTTGCCTTATATCTCATCATTAGATATAATGGATCCTCCTAGGTGTAACAATGCCACGTATGATGAATCTTAAAGAATGCATAATTCCTTTAGATTTTCGATTTGAAATTTTAATTTAACGACATAATACATAATACATAACTTACATAAAATTATTTAACTTACATAATACATAACTTACATAGCTTTCACAAATTGTTTAACTTACATAATTCATAACTTACATAACTTACTTGTATAGATTAAAAAAAAAAAGATTCAAAGTATATAGGTTGAAACTCGACGGGTTGCCTTATATCTCATCATTAGATATAATGGATCCTCCTAGGTGTAACAATGCCACGTATGATGAATCTTAAAGAATACATAACTCAAGAATATATGTGATCATATCGGTATTTACATGTAAATTATAAATTAACAATTTAGCCGTGTAATTTATTGCCAACTTTAGACTTCAACAACTACGAAATGGATAGGAGTTGGATGAAATTGTCAAGGGTAAGCAACGGCTATCGAAATGGAGTAGAAACTTTTCTGAATTTCGCATTTCAAAATGCAAGCCAAGAGAATATGATTCTTTGCCCGTGCAAGAAGTGTTGCAATATCAATTGGCATTGTCGTGAAGTTGTCTACGAACATCTAGTTGTTGATGGTTTTGTCCGGGGGTACAAAAAATGGATTTTCCATGGAGAGTGTACATCTAGTGGAGCATCTTCATCGATGAATATGGGTTATCCTCATACTGCTTACAATCAGAATGTTAGAGATGAAAATATAGAAGGCATGTTGCGGGATGCTTTTAATATGCGCATGATGATTTCGGTCGTTTCCACCGACTTGGGTGCAACCGATGCTTATAGTTTTGGTAGAAATACTTTCACCGGCGGGGGAGAAGTGTACCGATGAACACCAAACGAAGAAGCGGCGAGGTTCTACACGTTACTTGGTGAAATGAATGAAGAATCGTATGAGGGGTCAAAATTTTCCAAATTGTCTTTCTCAGATTCGCTTTTTCACTTGAAATGTTTGGGCGGATGGACCGGAAACTCGTTGACAATGCTCATAGAGTTTTTGCAAGAAATGTTTCCGCTTTGCGAAAATCCTCAATCTTCGAAAGACATGAAGAAACTGATAAAGGATTTGGGCCTTGGCTACAACAAAATCCATAGTTGCCCAAATGATCGCATGTTGTATCGCGGCGACGGATAAACCAAAAGTGTTTGCCATGTATGCGGTCAATCCCGCTGGATTAATAGAAATACAGAGGATGGTAACGAGGATGAACACGATGCACACGATCAAGGAAGCAAACGATTAAGATTTTGCGGTATTTTCCGCTAATACCGCGGCTTCAACGGCTTTTCATGTCGTCGAAGACAAACCAATCAATGACGTGGCACCGTGATGGACGAACAGATGATGGGTTGTTAAGACATCCTCGCAGATTCTTTAGCTTGGAAATCTTTTGACTCCAAATTTCCAAGCTTTGCAAGTGATCCTCGGAGTGTGAGGCTTGGGCTAGCATCCGATGGATTTAACCCTTACAAACTCATGAGCACAACGCATGCGATTTGGGCCTGTGGTACTTGTTCCCTACAATTTGCCTCCATGGGTTTGCATGAAACAATCTTCTTTTATCTTGTCCATGATTATACCGGAGAGAAAGGTCCGGGAATGATATTGACGCTCATTTGCAGCCACTTGTTGACGAGTTAAAACAACTATGGGCTGGTGTTCGACATACGATGCAATGAGAAAAGAGAACTTTAATTTACGTGCGGCTTTAATGTGGACTATTAACGACTTCCCGCTTATGCTAATTTATCCGTTGGAGTACTGCGGGACGTTATGCTTGTCCGTGTTAGTCGCGCAGATATGTTCGCAATGGTTATATAATGGGAAGAAGTTCTCTTACATGGGGCATCGCTTGGTGGTTACTGGAAAATCACACATTTAGATTTCAGAGTGCTCGGCTTGATGGTACTCAAGAGTTCGCACCAGCTCCTTCAAAACCGGTGGATCTCAAATATTCTTAATGTTGAAAGATATGAATTTCATTTATGGCAAGATGAATCAACCGCAAACCCGCATAGAAATAGAAGATCTAGGGATGAATCTGATGATGAATCTGATGAAGAGGATGATCCAAATGAGGCGGACTTGTGGAAAAAAAGAAGTATTTTTTTCGAGTTGCCTTATTGGGAGCATCAAATTTTACGCCACAATCTTGATGTCATGCACATAGAGAAAAAATGTCCATGAGAACATCATTGGGACTATTTTGAATGTCGATGGAAAATCGAAAGATAATCTTCGTGAGTCGACTTGATTTAGTCCACATGGGAATTCGGCGTGAGCTTCATCCCCGGGCACTTCCGAATATGAAATATCGGTTGCCGCCTGCTATTTTTTCAATGTCGAAGACGGAGAAAGAAGTGTTCTGTACGGTGTTGAAGGATATAAAGGTCCCGATGCGTATGCATCAAATATATCGCGATGTGTGAGTCTTAAGGATCAAGATTATATGGCTTAAAATCGCATGACTATCACATTTTGATGCAAGACTTACTTCCGCTGCTATGCGGTGTTGTATGTCGAAAAGGTGACGGCTCTCGTAATTGAACCACAAATATAATGAAAGGCATTTGTGGTAAAGTTTTGAATGTTCAAGAACTTGAGAGACTACAAGAACGAGCCGCATTGACTTTATGCAATTTGGAGAAGATATTCCCGCCTTCCTTCTTCACTATTATGGTGCACTTGTTAATTCATCTCCGCGTGAAGCACTTCTTGGTGGACCCGCTTTCTATCGATGGATGTATCCCATTGAAAGGTCTTACTTTATTTGCAAAATATTCCTTCATTCACTCAATGCCTTTAGTTGCAACTTTTGATAATGTTGTATATCGTGTTTAGGTTCCTTTCCAAATTGAAGTCATATCGCCGCAATAAGCGTTATCCTGAAGGATCAATTGCCGAGGGCTACTTGGCGAGAGAAATGTATGACTTTCTGCTCGAGGTATTTGGAAGATGTTGAAACAAGAATGAAATGCAGACCGAGTAGAAATGTTGGGCTCACAGATCATAATTTGGCTGAAACTTATTTATTTCAAAGTTTCGAGAACCGATTGGCAAAGTCGAAATTACGGAATTAGACGATAGATCGTGGGTCCAAGCGCATCGATACGTTCTTTTTCATCATGATTCAATGGAACCATTTCGGAAGTAAGTTCTACAATTTGGTAAACACTCATCAATTATGATTTGTTTGTCTTCTAACAAAGTAAAACCTGTTTTACCGTAGTGAGTACAAGCAAATATTGAGAGCTCGTTCACGATCTCAAGATTAAATCGACGAGAAATTAATAAGTTGTTCGCAGAATCATTCCATGAATGGTTAAGCCAAATGGTATGCAATTTAAGTTTTCATTAACAAGTAATAAGGTTTTCTCATAATTAATCGATTTACTTTCGACTCGATAGGTTTGGAGTCGCAATGAAGTAAATGACGGTTAAATGGCTTTCACAAGGTCCAAACAGATTAGTTAAAAGATATGGTGGCTTCCTTATCAACGGATACAGATTTCATACAAAGTATCGCGAGAGATTGAGGAGAACCCAAAATTGCGGAATTGTTGTTAATTCTTCGATTACAAGTTATGCTAGTGCTAGGGACAAATGAATCCTACGAGGGGAATCTGAGTATTACGGACTTATTACTCGACATCATTGAGTTGGATTATTACGGCAAATGCAAAGTTGTCTTATTTCGAGGTGATTGGGCTGATGTGAATACGGCTCATGGAATTAAAAACGATCAATATGGCTTTACAATGGTGAATTTCTCTCGATTAATTCACACCGAGAACAATTGATGGACGAGCCGTATGTGTTTTCTTCTCAAGTTACACAAGTTTTTTACTCGAAAGATCCAATTGATGAGGGTTGGTACGTTGTACTTCAAACACCCCTAGAGACTTCTTCGACATTGGCAAGAAGGAAGTAGAGATGACATAGTCGAAAGATCGTAAACATTGCCTTTTCGAACAAAACTTAAATGAAAATATCCCTAGTACTAGTCAACAATTTCAATGGGTTCGTCAAGATGTGGACGAAGATATTTACGAAATATGATTTAGTGAGATTTTACGATTTATTATTTATATGTAATATTATAATTTTAATGTTGGGCATGTTATATAACTTAACTATTTTAAATGTCCTATTATTGTTGTTATATGTTACTAAAATTTTGAACTAATTTACGTGTATTGCAGAAAAATGCCTAGAAGACGATTACGAGATTTCAATATTGTTCACGATACTCCAAATCCGTAAGAAGCAAATAGTGAACAGAAACAGCTTGTTGGATCTTCTACTCACGGACATAGATGATGAGCCCGAGAATTTGAAAGTAATGTTAAGTTTATTTTACATGCATGTTGAATTTTATTATTGATTCATCTTTTAATTTTAATATAATAATATATCATTTTTCAAATTGAAGGTGGTGGGGCGCGCAGAGCTCGGGGACGACACTACTTAAAGATTTATACGACTTAGAGCCTACCGATCGTGTTAAAGTAAGGAGAAACAATCATGGCCACCGGTTGGATCTGAAGCTCGACTGTTAGGAAGCTATTTGGGCATTATTGCACGAAACTCCAATATGTTGCCCATTAACTACGAATCATGGCATCACATGCCTGATGCCAACAAAAATCAGGCTCTCGATAATATTAAGGTAACAAAACGTGAATGTAATTTATAATACTTTAATTTAATTTCCATTTATATTAACTATTTATACTTTTTTTCTTCAGGCTAGATTTACTTTAGAGGTCTCTGGATGACTATGTCAAGAAGACATTAGGTAAAAATGGAGAGACAATAAAAGTACGCTCAAAAAACAATATTTTAAGAAAGACATAAGCCTCGACGAAAAATTAAGAAATGTTCCACCGGGAATGTTGAGGTACCAATGGGAAGATCAAGTTAGATTTTGGAATTCAAAAAAAGGAGAGGTATTACGTACTTCTAAAATCTTATAAACTATTTGGTTTATAGTATATACTATATATATAATTCAAATTGCATTATGTAGGACCGTGAGCGAGTTGGAATAAGCAAACATGTAAATGAGAATTCACACACACCTACGTTCTAGAAGTTTTGCCTGTGTAGTGAAGCCGAGGTATTATAATTTATTAATTTCACAAATATTAATTACTTTATACTATTAAATTTTATTTTTTCTCGCTAAAATGTAGGAAACTTCGATCGTCAAAAAGTTGGACGTGTTCAACTTTTTGACATCACGCATAGAAAGAAGGATGGATCTCCAGATGACATCCAAAGTCGCAGAAATTTTGGTATATTTACTTAATAAAATTTTATTTTTTATAAATATTTATAATGTTTAATTATACTAGTTTAATTTATCGTTTATAGTTTTATATTTATAATGTTAAATTATGTTGCATTCTTTCTTATTTATATATTTCGTTTCTAATTCTTTCATTGATTTATTAGGATAAACTAAAGGAGAAAAAGGCGGAGTATGAAGCGGTGCTTGATGATCGATAGTTCTGCTAATCTTGAGGAGATTGACAACGTAATTATTACGTATGTTTTGGGTCCCGAAGGTACGATCGATTCGATTGATAATTCGTTAATCTTTAGTATATTTTTAATAGAATTATCACCGATGTTTTTGGTCTTGAAAGGTATGGTCGGGTTCGATCTAAAGGATCCGTGTTACCCCGACCCAATATTTCGATCCGGCCCCAAGCAGACATGCCTTCCGGAGTCAATCTCGTCTTCAAGTTCGTGAGGCTACAAGACCGAGATAGCTCATATGCAAGAGAGCACGGTTGAGCGAGAGGCAAAGAAATTGTCGATGTTCAAAGAAAATATGAAGAACTCCAAAGAATAAATTTAGAGCGGATGCGGAAGCGGCAAAGAATGAGAGGCAGCAGCAGCAGGAAGCGAGAGAGGCAAATGCGGCGGTGCGAGGGAGGCAGAGGCAAAGATCGATGCTAGCAGAGCGAGCACGTAAAGTACGAAGAGCTCCAAAGACTGGGCTTGACATATATGATGCAGATGTTTCCAACAATCGCAGAAACCGCCATCTTAGACACATTTAGTTTCTCGTTGTAAGAATGTTTTGACATTATTACATTTAACATTATTGTTACAATATTTTCACCATCATTCATTTAATTTATTAAATTTCAAGTATTATTTAGAATTAATGTATTTGGAGTGATTTTTATGCTAAATTTGTTGCTTTGCGTTGAAATTATATGCTATATTTATCATTATTGGTTGGTTTTATCACAGAGGGGTATTATATTGAAAAAATTGTACCCAAAATCAGCACAAATTAGCGGCGTTTGTAACAAAGCGCCCGCTAAAAGCCATCGCTTTTAGCGGCGTTTTTGAGCGCCCGCTAAAGACAATGACTTTTAGCGGCGTTTTTGAAAGCGCCGCTATAGACCATGACTTTTAGCGGCGTTTTTGGGAAAGCGCCGCTAAAGACCATGACTTTTTATATTTTTGAGAAGCGCCGCTAAAGACCATGACTTTTAGCGGCGCTTGTAGGAAAGCGCCGCTAAAGACCATGACTTTAGCGGCGTTTGTAGAAAAGCGCCGCTAAAGACCATGACTTTTAGCGGCGTTTGTCGGAAAGCGCCGCTAAAGACCATGACTTTTAGCGGCGTTTGTAGGAAAGCGCCACTAAAGACCATGACTTTTAGCGGCGTTTGTAGGAAAGCGCCGCTAAAGACCATGACTTTTAGCGGCGTTTTTGGGAAAGCGCCGCTAAAAAGTCATGGTCTTTAGCGGCGTTTTTATGCATAAACGCCGCTAAAATTTCTGGCGCTAGCAATAGCGGCGTTTTTGTGGCGCTTACAAAGCGCCAAAAAACTTTTAGTGGCGCTTATAAACGCCGCGAAAGGCCAAAAAAAACGCCGCTAAAAGTCTGTTTTGCTGTAGTGATATGAATGAAGTTATGAAGTATGCAACATGCTCGTATAATCCAACTTTATCTTTTATATGTTATATTAAGGTGATGTTGTTAGTATGAGAAATATTTTTTTAGAACAAAAAATATCCTCTCAACAACATTCGAAACTTTAAATGTCTCAGATTAAAGAGTTCTTGAGTTATCTCTAGTGCTTGTGTTTAGCTCCATTCTCTCAAATGATATCATACCTCATAATATGATGCAAGAAAACTTTATATATTTGCATAATTAACATCTATCATACAATATTTGGGTTCACGGTGCAAATCATCTATAATTTTAATTATAAAAACTTATATAGACTTAATTCGGAGAAAGAATTATGCTATGTTATAACTTTTTTTATAATATGCAAATTAAGTAAAAATAATAATATGACATTTATAATATATAATCTATACAAATATATATATATATATATATATATAAAGTGTCCAACAACTTTCATAACATTTCTTATAAATAATATAAAATTTTCCATAACTTTAGAAAGTTACTTTTTTTACAAATAAATTATGATAAAAAACTATACTTTTTTTTTACAAATAAGCATATTATTTTTATAATATATAGCATAGATACATAATAAGTTATGTCTATACTTTTTTTTATCATAAATTTATAAATAAATAAATATATCATAACATTTTTATAGCATGTAAATTATTTTTTATAATAAAATTTTTGGCCATAACTTTAAAAAAATAAAATAAAAATAATATAATTTTTTGTTATAACTTTATAAAATACACACAAACTATTATTATAATATAATTTTTTAGTATTTATAATATAACTATTTACAAAATAATTTTTTTCTTTTCAACAACGATCTCATCACGTAAGATGATGGGTTTATTATGTGTGTATGACACGTGTCATATTTTATTTTTAAAAATGAAAATAGATTATAATGTGTCATCCTTATGTGAATTTACTAAATAATTTAAAAATCACCTTATTAATTTAATATATTATAATTTGATAATAGAACCAAGAATAAAGTTAGAATAGTGATGTAAAGTAAATATTCAACTATTATTTTTTAGGGTGTGGAAAGTATTCAACTATTTCTTTTGGAGTGAAAGTTTCAGACTTTATACTTGGGCACAATCACTGAGAAATAATTACTTTTTACATCATGTCCATTCTTTGCGGTACAATCGCTGAATTTATGTCCTAAAACAGTGCACAGCTTTACATTAAATTTTCAACTAAGGAAATTAGGAGAAATGAAAGGATTAGTGTGGTGGGCAATATGACACCTAACACAAGAAGCTGACATGATATGATGAAGTACGTGGCACATGAAGCTGATGTGGCAGAATCTGCTGATGATGTCGTCAAAACATGTGGCAAAAGATCAATGCTGGCATGTGAAGTTGGATACTGACATAGCCATTGCACGTGACTTGAAATGTTTGACGTGGTGTGGAAAACGCGATCATGAGTGCTTTGGCAAGAATGCTGGCAGGTAATAACATTTGGCTTTCAAGATGACAAACTGTTTGGATTATGTTTTTGACATCCATTCTAGGGACGAATTTGAAAATTTTCTAAATGTGAAAGAATTTTCTTTTATAGACATACTCTTCTCTCATGTATTATACTCTAAGGCTATGTTTACCAAGAATCTACACTAACACCATGTTTGATTCACTAGAATGAAATACGGTTGTAATAGAATATAACTGTAATGGAATAAAGCTGTAATAGAATAGAGTTGTAATCAGTAATTCAATTGTTTGGTTGAATGGAATAGAATATAGTTATAATAGTATTTTTGTGTTTGGTTGAACGTAATAGAGGTTATAATAGCATAAGAAAAAAGCTTAAATGACCAAAATACCCTTAGCAAAATTTTTTTTAAATAGATGATTATTGTTATTGTTATTAAATTTTAATAAAAATAATAATAAACAATTTACTCATATTTTAATATAATTATTATTAAATATAATTTAATAATATATAATTTAATAACATTTTAAATATAATTATGTTTTCATTTTTGTAAAAATATTAAAAAACCAAAATATATCCTTTAATTAAATTTAGCGATCATTTTGTATTTTTTTAGAATTGAATGACCAAAATATAAACTTACTAATAATTTAATAACTTGAGTGTAATTTACCCATAAAATCTCGCCAAACACCCAAGCCCACCCACCAAAATCCTAAAATGCATCGGGCATCATCACTTTCTTCCCCCATTATTTTTTCCCTTTCACCCAAATATTCCATCAACAAGAACAAACTAAGGCCCAGCAACCTAAGCTAGGAAAAAGCTCTAAAAGGCACCGATGCTTCAGCCAATGAAACAAAAGCAGTAAACTCTCCTGAAAAGCAACAATCAATAATTAATTTACTTCGTTTATCTAAATAGTCCCCTACCCAAGCTTCTTCAACCTTTCATTTCTTACAAAAATGCCCTTTCCAGATCCTACATCCACCCAAGACTCTCCTCCCTTAAATCAGAAAACATATATTTAGAGAGCCTCCCTATTTCGATCCCTTTCCACTTCTTCTCTAGCAAAATTAGGAACTCCATCTCGTAGGCATTGATGTATCCCTCGTTTTAATCCTTCAACAGCCAACAGATAGGCAACACCATTCCAACATTTTTATTTTATCTAAAATGATAAAATATTTATCCTTCCATTCTTATTTACTTGTTATGCTTAGAAAATTTGGATCCCAAAATTCCCAAAGAGTAACTAGCCGTGGCTTTCTTTTCTGCCTTAAAGACCAAACAGTAACAAAGATGAAGAAACATGCAAGCTACTTACTTAAAAATTTAAGCAGATTTGGTTCCTTTAGGTGTTCCTGTAGATGGGTTGTTGTTTTTTTCTTTGTATTTTGTTTGAGTGTTTGAGATTGAGATGACTGAGTCTCTTTTTTTAAAGATAAATGTTAAAAAAAATTTATTTTTTTCTGCTATGGTTTACTTTTTGCAATGTTCAAATTAATGTGTTGCAGTTTTTGATCGATTTTCTTTGTTTAATTTTGGAGTTTTAGATGATTTTCTGCATGGGTAAATTGGGTAAAAAAGGAAATCTATTCCGGGAATTGCCGAATAACCCATTCAGAGGTGGGTGTGCGTAATGGTGATTATGGGACTTTTCCGCTTAGTCCCGGAATGACCATTCGGTTGAATGGTCATTCAGCCAACCAAACGCCTGCTTCACTGTGGCGGGGTGAATACACCTGGAATGGCTTAGCCTTTCAGGTGAACCAAACATGGTGTAATTGTATCTATCAAATTTTCATAGTTTCTTTTAACTCTTTATCAATTAATGTCTATTTACTTATATACTGTACTTTTCTTTGATTATATTAATAAAGTATAACTCATTTACTATGAAGCTAAACATTTTTGTTCATTTGTTTACAATATTATTTTATGGTTACAACATGGTCTTTAAATTATTAACAAACTCTAGAGAATTTAAAAGATTCTTACCGATTATACTCTTATCTATTAGCTATGTTAACATATAGCCATGTCAGCTATGAATCGAGGTATCTATTACACTATTCTTTACTATATCATTTCATTTTTATAAAATTTAAATTTGTTATGCCCTTTTTTAGACAAGGACCACATAGTACCACATATAACAACAATTAACCTGTAACGACTTTTCCATTTGGCCGATTACATGGGTAGGCCTACCCTCTATATTATCGGCTACGTGGCACAAACAAGAAAAGAGGTACCCCTATATATACCTTAGAGCATGAGAGACAAGACCTCTTATTCTCTAAGAAGAAAAACCTAAGTATCCTTCTCCAGCCTTCTCCTTACTTTCTTTTCCTCTCCTCTTTCTCTCCTCCTTCAAAATCCTACTCTAGCTTTTCACCCGTCATAGGTGAACCAGCCATCCTATCTCCAATACCTTCTCCTCTTTATCTCCTCTCTTGTTGAAACTTTGTATCAACAAAACTATATAATGATGACAATACGATATAATAATATAATTCGGTAAAACCAATACTATATCTTTAATATGGTAAAACATATTATCACTTTAAAACTACTTGCACAATGAATTAACCATATATTGTACGGTCTAGTGTCATTTATACAAATAAAACAATTATAATTCTATTTTAACTATTATAGTATGATAATTAATATTTTATTTCGATTTTGCCCTTAGTAAACACTATCACAAATCTAAGTTGAATATGTGGGTATCCAACCACCACACCAAATATGCACAAAGCACTAACTATAAAGTCTATAAAATGTACTCTAGGGTGTGCAAAGCACAAACTGTAACCATCCTAATACCAATGCGTAAAGTGCAAACAGTATGATACTCCTGGGAATGCTACGTAACCCGTACTACAAATCGCAGTAAAGACACAATATTGTTATATCCTATGGCATGCCCAATAACTGTAACAGCTCGATTTTGGGCCTAGTCGAAACAGTGGTTTCGGGACCAATAATCTGAGGTCAGAGAAAATTATTTTTAATATTAGTTTATATGTTATAGCATGACTATATGAGTACATGAAATTTTGGTGAATTAATTTTAGTGATTGCATGCTTAATTTTGAAAAAGGACTAAATTGCATAAAGTGCAAAGTTTTGTTATACAAGCTAAAGGTGTCAAATAGCTATAGAACCTTAAATTGGAGGTCCTTAATGTATAATTAGGCCCTTTAGGGAGTGTTGGCCGGCCATAGGGACAAAAAAATGACATTGTCAAAGGTTATGTGAAGTATTTGGTGACTTAATTGATAAATACACATAAAATAAAGAAGAAAAGAGATATCATCTTTTTCATTTTCTCTTCTCCACCGATTAGTCACTCAAGAAAGGGCCATGGAAGCTTGAAAATTTTAGCAACCTTTAATCCTTGCAAGTAAGTGATTTAGATGGTCATTTTTGATGATTTTTTGTGTTTTTAGAACCCTTGTAGCTTAAGCTAGCTAATGAGGGGACTATTTTGCAAAATGGTTGAAGGTCTAGGGTTTTTCCATGAGAGCATTAATGTTGTTTGCTTAATTTTTATGGAAGAAAATGAAACTTAGTTGTTAAATAAAAACTTTTGTGAAAGGAGTCTCCATGAAAACATCTAAAATGGACCTTTTTATAAAGGTTGTAAAATAGGTAGTAAATGTGTGAAATAATTGGAATTGTGAGTTACTATAAGAGTAATTAAGGTTCAGCTAGACTTGGTTAATGAGGAAATTTGATGAAAATCGATTTACGAGCCTAGGGGTAAAATCGTAATTTTGTGGAAGTCTAGGGGTAAAACGGTAATTTTAAAACGGTAATTTTGCCAAAGTCAGAATTTTGAAATGTCTTAATTAATGTGATGATTAAATGAGTAAATTTTATCAATATAGATCAAGAAAATCGGAGTCCGGACCTAGACCGGGGGAAAACCAAGCTAGTAGATTAGCTCAATCTAGTCGCCCACTTTTTGTATACCGAGGTAAGTTGTACATAAATAATACAATGTTAATATATTTATGCGTTAAATAATTGATATTGCATAAAATGTTTGATTATTGATGTGAATATGCATGCTGAGAATTGATGAAGTAAAATTTCCCGGTTGAACCTTAGGAATAGATCGGATATCTATGCCATGACATTTGGGTTGATATGTGTGCTAGTGTAAGACCATGTCTGGAACATGGCATCGGCCACAATATGAGAGCTAGTGTAAGACCATGTTTTGAACATGGCATCGGCGTTGATGTGTGTGCTAGTGTAAGACCATGTCTGGGACATGGCATCGGCATTGAGACGGGAGCTAGTGTAAGACCATGTCTGGGACATGGTATCGACATTTTACCTTCTTGTGTGAGGCTTATCGGATATCCTTTGGTATTCCAATAGGTTCAACGGGTAAATTAAAGATTGTGTCAAAAGTGAGAAAGGTTACAGCTATGTTGTAAGTGATACAGGTACCTACATGAGATTCATGATAAATGAGCTTGAATTATGTTGTGTGATTAGTAAGGGTGGAAATAAGTAAGTTATGCCTTTAATCATTCGAGAATCATGTACAAGTTTATAATATGCTATGAGTATGATAATGCATGTTAATTGATGTTAATTATTTACATGCGACTTACTAAGCTTTATGCTTACTCCCTTTCCTTTCCATTTTCTTATAGTATCGCCAAGATAGCTCAAGGATCAAAGGACGTCAGAGGCACGATCACACTATCAATCTGAACATTTGGTATAGTTAGATTTATCATTTTGAGTATGGCATGTATAGGGACTTAGTCTTTGTCAAGTGTCATATTGTTTTGGCCAAATTTGTTGGCTTGAATTGGAGATTTGATTCATTTAGTATAAGGCCATGGATGATGGCTATTTCCTATTATTGATATATATATATGAAAATGATGATGTTTTTCATGAATGGGTAATTTGCATTGGCTAAGTAATTGGTATATTAATGCATGAATGAATAGGATGCTTGATGTGGCTTATATTGGTGCAAGTAGGGGTGGCAAAAAGGGCTTGGTAAATAGCCTTGCTTTTGTTCACACGGGTAGACACACGGGCGTGTGTCTAGGCCGTGTGTGACACACGGTCTGCCCCATGGGCGTGTAGATCGGCCGTGTGTCCCCCTGCACCCTAAGTTAACAAAAAAGAATGCCCAGTAGTAACCACACGGGTTGAGGCATGGCCGTGTGTCTCAACCATGTGGAAGGCACGGCCATAGGACATGGGCATGTGCTCAGGCCCAGTGAAGTCTGCCCTTGAATTTAGGAATTTAAATCGCCACACGGCCTAAGCACACGGGTGTGTGCCTTGGCCGTGTGACCTTATTGAGCTGATGACGTCAGAAATAGAATGTCAGGGTTTTACACACACGGCGAGACACGGGTGTGTCATGGCCGTGTGAGGGACACGAGCCATGGACACGGGCGTGTGCCAGGCCGTGTGTAAACCCCTGTAGGTTCGAAATTGAAAAATAAATCCACACGGCTAGGGACCAGGGGCTTGTGTGACCACACGGTCTGACCACACGGGCGTCCCTTGCCACACGGGCGTGTGCCCTTGTGTTTAGTGAAATTTTCCAAAGTTTTCTAAAGTCCCGGGTTTAGTATCGTACCATTTCTAAAGTATGATTTGGGCTTCGTAGGCCCATATTAAGGACTTTAAGATGAATTTTGAAAAGTTTTAAATTTGAACGGAATTTCATAACCCGAAATTGTATGTTAGTATGTGTTTGAGTTAGGTAATGCCTCGTACCCTGTTCCAGCGTTAAATACGGGTAAGGGGTGTTACATTTAGTGGTATCAGAGCTATGGTTTAATCGATTCTTGGACTAACCTAGCATGTGTATGAGTCTAGCTATACATGCCATAAATGAATTATGATAGTGTGACGACTCCTGACAATTTAAATGTGTTTTTATATAGTAAATGGATCCTGACAGAGCAGTGGCGGATGATGTAGAGAGTAATGCGCCAGCTCCCGTAGAAGGGACCGCGCCAATAAATTGGGCCCGTGACATCGAGTCGCATGAGGGGCTAGAGAAGCCTTCCTCCATATGATGAATGTATGGTATTCGAGTTTGTTCAGGCAAACCCGAACGCTCCACCTCTTCCACCCCCTCCAATTCCCCAGTCTGACCCTGTAGCTCCCCAAGTGGTGGAGATGTTGAGAAGGGAAAAACCTCCAGTTGATAGAATTCGGAAGCAAGGGGCCTAGGAATTTAGAGCGAATATAGATGATGACCTAGAGAGGGCAAAATTCTGGCTAGAAAATACCATTAGGGTATCCGATGAGTTGTCTTGCTTACCTGAGGAGTGTATGAAATGTGTTGTATCACTCCTGCGAGGCTCGGCCTACCAATGGTGGAACACCCTTGTGTCGGTTGTACCAAGGGAAAGGATTACATTAGAGTTTTTCCAAGAGGAGTTCCGAAAGAAGTATATTAGTCAGAGGTTTATAGACCAGAAAAGGAAGAAATTCCTTGAGCTAAAGCAAGGCCGAATGACAGTAATCGAGTATGAGCGTGAGTTCGTGAGGCTCAATAAATACACTCGGGAGTGCGTATCCACCGAAGCCATCATGTGTAAGAGGTTTGAGGATAGATTAAATGAAGACATCCGATTGTTGGTTGGTATTTTAGAACTGAAAGAACTTGTTGTACTAGTAGAGAGGGCATGCAAGGCCGAGGAATTGGCCAAAGAGAAAAGGAAAGCTGATATTGAGTCACGTGACTCAAAAAAACACAGTTGGAGAAATCATTTCAGTCCTCATCTAGAAAATCAAGAGAGTTCACTACTCGATCCAATGCTTCAGTTGGATTCTCGAATAGAAATAAGAATAAGCAGTACACAGCGTCTAAGGCTTAGACCACTTCAATTGTGAGTGTTGGTAGTGCCCGACCTAATAGACAGGAATGCTCACAGTGTGGTAAACGTCACTTCGGTGAATGCCGAGGAAATGAAAGAGGCTGTTTTAAATGTGGGTCACTAGACCATTTTATTCGAAACTGTCTTGAAATGGATGAGAAAGACAGAAAGCAAGAAGTGCGAGCGAGTAATGCACCTTCGAGGGGTAGACCACAAAAGAACCCTGGAAGTGGCGCTAGCAGCAGAGGTGCGCTTAGAGATTCCACCGTGAGGTCTGAGGGCCGAGCGCCTGCAAGGACTTATGCCATTCACGCTCACGAAGAGGCATCGCCACCAGATGTGATTACGGGTACTTTTTCTCTTCATGATATCTCTGTTGTTGCTTTGATTGATCCGGGGTCTACCCATTCCTATATTTGTATGAAATTGGTGTCTAGCATGAATATGCTAGTTGAGTCTACAGAATTTGTGATAAAAGTGTCAAACCCGTTAGGCAAGCATGTGATAGTTGACAAAGTGTGTAGAAACTGTCCTTTGATGATTAGAGGCCATTGTTTTTCGGCTAACCTCATGCTACTACTGTTTGATGAATTTGATCTAATTCTTGGCATGGATTGGTTGACTGTTCATAACATGTTAGTAAACTGTGGTAGTAAGTTTATTGAACTGAAAAGTGAAAATGGGGATATTATTCGGGTTGAATCAGGTGAATTGAATAACTTGCTTGTACTGATTTCTTCTATGACTGCTGAGAAATACATGAGAAAAGGGTATAAGTCCTATCTTGCATTTGTGTTGAATACTCAAGTGTCGGAAGTAAAGATTGAATCAGTGCCAGTAGTATGTGAGTATCCAGATGTATTTCCGGAGGAGTTGCCTGGATTGCCTCTAATTAGAGAAGTCGAGTTTGGTATTGAGTTGGTCCTGAGTACGGCACCTATTTCGATTGCCCCATATAGGATGGCTCCAACGGAGTTAAAAGAGCTGAAAATCCAGTTGCAAGAGTTAACTGATAAGGGTTTTGCGAGACTGAGTTTTTCTCCGTGGGGTGCTTCGGTACTTTTTATGAAAAAGAAAGATGGGTCGATGAGATTATGTATAGACTATCGACAGCTCAACAAGGTTACAGTTAAGAACAAGTATCCTTTGCCAATGATCAACGATTTGTTTGACCAATTGAAGGGAGCCACAGTGTTTTCTAAGATAGACCTGAGGTCCGGTTACTATCAGTTGAGAGGTAAAGAGTAGGATGTGCCGAAAACTGCATTTCGGACGAGGTATGGCCACTATGAGTTCCTGGTCATGCCCTTTGGCTTAACAAATGCTCCTGCTATGTTTATGGATTTAATGAATCGTATTTTTCGACCGTTTTTGGATAAGTTTGTGAACACATGTTTCTGTAAGAATTTCATCACAACCTTAGCATCATTCGTCGGATAAGCTTCAGCCTCGACCCACTTGGACACATAATCTAATGCTACCAATATATACTTGTGACCAAAAGACGAAGGAAAAGGACCAAGAAAGTCAATACCCCAAACATCGAACAATTCTACCTCAATGATATTTGTTCGAGGCATCTCATTTCTGTTGGTGACATTTCCAACCCTCTGACATCGATCACAGCTCTTTACGTAAGCGTATGCATCCTTGAATAGTGTTGGCCAAAAGAATCCGGCTTGCAATACTTTGGCCGCTGTACGAGTACCTCCGAAGTGTCCCCCACTCAGAGCTGAATGAAAGTGGTATAAAATCTTCGATATTTCATCTTCTGCCACACATCTCCTGATCATCTGATCTGACACTTTTTAAACAAATATGGCTCTTCCCAGAAATAGTACTTCACATCGTGAAGAAACTTTTTCCTTTGCTGATACGTTTTATCAAGCGGCATCAAACCACAAGCTAAATAGTTAGCAAAATCAACAAACCAAGGAATATTATGGACATGGTTTACCTTTAGTATGTGTTCATCTGGATATGTTTCTTGGATCGGTAAAAGTGGAAAATTTCCCTCTTGTGGTTCTAATCTGGATAAGTGATCCGCTACTTGGTTTTCTACCCCCCTTCGATCTTGGATTTCTAGATTGAACTCTTGAAGTAGAAGCACCCACCGGATCAATCTCGGCTTAGCATCTTTCTTGGCTAATAAGTACTTAATTGCAGAGTGATCCGTATAGACAATCACTTTGGTACCTACAAGATAAGATCGAAACTTGTCGAAAGCAAACACAATAGCCAGTAACTCTTTTTCTGTTACCGTATAGTTTAGTTGATCTCCAGTTAGAGTTCGACTTGCGTAGTAGATGGGGTGCAAAACTTTGTTCCTTCGCTGGCCCAAGACAGCTCCAATTGCGAAGTCACTTGCGCCACACATCAATACAAATGGCAACTCCCAGTCTAGTGTGACGATTATGGGTGCCGTGATTAATCGACTCTTCAGATCATTGAATGCTTTTAAGAACTCCTCATCAAACTTGAATATCGAGTCCTTCTCCAATAATTTGTATAAGGGTTTAGCAACTTTGGAGAAGTCCTTGATAAATCTTCGATAAAAACCGGCGTGACCCAAAAAGCTCCTAACACCTTTTACAGATGTTGGAGGTGGGAGTTTCTCAATAACATCTACTTTTGCTTTGTCTACCTCGATCCCATGCCTCGTTATCCGATGGCCTAAAACAATTCCTACTGCACTACATAAAATGGCACTTTTCCCGCTTGAGTACGAGATTCGCTTTCTTCAGACGCCTTAGTACCTTAGCTAGATTGGCTAAGCAATTATCGTAAGTATCTCCGAATACTGAAAAATCATCCATAAACACTTCCAAGTACTTTTCAACCATGTCAGTAAAAATAGACATCATACATCTTTGAAATGTAGCAGGTGCATTACATAAACCAAATGGCATGCGTCTAAATGCAAACGTACCATACGGGTAGGTGAATGTTGTTTTGTGTTGATCCTCCGGTGCTACTGTAATCTGATTATACCCTGAGTATCCATTGAGAAAATAGTAGTAATCTCGTCCTGCGAGTCTATCCAGCATCTGGTCCAAGAACGGCGAGGAAAGTGATCTTTCCTAGTCGTCTTGTTCAGCTTCCGGTAATCGATGTAGATTCTCCATCCCGTAATTATTCTAATTGGTATCAACTCGTTGTTCTCGTTCTCCACGACCGTGATACCTCCTTTCTTTGGCACGCACTGTACTGGACTCACCCATGAACTGTCTGAGATGGGGTAAATTATACCCGTATCTAACCACTTGATAATTTCCTTTTTCACTACATCTTTCATGATGGGGTTCAGTCTCCATTGTCCATCAATCGTTCCTCTCTCACCATCTTTTAATATGATCTTGTGCATGCATACAGATGGGCTAATACCGCGAATATCGGCTATGGTCCATCCGATAGCCTTCTTGAATTGTTTCAAAACTAAGATAAGTTTCTCTTATTGTTCAGTAGTTAGTTCTGCTGAAACAATCACAGGCAGAGTAGAGGCATTACCTAAATAAACATATTTTAAGTGTGAAGGTAATACCTTGAGTTCTAACTTAGGTGGCTCTTCGATTGATGATTTTGGCTGGATGTAATCTCTTTTCTCTAATTCCAAAGATTCAAAATGGGATTGCAGATTAAATCCCTTTTGATTAGCTTCTAGCATAGCTAAGTATTCATCCTCCTCTTCATCGTTTGGAGGGTCAGATGTCAAAATTAGCTCCAGTGGGTCCTCAACACAGTTGAGTTCCCTCTCCACTATTAATTCCTCTAAATCGGATACTGCAGAACAATCATCCATTGTGTCAGGAAATCGCATAGACTTAAAGACGTTAATTGTTACCTAATCATCCTGAACATGCATAGTCAGCTCGCCCTTTTGTACATTGATAAGGGTCCTTCTAGTTGCTAGGAACGGCCTTCCTAGGATAATTGGCACTTCTTTGTCTACTTCAAAGTCTAGAATTACAAAGTCAAGAAGAAAATAAATTTATCTACACGCACTAATACGCCCTCGATTTTTCCTTCGGATGCGCTAAGGATCGATCGCTAGTTGAAGTGTAACCGTAGTTGGTCTAACTTCTCCTATCCCCAACTTCCTAAATATTGACATAGGCATCAAGTTGATACTTGCACCTAAGTCACATAATGCCTTAACGCAATATGTTGATCCAATGTTGCATGGTATGGTGAAACATCCAGATCCTTTAATTTTGGGGGTAGTTTGTCACGAAGATATGCACCGCATTCCTTCGTCGAGCTACCGTATCAAATTCTCCAAGTCTTCGCTTCTTAGACAAGATATCTTTCATGAACTTGACATAGTTCGGCATTTGCTCAAGTGCTTCAACCAACGGGATGTTGATGTGAAGTTGCTTGAGTACGCCAAGAACTTCTTGAATTGAATCTCCGCCTTCTTTCAAGTCTTTGAGGTAGGGTGGTGGTGGTTTCATTATCGGATTTGGTTTTGGTTGATCCGTCTTTGGCGGCAATTCGCACCTAACGGTTGTTAGTTGATTGATCGTAATTAGCTGGTCCCGGGTTACTTTGTCGCTTTTTGCCGATTCTCGTTCGTGAAACCGGGATTTCAACACTTGGTTGAACTTCTTCTCGAATCTTGAGCGTCACCGCTCCTTTCTAACTTCAATGGTGTTGGGCTCTACTATCTTTCCGCCCTCAATGCCAACGCTTTACAATGTTCCTTCCCGAATTTCTGGATTCTCCATGTCACTAGGTAGAGCACCTTGTGGTCGGTTCTCGAGTTCGATGAGTGTCGCCCACTTAATTTTCCAAATTATTCAATGTAGCCGCTTGGCTCGGATTAAGGCATCATTCTTCGCTATGTATGTCTTAAGCAAACTTTCCAAGCTATTGAATGCTTCACTTGAACTGGTTTCAACTTGTTGAGGGAAACTAGGTAGTCATGGGTTGGTCCAGGTTGGGTGTAAGTGGTGCTGGTTCCAGCCCCTTAGTTACTCCAGGAAAATTTCGGGTGGTTTCTCCATGATGGGTTATAAAAATTTGATTGCAACCCTTGCCTTCCTCGGTTTTGGTTTTGATTACCTATGTAGTATACAGATTCTGGGTTTGACGGACATTCTTCAAACAAATGTCCCTCCCCACAATAGACACAGGCTACATTCTCAAATTAATTCGGCGATTGTGCTGCAAAACTATTAGACCCATTAGTAGTAAGGTTTTTAAGCATTGAAGAAATTGATGATACCTGAGATGCGAGTGAAGTAAGAGCATCTACTTCATGAATTCCAGCGACTCGTCTTCCTGACGCTGCTCGACTGGTTGGCCGTTGATAATTATTGCTGGCAATCCTCTCAATAATTTCATAAGCCTCATTATAAGACTTAGAAAGGAGAGCACCATTAGCAGAGGCATCCACTACCATCCTTGTGTGAGCGTTGAGACCATTATAGAATGTCTCAAGTTGAATGCAATGTGGGATTCCATGATGAGGGCATTTTCGTAATAATTCTTTAAATCTTTCCCATGCCTCATACAAGGACTCGTCATCCAATTGGTGGAAGGCAGTGATCTCGTTCCTCATCTTAGCATTCTTGCTTGGCGAGAAATACTTCATGAGGAATCTCTCGGCTAACTCTTGCCATGTAGAGATGGAGTTCGGTGGCAATGAATTCAACCAGGCACGAGCTCTGTCCCTTAAGGAATATGGGAACAACTTCAATCGTAAAGCATCTTCGGGTACTCCGGCTAACTTGAAAGAATCGCTCACTTCCATAAATAGTCTTAAGTGAAGATGAGGGTCTTCGGTAGGCATTCCATTGAATTGGCCCACTGTCTGAAGCATTTGGAACATGACTGGCTTCAGCTCGAATTGTTGTGCCTCGATTTCGGGTCTCCTAATACCCGGATTAAGATCATTGAACACCGCACGGCATGCCGTCGTAAAGCTCTATCCCTATCATCAGCAATAAGGATAGGATTCTGAGCAGGGTTTGCTCCGTTTCCTTGATTCATATTCTCGAAGTTCATCTCTTCAGTCCTTCTCTGGTTTGCTTGTCTTCTTCGCTGTCGAAAGGTTCGTTCTATCTCAGGGTCTACAGGGAGTAAGTCAATAATCTGGTCAATACTCATAAACACCTGAAATAATCACAGAAGAAATTAAGTAAGTAAAAATTTCAATAGGAAAATAAATAAACCAAAATGTAAAATTGATTCACAAATAATGGCTTTGAAAAACAGTCCCCGGCAACGGTGCCAAAAACTTGGAACGGTGGAAATGTGCAAGTGTACACAATCGCAACAAGTAATAAAGTGACAAGTAAATGTCGAGTTATCGTACTACACAGGACCGTAAAAGACTTATTTATGAAAATGATTTTTAAACACTATGGTGAGGGAAAAATATTTGGTTTTGAGAAATGATTAAAAACTAGAAAACAAAGTAAAATAAAATAAAATAAAATAAAATAGACTTCTAATGCATGATTTCAAAAGATGATTTTAATCAAGATGATATAATTGTGTTGGATTAATTACATTCCTTAACTTAGAATCATTAAATTCATGCTTATACTTGTTACGAATAAATCACTAAGAACTCGGTAATTTGCTAACTTATGAACATATTTACAAATCAAAAATCCATTTATCTCTTGTACATATCCCTATGTCAATTCGACCGATTAAACAGATTTATAAAAGTAAACATGTTATTGCACATACATACTTATTAAATTAAACAATCTCTCGCATATTCCTATGTTGATTAAACCGATTAATTCAACCTAATAAGCATATAAAAGACTATTTGAGGTAACAAAGTATCCTTACCTTGAAACAGTTTAATCACAAAAATCCTGCAAGTTATGCAAGGCATATGTATCGCCAAATACAATGCTAATTTAATCTTCAGCTACCTTAGAAGAATTAAACATGCACTGATTAAGTATTGTGTCCATTAATCACAATTTCAATGCGTTTAAATAATTAATTCTTTAGTTATCTAAACAATTAAAATGCCAGAATAACTTAAGCTGATTAAAATGGTTAATTAAAATGCCACAATTTTAATAATTTAAGAGGACGAAATGCAATCAACCCAACACGAATTAAATTCAAGCTAAGCTGATTAAATTAACCATTCCAATAGCATAAATATTCATAAACATGTTTGTCAAAACAACAACGAAATTTAAAGAGATAGGGAACAAGAAGCAAATCCGGTGTTTCTCCGTGGCTTGACTGATTGCTCCGTTCTTCGTTCTCCGTTGTCCTCGGCTATCAAGGTGGATTATGAACACTCTAATTGCTGCTCCAAATGGATGAGAAAACCTCTCTTTTCCAAGAGGATAAATCGGCACTTGAACAAGGGAAAAATGGAAAATGAAAAGTTGAGAGAAAGTGAGAAAGGAGAAGAGAGAATGAGATGTGAATAAGAATTGAGGGATGATTTGAATGATCAGCCAAGGGTGGTATTTATAGCTGAATGTGGCTGCTAAAAATAGCAAATCCCATCAGCCAAAGAGTCCTCCCTTGGCCGGCCATCTATGTGGCAAAGTTGATGGCTTCAACTTTGCTAAATATGGCATGGGGCAAATCTACAAAGCCACTATATTTGGAGGGGGTTGAATGCAACTTTGAAAAGTCCTCAAGGGCTTCTTTGCAAGCTTAATTAATCAGATAATAAGCTGATTTGGGTCAGCATATGGACGGTTTGGGCTGCCCAATTCTTTGCTCGGTTTGGTTCACTCGGTTTGGTTCAACTGATGCGGTTCAACTGGGCTTTTTTCATAATTAATTAAGATTAATTTATTTAGCCCAAATTAAATTGGGAATAAATTAAAATTAATTATATTATGATTAAATATTCATAATTGGACCGTCTTGGGCTGGAAATAAATTCACCTTGATACTTCAAATTGCTTCTCGGTTTATTCTTCGAGCAAAGGTGTCTCGAGCCAATTTTAGCCTTTGTGCGAATCATTTAAAATAGTCAAAATTAATCAAAATTAGCTATAAAATTAATTAAAATTCATCATGTTCATATTTTTAGCACAATTTAATTATTTTATAATATTTAATTATTTTCTGACAAGAATTCAATCGAAACCGCATAAATTTGAGTTAAAAAGGGCATGAAAAAATGTATAAATTTTTGTGTTTCCAGTAATATAGCCTATACATGCCATAAACTTTAAGTTTAACCTCAAAAAGGTACCAAAATGTTGATGATAGTGTGACGAGATTTAACGACGATCCCCGAGCACGTAACGACTTTCCCCAAAAGAGATCTAAAACACAAAAACAATCAAGAACACCAAGTAAGCTTTAACAGCTTAGTAAGTTATAAGCAATTACATAACAATGCATTAAAACATTATATTAGAAAATTTTCACATTTCAAAACCCTTAGGCCTTATATCCCCACATTCAATAATAGCTTTCACATAGATCTATAATCCATTCCACATCTCAAAACAAATACATATACATTTGTACAAGTCTATATATATATATTATCTACTAAATTTCTTACTTACATTTCAAACCATATAAATCACAATTTAATACGTATAATACATAATTTTCATTTCAACAACCAAAACTTACCTTTTATACAAAAGATGATTTATCATCGCATACCTGTTCATTTTATTCTGTTAAACACCTTCGTTAACTAATTAAATTAAAAGATCGACAAACCTGCACACTCAATGCAAAAACCTTATCACATGTCACATGCTTAGAGTCATCATACTAATACCTTGCATACTTAGTGCCAACTCCTTGTAACGTATCGCACACTTAGTGCCGTTACATTTAACTTCTCGCACACTTAGTGCTAAACAACCGAATTCGCACACTTAGTGCTTGGTATTTAATTTCGCACACTTTGTGCTCATTGACCGATTTCGCACACTTAGTGCTCGGTATACAATTTCACACATTATTGCATTTCCCAGACTTAATCCTTATTTATATAAACATAAAACTTAAACCTCAATTGCATATATACAATATCGCTTATTTCATTTCTATGATTAATATCACATTCAATTGTACCATTGCCATACATATGCATCACATTCGGTTATATTCATTCCTCAATTCAATGTCACATTCGGTTATATCATTGCCATATATATACACATCACATTCGGATGTCATCATCTCTCAATTCAACACCACATTTGACTATATCATTGATATATATACATATATACAAATACACATCACATTCAAGTGTACAAATGACATATATACCTACCTCTCATTCGGTTATACTTTATACGTATATAATAATACATTCGGCTATATTAAAAATCAGCATACATACTTTCATTAAATTTTAGGTATATCAATATAGATAAATTCCATACAACATGATTGCTTAAAAACTTACCTCGAGTATCGACGGACTATGTTTCCCGACTATTCGATCAACTTCATTTTTCCCCGATCCACTCCCGATCCTTTTTGTTCTTGATCTAAATAAATTTCAAATTAAGCTCATTCAACATATTTTCATTCAATTTAATCCAGAAACACATTAATGGGCAAATTACATTTTTACCCTTAATATTTCACATTTTCATAATTTAGTCCCTATTGTACAAAACACAAAATATGCAAAATCTCATAACAACATAGCTAGGCCGAATCTTCCTTATAATCATATAAGTCCATACATTTCATTTATTTTGCATTTTGGCCCCTCAATTTATTATTTTTTCAATTTAATCCTAATTACTCAAAATCATCAAAAACTCCAATACAAAACATATTAATCTAAAACATATCTTTAATATTTCATCATCAAACAACACAAAACACATATATTTATCAATGGCATATCACAAAAATATTCATAAATTTCTAAAATTAAGACATGGGCTTTGTAGTACTCGAAGCAACGATCTCAAAAACGTAAAAATTATCAAAAACCGAGCTAAAACTCACCTTGAATCAAGTTGGAGAATAGCCGAACCTTAAAACCCTTTTATTTTCTTTTTCTTTTCTTTTGTATTCGGCAAGACCAATATGAACACTAAAATGGCTTTATTTTTTTATGGTTTATATTATATTATAACATATATTAACTTAATATTTAATTTACTTATTTAACCTTAATGGCTTTTATAATAAAACCATATATTATATGTCTAATGCCGTCCAAACATAAAGTTAATGGCTTAATAGCAACATAAGCACTTCCTCTTATAAAGACACATTCATCTTGGCCCTTTTAGAATTAACCATCAAATTTTTATTTTACACAATTAAGTCATTTTATTTAATCAGACACTCAAACGACGAAATTAAAACACGAAAATTTCACACAAGCAAATTCACACATAGTAAACACGCAAAATAATTTTAAAATATTTTTCAGACTCGGATTTGTGGTCCCGAAACCACTATTCTGATTAGGGTCAAAATCGGGCTGTTCCAACTCTCTCCCTCTTAGGGATTTTCGTCCCCGAAAATCTTACCGGTGAATAGGTTTGGATAACACTCTTTCATTGTATTCTCTGACTCCCAAGTTGCCTCCTCAACACCGTGCTTTTGCCACAGTACTTTAACTAATGAAATTTTCTTATTTCTCAATTCTTTTATCTCACGAGCCAGAATACGAATCGGTTCCTCTTCATATGTCATATCAGACTGAATCTCAACCTTTGTCGGACTGATCACATGTGAAGGATCGGATCGGTACCGTCGGAGCATCAAAACATGAAAAACATTATGGATCTTTTCTAGTTTAGGTGGTAATAGCAATCTATACGCAACCGGCCCAATCCGCTCCAAAACCTCATATGGTCCAATGAATCTCGGGCTCAATTTGCCTTTGCGATCAAATCGAGTATTTTCTTCCACTAGTGAGACTTTCGAAAACACACGATCACCAATCAAAACTCTATATCTTTACGCTTTCAAATCCGCATAAGATTTCTCGACGTCTCAAGTCGCTTTCAAACTTTCGCGGATAACTTTTACTTTCTGTTCAGTCTCTTTGATTAGATCAGCCCCATGTATCTTGCTTTCACTTAGCTCGGTCCAATACAAAGGTGTACGACATTTACGATCGTACAAAAAGCCTAGTAAGGTGCCATTTTGATACTCGATTGAAAGCTATTATCGTATGCAAACTCAATCAAAGGCAAGTATCGCTCCCACGTGCACTCGAACTCGAGAACACAACATCTCAACATATCCTCAAGTATTTGAATAATTCTCTCGGATTGACCATCCGTTTGAGGGTGAAAAGCGGTGCTAAAAATGCAATTTAGTACCTATGCATCTTGCGCTTTCTTCCAAAATCTGCGATGTAAACCTCGGATCTCTATCCGAAACAATAGAAATAGGTACTCTGTGTAATCATACAATCTGAGAAATGTACAATTCAGCTAGCTTTTCGAGCGAATAATCTGTACGGACCGGAATAAAGTGAGCCGACTTCGTCAATCTATCAACAATAACCCAGATTGCATCTTTCTTGCTCGGTGTCAACGGTAACCAAGATACGAA
Organism: Gossypium sturtianum; assembly: GCA_025698515.1. Taxonomy (NCBI): domain Eukaryota; kingdom Viridiplantae; phylum Streptophyta; class Magnoliopsida; order Malvales; family Malvaceae; genus Gossypium; species Gossypium sturtianum. The sequence goes on along the minus strand of CM046948.1, from coordinate 135,540,227 downwards.
ATCCATCGTGACTCGATCCCATTTCCATTCGGGTATCATAATCGGCTGAAGCAATCCAGATGGCACCTGATGCTCGGCTTTTACTTGCTAACATATCAAACATTTCAACATGAAATCTGAAATATCCCGTTTCATACCATGCCACCAGTAATGCTGTCTCAAATCATTATACATTTTCGTGCTACCCGGGTGAATAGACAATCTACTATTATGAGCTTCATTACAAATCATCCGAATCAACTCAAGATTATTTGGTACACATATTCGGTTTCTAAACTGCAAGCATTATTCAACATCAATCTAAAATTCTAAGTCAGCATTCGAACCACATTGATTCCTTTTTGCTATTAAATTATCATTCATCTTTTGAGCTTCGCAAATCTGTTAAACAAATAACGGTCTCGCTTTCAATTCCGCTATAATCGCACCATCATCAGTCATAGTCATTTCTGCATTCATTGCACACAGAGCAAACAGTGATTTTAGACTTAGGGCATCGGCAACCACATTAGCCTTCCCCGGGTGATAATCAATCACAAGCTCGTAGTCTTTTAACAATTCCAACCATCGTTGTTGTCTCAGATTCAGATCCTTCTGAGTCATCAAGTACTTTAGGCTTTTATGATCGGAATAGACATGGCATTTTCACCGAACAAATAGTGGCGCCATATCTTCAGAGCAAAAACTATAGCGGCTAATTCAAGATCGTGCGTCGGATAGTTCTTTTCGTGTGGCTTTAACTATCTCGAGGCGTAGGCTACAACCTTACCCTCCTGCATCAAAACACAACCCAAACCATTCAAGGATGCATCACTGAAAATAAAGAACTCTTTACCCGACTCTGGCTGAACAAGCACTGGAGCTTCAGTCAACAAAGTTTTCAGCCGATCGAAACTCTTCTGGCACTTCTCCATCCACTTGAATTTAACATCTTTTTGAAGTAACCTTGTCATCAAAGTTGCAATCATCGAGAAACCTTTCACGAAGCGTCTATAATAACCGGTAAGTCCAAGAAAACTCCGAACTTCAGAAATATTTCGCAGGGGTTTCCAATCCAGTATAGCCAAGATCTTACTCGGATCAACTCGAATACCTGATGCTGAAACAACATGCCCCAAGAAGCTAACTTTGCTTAACCAGAACTCACATTTACTAAATTTTGCGTACAATTGCTTATCACGCAAAATCTGTAACACAAGTCTCAAGTGTTCGGCATGCTCAGTTTCGTCGCGCGAATAGATTAGAATGTCATCTATAAATACAACTACAAACCGATCTAGATACTGTCCGAATACCCGATTCATCAAATCCATGAAAACAACAGGGGCGTTAGTGAGTCCGAACGGCATCACCAAAAACTCGTAGTGGCCGTATCTCGTTCGGAAAGCAGTCTTAGGCACATCAGAATCTCTAACTCATAGCTGATAATAACCCAATCTTAAATCGATCTTCAAAAATACTGAGGCTCCCTTTAACTGATCGAATAGATCATCAATGCGCGGCAACGGGTATTTATTCTTTATGGTTACTTTATTGAGCTGTCGATAATCGATGCACATTCTCATAGTTCCATCTTTCTTCTTCACGAACAACACTGGCGCACCCCAGGGAGAGAAACTCGGTCGAGCAAAACCTCTATCTGTTAATTCTTGCAACTAAGCTTTCAACTCTTTTAATTCAGTCGGTTCCATTCTATACGGAGCTATCAAGATCGGAGTCGTCCCTGGCACTAACTCAATACCAAACTCTACTTCCCGAACAGGTGGCAAACCCAGCAATTCTTCCGGAAACACATCCGGATACTCACATACAACAGGTACAGATTCAATCTTCTTTTCGGTCACTTTATTATCAATCACATAAGCAAAGTAAGCTTCGCAACCCTTTCTCATATACTCTCGAGCCAACATCGAAGATATCACTGCTGGTAGCCCATTTAAATCCGCAGATTCAATCTGAATTATCTCATTATTCTGGCACCACAGATCAATAGTCTTTCGTCTGCAATTCACTACGGCATCGTGCACAGTTAACGAATCCATACCGAGGATGATATCGAACTCATCAAATGGTAGTAACATCAAATCAGCCGGAAAACATGAATCTCGAATCATCAAAGGGCAATTCTTGGACATCTTATCCACTAGCACACGCTGACCTAGGGGGTTCGAAACCCGAATCAAAAATTCAGTAGACTCAACAGGTAAAATCTTACTGAATACTAATGTTTCACACACATAAGAATGAGTTGAATCGGGGTCAATCAGAGCAATTACACTAATTAAAGAGAGTAAATATACCGGTGATGACATCTGAGATGAAGCCTCCTCTCGGGCACGAATGGCATAGGCTCTAGCAGGTACACGAGCCTCTGATCGAATAGCTGTATCTGAAGTCCCTCTCTGAGTGCCGCTCCTACCTCCCATATTTCGGGGTGGTCTACCTCTAGCTGCAGCACCGCTCGGTCTTGCACTCTGAGCATTATTCTTCTCAGCTAACTCCTGGCAATCCCGAATGAAGTGATCCTGCGAACCACACTTGTAGCAAGCTTGGTTGTTGGACTTGCCCCAACATTCACCAAAATGTCGCCTACCACACTGTTGACACTCGAGTTTATTCGGTCGAGTATTGCCAACACTAGCAATCGAGGTAGCTCGTGAACTCACTGGTGGTCGCTCTCGTATAGAAATCCCAAAGATAGTCTTAGATCGGTTCATCGCTATTTCAAACTTCTTTGATGCCATCCGAGAAGTTTTACTTGCTGATCTCTTGCAAAAATCTTTAGCTTTGAATTCAGCTTTTCTTTTCTCTTTTCCGAGCTCTTCGGCCTTGCAAGCTCGCTTGACAAGTACTACGAACTCTTTTATTTCAAGTATGCCGACAAGCAATTTTATGTCTTCGTTCAGTCCCTCCTCGAATCTTTTACACATAGCATCTTCGGTTGCAACACACTCTCGGGCATAACGGCTGAGTCTCACAAACTCACGCTCATAATCAGATACGGTCATACGACCCTGTTTTAACTCGAGAAACTCTTTGCGTTTCTGATCAATGAATCGCTGACTGATATACTTTTTGTGAAACTCCATCTGAAAGAAATCCCAAGTGACCCGTTCCCTCGGAACAACCGAAACCAAAGTGTTCCACCAATAGTAGGCAGAATCCCGTAATAAAGATATAGCACACTTCAAACACTCTTCGGGTGTACAAGATAGTTCATCGAAGACATGAATAGTATTATCGAGCCAAAATTCAGCCCGCTCAGCATCATCAGTAGTTGTGGCCCTAAACTCTTAAGCTCCGTATTTTCTGATTTTATCAACAGGAGGCTTATTTAATCTCTCAAGATTAATGAGCGAAGGTACCACAGGCACTACAGGTGGATTATTCGGATTCGGGGGTTGTTGAAAAGTCGAATTTGTCTGGATATACTGATTAAACCAATCGTTCATTATGCTAAAGAAGGCTTGCTTAGCCCCCTCATCTAGGTTACTCGTAGTTGGTTGAGATTCAACCGGCGTAGTCCCTTTCACGGGAGCAGACGCTACACTCTCAACATCATCTGCTACGGCTCGTTCGGGATCAGGATCCATTTACTAAAAGAAAGAAGAAAGACATATTTTCTTGTCAGAAGTCATCACACTATCACAATAAAAATTATGGCATGTATAGCTAGACTCACACGCGCTACGTTAGTCCGAGAACCGACTAAATCGTAGCTCTGATACCAATAAAATGTAACACCCCTAACCTGTATCCGTCGCTGGATTAGGATTAGAGGGCATTACCGGACAAAACACAGTTCATCATGATCATCATATACAATTCATGCATAAAGTCATATCAACTTCATATAAGTCAAATTGCACATATTTAAAACATATAGCCAATTAAGAACCAATCATACTTTATTACTTATAATATTCGAATCATACAAGTATCTCATTCATGATATTTGAATACCATTTTATAATCAAACATTTCTCATTTCATATACCAATCATGAATCGAGACATGCATTCTTATTAATCTATCCCATTAACTATTAACCTAATATATATATCATAATTTTATTCCATAATATGACCGAATCAAATTTATCAAATACAACATTTCCAAGTTATTCCACAAAGTAAATTATACATCAAAATTTAAGTCATCAATAACTCACATCAAATAATCAAATTCACAAGACATAACATAGTCATCTCATAACTTAGCTTATAGGTAACTTATACATTAAAGCTAGATCATATTCATCAACTAAAATATACCACATATTACACTCCTAAGATGAGCTACATTCAAGGCCGATTATACATTATACCTATTATTACTCAATGCCGAATTCATGTAGCCAAACACCACATATATAAATACCATAAAATATACTTCCAAAGTAATCTCATAACATGAACGGATATACAATTATTAACACCATGATCAAACATAACCGAACTCAAGCTTAGAAATCAAGCCATATAACTAAACACCAAGCATGGACACATCATGAATTATACTCCCATCATAACTTAATACCATAACCGAATTCACATAAGCCCAAAATGTCATGATTTAGCCATTTTCGCATGGCATAAATACATATTTACATATATACATATCATTTGTAGTAACACAAAAGGTAATATAGCCTATACATGCCATAAACTTTAAGTTTAACCTCAAAAAGGTACCAAAATGTTGATGATAGTGTGACGAGCTTTAGCGACGATCCCCGAGCACGTAACGACTTTCCCCAAAAGAGATCTAAAACACAAGAACAATCAAGAACACCAAGTAAGCTTTAACAGCTTAGTAAGTTATAAGCAATTATATAACAATGCATTAAAACATTATATTAGAAAATTTTCACATTTCAAAACCCTTAGGCCGAATATCCCCACATTCAATAATAGCTTTCACATAGATCTATAATCCATTCCACATCTCAAAACAAATACATATACATTTGTACAAGTCTATATATATATTATCTACTAAATTTCTTACTTACATTTCAAACCATATAAATCACAATTTAATACGTATAATACATAATTTTCATTTCAACAACCAAAACTTACCTTTTATACAAAAGATGATTTATCATCGCATACACATCGCTTTATTCTGTTAAACACCTTCGCTTACTAATTAAATTAAAAGATCGACAAACCTGCACACTCAATGCAAAAACCTTATCACATGTCACATGCTTAGAGTCGTCATACTAATACCTTGCACACTTAGTGCCAACTCCTTGTAACGTATCGCACACTTAGTGACGTTACATTTAACTTCTCGCACACTTAGTGCTAAACAACCGAATTCGCACACTTAGTGCTCGATATTTAATTTCGCACACTTTGTGCTCATTGACCGATTTCGCACACTTAGTGCTCGGTATACAATTTCACACATTATTGCATTTCCCGGACTTAATCCTTATTTATATAAACATAAAACTTAAACCTCAATTGTATATATACAATATCGCTTATTTCATTTCTGTGATTAATATCACATTCAATTGTACCATTGCCATATATATGCATCAAATTCGGTTATATTCATTCCTCAATTCAATGTCACATTCGGTTATATCATTGCCATATATATACACATCACATTCGGATGTCATCATCTCTCAATTCAACACCACATTTGACTATATCATTGATATATATACATATATACAAATACACATCACATTCAAGTGTACAAATGACATATATACCTACCTCTCATTCGGTTATACTTTATACATATATAATAATACATTCGGCTATATTAAAAATCAGCATACATACTTTCATTAAATTTTAGGTATATCAATATAGATAAATTCCATACAACATGATTGCTTAAAAACTTACCTCGAGTATCGACGGACTATGTTTCCCGACTATTCGATCAACTTCATTTTTCCCCGATCCACTCCCGATCCTTTTTGTTTTTGATCTAAATAAATTTCAAATTAAGCTCATTCAACATATTTTCATTCAATTTAATCCAGAAACACATTAATGGGCAAATTACATTTTTACCCTTAATATTTCACATTTTTATAATTTTGTCCCTATTGTACAAAACACAAAATATGCAAAATCTCACAACAACATAGCTAGGCCGAATCTTCCTTATAATCATATAAGTCCATACATTTCATTTATTTTTCATTTTGGCCCCTCAATTTATTATTTTTGCAATTTAATCCTAATTACTCAAAATCATCAAAAACTCCAATACAAAACATATTAATCTAAAACATATCTTTAATATTTCATCATCAAACAACACAAAACACATATATTTATCAATGGCATATCACAAAAATATTCATAAATTTCTAAAATTAAGACATGGGCTTTGTAGTACTCGAAGCAACGATCTCAAAAACGTAAAAATTATCAAAAACCGAGCTAAAACTCACCTTGAATTAAGTTGGAGAATAGCCGAACCTTAAAACCCTTTTATTTTCTTTTTCTTTTCTTTTGTATTCGGCAAGACCAATATGAACACTAAAATGGCTTTATTTTTTTATGTTTTATATTATATTATAACATATATTAACTTAATGTTTAATTTACTTATTTAACCTTAATGGCTTTTATAATAAAACCATATATTATATGTCTAATGCCGTCCAAACATAAAGTTAATGGCTTAATAGCAACATAAGCACTTCCTCTTATAAAGACACATTCATCTTGGCCCTTTTATAATTAACCATCAAATTTTCATTTTATACAATTAAGTCCTTTTATTTAATCGGACACTCAAACGACGAAATTAAAACACGAAAATTTCACACAAGCAAATTCACACATAGTAAACACGCAAAATAATTTTAAAATATTTTTTAGACTCAGATTTGTGGTCCCAAAACCACCATTCTGATTAGGGTCAAAATCGAGCTGTTACACCATTTGTATGGCGAGATATGTTGAGTATTCACTGACCATAAAAGTCTAAAATATTTGATGACTCAAAAAGATTTAAACCTACGACAGCGGAGATGGTTAGAGTTGATAAAAGATTTTGAGTTGATAATTGGCTATCACCCTGGGAAGGCGAATGTGGTCGCCGATTCTTTGAGTAGGAAGTCATTGTTTGTCTTGAGGGCTATGAATACCCAATTGACTGTGATTGATGATGGTTCGGTCATAGCAGAGTTAAGAGCTAGACCGATGTTTCTGCAAGAAATTTGTGAAGCTCAGAAGTGTGATAAAGAGATACAGGCCAAGATAACTCAGTGTGAGGCGGGTATTGAATCAGAGTTTCGGATTGGTGCCAATGGCTGTTTAATGTTTCAAGACAGGATTTGTGTACCCAAAAATGATGAGCTTATTCAAAAGATTCTGTATGAGGCACATAACAGTTGTATGTTTATCCATCCGGGTAGTGTGAAGATGTATAATGACTTGAAGAAAATGTATTGGTGGTCGGGAATGAAAAGAGACATCTCAAAGTTTGTCTCTGAGTGTTTAATTTGTAAACAAGTGAAAGCCGAACATCAAGTACCTTCAGGTTTTCTTCAACCCGTGATGGTTCCCGAGTGGAAATGAGACCGTATTACCATGGAGTTTGTGTCGAGATTGTCGTTGACGCCAAGGAAGAAAGGTGCTGTATGGGTTGTGGTTGATAGGCTAACTAAGTCGGCTCATTTTATACCGATGCGTACTAATTATCCACTTGAGAAATTGGTCGATTTGTATGTTTCTTAAATTGTGAGACTTCACTGAGTACCTTTATCTATCATTTCGGATAGAGATCCGAGGTCCACATCACGGTTTTAGAATAAGTTACAAGAAGCTTTGGGGACAAAGTTAAATTTTAGCACGGCTTTCCATCCGCAAACTGATGGTCAGTCGGAAAGAGTAATTCAGATACTTGAAGACATGCTGCGGTGTTGTGTTCTTGAGTTCCAAGGTAGTTGGGAAAAATATTTACCGTTGGTAAAGTTCGCCTACAATAATAGTTTTCAGGCGAGTTTGAAAATGGCGCCTTATGAGGCATTATATGGGCGTAAATGCCGAACGCCTTTGTATTGGTCCGGACTCAAGGAAAATCAGATACACGGGGTTGACTTAGTCAGAGAAACTGAAGAGAAAGTAAAAGTGATTCATAATCGTCAAGGTCGCCGATGCATGTGAATCTCTACGCGAACTTGAAACGGAAAGAGATTGAGTTTCAAGTAGGTGATAAGGTATTTTTAAAAGTATCCCCGTGGAAGAAAGTCTTCAGATTTGGTAGGAAAGGCAAATTAAGTCCACGTTTCATTGGACCTTACGAGGTGACTGAGAGAATTGGATCGATAGCATACCGATTAGCCTTGCCATTCGAATTAGAAAAGATCCACGATGTATTCTATGTATCTATGTTACGCCATTACCGATCTGACCTATCACATATGATTTCACCAATAGAGGTTGAGATTTGTTCAGACATGACCTACGGTGAAGAGCCGGTTAAGATTTTAGATCGAGAGGTCAAGAAATTGAGAAATAAGAGTATAGCATTAGTGAAAGTACTATGGCATAGACATGGGATTGAAGAGGCCACATGGGAGCCCGAGGAAACCATGAGATACCAATACTCGAACCTTTTTGCTGGTAAGATTTTTGGGGACGAAAATCCCTAAGGGGGGAGAATTGTAACAGCCCGATTTCGGGCCTAGTCGAAACAGTGGTTTCGGGACAACTAATTCGAGGTCAGAGAAAATTATTTTTAATATTAGTTTATATGTTATAGCATGATTATATGAGTACATGAAATTTTGGTGAATTAAATTTAGTGATTGCATGCTTAATTTTGAAAAAGGACTAAATTGCATAAAGTGCAAAGTTTTGTTATACAAGCTAAAGGTGTCAAATAGCTATAGAACCTTAAACTGGAGGTCCTTAATGTGCAATTAGGCCCTTTAGGGAGTGTTGGCCGGCCATAGGGATAAAAAAATGACATTGTCAAAGGTTAGGTGAAGTATTTGGTGACTTAATTGATAAATAAACATAAAATAAAGAAGAAAATAGATATCATCTTTTTCATTTTCTCTTCTCCACCGATTAGTCACTCAAGAAAGGGCCATGGAAGCTTGAAAATTTCAGCAACCTTTAATCCTTGCAAGTAAGTGCTTTTGATGGTCATTTTTAATGATTTTTGTGTTTTTGAAACCCATGTAGCTTAAGCTAGCTAATGAGGGGACTATTTTGCAAAATGGTTGAAGGTCTAGGGTTTTTCCATGAGAGAATTAGTGTTGTTTGCTGAATTTTTATGGAAGAAAATGAAACTTAGTTGTTAAATAAAAACTTTTGTGAAAGGAGTCTCCATGAAAACACATAAAATGGACATTTTTGTAAAGGTTGTAAAATAGGTAGTAAATGTGTAAAATAATTGGAATTGTGAGTTAATATAAGAGTAATTAAGGTTCATCTAGACTTGGTTAATGAGTAAATTTGATGAAAATCGCTTTACGAGCCTAGGGGTAAAATCGTAATTTTGTGGAAGTCTGGTGGTAAAACAGTAATTTTACCAAAGAAGGAATTTTGAAAAGTCTTGATTAATGTGATGATTAAATGAGTGAATTTTATCAATATAGATCAAGAAAAACAGAGTCCAAACCTAGACCGGGGGAAAACTAAGCTAGTAGATTAGCTCAATCTAGTCGCCCACTTTTTGTATACCGAGGTAAGTTGTACGTAAATAATACAACGTTAATGTATGTATACGTTAAATAATTGATATTGCATAAAATGTTTGATTATTGATGTGAATATGCATGATGAGAATTGATGAAGTAAAATTTCCCGGTTGAACCTTAGGAATAGATCAGATATCCATGCCATGACATTTGGGTTGATATGTGTGCTAGTGTAAGACCATGTCTGGGACATGGCATCGGCCACAATATTAGAGCCAGTGTAAGACCATGTTTGGAACATGGCATCAGCGTTGATGTGTGTACTAGTGTAAGACCATGTCTGGGACATGGCATCGGCATTGAGACGGGAGCTAGTGTAAGACCATGTCTGGGACATGGCATTAGCCACATTATGAGAGCTAGTGTAAGACCATGTCTGGGACATGGCATCGGCATTTTACCCTCTTGTGTGAGGCTTATCGAATATCCTTTGGTATTCCAATGGGTTCAACGGGTAAATTAAAGACTGTGTCAAAAGTGAGAAAAGCTACAGCTATGTTGTAAGTGATACAGGTACCTACATGAGATACATGAGAAATGAGCTTGAATTATGTTGTGTGATTAGTAAGGGTGGAAATAAGAAAGTTATGCCTTTAATCATTTGAGAATCATGTGCAAGTTTATAATATGCTATGAGTATGATAATGCATGTTAATTGATGTTAATTATTTACATGCGACTTACTAAGCTTTATGCTTACTCCCTTTACTTTCCATTTTCTTATAGTATCGCCAAGATAGCTCAGGGATCAAAGGACGTCGGAGGCACGATCACACTATCAATCTGAACATTTGGTATAGTTAGATTTATCATTTTGAGTATGGCATGTATAGGGACTTAGTCTTTGTCAAGTGTCATATTGTTTTGGCCAAATGTGTTGGCTTGACTTGGAGATTTGATTCATTTTGTATAAGGCCATGGATGATGGATATTTCCTATTATTGATATATATATGAAAATGATGATGTTTTTCATAAATGGGTAATATGCATTGGCTAAGTAATTGGTATATTAATGCATGAATGAATAGGATGCTTGATGTGGCTTATATTGGTGCAAGTAGGGGTGGCAAAAAGGGCTTGGTAAATAGCCTTGCTTTTGTTCACACGGGTAGACACACGGGCGTGTGTCTAGGCCGTGTGTGACACATGGTCTGCCTCATGGGCGTGTAGATCGGCCGTGTGTCCCCCTGCACCCTAAGTTGACAAAAAAGAATGCCCAGTAGTAACCACACGGGCTGAGGCACGGCCGTGTGTCTCAACCGTGTGGAAGGCACGGCCACAGGACATGGGCATGTGCTCAGGCCATGTGAAGTATGCACTTGAATTTAGGAATTTAAATTGCCACACGACCTAAGCACACGAGCACGTGCCTTGGCCGTGTGACCTTATTGAGTTGATGACGTCAAAAATAGAATGTCAAGGTTTTTACACACGGGCGGAGACACGGGCGTGTCATGGTCGTGTGAGGGACACGAGCCATGGACACGAGCGTGTGCCAGGCCGTGTGTAAACCCCTGTAGGTTCAAAATTGAAAAATAAATCCACACAACTAGGGACCAGGGGCGTGTGTGACCACACGATTTGACCACACGGGCGTGTCCCTTGCCACACGGGCGTGTGCCCCTGTGTTTAGTGAAATTTTCCAAAGTTTTCTAAAGTGCTAGGTTTAGTATCATACCATTTCTAAAGTATGATTTGGGCCTCGTAGGCCCATATTAAGGACTTCAAGATGAATATTGAAAAGTTTTAAATTTGAACAGAATTTCATAACCCGGAATTGTATGTTAGTATGTGTTTGAGTTAGGTAACGCCTCGTACCCTATTCCAGCATTAAATATGGGTAAGGGGTGTTACAATAACCAACTAGTTTCCAAACATGGTTTGCAAGGGATTAAAGAGACTTTAACAATAATTTCATATCTTTCATTACTTGAAACAACTATATTCACATAAACCTTTAATTTAACATCGAAAATCACTCGGTCTTCCTATTTCGAGTGTAACAACCTAATTTTTAGTGGTGTCAAAAACGGTGGTTTCAAAACTCCATTTTCGATGTTCGAGCCCGTAAATATTAATATTAGTATTAATATTTATGGGATTAATATAGAAATATATTGAATTTTAGTTTAGTAATTTCGTTGATTTGACAGTTAATTAATATATAAGGACTAAATTGTAAAAGTCTTATCACTATAGATTTTTAATTAGTTAAAAGTTTAAAATGGTAAATAAACCATTTTATAATGAATTTTGGTGGATAGTGAAGACATCCTCCACTAAGTTGGCTTAATGATGGATTAAATTAAGCTAATCAAGTTTAAATTAATTTAATTAAATATTAAACTAAGTATATAAGTTAAAATAAAGAAAAAAAAAGTGTCATATTCTTCCTCATATTGTTCTTGCCGAATTTTGGATGAAAGAAAACCCTTTGGGAGCTTTCAACCTTAGTCCCTCAATTGGTAAGCAATTTAAAGTCCTTTTCTTGTAATTTTTATGTTCTTGAGATCATGGGAGCTTGATTTAGCTAGTCCATGTATCAATTTGTAAAACTGTTAAAGTTTCTAAAAGTCGCCGATTAATTCTTGATGAAATTGATGTTAAATGGTTAGACTTTAAGCTTAGATGTGAAAAAGGACTAGATTTTATAGTGTAATTGTTAATTTTTGAACATAAGGACTAAAGTGTTTAAATTTTCAAAAATTGATGTGAAAATTATGAATTATAGATATTAGAGGCTCATAGAATGATTTAATTGAGATCAGTTTCAAAATCAAAGTTCAAAATTGAAAGATATGACAATTTTGATTTTAAGGACTAAATTGAATAAAATACAAAACTTTATGGGCACTCAAAAAGTGAAATTGAACTGATCCATGTATAAAATAGGGTATTATAAACTATTTGGAATTAATAAATTAAATTAAATTATCGTTTAGATCGGGAATTGAACCAAATCGAGGATAATTGGGGAAAAGGAAAAATTATCGATCAGTCATTGCAATTCAACTTGTTCGCTATTTTGACTAGGTAAGTTTATATGGTATGATTGTATTTAAATTTTTATATATTCAAATTATAAATTTGTGTTTATTTTATAGTAATTTGAATTGTTTACAAATTGGCACAAAAGATGAAATATGGACTAAATCGTAAAAAAAAATGATAAATTGATTATGATGAATTGCAACTTGATATATTTAATGAATTGATAGTAATTATGACTAATCAGATCATATTTGTGTGAATTTGATTGATTATCGAGATAGAGGATTAAATTGAATAAAATTGAAAATAATATAACTTGGTGAAATGGTAATATTAGCTTGGAATTGAGATGAATCATGCTATGTTATGAATGAAATGATATCTTGATTGAGGAATTGATGATATTGAGATAGATAGAATGAGGATCGAACTTATAATGAAATTGGATTAGTTACCCTATTAACTGTTTGAGTAGAGTTGGATATAGTTGGTATGCCATAGGGTCAGAGTACTGAATAAAACCATCATTGCTGGGCAATTCGGGGTGGTAGACATTATGTATTAAATCATCATTTTTAGGCAACTCGGCGTAACAAATTGATTGAGTTGAGAAAACCATTGATGTCAGGAAATTTGATGTGGTATTAAGTATCGATATAGCGTCATCATTATCGAGCAACCTAGGGTGATGGATCCGGGTATGTAACACCCCTTACCCGTGTTCAACGCCAGAACCGGATACGAGGCATTACCGAACTTAACTTGCCTAAACATACAACACCAGGCCATAAAATTTCATTTCAACTTAGAACTTTTCATTTAATGTCATAACGTCTCTATTATAGGTCTACGAGACCCGAAACATACATACCAAGCGACTCGGGATTTAATCGGAAACTTTCAAACACTTAGAAAATCTTTACTCAAAACAGGGCTACACGCCCGTGTGGAAAGGAACACGCCCGTGTGGGCAGGCCGTGTGGTCACACACGCCTATGTTCCTAGCCCGTGTGGATTTTATTTTTCATTTCGAACCTACAGGGGTTTTCACACGCCCGTGTCCTCACCCGTTTGTGAAAACCTTGGTATTCTTTTTATGACGTCAGCAAACACTTAGAGGCACACGGCCTAGTCACACGCCCGTGTGCTGGCCTGTGTGACGAACTGAGTTTTGGCAAATTTGATGTAGGGGACACACGGCCTATCAACACACCCATGGGGCTGACCGTGTGTCACACACGGCCTAGACACACGCCCGTGTGTCTACCCGTGTGGACAATTATAAGGCTATTTACCAAGCCAATTGCCACCCTGAAAAGTGAACACACTTATAACATCACAAGTAATACATAACATAGCAATATTACACTATGAACAGTCACTAATTCATCATGCATACACTTCACACTTTACTCAATCAATTGCACGAACTTACACTTCATGAACCTCATCATCATTGGATATATATAAAACTTAACAAGCATTGGCCAATTCCCAATGGCCATTTACAAAATGAATAGGTAACAATTATAACCAACACTTTGGCTAACAAATATGACACAAAAAAATGATCAAGTTCCTATACATGCCATACCCAAAATGATTCAACTTTACTATACCAAAAGAATAGTTGATAGTGTGATCCGAACTCCGACGTCCTACGATCCTCGAGTTAGCTTGGCGATACTACAAGGAAAAGGGAAAAGAGAAGGGTAAGCATAAAGCTTAGTAAGTTTGCATGAAATAAATAGCAACATAAAAACTTATGATTACATCCATTCATCTCATTAAATAATAGCAACACTAGCTCTCAAATACCTCAACATAACTTACTCATGCACAACTTTACCAAATCACACATCACATTTTGCATTTATATCTCGTAAGTTACTCATGGGTACCTGTATCACTTCATCACACAACTTTAGCACTTTTATTCTATTAAACATAGACTTAGCTCTTTGTCATCTGTACATCAACTTAGCTCTTTGCCCGTTGAACTACTCGGAATATCGAAGGATACTCAATCTCATCATACATGTATCACGATGCCAATGCCATATCCCAGATATGGTCTTACATGGGATCACATCTTGATGCCGATGCCATATCCCAGATATGGTCTTACACGGGATCTCATATCTCGATGTCGATGCCATATCCCAGATATGGTCTTATACGAGATCGTATATAGATGTCGATGCCATGTCCCAGACATGGTCTTACACGAGATCTTCCTTTAGTGCCGAGGCCATGTCCCAGACATGGTTATATACGGGACCTCCTTCATTTGGTGTCGATGCCATGTCCCAGACATGGTCTTATACGGGACCTTCATTCGGTACCGATGCCATGTCCCAGACATGGTCTTATATGGGACCTTCATTCGGTGCCGATGCCATGTCTCAGACATGGTTTTATACGGGACCTCCTTCATTTGGTGCCGATGCCATGTCCCAGACATGTTCTTATATGTGACCTTCATCATCTCATGTTGTGACACTGATATCCTTGCTATTCCGAACGTTCAACCGGGACTTCAACTTAACATGATCTCATTACAATTTCATCGGGGCATCATTAATCAACTTCATGGAAATATTATACATTTCTCATAAAATAAAGTAATTAAAAACATAATAACATTGTGTAGCTCTAATTTCACACAAACTTACCTCGGTACTCAAAATACGTATAGTTGTTCGATTTAGTCCATAACCTTGTTCTTACCTCGGTTTCAGTCCAGGCTTCATGTTTCTTGATCTATAATAGCAATTTCACTTGTTTAATACTCACATTGACTAAATTGACTTATGAATCATACTTTTGTAAAATTACAATTTTTCCCCTAAACTTTTACATAATTATACTTTTGCCCCTAGGCTCGTAAAATGATTTTCATTCAATTTTCTTATATTTTAAGCCTAGTCAAATCATTTTCATAACTACAACAACCCTCAATTTCCACTAATTCACTCATGTATGAACATTTTCATAACTTTTACAAATTAGTCCTTTTCATGAATTTCTCATAAAAATCACTTAGAAAAAGATGTTTATCATACATTAAACTTTCATATTCTTCCATAAATCATCAAAATACATGCATGTCATACATGGGTAAATTTTTGAACATAAACCCTAGCTTAAAATATAGCTAGAAATAGCTAAATCAAGCTACGAGGATCTTAAAAATACGAAGAACATTAAAAATGGGGCTAGGATGCACTTACTTTGAGCTTGAAAATGAGCAAAACCGTAGCTATGGCTTCTCCTCCAAATTTTGGCACCTAGGAAAGAAGATGGACACCATTTTTGACTTTTTTTTCCCTTTTTAATTAACTTATTAACCAAATGACCAAATTGCCCTTAAAGCCTTTACTTAAGATTTTTCCTTCCCATGCCCATTTTTGTCCATCTTGACATATAGTGGTATAATTGCTAAATAAGGACCTCTAATAATTTTTCTAATGCTATTTCATACTTGAATCTTCTAGAATCTCATATTTTCCAATCTTTGCAATTTAGTCCTAATAAATAAATTGATTACTAAATAATAAATTTTATTCATAAAATTTTCAAATAAGCATGCAAACATGTCATAAACCTCATAAAAGCCATAAAAAAACACATTTCTACCTCAGATTTGTGGTCTCGCAACCACTATTCTGACTAGGCCCTAAATCAGGCTGTTACAGGGTATCCGTTTGAGTCTGAGTTATGTTAATAGGGATATAAAATGTAAAGTTGATAATGGTATATCAACTGAATTAATATTGTGAAATAATGCTTAAAAGAAGAGTTATTATACATGAATTTCAGTAGTATACAAATAATTATGCAAACTGGATATACAAGTCCAGAGGATTGATACGAGAACGTGACGAATCAATCAATTCAGTTCGGAAAGTGATATGAATATGATATTGAATTGATTAAATGTTGACTAATTATGTGAATGGCATTGTAATGTTGATTATAAGTGAATTAGATTATTATATGTTTGAATTACTTTATGATACGGTTATATGTTGAACTCACCTTATTGACATGTGGTTTCCATGTTTAGGCAAACTTGTCAAGCTAGTAGCTTATTGTATTAAATTGTAAATTGAGACAAGTTGTTGTTTAATGTCTATGAATTTACTAAGCATTCGATATGCTTACCCCATTATTTTCCCCTTTTTCCTATAGATTCCCAACTTGCGGAACGTGTCAAGTGGATCGTCTAGAAGCTCACACTAACCCGTTGTTGATTTGATAGTATTTTAAACGTTTTAAAGTCTGATTATATGTCATGTACATAGGTGTTTGTATATGTTAACTTGAAACGATGATTTTTGCTTGCAACCTTTATAATGCTTGATTATGGTAAGGTTGGATAAGTGATTTGTTGGACCTGGTGCCCTAAGCGTAGTATTTTCATCTAAGTATACTTACAATTTTTTTGAACAGGTTGGTTAATAAAATTATTCATGAATTACATTAATAATTTATATATTTTACTCACATGGTTTTTGCACGCAAAGCAAAATGGAAGCAACTGTTGCTTACTAGTTGTCTAATGTTTAAGTAATACTAAGCGATATTACGTGGTCGAATTGTAATACGAAATGACAGCTTCTATTAGTAGAAGAACCTAAGCATGTCCTTAGTCTAATAAGAAATGAGCAAACCAATTGAAAGACTAATATTTCATATATCAAGTCCAATTGGGGAGATGTTTTGTCTTGGGCATTGGAGCGAATGACTTTTAGAAGATAGAGACATAGATGTGACTAATCGGGTCGACAAGACATCGATGATGAACCCAATTAGAATAGATTCTGGATCTGTTTATAGATTTATTCACTTGTGACGTTCATAGTGTGACATGCCTAAATCCTGAGTGGATGACGGACTATGTATGTGTGACTCGAATGTAAGTAAAAGCTTGAGTTCGAATAGATAAGGAACTAAAAGCTGATGCGTTGGGTGTACGACTTTTGGAGTATGTAGCGTCATTCACAATAGTGGAATTCGTAGCCCGAGACATGGGTAAATAATATCCTCTCATTGACATTGCATGGTTGATGAAAAGTAAACGAGGCCACAGGTCGTTCGTCTTTATGATGAATGAGTTGATTACTATTTGATAATAATTGACTTTTAATGAAGGAAAATGTAATGGTTACCATGAGATAAAATAGGATTATATTGGGAGAGCGGATATTATCCCTAAGAGATCAATGATATCCTATGAGGGTAACACATTTATGACAAGGTCATTGGATGAACGCTGAGTAGTTGTTTTCGTAATGGTATGTCGTTAGGGAAAATTTAGTCACGAAGCTATAGTGGAATGACTTCGTGACTAAATGAGTTTATAATTAATAGGTGAAAAGTCAAAACTTAATTATAAATCATTTGAGCCTTAATTACATATGTCCAATCGGTCCCTCCGCTAGCTCGTTGAAACTAGAAATGAATTGCGTGTTTAAATAAAAATGAACAGAATGAATAGAAAGGAGAAATAAGAAACATTCAGGAATGATTATGGTTTTCTCTGAAATGGAATCATTTGGAAATGAATGTAGGTTTTCAAAAATGGAAATGGAAATGGAAATGAAAATGAGAAATGATTCATTTGCAAATGTATATGGATTACTAAAAAATGATCAGAAGAATGAGTTTTTACTTTTTAGCAGTTTTAAAACCCAAAAATGAAAATAAACCATTCGGTCATAGTGAACAAGTTAAGTTGTGAAATATTGAATATTTTTTCTTGGAAATTTTACCAAGGGTAAAATCGTCATAATTTTATTGAAGGTGAAATTGAGATGAGCAAATTTATCTAATTGAAAAATTAATGTTTATTTTAGAAAATATAAAATATGTATTAGGTTGGATTAAAAATCCAGAAAGCACATATAATTGGGCCCAATACAATGACATGCCCGAATCCCCATCATAATACATATGAGGGGAAGTACACCCTATTAGCCCTCTCTCTCTCCTAGTTGGACTAGGAAGTTGTCTTTCTATTCGAAATAAACATCTACAATTCAACAAGGGTTCTGTCTTCTCTTCCTATAAATAGATGACACCGGTAGAGCTATTTAAAAAACTATGAGAGGTTACCCTACCGAAAAATAGAGAGAATTTATTCTCAAATATTAAATATATTTTACAGAATAATAATTCTACCGGTTTCTATTAAAAAAGAGAGAATTTTCGTTTTCACCCTAAAAAAGAAAAGAAAACTTTTTCTAGTTTTGTGTTTTGATTCAATTGATTGGAGCCTACACTTGAAGCAGTTCGTGGTGCAAAAATAGTGAAGAAGATCGTTTGGTTGAAAGTCGGAAAACATCAAGGATCCGTTTATCCAAAAACACAGGTACGATTTCGGTCTAAGGTTTATTGCTATAAATATCACAAACCGGGTTGGTTTTCAAAATTTTAATTTTTCGTTGTGCAAGAAAACTGTTTCAAACCAGATTTTTTTCCAACATGATTATAGTTGAAGAAGTTGAAATAGTGTGTTTAAAAGTATTATAGCTTAGGTAAGGTTGGCTTTTGAACGAATGACTAGTTGATTTAAAATGCATATGGTTGAATGTGATTAGGTTGGTATTTGGTATGATGTTTCCATCAGTACATGAATGTCTTATGGAATAACATGGTTCAAAATGGTTAGGCATAGTTAAATTTGAAAAATGAATGACTTAGTTGGTATGCTTGAATAACATTGAAATATGATTGATGAATTTGAATTGAATATCTAATAAGAAGGTTAAGTTGAATGTTTAAGCTTATTTGGTACGGTTTGGATATGTTTTTGGACCATTTGAAATTGATGTTTGACGTATAAAATGTTAGGTGTGATGGAAGCATTGAAATAGGTATAAGATGACTTTAAATTGTACCAAAAACAGAGTCCACGTCACGACGTCGAACAATAGTCGTCGCCACGAGCTCTGGGCTTCAAGCCATGGTGTGACGATAAACCCCATTGCCACAACGAGGCCAAGTCAGTATGTCATGTCATGACGAGGAAATCCTTACATCGCGACGTCGACCCAAAATTTTGAAACTTTACAAGTTAGTCTTATTTCATGCTTAGGCCGTCAAAAGAGCTTTCGTAAGCTCGATTGAGACTCAGAAAAGATTTTATATCATAATGTGAATGTGTTTATGATGTGATTGGATAATTGAATGATTATTTTACTGCATAATTGACAGTATGTGGTCTGACAACGAATGTGGCATCCTGTAGCTCGGACCCGACGATCAGGTCAGGTGTGGGGTGTTACATTGAGTGACCATGGTTGGTAATGGCAATTCACACTAATTGGGGTGTGGAGAGCCATTGCTAGTGGAGGGACTGTAACACCCATTGCCCAAACCGATCATCGAGTTTGAGCTACAGAATGTCACATCCATTATCGGAGCTACTTCTGTCAAAATACAGTAAATATATCAATCAAATAAACATTTATAACTTAAACTCATTCACAATATGATACTCAAACTTTTTTGAGTCTAAATCAAGCTTACGAAAGCTCTTTTATTGACCCGAGCATGAAGTTGGACCAAATCGTAAATTTTTGAAAATTTAGGGTCGACGTTATGACGTCACCTTCTCCATGTTGTGGCGTCGCCAAAACAGTATGTCACATCACAATGTCAGACCACTTGTCATCGGGACGAGGGACATGTTTGGTGAAAAATAGGCTATTTGGTGTTTTTTCCAAACCCACTTTGTAAATAGGTCAAAAGAATGCACTTAACACTCTTCATATTTATTCAAAACATATCAAATTCAAACAAATCATAACATATAAACATCCACATAAACATCCAAACCAATATGCCAAATTTGGCACCAATAGATCTCAACCTACTTACACCATTACAAGCCATTCCGCCATTCATTTCCTTAAAGCAATTCATGCTCAATAATATATCTCTAAGTGCCAAACATACATAACACAACATGCTACCAAAATATGCATATATATATGTACACAACTTGAAATATATATCACAAGCTCATTATCAATTATGGATTCAAACCAAACTTAACATTATAAAGCATCATAACAATTCTTAGGCCACATATAATCAAGCTCAAACAATCAAAAGACTACCAAATCGAGAGACAAATAGTGTGAACTTTGATGTGATCCGATCAACATGCTCCACAATCAACAACTACAGAAGAAAGAAGACAACGATAAGCATAATGAATACCTAGTAAGTTTATTCAAAACTCAACAAAACTTTTCCTAAATTTATATAAATTTAATCAATAGAAACACAAAGATGCATAACATGATATTTATTGGCATCTTTAACAGAAGTGAATCTAGGGGGCTGGCAGGGGCCCCGGCCTCCCCTAAAATGGAAATTTGCTATTTAGGCCCTTTAGAAATTTTTAAAAATTTAATTTAGTAAAGGTAAATTTGCACTTTGTCCCCCTAAAATTGTAAAAATTTGATTTAATCCTTTAAATTTTTTAAAGATTTAGACTATTAAAAATTAAAATTTCATTTTGGCCCTTCCTAAAATTTTGTTTTTTTTAGCTTCGCTCCTGATCCTTAAGCATTCTTGTACAAATTTAGAAAACAACCACAAGTTAGTACATTTGCATAATAAAATCAAAATGCTCAAATCACATATACATACCACCATAGAATTAGTTATATGTTATTCCAACTTATATATTTTATAATCGTATCAACTAAATTCATAATCAATCTTACCAATCATTTCTCTTCCGATTTATTTCCATTTTCGCCTGTATGACTATAGTAAACTAACTTACAGAACACGTAATCGATTTTCTCACACAAGCTATAAGTTTCACGTCTGCTCACAAAACCTATAGGTCAGGATTATTGATATAAGTGTTATTAGATGCTGCTCGCACAAGATGTAGAGAATCCACAACATATTTAACAGCCCGTTTTTAGTCAAATCAGATTAGTGGTTTTGGAACCACAAATCCGAGGTTGAAATATTTACTTTATTAATATTTTGAGGTCTACAGCATGATAGTATAATTGTGTAAAAATTTCGTTAAGAAATTTTATCGTTTGAATGCTCAATTTGATAAAAAGAACTAAATCACGTAAAGTGTAAAAGTTTAGTTCTATTAGCTAAAGGTGTCTAATAGCTACAGAACTTTATAGTGGAGGTCCTTAAGTGGTAATTAGACAATTTTTTATTTGAGTGGACAAAGATGGACATTAATTAAGTTATATTAATGGTTTATTGATAAGGTTAATTTAGTAAATAACAAAATAAATTAAAATTAAAGTAAGAAAAAGAAAGGTATCATCTTTCTTCTTCATTTATTCAACCGAAATTTAGACTAGGAAGCCATTAAAGACCATCCAAATATTCGGCCAACCTTGGTGTGTGCATGTAAGTGATTTTTGACTTGGTTTTTAATGATTTCTATGTTTTCGGAGTCATTGTAGCTTAATCTAGCTAGCCCAGAGACTAATTTGTGAAATTGTTAAAAGTCTAGGGTTTTACCATTGATGAATATGTATGTGTTTTGATGTTTGATGATAGAAAATGGATGGTTGTTGTTAGATAAACAACGTTTGTTAAGTGATTTTTGATAAAATTGTCAATTAGGGATTAAATTGAGAAATATGATAAAATGTATGGTAAATGTGTGAAATAATGAAAAATATGGGCTGCTATGAGTATAGGTGAAATTCAGCTAGCATGGGTGTGGACTCAATTGCATGAATTTGCATTTTTATGAGCTAGGGATTAAATTGTAGAGAAGTCTAAAGTTTAGGGGCAAAAGTGTAAAATTTACATAATATGAAATTTGGATTAAATTGAATAGAATGATAATTAAATAAGTTAAATTTGATTATATATAGATCAAGAAAAGCAAAGTTCGGAATTAGATAGGGGAAAAATAAAATAGTAGATTGATAGCTCGTTTCTCTCCGTATAAATTCGAGGTAAGTTTGTATGTTAATAAGCATTAATGTAATTGTGTTTTAAATGCTTTATAATTGTATTATTGATGAATAAGACCTTACGGAAATGTTCGACGAAGATTCGGCAATGTGAAATCCTTATTGAACCTTAGGAATAGATAGGATACTAATGACATGTCATTATGGGTTATTGTGTTTGGGTGCTTGTCAGTACGTTCTACCGGTGGCTGAGTTTTTTGGCATGTGTTGCAAATTCTCGTCAGCTTGTGTGAGCAGCACTGTGTAGTTATGTCTTAACTGTCAGCTTGTGTGAGCAGACCCGTTGATAACTCGAGAGTGAGCATTATATGAGATATGAGATTGAGATGGTTTCGACCATGTGTTGGCACTTAGGGTGTGAGATTCCCGAGTATTCGATATTATTCCAAATGGTTCAACGGGTATATTGAAAATATGAAAGGGTAAGAGATGGATATGTATCAATGCAGGTATGTACGTAAATCGTATAAGCGTTGAAATCTATGAAGTTTGTGAGTTACATAATTTACTATGTGGATGAACATATATATGCTTTCTGATTAAGTTAAATTGTAGTATTTTATGAAAGATAACTTAATTTTTGAATGAATGGTAAGTTTTACTTATTAAGCATACGATCTTACTAAGCTTTATAGCTTATTCTGTTTACTTTTCCGTGATTTATAGTGATTTCGAAGCTTGCTCGGATTGGGAGTTGTCGGAGATCTCATCACACTATCCAGCTGTCATTTTGGTACTTTTGAACTTTTGTATTTGGCTATATGGCATGTATAGGAGTTGTGGTTAATATGGCTTATATGTTTGTAACGTTGATAGCCATTTGATTTGGCTTGTAAATGATGTATGTTTTGGTTATGTGTATAGCCATGTGATTTAGCTTATTTTGGTAATTTTGATTATGTGTTTAAATGTGTAAATGTCCTTTTGTTATGTGGTTTATAATTGCTATTTGAATGCTTGTTGTGAATTGGTATTATGAGTACCAAATGGTTGTATTTTGAAATATAGTATGCATGTGGTTTTAGGCAAAATAATGCATATATGAAGTTAACCATTTAGGTGATTTTTAAATATGAAATTGGTATGTTTTGATTTGGCAAAACATGATGTTATGAGCATTATAGTTGTTGGTATTGAATAGTATGATTTTAGGCTTGATTGAGATTGGTTTAAATGCCTATTGATGCTATGTTATATGCCATTTGTCATGTTTAGGTTGATGCAAATTTGGGTGAGAAAGATGGCTTGGAAAATAGCCTATTTTTGTCCACACGGGCAGAGACACGGGCGTGTATCTCAGCCGTGTGTGAGACACGGTTAGGTGACATGGCCTTGTGTCCCCTGGTACTTAATTAGAAAACAAGTTAGTAGCTTCACACGGGCCAGCACACAGGCGTGTGACTTGACTGTGTGGCATAAGTCAGTATACCTGATAAACTATAATTTACACATATTTTAACCCCATGCTTGGATTAATTTTGGATGAATATTCATTAGATTTGATTAATTTGATGCTCCTAATCCTTTAATTTCATATTTTATACTTAGGAGAGCATCTGAGGTTCAAAAGAACGAGAAACGGGCCAAAAACGGACTAATTGAGCCAAAGTAGGAAATCAACACGGCCTGGGGTTTCACCACACGGCCGTGCCTCCCTAGCAGACCCAACCATGGTCTACAATTCGATTCACACGGGCGTGTTGCACGGGCGTGTCCCTGCCGTGGCAAAGAGGAATTTCACTCGAATTAGGATATTTAGAGGCGAAGAAACACATTCCGAAGCCTATATAAACACCCTAAGTATAACCTAAAAAGAGGGCTTTTGTCAGGGGGCATCCAGCTAGGCCAAGGAGCCGAGCCAGAGAGGTCAGAATTGTGGGATCTACTCGAAGAAAGCCAGTTGATTCATCTCAAGAAGCAGAAATCATACTCAAGACGGAGGATCTCTCCTTCAATTCCTTCAGGGGGTTTTAGGGTTTTCTTATGTTTTGTTTTATCTTTTCTTCTGAGATGTATTTTTTTATGATTATGAACTAAACCCCTCAGATACCTGAGGGGGATGAAACCTAAGACGGATCTTGTTATTGTTTTCTGAACTATATGATAAATACTTGATTTTTTCTCAATTATGTGTTCTTAATTCTTGTTTTGATATTTCAGGATATTGATTCAAGTATTGATGTGCTTAGGCAGAGGAGGAATAGACCTTGCCTATGAGTAGATCTAGCAAAGTTAAGCTGAGTTGATCGCAACCCTAGAGATAGGATGACGAAAATCTGCCGGATTAGGGTCAAACCTAATATGAGAGTCCATGGATCGAGTTAATGCAATTCTAGGGGTTTTAATTAGAAAGAGATTTCAATTAATCAACCTAGGGTTAGACGTTAGTAGCCTCGAGAGAGGTATTAATATAAATTAGGGAATTTTACGGATCAAGTCAAGTGAATAAATCGTCTGGTTCAGAGTTAGATAACAAGTGAAGTCTAGGTGGATTCCTCATTGGGTATTGTCTTAATCAATTGGTTTTTCCCACAAGTATTTCCCTAATTCATTCTCTTTGTCTTAGCGTCTTTAGCTTAGTAGTTAGTTAATTTTAGATTAAACAATAATTCACTTCAATTCTTAGGCTAAATAATAGAAAGAAAGTCAGTATTAGTACTTTTGGTTCCTTTGGGTTCGACAATCTGGTCTTGCCACTAAACTATACTACTGTTCGATAGGTGCGCTTGCCTCAATCGTTGTCACAGTTAGTTTCTAGGCTAGATCATTCCTTATATAAATTTTTAAGACTCTGACGAACGATCAATACCCTACAGTTTTGGCACGGCCTAGCACATGGGTGTGTGAGGCCATTTCGAAGGGTACAGGGCTGGTCACACGGGCGTGTGGTTGGCCGTGTGACCCAAGTTAGGGAGTTACACGAGGTCAGACACGGGCTGGGGCACGGCCATGTGATCCCATTTTGAATGTCCACACGGCCTGTGACAGGGCGTGTCTTTGGCCGCGTGAGACACACGGCCGGGCCACACGGGTGTGTGTCCCCTGTACTTTGAAAATTTTCTATGTTTTTCCAAAAATTTCCCGAGTTATCAGTTTAGTCCCGAACCACTTCTAATGTTTGATTTGAGCCTCGAAGGCTCGTATTAGGGACTATATGATTGGTTGTGAATGCATTATATTGGATATGAAAAATGTCTGAGAATTGTATGATTTTTTATGAGATTAGTCCGATAATGCTTCGTAACCCTATTTCAGCGACAGATTCAGGTTAGGGGTGTTACACATATGCTATATCTCAGCCATCAATAACTAAGCTCCTGACTAGCACCCAAACTAAATCATTTGGGTCTGATCGTACAAGTTGTAGGTCAGGATTATTCATATATAAGTGTTATTCGATGCTACTCGCACAAGCGGTAGAATATCCACAACATATGCTGCATCTCAACCATTGATAACTAAGCCCCTGACTAGCACCTAATTCCTATACAAACCGTAATGGTTTGTCATTAGTACCTTAGTTATTTACTAAATGCATCCGAGCCTTATTCTAAACTCGTGCCATTTTAATATCTGTAACATCATTATATATACAGTTTCATATCATTCAATCATATATATAATATTTTCACACTCTTTCGATGTTATGTACTTATTAAAACTGCCGTATTTTCATACTTTACAATTTATTCCATATAATGTCAAAAGTAACTATATTTCATTCCAATTAAATATATAAGCAAGTGATAAGTGTCAAAAGTAGCATATTTTAATCTCGTTCTTAATGCATTTTTCGATGATTAATCAATGCAAAATGGTAAATTTTATGCTTCTAATCCTTTAAATTCATATTTTTATACTTAGGAGAGCATTTGGGAGCAAAATAAGCAAAAACTCAGTGAAAATAGGAAAATTGGAGCAAATTTCAAGAGCCACACGAGTTGGGCACACGTCCGTGTAAGCCACACGAGTGTGTGCCAAACCATGTCAATGTCATGATTCGCACTTTAAATACACGGAAAAAAAATACAATTTTTAGGTTTTTCGGGCATTCTAAAACTTATAAGTACCAAATATAAGAAGTGGGGAAAAGAGCCGTCAGAAAATATTGAAGAATACAACTTGGAGAACACCATTGAAGTCGGCCCTGAAGCAGAATTCCACCAAGATTGAAGATTTCCTTTTGATTTCTTTGAAGTTTATTATGAGTTTCTCTATTTCTTGTGGTTATACTGTCTTTGAGATATTTTTATTCGCGATTATGAACTAATTTTCTAAATACCTAGGGGAGATGAACCCTATGATGAATTCTATCTTTTGATTTCTATTTTACGCAATAAATACTTGAATCTTGTTCTCAGTTATGTGTGCTGAATTCTTGATTTAATATTTTCAGATTATTATTTCATGTTTGATGTGCTTAATTCAGAGGAGAAATAAACCTTGTTTTAGAGTAGGTCTAGCATAATTGAGTGGAGTTGCATGTAATCCTAGAAATAAGACGACATAAATCTTCCAGATTAGAGTCAAATCTAATAGGGGAATTGTAACAGCCCGATTTTGACCCTAATCGGAACGGTGGTTTTGGGACCACGAATCCGAGTCAGAAAAATATTTAAATATTAGTTTCTGTGTTCTGAATGTGTGAATTTGTTTGTGTGAAAATTTTGTTTTGAAATTTTATCGTTTGGATGCCCGATTAAATAAAAAGGGCTTAATCGTGTAAAATGGAAAATTTAAGGGTTACTGTGTGAGGGCCGAATTTTGATTGTTTTCTTTTATAGAGTGTTAAAGTTGCAATTTGGCCATAAAAATGAGTTAGTGGCCGGTTGGTGTGCATGAAATAGTAACCTTAATTGTTTTTTTATTTCTTTATGGCATTATGGCACATTTTTTTTATTATATGTTAATATTATAATTCAAAAAAAAAGAGCAAGTGTTCATCTTTTACAAAGAGTGACCGAAACTAAGAGAGAAAAAGAGAACTTTAAAGCTTTGATGCATTCGGCCCTTACAAGCTCAATTAGGTAAGTGATTTGAATTCGGTTTTTGATAATTTTTACGTTTTTGAGATCGTTGCTTCGAATACTCTAAGACCCATGTAAGAATTTTTGAAATTGATGAGATATTCATGAGTTGCCATTGTTGATAGTTTGATAGATTTTGTGTTTAAAAATAGAAAATAAAAGATATGTGTTAGATTAACAAAATTTTTATTAGAAGTTTTGATGGAATTGAGTAATTAAGGCTAAATTGCAAAAATATTAAATTGAAGGGTTAGTTTGTATAATAGGTGAAGTGTGAGGACTTATATAAGCTAGAGGAGTATTCGGCTAGAGCTTGTTGTTTTTAAATTTTGTGTATTTGATGTGTTATGAATTTTTGGATTATAATGTAAAAGTGTGAAAAATAAGGGGCAAAATGTAAATTTGCTCATTGATGTGTTTTGAGGTTTAATTGAATTGAATTTTATTTGAATGAGCTTAATTTGAATTTGAATAGATCAAGAACAAAAAGGATCGGGTTTGGATCGGGAAAAACAAAAAATCGTTGAATAGTCGATAATCTCCGTCCGTCGATATCCGAGGTAAGTTATTAAGCATATATTTTGTATCGATTTAAACAACCATAATATCTATGTAATTATGCCGAATTGAATGGTATATATATATATACATGTAGTGATGAAATTATCGAATGTAAAAAGAAGTAAGATGTATTGAGTTGTTGACTTTCGGCACTAAGTGTGCGGGTATTAATATTTACGATTATGAGATTGGCACTAAGTGTGCGAGTTTAATTGTAAAGCACTAAGTGTGCGAGTTTGATTATTAAGCACTAAGTGTGCGAACTTACTATATATTTTCGAATAACTATTAGCACTAAGTGTGTGACCTTATCGAGTAATCATGGATAGTGGAATGAGTAAATACTTGGAGTTCTTGAGGAATAGCCGTTATGTTTGTGTTCGTTGAGCTTGGTAAGTCTTGAACCTATGTGGTGATTATATTTGGAATCAAATATATAAGATTAATTGTGGAATAGATGAAATGCTATTTGGATGTATAATTTAAATGAAAATAAAATGATATATGGAAATGCATTAAATATCATATTGAATGTTATATGAAATGTTAATGGAGACTTGGCTGTTCGAGAGCATGTAATGATAAATGTGGTGTTAAATCATATTGATGTTCGAATAAGATGGTTTTTGTGTTTGGAAGATATATGTTATATTTTGCAGAATGAGATGAAGTGTATTATGCATATATTTCTTTTTTTTTTTTTACATGATGATGGAATGCCATAATGTATTCGGCCTTGTATTTGAAATCAAGAAATGCTTTATGGTTGAGTAATTATATATTGATTTTGGTTAAATCATAGTATTCGATTAATAAGTGCCTTATAATATAGTAAGTTAGTGATTATATGATTTAGTAGTATGAATTAGTTAAATGGTATTTGAGATATCAAGTTAAATTTTAGAGTTTAATTGCTTGTAACTTACTAAGCTAAATTAGCTTACAATCGTGTGGATAATTGTTTTTGATTTATAGGTTTTGGTGATCGTTACGCTCGGGGATCGCCGGTGAAGCTCGTCACACTATCGTCTATATTTTGGTACACTTGAAAGCTTAAGTTTAAACTTATGGCATGTATAAGCTATTCTATCTTTTGAATCCGTTGTGAATGAGAAGTGTATTTAAGCCATGCGAAAATGGCTTAGTTATTATATGTTATGCTGGGTTTAAAATGTTTTTGGATTAATGTTTTGATATGTTTGATTTAATGGTTTAGTTATGATTTAAATCTATTTGATAAGAATGGATTATAATTTGGATAATTTATATATATATATATATATATATTAATTATCCGTATAAATTGGTTTTGTCATGAATCACTTATGAATATTTCATATTAGTAGGTTTAAAGCTCATTATATATTGACCAAGGTCTAAAATTATTTAAAGATACGTTCGTATATGAATTGATTGAGTTATATCAAGTTATTATGACATTTGGATGTATTAACGTGCTATTATAGAATGTGAATTATTTTTAAAGTATAATTGTGTTTTAAATATGCGGTTATACTCTAAAAATGATAGATGATATGAGAATTGAATACATTAGTGGTTGGTATGTGTTCTTAAAATTTATTATATTAAAATGGTCAAATGCGCATGGCTTTGTAAATAGCAAAGAGGCATGTTTGGTCTTTAAATGATTTGCCAAGTCTGTTTTATTTTTTTTTAATAACCAATTTGAATGTTGCACATGATTTGAATAGTATGCTATGTGAAATGTTTTATTTGGTTTATTAATACATGTATATAATTATGAAGTCAAAGAATTAATATTGACTTGAACTCGTTTGAACTTGGGAATTATAATTCGTGCATACAATGTAATTAATATTTTAATATATTTATTTTTACGAATATGATCTATGGAATTATGTGATTGTATGAATACTATGTTTTCTTCGGTAATACCTCGTAACCCTCCGGCGACGGTTGCGGGTTAGGGGTGTTACATTTGATTGGTATCAGAGCTACGGTTTAGTCGATTCTCAGACTAACGTCGTGCGTATGAGTCTACCTATACATGCCATAATTTTTACTGTGATAGTGTGATGACTCCTGACAATAAAAATGTGTTTTTCATATAGTAAATGGATCCTGATCCCGATCGAGCCGTAGCGGACGATGTCGAGAGTGTAGCGCCTGCTCCCGCGCAAGGGACAGAGCCAGTTTATTCTCGGTCGAATACGAGTAACTATGGTGATGAGGCTAAACAAGCCTTCTATACTATGATGAACGAATGGTTTACTCAATATATCCGGACAAATCTGGCTGTTCAACAACCTCCGACCCCGATTAACCCACCTCCGATGCCTGTGGTACCTCTGACTATCGATCCTATAAGATTGAATAAACCTCCTGTTGATAAAATCAAAAAATAAGGAGCTGAAGAATTTAGGGCCACAGCTAGTGATGATGCTGAACGGGCTAAATTTTGGCTTGATAATACCATTCGTGTCTTCGATGAATTATCCTGTACACCTGATGAGTGCTTGGAATGTGCTATGTCTTTGTTACGGGATTCAGCCTACTATTGGTGGAACACTCTAGTTTCGGTTGTTCCGAAAGAGCATGTCACTTGGGATTTCTTTCAGACAGAGTTTCGCAAAAAGTATATCAGTCAGCGATTCATTGATCAGAAACGCAAAGAATTTCTCGAGCTAAAATAGAGTCGTATGACCGTATCTGATTATGAGCACGAGTTTGTGAGACTCAGCCGATATGCCCAAGAGTGTGTTGCGACCGAGACAGTTATGTGTAAAAGATTCGAGGAAGGGCTGAATAAAGACATAAAATTGCTTGTCGGCATACTTGAAATAAAAGAGTTCGTAGTACTCGTCGAGTGAGCTTGCAAGGCTTAAGAGCTCAGCAAAGAGAAAAGAAAAGCTGAGTTTGAAGCTAGAGATTTCCGCAAGAGATCAGCGAGTAAATATTCTCAGACGGCAACAAAGAAGTTCAGAGATGTTGATAGCCGATCTAAGGCTACTGTCAGGCTTTCTATACGAGAACGACCACCAGCGAGTTCACGAGCCACCTCGGTTGCTAGTGTTGGCAATACCCGACCGAATAAACCCGAGTGTCAACAGTGTGGTAGGCGACATGTTGGTGAGTGTTGGGGCAAGTACAACAATCGAGTTTGCTATAAGTGTGGATCGCGAGATCATTTCATTCGGGACTGTCCGGAGATAGTTGAGAAAGATGATGCCCAGAATGCAAGATCGAGTGGTGCTGCAGTTAGAGGTAGACCACCTCGAAATGCGGGGTGTAGGAGTGGTGCTCAGAGAGGGACTTCGGACACAGCAGTTCGATCTGAGGCTCGTACACCTGCCAGAGCTTATGCCATCCGCGCTCGAGAGGAGGCATCATCCCTTGATGTTATTACTGGTATATTCACTATCTATGATACTAGTGTAATTGCTTTGATTGATCCCGGTTCAACTCATTCTTATATGTGTGAAACATTAGTATTCAGTAAGACTTTGCCTGTTAATTCTACTGAGTTTGTGATTCAGGTATCGAACCTGCTGGGCCGGTGTGTGTTAGTTGACAAGGTGTGTAAGAATTGCCCCCTGATGATTCGAGATTCATGTTTTCCGGCTGATTTGATCTTATTGCCGTTCGACGAATTTGATGTTATCCTTGGTATGGATTGGCTAACCGTACACGATGCTGTGGTGAATTTTAAGCGAAAGACTATTGATTTAAGGTGCCAGAATAACGAGATTATTCGGATTGAATCTAACGATCTGAATGGGTTACCAGCAGTGATTTCCTCAATGTTGGCTCGGAAGTATGTGAGAAAGGGTTGTGAAGCTTACCTAGCTTACGTGCTTGATAGTAAGGCGACCGAAAAAAAGACCGAATTTGTGCCTGTTGTGTGCAAGTATCCGGATGTGTTTTCCAAAGAACTGCCTAGTTTGCCACCTATTCGGGAGGTAGAGTTTGGTATTGATTTAGTGCCAGGGACGACTCCGATTTTAATTGCTCCGTACCGAATGGCACCTACAGAATTAAAAGAATTGAAAGCACAGTTGCAAGAGTTGACAGATAGAGGTTTTGCGAGACCGAGTTTCTCTCCCTAGGGTGCGCCAGTTCTATTTGTGAAAAAGAAAATGATAAACCTTAAAAGTAACATATTCTAAGCCCACATTTAGTATGCTTTTGGATGATTTAAGCCCTAATTTATGTAAAAAGGTGCTCTTAATCCTTTCTTTTCATGTCTTATACTCGGGAAAACACCCGATGACGGAAAGAACGAGAAACAGGCTTAAAACGGACCAAGTTGGGCCAAGCCACGAAATCAACACGGCCTGGATTTCAAGCCACACGGCCGTGCCACCATTCCTACTAGAACACGACCTTACCACGACTTACACGACCGTGCCTCATTCAACAGTGTCGAACACGGCCTGACCACGATTTACACGGGCGTGTTCCATGGCCGTGCCTCTACCGTGGAGAAGAGCAATTCCATTCGGGAAAGGATACTTAGGGAGAAAGAAACGTGTTTCAAAAGCCTATAAATACACCCTAGGTACCAGCTGAAAGGGGGCGGCGAGCTAGGCCAAGAAGCCAAGCTGAAAAAGTCAGATTTGTGGGAATCACTTGAAGATAACCAGTTGATCCATCTCAAGAAGCCAGAATTCTACTCAAGACGGAGGATCTCCTCTTCAATTCCTTCAGGGGATTTTAGGGATTTCTTATGTTTTGCTTTATCTTTTCTCTTGAGATGTTGTCTTTTATTATTATGAACTAAACCTTCGGATACCCGAAGAGGATGAAACCTATGAGGAATCTTGTTATTTGATTTTTTAATTATATGATAATAACTTAGTTTGTTCTTAATTGTGTGAACTTAATCCAAATCTAATGTGCTTAGGTGGAGGAGGAATAGACCCTGCCTAAGAGTAGATCCAACATAATTAAACGGAGTTGATCGCACGCCTAGAGATAGGGTGACGAGATTTTGCCGGATTAGGGTGAAACCTAATATGGGAGTCCACAGATCGATTTACTGCTATTCTAGGGGGTTATTATAAGCGAACAAGAGTTCCACTAATTAACCTAGGGTTAGACGTTATTCACCTCGAGAGAGGGTTTAATATACGTTAGGGAGTCTCACGGATCAAACTAAGTAAATAAATCATATGGTTCAAGGTTAAATAACAAGTGAAGTCTAGGTGGATTTTTCTTAAGGGTATCGCTTGAGTCAACTGGGTTTTCCCAAAAGTTATTTCCCGAATTCATTCTTTTTATCTTTGCATCTTAGCTTAGTAAGTAGATTAGTTTTAGTTTAAACAACCATCACTTTATATTAAGGCTAAATAATAAAAAGACGGTGAGTATTAGTACTTTTAGTTCCTTTGGGTTCGATAATTCGGTCTTGCCTAAGCTATACTACTGTTCGATAGGTGCACTTGCCTCAATCGTTGTCAGAGTTAGTTTCTAGGTTTGATCATTCTTTTATAAATTTTTAAAACTCTGATTTACAGCGATCAAGTTTTTTGGCGCCGTTGTCGAGGAACTAAAATATTAAGAAAACTCTATTTTTATTACTTTAGCCATTATTTTTATTTTTCTCAATTTATTTTTTATTTTTAGTTTAATTTTAAATTTGCTAAATTTTCTTTCTTTCTTCTCCTAGCAGGTACCTCTAGTTTATGACTAGAAGGAACCCGAAAGGACCTTTAGAATACGACAGTGATATTGAAGCTACCGCTCGAAGAAATTGCAGAGAAATTAGGCGAGCCCTAAATTACCAAGGAGAGCGAGAAGACAGATCCAATCCTGCTGAAGGGATGGATGAAAATAATCCTCCACCACAAGATGTGGGAGAAAATAATGCTCCTCGTACTATGTTTGATTATGCTAAACCGCATTTAACAGGAGCCGAATCTAGTATTGTTAGGCCTGCTATAGCTGCTAATAATTTTGATTTAAAGCCTAACACTATTCAAATGATTCAACAATTTGTTCAATTTGATGGTTTGCAAGATGAAGATCCAAACACTCATATAGCTAACTTTTTAGAATTATGTGATACCTTCAAAATAAATGGCGTTTCTGACGATGCCATACGTCTTCGGTTATTTCCCTTTTCACTAAGAAATAAAGCTAAACAGTGGTTAAACTTGTTACCACGAGGGTCGATCACTACATGGGAACAAATGACCGAAAAATTTTTATTAAAATATTTCCCACCGGCCAAAACGGCCAAATTACGTAATGATATATCTTCTTTTGTACAGATGGATTTAGAGACATTATACGACGCATGGGAGAGATACAAATATCTCTTGAGGAGATGCCCCCACCACGGATTACCATTGTGGCTCCAAGTCCAAACTTTTTACAATGGTGTGAATCTTTTAATTAGGCAATTAATTGATTCAGCCGCCGATGGAACCCTGAATAATAAAACTCCTGAGGCAGCCTACGAGTTGATTCAAGAGTTGTCGCTGAATAACTATCAGTGGCAAGTTACAAGAACAAGGCCAACAAAAACAGCCGGAGTTTACAACCTCGAAGCAGTAACCATGCTATCAAATCAGGTAGAGTTGATGAATAAGAAGATTGATAGTTTGTGTTCTTCGCAGGTACATCCGGTCATGCAGTGTGACGCAAGTGGAACTGTGGCGAATCCTAAGTGCCCACCCTACCAACCAGGCACAGAGAGCGAACAGATGAACTATATAGGTAACAATTTCAGATCTAATAATAACCCATATAGTAATAATTATAATCCAGGTTGGAGGAACCACCCAAATTTTTCGTGGGGAGGACAAGGAAATCAAGGAAATCAAAGACAACAACCTCCTCAAAATTTCCAAAATTAGCCCTATCCACAGGAATAGAAGTCGAGTCTTGAAGAGACGTTGAACAAATTCATAGCATCCATAGAAGCCCGTCTCCAAAAATATGAGGTAACACTCGACACCCAACAAACATCGATCAAAAAGGTTGAGAACCAAGTTGGAGGACTTACAAAGGCAATCGGGGAAATTACCCAGTCAGTCGGAGAAATTGAAAAGCTATTATCCGAACGACCGCAAGGGCGTCTACCGAGTAATACTGAAATTAATCCGAAGGAGCAAATCCAAGGTATAACAGCTCAAGAAAGTGAAGAAGTATACGAACCCAGCCCAACACAAGGAAACGAGGTAGAAAAAGGTAAAGTTGAGGTAACACAAGACAAGCCAAAACCGGTAATCAAGGAGTACCAACCTCGCGTACCTTACCCTGAGGCATTAAGAAGAGACGACACAGAAGAACAGTTCGGTAAGTTTCTTAAACTCTTAAAGAAATTACATATTAACTTACCATTACTTGAAGCTCTGTCGCAGATGCCAAATTCTAGGAAATTTTTAAAAGAGCTCTTGACAAACAAACGGAAGTTTGACGAGTCGTCACATGTGGAACTTAACGCAAAGTGCTCAGCAATTCTCCAAAATAGGCTACCACAAAAGCTAAAAGATCCAGGGAGTTTTACAATTCCATGTTTAATTGGTAGGCTAACTGTTGATAATGCATTAGCTGATTTAGGGGCAAGCATAAATGTCATGCCTTATAAATTGTTTAAACAATTAGGTCTAGGGAAACCCAAACAAACTAGGATGAGCATTCAATTAGCTAATAAAACTGTTAGAATTCCTAGGGGTATTATCGAAGATGTTCTTGTAAAAATAGACAAATTCGTGTTCCCAGTAGATTTTGTTGTCTTAGAAATGGATGAGGATAATTCGATCCCCCTAATTTTAGGAAGACCCTTTTTACCAACTGCCAGGACTAAAATTGATGTTGATGCAGGAGAACTCATACTTTGCGTAGGAAATGAGACAATCACCATCAAGGCTCTCGATTTGGCTAGAACATCGAGTAATCAAGGTGAGAACGTAAATTCTACTGATAACTATTCGGTTAACCCTTATTTTTAGGAAGCACCACCAAAGAATACAACTGAACCCGATCCTAAACCCCATGTCAATAAAGAAATAACTCATGACGATCGAGGGATTCAGTTTGATGATCTAGACGAGTGGAAGACACACTTCAAGGAGAAATTAGGGATACACGACGAAGAACCGGAACAACACGAGATAAAACCGAAGGAGCCCCAAAAGAGCTAATAGGAACAACAAATCACTTCAAAATAGGGGACCAAGTATCTTTGCTAGATCGAGTAAATCCTCGAATATCTCCTCCTGACCTAGCACAAACAAAGAAATATCTTTTAGGGTAACCAGTGTTTTTCCACATGGAGCAGTCAAGGTAAGTAATCCTATTTTTGGTACTTTTACTATAAACACATCTCGACTTAAATTTTTTCACGAAAACGCAAATGGTAGCATGAGGAAGGACTTCCAACTCCTCAAACCACCCTGACAAAGCAAATGGGAGGAGAGTCTAGCTTAAGACTATAAACGAGTGCTTCTCGGGAGGCAACCCGAGCACTAACATAATTTATTATTATATTTTGCTTTAAATTTATTTTTCTTTTCTTCTCTTCTTTACAGAACACATAGTTATAAACTAACAAGGGGTGCGAGAATTCCAGACACATGGCCTTGCACACGCGTGGCGTGGCGTGGCCGTGTGTACCTCAAGAATCTTGGTACTAACATGGCAGGACGGTACAAGTCAGAATGAACTAATTTCTTGAAATCACAGACCCAACCACTACCCCACGGGCACCAACAAAGTGGCACGACCGTGCGATACGGCCGTGTGAGGCTACTGACTTATCAACCACGGGCGGAACACGCCCGTGCCGGATAACCGTGCTAATATACTGACTTGTCAAACACAGGCTAGACACGAGCGTGGGGAACCAACACGCCCTAAAGCACGGCCGTGCGAGGCGGCCGTGTGAAATGACACACCCTCGACCCACGGGCGTGGGAAACCGCCAGACCTGAAATTCTAATTAAACATCATACCCTCTTTCTTTCTCTTCTTAACCCACTTCTTTCTTCTTTCCTTCTTCCATTCTTTCCTCTCTTTTTCCTTTTTCCTTTTCCTAATAAATCCTTAGACTCTTGAGCTACAACAAAATCGTATCAATGGCAAAGAAGCGTAAGAGGCCAATCTCCTCAAAGGAGACCGATTCACATGAGTTCATGCCGGCAGCTTCATCCAAACAACAAGCCAAGGGTCTTTGAGACCAATTATCTGTTCTTTTATTTTTCTCTTCTCCTTTATTTCCTTATCTTTACTTCTCTTCTACTTAATTTAGCTTATTTTATCTTATTTTCTTAATTTTAGGTTCTAAAGGCTGCTTGGGAATCACGCCACCACCACCACCATAACCTCAGCCTTAGAAATCACACCCAACAATAAGGATCTCTCAGTCCATTCATCTCTTCTTTTAATTTTAGTTTTCTTCTTAGTCTCCTTCTCTTTATCTTCCTTGTCCTTAATTTTATATTTAGTTTACTTTAATTATGTCTTAAGGATCCCTGGCTAATTCTCTACGAGCGTCCCAATTTCTTCATCTAGTGCAGGTTCGTTCATCATCACGACGACCATCACCACCACCAAAGGCATAATCTCCTCTCAATGAATCATCCGAAAATTCAGGCAGTTTTCACTTACCCCATATCTGATGATTTTATTACAAGGTTATTATATATCATTGTATATTGAGGGCAATGTACATCTTAAGTGTGGGGGGTGAACAACCTAAAAAGATACCTAACAAAAACCCTGAATTTAGTCTTGTTTTTAAGTAATTTATTCATATTACTAATTAGGATGAAATTTTTGATGATTTATGATTTTTATTGATATGTTTTAGATTAAGTCATTGATAATTGTGCATTGATAATTAAATTCTAAGAATACTAGAGAATCAAGCATGATAAGTCTATTTTTCAGAAATTAAAAATTTGCTAGGTTGTCAAACTAAGTTTAAATATTACCTTGAAGTTTGAAATTTACGAGGTTGACATCAAAATACCCATAATTTTTGTGAGATTTTGAGCCTTATAGAGCATATATTCTTTTTCTTGCTCACTTTATTGATTATGAGTATGTCAACACTAATTTGTTATTCTAGAACTTGCATCGATTATACATGTCGAGACCATATTTTTTGATTTGAAACACAGAGATGATAAAGGCACCTAAGATCTAACCCACTTACTCCATAAAAAGCCTACCTTCACAATTAACCCCTAGTGAACCCCTTTTAATCCTAACAACCCTATTTATTGACTCACCCACTAATATTAACCCAGAACCCCTTTGTTTTTGTTACCACCATTCCTTTTGACTACCCTTATATCGAGATTTGATTTGATTAATAGCCTAACTATGATTTCTATTTCAGTTATGTATTTATGAGTTTGTTCTTAAAAAAAAAGTATATCCATTATTCATTATTAGTTATGTGATTAAATGAGCTTATACATAAATTCCAATTATCGAAGAAGAAGCTCGTATTATTAGTATTATTAGTTCATTAATTCTTAGTTAGGTAATTTTTCAATTCAATCTCGATTCTAACCCTCTAATTCGGCCTTACTCCACACCTTAACCCTAGCCCCGTTACAATCCTAACAAAGACCTTTTGATTTGTGTTTCATCTTATATTTCAGTGGTGGAGATTTGATTTTCATACAAGCCTATGGGATTAACTCTTCATGTTTGACTTTTGAGTGCCTAAATTTTGAATCTTAAACACTTTGAGTGATTTGAGTGAATCTTTTGTGAGGATGTCAATCCTTGTCGATTTCGAATCAGAGGTAATTATTTAGATGAAGGGAAACACCTATGTTTTGTGCTACAGATGCTATGACTTATAATGTTTGAATTTTTAGGACTCTTTGAGTTGAATTATCCATGTATAAATTATCTATGAATTATGATGAGACACTATCAATGACTATTATGAATTGAGGAAAGTTCGTTTTAATTGTAAGTTGAGAATTTTGCTTGAGGACAAGCAAAAGCTTAAGTGTGGGGGTATTTGATAAACCGTAAAAGTAACATATTCTAAGGCCACATTTAGTATGTTTTTGGATGATTTAAGCCCCAATTTATGTAAAAAGGTGCTCTTAATCCTTTCTTTTCATGTCTTATACTCAGAAAAGCACCCGATGACGAAAAGAACGAGAAATAGGCTTAAAACGGACCAAGTTGGGCCAAGCCACGAAATCAACACGGCCTAGATTTCAAGCCACAAGGCCGTGCCACCATTCCTACTAGAACACGACCTTACCACGACTTTCACGGTCGTGCCTCATTCAACAGTGTCGAACACGGCCTGACCATGATTTACACGGGCGTGTTCCATGGCCGTGCCTCTGCCGTGGAGAAGAGCAATTCCATTCGGGAAAGGATACTTAGGGAGAAAGAAACGTGTTTCAAAAGCCTATAAATACACTCCAGGTACCAGCTGAAAGGGGGCGGCGAGCTAGGCCAAGAAGCCAAGCCGAAAAGGTCAGATTTGTGGGAATCACTTGAAGATAACCAGTTGATCCATCTCAAGAAGCCAGAATTCTACTCAAGACGGAGGATCTCCTCTTCAATTCCTTCAGGGGGTTTTAGGGATTTCTTATGTTTTGCTTTATCTTTTCTCTTGAGATGTTGTCTTTTATTATTATGAACTAAACCTTCGGATACCCGAAGAGGATGAAACCTATGAGGAATCTTGTTATTTGATTTTTTAATTATATGATAATAACTTAGTTTGTTCTTAATTGTGTGAACTTAATCCAAATCTAATGTGCTTAGGTGGAGGAGGAATAGACCCTGCCTAAGAGTAGATCCAACATAATTAAGCGGAGTTGATCGCACGCCTAGAGATAGAGTGACAAGATTTTGCCGGATTAGGGTAAAACCTAATATGGGAGTCCACAGATCGATTTGCTGCTATTCTAGGGGGTTATTATAAGCGAACGAGAGTTCCACTAATTAACCTAGGGTTAGACGTTATTCGCCTCGAGAGAGGGTTTAATATACGTTAGGGAGTCTCACGGATCAAACTAAGTAAATAAATCATATGGTTCAAGGTTAAATAACAAGTGAAGTCTAAGTGGATTTTTCTTAAGGGTATCGCTTGAGTCAACTGAGTTTTTCCAAAAGTTATTTCCCGAATTCATTCTTTTTGTCTTTTCATCTTAGCTTAGTAAGTAGATTAGTTTTAGTTTAAACAACCATCACTTTATATTAAGGCTAAATAATAAAAAGACGGTGAGTATTAGTACTTTTAGTTCCTTTGGGTTTGATAATCCGGTCTTGCCTAAGCTATACTACTGTTCGATAGGTGCACTTGCCTCAATCGTTGTCAGGGTTAGTTTCCAGGTTCGATCATTCTTTTATAAATTTTTAAAACTCTAATTTACAGCGATCAGAAAGACGGAACTATGAGAATGTGCATCGAATATCGACAACTAAATAAAGTGACCATAAAGAATAAATATACGTTGCCACGCATTGATTATTTGTTCGATCAGCTAAAGGGAGCTTCAGTGTTTTCGAAAATAGATTTGAGATCGGGTTACTATCAGTTACGAGTTAGAGATTCTGATATGCCCAAGACTGCTTTCCGAATGAGATACAGGCATTATGAGTTTTTGGTGATGCCGTTCGGACTTACTAACGCACCTACTGTATTCATGGATTTTATGAATCGGATCTTCAGACAATATTTAGATCTATTTGTGGTTGTGTTTATTGATGATATATTGATCTACTCTCGTGATGAAATCGAGCACGCCGAGCACTTGAGATTAGTATTACAGACTTTGCGAGATAATCAGTTATATGTGAAGTTTAGTAAATGTGAGTTTTGGTTGCGCGAGGTCAGCTTCCTGGGGCATGTAGTTTCAGCATCAGGTATTCGGGTTGATCCGAGTAAAATTTCGGCTATACTCGATTGGAAACCTCTGCGAAATGTTTCGGAGGTTCGGAGTTTTCTAGGACTTGCTGAATACTATAGGGGATTCGTAAAGGGTTTCTCGATGATTGTCACTCCGATGACAAATCTACTTCAGAAAGATGTTAAATTCGAATGGACAGAAAGATGCCAGAAGAGTTTTGATCAGTTGAAAACCTTGTTGACTGAAGCTCCAGTGCTTGTTCAGCCAGAATCGGGTAAATAGTTCGTTATCTTCAGTGATGCATCCTTGAATGGTTTGGGCTGTGTCTTGATGCAGGAGGGTAGGGTTATAGCTTATGCCTCAAGACAGTTAAAGCCGCATGAAAAGAACTATCCGACGTACGATCTCGAATTAGTCGCTATAGTTTTTGCTTTGAAGATATGGCGCCACTATTTGTTCGGTGAGAAATGTCATGTCTATTCTGATCACAAAAGTCTAAAATATTTGATGACTCAAAAAGATTTGAATCTGAGACAACGACGGTGGTTAGAGCTACTTAAAGATTACGAGCTTGTGATTGATTACCACCCGGGAAAAGCTAATGTTGTTGCTGATGCCTTAAGCCGAAAATCACTTTTTGCTTTGCGTGCTATGAATGTGCATATAGCTATGTATAATGATGGTGCGATTATAGCAGAATTAAAGGCAAGACCGTTATTTGTTCAACAAATTTGCGAAGCTCAGAAAATGGATAATGACTTGTTAGCAAAAAGAGCTCACTGTGATTCGAATGCTGACTCAGAATTTCAAGTTGATGCTGATGGATGTTTGCGGTTCAGAAACTGAATATGTGTACCGAAAGATACTAGGTTGATTCGGATGCTTTGTAATGAAGCTCATAATAGTAGACTGTCTATTCACCCGGGTAGCACGAAAATGTATAATGATTTGAGACAGCATTACTGGTGCATCAGGTTTCGTGTCGAAATGTTTGATATGTCAGCAAGTAAAAGCTGAGCATCAGGTGCCATCTGGATTACTTCAGCCGATTATGATACCCGAATGAAAATGGGATTGAGTCACGATGGATTTCGTATCTGGTTTACCGTTGACACCGAGTAAGAAAGATACAATCTGGGTTATCGTAGACAGATTGACAAAATCGGCTCACTTTATTCCGGTCCGTACAGATTTTTCACTCGATAAGCTAGCTGAATTGTACATTTCTCAGATTGTACGATTACACGGGGTACCTATTTCTATTGTTTCGGATAGAGATCCGAGGTTTACATCGCAGTTTTGAAAGAAACTACAAGATGCATTAGGTACTAAATTGCATTTTAGCACAGCTTTTCACCCTCAGACGGATGGTCAATCCGAGAGAATTATTCAAATACTTGAGGATATGTTGAGATGTTGTGTTCTCGAGTTCGAGGGTACGTGGGAACGATACTTGCCTTTGATTGAATTTGCATACAATAATAGCTTTCAATCGAGTATCAAAATGGCACCTTATGAGGCTTTGTACGATCGTAAATGTCGTACACCTTTGTATTGGACCGAGCTCAGTGAAAACAAGATATACGGGGTTGATTTGGTTAAAGAAACCGAACAGAAAGTAAAAGTGATCCGTGAAAGTTTGAAAGTAGCGTCAGATCGTCAAAAATCATATGCGGACTTAAAACGTAAAGATATAGAGTTTCAGATCGATGATCGAGTGTTTTTGAAAGTCTCACCGTGGAAGAAAATACTCAGATTTGGTCGCAAAGGCAAATTGAGTCCGAGATTTATTGAGCCATATGAGGTTTTAGAGCGGATTGGGCCGGTTGCGTATAGATTGCTATTGCCACCTGAACTAGAAAAGATCCACAATGTTTTTCATGTTTCGATGCTCCGACGGTATAGATCTGACCCTTCTCATGTGATTAGTCCATCCGAGGTTGATATACAGTCTGATTTAACTTATAAGGAAGAACCGATCCGTATCCTGGCTCGTGAAGTGAAAGAGTTGCGAAATAAGAAAATATCGTTGGTAAAAGTGCTTTGGCTTAAGCACGGAATCAAGGAAGCAACTTAGGAGCTTGAGGATTCAATGAAAGAACGTTATCCAAACCTATTCATCGGTAAGATTTTTGGGGACTAAAATCCCTAAGGAGGGAGAGTTGTAACAGCCCGATTTTGACCCTAATCGGAACGGTAGTTTCGGGACCACGAATCCGAGTCAGAAAAATATTTAAATATTAGTTTCTGTATTCTGAATGTGTGAATTTGTTTGTGTGAAAATTTCGTTTTGAAATTTTATCGTTTGGATGCCCGATTAAATAAAAAGGGCTTAATAGCGTAAAATGAAAAATTTAAGGGTTAATGTGTAAGGGCCGAATTTTGATTGTTTTCTTTTATAGAGTGTTAAAGTTGCAATTTGGCCATAAAAATGAGTTAGTGGCCAGTTGGTGTGCATGAAATAGTAACCTTAATTGTTTATTATTTCTTTATGGCATTATGGTACATTTTTTATTATATGTTAATATTATAATTCCAAAAAAAAAAAAGAGCAAGTGTTCATCTTTTACAAAGAGTGACCGAAACTAAGAGAGAAAAAGAGAATTTTAAAGCTTTGATACATTCGGCCCTTACAAGCTCAATTAGGTAAGTGATTTGAGTTCGGTTTTTGATAATTTTTACGTTTTTGAGATCGTTGCTTCGAATACTCTAAGATCCATGTAAGAATTTTTGAAATTGATGAGATATTCATGAGTTGCCATTGTTGATAGTTTGATAGATTTTGTGTTTAAAAATAGAAAATAAAAGATATGTGTTAGATTAACAAAATTTTTATTAGAAGTTTTGATGGAATTGAGTAATTAAGGCTAAATTGCAAAAATATTAAATTGAAGGGTTAGTTTGTATAATAGGTGAAGTGTGAGGACTTATATAAGCTAGAGGAGTATTCGGCTAGAGCTTGTTGTTTTTAAATTTTGTGTATTTGATGTGTTAAGAATTTTTGGATTATAATGTAAAAGTGTGAAAAATAAGGGGCAAAATGTAAATTTGCTCATTGATGTTTTGAGGTTTAATTGAATTGAATTTTATTTGAATGAGCTTAATTTGAATTTGAATAGATCAAGAACAAAAAGGATCGGGTTTGGATCGGGGAAAACAAAAAATCGTTGAATAGTCGATAATCTCCGTCCGTCGATATCCGAGGTAAGTTATTAAGCATATATTTTGTATCGATTTAAACAACCATAATATCTATGTAATTATGCCGAATTGAATGGTATATATATATATATACATGTAGTGATGAAATTATCGAATGTAAAAAGAAGTAAGATGTATTGAGTTGTTGACTTTCGGCACTAAGTGTGCGGGTATTAATATTTACGATTATGAGATTGGCACTAAGTGTGCGAGTTTAATTGTAAAGCACTAAGTGTGCGAGTTTGATTATTAAGCACTAAGTGTGCGAACTTACTATATATTTTCGAATAACTATTAGCACTAAGTGTGTGACCTTATCGAGTAATCATGGATAGTGGAATGAGTAAATACTTGGAGTTCTTGAGGAATAGCCGTTATGTTTGTGTTCGAAGTTGAGCTTGGTAAGTCTTGAACCTATGTGGTGATTATATTTGGAATCAAATATATAAGATTAATTGTGGAATAGATGAAATGCTATTTGGATGTATAATTTAAATGAAAATAAAATGATATATGGAAATGCATTAAATATCATATTGAATGTTATATGAAATGTTAATGGAGACTTGGCTGTTCGAGAGCATGTAATGATAAATGTGGTGTTAAATCATATTGATGTTCGAATAAGATGGTTTTTGTGTTTGGAAGATATATGTTATATTTTGCAGAATGAGATGAAGT
Organism: Gossypium sturtianum; assembly: GCA_025698515.1. NCBI lineage: Eukaryota > Viridiplantae > Streptophyta > Magnoliopsida > Malvales > Malvaceae > Gossypium > Gossypium sturtianum. The sequence goes on along the minus strand of CM046948.1, from coordinate 135,495,251 downwards.
GTATTATGCATATATTTCTTTTTTTTTATTTTACATGATGATGGAATGCCATAATGTATTCGGCCTTGTATTTGAAACTGAAGAAATGCTTTATGGTTGAGTAATTATATATTGATTTTGGTTAAATCATAGTATTCGATTAATAAGTGCCTTATAATATAGTAAGTTAGTGATTATATGATTTAGTAGTATGAATTAGTTAAATGGTATTTGAGATATCAAGTTAAATTTTAGAGTTTAATTGCTTGTAACTTACTAAGCTAAATTAGCTTACACTGTGTGGATAATTGTTTTTGATTTATAGGTTTTGGTGATCGTTACGTGCTCAGGGATCGTCAGTGAAGCTCGTCACACTATCGTCTATATTTTGGTACACTTGAAAGCTTAAGTTTAAACTTATGGCATGTATAAGCTATTCTATCTTTTGAATCCGTTGTGAATGAGAAGTGTATTTAAGCCATGCGAAAATGGCTTAGTTATTATATGTTATGCTGGGTTTAAAATGTTTTTGGATTAATGTTTTGATATGTTTGATTTAATGGTTTAGTTATGATTTAAATCTATTTGATAAGAATGGATTATAATTTGGATAATTTATATATATATATATATATATATATATATATATTAATTATCCGTATAAATTGGTTTTGTCATGAATCACTTATGAATATTTCATATTAGTAGGTTTAAAGCTCATTATATATTGACCAAGGTCTAAAATTATTTAAAGATACGTTAAATGCTATGAATTGATTGAGTTATATCAAGTTATTATGACATTTGGATGTATTAACGTGCTATTATAGAATGTGAATTATTTTTAAAGTATAATTGTGTTTTAAATATGCGGTTATACTCTAAAAATGATAGATGATATGAGAATTGAATACATTAGTGGTTGGTATGTGTTCTTAAAATTTATTATATTAAAATGGTCAAATGCGCATGGCTTTGTAAATAGCAAAGAGGCATGTTTGGTCTTTAAATGATTTGCCAAGTCTGTTTTATTTTTTTTTAATAACCAATTTGAATGTTGCACATGATTTGAATAGTATGCTATGTGAAATGTTTTATTTGGTTTATTAATACATGTATATAATTATGAAGTCAAAGAATTAATATTGACTTGAACTCGTTTGAACTTGGGAATTATAATTCGTGCATACAATGTAATTAATATTTTAATACATTTATTTTTACGAATATGATCAATGGAATTATGTGATTGTATGAATACTATGTTTTCTTCGGTAATACCTCGTAACCCTCCGGCGACGGTTGCTGGTTAGGGGTGTTACAGGAATCCATAGATCGAGTTAATGCGATAATAGATGTTTTAATTAGAAAGAAATTTCAATTAATCAACCTAGAGTCAGATGCTCTTAGTCTTGAAGAGAGATATTAGCATAATTTAGGAATTTCTATGGATCAAGATATTAAGTGAATAAATTGTTTAATTCAGATTGATAATGAAAGATGCAGTCTAGGTGGATTCTTTCTTGGATATTGTTTTGCTCCTTAGTTGTTAATCGATTATTTTCATGATTTGTTCTTTGTCGTGTTCTTAGTTAATTAATTTAGCTAATTTTAGTATTAATCAATCATTCCAATTTTTCGATTAAATAATAGAAAGACGGTAATTACTAGTACTTTTAGTCTTCGTGGGAACGATATCTTGCTCACCGTAGTTATACTATTTATCGATAAGTGCACTTGCTTTTGTCGTATTTTTAGTTGGTTTCGTGGACATCAGCAAGAATATATATTATGTAAGTAATAGAAATCAACATAATAAGTTCCATATGAACTTACTTGACAAAAATAACAACAAACACGACGTCAAGGACTAATTCACAATTTTCCCTTTTCACGAATATCCTCCAATTGGTTCAATTCTTGATCTATATGATAATTCATTTTAATTTATCAATTCCAAATACTTTATAACATTCTATTTTATGCATATGACAGTTCAATTTCATTATTCAAATGTTCCCTAAAGTTTTTCATTTTATTCAATTTAGTCCCTAAAATTGAAATTGCTATAACTTTCAAATTTGAGCTTCAATTTCGAAACTTATCTCAATTCCATCCTCCTACAACCCTCTATTATCAAAAATTGAAGAAGTTTCATACTAATTTTAAAATATTTACACTTTAGTCCCTAAGTTCAAAACTAACAATTTTCACTTTACAAATTAGTTATTTTTCATATTTAAGCTTAAAATCTAGAAATTTAGTACCAAAAGTTTCAAGAAGTCAACAATGGCAACTTTTGAAAACTTTAACGGTTTTGCAAAATAGTACACATGTCAGCTAAATCAAGCTCTTGGGATATCAAAAACATAAAAATTATAAGAAACATGCTTGAAATCACTTACCAATTGAAGGAAATAAAATTTGGAAACTTGGAATCCTTTTTTTTCTTTCCTTTCGTGAATGGGAGAAGATGAGCATGAAAATGTTTTCATTTTCTTTTTATTTTTCCTATATATACTTTGATTAAAAACTAATTAACCTTTCTTAACTAAATTAAACATACATTACTTAATCTTAATTATAAACTAATCAAACAAAGTGGATTCCATCATGGAATCCCACTATCCACTATTATTAATTGGTTTAATTTCTCTATTTGTCCATTAACAATTTAAAAATTTATAGCGATTGAACTTTTACCACTTTTACGACTTAGTCTTTATACCTTAATAAACTACCCGGTTGAAAAAATTAAATGACCAAACATTTATTAAAATTTATACTAACCTCATAAATATTAAATAATAATATTTACAAATTCAATTATCAAAAATAGAATTTCAAAACTACTATTTTCAAACTATTTTTGATACCATTAAAAAACGAATTATTATAGGAACAAAAAGGTGGTCTAATAGAATTTGGGTAGAATAAGGTCAAGTATCTAGATTTACCTTTACCTATTGTAGGGTATTTATAAGAGAAAAGGAAGGCTAATCATGGGCCCCTATCCATCAAGCTTAGGCATCATAGTAGGGTGATGAGTGTCAACCCAGGGTATCGTTGGACTTGACTTGAAAGGACCAGATGGAGGGAGATATTAGATGTGATGGTTTGATGAGTGTATGTAGGGGTCTTCTTAATATATCTTCTTTGGATCATGTGGGTCCTAGGAAGGTGGTGCTTGAGCAAAGGTGAAAAGCGGTTTTAAGGACAAAGCTTGCGGGACGTGATCATCATGGGGTTGAATTATCATGATCCAAGTTAAGTTGTCTAAATTGGACCTCTTGGATTTGGGTTTTATATTAGTGGGTCTTTCATACTTAATTTGAGATGAATATGAAGGTATAATATAATTTTTTGAAGGATTGATAGCTTTTGAAAATAAAATATATTAAAATTTTAATTACAGTATCCCTATATATAACCAATGTTTAATAAAATATGAGACAATTTTAGTAAAAAAATTCCTTCAATTTCTCTCAATTTCAAAATCGAATAAATTAGTCTATCTCAAAAAATTGGAGTAATCCCTGTCAAATTTGAAAGTAACTAATGACAATTAATAATGGGTTAATGTATTCCGTCAGTTGTACATAATTTTGATTGGTATAGTAACAAATTTAGCCTTTGATATTTATAGATTTGGTCATTTTTGCCTTAATTCTAAAAATTTCAGCACATTCAGCCTCAACATTTACACAAATATTGCGGGATAAATTTGTTAAATTAGAACCGAATTGACAAAATGTGTAAACTTTGAGGGTTAAATTTATTATTATACCAATCAAAATCATCTACAATTGATGGAAAACATTAACGTTACGATTAATTGTACTTAGTTGCACACTTTCGAAATTAATGGGGATTAAATTAATTTGATTTTTCAGAGGGAACAATTTGCTCAGTTTCAAAATTAAGAGGGAGTGGAGAGGTTTTTTTACGGACATTTTTATCGGTTAGTATAGATAGATTATTGTCGAATCGATAAGCCCAAAGTATTCGGCCTGCCTCTTTTTTGGGCTATTGCCCATAGGCTGCCTCTGATCTGATCATATTCAGCGGCAGCTGGACTCTGTTTTGGTCTGTGTGCTCTTTTTACTGCTAAACCATCAAAGGACTGTTAATGGTTCAATGAACTCAAAAGGTCGTCAATTTGACCATCCAAAACCATGTTTTTAAAACAAATTTATAACTAGCCTTAATGTTGGCAGATTACATAAAAATCAGAATTTATGCTATGCTCATTTTGTTTTCCAAACCCTTTAGTTTGAAGGTATCAAATTCTAATCTTTGTACCAAATCACGTTGAATATTAGTCAGCTCCATAGCTTAGAAGCCAAGTTATAACAGACATCATCACTAAAATTCTAATCGGAGTCAGTAGCAACAAGTCAATCTTTTCTCGGTCTAATTATGCTTCCACTCCCTACACTCTTTAAACTTTTCAAATCTAGTCTCTATGCTTTTAGTTCATTTAAAAAATTAAATTCCTTCTATTAAAATTGAATATGTTTTATCTATTGCACTTTAATTTTTAAATTAGATACTTGAATATTAAAATGTCACATATTCGATTTTAACTTAAGTTCATTAAAATTACTTTTAACTTTTAGACCAAACCAGTAGATGGAGTACATTCAAAAGCCAAAGATCTAAATAATAAGGCTCCAAAGTGGAATTTCTAAAAGTTAAAAGAAAATTAACACTTTTGGGTTGAAAAGTTAACTATTTGGCTTGAAGAAAACCAATGCTAAACGCACCCTAAAAGCATATGGATGAAAGTTTGTAAAGTTCAAAAAAGTACAGGGACTTGGGGGCAGAATTAACCCTTTATCTGAACTGTATCAAAGTAACAAGAAATTGGTGGCTTTGAAGCGATTGACAAACCCATTTACTGCCACGTATGCGGATTAGCATCTTTTACAGACCATTTTTTATAGTCTAAAATTTATTCTCATGCATATGCAATTTTATAGTGAGCCAAACGTTATTCTAAACCAACTTCAAAAAGGAGACCTTTAAATTAGTTGACAGAAATAATGGTCCCATAAAGCTCCTCTTCATCAATAATTGAAGACTTGTTAACAGATTTTAGCATTCAAGAGATTCCCTTTCTGGCCAACCACCTGCCAAATTTTTCAAAAACCCTTTTTGAAATTCTTCACTCTAATTACATGCAAAACGATTCCTTCATGTAGAAAAAGGAACAATATAAATATATATAACAAAACGTGCTCCACAATGTTTGCCAATACGTATTCTTACATCTATATATATATATATATATATATTATACGTATAGCAATAGTCAAACAACTTTGCCTAATCTTTCAAAATAGAGAAGAAAAAATAAAACCATTTTACATGTATATAAGCACGGATTGTCTCAGACTTGAGTAACATCAACTTAGCCTAATCCTTGAGAGATAGAAAGAGAGAAATCCATGGCCGGGAAAGCCAATACAATGCCGGTTATCAGTAAGCTGTATTGTTCTTCATCTCAGGTGGTGCTTGCGGTTAGGAGGAGGCCGCATGTGGTGAACGGAGGCGGTTTCGTGGTGACAGATTGTAGCCAGATGGTTGTTTTCAAGGTCGACGGTTGTGGGGTTCTGGGTACTAAAGGGGAGCTGGTCTTGAGAGATGGAAATGGGGATGCTTTGCTTCTCATACGTCGAAAGGTAAATATTGTATATTTTTCGTTAACTTTAAAACATGGATTTGAAGTTCCTTTGTATACCATCAAATTATGACAAATTCTTCAAGGCATGATCTATTGTGTGTGTGCATGCATGTGAATGAATCAGTTTAAATGAATGAGCCTTGAATTTCCTCGAGTGTTTTGGATGAAAACAACTTGCATTTGCATGTTAGATGGAAAGATAAAAAGGAACATGATATGCAAGTGGATAAAGCAGGATAACATGGAATAGAAAACTGGTCATCATGATTATAACTGTGTCCTAAAGTAGTCTCCAATAGGGATGGCAAATTGGTTCAAGTAACTTTGTACAATAGAGAAGCTGGTGGGATGAGATTTATCCATGTATTAAAACTATATGTACCGCAAGGGGAGAAATCATAAAACCTTTTTAGTGGCTGAAATTAAATTATAATTTTTATAATAGTAAAAATATAATTTCATCATTTTAATAGTTTACATCTTTATATTTTTAAAGAATTAAATTAAATTTTTATATTTTTAGAGGGGCAAAGTGCAATTTTACCTTTATTAATTTAAAATTTTAAAAATAAAAATTTTCCATTTTAGGGTTCTAGTCTCTGCCAGCCCTCTAATTACGCGGTTTTCATCGCCATTATATTAACAAACTAAAATCATATTTTGTCTCTCATTAAGTCCCCAGGTGATGATTCTTTCTGGGGAAGTCCCTGTATTCTTCTTTCTTTTTGATACATTATAACTTGCGGGAAGGAATTTTATTAGCAGGGTTGAAAGTGCCAACATAGAGCTTGATTTAGGTTGTTGGCTAATCCCTCTACTTTTAATTTGAAGAATTGGTTCCTTTACTTGTGTAATTTAAAAATTAAAGTCCAATTGATAACATTATTAATTTTCATTAAATTTGAATATGTAACATTATAATATTAAAAAAAAGGTTTAATTTAAAAATTAAAATCCAATTGATTTGGAAAGAAGTCAATTAACAGTGTTATCAATAGAAATTTGGTTTTTAACTTAAAACAAATAGAGGGGTTGAATTCCTAGAATTAAAAACAGGGGGAATAAGCTTGAAAAGTATAGAGACTGGGGACAGAAGTAAACTTTTATTTTCAAATTTTTTAGCACTATGATGCATAGTGATTTTTAATAACCGAGTAGACATGGGATATATACGCACAAGCATAGGCAGGCAGGCACATAAGCACAAACTGTATTGCTATGGGCTAAGTTAAAGCCTAATGGTTGTTGATTCCTATATTCCAGGGAGGGATGGTTGAGGCACTAAGCATACATAAAAAATGGAAAGGCTACAGTTTCGACTACGAAGGATCACAAAAGTTGGTTTTCACTTTAAAGGAGCCGGCCCGTTCATGCCTAGCCAATAACAATGCCATCAGAATCTCCACTGAACCAAAAAGCAGCAGCAAGCAGTGTGAGTATGAGATCAATGGTTATTTCCCTGACAGAAAATGCAGCATCATTGATTCCACAGGCAACGTTGTCGCTCAGGTAGTATACTTCATTTAATATAACATGGTATCAAGTTTAGTTCTGTTCTAAATCATAAGTTTACGTACAGGTTGGAGTAAAGAAGGAAGTAGAGGAGTTGATGGCAAGTAAAGATGTTTATCAAGTAGTGGTAAAACCTGGGATTGATCAAGCTTTTGTTTTTGGAGTCATTGCTGTTCTTGATTACATTTACGGTGAATCTACCAGGTGCTGATTGAGGAATTTCTGTAAACCCCCAAACTAGAAGTTAATTTTGTTAGTTTGGGTTCCATTTGGATGACTAGATTTGGAATGAATTAAGCTGCAAATTCCTCATTATTTTAGGATCTGTAATCCTTAGCATGAATATAAAATAATAACTTCAGAATAATATTAAAGATTCGTGGCTATCTTTTCTGTTTGTTTTTCTCCGCTTATAGTAGTATAGCCTAGGAATGCACCAACAATAAATTTAATGAAGAATCCTATGCTATTCGCTTATTCCCAACAAACAGTCAAATGAAGTAATAAAAATGAAGAATTAGATGAATGTTGATGATGTAGGGTTGGATGGTAAATGGCTTCATCTTTGAACGGAAACAATTCTCTCTTTACATTCCAAATTTAATCAAAAAAAGAAAAAGAAAAAGGGATTCCATTAAATTTTGAAAATGTAAAGGAGTGAAAGCTAAACTTTCTGATGGAAAAAGAAGCTTCCTTTTAGAACATAAGACAGATGTTTATGAAATTCTCACGGCAAGCAAATCGCAAATGAATACCCTTGATTCCTTCCATCAATCAAACGCAAACAAGAAATCCCAAAGAAGAATATCTCCTCAACAAAATCAATGGAGTTCATGAACAAGGTAATCAGATCGGCGAAATTTACAACAAGGATAATTGGTTTATAACAAGGCAAAACACAATTACTATACGATTCAAGAACAGGGAACATTGGTAGAGTACACAAATTACAGAAAAATACTACGCTAGCTTTGTGGGACGAAAAAGCGGGGGAAGCGTTAAGCGCAGGCGCAAACGTTCTCCACCACCACGGTCTCGTCATCGGCGGACCTGAAAACCAGGTACCCAACAGCCAGTCCCAAAACATTAGCCAAGAAAATGCCTCCGTTGAAAGTCATGATGGCCAACATCAGGAGATACCCGATAGCCGAATTGATCCCGAAGAGCAAGGCCGTCGCGAATTTAGCGGAGCGGCGGTATTTGGGGAGGAGAGGAACGGAAGCGCCGGCGGAGGAAGGCGGGGATGGGTTGGAGGAAGCAAGGGATCTGAAACGGAGGCGTCGATCTTCCATGTACTGGTAAAAGGAAGAGAAGAGAAAACAAGCGAGCAAAGTGAGGAGGTAACTCAGCCATGAATCAGTCTTCCAGGAATCGATGAGCAGAGTCACGTCCTTTCCCCAGTACAAGGTCATGTGCATCATCTTCTTCGATTGAATGAACCCTCAAACACACAGACAAAAAGGGAAAATGGAAAGCAGTTTTGTTGATTGTCGGGTTAAGACAGAAAATCTTAAAAAAGAATTTGACAGATTGCTTTGATTTTATCAGGAAATCCCAATTTTGGGAACCAATCCAGTTCTGGGATTTGGAGTATGGACTTACGATTATGCCCTTAATAGGATGTGCTTGGCCTTGGGGAAATGGAATAACTGTTGAAAAGAATGGAGCTGCAAGTGGCCCTGCCCCCCTCTGGACCGATTCAATTCTCATCTAACAAAAGCAAGAGACAGTTGATTGAAATTTATAGTTGGATTAAAATTGGAATCCAACATCTAAAGATATGCATAGCATTCGGAATAAAGAGAGTGCAACTTACGTAACTATTTAAACCCAATGCCACGCTATACAAGTACAAGAGGCGAAGCAAAATTTATCCCCTACTGACTGAACTTTTGTTGTTAGGTTTAGCATTAAAAGTCAATGAAGATACTTTCCCAGCCATAAATTTGTCAACCTAACCCTATTGGTAAAACACCACCGGATGTGCTCACCCCAACAATGAAAAATGTCAAGTTGTGATCCCTAGTGTCTTGATTGGGCACATATCCTTGGGTTTTTTCAGGACAACACAATGAGAGGCCAAAATCTAGAAATCCCATTGTACAAAACAAGTTATTATCTCTAGGAATTATGTACAAAGAAGGTTAGTTATATCACACACCAAACACTAATGAGATACCAAACTAGCAAGGGTATTGAATTAGATCCTCCCCAACATCCTAACATTGTAATTTTCACACAAGTGAAGCATTTAACATCAAATCACCCAATGAGTTGCCTTATGCGAACATTGTCCTAACCAGGATTGATGGGTTAATCCCAAATATCACACCTAATGCCACCAACAAAGAAACAAGTTTATTTGCAACAATATAAAGCTAGACCATTTCGTAAAAGTTTTCTCAAAAAACCCAAGGAAGCTAAAGTCAAAGAGGTGGTTGGTCACATACAGTATGTATCGATACAGGAACTCTTAACATACCACCAAATGTAACATCAATGAAGTATAGAAGTTCGTTACTCCAATGACTTGCATCATCTTGAATCTTCCATAAAAAGCTAGAACAATTAGTGTAAATGTAGCACTAGCCACAACATGCCCATTTGACCTTTTCTCCTATTTTAGGAATTGTCATTTGTCAATAGTCTTGGAACAATCACTCTAGGAATGAAAGAAACTTATAACAAGAAAAGAAAGATTGATCTTTTAGTATTTCCTCATCATTCTAACTCCATATAGGTTTTGTATAATTTAGAGGGTTCTTTGATGGAGAGAAGAGACATTGCAAACAAGTGAATGAGATGTATCGGAAGAAGGCAGAGAGGATGACTGAAGCAAATCCAGTAACACTGAGTGCATCGATAAATGGTGGTTGGTAAAGTGGAGAAAGGGACATGTGGCTGACGATAAGGCTAAACAAAGAAAATAAGTTTGAGAGAATTTCAAAGAGAGCTTTGAGAGTTAGAATGCCAAAGTGCCAAAAGTCCTTTCACCAGTTGTGAAAGGCTCCTATTTATAGTGTTTCAAGAATAAGACTTACAAAGCTAGCAATTAACGAGAATAATAACTCATATTTTTTAGTAACAAAGGCATTATTGGTTTATTATTATATTATTATTATGAAAGGATTTTGTCGTTGATGCTAATAATAAGTAGTGAACAAAAGTTCACTATGTTTTGGGAAGAAAAGAGAAGCACTCAATATTACAAGAAGAGGTTAAGAGGAAAACCTCTGAACTACCTCCATATTTGATCCATCAAACCAAGCTCTCCGAAACATCCCAAAAAGTTAAGATAACCCAAGAACCCTATCATGTTCCTGGGTAACTTCAACTTCTTTTACTTTGGTGAAGTGGTACCATGTGAAACATCTTTCGTGGAACATCTCTTAAAACACAAGATGATGTGTGACACCCCACACCAGACCTAGTCGTCAAATCTAAATATGAGACGTCACAATACGTTACCGAAGCAACTTTGACTAACTCGATCCAATATCACAAAGTTTAACATGTAATTATCATACAATTCAAATCAATCGACATTCATAATCTTTCACCTAAGCATATTATAGATGTCTACCAACTTTATTTAAGAAGTCTTAGAATTGTCCGAGATAAAAAACAGAGTCAAGACCTAATTTCAAACTGAAATTTCAACAGAGTGTCTCAAGATAGGGCATTCATGTCTCAAGACCTATTGATTTTTATTCTTGCTTCGATGTTGGAATGTCTCAAGACATTTAAGCTTATATCTTGAGACTTGATCACTTATGTCTCGGGACCTGTCTCGAGACATAGTTCCCTTGCTTTAGACCCTAACTTCGATGCATCAAGATAAAGGGGTTCTTATATCGATACCTAAAACAAAGTAAAATTATCTTAAGTTCGATGTTTACTTGTCTTGAGACAAATGATTGTTGGGAAATGTGCCCATATTGTAATAAACATGTAATTGTTTTCTATGTATTTGAACGATGAATAAATAAAGTTAATTTCACATTTCACTATTAAGTCTTTTGTGTTTTTTGTCGTTCATGTTTTACATGCATAGTGAAATTGTGACAAGCAAATACTAGCTCATTAATTGTCTAAGTTCAAACTGATGATAAGTGGTACTGTAAGAACATTTACATTGCAAGAAAGACAACTTACTTCAATATATAATCTAAACGAGTTCATAATCCCGTAAAAGAATCAAAGTGAGCATATGATTCAAATGGTTAGAAGGATTATTATGTCGTTTACAATTCCAATTGGGGAGATGACTAGTCTTGGCTATTGGAGCAGTTGACTCCACGGGTAGAGACATAAATGTATTCATTGAAATAATGATACATTAGATTGGACCCAAGATGAATTAATTCTGATTCCTTTTGTGAATTAATTCACTTGTGACGTTCATGGTGTGATATACCTAAATTCTGATTTAGTTACTGACCATACGTATGTAACTCATGTGCTTTGATATGAGTAGAGGCTTATGCTCTAAAGATGATCAAGCCTATAGTCAGTATGTTGGGTACATGACTTGTGTATGACATGAATTTATTAGCAGCAATGGAATTCATAGCTCGATTAAAGATTTAACAATACCCTCTCATTGGTATTGTATGGATTGATAAATATGGAATGTGGTCACGGGTTGCTTATTCCCGAACAAACAATTTATCATAGTCATTTGTTGACAGTAATCATATTAATCATTAAGAAGACACAATAGTGACAATGAGATAAAACAAGATTGTATTGAGTGAATGGATTTAACTTAGAGGAATCAAGGATATTATATGAGTTCAACACACACATGACGAGGTCATTGGACAAAGTAGTTGGATGAATTGCTTTCATAAAGAGTATACAATAAGGAGTTTTCAATCATGGTACTTCTTGTGGACTGACTCCATGATTAAGTAATATCGAATTATCGGAATGATGATTCTAGACATAATTGCAATTACTCTAGTATAATTGTATATGTCTGATTGGTTCCTTTGTTAGCTCAACAAAAGCTCGACAGATTGCATTTGAATCAGAAGAAAATTCTACTACTTTGGAAATAATTTAATTAACTCGATTTATTCGATGTGGAATTAAATTAGGCGGTCGTGAGAATTGTTCAACTAGAATTTGATTAAAAAATTTTCTTAAAAAATTAATTTGGAAAATCTAAGTGATTTTTGGGAAAATTAATTTTGATCAAGTAAAATTAAATTAATCAAATTAATTAAAATTAATATGATATTTTCGAAAATTAATTTTCAAGTCAGACAATTGGCATAATGGGTAATTAAACTTGAAAATTGGACTTGAAATCGAAAATTGGGCCCGAGAACCCAAAATCGAGATCGAGACCCAAAAACTAGTCGAACTGAGCCTGGTATGTGAAACCGAGCTAATAGTCCAGCCAATGGCTTGACTGGACCGAATCGGTAGCAGCCGAACATGCTCGAGGTGTCGTAAGTGTGTCATGCCTGCACCATAGTGCACTGCGGTGCCGAGACTGCAACAGCGACATTTCGATGGCCGACGGATGGTCGATGGCGGTGGTTCTTCGGTGGTTGAGCAGTGAAAGAATTGCACTCCTACTTGGACTCTACTAGATAATTTGATTTTAGATTAGCTATTCCAAAAATAACATTATTTTAATAGATTTAATATTAAATTAAATTATACTTATCTTGATAGTATTTTTTTTAAAATTTATTATTAATGTGATTATCTTAATATTAAATTAAATTAAATATTTATCTTGTAGATAAGTATTCTATTAATTTAATAGATTTAATATTAAATTTAATCTAATATTTGTCTTGATAAGTATTATATTAATTTAATATTAAAGTGATTAAGTTTAATCATAGTTGAACTCTCTAAACTCTCCCTATATAAAGAGAACCTTGGGTCATTATTTTACACACACTTAAATTCAAGAGAAAGTTGTAGAGAAAATTTTCTGAAAAATTTATTTTAGAAAATTTATATATATATATATATTATTTACAACTTAACCCCAAAATTTAGAGAAATTGCGAAAGTACCCCACTAGTAATTTTGTGCAAAAAAATTTAATTCGAAGTGAGCCCACACTCGACAGACATGAGCTTGAGGATAGCAGATAAGACTACTCGATCGAAGCATTCATCCTAGATGAATCGAAAAGGTATAATTTTGATTAAGTGTTTATTACTTTAGATATTACAACCAAGTTCTTGTTTTGAAAAAAAAAATTTACTTGATTTTTCCACAAATCTATTTTCCATTACGTTTTCCAAACCTGATTTTCCAACAAGGATCACTTATCGCAAGATATGACAACGTATGTCTCGAGACATGCTCAACATGTCTCGATTCCTAAACCTAGAAATGCACAATTTGGTTATTTTTGTTCACAGTGACTCGAGACCAAATGGTCAAATTACCTATGTTTCACTTAGTAACTTGTTAAAAAGGTCTCTAACACATTTCTATCTTATTCCAACCATGATACCAATTTCATCAATCATCAAATTTATCTCCCTGAACACATTCAACACATATGACTACCATTCAATGCATCGTATCATCATATAGATAGACAATAGTAAGATAGGCTAAAACATACATATAAACATTAAAATTAAATAACTAAATTCAACTTTAGGACATTCAAATGTCCATTAAGTACCAAAGCAAATCAAAAGACCCAAAAATGACAATTATCATATGACACAATCTAGGTACATGCCTTTAAACTTTTACAAGCCAAAGAACATACAAACTTGGTCTGAGCTTAGCTGTTGAGTCTTGGATGCTTTGCAAGTCCTCTAATTTATCAAAACCTGTTAGGACCTGTGCACGAAAATAAACAAATTCGTACGTTTAGTATTGTATACTCAGCGGTGCAAATATAATACGAATTCAATATATAATAAACTAAACAAATAACAAACATATATGTATAGCATTGATAAAAATAACTTCATTCAATTTTTCATCAATAAACCAATATATATAAATATCAAGCCAAGTGAAGTTACATCATCATTTGTTTTCATATCAATGTACCAATGAATCATGCCACCCTCAGGGTATTATGGCCCACACTATCCACTGTTTTCACATGTATAGCTAGCTACATTTTATTCATTCATATGTCTTCCAATATCAAAATTACTTTATGATAAACCGAAATAGTAACATATTTTAGGCCCACATTTAGTATGCTTTTGGATGAATTATCCCTTGATTTATGTAAAAATGTGCTCTTAATCCTTTCTTTTCATGTCTTATACTCAGGAAAGCACCCAAGGATAAAAAGAACGAGAAACGGGCCCAAAACGGACCAAAACGGATCAATGAGGAAATCGACACGGCCTGGACTTGGACCCACACGGCCGTGCCAAGTCAATCATCTAGAACACGGTCTAACCCCGACTCATACGGTCGTGTCTCATTAAAGAAATTCGAACACGGCACGGCCACGATTTACACGGCGTGCCATGGCCGCCGTGCCTCTGCCGTGGAAAAGAGCAATTTCATTCGGAAAGGATACTTAGAGAGAAAGAAACGTATTTCAAAAGCCTATAAATACACCCTAAGTATGACTGAAAAGGGGGAGCCCAAAGCCATCGTCTAGGGGCGTCGTGCTAGGCCGCAGAAGGCGATTTGTGGGGATTCACTCGAGGATAGCCAGCTGATTCATCTCAAGAAGCGAGTTATACTCAAGACGGAGGATCTCCTCTTCAATTCCTTCAGGGGTTTTAGGGATTTCTTATGTTTTGTTTTATCTTTTCTCTTGAGATGTTTTCCTTTATTGTTATGAACTAAACCCTTCTGGATACAGAAGGGGATGAAACCTATGATGAATCTTGTTATTTGATTATTTGAATTATATGATAAATACTTAGTTTGTTCTTAATTATGTGAGCTTAATCCAAATTTAATGTGCTTAGGTGGAGGAGGAATAGACCCTGCCTAAGAGTAGATCTAGCATAATTAAGCGGAGTTGATCGTACGCCTAGAGATAGGGTGACGAGATTTTGCCGAATTAGGGTGAAACCTAATATGGGAATCCATATATCGATTTACTGCTATTCTAGGGGGTTATTATAAGAGAACGAGAGTTCCACTAATTAACCTAGGGTTAGACATTATTCGCCTCGAGAGAGGGTTTAATATACGTTAGGGAGTCTTACGGATCAAACTAAGTGAATAAATCATATGGTTCAGGGTTAGATAACAAGTGAAGTCTAGGTGGATTCTTCCTAGGGTATCGTCTAAATCAACTGAGTTTTTCCCAAGTTATTTTCCAAATTCATTCTTCTTTGTCTTAGAGTCTTTAGTTTAGTAGTTAATTAATTTAGTTTAATAAACAAACTTCACTTATTTTAGGCTAAATAATAAAAAGAAAGTTAGTATTAGTACTTTTAGTTCCTTTGGGTTCGATAATCCGGTCTTGCCTAAACTATACTACTGTTCGATAGGTGCACTTGCCTCAATCGTTGTCAGAGTTAGTTTCCAGGTTCGATCATTCTTTTATAAATTTTAAAACTCTGATTTACAGCGATCACTTTATTTCATTGGTGCACCCTCACAGAATACACATCTTTTCTTATATTCATTATTCATGTAACACCCCCTAACCCTAAACCGTCGCCAGAATAGGGTTACAGAGCATTACCAGACATATCAGACAATTTACGAATAATTCATAAATAAATTAAATACATAGTATAATTTAATCACTAAATCTCTATATTGGACCCTCGAGGCCCAAAACACGTATTAGAAATGGAACAGGACTTGTTCGAGTACTCCGAAAATTTTTCGTGAATTTTTAATTTTTTTTCCTAGGTACAGGGCTCACACGCCCGTGTATCTCCATGACACGCCCATGTTGACATACCGTGTGGCCCACACGGCCAGGACACACCCGTGTCCTTTGCCTGTGTAACTCTCTGACTTATTGTTCATGAACAAATTGATTTCACACGGCCAAGCCACACGCCTGTGTGCTTAGCCCGTGTGGATTTATTTTCAATTCGAATCTAGTGCAGTTTTCACATGGCCATGACACACGCCCGTGTTCAATGCCGTGTCCTTCACACGGCTGAGACACACGCCCGTGTCTCTGCCCGTGTGCTAAAACCTAGGTATTCTGTTTCCAAAACTTAAGTTGTAGGGGACACACGGCCAAACCACCCGCCCATGTGTTAGCCGTGTGTCTCACACGGTCTGGTCACACGCCCGTGTGCCAGGCCATGTGAACTCTATATGAGCCTTTTATACTAACCTAGCCAACCCTGCAAATTCAAAACGAAACCAATCCAATACCAATATTTCAACCAATACATTTGCACACTCAATATACCTAAATCATGTCTAAAACATTGACTTAATAATATGACCAATAACATTCATAATATCATTTAAAATTAATTAATAACTTCATTCATCTTTCCACTTAACTTGGTGCCAAAGTACCAAAACATTTTATAAAGTTTCTTACCATTTCATTCAACCATTTAAACATTGTAAATAACTCTTTACAACCAAAATCACAAGACATATTCAAATGACCTTTACAACTCCTAAGTACATGTCACTTTTACCAAAAGAGGAAAAATTTACATCACCAAGGTTGTGCTGAGGTCGAGATTAATCTGGATGATGAACCGGGACCTTTGACTTCTACTAACCTACGCACGAAAACAACCGTGCGCTGAGTATGCCTATACTCAGTGGTATTACCATAATTCAAACTAAATAACATTAATGTTCTATAAGCATCAAATATGTAACAATGTAAATCATAAGAATTAATTTACATTCAAATTCATACTTCATTTATAATAATTCATCAACTGATATCATATATCAACATTTCAAATCTTCGATCAATTCATGAACCTTAGGTTCATGCTTGCAAATCTCATATCTCAATTTCAATTCACATTTCAATTCATAATTCCATTTTCTCATACTTTCAGTAGATCAATTGATCAAACTCATTCAATTTTCTCATTTGAATTATTTACCCCTATTAACAAGACTCGGACCTTGGAAGATACACGGATCCAACCAAACACACCAGAATAATCCAACCAAACAGACCAGAATAATTCACCCAAACACACCAGTATGATCCACCCAAACACACCAGAACGGCACTAAGTGCCTCTTCGGATAGTCCGAAGAAATATAATGACATCAGTGTCTCCTCGGCCAAACCGAAAAATCTCCAAATCCTTTCAATCCTATGGCATGCCAACTATATCCAACTCAGCCCGACTAGTTAATAGGGAATTTTAAATTCTCAATTAAATTTTACTTTCTTATCAAATTCACTTTCAATTTAATATACAATTTAACTCAATACATTTTCCATTTCAATCCACATGCAATTCAATTTCAATACATATTAGTCATGTAACTCAATTTCATACAATTCAATAATACACTTACCTCATAATTTACTTATCAACTACATAATTTTAATATAACATTTAATAGTAAATGATTTGAATTATAGTAATACAAACCGTGATTTTCTCGTGTCTACTCCTCGATAACTTTTTCCTTTCCTTTTTGAGCCGATGCCTCTGGTTCTTTGCTAGCTACGAAAATTAAAGTAATTTACACTATTAATACAGTACTAATTTATATTAAATAATTGAATTTCTATTCAATTTCTACCTTAATTTCAATTTGGTCCTAATTAAACTCATTTACTTTTCTAACTCAATTCATACTTTATTTCTACTCAATTTCCTACCAAATTCAACTTAACTATCTAATGTTCATGATAAAACCCTAATTTCAAATTTCTTTCAATTTAGTCCCTCTAACACAAAACTTATAGCTTACTTTACAATTTAATCCTTTAATCAATTCTAACTAGAAATTCTATCAATTAAACCCCTAATTCATCAATTTGTTCAACATAAATCATGTCCGAAAACCTAAGAGCTTTCAAAGTTTCAACTTAAATTCAACAAAACTTTGTTCTAAAGCTTCTAAAACATCAAAATTATAAAGAAAAGGACTTAATTGACTTACCAAATGAAGCTTGAACCTTAAAACCCTAATTTCTCCCTTTCTTTTTCTTTCTTTCTTTTTCTTCTTTCTTTCCCCTATTTTCGTTTCACATTCTGTTTCTTTCTTTTATCTTTTGTTTCTTTTATTTCTTTTATTTAATTTATTAGTTTTATAATAATAATATAATAATTATTTAATTAATAAATATCTTTATACTTAAATTATAAGTAATTATTTATTTATTTTACAAGTGTATAAATATATGCATTACACATGTATACTTTATTTACCATACATTTGTCTTTATTTTAATTTATTTCATAATATAATAATAATTAATAATTATAATTATAATTATATAACATAATAAATCTAAGAAAATCTTAAATTTTTCTAAGTTGCCGCCTCATTTATGCTAAATGGCATATTTGCCATTTTGGTCCTTTTTACTTTCTTTTAATCTACAATTCAACTTTCACACTTTATTCAATTTAGTCATTTTTCCTAATTACTCTTAATTAAGCTAAATTCACTTAATTGAAACCTAATTAGACACACCACTAGACTCATAAATATTTTTAATAATTATTTATGAGTTCGGTTTACTAAGACAGAGGCTCGATAATGTACTTTTTCGATGCCCGTGAATTTTGGGTCATTACAATTCAATATCCATTTCAATAGATCATAGTTTCATATCATTGTATAATTGTACATACAACATATCAAATTAGCATCACATTCTCATTTCTTATTCTATTTGCCCTTATTAACCTATTGTAGACCCTAGAATGGATACGCAAATCTATATGTTAATATAAGTCCACAACCTTTTGGGAATTGGGACTACTCAATCTGTATGTTAATATATGTCCACGACTCTTTGGGAATTGAGACTACCCACAACCCTCATGGAATTGGGGTTGCTCACGATCCTTTAAGAATTGGAGCTAAAACAAAGTCATTGATATCTATGACCCTATGGCATGCCAACTATGCCTCTATTCGTCATCATATCACGAATCAATATTCTATTTCATAGTATCATCAATGTACCATATATTACATGCCAATAATATATATTCATATTATCATGATATCATGCTTTAGTTCACAATCAACTTAGTTCAGTTCACTATTTTCATTTATAACACATATTATCAAGTATTATCTTTTGCACAAAATTCATATACCCAATATCATTTCAAGAATTTAGGTATAAGCACTTTTCCTTGTCTATAATTACCAAATCGAATACATATAATCAATTATCATTATATCACCAAAGTCTTTAATGCAATTAAATAAATGCATATCATCAAAGTTAATGTTAATATATCATCACTTATGATTAAGCACATATGAACATATCATAATATCGATAATTTATAACACAACTTCATTTAAGCACAACATCATATTCATCAGCTCAAAGTTTTGAGCATAGGTGTAGTTACCTTGATATTGATTCTAGATTTGACCATGTTAACTAAGTATTAACTGAACAAGTAATTAAAAGTGAACTATAGTAGCACAAACCTAATTCACTACATGTCGCTCATTTTCACCTTTTATCCTCGACAATTCGGCTTCATCTCAACTATGTTCAAAAATTCGTTTACAAAAATGGTATTAGTTCACATTCAACAAGGTATAGTCAACAACCATGAATAATTACACGCTTTACAATTAAGTCCCTTTTTAACCTTAGTATCTGAAATGCTCGTTTCTTGTTATATACTCGATTGAATTAAAATCTGATTTCATATTTATTCTTTAGGGACCTTAAACTATCTATCCACATCATTAATATTTAACAACTTACATTGTATTCATTTTGATCTATAATACTCAAAAATGGTTTCCTTTACAATCACAAAATTTTAACTCAATCACTACCTCACCCATTTCAATTCAAACATGAATAACATATAATCTAAACTTAACAACTGATCTTCATGATTTCTAACTAAATTTCTCTAAACTCTCTACCATGGAAACTTTGTTAAACCTTATCAATTCCACAATCTAATACTTGGGTCAAGATTATCAACTATCACTAATTAAGATTTCCATGAAATTTCAAGTAAAAACTTATCTTTCTTGCAAATTGGATGAACGACAATGGTGAGAAAACCTTTGAAAATTTTCCTTTTTTTCTTCTTTGCTATACACGAAATAGAGAAATAAACTAGCTTAATGTTTTCTTTCTCTTTCCACTAACCTATATATATTAACTTTTTTTATTTTTTATTTCTTAATTTATATATATATCAATCCCCATAATTAAACCATAATAATCTTAGTGGAAATCTACAGTGGTGGTTAATCTCATCCACTAACTTCATAAATTAGTAGTTTATTATCAAATAAGGCCATATCAAATTGCTACTTAAGCCCCTCTCCATTTATGACATCAATTTTTAATTTCTTCAATTTAATCCATGTACTATTCAATATTCTATTTAATTAATTATTAAATAATTTATTTTCTAATCCAATTACTAATTTTTTATTTTCTAATTCATGTGCTTGCTTCGTAACTGCTCGATTAATAATTTAATTTTTTTCGGATAGTCCACTTTAATAAATTCGATCCCTAAACTGACTTTTTCAACATCGACGAAAATCGGGTTGTTGCATGATGGTTGTTCTTGGATGAGAGTTGTTCCTGAATATTGATTATTTTGATTTGTTCCAAACATGAGTTATGAGAGAGAGAGAGAAAGGACTTAATGGCAATTTTACCATTACTTAAAAAAAATCAATGGTTTCATGATGGCTTTTAATTGATTTTTTTAGTAAATAATAATATTTTAATAATTAATATTATAATATATAAAAAGGAGAAAAAGATAACATATTTCTCTTCTTTCTCTCTTTTTCACGTCAAACAAAGGGGGAAAGAAAAAAAAAATTGCTTCCATTATTTTCCTTCAAATTCAAGTATAATGTTTTTTTTTTTTTTTTTTTTTTTTAGATTTTGAATATTTGAAATTTTCTTTATATATATATACCAATATTTTTTTTTATCAAGTATTTTAAAAGTTGTCATTAAAGGATATTGATGGAAGCTTAGAAAACTTAAGTGAAGTAGGTATATTTTTGGATAGGAAATGATTAGAAGATGAATTCTAGCTTGTTAGAAGTGTGAAAAAGAAATCAAAATAGATGGAAAGTTTACTTAATATATTCGGCCATGTTAAAGGGGAAGTAGAGAACATTAGCCACTTTGTGTAATATTAGTGCTAAATGATAGCAAGTAAAGCAGTGAGTACTCTGGTGAAGACAAAATTGAAAACGAATAATCGAGTCGAAAGATATGCGAATTTCAGACTAGCAAACTTAAGTTGCCAATAGGAATAATCATGCATATTTAAGTTTGTTTTTATTAGTTTTAGTTTTAAAATGGATAAATGATGTTGTTTCGTATTGAATTTCTCCTATTGCAGCTAAAACGAAGCGAACATCTTGAAGGAGAAAGGCGAAGAAAAGGAGTAAAGCGAGTAAAACTTCGGTTTGTGCTAATATCTTATTTTCATTACATAAAGCTTTAGAATATATAGTTTACTATGACTAGTTATATTTATTTTATTTTATTTTTATGAGTTTTAGATGAGTTTGAATAATTTAGTTAATATTTATAAAATTATGTTTCGAAATGAATACTATATTTTTCATATGATCAAATTAGCAAATTCATGCTTATGATTTGGATTTGAATATTATGATTTTAGATGATTGAGCAATAAAATGATTAATATATTTTGAATTGGAAGCCTAATTTTACATTAGGCGATATGTGATTTGAACATGAAACGGAATTGAAATGAGAATTATATGAAAATGGAATTGAAATGAATCATGAAATTTGGTTTTTACCTCGTTTCACTAAATTAGACTAAATCAGATATAGTTGGCATGCCATAGAGTCTTTATATCAGAGAATTTAGATCTCCCAAATTCCCAGAGGGTCAAGGGAGAAAAGGCCAAGTCAGTCAATTGTTATTATTGTTAGCCCCAATTCCCAGAGGGTCGTGGGCAATCCCAATTCCCAAAGGGTCATGGACTACTCTGATAGCCATCGTTGCCGAACAACTCGGGGTGGCGGATTCGTGTATCTGGTTATGAGTCTAAACTTTAGTACGTGGTCTAAATTGAAAGAAAAGCAAAAACAAAACTTGAATTTATTTGAATTTCCATATTGTGCAAATTAAATTAATTACGCGATTTTGAATTTAATTAAAAAGCTTATTTTCTTTACTCGATTAGTCAATATCAAAATATTAAAGTTTATTAATATTAGAATTTTCTTTTATTGTGATGTTATTAATGATATTTATAATCATGTTTTAGTTTATTTCTATCAATTAATTTGTGTCTAATACTTATGTAATAATTTATATGATATTAGCACCACTGAGCATAAAAATTGCTCAGCATACGGTTTGTTTATTTTTCCGTACGCAGGTAGTTAGGTTCGCTAGATCGTTCCAGCAACATCCAAAGAACCGAAGTTCAGCTCAAACAATGTTGGTGAAAAGTTTATTTTATAGTTGATGTAAATGGCATGTACCTGGGCTTGTATATTTATAATATTATGTCGTAAACTGAATTTAAATATTTTCATTATGTTTTTTTTATTAGCACTTTAGAACTAATTTTTTGATAAAATAGTAAAGCGTAAAAATCTAGTTTATTGATATGTTTTGAGAAATCGTAGTGCTGAGAATTGATTTGGGAGATAATTTGAATGTGGATATTTTATAAAAATCTAAATTTTGTAGGGGGTTTTACGTAAAATAGGTAGAAATGCTGCCGAATTTTTTATAAAATAATTTTACCACATTTCCTTTTCAAAAAAAATGGAAAATGAGTTGCTTCGGCAACGAAATGTGACATTTTATATTCGGATCCAACAACTGGGTCGGGTATAAGGTGTCACAAGAGTTGTCCCAAACATTTGATGTTCTCAACTAGAGTTGTTCTCAAATGATAGTTACACTGGATAACAGTTGTTCTAAACTAAAGCCCTATTTTGAACATAGATGTTCCAACCATAGTTATTTTCAAACAACAGTTGAGAGGGTTTTAGAAAATAACTTTTGAAAGTCAATGCCAAAGTGCCAAAAGGCCCCTTACTAGTAGATTTTAGAAAATTGGAGTTACAAAGCTAATTAATTAATATGAATAATGAAAATAAAGTTTAGTTACAATGGCAGTAATGGTTAAGAAGGGATGGTGAGGGTTTTGTTGGTGATGGTGATGATAAATAGTGAAGAAGAGTCTACTATGTTTCTAAAAATATAGAGAAGCACCTAATGTTACAAGAAAGTGTTGAGTGAAAACCTTTTAACTACCTCCATATTTTATCTACCAAATCAAGCTCTCCAAAACATCTTAAAAGTGAAAATAACCCAAGAACGCTACCATATTGCAGGGTTACTTCCATTTCTTTTACTTTGGTGAAGTAGTACCATGTGAAACACCTTCCACGAAACATCTTTTGTAATGAAAGACGGGGAGGGGGGTTGCTCCTGAACATGGGTTATTCTGACTTGTTCCAAACATGAGTTGTTATCAACATAAAGATTGTTTCAAACAAAAATTGTTTTGCGGTGATGTTTTTCTTGGAAAAGCTTATTTTGAGTAATGACTATTTTGGAAAAACACAATTGTTCTTAATATAAATTGTTCCAGACAACGATTATTCTAAACATAGCTATTCTTGAAACACCATTATTCTAAACAAGAGTTGTTCCAAACTTTAGATGTTCTCAATAAGAGTTGTTCTCAAATTAAAGTTGTTCTGAACTAAAGTCATGCTTTGAACACAGTTGTTTCAGATGTAGCTATTATCAAACAAAACTTGTTCTGAACAACTATTTGAATAATAATTTTTCTTTTGGAAGAGATATTTAGTGAAGCAACATTGCTACTTGTTTCGAACTTGATAACACAATTTCCTGAAATTAGTATTGTTGTCAATGCAAGAGGGCATGGATTCAAGTGCGCTGAAATGCATTATCTAAATATAACACCCCAAACCTAACCTGGAAGTTATGACTGAATCTGGAGAAATTACATCAACTCGTTTGGTAAACTGATTTCAGTAAATATTTAGCAAATACGACTTTCGCAAACAGTCATTAGAAAGTTATTTGTTTGCTTCAAAAAAACACTTAAGAAATTACTTAATTTGCAGCAGAAAACCTTTTCCGAAGTTTTAGTTTTGAAAATCGAAGCCCGTTTTGTTTACTTATGTAATTTTGTAGCATCGCGTTAGAAAATATCAATTACTAACGAATTAAGCAAAAACCTAGAACTAATTCAAAAACAAATTCCAAACCCAAAGATTAAAATTAATAATTACGAAATTCACCATATTTACATTAAATGCAAAAAACAATCCGAGCTCCCACACGCCATCCGGTCCTAAGTCAGAAGTTTACGTTAACAAACAAAGATAAAACAAAGGGGTGAGCTATGAAGCTCAGTGTATAACTAAACTCAAACGGAGATCAAACAAAACACAATATACAAGTCATAGAACGCATAGAATTTCATATCAATCATATAACCAGAGCGGAACAAATCAGAGTATCATAGAGATTTTCATAACAATCATATAACAGAGCAGAAGATGTATGATTATGCCAATGCGATGTTTTTTGGAAAATCAGAATAAAGATTATAAGAAAACATCATACCCAACTCTACTACAAACCAAAATAGAGTTTCTCAGAACTCATCCAACCAAATCACACCAACAGATAATTGTGGATAGTGCCACTAGAATTGCAGACAAGCTGCTAGACAGAATTGTAGATTAACCACCAGATAATACAGATCATTAAACTGCCAGAAACTTCCTCTGTTCACATCATCACGAACCCCATGGAATCTGTCATGGCATGCATATTCAGAATTAGAATTATAAGCATGTAGGACATGCTGTCATACAATAACAAAAACATAAGGCATGGGATTCCACGCTTTGCAGGACAGATTGATCAAATCTTAATGAATCATATCAGATTTGCCATGAAGTCACATGCATGGTTACATATCAGAATCAATATCAGACACAACAACATATTTGGATATCACATGTTCTCATCCAACTCAGTAACACAGAAACAAATCATCAAAATTAATAAAGCACGGATCCTACCTGAATAAATTGCATACCTTAAACACGTCCTAAACAAAAGTACATTATACGTTAACATATCATACTTACTTAGCTTATATCATATCAGACGTACATACAGATAACGGATTATACATCAACCGATCATCGAATACCAAGTTTTATAGCTTGTTTTAGATCATACGGGCCATACAGTAGGCCTACGTTCGATTCAAACAATGATTACAGCCCTAAGGAAAAATCTTACTTTTTGGTCCACACGCTCGTGTGGATTCACATGGCCTGGGTGGCTGGCCCATGTGGTCTACATAGCCTAGCACACGCTCGTGTCTCTGGCCCGTGTGACTCTAATTCCAAAATAGTAAGTTACATGGCCTGGACACACATACATGTCTCTAGCCCGTGTGACTTTAATTCTAAAATAGTGAGTTCAACGGCCTACTGCACTGCCTACCACACGGCCTAGCACACGACCGTGTGGCATCGAAAACCATGGATTCTAACTTTTTATGTTCGCAGAAATTTGGGTTTTTGTTACACACCTGATACGAATTTGATGAAGAAGCAATAAAGATGAATTCCCAGCCCTAAAATGATAATCAAACCTCAATCAAATGATTTTCGTAACCATTTCAATAACTAACATATTTACTACCAAAGTTTCGTCGAAACCTTTTGACGCAAAGCCTAAATTGAACTTAAATGCTTACCCTCGCCTGCATCCAGTAATACAAGTACTTAAATCGGTAGAGAATCTTGATATGCAATCTTTTCACCTAAGAAAGAGATCCAACTGAACCCTCAAAAACGAATTTGGACAAAATGAGTAGAACAATTTCAGTTTTAACAAATAACAAAAGAGAACGAACATTAGCAAAAATTCGACCACAAACTTACGACGTTAACCTTTCTGTCGAAACAACAAAATATGCAATCTCTTCGACAAAACTAGTTGTGGAGTTATCAAAAAGAAAAAGAAAAAGAACCAAAAGAAGAAGAACATATGTTCCCTAAAAAAAGTTTTTAAAAAGGAGTTTAGTTATTGTAAAATAAAATAACTAAATAAGCTAGAACAATTTCACAAGGCAACGTAAAAAAAATAAAAAATAAAAAAACATTTTTCTTATCGCTTTCGTAGGGACTCAAGCACAAGAGCAGAGAGTACAAAAAGCTTAACCACTAGGCTCATTGTTGACATTAGTTGATCGAAAATAGAATTTATGTCAGATGATCAAGGATAAAGGTTAAGACAAAAATTAAAAAAAAAATTCAAAGAAGGGATTTGAGCACAAGACCTCATGCACACATCCAGAGCACTTAACTACTAAACCAAATGAATTTGCTTTGCAAAATTTTCAAAATCCTAACTCAAAAATAAGACATAACCACTCTTGGTTTGGTTAACCCAGTTTCTTCTAACCCAGTTTTTGGGATGTTACAACTCTCTCCTCCTTTAAAGAATTGTCCTCAAAATTCTCATGATCTCACCAGTCACAAGTACACAAAATCTAAAATATTCTCATTCATACAAATCATCACGCTACCGCTGCGCAACTCTAATTTCAATGCACATCCCCACAATGTTTCTAGCAGACTTTCTATTCACTAACTTGGATTATCAAAAGAACTCATTAAAAATATCACTAATGATTCCTCCACCCTTGATTCTCACAAACACAACTGAAAACGTCACTTACCAAAAACATATAGATACAAACAATTATTATCAAAGAAGGGTACAATTGAATTAGATCGTAAAAATACTTATATCCTTGTCAGACACATCCTCACGCATCATGACCACCAGAACTCATTATGCTAATCTACAGTTTCAGAAATTTACGACTTAACTTAAGTTTATGAAAAATCCTAAGTTTAAAGTTTTAACAGAATTTTCACAGTTTTAGCAAGGACAGAGTAACCACAGCATTACGGTTTGTGTTGGTACATTTAATATAGCTAAAGTAGAGATACTTACAGGATCAGCATTGGAGTATCAAATTCTCGGTTTACAGACTTGAAAATACTCAAACTCTGAACACACACTTTTTATAACCCTCAAATCTCAAAGTCAGTTAGAAGTTCCACTTACTTAAAACATTTTTTAGGAAAAATTTGAACCCGAAAATCATAACCCGAGTTTTGCAAACCTAGCTCTAATACCACTAAATGTAACACCCCAAACCCGGCCTAGAAGCTCTTACCAAATTTAGAGAAATTACATCGACTCATTTGGTAAACTGATTTCAGTAAATATTTAGCAAATACGACTTTCACAAACAGTCATTAGAAAGTTATTTGTTCATTTCCAGAAACACTTAAGAAATTACTTAATTTGTAGCAGAAAACCTTTTTCGGAGTTTTAGTTTTAAAAACTGAAGTCCGTTTTGTCGACTTAAGTGATTTCGCAGCCTCGCGTTTGAAAATATAAATTATCGACGAATTAAGTAAAAACCCAGAACGAATACACAAACATATTCCAAATCCAAAAGATCAAAACAAATAATTATAAAATTTACCATATTTACTTTAAGTGCAAAAAACAATTCGAGCTCCCACACGCCATTTGGTCCTAAGTTAGCTGTTTACGTGAACAAACAAAGATAAAATAAAAGGGGTGATCTATGAAGCTCGGTGTATAACTAAACTCAAATGGAGATAAAACAAAACACAATATAAAAGTTAGAGAACATAGAGAATTTTAAATCAATCATATAACCAAAGCGGAATAAATCAGACTATCATTGAGATTTTCATAACAATCATAAAATAGATCAGTAGATGTATGATTATGCTAATGCGATGCTTTTCGGAAAATCAAAATGCAAATTATCAAAAAATATCCTACCCAACTCCACTACACATCAAAATAGAGTTCTCCAGAACTCATTCAACCAAATCACACCAACAGATAATTATGGATAGTGCCACCAGAATTGCAGACAAGTTGCTAGATAGAATTGTGGATTAACCACCAAATAATATAGATCATTAAACTGTCAGAAACTATCTCGGTTCACATCATCCCGAACCCCATGGAATGTGTCATGGCATGCATATTCATAATCAGAATGATAACCATGTAGGACATGCTGTCGTACAATAATAGAAACGAAAGGCATGGGATTCCACGCTTTGCAGGATAGATTGGTCAAATCTTAATGAATCACATTATATTTACCATGAAGTCATATGCATGGTTACATATCAGAATCAGTATTAGACATAACAACATATTTGGATATCACAAGTTCTCATCCAACTCAGTAACATAGAAACGATTCATCAAAATTAACAAAACACAGATCCTACCTGAATAAATCACATACTTTAAACACGTCCCAAACAAAAGCACATTATACGCTAACATATCATACTTACTTAGCTTATACCATATCAGACGTACATACAAATAACATATTATACCTCAAATGATCATCGAATATCAAGTTTTATAGCTTGTTTTAGATCATACGGGCCATACAGTAGGCCTACGTTCAATTCAAATGATGATTGCGACCCTAGGGAAAAATCTTACTTTTTGGTCCATACGCCCGTATGGATTCACACGGCCTGGGTGGCTAGCCCGTGTGGTCCACACAACCTAAAACACGCCGGTGTCTCTTGCCCGTCTAACTCTAATTCCAAAATAGTGAGTTACATGACCTGGACACACACACACATATCTTTGGCCCATGTGACTCTAATTCCAAAATAGTGAGTTACACGGCCTACCACACGGCTTACCATATGGCCTACCACACGGCCGTGTGGCATCGACAACCATGGATTCCAACTTTCGACGTTCGTAGAAATTCGGGTTTTTGTTACACACATGATAAGAATTCGATACAGAAGCAACAAAGATGAATTCCCAGCCCTAAAACGATAATCAAACCTTAACCAAATGATTTTTGTAACCATTTCAATAACTAACATATTTACTACCAAAGTTCCGTCGAAAACTTTCGATGCAAAGCCCAAATTGAACTTAAATGCTTACCCTCGCTCGCATCTAGCAATACAAGTACTTAAATTGGTAGAGAATCTTGATATGCGATCCCTTCACCTAAAAAAGAGAACCAACTGAACCCTCAAAAACGAAATTGGACAAACTGAGCAGAACAATTTCAGTTTTAACAAATAATGAACGAGAACGAACATTAGCAAAGTTTCGACAACAAACTTACACCGTTAACCTTTCTATCGAAACAACAAAATATGTAATCTCTTCGACAAAACCAGTTGTGGAGTTATCACAAAGAAAATGGAAAAGAACCAGAAGAAGAAGAAGAAAAAAAATAGAAGTTTTTGAAAAGGAGTTTAGTTATTTTAAAATAAAATAACTAAAATAAACTAGAACAATTTCACAAGGCAGCGTAAAAAAAAAGAACATTTTTTTATCACTTTCGCAATGACTCAAACACGAGAGCAAAGAGTACACAGAAGCTTAGCCACTGAACCACTAGGCTCATTGTTGACATCAGTTGATCGAAAATAGAATTTATACCAAATGATCAAGGATAGATGTTAAGACAAAAATGACAAAAATTTCAAAGTAGGGATTTGAGCACAAGACCTCATATGCACACATCCAGAGCATTTAACCACTGAACCAAATGAGTTTACTTCGCAAAATTTTCAAAATCCTAACTCAAAATCAAGACATAACCACTCTTGGTTTAGTTAACCCAATTTCTTCTAACTCGATTTTTGGGATGTTACAAGTCTTGATACATCACTTTTTATGACAATACTAAAACAGTGAGGCATATATAGAATCTCGATCTTCATTTTAACTAGATAATGTAACTTCTTTGACAAGTAGAAATGGTATTACACAGTCCAACATTAGCTTCCAATCATTTAACTTAGCAATCTCATTCAGAGCAACTGCAAGTAAATAAATAGCACAACTAAAATAGATAGAAATACAGTTCCAAGAGATATATAAAAAAAAAGCCATATTAAACTTAACAGAAAGAAACCTATATCCTCGACAAAAGAATTCCTATTTACATGAACTCTTGCAAAATCATACGAAGAGAAATAATTTCAACATCAACATAAGTAACAAAAACAACTTCTCTAACTAGAGGTGGCAAAATAGGCTTGAGCCCAAAAGCTCGCTCATGCCAGTCCTAGTTCATAACGATCTAAATTCGAGAAAATCAAGCCTATAATGATCCAAGCCCAAGAAAGCTTGAGCCTAAAATAGTCCGGGCCTGAGCTTGAGATCAATCCGAGCTGAAGCTCGAGATAGATTTGATCTAAAACCTAAAAAAGTATGAACTTATGATGAAACGAACATTAAGTATTAGGTTAAAATATGTCATAAGTCATTGTACTCTTCATAAATTTGGAATTTAGCCACTGTACTTCTATTCCCAGGAATTTATTCCCTCTACTTTTTAGATTTCAAATTCCAAGTCCAGTTGTTAACACTATTATTATTTTTTGTTAAATCTTTTGATGTGACATTTTGAAATTAAAAAGAAATACTCACTTGGTAGCCACGTGGCTAAAAAAATGACGTTATAATGAACCTTAATTTAACAAAATAATTTTAACAATGTTAATAGTTGGACTTGAAGTTTGAAATCTAAAGTAGAAAGGACTAAATTTCTAAAATTAAAAGTACAATGACTAAATTTGAAATTTATGAGGAGGACAAAAACTTCTGACATATTTTAACCTAATAACTAATATAATTATATGATGATATTTAAAATAATATAAAATATAAATGAAAGTTGACAAATATTTAATTTATGAAAAATATATTTTAAATATTATATAATTATATTAAAATTTTATAATTAAAAATGTTAAACTATAAATTAAAATAAATATTAAAAACATTATTTATGAATACAGAATATTTTTTAATGTAATTATTATATATGTATAATAATATTAAAAGTGAATAATTATTCAAAATTACAAAATTTAAATTAAATGATTATATAAAATATTTAATGATGTAATATAATAAATTAATGATATGAAATCAAATTAAATCTAAAAGAATTTATCTATAGAATTTGTTAAACTTTCAATTAATGAAAAATCAAATTTATAGATACTTATTATACCCATAATTCATATGAAAACTTAACACGAAAACCAATTAAAATATTTTTTTTGATTACTTTGAGACATTTTAATACAAAATTGCTTGAATTGCAAAACTGAGCAAATAACATGGTTTTTATGTTTATTTTTAACTGGTTCCAAAAATTCTATAACAAAGCAAAACGGAGTAATATATATATATATATATATATATTAACATTTTATGAGTATTGTAGTTTGATAGAATTTTTTATTATTTATCAATAATTATAATATTCTAATAACTGTTTATAATTTTATAATTCTATATTTTTTTACAAAAGTTTAATAATTTTATAATTTTTTATAATATTTTGAACTATAACTAGAACGAACTACACAAATAAGTGGCCAGATTCAAATAAATTTAGACGTTTATTTGTTCAAGTTTATTTTAGACATGTAAATTTAAAAGGCCTGAGAAAACTTGAACCCAAAAAAATTTGAACTTGAAAATAATCTAATTCAAGCCCATGATATTTCAAATTCAAAATAATTTGAATCTAACACACTATTATTAACTACCTAACCTGCACCCCTAACAACAAAAGCAGCACGGCTAGAACATCGATCAAGAGCTCTACACCCTAATGGCAACAAAGTAACCTCAGGTCAGCAAGAGTCGGTGAAATTTTCAATAAATGCAAGGCATTTTCAACGAACAAACGAAGTAATCCGCTAAGTATTTCCCAATGGGCCAATAGATAAATACAAGAATGCAACCGACCATATAGCCAGCAAAGCAAACCCTCAAAAGCTAAATTTTGCACAACTATGATAAAATAACTTGATATAGATGAAAAGCCCACACTAACGAACTCCAGAGTAAAAGATATGAATTGGAGAAACACAAATCTAATTAGCTGGAGTGTGAAACAAGAGGTTTCATCCAAGGAACTCTTTGTCTGATGATTGATATAGTGATAAACTTTTGGAAGAGGCAAAGGGGCAAATTAATTTTATGAATAAATAGTTGGTTTATGAATAAAAGTTTCATTTATTAAAAATTTTATTTAGTTAAAAATTAGTTTTTGTATATTAGCATAAAGTACACGTGGTATGCCACGTGTAACTGTCACTAATTTTTAATAATAGAAATAAATAAAATTAAAAAACTTAATTTTAATTTATAAAGGCTAATTTATCTATTTTTTGAGTAAATGGGACAAAATGCAAGGTCCAAGATGAATTATGAAACTGCCCTTGGCACAAGGGATAAACTTTAGCCAAAGAATTGGCATGTTTTTGAGGCATGCATTGAAGCCGTTGGAATGATCCATGATAGAAGTATAGGGGTTTAAGTTGCTTGAGCAAGCTGTGGAAGAAAGTGGTCTTTAGGAGAACTCACTATATGTAGACAATCTCACCAAATCCAATTAGGACAAAGCTTGCCATTGATAGATCCATAAAGCAAATGCTTGGAGCTTCTGGAATTAAGAGCATATAAAATGTTGTGTATAAATTTGGTGATGACAGTGATTTTGCTCTTAGTCCAACTTGACAAGATATTTTATGATATTATTGAATCTATGCTGCTCATCTCATCCCCATTGCTTTCAGTGTGGGCTCACTTAAATAAAAATCCCCACACTTGGAATGCAACTACATTAGAAGGAAAGTTTATTAAGGAAAGGATTCTCAAAGCTCTAGGTCTGGTGTCCCAGTTCCCCCAAGCTAGAATGAAGGCTAAATTTATTATAGGTTAGGTGAAACTACTACTGAAAAAGTGCAAGAAACGACCTTGCTTGACCCATGAATCCAGGGGAATTCTAAGTCAAAAACAGCAGTGACTTGGAGCAATGTTCTTTTGCCACAACCCCCTTGGTCTTGGGGCAATTAGATTCTTCAAAAATGTCGGAATTTCTTTTCTTTTCTTTTTTTATGGGTTGGGAAAGTTCCAAAAAGAAAAACCAAGATATTTGTGTTGTACATCTTGCTAATTGAGACTGCACAGCAGCTAGAGTGGCAGCTGGCTAATCTGGGCTGTTCCAAGTCATAATATATAACACATGCTGTAAGATTATAATATGCTGGGATTGTGCTCATCACAGTGAACATACTCAGATACTCTAAATCTTAGAAACTTTGAAAGCCGAAGCTGTTCATCAGATATACATGCTGTTTACACTACAAGGTTCATTAAATTCAGATTCCAAAACATTACAGCAATTAAGACACATAATTATTAACAATCTGATATTGAAACAGAATTCCTCTGTTTTCCATGCACTAACCAAGTAACCGTAAAACTTGGGAAGAATAATCAAGCCGGAAAGAGGTGAGAAACAGCTCTCAGACGGATGAAGAGATGGAGCCTTGAGTGACTTCTTCAAATCCTGGCAAGACTCCACTTGAGTTAGACCTAAGAGGCCGGGGTGAATCGAGGCTTCGACGAAGAATCCTCCCTATGGCCGAGATAGGGTGCTCCGTTTCATCTAAAGGACTCGACGCCTTGAACTGATTGCAGACTTTGATGTGTCGGTCCAGTGCTTCCTCGGTGGAAATAAGCGTATCCGATCTCAGAGCCTCATCCTTGACGGCCTCGATGCACAGCCCACAAATCCAACGGCCCTGGTAACGTTCCCGGACACGCAGTATATATGCAAGGGTGCACTCCTCTGTGAAGCCGCAGGACTCACATTTAACGCAGTGAATTTCGATCGGAGCTGTCGCTTTGCTGGGTGGGTTTTGAGTGTCTATGCTTGAAACCGCCATTGCAGGGAACAAACATTGAATATGCCTTCGTTTTTTTGCTCTGTTCTTATTTCTATGTTTTCTAAACTATGTTTTATGTTTTCTGTTTTGTGTTCTGTGTAACTCTTATATTGTGAAGGGAGAGGAACAGGTAAGTTAAAAAAGATTATGTCATGTGGATGTGATAAAAAAAAGAAAAGAAAGACAAATGAAATTTAAGCAAAAGAATAAAATGGTTGCCAATTTCCATTTGCCATGCTTGTGGCTGCCCCACAGAAATCAGAAATTATCAAAATTACTATGAAATATATTCCAACATAAACTAAAATAATAAAAACTCATTAACTTAAATGAGATGAGGAGAAACTAAACCCACTATAGATCCAAGTATTGTGGATTTTGGCATGGTTGATAAAACTCCAAGTGATTGAGACTTTGGGATTCAAATGAAAACCTGCGGCTGCTAAAATTGCTGCCACCAGACAGCCAGATGTGACCACAGCAACAATATACTTTTAAATCAAAAACCCAATCAAGATGAAACTTTTTTCCGTCTAAAATTCATAACCACGATCATAAAAGTTACATTAACTGACCTATATGAATATGTCTAGGTTCAGTGTTGAGATACTACTCTTCAATGCATCGCTCCAAATCTTATGAAACTGAGTCCAGCTTAAAAGAAAATATAGAACCATATTTGAGGTTTCTACTGTAATGGTAGTAAATGTATTCCCATATAATCCCACAATGCTGATCTAATATGAAGCTTTTAATCAATGAAACTGTCCATTACTACTTTAATGATGTTCAAAATCCGGGTTTTAATCATTTAGTTATAAATATAACAACTATGGGTCTTTTTCTTATCTTCTTCCATTTCAGCGGACATCTGGTGCTTGATAATTGGAGGGTAGTGGAAGTCCTATACACAATTCCAACAACTCTTCTTAATAATCCAGCGGAAAATTCAAATCATAGCATTTAGAATAGTTCACAATCATCATATCTCACTATCAGAGATTTCTCTCAAACAAACATCTTTGTAGCAGCATTTTTCAGTTCCCTTTAGAAGTTGTTGGGTCTTTTTCATGGGTTTTTCTGATGAACTCGGTACTTCAAATCTTCTTCATCTTGCCTATATCTCCTCACCTACTTGGAACTGCCACTGGCATCCAAAATACTTGTTGCAGGTAAGCTTCCAAGGTATTATTTTTATCTTTTAGACACTTTGTTTGTTTCTTCTAGTAGAGGGTGACTAAACTTGGGAGAAGGATTATAGAAAGGATTTTGTAGATAAAAATGGTGTATTTTGTGCTGAAACCAGGGACAGCTCGACCAAATGATTGCACAGAAAAGGAAGAGACTTAGCTTGGGTTGGAATCAAAACAGCTAAAGGAGGAGGCTTTATTGTCTGTGACGGCCAAAGCTTATGACGTTCTTTTTCTCCAACCATGCTGCAAAGGTTTAGCTAAGTTTAATTAAGAATTCGTATGTCTACTCTTTCTTCATGCTAAAAGAGAGCGGTATCAGACTTCATTCAACGTCAGAAAAAGACAATGGTGCAAGGCAAATGAACCATGTGCAAGATTTGCTCACTCTTCTTCTATACGGACAAAGGCAAGGCCAAAACTGGTTGGAGAGGTGTGACAGTGGCAGCTTCCTTATGAGAGGAGGAGGACTCTTTCACACCTTCACCGGCAAGGGGAATCTTTTCTTCATTTTGTTGTTGGGACCAGATAACTACAACTGATGCCTCATTGTTTGGTGGCATATGTTTTTTATGATAGATACGGATATTGCTATCCATTTCTTGTTCTATTTTGCGTTTGTTTTTAAACCCTTTACCTTTTTATCTGAAATATTATTTTACTTTTGCGTATTATCCAGACCAAGAGATAATTGCATTGCAACATGTTTGCTGTCATGAAAGATGAGACGAAAAACCAAAGACCCACCACCATGGACCACACCACTTGACCATATATGATTAGGCCCCATCAAACACATCATAGGACATGTTAACTGGACAAATTATAATAGCAATTTGCAGACTTTCAACAATTTTGGACAATTATAATCTAAATGCTCCTGCAGGCTGCTTCATCTTGGAGGAAGTCAATTCAGAAATAACATGAATTTAATTATAAAGTTTCGAGCAGTAATAGGAGGCAACATAAATGTAAGCTCTTTTAACCCTCTTTCAATCCCTCTCAAACATCATGATCAACTAAAGCATGTATGTTGTTTCAAATAATAGAAAGGTTTTTGCAGCAGCTAATATTGGTCCATGCTCACTAGTCGCGCTCGCTAATAGCTGTCAGATGTTCATCAATTTCCTCAGTTGACAACACTCTGAAAGCTGGATTATCAGCTTTCACCACTCCCACCTGCCAGACATTAAAAGATATGTATGTCAACTACAGTTCAAATGAGGGAAAACAACAATAATTCCAGTTTCAGCTAGTACAGGGAATATATCTATGCAATTTTATTAAGAACCATAATCAAATGCATTAGAGTGAGAATACACCACAAGCAGACTATGAGACAAACAAAGGATATCCTGATAGTGGGTTGTCTTCAGATCCCACATTGGCATTGCGTGCAAGTTTCTAGTAGGTTACACACAGGATTCCATGGTACTTCAAACCAGCTAGCTTTTAACTACCAGTGTGTCCATCTGGCTAAAAAAGCAAACACATGTGTGTGGCGCTTCTGCATGTCTGGACAACCCCATAGTGTTATGTTTTCAAATCGCATCAACAGTATGCTCGAGTTTCTTATAGTTTATAGAGGAGTCCACAGTAGTTAAAATTAGCAGGCTTTTAATACTGGTGTTTCCTTTGGCCAAAAATTATGCTAATTATATACACAGCTTATCTTCAGGGAACATTTATTAGACATGAGAAAAGCACCAATGATATTCAATCATTCAAACATTTAGATGGTGCAAACTTATAATGGCAAGATAATAAATTCTATAACTACTAACAAGTAGAAGGATGAGCAGCCTCATTATACCTCTATCTCAGTAGCCTTGAAATCCTCTTGAAGAACAGACTGTAGAGCAGAAATAGCAGTCTGAAGAATAGAAGTAATAGGAAGCATTAGATAAATGTGATTATTTTAGCTATTGTTGAACGTGCAGTCTTTGAAAACTTCCTTTACCATTAATAACAAAAGTAAAAGTATAAATACCTGCACCGTTTCCTCATAAGTAAAAGCAGGGTCATTCTTCATCTTCTTTTCCAAGAAATTAATTGCCTCTTGCTCTTTTGATCCAGCACTGGTTGCCTGCAACATACCAGTTAGAATTCATCCCAGCAGCAAAGCGCTTCCATAAAATTGGTCAAAAATAATTTTGAACCCATGCTATTGCACAAATAAATTCAGATTGGAGAACAAACACGCTACTTTCATGCCTAAAGAGAAAGACAAAGAAAATGAAATAGTCAATATCATTAACTCAAGGTAGCAGAGACCCACAATATGATGGTACTGGATAACCAATATTAGATTGTTGTATAAATCTCTTTTTAAGAATTTTTTTTATTCAGATGTGACCTTCCAAACTCTATGGTTTTGTGGTCTTCCATTATCGGAAATTATATTACTACACCCACAATGCAAATACATGTTTGAAAATTATAAGGTCAAAGAGAACTATTAGAGGAAAACAGCAATGAATCATAACCATAATAATAACAACATATGCTTCTGGAACCAGATATTAGGACCAATGTTAATAATCCAAACTCAATGAGCACTGAAAATTAATTTGCAAACTACCTTGTGGCCATAAAAATGGCCTGCTGGATCACATTTGTAGAGTTGGGGCCCCTTCTCTTCATCAATACCCAACACCATAGCAACTTCACAGAAAATTATATGAAAGATATTACAGGCAATATTAGAGAAAGTTACTTGGAAATACATTAGCATATATCTAACTGAAAAATTGTAAAAAATCTACTGTTACAAATACAAGTAATTAAAACAAAATCATATTCATAAGATTTTAAAGAAATCATAGACATACCAACTCCAAGAGGTCTCATATAAGCATGTTGAGTGTAAACCTGTGATTTGTCAGCAATCCTACATCAATAAAGCACGTTACTCCAAATAAGTTGTACGATCATCGAGATGCACAAAAACCCATATATCAAAGAAAAATCAATGAATTTAATAGTAACATGAAATGCAGTCAGTTATTGATTTTAGAACCAAGATTATGTTCACGAACGAACAAAAATAAAGTGCATTGCCTCCAATATGTGAAGATGAGCAGTAATGAATCAGGGACATACATTTTTGTCCATTTTTTACTGGAACACATACAAAGGCATAAACTTGCAGCCAGCTTATATCAAAATGACCAGTTCTTGATGTCACTAAATTTATTCAACATTATCTGGAAGAACTCTACAAATACAACAGCTACGAACAGGAAGACAACTAAACATCGCTACTTTCAACTGAAGAAAATATAAGAAACCATACCATTTGGACAATACATCCACAGGCATCTCATATCCATATCTGAAACGAAACTCAGCTGCTTCATTCCTTGCCTGCTGGACCAAGGTCCTTGCATCAGCTGGAGAGCGACAGAGCCAATTATCAAAGCATCCCTCACACAGTATTTGCATAGCAAGAAAGAAATTTTAACCTTAAGCATTAATCTAATGTAGTGAACAAAACTATATTTGAGTTCTATGCTGATGATAGGCAAGCTATTTAATGGGAGAATGCCGATCATCATGTGAATGCCAGGGTCAGCAACAGTTAGCTTATTAAGAAAACCATTCTGTTCTAGTTGTTAATTCTACAGCTTGCATACCTTTGATGCAGTTTTGGAAATTTTTGCAACCCTAATTTAGACTGATTATAAGTACATTAATCCAGAATCCTTAATAACTCGAAAACCCTAGTTCAATAGTTAACATAACAATATCAAGAAAAAAAAATGGCATTTAACAAAACTAAACCTGTCATGCCAGTAGCCAACAATCCAAGGAACTTAGTAATAGGGAAAAGATGAGTGACGCTAGTCTGATCCAAAAGCTTGTCCTGCATTACATTATTCAAAAAATTAAATACCCAAATCGTGAAAACCCCTTAAATAAACCAGGAAAAGTAAATAAAGGGAGAGTACGGACGGGAACTTTCTTCTGAGTAACAACACAGATGGAGTCTTTCCCTCGAACACCAATTGATGTGATCCCAGCTGCTTTCACTGCCTTAAACGCATACTCTGCTCAATTTATTCCAAAACCAAAATTGGGTCAAAGCTCCTTACAGGAATCAAAAAGAAGGCAGGCTAGTAGAGTGAATATACATACCGACTTGGAAAAGACGACCTTCGGGGGAGAAGATGGTAATATGGCGATCGTATCCGCCTCCACTTCCTCGACTCATTTTCTCTCTTGTTCCTTCTTCTTTTTTGTTGTTTTGGTGTTTTTGATGCACAGATTTCTTATTTAGAAAAGAGAAAGCTTCTTCTCCAAGAACGAAATTGTTAAGCTCTTTTATGACTCTCTCGAGATAAACTCACAATTAAAGAAAACTGAGTTATTTGTCCAAAATAGCCTTCTTTAATTTGTTTTTAAATTATTCTTTTTTCCTGGTTATTTTTCTCTTTTTCACAATCGCGTCCTTTTTCTGATAGGAACGTTGCGGCGCTATGAAAAATAGGGTTTTGAGGTTTTCCTCCGTTCAACTTTTGTAAAAATACGTATAAGTACTCCTACTTTAGTTCTTTTTCAAATAAAACCTTCATTCTTTTTCTTTTAAATAGAACAGATGAATTATGTTACGCGGTATCCGTGAAAGCATGTCTATAAATAAAGTAAGTTTTGCTTTCTCCAAAAGTGGTGGTGATGACAATAGTTCACTCTGTTTTTTTTTTTTTTTTTAAGCAATGATGATGCTGGTAGTTTTAGTTTTTAGTAATTTTTTTAGTTGTTTCTTTTAGTTTTGGAGGAGGTTGGGCTAACCTAATATATATTGATTTAGTCCTTAGGGGACTAGTTTTGTGCATCTGCATAATCTTTCAGTGATCTTTCACGTTGTCATTATCAATCGAAGTTCATTGATGATGCAATCTGACAGTGGTTAGGCTAAGATGCTATTATTAACAATTATTCATAGTGGTGCATCTCTAGTAGTTTTCTATTACTACCAATTTAATGATCCTTCTAGTTATATCTCTTCTCCACTAGCTTTTATGATCGTCACGACATGCAACTATTAAAACGATGAGAACATGTGGTTCTGAATGCAATTTCCATATCCGTTTATTTAATTTGGTGCTCTATTTCATCATGTGGTTCTAAATGCAATTTCTATTTTGGTTTATGTGATTTGGTGTTTTATTTGTAATTAATCGTGTTGCTATTTTGTAGCATGTGTTGTGATTCTAATTTGTTATCCCATTAACTTTTATCTATGTTATTAGTAAAACTCTTGACTAAGTTGATCTCACGGGTTAACCGGGTACCAACTCAATTAGGAATAACTAATATATCATTTTATACTACTATTAGTATTTTGATGACCTTTTTGCCTTTTCGTTTAAAATAAAAGAACTAATACTCTTTTACGGTCACTAGTTTTGACAAACACCTAAAATTAGGTAATCTCTCTTTCAAAAGGAAAACTTATGTAATCTCGATTGGTTTAAAATCACTTGAATCCAATATGTACTTTTCAGCCCCATTAAAATACCTAAATGATCTTGTAAGAGCCCATTTTCGCCCGGGCCCGATTAACCACACTAATAAAAAAAAAACCAACCAAAGAAATAAACAAAAGTCCAATAACAATTTATTTTTACAAGCCCAATAATTTAAAACCCAAATACAACCCAATAAACCTTAGCCCACTAAGCCCAAAGCAAAAAAAAAAAAAAAAAAACCCTAGGGGTTTCTAGAGTCTTCAGCCGCCGCGCCCTCCACACGTGCGTTCAGCCACGTCACCCACGAGAAGCTTCCTTCTCCACGACGGTTTCATCTGCAACAAAAAAGAAAGCAAAATAGCAAAGGCCAGCAAAATGATAACAGAATCTAGGGCCTTTTGTATTTTCTTTTTCATTTATTTATTTATTTTTAAATCGGCTATAAAGGAGGCTGAGGATCTGTATTGACATTTTTTTACGAATACAAGGAAATTAATAAAAAAATCAAAAGCATATCAGCGAAAAAGAAAGGTTTTCATTTTTTTTTTTCTTTTTTTTTTTTATTTTCGAATCTGTTCTTTTTTTAAGGGTTTCTTTTTCTTTCTTTTTTTTAATACATAAGAGTTCTAAAATATAGTTAAAAAAAAGAAAAAAAACTCGCCTTTTTTGAGCTCCGACCGCCGTGCACAGCGGTGCCGGCAGCGACAGACGGCGGCGACGGCGCCGGAGGGCTCGCCTGAAATTAGGCCGGAGAGAGGGAGAGAGGAGAGAATTTTTTGGTTTTTTTTAGAAGGGAGGGAGAAATGAAGTATTTTTAAAAAAAATTGATTTATATAGTACACATGGAACGGCGTCGTTTCACCTGGGAGTTCTTTGTGCCAAAACGGCGCCGTTTAAGGGCACCGACCCGATTACCCGACCCACGTGAAAGGGGATCCGCGTGTTTTATAGCTTTTGGGCTATTTACGCAACCGACCCTTCCGCCTTTTCCACCTGTTTTAATTAGGTCCTCCGTTTCTTATTTATTTTCTTTTAATTTTAGCCTAAAATTTTAATAATGTTGCGATTTGGTCCATAATCAAGCTATGCGTTTTGGGGGACAGGGATATTATCCCATTTGGTCCCCCATATCATTCGCGTATCACGATTTGAGCCTTATATTTTATTTTTACTTCGATTTAGTCCTTCTTTGTTATTGTTGCTATTTCATTATTTATTTGTAATATTATTACCATTAGTTCTTATTTTATTATCATTATTTTTAATATTATAATCACTTGTTATTATTATTATATTATTAACTTGATATTTTAATAATTAAATATTTACTTTTATTTACTTTTTAATAGATTCTACTTATCCCTTATTTTATTATTTTTATTTTTATTACTATTATTTTTAATATTACTATTACTATTATTATTTTCTTTATTATTATTAACTTTATTATTATTATTGTATTATTGTTATTATTATTATTTTATTATCTTTAAACTATTGTACATAAAACTTATTTTTTTATTGATTTACTATTAGCTTTTACTATTATTTTTGTTGTTATTATTAACATATTATTATTATTATTTTCATTATTTTTACCTAAACTCTATATTAGTTTTACTAATTAATGTATTTATATTATTTTATTTATAAAATACTCAAATCTAATATCATATATTTGTTTCATATACTCACTTATTCATTTATTTATTTATTTTATCTCATTATTTGTTTACTATCTTATTTATATATATATATGTATATACATTTTTATTTATTTTATTTTATTCTTGAATTTCTAAATAGGCTTGTATTTACGGTTTATTGTGTTTTTATTATCATGATCCTTATACTTTATTAATTTATTAAATTTATGTCGTATAATTGTTTTTTAAATATGAGATTGTTGTTTTGAAATAAGCAAATACTCTGTGTTCTAAGGTTCGAAAGAAATTGTACCCTAACTTACTGGGTTTCGATTTTTCTCATCGAATCTAAAGAACCTATTATTTTTCTTTTAAAATCAAAGCATATAGGTTAAATAAAAACTTTTTTCTCGGGAATTCAAAAGTGTTGTGTCCTAACTCACTGGATGTGACATTTTGCTATCTCGAGGTAAGGATTTCTAAAAAATAAAGGCAATATTTTGTATTTGGAATTTTGAGATATTGTGCCCTAACTTACTGGGTTCCGATTTTTCATTTGACCCAAATAACCGAATATCCTTCTTAAATTCTAATGCATGAGTTTTAAAAAAGTCAAAAGACAAGCTAAATTTCGAGGATTCGAAATGTCGTATCCTAACTCATTGTACATGACATTTTTACTTCATCGAAATAAGCAGGTCTCAACATCCAATTTAATTTATTCAAGTTTTTTAAACAAAGAGGATCGTATTTTAAAATCTTTTCAAATTTTCGACATTGTGACATTAATCAATCAATTCGGTACCAATTTTGGGCGTTGCGAGGGTGCTAATCCTTCCTCGTGCGTAACCGACTCCCGAACTCATTTTTCTCGAATTTCGTAGACCAGAATCATTATTTTAATAAATCAAAATGTTTTATTAAAATGATCAATCTCAAGGTGATCCGATCACACCTCAAAAAAAATTTGGTGGCAACTCTATTTTCATATTTTAAAGTCGATCCCGTTTTCCAAACATAAAAAAATGGTTTCGACAGCTTGGCGACTCCACTGGGGAAAATAAGAGAGTCAAGCCGTAAAATTGATTGTTTTCTGTCTTGTTGTCGAAAATTGAAAATCTGATTTGAAAAATTACGATCCTTCTATTGTATTTGTTTGTGTTATATGATTACTGTGGTTTGAGTCTCGTAGAATATTTTCGCATCATATTGCATAAAGACCTTTTGGTCTTACTTTTTTAAGTGGGAGTGAGAAGCTACTCCTTCGTGAGGTTTTCACCTCCGTGCAGGATAGTGGATCGCTTTAGGGATACATCTGTACCTATGTCTTCGTGAGATTTTCATCTCCGTGCAGCCATAGGGAAATGTATTCCCCTGAACTGAACTCGGTCCGTATGAGCCTATAATAGGTGAGGATCGAGGAATCTTCTGGTTCAGGTACCACAACTTTAGAACCCAAACCGCATGTAAAAGACCTTAAGAACCTACCCTAGATA
Source organism: Gossypium sturtianum (assembly GCA_025698515.1). NCBI lineage: Eukaryota > Viridiplantae > Streptophyta > Magnoliopsida > Malvales > Malvaceae > Gossypium > Gossypium sturtianum. The sequence goes on along the minus strand of CM046948.1, from coordinate 135,451,270 downwards.
GTACGGCGATAAACCATAGTTGTCACCCGAATAAGTGCTCTATTTTTTTTTCTTCTTCTTGCTTGCTTTTACTTTGTACTAACGTATTTCACTTTGTTTTGGTTATGATTGCATTGCATGTCATTTCATATTTGAAAGAGTGTCGATTCACGTTCGATTATTAAATTAGAAAGTTTGTCATGGAGGGCGAATTTCTTGATAAAGTGGAAGATAATGCGGTTGTCCGTATATTTATAATCCGTTTTACGTAAAGAATTTTGTTCTCTAGTAAAATTTTCTAAATGAAATTGAATCAGAATCGACGCCTCTTTTTGCATTCATGCATTAGCATTGCATTATGTACAATAAAATTAAAAAAAAAACCCTAAAAAGAGTTGGAATTCTTTGAAGAGGTCAAAGGCCTAGAATAAATGTTCGGAAATGTTCACATCAATGCCATACATGAAGAAATCATTGAAAGGGGGACCTTGTCAGATATCCGCCCTTATGAACCTGGGAGTGTTCTGAATAACTGGACTGCAGAAGAAATTCCTGTAGTTTTTAGAGCTTACACAGAGTAATGTTCAAAACACACTTGTTGCTTTTAGCCTAGAAGCAATAAGAATTCCTTTGTGAAATAGGCTTATGTCCGAACATCATTATGAAATACATACTTGAGATCATTTTGAGTAAATATTCTCTCATTCTTTAAGATTTATTTCATTCTTTCTATCCAAATAATTATGATAGATTCCTTCATTCCTTGGATCTTTTTCCAAATCATTCTTTCATTTCATTCATAAGCATACCATACGAATAATTATTCTTAAATTCATTCGTTCTTTGTATATTTTTTTGTACCTACAACAGGTCCCCGGATATCAATGACATGAGTAACGCTGTTACGGAGTTAGAACTTCCTTTTGAGCAAGACATGTGTTTAGAGAGATCCCAGAACTTTGAAGATGACAAAGACTGTGGCTTATCTCCGGACTTGTTAAGAATGGTAAAACAAGAGGAAAAACAAATTCTACCTCATGAAGAGACAGTAAAGATGGTGACATTGTTCCATGATGTGATACACAAAGAAATCAAAGTTTATGCCGATGATATGATCGCAAAGTCCCGAACAGAAGTGGAACATATCCAAGTTTTGAGGAAGTTATTCTTGAGACTGAGAAAATTCCAATTAAAGCTCAATCCAACAAAATGTACTTTTGGAGCTAGATCGGGAAAATTGTTAGGCTTCATAGTCAGTGAGAGGGGAATCGAGATTGACTTAGACAAGGTCCGGGCTATACAAGAATTGCCTCCGTCGCGCACTAAAAAAGAAGTTCGAGGTTTTCTGGGAAGGTTAAATTACATTGCTCGGTTCATTTCACAGTTAACCGAGAAATGTGATCCCATATTTCTTTTTCTGAAGAAACACAATCCAGGCATGTTGGATGATGAATGCCAAAAAGCTTTTGATAAGGTCAAACAGTGTAACGCTCTAAATTTTGGGCCTAGATGAATTGGGCTTTGGGCTTTGAGTCTCATAATTTTTTTTAAAGCAAGAAAATGACAAATGACATATTGGCTTTAAGAGTTTAATAAACTTGGAGTGTTTAGGGGTGTTGGAGAAGTTCTGGGTTCAAACTTTGAGGAGAAAGAATTTTTAGTTAATTATTAAAGGAACCAGGGCGGTGAGTAGTTGGGCTTTTAAATAAAAATAGGGAAAAATGGCATCAAAGAGCCTTGTGGTTGAGTGGCTAAGTGACGCAACTTAAGGTATAGAAAGGTGGCGTTATGGGCTAGCAAGGAGATCCTAGGTTCGAATCCTAGCTTAGTATTTTTTTTAGGAGTTTAATTTTGGCCTTCTAGAAGGTTGGAAGTGGTGTGGTGATGGACTCTAAGGAGAGTGATCAGAAGAGAAAATTTAGGAAAAGGATTGGGAGTTATCGAGAGAAAAAACGAGGAGATGAGATGGGAAGAGTTGGAGCCGATTGGGACTTTGGGGGTAGGTAGAGTTTCGGTTTGTGTATAAATAGGGGTGCAAAATTCCTCTGTGCTATTTCGGCAATTGGAATTCCCTTTGTGCTATTTCTTCGCAACTATAGTGCTCTGTAGAATTCTCCTCCACTTTTTCTCGTTCTAAACCTCGCCTCTTCCTTATGTGTTTTCTTTTCTTCTCTCCTAAAGCCTTAAATCGAATATCATTCTCTTCTTTCTCCATTGCTTGTACCGTCCCACCTTCATCTCAATTGTTGGGGACCAAATATTCGTGACTTCAAAAGCCGAAAACCTTTGCTCTTGAAGCCGATTTCTTCATCGCCCCAAACCTTGTGCCGAATACTCTAGTGACCAAATATCTGTCATGCTGGCATCATTCCTTTGATTTTTGGTGGACTGGATCTTGGAAAAATCAGAATCAAGCTTGGATCTACAAGTCTCTGCCGAAAAGCTATCCATATGTTTCGGCTTTTGGGTAAGTGTTCTTGATTTTGGGATAAGTTGGCCGAATAGTCTATAGTAAGGGAAAAGGTGACTTAAGTGGATACAAGTCACCTATTATTTTGTCTTTAACGATTAAGATTGATGCAGATCTAGGGGATATTCGTGAGTAGTAGCTAAGAAAGGGCTATTAGGACTGGTGGCACATGGTAAGGTTATGGTAAGGCTTCGATTTTTGGTAAATATTATGGTTAAGTGTGTGATTGATTCGAGGTTGGTATTGGTTGTAGGTTAAAGGCTGAGGATAGTGTAGCACGTCTCATTTACCAAGTGTGTACATACACTTCACAGACGACAAATCGGTAAAAGCCAAAATCCCAAAAACCGAAATGCCGAAAAGCTGAAAAGCCAAAATGTTGGCGCCGATAACTACACGAGTGTGCGGACATTTGTGTGGGAACATCGATACGATTAACGGGGCCGAGAGAGTGATCTCATGGTCTCGGGCCACTGTTGGGCTGACCGGGCCAGACGGGGCTAAATGGGCCTGCCGAGCTCGTGGGCCCAAAATGGCAAGAGTTGATATGTGAAATTAAATGATGGATTGGTATGGATGGTTGTGTGATTTGATTATGATCGGGCCTAATGGGCTACATATACATGATTGGGCTTAATGGGCTATATGGACATGATTGGGCTTAAGTGGGCCTTATGGGATTTTAGAAATGCATGTTAGGGTTTTAATGGTCTCTAGGCTTAGTTCTGGTGAATTCTTAAACGACATAAAACTTAACTTAATAATAAAACATGTCCGTGGACAAGTCGCTAGGGTAGAGTGTGGCAATGGACATATGCATGTCTAGGATTGGATCTAGGGAGAGCTTGGTACTTAAGCGGTCCTAGTGACTCACCTCCTCTTCTCTGGAATCCTACCTGGTGCGTAGTGTCTGTTCACTTTAGCCGCGAGGACTTGTTGACGGGCCAAGGTTCATAATTAAGACCCATACTGTTAAGAATTACTGAAATACCCCTGTAGGGTAGAATTACCGAAATACCCTTAATTTGTGAAATGACTAAAATACCCCTATGTGTTGATTGTAAGATTTATGGATGTTACATGTACATTTGCTGTATTCATATGATATTCTGTTTAGGTTGCATATGGGGTGGGAATTATGGAACGAAGGAAGTATATGAGGATCGTATGGTTGCTTGACAACTGTGGATCCACCGATGGCTTTCTAAGCCTATTATATGATTGGCAGCTTTGCTGCAATGTTAGGTAGTACCGCAACCGGGCTACCCTTGATGTGTATCGGATGGGTGGGTTGATTTAGAAATCCCCACAAAAGTGTTTCGGTTGGACGGAGATGATGTATACCGGATGGATTATTTGGGGAGGGTTTGCACTGCATTGCATGTATGATATTATTATGTTAATAATATGATATGTATGCTATTTGTTTGACGAGGGTCGTACACACTGATTTTTCGAAAACTCACTCCCTCTTTTATTTTTCTCAGGTGATCCTCAGTAGGTGGTTCGACAAATGGAGGGACTAAGAGGTGGCCAACTAGCAAGACGATTAGACCTGTTTTTCTTAATATCTAAATTCTAGATTTTAAGTGATTTATTTTAAGTTATTTTATTTCAAATTGTAAAAAAGGACTTTCCCTCTAGTTATTATTCCATTACTCCCACTATACATTATAATTTTGAAACGGAACCTGGATTTATTTCTTTTAAGCATATTTCAAGTTTTTGAAAATAATTGTGATTTAAGAATGAGCTTCCGCTGTCAAATGAATGTTCTTTTTCATAGTAACAATGAAATGGTTTTCTTTTTGGATACACCTCGTTTTGAAAGCAAACTGGATTTTTCTTAACTTTTCTTTAGAAGAGTTTTCAATGAAAACAAAGTTTTCGCAAAAACACTTCAATGTGACACGCCAGATTCGGGCCTAACTTCTAGGCCGGGTTTAGGGGTGTTACAAACAGTACTTGTCAAGTCCTCCAGTATTGTCACCTCCCTGCCCAGATAGGCCATTAATCCTGTATTTGACAGTGTTTGATCACTCTATGGGGTGTGTGCTGGGTCAACATGATGATTCGGGAAGAAGAGAAAAGGCGATATACTACCTCAGTAAGAAATTCACTGAATGTGAGATGAGATATTCGCCAATTGAGAAATTATGTTGTGCCTTGATTTGGACGACTCGGAGGTTGAGACAATACATGATATACCATACAACCTGGCTAATCTCGAAGTTGGACCCTCTAAAATATATGATGGAGTCAACTGCTTTGAATGGAAGGATGGCTAGATGGAAAATTCTGCTCTCGGAATTTGACATAGTTTATGTGAGCCAAAAAGCCGTGAAAGGAAGCGCAGTAGCAGGTTTTCTGGCTAGCAGAGCTCTTGAAGAGTATGAGCCTTTGAACTTTGACTTCCCCAATGAAGAACTGATGTATATGGCAGCTACTGATGAAGACGTTACAAGAGATCGCCTTTGGAAATTGAACTTCGACGGAGCATCAAATGCTGTAGGTAATGGAATTGGGGCAGTCTTGGTATCCCCGAATGGAGATCATTATCCGTTCATGTGCAAATTGGATTTTGATTGTACAAATAATATGGCCGAGTATGAAGCATGTATCATGGGACTCTGTGCTGCCATAGAACGCAAAATTAAAGCACTGGAAGTATATGGAGATTCTGCACTGGTGATCTACCAACTGAAAGGTGAATGGGAGACAAGAGATCTCAAATTGATCAATTATCGAAGGATAGTTCTGGGATTAATTGAAGAGTTTGACGACATTACTTTCAATTATCTCCCCAAAGTCGAAAACCAAATGGCAAATGCTTTGGCTACCTTAGCTTCCATGATCAAAGTAAGCAAACAAGAGGATGTAAAACCCATTCAAATGGTTATTTACGAGGCCCCAGCTCATTGTTACAATGTGGAGGAAGAAGAAAGAGATGATCACCCTTGGTACCACGATATATTACGATACGTGAGAAATCGTGAATACCCTGATCAGGCAACCGAGAATGATAAGAGGACGTTGAGAAGACTAGCTTGTGATTATGTCTTAGACGGGGAGATCCAGTACAAAAGAAGAAAGGATTAGGTAATATTGAGATGTGTGGACGCTGTTGAAGCTAAGAAAATTCTGGAAGAAGTCCACGAAGGTGTTTGTGGAACACATGCCAATGATTTCACAATGGTCAGACAAATTATGAGATTAGGGTGCTATTGGTCTACCATGGAAGGAGACTGCATCAATTACGCTAAGAGATGCCACAAATGCCAAATTTACGGGGACAAAATTCATGTACCTCCTTCGCCTTTGCATGTTATGACTTCCCCATGGTCTTTCTCTATGTGGGGCATGGATGTCATCGGGCCGAATTCTCCAAAAGCTTCAAATGGGCATCGGTTCATCTTTGTAGTCATCGGCTATTTCACTAAGTGGGTAAAGGCTGCTTCATATGCCAGTGTTACCAAGTCGGCAGTCAGCAGATTCCTAAAAAAGGAAATCATATGTCGATATAGAATGCCTGAGAGGATCATATCTGACAATGCATTAAACTTGAACAACAGTACGATCGTGGAAGTCTGCAGTCAATTCAAGATCAGACACCACAATTTATCCCCGTATCGTCCAAAAATGAATGGTGCAGTGGAAGCAGCCAATAAAAACATTAAGAAGATTGTGGGGAAAATGGCTGAAACTTACAAAGATTGGCACGAGAAGTTACCTTTTGCTCTCTTTGCTTATCGAACGTCTATCAGAACTTCTACCGGGGCAACTCCTTTCTCATTGGTCTATGGAATGGAGGCGGTTTTACCCATTGAAGTTGAAATTCCTTCCCTTCGAGTCTTGTCAGAGCTGAAGTTAGACGAAGCAGAATGGATGCAGTCTCGATACGATCAGTTGAACTTGATTGAGGAAAAGAGGCTAAGAGCTATTCGTCATGGTCAGATGTACCAAAAACGAATGATGCAAGCTTATGATAAAAAGGTTTGTCCAAGAGAATTTCACGAGGGGGACTTAGTTTTGAAAAAAGATCTTCCCCATACAAAAGGATTTCAGAGGGAAATGGATGCCAAATTGGGAAGGACCTTACGTGGTAAAAAAGGCTTTCTCCGGAGGAGCACTGATTTTGACTGAAATGGATGGAAAAACTTGCCCAATCCTGTAAATTCGGATTCAGTCAAGAAGTACTATACTTGAAGAGGAAAAGAGGCTAAAGTGAAAACCCACAAAGGGCGCTTTGAGATATTCTCTAAAAAAAAAAACCTGAAAATGCCAAAGTGAAAACCCGCAAAGGGCGCTTTGAGACTTTCTTAAAAAAAATATGAAAAACGGAGAGGCCAAGGTGAAAACCCTCGAATGGCGCCTTGAGACCAAAGGGGTTTTGAGTCGAAAACCCGAAAAGGGCGGCCCAAATTGCAATCAAAGAGAGGGCATGCGGTGATCTTACTATACCTGAATTAAGAAGAAAGGAGAGATGTTACGTCTCGGGGCATCAACAGAGTACTCTTGATCTGTTAAACACATATTGAGCTTAAATTGGTCTTCAAAAAATCCGTACAGAGAAGCTCAGGCTGCGATATCTGGGGCACCTATCTGTTCCCCTCACTATTTTATTCTAGCCATATTTGATTTCTTTAATTAACCCATTCTTTTCAGATTTTGCTCCTGATAAATTTCATTTTTGTCCATCATTATGATCATTTTCAAGCATTCTATATTGAAGTAATGATTAATGGACTAATAATACTTTCACAAAAGGAGTTTTGCATATTACTCTGGAAACTTCTAAATAATACGAGAACCTGAAATATGACTTTTATTTAGAACTCACCAAGCCTAAGGGTTGGAAATTTTTGAGAAGGAAACTCTAAACAGTGACTATTTCTTCGGACTTTCTGTAACACCCCCTACCCATATTTGTCGCCAGAATAGGGTATGAGGCATTACCTAAGTTTAACGAGTTAATATATATTTTTTATTATGAATTCAATATAGTCCCTTTATAAATATCCAATCTTCCCTGAAATTGTAAAACCAACCAATCCAATCCAATTCAATCCAATTTCATACCAAATCATACTTCTATTATAATTATATTATTTAGCATATTCATCACTCTTTACTTTAACACATATTCATTAAACAAGTTTTAGTATTTATATAATCATCAAACCATATACATGCCACATAAATCAAAAAGGAAATTTACAAAAGCTACCGGAGATAATCTTGATAGTGTGATCCTCAGTGTTGATCCGATCCTCCGTATATTTTTACGTCAATCTACATGAGACATTAAATACACTCAAGTAAGTTTATAGAAACTTAGTAAGTTCATAGGCATAAAATATAAATCTTACCAAACATTCATATACATATGCATTATACACAATTACTAAGTTCACCTGTCAACCACAATTTGGTGAGTCCTCTTGTATAAACTCACTACCATTTATCCATTGACTTTAACTCTTTTGGGCCCTTTTTGTCACTTACCATTCTTAATCAAATTAGGGAATGGTTACGAAAAATTGAGTACTTCACTTCCACTTTGCCATAGTATAACTATGTTCTTGCGTATGATCACTTATCACTTTCCGAAGCCATAGCCCTGCTACGGTCTTACACGGATCACATTTGTCACTTGTCACTTATCACTGATCAGATAAGTGTAGCTAAAGCTACCACTTATCACTTGTCACTTGTCACTGATCAGATAAGTGTAGCTAAAGCTACCACTTATCACTTATCACTGTTCAGAAGTACTCAAATCCGATGTTCCACTCAATTTGATCATTTATTCGGTTTTCGCATTGTTGTTTTATTCTCAATTCATCAACAAATATATCTCATCATACATTATATAATTCATGAAATTAGCATTTAATCATTAAATTTTAGCCATGTGAACTTACCTGAGTCGATTTGCAGAATTTGAGAAAATTTAGGGACTAATCAGCTACTTTTTCTTTTCCTCGACTTGCTTCGGGTTCTCGATCTATCATTGTAAAATCATTCACTTATCAGTATTGATTTCACATTTACTCTATTTCACATCCTTAATGATTACAACCCACATATAAGTAACATTATCTATAATTTCACTATTTACTTATATAGATATTCAAGCTGTCCATCCGAGTAATAGTCACTAAATTATTTTTATATTGAGCTACAGAACTTAAATTTAAGATCCAATAATTTTACCTGAAACTAGACTCACATATCTTCTTACCATAAAATTTTCAGAATTTTTTTTTTAGCCAATAAGTACAGTTTATTCTTTAAAGTCACCCCTGTTCTGCTGTCTGACAGTTTCGACCCTTCTTCACTAAAAATTAATTATCTCCTTGTACAGGATTTGGATGATGTTAACGTTTGTTTATATTGAAAATATACTCATTCAGGATTTTAATAATATAAATTTAAGACCCTAATTATTTTTATAAAATATTTGATGATTTTTCAAAGTCAGAACAGGGGAACCCGAAATCATTCTGACCTTGTCTCATAAAACCTATTATATCTCATGATTTACAGTTCCATTACTTAAACCGTTTCTTCTATAAGAAACTAGACTCAATAATATTTAATTTAATATTTTATTAATCCTCTAATTCGATTTATACAATTTTTGGTGATATTTCAAAGTTAGACTACTGCTGCTGTCCAAAACTGTTTTAGTTCAAAGTGTTGATTTCCATTTTGCCCCAAATTTCCCAGTTCATACAATTCAGTCTTTGATCAATTAACCCCTCAATTAAGCTAATTTTTATAATTTAATACTTTACCTAGTCATTATAAGTTATTTAAAATCTATTGGAATTCAGAATTTTCACATAAAAACCCTAACTTCAAATTCTTTTAAAATTAGGTCCCAAACATTCACTTTCTATTCAACTCTTTCAATAAAATCAGCATATAAACAATTTAAAGTTCTAATTCCATGCTAAATCATCATATACTTCCAGCACATATACATAGCAACTTCCAACTTCATTCATAAAACCTAAAACTAATGAATTCAACAAGTGGACCTAGTTGTAAAGGTCACAAAAACACAAAAATTTCAAGAAATAATCAAGAATTGAACTTACTTGCAGTAAAAATATGAAAAACCAGCTTAGGGAAACCCTTCTATGGTGTTTTTGCTGATGAGAATGCAGAAAAATAAAGAGAAATCTAGATAATTCCACTTTAGTCCTAGCTTTATTAAGTAAATTTTGCAATATTCCAATTTTGCCCTTAATTCTCCTTATTTCATGCCCTTGCCGTCCAGCCCAAATAGACCTTGGGTCTATTTGCCTTTTAAGCCCTCTTTCTTTTATCATTTAAGCTATTTAATCATTTCTCATAACTTTGCATTTGTTACAACTTAGTCCTTTTTATTCAATTAACTATCGGAACTTTAAAATTTCTTGACGAAACTTTAATACTAACTTATTAACACTCCATAAATATTTATAGAATATTTATGGCTAGATTAAAAATCTCCGAGGTCTCGATATCTCGTTTTTGATTCTAATTATTTTTTTCTAGTACATATTTACTATTTCAATTTTTTTTTCCTAACTTCACATTTAACTTATACTCACTAAATTAATAATATTTTCTACTCACTTGTCGGATTTAGTGACCTCGAATCACCGTTTCGACACCACTGAAAATTCAGGCTATTACAACTCTCCCCCCTTTTAGGAAATTTCGTCCTCAAAATTTCGTACCTGTAAATAAATTCGGATACTGAAATCTCATCAATTCCTCCGTCTCCCAGGTTGCCTCCTCCGATCCATGTCGATTCCATAACACTTTAACTAGTGGTACACGTTTATTTCTCAACTCTTTAACTTCCCGAGCTAGAATTTTCACCGGTTCCTCTGAATAGGTCATATCGGGTTGGAGCTCTATTTCCGTATGAGGAATTACATGTGATGGATCTGATCTGTACCGTCTCAACAATGATACATGAAACACGTTATGAATCTTTTCAAGCTTCGGAGGCAAAGCCAATCTATAAGCTACCGGACCAATTCTTTCAATGATTTCATACGGCCCGATAAATCGTGGGCTGAGTTTTCCCTTTCTGCCAAACCGCAAAACTTTCTTCCACAGTGACACTTTCAAAAATACACGATCACCCACATTAAACTCTATATCTCTTTTCTTCAAATCTGTATATGATTTTTGCCAATCGGAGGCAGCTTTTAAACATTCTCGAATAATACGAACTTTTTCTTCGGTTTCCCGAATCAAGTCCACTCCCACTAGTTTCGGTTCACTTAATTCAGACCAATATAATGGAGTTCTACACTTTCTTCCATACAAAGCTTCAAACGGTGCCATTTTAATACTAGTTTGATAACTATTATTATAAGCAAATTCAGCTAAAGGTAAATACCTTTCCCAGCTGCCGCCAAACTCAAGTATACAACACCTTAACATATCCTCTAAAATCTGAATTACTCGCTCTGACTGCCCATCTGTCTAGGGATGAAAAGCTGTGCTGAAATTTAATTTGGTGCCTAAAGCTTCTTGTAATTTACCCCAAAATCTCGAGGTAAATCTCGGATCTCGATCTGAAATAATAGATATTGGCACCCCATGTAATCTCACTATCTCCGACACATATAACTCAGCTAACTTTTCAAGCGGATAATCTACTCTGACCGGAATAAAATGTGCTGATTTAGTTAACCAATCAACAATCACCCAAATCGAATCTTTCTTCTTCGGAGTTACTGGTAATCCGGATACAAAATCCATCGTGACATGTTCCCATTTCCACTCTGGAATCATAATGGGTTGCAACAACCCTGTCGGAACTTGATGCTCGGCTTTCACCTGCTGACAAATTAAACATCTTGCTACATACTCACAGATTTCTCGTTTCATTCTGGGCCACCAATACATTTTCTTCAAATCACAATACATTTTTGTACTACCCGGGTGAATAGAATACATACTACTGTGAGCCTCTGATAAAATATCATTTTTCAAGTCTAAGTTATTCGGAACACATATTCTATTACGATAATATAACATACCATTTTCACCAATGGAGTATTCTGAGCTTAACTCATCTTGAACCATCTGTCGTTTCGACATCAACTTTGGGTCTTCATATTGTAACTCCCGAATCCGTTGAAAGAACACAGGTTTAGCTTTTAATTCTGCTAGTACAGAACTTTCTTCATTAATAGATAAATGTGCATTCAATGCCCGTAATGCAAATAATGATGATTTTCGACTAAGTGCATCTGCTACGACATTTGCTTTCCCTGGGTGATAGTCAATGACAAGATCATAATCTTTCAGCAACTCTAACCATCGTCTCTGTCTCAGAATTAACTCTTTCTGATTCATTAAATACTTCAAGCTTTTATGATCAGTATACACGTAACATTTCTCACCATATAAATAATGTCTCCATATCTTCAAAGCAAACACGATCGCTGCCAATTCCAAATCATGTGTAGGATAATTCTTCTCGTGCGGTTTCAGATTGTTTAGAAGCATATGCCACCACTTTGCTCGATCGCATAAGTACACAACCCAAACCATTCGAGACGCATCACTATAAACCATAAATGGTACACCCGATTCTGGTTGAGTCAACACTGGAGCCTCTGTCAACATCTTTTTCAACTGATCGAAACTTTGCTGACATTCACTTGACCATATAAATTCAACATTCTTTTGTAGTAATCGAGTCAACGGTAAGGTAATCCTTGAGAAATCTTTGACAAATCGACGATAATAACTCGCCAAATCTAGAAAACTCCGTGTACTTCATAACATTCTTCAGAACTTTCCAATTTATCACTGCCGATACCTTACTTGGATCTACTCTGATTCCATCAGTTGATACAATATGACCCAAAAATGCAACTTCATAGAGCCAAAATTCACATTTGCTAAATTTCGCATACAATTGTTTCTCCCGCAAAATCTGTAACACAATCCTTAAATGTTGTGCATGTTCAGACTCTGTCTTTGAATAAATCAATATATCATCAATGAATACAACCACAAATCTATCCAAATATGACTGAAAAATTCGATTCATCAAATCCATAAAGGCAGCAGGAGCATTGGTTAAACCAAATGGCATCACCAAAAATTCATAGTGACCATACCGGGTTCGGAAGGCAGTTTTTGGCACATCACACTCTTTGACTTTCAACTGATAATACCCGGATCGAAGATCTACCTTGGAAAATACTACAACACCTTTCAACTGATCAAATAGATCATCAATACGAGGCAAAGGATATTTATTCTTTATCGTTACCTTATTTAATCGCTCAAATCTATACACAGTCTTAAAGAACCGTCCTTCTTTTTCACAAACAAGACAGGTGCACCCAAGGGCGACATACTCGGTCTAATGAACCCTTTATCTAATAAATCCTGCAACTACGTCTTCAACTCTCTTAATTTCTGCGGAGGCATTCTGCATGCGGTGTTCTTGAGATAGGAGCTGCTTTGGGAATCACATCAATTACAAATTCAACTTCTCTATCAGGTGGTAAACCAGGTAACTCTTCAGGAAATACATCAGAAAATTCATTCACCACTGGCACTTGTTCGATCTTTATATCGGAACCTCGAGTATCAATAATATAGGCCAAAAATGCTTCGTTACCTTTGCGTAATAACCTCTGAGCAGAGAAAGCTGAAATAATTCTGACTGTATCACTCATATTTTCAGACCCAACTGAGATTACATCCCCTGTTTGACATTTCAAACTGATCTATTTATCACGACAATTCACTACCGCATCATGTTTCATTAACCAGTCCATTCCCAGAATAATATCAAATTCCCGAAAGGGTAACAACATCAAATCAGCGGAGAATTTATAGCCTTTCACTTTTAGTGGACAATTACGACATATCAAATTAACTATTACACTTTGACCTAATGGATTAGTGACTTGTATATCAAATTCAGTGGACTCAACAGAAAGTTTCTTTTTAGATGCTAGCATAGCACAAATATATGAATGAGTAGACCCAGGGTCTATTAATGCATAAACAGTAACATCATAAAGATAGAAAGTACCAGCAATTACATCAGGAGCCGTAGCCTCTTCCCTTGCTCGATGGCGTAAGTATGTGCTGGTGCTCTATTCTCTGATCGACTAACTGATTCTCTCATACCCGAACGGGTAGTCCCTGTAGCACTGCTCTGGCCCGAACGTCTATTTCTTTGGGGAGTGATTCTCTGTATCTCTTTCTGTTCCACTTCGTCTTTTTGTAGCTGGGGACAATCTCGAATAAGATGATCAGTAGCCCCACATTTATAACAAGCCCCCATCTTAGTCCTGCATTCACCGAAATGATGTCTTCCACAATATTGACACTTAGGTCGGGGAGTATTCTGAACACTGCTCACGCTTGCTGCAGGTCTATCAAATACCTTGAAATCAGATTGTCTTGATCTACCTCTACCCAATTTTCCCGGCACTGATGTAGTTCGACTACTTTCTTCTCTAAATTTCTTTACCGGCAAATCTGAAAATGACTTAAAAGCACATCTTTTGAATGGCTCTTTACTTTTTCGATCCTGCTGCATTTTTCTGTTATATACTTCTTCGAGCTTTTGAGCACGATCTGACAGAACAACAAACTCCCGTATTTTATTGCCCCCAATCATCATTCTAATCTCATCATTTAACCCTTCTTCAAATCTGATACACATTTCTTCTTCAGTAGGTACAATGTCTCGGGCATATTTGCTGAGGTAGACAAATTCTCTTTCGTATTCAGCCACTGACTTATTTCCCTGCCGTAGATCAAGGAATTCCCTTTTCTTTTTATCCAAATACCGTCTGCCCATATATTTCTTCTTAAATTCATTTTGGAAGAATTCCCAAGAAATTTTCTCTGCTGGTACCACGGCCTCAATCGTTTCCCACCAACTATAAGCTTCTTCTTTCAGCAGGGACACAGCACATATCAAATAATCATCTGATGAGCAAGCCATTTCTTTAAAAATTCTTATCAAACTCTGTAACCAGTATTCAGCTTTGACGGGATCATCATCAGTCCTTCCCCGAAATTCTTCAGCTCCAAGTTTTCTAAGCCTTTCCAATGGAGAACGCTTACTGACTTCAGTCATTGTATGAGGTGGAGGAGCAACCGAGGGTACCACTGATGGAGCAGCGGTGGGAGGAGGTGGCTGAGCCTGATTTCTTTCTTGCATCGTCTCAGTATACCACTGGTTCATAATCCCATAAATCATATTCTTTAATTCTTGCTCTCGCATTAAAGAAATCGGAACATCACCTTGTTGTTGCTCGTTCGAAATCATATTCTCATTGTTAACTTCTTCCTGCTCAGTATGTTCAGGTCTATCTGACATCTTTATAATCGGAGAGTATCTATAAAAATAATAAAGATTAGATCGGATCATACACATCACACTATCACAGATTTATATGGCATGTATTTCTAAACACTTTATACATCACAAATGTTCTGAGAACCGGCTAAACCGAGCTCTGATACCACTAAATGTAACACCCCCTACCCATATTCATCGCCAGAATAGGGTATGAGGCATTACCTAAGTTTAACGAGTTAATATATTTTTATTATTATTATGAATTCAATATAGTCCCTTTATAAATATCCAATCTTCCCTGAAATTTTAAAATCAACCAATCCAATACAATTCAATCCAATTTGATACCAAATCATACTTCTATTATAATTATATTATTTAGCATATTCATCACTCTTTACTTTAATACATATTCATTAAACAAGTTTTAGTATTTATATAATCATCAAACCATATACATGCCATATAAATCAAAAAGGAAATTTACAAAAGCTACCGAGATAATCTTGATAGTGTGATCCTCGGTGTTGATCCGATCCTCAGTATATTTTTACGTCAATCTACATGAGACATTAAATACACTCAAGTAAGTTTATAGAAACTTAGTAAGTTCATAGGCATAAAATATAAATCTTACCAAACATTCATATACATATGCATTATACACAATTACTAAGTTCACCTGTCAACCACAATTTGGTGAGTCCTCTTGTATAAACTCACTACCATTTATCCATTGACTTTAACTCTTTTGGGCCCTTTTGTCACTTACCATTCTTAATCAAATTAGGGAACGGTTCACGAAAAATTGAGTACTTCACTTCCACTTTGCCATAGTATAACTATGTTCTCTTGCGTATGATCACTTATCACTTTTGAAGCCATAGCCCCGCTCACGGTCTTACACGGATCACATTTGTCACTTGTCACTTATCATCGATCGATAAGTGTAGCTAAAGCTACCACTTATCACTTGTCACTTGTCATCGATCGGATAAGTGTAGCTAAAGCTACCACTTATCACTTGTCACGATCGTAAGTACTCAAATCCGATGTTCCACTCAATTTGATCATTTATTCGATTTTCGCATTGTTGTTTTATTCTTAATTCATCAACAAATATATCTCATCATACATTATATAATTCATGAAATTAGCATTTAATCATTAAATTTTAGCCATGTGAACTTACCTGAGTCGATTTGCAGAATTTGAGAAAATTTAGGGACTAATCAGCTACTTTTTCTTTTCCTCGACTTGCTTCGGGTTCTCGATCTATCATTGTAAAATCATTCACTTATCAGTATTGATTTCACATTTACTCTATTTCACATCCTTAATGATTACAACCCACATATAAGTAACATTATCTATAATTTCACTATTTACTTATATAGATATTCAAGCTGTCCATCCGTGTCACAGTCACTAAATTATTTTTATATTGAGCTAAAGAACTTAAATTTAAGATCCGATAATTTTACCTGAAACTAGACTCACATATCTTCTTACCATAAAATTTTAAGAATTTTTTGTTTAGCCAATAAGTACATTTTATTCTTTAAAGTCACCCCTGTTCTGCTGTCTGACAGTTTCGACCCTTCTTCACTAAAAATTAATTATCTCCTTGTACAGGATTTGGATGATGTTACCGTTTATTTATATTAAAAATAGACTCATTCAGGATTTTAATAATATAAATTTAAGACCTTAATTATTTTTATACAATTTTTAATGATTTTTCAAAGTCATAACAGGGGAACCCGAAATCATTCTGACCTTGTCTCATAAAACCTATTATATCTCATGATTTACAGTTCCATTGCTTAAACCGTTTCTTCTATAAGAAACTAGACTCAATAAGTTTTAATTTCATATTTTATTAATCCTCTAATTCGATTTATAAAATTTTTGGTGATATTTCAAAGTTAGACTACTGTTGCTGTCCAAAACTATTTTAGTGCAAAGTGTTGATTTCCATTTTGCCCCAAATTTCCCAGTTCATACAATTCAGTCCTTGATCAATTAACCCCTCAATTAAGCTAATTTTTCTAATTTAATACTTTACCTAGTCATTATAAGTTATTTAAAATCTATTGGAATTTAGAATTTCCACATAAAAACCCTAACTTCAAATTCTTTTAAAATTAGGTCCCAAACATTTACTTTCTATTCAACTCTTTCAATAAAATCAGCATATAAACAATTTAAAGTTCTAATTCCATGCTAAATAATCATATACTTCCAGCACATATACATAGCAACTTCCAACTTCATTCATAAAACCTAAAACTAATGAATTCAACAAGTGGACCTAGTTGTAAGGGTCACAAAAACACAAAAATTTCAAGAAATAATCAAGAATTGAACTTACTTGCAGTAAAAATATGAAAAACCAGCTTAGGGAAACCCTTATATGGTGTTTTTGCTGATGAGAATACAGAAAAATAAAGAGAAATCTAGATAATTCCACTTTAGTCCTAGCTTTATTAAGTAAATTTTGCAATATTCCAATTTTGCCCTTAATTCTCCTTATTTTCTTCCTGATTTCATGCCCTTGCCGTCCAGCCCAAATAGACCTTGGGTCTATTTGCCTTTTAAGCCCTCTTTCTTTTATCATTTAAGCTATTTAATCATTTCTCATAACTTTGCATTTGTTACAACTTAGTCCTTTTTGTTCAATTAACTATCGAAACTTTAAAATTTCTTGACGAAACTTTAATACTAACTTATTAACACTCCATAAATATTTATAGAATATTTATGGCTAGATTAAAAATCTCCGAGGTCTCGATACCTCATTTTCGATTCTAATTATTTTTTTCTAGTACATATTTACTATTTCAATTTTTTTTCCTAACTTCACATTTAACTTATACTCACTAAATTAATAATATTTTCTACTCACTTGTCGGATTTAGTGACTTCGAATCACCGTTCCGACACCACTGAAAATTCAGGCTATTACACTTTCTGTTAAAAATATCGGTTGAGTAAGAAGTCAGGATATTATGTCAGTGATACAGCCTTGAAGAACAACAAGCAATGACAACCCTAAGCATCTAAAAAGGGATCATTCTCATAATATTATACATTCATGCAAAATACATTTAGTTAGGAGCATTCGATTCATTCTGATCATTGCATCCTAATCATTATACATTTAAAAAAGGATCATTCTCATGACATTCTGCATTCATGCAAATGTCATCCATAATACTTTAAGTTAGGAGCATTTGATTCATTCCGATCATGGCATCCTAATCGTTATGCATAAGCATAGGTCCATAAATTGATTCTACAGGTCATGTTCCCCAGATGACGGTATAACAAGATCAGTGAATCCACAAATCACATATCCCTGAAGTTGCAGTGGGATGGATTGAAGTCAAGATAGCGAATCTTTTTTCCCCTAAAGACGCAGTGGAACAGATTAAAGCTACGACAAATCTTATCTTCCTGAAGTTGCAGTCAAGCAGATTGAAGCCACCAGCCTTATCTCCCTGAGGTTGTAGCGGAGCAGACTGAAGACAGCAAATCTCATTTCCCTGACGTTGCAGTGGAGCAGATTAAAGCTACAGATTACGACGGATCTTATCTTCCTGAAGTTGCAGTGAAGCAGATTGAAGCCACCAGCCTTATCTCCCGGTTACAATGGAGCGGATCAAGACAAGACAAATCTCATTTCCCTGATGTTGCAGTGGAGCAGATTAAAGCTACAGACTACGGCGGATCTTATCTTCCTGAAGTTGCAGTGAAGCAGATTGAAGCCACTAGCCTTATCTCCCTGAAGTTGCAGCGGAGCAGACTGAAGACAGCAAATCTCATTTTCTTGACATTGCAGTGGAGCAGATTAAAGCTACAGATTACGACGGATCTTATCTTCCTGAAGTTGTAGTGAAGCAGATTGAAGCCACCAGCCTTATCTCCCGAAGTTGCAATGAGCGGTCAAAGACAAAGAAATCTCATTTCCCTGACGTTGCAGTGGAGCAGATTAAAGCTATAGATTACGACGGATCTTATCTTCCTGAAGTTGCAGTGAAGCAGATTGAAGCCACCAGCCTTACCTCCCTGAAGTTGCAGCGGAGCAGACTGAAGATAGCAAATCTTATCTCCCCGAAGTTGCGACGGAGCAGATTGAAGCTACAAGTTTAATTTCCTTGAATTGGATCGAAGCACTAGTTCTTATGCCCCTGAAGATGCAGTGGGATGGAATGAAGCTACTCAAAGAAGAAAAGCACCGAAAGAAGTCAAAGATTCGAAGACCGGACAAAAATGGTCCTTTTTGAAGTCTTTGCTCTATTCCCGTTACACGACAACGAGCAAAGAGGGGCAGCTGTAAGAGTCCATTTTTTCCCGGGCCCAATCAACCACACTAATAAAAAAAAACCAACCAAAGAAATAAACAAAAGTCCAATAACAGTTTATTTTTACAAGCCCAATAATTTAAAACCCAAATATAGCCCAATAAACCTTAGCCCACTAAGCCCAAAGAAAAAAAAAACAGAAACCCTAGGGATTTCTAGAGTTTTCAGCCGCCGCGCCCTCCACACGTGCGTTCAGCCACGTCACCCACGAGAAGCTTCCTTCTCCACGACGGTTTCATTTGCAACAAAAAAGAAAGCAAAATAGCAAAGGCCAGCAAAATGATAATAGAACATAGGGCCTTTTGTATTTTCTTTTTCATTTATTTATTTATTTTAAATCGGCTATAAAGGAGGCTGAGGATCTGTACTGACATTTTTTACGAATTCAAGGAAATCAATACAAAAATCAAAAGCATATCAGCGAAAAAGAAAGGTTTTCATTTTTATTTTTATTTTTTTATTTTCGAATCTGTTCTTTTCTTTAAGGGTTTCTTTTTCTCTTTTTTTTTAATACATAAGAGTTCTAAAATATAGTTAAAAAAAGAAAAGAAAAAAACTCACCTTTTTTGAGCTCTGGCGGCGACATACGGCGGCGACGGCGTCGGAGGGCTCGCCTGAAATCGGGCCGAAGAGAGGGAGAGAGGAGAGAAATTTTTGGTTTTTTTTAGAAGGAAGGGAGAAATGAAGTATTTTTAAAAAAAATTAATTTATATAGTACACATGGAACGGCGTCGTTTCACCTGGGAGTTCTTTGCGCCAAAACGGTGCCGTTTAAGGGCACCGACCCGATTACCCGACCCGCATGAAAGGGGATCCGCGTGTTTTATAGCTTTTGGGCTATTTACGCAACCAACCCTTCCGCCTTTTCCACCTGTTTTAATTAGGTCCTCCGTTTCTTATTTATTTTCTTTTAATTTTAGCCTAAAATTGTAATAATGTTGCGATTTAGTCCATAATCAAGCTGTGCGTTTTGGGGGACAGGGATATTATCCCATTTGGTCCCCCATATCATTCGCGTATCACGATTTGAGCCTTATATTTTATTTTTACTTCGATTTAGTCCTTCTTTGTTATTGTTGCTATTTCATTATTTATTTGTAATATTATTACCATTAGTTCTTATTTTATTATCATTATTTTTAATATTATAATCACTTGTTATTATTATATTATTAACTTGATATTTTAATAATTAAATATTTATTTTTATTTACTTTTTTAATAGATTCTACTTATCCCTTATTTTATTATTATTATTATTATTATTATTATTACTATTATTTTTAATATTACTATTACTATTATTATTTTCTTTATTATTATTAACTTTATTATTATTATTGTATTATTGTTATTATTATTATTTTATTATCTTTAAACTATTGTACATAATACTTATTTTTTTTATTGATTTACTATTAGCTTTTACTATTATTTTTGTTGTTATTATTAACATATTATTATTATTTTCATTATTTTTACCTAAATTCTATATTAGTTTTACTAATTAATGTATTTATATTATTTTATTTATAAAATACTCAAATCTAATATCATATATTTGTTTCATATACTCACTTATTCATTTATTTATTTATTTTATCTCATTATTTGTTTATTATCTTATTTATATATATGTATATACATTTTTATTTATTTTATTTTATTCTTGAATTTCTAAATAGGCTTGTATTTACGGTCTATTGTGTTTTTATTATCATGATCCTTATGCTTTATTAATTTATTAAATTTATGTCGTATAATTGTTTTTTAAATATGAGATTGTTGTTTTGAAATAAGCAAATACTCCGTGTTCTAAGGTTCGAAAGAAGTTGTACCCTAACTTACTGGGTTTCTATTTTTCTCATCGAATCTAAAGAACCTATTATTTTTCTTTTAAAATCAAAGCATATAGGTTAAATAAAAACTTATTCTCGGGAATTCAAAAGTGTTGTGTCCTAACTCATTGGATGTGACATTTTGCTATCTCGAGGTAAGGATTTCTAAAAAATAAAGGCAATATTTTGTATTTGGAATTTTGAGAAATTGTGCCCTAACTTACTGGGTTCCGATTTTTCATTTGACCCAAATAACCGAATATCCTTCTTAAATTCTAATGCATGAGTTTTAAAAAAGTCAAAAGACAAGCTAAATTTCGAGGATTCGAAATGTCGTATTCTAACTCATTGTGCATGACATTTTTACTTCATCGAAATAAGCGGGTCTCAACATCCAATTTAATTTATTCAAGTTTTTTAAACAAAGAGGATCGTATTTTAAAATCTTTTCAAATTTTCGACATTGTGACATTAATCAATCAATTCGGTACCAATTTTGGGTGTTACGAGGGTGCTAATCCTTCCTCGTGCGTAACCGACTCCCGAACTCATTTTTCTCGAATTTTGTAGACCAGAATCATTATTTTAATAAATAAAAATGTTTTATTAAAATGTTCAATCTCAATGTGATCCGATCACACCTCAAAAAAAGATTGGTGGCGACTCCATTTTCATTTTTTAAAGTCGATCCCGTTTTCCAAACATAAAAAAATGGTTTCGACAGCTATTAGTAAGTACTAGGGTTCTTTAAAAAATACTAAAATTAACCAATGTGGCACTATGGATTTAAGATTTGATTAGAATCTTTTTATTTCTTATTTATGTTTTTTTTTCTTTCCTTTCTCCTTATTTTTATTTGAATTGGAATATCTCTTTATTACTCAATAATGGTTGATTGCCAACTAATATTGTAGTATAATGGTGGTATTTTTTTTTGTCAAATAATAGACTGAGCTTTATTAATTGCAAGGGAACAACCACCTGACAGTACAATAAACAAAAATTAAAAAAAGAAAAAGAAAAAGAAAAAAAACGTCAACACCAAAAACTGAAAAGACAATAACCAAACCAGCCAAAAAACCATAGCACACAGAAACAGAACAAACAAGAAAAGAACATCCAGAAACATCTGCCAGATACTTCCCAATAAACCAAACAAAACCCAGTAAAAACCTCCCAAAAACATCATCGGAAACCAGATCGTCAAAAGGGAAGGAGACAGCTTTGAAAAGGTAGAAACCATGGAGATTCTGAGAACCTTCTCCACTCCTCAAAGCACCAGAAAACTCAAACAATTAGCCTTGTACACGGATCCAATCTTCCCAATCCTCAACTACAGTGCGATTAGCCCAACCAGGAACCTCTTCAACCCAGCAACAGGGAAAAGACCAGTGATGACCCTCCGTCGCCAAACAATGCGCTGCACGGTTCCCTCTACGCGGAATAAATCTGTAAGATATATCTTCAATAAATCTTTCCATCTTGCGAATATTCACTGTTATAGGATGAATCACCGATCTATCCTCTAGATCAGAGCCCAGTTTCTTAATAACCGTTAAAGAATCCCCCTCCAGGATGATCTTCCTAAAGCCCATATCAATCGCAAAGAGAAGCGCCCGCTCGCAAGCTCTTGCTTCCGCTACAAATGCATCCACGATATCCACATGCTGGTAAACACATGCACCCATTACTAATCCTTTGTCATTACGCGCAATTACTGCTACTATTGATGAATTAGAGTCCTTGTTAAACGAAGCATCAAAATTTAACTTGATAACACCCGAGGGTGGAGGACGCCATAAGACAGTGTTTGTAGTAAGTGTAGGGGAGTCATTCGCGCCGCCCATCTTTAACTCCCAAGCATATCTCTGTATAAAACATAAAAGATCCTGAATAGAGAACTTCCGTCCGTCATGAATTAACTTGTTACGTGTAAACCACAAAGCCCAGAAAGTAATTGTTAAAATTCTCCTATTTTCAGCCGAGATAGTAATAAACATACTAACCAACTTGTTTTTTTCCATCTGAGATGTCATTGGACAGATTCGCCTGAATATTCAACAAGTTCCAGAGACGGCGCAACACCTCACAGGACCATAACAGATGATCCGAATCTTCTGGAGCCGTTTTACACAACGGATAATGGTGGTATTTTAATTAGTAACACTTACAGTTATGATATTTCAATTAGGTTTGCTGATTTTTTGTATTATTTTTGTTATTTGATTTTGCAGTGCATCATATTAATTATTTTATAATAAAAATCTATCATTAATGGAATCTATGTTGTATTAATGTGGAAAATAAATATGATGAAGACGAGGTAGATTATATTGATTGGTGTAACTCAACTAATTTGTCGTTGAGATGTTTGAATAAGTCTACACAAATGTTAAATTATAGTGCATTAATCCATGATTGGAAAGAGACAAAAAAAAAAAACAAAAACAAAAAAGTGATTGATAAAAAGCCAATTAGAAGATCACATGATTCATTAGATGATGAGTTTGATTCTGGATATGGTCACTATATTTGGATTATGCTATTAGTGATAATGATGTCAAGAGAAACGAAAACTCCTGAATTTGATGTTGAAAGGGATATATCCTGAATTTTGTTGTAAGCATGATATTTAAAATTTTTGATGAATTTAATATTCATTAGTTAATCAGCTTGAGATCGTTTTTAAGCATAATGATAAAGATAAAGTGGATGTAAGGTGCAAAGAATTTTTTTTTGTGCGAGCTTCGAAAATGTCAGACAAAATGACTATTCAAATCAAAAGCATTGTGAGTGAACATAACTGTAGTAAAAATTTTAAGAGAAATTTGCATCCGTTGAATGTTGGCGCATAGGTTTTTAGATGTGTTTCACAATGACCCTAAAATGAAGGTGAATACGTTTTTAACTAAGGTCAAAAAGGAATTAAATCTTGAAATAAAATGGATGAAGGGATATAGGACTAAAGTAAAAGCATTGGAGATTATTAGGGGGAAGGATGAAGACCAATACTCTAAACTATCAAACTATTGCGGAGAGGTAAGAAAAATAAATCCTAGGTCCAACACCATTTTACATTAGAGAGATCATTGTTTCAAATATGCACCAAAGCATTGAAGGATGGCTTTTTGGCTGGTTGTAAATCACCCATTTTGATAGATGGATGTTGGCTAAAGGGTAAATATGGTGGAGAGTTGCTTATGGTAGTAGGTATAGATGCCAATGATTGCATCTATTCGATAGCTTATGTAGTTGTTGAGAGAGAGAACAATAACAGTTGGGGGTTGGTTTCCAAAATTGCTAGCCAATGATTTAAACATCAAAAACTCTACTTTTATGTTAGGCAAAAGGTTAGCAAGTAGCTACGTACCTTATTATATGTTTCACGATAGACTAACATGTTTGTTTTATTTGTAGGGTTCATTCCTATTGTACAATCATTATTTCCAAATGCTGAGCATTTCTTTTGTGTTCAACATATGTAACAAAAATTTTCTAAGATTAATGCCCATAGAGGAAAGTCCCTTAAAAACTATTTATGGGTAGCAGCACGAGCTAGCTATATTGGTAGATTTATGTCGTCCTATTTCTAGGATTGCATGCAACTCCACTCAATTATGCCAGATCTACTCTTAAACAGGGACTTTTGCTCCACTGAAATAAGCACATCAATCATGAATTAATATTCTGAAAACATTAAAACATGGAATAAATACACATAATTGAGATCAAGAAATCAAGTATTTATCATGTAATTCAAAAATTTAAAAATAAGATCCATCATAGGTTTCATCTTCCCTAGGTATCTAGGGAATTTAGTTCATAGTTTGGAAGGAAGACATCTCAAAATTAAAAAAACAACAAAACATAAAGAAACCCAAAAACTTCTAGAGAAATTGAATGGAGATCTTCAATCTTGAAGGAGATCCTGCTTCTGAGTTGAATCCATTGGTGTTCTTAGAGTAAAATCTTCATTCTTCTCTACGTGCTCCCTTAGGTCCTCTTTTAGTGTGTATTTATAAACTTTAGAATGCACAAAAACCCTAAAAATTGGCTTTTTTTTGCGTGTTATGGAAACAGGGTTCGAAATCGACACGGGCTGGCACATGGACGTGTGGCCAGCCTGTGTGGCTCACACAGGCGTGTGCTCAGCCTGTGTAGGAATGGCTTGGCCGTGTGGATCCTTAAAATAGCCCGTTTTATCCGATTTTGGCCCGTTTTTCGCTCCTTTTACTCCCCTATGCTCTCCTAAGTATAGAAACATGAAATTAAAGGATTATGAGCATCAAATTCACTAAATTATATAATAAATCATCCAAAAACATGCCAAGCATAGGATTAAAACATGTTACTTTTATGGTTTATCAAATATCCCCACACTTAAGCGTTTGCTTGTCCTTAAGCAAAATCCTCAACTTACAATTAAAATTAAACTTTCTCAATTCATAATTCTCATCAATAATGTTTTATCATAATTCACAAATAATCACACATTGATAATTCAACTAAAAGAGCACTAAAGATTCGAACAATCCAAGTCACACATTTTTAAAGCATGAAAACATAGGCATTTCCCCTTATCTAAGTAATTACCTTTAATTCAAAACTGACAAGAATTGACATCCTCACTAAAGATTCACTCAAATCACTCAAAGTGTTTAAGGTTCAAAAATTAAGCACTCAAAAGTCAAACATGAAAAGTCATTACCATAGGCTTGCATGAAAATCAAATCTCCACCACTCTAAAATGAGATGACACACAAATCAAAAGGTATTTAAAGGGTTGTAATGGGGCTTGGGTTAAAGGTGTGGATAAAGTCTGAAAAAGAAGGTTAGAATCGAGATCGAATTGGTAAATTACCTAAATAGAAAAATAAACTAATACTGAATAATTACATCAATCGAAATTATTTAAGAATAACACGAGCTTGTTCTTAGAATATGAAATTAATTGTTTAAGCTCAAAAAAAATCAAAGAACTAGTAATAATCAGCATAAATGTATTATTATTTTTTTTTCTTTTTTTTTATCATGTATAAGAAGAAAAAATTTACCAACTGAACAAAAGAACATAGTTAGGCAACTAACCAAATCAAATCTCGACAAAAAAGGGAGTCAATAAAATAGGAAAAATTCTCAATGAATCAAAAAGAATGAGTTATGGGTTAATATTAAGGGTAAATCAAGAATGGTGTTTTAGGCTCAAAGGGGTTCATTAAGGGTTAATTATGAAGGTAGGTTTTTTTTATGGGATAAGTGGGTTAAAATCTAAGTGCCTTTATCATCTCAGTATATCAAATCAAAGGTGTGGTCTCGACATGTATAATCGAAGCAAGTTCTAGAATAACCAATCAGTATTGACACACTCATAACCTATAATAAAGTGAGCAAGAAAAGTGTATGCTCTAAAGGCTCAAAATCTCACAAAAATTATGGTTTTTGATGTCAATCTTGCAAATTTCAAACTTCAAAGTAATACTTAAATTTAAGGAAACAACCTAACAAATTTTAATTCTGAAAATAGACTATCATGCTTGATTCTCTCATGTCTTAAAGTTTAAACAATAAATGCACAATTACCTATGAATTTAATCTAAAACACATCAATGATAATCACAAATCAATAAGAATTCATTCTAATAGTAATATGAGAAAATTACTTAAACATGAGGCATAATTCAGGGATTTTCAAATAATCATATAAATAACCTCCCCACACTTAAGATGTACATTGTCCTTAATGTACAAAAATAGATAATCACAGTAGAAACAAAATATCATAAGAGAGGGAGAGAATTGAAACTGCCCTGAATATTGGATGAAATGCCCAAAATAGTGAAAAGCGAAATTGTAGATCAATGTAGATGTAGTGCATGATTCTGAGCAACTGATAAGAAAATAAACACAATGCTGAAGAAGATTAAAGGGTTACTTGATTAAAAACAACCATAATAATTAAAAGAATATATAGTTCAAAATATAAAAACCAAAGAAGTCTAAAAACATAACAATGAACATAAAAATAGAAATAAAACTAAAACTAAAAATAAACATGAAATAATAAATGGACTCAATGGTCCTCATCATCAGACGTATCAGCATCGTGAGTCGTCGGTGCTGAAGGAGCAATATGGAAATGCTGACAAATCTGCTGCAATGTCGCATCAATATTGTCGAACCTCTGAACACAGTACTGACGGAAACTAGTGAACTCCTCGGTGGATACTCCTCGAAAACTAGCAGCAGAGTGAACAGGTCAGTGACTCGAAGGTGGAGGCTGTGGTGGGTCCTCGTGATAGGGAGGAATATCATTGGCGAAGTCCTCAGGTTCATTCTGAGCATCAGAATGAAACAGTCTGTACTGAGGAGGATCCACTCCATGACGCCACTCGATCATCCTCATGTGTATCATGCTCGAGATACCCTGTGGGGACATCTGGCCGACAAGTGTGAATGTGGAGGACTGCTCCGGTGTGTCTAGGAGACCAAAGTGTCGAGCGAGGCGAGTCACGTAAGGGCCTAGACAGATTGGGCCCTTCCCGTGCCGGTCAGCCTGATGGCGGAAGGCTAGAGCGATAAAGTATGCCAAGTCAAATAAATGCATGTACGCAAAATCCATAAAAAATAAGCGTCGTGAGTGCTAACGACTCCAGTGCTCTCTCACCGACCTGTCAAAGTGTGTGCTAAGAGTGCGTGAATGTACCGTAAGGCTGGAGAGAGAGAAGTCGCCTTCGAGCGGCTCGCGCCATATGGTATCTGACTCGCTTTAAGATCAGTCCAACAATGCGATAGTGAGTGATGGATTTGTCTATGAAGGCTAAGGAAGTCCTCGGCGCTCATAAATTCCTCTGTATAGAGTCCCATAGCCGCACCAAACTCGGAGACGCTCATGTGGCGCACCAAACCACCAAGTCAAAAAGTGATGGTGCCGGGCTCGTCATGAACCGTCATGACCTGCTGTACCAGAAATGTCGAGCAAAAATCCAATGTCAGTTCTATGTAGGTGGGCTCGATGATGGCAAAGAATCTATCCCACAGAGCTGTGGCGATAATGGCGCACACATCATTAGCGAGTCGGACCTGCTCCAACGCGGCCCAATCAATGCAGCGGCTTAGGCCGAGTGGTCGTATGCGAAGGAGCTGATATAAATCCTCCTGGGGGCCTGCCGCAAATCGAAGAAAAAGGTGGTGAGCCTCGATAGATGCGCTCGATGATGAGGATGCTTCGGGGCCCTTCCGCTTTTTCGAAGCGGGGACGACGGTATTAGTCTTACCGCGTGTGTTCGATAATGTGTATCTACAAGAAAATCGAATAATCAAGTATTAAAACCAAAACGAAATAGCCAGACGAACCGAGCATAAACGAGGCAAACCAATAATTTAACGATTGAAAGAAAACGATAGTGAGCAGACCATAAATAAAAAAAATTCAAATCCCAAAAGAATACTAAACAGTAAAACGGTAAAAACAAAACTGTAATAATCTAGATAAACTAAAAGAATACTAAACAGTAGTGCAAAAAGAAATCCTAAATAACAATTATCACAAATTTTGCTAGATGAAAAATAATATTCATGAATAAGATAAGAAAAGTAGCAGTATCAAGAAACTACAATGTAATAAAAGAACAAATAAACCTAAACAAAAGCGAAAATCAATGCAGAATAGATCAATAAATAATAATAATAGGAAAAAAAATAAAAATGAAATAAATGATAAACAAGTAACGAATAATAAATAACTAACAGTTAACTAAAATAAAAATTAATAAAATAAAATAATAATAATAACAAAATAAAGTAAAATGGACAACTGGTGGAGGACCGACGGTGGTTGGCGATGGTTGGAGTGAGGGCCGCGGCAGAGGATCGGGAATGTGCGAGTGAAGGAGGGATTGGGGAAGGGGCGTGCGCGCAAGGGGGACGGAGTTGGGGCTAGTCGGCACGAGTGGGTGAGTAGTGCGTGAGGTGGTTGAGGGGGTCGGGGCTGTTAGGGCTTTGGTTGAAGGAAGGAAAAAAGGGAGAAGAGAGGGGTAGAGGATCGGGTTGGTTCGACGGGCGTGGGGGCGTGCTAGTGCGGTGGTAAGAGGGTGAGGGGTGTTGATGGTGTGCGAGGGTGAGGGGAAAGTGAGGGGGAGAAGATGGGGCGTGAGCAAGGGAGAGGGAATAGGGGAGTCGATGGCCAGATAAGAGGCGGTGAGAGGAAAGGACGACGATGCGGGGTTGGGGAGAAAAAGAGAGGAAAAAGACAAAACAAAAAAAGAAAGAATAGGGGATTGGGGTTTAAATGGGGACACGATCATGTGAGGCCTGTGTTGGGCCACACGGCAGTGTCACACGTCCGTGTGACCTCTATTCAGCCCGTGTACGTTTAATACTTTTAACCCAGTCGTCATACGGCCACGGACACGCCTGTGTGTCCAGGCCGTGTGGCTCACACGGTCATGTCGCATAGCAGTGTGGCACATCTTTCGTTTCTTCCATGCCCGTGTGACCTCCCACACGCCCGTGTCGATTAAAAATGAGAGCCCAGTCTTCACACGACCGTGTGCACTCTCATTCGCTTCTCCCACGCCCGTGTGACCTCCTACACACCCGTGTAGCTCGATCGTATCTCGCACACGCCCGTGTGGCTCGGTCGTGTCTCGCACACGACCGTGTGCCTTGCCCGTGTAACTTTCTGACTTGTTTTAAAATTGAAAAAATAAGCTCCAGGTTTCACATGGCCTAGGACACGCCCATGTGTCCATGCCGTGTGGTTCACACGACCGTGTCACGCGCCCGTGTGGTCTATTTTAGGCCGTGTCTCTGTCGATTTTTGGGAAATTAAGCTCTTGGATCAACACGGCCAAGAGCACGACCGTGTGGCTTGGCTGTGTGGGTTACACGGCCATGTCGCTTGGCCATGTAACTCTCTGTCGATTTCCTTAAAATTTAAAAACTAAG
Source organism: Gossypium sturtianum (assembly GCA_025698515.1). Lineage (NCBI taxonomy): Eukaryota > Viridiplantae > Streptophyta > Magnoliopsida > Malvales > Malvaceae > Gossypium > Gossypium sturtianum. Next base: position 135,421,312 of record CM046948.1, on the reverse strand, counting down.
TCTCAAAATCCACACGGCTAAGGAGACGGCCGTGTGTCCAGGCCGTGTGGGTTACATGGCCATGTCGTCAGGCCGTGTAACTCACAATCACACCCCTGTTAGGTCACACGACGAAGGACACGCCCGTGTGTCTAGGCCGTGTGAGTCAAAAACTTGCATTTTAATATTTAGTTAATTTTAAAGAAATACTATGAAATGAAAGTAAGAAAATTAGTGGTGTTAACACTCGGGTTGCCTCTTGAGAAGCGCTTATTTAAAGTCTAAGCTAGACTTACCTTGTGTGCACAATTACGAAAGTTCGCGGAGCTGGAGCTCCTCTCTATCATTTCTAAAATCTTCACCATTATAAAGTTTAAGTCAATGACCGTTTACCTTAAATGTGCCATATTCTGGGTGATTTACCTCTATCGTACCGTATGGGAAAATGGTTTGTACTACTAATGGACCTGACCATCTTGATTTCAGCTTTCCGGGAAAAACTTGAGCTTTGAGTTATACAAAAGGACAAGATCTCCAGCTACAAATTGTTTGGGCTGCTTCAAACGAGCATCATGGCGTCGCTTTGTCGCTTCTTTATATAATTGTGAGTTCTCATAAGCATTAGTTTGCCACTCATCTAACTCGTTTAGTTGCATCAATCTCTTCTCACCTGCAAGTTTAAGATCATAGTTTAGGAATTTTATAGCCCAGAATGCTTTGTGCTCTAATTCAAATGGTAGATAACAACTTTTCCCATAAACAAGTTTGTAAAGAGATGTTCCTATGGGTGTTTTAAAAGCAGTTCTATAGGCCCATAAAGCGTCATCTACTTTCATCGCCCAATCTTTCTTATTTGATTCAACGGTTTTCTCTAGGATGCGTTTAAGCTCTCGATTTGCGACTTCAACTTGTCCACTAGTTTGAGGGTGATAAGGGGTAGCTGTCTTATGATGCACTCCATACTTCTTAAGAACTTTATCAAATTGAGTGTTACAGAAATGTGTACCCCTATCACTAATAATTACTCTAGGTGTTCCGAATCGCGAAAAGAGCTTCTTGAGAAATCTGACTATCACTCTAGAATCATTAGTAGGTAAAGCTTGAGCTTCTACCCATTTTGACATATAATCGACCGATACTAGGATATATTTATTACCAAACAAACTAGGAAATGGGCCCATAAAATTAATACCCCAGACATCAAATATTTCACATGAGAGCATATAAGTTTGAGGCATTTCATCACGTTTAGAGATATTACCTGTTCTCTGGCATCTATCACAAGAAGTAACATACCTGTTAGTGTCCTTGAACAGTGTGGGCCAATAAAAACCTGATTCAAACATTTTATGTGCTGTTCTAGTCCCACTATAATGTCCTCTTATTGGTCCTGAGTGGCAGAGTTCCAAGATTTTACTCACATTTGCTTTTGTAACATACCTCCGAATTACTTGATCTGCACATACACGAAAAAGAAAAGGGTCCTCTTAAAAATAAATTTTCACATCGGCAAAGAATCGCTTCTTTTGATGATGTGTTAACCCTTTTGGTAGGATGTTAGCAGCTAGGTAGTTCGCAATATCCACAAACCAAGGGACTTCAGAGTCAGTTATAACCAAAAGTTGTTCCTCAAGAAATGAGTCATTTATCTCATTCTCATCAAGCTCCTTGAGATGTGAATTTTCTAACCTGGAAAGGTGGTCTACTACAAGATTTTCAGCTCCCTTCTTGTCCTGGATTTTTAAATCAAATTCCTGCAATAATAAAATCCATCTTATGAGTCAAGGTTTTGCATTTGATTTAGTGAGGAGATAACGAAGAGCCGAATGGTCAGTGTAAACGACAACTTTAGATAATATTAAATATGGCCTAAATTTATCGAATGCAAAAACCACAACTAGCAATTCTTTATCTGTAGCAGTGTAGTTTTCTTGTGCAGCTGTCAATGTCTTGCTAGCATAATAAATCGGTTGAAAATACTTGTCTCTTCGCTATCCAAGAACTACACCTACTGCAAAATCACTCGCATCACACATTAGTTCAAAGGGTAAATTCTAATCAGGTGCAACTACAATCGGAGCATTAATTAATTTACCTTTAAGAGTATTAAATGCTTCTAAACATTCCTGACTGAAATCGAAAGGCACATCTTTTTCTAGCAAATTTGTCAAAGGCTTAGCTATTTTAGAAAAATCTTTAATAAATCTTCTATAGAACCCATCATGTCCTAAAAAGCTTCGAATAGCCTTAACTGAACTAGGGGGAGGTAATTTTTCAATGGTTTCAATTTTCGCTCTATCAACCTCAATCCCTTTACTAGAAATTTTATGGCCTAGCACAATCCCTTCTCGAACCATGAAGTGACATTTTTCCCAATTAAGTACAAAGTTCGTTTCCTCATATCTCATTAGAACTCGCTTTAAGTTTTTAAGACAAAGATGGAAAGAGTTACCGAATACCGAGAAGTCATCCATGAATACCTCCATAATGTCTTCTACGAGTTCATAAAAAATGGCCAACATGCAGCGCTGAAAAGTAGCAGGAGCATTACATAATCCAAAAGGCATTCTTCGATAAGCAAACGTACCATATGGACATGTAAATGTCATTTTTTCTTGGTCCTAGGGAGCTATTGGGATTTGAAAGTAGCTAGAGAGTCCATCTAGGGAACAATAATACATATGTCCAGATAATATTTCCAACATTTTATCAATGAATGGCAAAAGAAAGTGATCTTTTCTCGTGGCATCGTTCAATTTCCTATAGTCAATGCAAACTCTCCATCCCGTGACTGTTCTCGTTGGAATCAACTAATTCTTGTCGTTGGCTACAACAGTCATGCCTCCATTCTTAGGAACAACCTGCACATGACTCACCTAAGTACTGTCAAAAGTAGGATAAATAAGTCCAACATCTAGAAGTTTAATTACCTCAGCCTTAACGACTTCTTTCATGTTAGGATTCAGTCGTCTTTGAGCTTGCACACATGGTTTGTATTCATCCTCCATTAAAATTTTATAAGTGCAAAAAGAAGGACTGACCCCTCTAATGTTAGAAATCTTCCAAGCTATGGCTCTTTTATGCTCCTTCAATACTTGTAATAGCTCATCCTTCTCATTTGGCTGCAAATCTGAAGTAATAATCACTGGTAATGTAGAATTATTTCCAAGGAATGCATACTCTAAGTGATTTGGTAATTGCTTCAGTTCCAATATATGAGGTACTTCAATAGAGGGTTTTAATTTTAATTCATTGTTTACCTCAATACCCTCATAATTCTTCTATCTCAGGGAAGACTCATTAGAATCTAGATTAACTTTTGTCTTACCTATCACAGCATCATCATCATCTACCTCCTTTCCTTGGACAAGACACAGTTCCAACGTGTCTTTATGAATAATTTCCTATAAAGAATCTTGAATAACATGGTCAATAGAATCAATAAAAAACAAGAATCATCTTGTTCTCTCGAAAATCGTATGGCATAATAGATTTTAAAAATAATATCTTTGTCACCTACCCTAAGTACAAGTTTACCGCCACCTACATCAATAACAGCCCTAGTAGTGGCTAAAAATGAGCTACCTAAAATTAAAGGTACCTCAACATCCTCATCCATGTCAAGCACAACAAAATCAACAGTGAATATGAATTTATCTACTTTTACAAGGACATCTTTAATAATACCCCTAGGATATTTAACAGATCTATCAACTAATTGAATACTCATCCTAGTGGGTTTTGGTTCCCCAAGACCAAGCTGCTTGAACATTTTATAAGGCATCAAATTAATGCTAGCACCTAAATCAGCTAATGCCTTCTCAATATTTAAACTACCAATTAAACAGGGAATAGTAAAACTTCCTAGATCTTTCAGCTTGGTTGGTAGTTTATTTTGAAGAATAGCTGGACATTCCTTATTGGGTTCCACAGTAGATAGCTCTTCAAATTTCCTTTTATTCGTTAATAGCTCTTTAAATTTTTTTTGCATATGTAGGCATCTGCGAAATAGCTTCAACAAAAGGAAAGTTAATATGTAACTGTTTACAAAGTTCAAGAAATTTATCGAATTGTACATCCATGTGGTCTTTCTTCAACTTTGCCGGATATGGGATTGGTGGTTTATATTCCTTGAGTACCGATATTTCACTCACTTTAGGTTTTACCTCCTCGTCCTTTTTTTTATCAACTTCCTGTTGCAGCTTCTTTTCAGGTTTAGTCAACACATTCCTATTCCTTAGTGTAACTGCTTTCACATGCTCTTTTGGGTTGGATTCGGTGTTACTTGGTAAACTACCTTGCTGCCTTTTTGAAACTAATTTAGCAAGCTGTCCAATTTGATTTTCGAGATCATGAATCGACGCTTGCTAATTTTTCAAGGTCGTCTCGATGTTTTTAAAATGAGTTTCTGACACCGAAATAAATTTTTCCAACATCTCTTCAAGGTTCGGTTTCTTTTCTTGCCGATAAGGTTGTTGTTGAAAACCTGGAGGGGGTTGTGGTCTTTGGTTTCCTTGACCTCCACATGAGAAGTTTGGGTGGTTTCTCCATCCTGCATTGTAAGTATTACTGTAAGGATTATTTTGAGGTCTAAGATTATTACCCATATAATTTATTTTCTCATTCTCCGTGCTAAGACCGTAGGGTAAATATTCTGAGTTGTTCATTCCACCTCCATTTGCGTCGCATTGCATCATCGGATGTACCTGCGTAAAAACACATAAACCATCAATCTTTTTATTCAAGAGTTCTACCTGGTTCGATAACATGGTGACCGCATCTAAGTTGAAAACACCAGCTACTTTTGTTGGCTTTATCCTTATGACTTGCCACTGATAATTATTCAGTGACATCTCCTCTATAAATTCATAAGCACCTTTAGGTGTTTTATTATTTATAGTACCACCGGCAGCTGCATCGATCATTTTCCTAGTTGAGGGGTTCAAACCATTGTGAAAAGTTTAAACCTATAGCCATAGAAGTAACCCATGATGAGGGCACCTTCTCAATAAGTCCTTATACCTCTCCCATGCATCATATAGAGTCTCTAAATCCATTTGCACGAAGGAAGAGATATCATTCCTCAGCTTGGTTGCCTTAGCTGGTGGAAAGTACTTTAATAAGAATTTTTCGGTCATTTGCTCCAATGTAGTGATAGAACCTCGTGGTAGGGAGTTCAACCACTGTTTAGCCTTATTTCTTAATGAGAATGGAAACAACCGAAGGCGAATGGCATCGTAAGAAATGCCATTTATCTTGAAAGTGTCGCAGAATTCTAGAAAATTAGCCAAATGAGTATTTGGGTCTTCGTCCTGTAAACCATCAAACTGAACAAACTGTTGAATCATTTGAATAGTGTTAGGTTTCAGTTCAAAATTGTTTGCAGCAGTAGCAGGTCTAACAATACTCGATTCAGCCCCAGTTAAATTGGGCTTGGCATAATCGTACATAGTACGAGGAGCAGGATTCAGATTTGCTGGATTCGCAGCAACCACAAGAGGTAGCTGATTATTCTGATTTTCAGCCATCTCCTCGGTAATAATTATAACGTCCTCTTGCTCTTCCATTGTACTTCGTCGACTCTGCCTTACTTCTCTACGATTTCTATGAGCTGTGCTTTCAATCTCACTGTCGAATACTAGAGGTCCTAACGGGTTTCTTCTAGTCATAAACTAAAGGAACCTACCAGAAGCAAACAAAAGAAAAATTAGAAAACAAAAATTAAACCAAAAACAAAAATAAAATGCAATAAAATAAAAATGGCTAAAGTAATAAAAATCTAGTGTTCCTAATATCTTAGTCCCCAGCAACGACACCAAAAACTTGATGTTGATTCACTTAACTAACTAAAATCACGAAAAAGGCAAGCACACCTATCGAATAGTAGTATAGTTATGGTGAGTCGGGAATATCGTATCCACGAGGACTAAAAGTACTAGTAATTACTATCTTTTTATTATCTAGCCGATAAATTGAAGGAATTTTTTTTAATCTAAATTTATCTAAACTAATTATTAAGACACAACAGAGAATCAAGTAGGAAAATATTCGAATGAACCAATGAGAGAGACAGTACCTAGGAAAGAATCCACCTAGACTTCACTTATTATTCTGAATTTGAATTAAATGATTTATTCACTTGCCTTGATCCGTAGAAATCCCTAAATTATATTAATATCTCTTTCGAGAGTAAAAATAACTGACTCTAGGTTGATTAATTGAAATCTCTCTCTAATTAAAACCTCTATTGTCGCATTAACTCGATCTATTGATTCCCCTATTAGATTTGACTCTAATCCGGTAGATTTATGTTGTCATATTTCTAGGATTGCATGCAACTCCACTCAATTATGCCAGATCTACTCTTAAACAGGGACTTTTGCTCCACTGAAATAAGCACATCAATCATGAATTAATATCCTGAAAACATTAAAACATGGAGTAAATACACATAATTGAGATCAAGAAATCAAGTATTTATCATGTAATTCAGAAATTAAATAACAAGATCCATCATAGGTTTCATCTTCCCTAGGTATCTAGGGAATTTAGTTCATAGTTTGGAAGGAAGACATCTCAAAATTAGGAAAACAACAAAATATAAAGAAACCCAAAAACTTCTAGAGAAATTGAATGGAGATCTCCAGTCTTGAAGGAGATCCTGCTTCTGAGTTGAATCCGTTGGCGTTATTCAAGTAAAATCTTCGTTCTTCTCTACGTGCTCCCTTAGGTCCTCTTCTAGTGTGTATTTATAAACTTTAGAATGCTCAGAAACCCTAAAAATTGGCTTTTTTTGCGTGTTATGGAAACAGGGTTTGAAACCGACACGGGCTGGCACATGGACGTGTGGCCAGCCCGTGTGGTTCACACGGGCGTGTGCTCAGCCCGTGAAGGATTGGCTTGGCCGTGTGGATCCTTAAAATAGCCTGTTTTGTCCGATTTTGGCCCGTTTTCCGCTCCTTTTGCTCCCCTATGCTCTCCTAAGTATAGAAACATAAAATTAAAGGATTAGGAGCATCAAATTCACTAAATTATATAATAAATCATCCAAAAACATGCCAAGCATGGGATTAAAACATGTTACTTTTATGGTTTATCATGTTTACCAATTCATGAAAAGATCTTGTTGAAGATGTTTAACCAAGCAATATGCATGCGCCATATTTTCTTGTATGTTTAGAACTTCAGTGTTACTATTTTTTTTTATTAAAATTGATACAAACTTTTAGTTGATGCTTTATAGGTTCAATAAGTAGTGAATTTTAGGTTAACAAATATGTTTTGTTTAAATTGCTTGTTTTATAAAATCTTTACTTTTTCTAAACTTGTTTTCAGCTTTTACTTTATCGACTTTAAAGGAAGATTTCAGAGACAGGAATAAAAAAAAGGTAGATCATCTAGGGAAAATATTGCACCAATGGTCGGTTAGTTACTTCATTCAAACAATAAAAATTTCCATGATTCATGGTGTAGTAATGGTGGATGTAGAACAAGGAAAAAAAAAAGGAAAAGTAAAGACCTCTAAAATAATAACATCGCCCTACCATTGATGGCATTGGCGGAGAAGCTTCTAAAAGTTCAACTAATTCGACAACATATAACTTTTAATCGAGAGGACCAAATCCGGGCCTATTATTGATGGCATTGTCGATATTAAGAAACCAAAAGTGACTCAGATCCAAACAAGCTAGCATGAGTAGTTTGTTAATAACATCACTAGTAGGCAAAGAACAACACAAGATACCAATGAAGCAGATTTTGTTAACATCGCCCAAGAGAATTTGATAAGTAGCATTTTAGTACTCAAAGCATAATTGAATCTTTACATCAAAAGAAAATTATGATTATAGTTTGTTAGTAACATCACCAGTATGGTGTTAAACTAATGCATCACTTATATTTACATGATGTAAAACCAAAACGAGGTGAAAGTAACAATACCGCTTATGATGCAAAGTCTATCCAACCTGTTTTCATTCTTCATCTTCTCCTCTTTTAATTCGTTCTACACTTTTGAGTACAATTGACATGACTCAAGAACTTCGCTATAGTTTTTGCTTCGACAACATAATTTAGAAGATCAATCTGAAACAAGCCGTTGTGAAACCAACTATTAGGCGATCTATTTGCATTAGGAATACCCCAAAGGAATTTTGAATATATTGTTTTGTTTGTACCTTACATCCATAATAGAAACAAAATCTAAGGGATGAAATGCTTTCAAGTTCATCATTGTCACCATAATATTCAACTTCAGTCCAGTCTTGGGGATGCTAGAGATAGCCACTGCAATGATTCTCCTTTACTAGTGTTAAAATGTTAATTTATATTTCTCTAGACATTTTTATTTCCAATGAAATCAACCTTAAACAACAAGAAATGAGCCAATTTTAAACAACAAGGATATTAAAAAAAAGGAGAGACGTTTACTATTTAGTTCCTTCGTTGCCGCACTTTGAGAATAAATTAACATACACATGTTTCATCTACAAGCATACTCTTTTGAATTGCACATCAACTAATCATTAAACCACCAATTCCCCTCACTTTGGGTGTTGATTTCAATATTTGTAAATTTGGGCTTCAATCTTTTACAATAGGTGAAAGACGTGAGGAGGCTGTCAATATATCATCCATCACATCATTTCCTTTTCTTGAAGAAATTTAAAAAGAACTAGAATTGCTCAAAAATGAAGTAATGAATAGTCTAATATAATCCCAAATTAAGGGAAACCATCAAACCAACTCGTAGGAAAACCATGAAGTAAGATACTACTTGAAGTTTGAAATTACAACTCATCCTCTTACTTAGAAAATCAGTAGCAATTAGATAATAGAGCCATATAAACCAGAATTTGAGCTGACAAAGAGTCCAAAATGCCTTCCGTAAGCAAAATTGTCGCGCTTAAGGGTTGTAGGATGAAGTAATGAGAGTTCCAATAGCTCAAGCAATACATCTAGCATAAACTCCATTTTTGAAAAAAAAGAAAAGAAAAATTAAAGAAATCAACCGACAAATGTATCAATATCGTATCAGGTCAGAAATAGAAAGATTATTTTTTCTAAGTAGTTTACCCAAATCCAAAAATTGAGAAAAATCCTAAATTTATTTACTTTATTACTTAAAATGCGAGTAAGATATTTGCCAAAAAAAAAATGCCAATAAGATTAAATGTAAAAGTGTATATGTTGATTCGACTTTTCCGCTAAATAATTTTGACAATGTTAGTAAAACTGATTCTAATTATCAATAATAAAACTTAATGACGTAATTTGATTAAGTTAAAGGTCTATGATTTAGATGAAAATAGAAGCTAAGTTTGGTGATTTAAAACGTAAATTACTCTCCTCCAAAACTTCACACTTCAATCCCTAACGGTATGAGCAAATACTACGAGCTAACCTCGACTTATTGGAAGAAACCAAGGAGCAAGTTGAAATAAAGCTGACTGCTAGAGCACATGTTAGAAACAAGTAGTTTTTGTTAAGGGGATCGATTTTTCCGGGAGAAGTTTTTGAAGTACCATTCGATCCCCTCAATGGAATGTATCATTTTCGAGTTGCGGTTTCATCCCTCATTTCTATTGAGAGTTTTGTACGATTCACGAATGAAGAGTGCCTCATTTAATGAACAAGATAGGTATATTACAAGTCTTCAATTTTAAGTCTTACATGTCGAGGTATTCCCAGTGAACTGTACACAACTAGCAGTGAAGATGGGAGCTTCCTCCCTTCGTTCAAACAAAGAAAAAACTTCATTTTTCATACAATATCTTTACACTGGACAATGTCGTTATTCCTTTGACTCACGAATAATTTTTTCCGTCTTTTTAAAAAAAATATATTTATTTACTTATTTTAACTTCTACCACCCTTTTTATTTTATTTTTTTCTCTTTGTCTTTCTTTAATTAGTTATCAAATAAAAGCACATTTGGAGACAATTGTTTTGCGTAGAAATTGCTTTTGTTAAGATATTGATGCGTCTCAGGTATTTCTCTTCTAAGTTGCTACCTTAATTGAAATCAACTTTCTATACATTGGAATTTTATATTGGATCAGAATTCAACGAACAGTAAACATAGATTGTATTTCTTTTTGTTTTAAGTTTTCTTTTCGTGTTATTATTTCGATGAAATTGTTGTTTTCGTTTTCAGTTTGTTATAGAAAAACATTTTCTTAGTCATTGGTTTTATCTAAATGTGCATCAAGACCATCAATTTTGCTTTCACACTAATTGTTTTCAATTAAAAGATATGGAAACTGGATAGATAATTAGGTTATAGTAGTTTAATTGTCGATTTTAGATTAAATGGAGATTGTTCAAAATGCGGTGCTCCAATTAAAATGGTTATTGTAAGTTAGGGTCTGTTTGTTTGCATGTAAAATATTTTTCGTAAAACATTTTCATTATTTTATGGTGTTTTTTTGATGGAAAATGAATTACCAAAGGAAATCATTCTCCAAAAATAAAAAAGCCTAAAATCAATGCTTTTTAAAGTAAAATGTCTTATTATATTTTTTTCGAAAGACATTTTTTAAACTGATAAGATTCTATTCAGTGTCTTCATTGTCGAAGAACAAAAAGGAAAATCTTTCATAGCAACGAAGGGGAAGCTGTCTTCATTATCGAAGAAAACAATCCCTTATATTCTAATTTTATATTTTTTACTATTTAGTCCATGAAATCTAAATTTTTACTAGTTTACAATTTAATTCCTCAAAAACAAATTGTAAAAATTTAGTCCTTACAACTAAAATTGTAAAAATTTCCAAAAATTAGTCCTTGATTTTTGAACAGTTAAACTTTCATATTCTATTTTTCAAAATTGTAAATTATCAAATAATGTAAATTAGTCCTAAAACTCAAGTTTTGAAATCTTTACTAATTTAACCCCTATAGTTTCAAATAATGTAAATTAGTCCTAAAACTCAAGATTTTATAATAGGATCTGTTGCCTTCTTTGTACCTTTGTCTTAATACACTTACTCTAAGAGAGAGCCGCAAATCGACCTGATTGTTTCTATTCTTTTTCTTGAGGTTTCTACCTCCCTTCCTTTTTTTTTCAGTGACATTTTGATAAGTCTTACTTTTTCATGTCTTTGTAGGATGAAAGTAGGGTCCTACATGTTAAGCTGTAGAGCTAAAAAGCTGTCTCTCATTGCCATTATTTTTATGGCTGCAACTATTATTATGTGGACATGTGACAGAAGTCCAGTATTTACTTCCTCACTACCATCCAATAATCAATTGTTACAAGTCTCTTCAGGTCTCTCCCAAGCTTCTATGAAATAGATATATTTGACAAAACATTTATGGGGAAGAGTACTTCTACTTACATGCTCACGATAGCTTTCCTTCCTCATAATATCTGGTGCAGATATTAAAAGAGTGCCACTAGAACCCAAAAGACATGTCAGAGAAGATATTTCTATGTTGACACAGAGGAAAGTTATACATAACGAAGATGAAGATCATTTGGATAAGACACTTTCTATTGATACTGCCAGAAGTTCTTCAGACTTTGAAACTATTCAAATTCAGAAAAAAGGTAATCTACTTTATCAAATTTGTTAATATTGCAGTGGATGTTGTTTATAGTAACTGTTATGCTCAATCATTTTTGTTGGGCATCACCAATATTCTCATCGATTCATGGTCATAATTTTTTAGCTGCAAGCTGAAATCTGAGGCTTAGAATGACTAATGTCAACACTTACATATTTAGATGAAGCATATTGGCATGGGAGATCGATTGTTTTCCTGCTTCTTATCTGTCTTATTGTGAAGTCATCAATGATTATTAGAGCATATGAATTGTTCATGTTTTCCGCTTTCATATTCCTGTATGAGTTCACTTTATGGAAATAGTAAAGATAAAATTTTGCTGGTTTTTAGAGCGAAGGTTATAAATCTCAGCCAAGAGTTACTCGTTTTGTTTTCAGTACTTTTTTCCCAACCTCACACATAGGTTTGGTATGCTATTTACAAGGCTGTAATATCATCCAATATTGAAACAATTTCTATTTTCCTTTATATTCCTTGTCTATGTTATCCAGACTCAGGGTGAGTACTGGACAATGGTATATATCAGCATTGTTATGCTCAATTTTTTGTAAGTTTTTCGTATATTTAATCATACCCCCATACCCATGTCTGAATGTGTGTTGGACGCAAGTACTCTAGGGAAAATGATTAGTACAGGTAATATAGTTCATAGTCAATAGTAGTCGAAAAGTTGCCTGTGGCTATTATTCTTATGCTCCCTCTCTTTCTTTGAACATTTAGATGTTAGATCCGTTAGGTCCATATTGTGATAATATTACTGATTACGGACTTTCATATTATTTGATCCTTGCTCCAGTTTGTAATTATGCTAAAGGAAAATGGGTTGTAGATGATTGACGGCCTTTGTATTCTGGGTTTGGCTGTAACTTGTAAACAATGGCTAGCACCAATGTGGGCTTGTCGTTTGATGCAGCGGCCGTCAAGATTTTGCATTTGAAAAGCTAAGATGGCAACCAAAAGGCTGTGAAATGGAAGAATTTGAAGGGCCAAAGTTCTTAAAACGGTATTTATATCATTGTCTATGAATATTTTCCATTTTTTTCTGTTTAAACATGGTTTAAGTTATAACTCTTCACTTGGTGCTTCCAACTCAACCTATCAAAAGAAGTGAAGAACTGATATTTGCCTGTTCTGAAGTTCTAAGACTTAGGTTTCATGGATTGGGCCTTTTGGCTTTCCCCTTATAGATACATTCTCTTCTCTTTCCAGAAGTTGTTTTACTTGGTCAGAGTTTATATGACCTTTGTTGGTTGCTCTAATTACTTGGTTAAACATAACCAATAATGGTTAGACCATTTACGAATTCTTCTGATGCAATTACAGGATGCAAGACAAAACTTTAGCTTTTGTTGGAGATTCATTAGGTAGGCCGCAATTCCAGTCTCTAATGTGCATGATCACAGCTGGTAAGGATAGCTCAGATGTCCTAGATGTGGGCAATGAATATGGACTTGTCCTACCTCCAGGCAGTATACGTCCTAATGGTTGGGCTTGTCGATTTCTCAGCACCAATACTACTGTCCTGTACTATTGGTCTTCAGGCCTCTGTGAATTGGAACCTCTTGATGTCAAGGACCCGCAAACAGAATATGCGATGCATCTTGATCGACCTCCCATCATTTTTGCGCCAGTTTCTGCACAAAATTGATGTCTTGGTTCTGAACACGGGGCATCATTGGAATCGAGGGAAACTCAGGGCTAACAGGTGGGTTATGTATGTTGGGGGTGCACCCAACACCAACAAGAAGATAGCAAATATGGGGAGAGACAAGAATTTCACAATCCATAACACTGTTAAATGGCTAGACTCTCAGCTCCCAAAGCATCCTCATCTGAAGGCCTTTTATCGGAGCATCTCCCCTAGCCCCTAGGCACTTCGTAAATGGAGATTGGAACACAGGAGGGAGTTGTAACAATACCAAACCTATGTCTATAGGTAAAGAAGTATTACAAGAAGGGTCTAGTGATCATGCTGCTGTCAGTGCTGTAAGATGGACAGGGGTTAAACTTCTGGACATAACTGCTTTGTCTCAGGTGAGAGACGAGGGTCACATATCTCGGATCAGTATTACAGCATCGAGAGGAGTCCAAGACTGCTTGCATTGGTGTTTGCCTGGTGTTCCGGACACATGGAATGAAATCCTTTTTGCACAAATTTAGACATAAATAACTGTTAACGAATGAAGAATTTTTGCAGCATGACCTGAGACATGAAAGTGTTGCCTATTCCTATCTTCAATTGGGCATTACTTCTGACGGCGTCCTTTAATCACATCTCCCATAAAAAGGCTTCCTCGGCTCATTTTTGTGATATAGAACCCCTAATTTTGGTGGTTCATGTATTTATAGATTTAGTTTCTAGAATTTTTCTCTTGGAGTAAAATTTTGCCTGACATTAGGTACTGTACAGTCTCTGAGGAAGACAAAAAGCTTACATGGGATAGAAAAAATAAGACTAAAAAAATGTGATATAGAGTTGGGTATTGGAGAGATGACCGCAGCAATTAAACCTGTGTATTAGTTAGCGTAAGTGTGTGTTTGCCATATAGGTGAAATTTTCGTCAATATAAATTTGTTTCTTTGTCCTTTCAAGTAGAGTTTGTCATGTGTGTAAGACGCAGAGGAGTTGTTCATAGATATTTGACTGGGGGAAAATGCTTAATGGTGCAGTTGATGGACCCAGTCATCGACTGAGCCAGCCCAAATATTTAAAGAGAATTGAAGCATTCCTTTTTCTTTCATATTCTGTTGGAGGATTAATTGTATGAAAATGATGTGAAATCACCTTTCTTTTAATTATAATTAGTTCAGTAGACTTTTTAAAATTAATTAATTAAACTAAAATGAAATGCCACGTAGGAAGAGTCAGTGGCCAGCTTGGCCTCGCATTCATTCAAATACCCGTCGAGCCGTTGGTAGTTGCTTATAACCAAAATAAGTACTCTTCAGGTCAATCTCCCATCTTCTTCATTTTCCAACGCAACCAAAACAACTGATATACAAACCATAGTTTGATTTTTGTTTAATTTCAATAAATTTGATTCGGTTTTATTCCGTTTATAATTTTTTATAATATATATAAATTAGTGAAAGTAACTTAAACAATTATTAAAAATATTCTAAGTTAAAAAAAAAAAACAATGAATTCAATAAATATGATTCAAGTACATTTGATATTCAATTTTTTAAATAACAAAATAATATAAAATAATCATGATATTTTTCCAAAATCACTTGAAACCCAAGTTTTGTTGCTCCATTTTTTTATTATAATGTAACTAAAAAAATTAATAAAGTATTTGTTGATATCGGAATGAATTGATTGATTGAATCGAAAATCAATCCATCTCGATATATAATATATGATTCGATAAAGAGAATGAACCAGCCTTTGTACAAACTTCTTGAAAGCTAAAAGGCAAAAAATCAGAATAAAAAAAAAATAGCAGTCGAAGCTTTCTATAAATTTTTAATAATGTTTATTATTATTTAAATCTTGAATGAGTTAGTGTTAATAAAAAAATTAATAATATCACAGTTGAATCTAAAATTTGAAATCTGAAAAAAAGTAAGAAGACTAAATTTGATGAAATAAAAGTTTAAAGATTAAATTCTTAATTTTTGAAAAGTAGAGGGAGTTATAACGTATTTTAACGTATTAGAAACAACCCGGAAAAAAATAAACCAATACGAATAAGGTGGTCACGCCAATTCCAAGAACCCGATCATCCGAGTATGATCCCAGATCCCTACAAAATTATTTTCTCCGTTCCGTACTGTCAAAATAATAATCTCTTTCGTTTTCTCACGTAAATAAGAAAAAAAAAAGAGTAAATATATATATCAAGAGAGATTTTTCTTTAAACTTGACGTCGGCAATGGCGGAAGATTTTGCAAGGGCGGTGGAGGACGGGCTAAAGCTAGGGAAACGGATATACATGGGGAAAGACAGAGCGGTACAGCCTCCGAAGCCGCTACCACTAATGGAGCGGTCAATGCATTTTTACTTGCCATCGGCTCCGATGGTGTATGCGGTTATATCCGACCCGAGGATTGTCGACAACCCGGATATTCCAAGTTACCAGCCTCACGTGCATGGAAGGCTTGATCCACCTGCATTGATTCCTCTACAGATGAACGGGGTCAATCTCGACGTTGATTGTTATGGCGATTCAGCTTTTGTTCAAGTTTCTGGGATGTGGAGGGTTCATTGCGTTATGCGTAGCCGTTCCTGTGATTGTCGCATTGCTGTCCCCTTGGGTGACGAGGTGAGTTCTTTTCAAAGCTTTTTAGCATTGTTTTAGTGTTTATCTTAGCTTAAAATCATCCCTTTTCACCCAAGAAGTTCTGTTTGCTATTTGATTCTAAATGTACGCTGTTGTTGTTTCTTTTTCTTTTTTTTAATAATTTGATAATTGGAAAACTACAAAGCTGTAAACTTCAACTAAGAATTAAGGGAATCAAGAACAACTTTAAAAACAAACTACAAAGCTGTAAAAGGGTTGTTCTGCAGCCATTTTGAAGGGAAAAAAATAATTTTGATGTTGCTTTTCTATCATGTTGGCCTCTTGATGTGTTTTCTTTCAACACGAGAAACATATATATTTTTAATAATTTAATGGTTGTCAAGCAATAATAAATTATTTGGCTAACAGGGTTCAATTCTAGGTGTTGAGATTGATCTTCCTACAAAATCATATTCTACAGAACTGATTGGAGTAGAAGAAAGTAAAGGTATTCAGAATATAGCCAGACCAGAAGATGGACAGTTTTTGAAGCCTCATATATTTACAGTAACAATACCAAAGGTACACCAATGTCTCAAAGTTGTAATGAATTTACTCAATTTTCTTTTAAATCTATTGTTTTTAATGGATGTTTGTTTTATATCTCCAGATCGATGGGGGTACTTATATTTCAATGAAGCTTCACTGGTCTCAGAAATTGTCATATAATGACGGCAAGTTCACTTTGACTGTGCCCTTCAATTTTCCTGAATTTGTTACTCCTGCTATAAGGCAAATCCCAAAGAAAGAGAGGATACAATTGAATGTGAACCCTGGTATTGCAAGTGGAATCGTGTACCAGGCAGTGAGTCATCCTTTTCAGGTGCATATTTGATTTAGGACCATTAAACTTGTGTTTTGATTTTTCTTTCTTTTGACTTAATGATGATATTACTTCGTTCCTTGTTTTCATTCTTCTCATTGTTCATTTCACCCCTTCAAATTTTCAGGAATCAAAACGCGATGGAGGGCATATTGGTCTCTTATATGAAGCAAATGTTATGACATGGTCCCATACTGACTTGAGTTTCTCATATGGTGTAAGATTTTGAAAACTTGTTGCTATATTATCTTTTCTTTAGAACTACAAAATGACAGTTTCATGAAACATGTATTTACCTAAGATCTTAATTAAAACAGGGATTTGTCGATACTTTTATCAGAAATACCTCAAATTGTTATGATCAAGATACTTATGATCACATCTTGTCTACATCCTTTATAGGTGTCTTCCGGTAACATATTTGGAGGTGCCCTTTTGCAGTCTCCATCTTTATATGATATTGATCAAAGGGACATGTTCTGTATTTGTCTTTTCCCAGGAAGTCAGCAAGGGAAGAAGGTTGGTCTAGCATTTGTTTCTTGCCTTGGTTTCTAATTTGATTCTTCTTTTTGGTATCTATCTTCAACCTATTGGATTTATAGGTGTTCAGAAAGGAGGTCATATTTGTTGTTGATATAAGTAGCAGCATGCGAGGGAGGTCGCTTGAGAGTACCAAGAATGCAATAAACACAGCCCTTTCTAAGCTCAGTCCTGAAGATTCATTTAACATTATAGCTTTTAGTGATGAGACTTTCCTATATTGCACGTCCATGGTGTTGGCTTCCGAGGAATCAATTGAAAAGGCCTCTGAATGGATGTCCAAGGAACATAGTGAGGGGAACGGTACAAATATGCTTATTCCACTTCAGAAGGTGTTGACACATTTCCTTTGTTTTTTATTGCACTTCCCACGTTTTCTGTATTTATTCAAGAGAATAGAAAATGATTTCTTTTTTGTTTTGGTTCCTAAGAAGATAGTTTAAGATATTATTCTTTCTCATGATTATTACCTTTTGCTTATTTTTGTCAGGCAGTTGAGATGCTATCAAACACACCTGGTTCAATTCCTATGGTTTTTCTTGTTACAGATGGGACTGTTGAAGATGAGAGAAAAATTTGTGAGTGGATGGATAAACGTATGAAAAATGGAGGGTCATTATGCCCACGCATACATACTTTGGGCATAGGTAAATAATTTCAGTTGTTTGGGTCTCCTATATTTTCAGCTATTAGCATAGTATTAATTTGCCTTTAAATTCGCTGAATTTATTTCTCATCATTGGTGAGAATGTCAGTCGTCTGCTTAGTAACTTGGGATCGTATACATCTCGATTGCTGAATCAGATTATATAATTTCTTTACACCATAAATTCTAGTTAACTTGTTTGGAAAATTGCAGGTAAATTCTGCAATCACCATTTCCTGCGCATGCTGGCTATGCTTAGCCGGGGGGAATATGGTGCTGCTTGTGATCTAGGTTTGTATGTACTTGGACTTCATATTTGAACTTCAAGCTAAAGAGTTGTGTTCTTCAAGGAAATTATTGTGCATAGATTGCTAGAGATTCTTTTGAACTATCTTTCCTTTAGGGAATTCTTTTATAGATAATTTCCATGATCTATATAGATGAACGTTCTTTCTATTTTCTTTTTTATTTAAATAAGTTATTTGATTTCCCCTTAATGTTGGAAACATACTTGCTGCACCAAGGGAAAAGTGTAGAAAAAGGTTTAGAAAAGCTGTTTCCAAGTGCCAATCCCTAACCTAGAATTTGGATTTCGTATGAGGATCTATGGTTAACATGGAACCCTGAATGGTTGTGCTTTGGGTTGAGTCAAGTCCCCCCTTTCTTAGTTATGTGTAAATATGCTGTAAGTGGTTCAGTGATGTTGCTTACGAGAGCATAGTAGTCAGCTTTTTTCTTGCTCTCTTAACTTACGTAGTTCTCTAACTTCCACAGAAACAGTGTTTCAGAAGCTTTAACTCTCTGTACTTCGTAGTATTATGACTTATGAGTGTCTCCTTACAAGTTCTTTAACCTATTTCTATCGCCCAAACTGTACCTTGAATATAATGTTGAACTTAAGCTCCTTATCAAGTAATCTTTGTTAGTAAGTAAAATAAAAAATATTTGTACAATATCTGAAAGCTTGTGTCATATATCATTAAACTTACTAATATTTTCTTCCTTTTTTTCTTTTGTCAGATACAATTGACTCTCAGATGCAAAAACTATTCAGTAAAGGTTTATCTACTGTTCTTGCAAATATAACCATTGATGCATTCGATGACCATGAGCAAATAGAGGTATGTGTGTCACAATGCCTTTATAAGTTTCATTCATCTATGACATTTTATTTTCCTCATATCTACCATTCTCAATCTATGTTACTCGGACATGGGCCTATCCAATATGGGTATGCGTCCAATATAAGTACAACAAAAAATTTTTACTAAGGTTTTTCATTTATTTGGAGAGTCCTTAAAGGGTCACGTCCCTATCCCCATGTCCAATAAGTTGCCTGAATATCACAACAAACACCTTACAATGATGTATATCATGATTATTATGTTGCTCCATCACTCTCTGTCATGCTTAACTTGTATGTTGTTTATGTATTCACGGTTTCTGTACGTTGTTAGCGATCATCATTTTCCATTATTGCAATTTAGATTCTATCCATATTTGCGACAACCAACATGATGCGTGTTTCTTCTATAATATCCTGGATAGGTGTACTCTTCATGTATTCCAGACCTTTCATCTGAAAGTCCATTGACAATATGCGGGAGGTGCCAAGGCAGTTTTCCTGACACTCTTAAAGCTAAAGGCATCTTAGGAGATTTGAGTAGTGTTATTATTGACTTGAAGATAGAAAAGGCTATGGACATATCTCTTGACAAAGTAAGGCGCCTACTACTCAGCTTGTTCATTTTAATTATGTTTTGCTGTACTATAATCTAGGGAATGCTCTTTAGTCTTTTCATTTTTTTTAGGGGGCAGGGGTTGATGTATCTTGTCAGTTCCATGCTAATTTTGTGTAATTTTTATCAAGTAGAAATTCTACCTGTTGTTAAAATCAGACCTATTCCATTGCATTCAATATTTGAACTTCCAACTGGCCCTTGTTTATATTTGAATTGCCATGTCTACAAATTTTACCTTTCTTTGTGAGGGTAAGATTTTTTTTAGTTGATTACATTGTGTATTACAGACCTCCTAATGTTCTATCTCGTTCCAACAAGCTGTTCTTATCTCTGGGGTTTGTATCTTTTTTCTTTCTGGTTATGTTTGACATTCTCATTGCAATTTTTACACTAACTGCTACTTTTCATAATTATTGTGCAACTTTAAACGTTATTGCCTGTATGCCTCCATTGATTTGCTCCTGCAGTATTTTATATACTTAAATTTTCCTCTTATAGATTTCAGCAAGGCAGCAGATTGATCTACTCACAGCGCAGGCATGGTTTTCGGAAAATAAACAACTTGAGGAGAAGGTTTGTTTCTCAATATTCTTGACATTTCCACAAAACAACCACTTTAATTTAAATGCTAGCATTGCAATAGTTGAGCTAACCAGTCCTTTCAAGCAGAATAGCCTTTTGCCCCACACATTAATCTGGCTATAGATTTCCCAAATCCTAAGGTTGCTCAGTGGCCACCTTAGGTAGACTGTGTCTAACCCTTTTTCCTCCTATAGTAATAAATGTTGCTGATGCTATTGGTTTGTACATGGCAGGTTGCAAAGTTGAGCTTAAGGACTTGCAACATCTCTGAATATACCCGTATGATTTTACTTGAAAAAGGTAAAATTGAAAGAGATACAAATACTACCGGAGCTCGAAAGGTATGCTTTTGTATGTAGTAATAGGATACCACCGCATCATATCTTTCTTCACTCTTATGAAGAAGCTTGGGGTTCTCTGAGTACAGGTATCAAAGAAAGGCGACGCATGCAAACTTTTGGATTCGGCAGAGCCCAAAAAGATATTGCTTCAAATCCTTACAGTAGGCTTTGGTGATCTGCTTGCAACTGCCGAAAACATTTGTCCTGGATCTGAAGAAGAAATTTTGCCTGATGTTGCCGAAATGTTAAACAAGGCAACTTCAAATTGCTGCGGTCGGCTGTGTAGACATTGCTGTTGCCTGTGCTGCATCCGATGTTGTTCAAAGATGAGTAATCAATGTTCCATTTTATTAACACAACTGTGCGGTGCTGTAGCATGCGTTGGCTGCAGTCAACTTTGCGCACTCTGCTGCCCACAAGAAGGGTAATAAACCCATTCCCACAGTTTGATCAACCTGCCATTATATTAACACTGCCATGGGCTGTTCTGGGGCTGCCTTCAATGTTTGAAAAATCGTTGTATATTGGTGTTTATAACGACTGTTCTGCCTTGTATATTGGTGTTTGTAATGTGTAAATTGATATTAATTATTATGTTACTTTAGTTTGAATCACCCGATATACACATTCACAGAGTCTTTAGCATCCCTTGCTTGAAATCTCGAAATTCATTCTTCATTTGCTGCATCACCGGATACAACGAACTCGAAGAACGAATGTGATATGGATTGTTTCAGAATATATCATGTACAACAGCAGACGGAACTTTTAAAAAACATGATACATGCAATTTGTATAACTAAAGTAGCAATCCTTAGACATGGAGCTCAGAATGACTTTCACTAGCCAGAAGATGCTGTTCAACATGTTCCTCAACTTCCAACTCAGACTCTTCATGATGGTTGTCTGCCTCTGTTTTTCTGTGTAAGGTCTCCTGGATTTTTGTTACACCTTTCTCCATGGGTCCTATTGCTTGATTTATGGTTAATACAACATCCTCCACCACCTGTATACGATGAAGTTCCCATGGATGTTTGAAATTTCTAAAATGTTTCAAGTCTAATATGCAGCATTGAAGGAACACGACTGACTTACCCGGTGACCACCTTCAACAACTATGTCTTGGACACTCTCTTTGATGCTTGTTCCAGGTGCCTCCACCTGAGTTTCTGTTTTTTCTACCACGGCTGGTTTTTCCTCATTGCTTTGCTCTACCTTCAATGTTGCTATGGTTGTTTCAGCGCTGACCATTCCCTTTCTGTTCTCTGAAACTGGGAGAAAATGATAAGGTTCCGCAGAGAAGACAAATACATGAGCAACGGCTGCAATTGCCATCTGCCAACCACATACACAATATTTCTGGACTGAAAAATATTAATTTCCAAAAAAAGAGATTATCCATCGACCGACAAATTAGAATATGCCCAAAGTCTGAACAGAGATGTTTATCAGGCACAACTTACTTCTATACAAATAAAAAAGTCTTGCAATGCAGTCTGCATTTTCCCATGTTTGGGCAGAACCCCATATGCACAGAGCAGAGCAATGCCTACTCCTTGCCACCAAGTGGCAAACACAATAGCTTTGAAACTGATAAATTTTGCCAGTGGCTTTATAGGTCGAAGCCTTTCATGAGTTGCATCGTAGAACTGCACAAGGCAATATAGTGCCCACATTTGACTGAAGTTCATAACTACTGTTATGTATGGGTACCTGCAAGAGAGCAGATAAGAGCCAACTTCATTAGGCTTTATATGAAAGCATAGAAGGGATTGCACAAAAAACCATCATACATACCCATAGTACCATTTGAATTCCCCATCACCATAAACACCAAAGACCTCAAGCAAAAGTGCTAAGAACGCGCACAGTGTCTTCAGAATCATCTGAAGTTTACCAGCAGATGTCAAATTCAAGGAAATCATCACAAACAAAATCAAATGAAAGTCATATTAAATTGTTACGCCGTACATATTGAACGAGACCGAATTTTTCTATTGTAAGCAAGTCTTTCCCAAGGAGATATGGACGGAAGAAGAAGTTGCAGAACGACTTTTGATGTATCTCTTCTTCTTCTTCTTCTTCTTCTCCTCCTCCTCCTTCTCCTCTTTCTAGCAATAGCTTACCTAGCCGTTTTCTAGATTCATTTTCGAGAAGCTGAATAACTCTTGTTTCACCACCTGGTGAAAATTGTCTTACGCTGAATGAAGCGTGTTTTCACCTTAATTAAGCTAATAGCAAAGCTTTCGTAATCAAGACAAGTCATGAAGATGTTGCTTACCTACTTACCTATACAAGCAATCAAATATCTTCCGAAAGAATATAAGGCAAAGGCTTCATAGCAACTTCTCAAAATGTCACAGGCAAGAGAAAATCTTGGGTTCCACAATGATATAACCTGTGCATGTCAAAGAAACACATTGCCTCCTAGTAAGGAATTAGGAGAAAAGATTTAAAGTTCTCAATTACTTTGCACTTGAAAGGAGCGATACTCAAGTTAGGTGTGTAAAATTTTCTATTTCCTTTTATATGTTCAAAGACTTATATCTCGTATCCATGTCAAATATGGTACTGAATATGCTTTAATTTGAGGTGAGGATAGATTCTTTTTGGTCCCAGACTTAATTGGTAATTACAGGATAGATAAGCATTCTAAAAAAGGCAAATAGAAAAGAGATGGGAAACTTACTGACTCAGTAGCGTAGACAGGAACCATGAACACAATAGAAACAATCCATTTTTGTTCCTGGGAAATTGACCAATTAATAACAATCAACAATTAGCCATAGAATTAGCTTCAGAGTTAAGAAAGGCAAGTAAAAAATCCGCATCCCTTATTTATAGTTTCGTTGGTATTAACACATGCAAAAGTGAATCCTCACAAAACAATCACAATCTGGAAATAAAACAATGCAGGGTTTAGAAATGGGAAATGAAATACTAACAGCAGGATTTGTATAGAATCTGAGATGCTGAAGAATGAGAAAAAGGGAGAGAATGAGAGCTACAAGTGCAAACAATCCTCCTATGATAACTGCTGGATGGTGAAGATAAGTATACGCGTCTTCATAGGCTAAAACGACATGGCTGCTGCAGCCTGCCATTCCCGTACATTACAATCTTATTAATTACTTGAACGATTTAAATTACAAACTCATCATCTTAAAAACCTAAGTCTACCTAAACCCTAAAACCTGAAAAACAAAAACACATGCAAGTTGGAAAGGAAATCTTTTAAAAATTATAGGTTAGAAGTGGAGATGAATTAGAAGATAACTATGGGATTGGCTTGGCAGTGTGAGTTTAGAGTTGAGAGATGGGACTTACGTATCTTTGCCCGCCATGCTGCCACGTAAAAGTTACATCAGAGGTAGAGTCCTTTATTCTATGACACCTACGTTTCAAGTTCTCCAAATTTATATTTTAACTCAACTACTTTCCCTTTTTTATTCTTTGAAACGACTCATTTTGACTTCAATTTTCAAATTAATGCATTTTATTTTCCGTAAGGGTTGTGGGGTAAGAATTTTGAATTTATGGATTCAACATGGAAAGTTATATTGCTATTTAATTTATTAAAAAGTTATAAAATAATAACTAATTATTTTATTTTATTTTTTTATCTCCGACCATTAAATGATTAATGTAAAAATGAAATGACAACTTTTAAAATTGACATAATAGCAACTTTAACTTTTAAAATTTATACATTGTTTACATTTAATATTGATTCTAAAAAATTAACCATCAACATTTAAACATCGCTCAATTCGGTCTTTTTTGCAGTTTTTACTTTTCTTTATGACATTTTCACCTAGAAAGCTAAAAAAACAAATTTATCAGCTAAATTTGAAGGATAATATACCAAAAATGGAAACACATAAAAAATTCAAGATAATAATTTTTATCTTTAATCATTCTTTTAAATTTAACCCTAAATGTTTCAAAGAACAACAAAACTATAAAAAAAAGACCAAATTAGACAATGTGCAAATATTAAGGGTTAAATTTTTAGAATCAAGACTAATTGACACAACTTATAATGTTGAGGGTTAAATTTGCTATTATGCCTATAACACCCCTTACCCGTATCCGACGCCAGAATAGGGTACAAGGCATTACCGGACTTATTCACAAGCAGACATTCGAAACCGAGACATGAATTTCCACTCAAATTTAAAATTTTTCAAAAACATTCATATCGTCCCTAGAACGAGCCTACGAGGCCTAAAACATGCATCGGAAGTGGTTCGGGACTAAACCGAGAACTTTGGGAACTTTTAGAGGACTTAAAAAAATTTTCATGAAAAAGGGGTCACACGCCCGTGTGGGTTCGGGACACGCCCGTGTTTTAGGCCGTGTTCAAATTAGGGAGCATTTTGTTTATGACGTCATCATTAAATTGAGGTAACACGGCCAAGTCACACGCCCGTGTGCTTAGGCGTGTGATCGATTAAAATTTTATAATTTTTCATAAAATAGGTGCAGACTTCACACGGCCGGGCACACGCCCATGTTCGAGGCCGTGCCGTCCACACGGCTGAGACACACGCCTGTGTGCTCATTACTGAGCATTCTGTTTTACAACAATTAAGGTGCAGGGGACACACGGCCGAAACACATGCCCATGGGGTAGACCGTGTGTCGCACACGGCCTAGACACACGCCCGTGTGTCTACCCGTTTGGACAAATATAAGGCTATTTACCAAGCCTTTTTGCCACCTTTCCATGCACCAATCTACACAACAAAACATAGCACCAATCCAAGCATATACTTTCAATCCAATCAGGCATACACAAGGCATCCACACATCATTTACATGCTATCATTTATCACATACAAACATCACATACTTAGCATCTCAAACCATGCAATTTCCCATATTCATGAGAACATCATCATATGCATATATACTTAACCAATATTAGCCAATTCCAATGGCCATTTACAAAATGAATTATCGATAATTGAAGCCATCACTTATGGCCAAATCAATTATGACACATAACAAAAAGACCAAGTCCCTATACATGCCATAACTCAAAATAATGTAATCATAGGTACCCAAAATGATAATTTGATAGTGTGAATGGATCTCCGACCGTCTTCGATCCCCGAGCTGGCTTGGTGACACTATAAGACAAGGGGAAAAGAAAGGGAGTAAGCTTTAAAGCTTAGTAAGTTCCTATGCAAATAATAGGCATCATACTGTAACACCCCTAACCCGTAACCATCGCCGGAATAGGTTAAGAGGCATTACCGAACTAGAAACTCAGTTCAGAACAATCATTTATCAAATATCATCTCATTTCAGTAAATATCATTAATTCACATTCAATATATATTCAAATCGAGCATACAAAGCTTAATTCATGCATTCGGGACTAAATCGATAACATATAAAAATTTTGGAAACTTAGAAAAATTTCAACATTTCAAGTATCACACGCCCGTGTGAACAGGCCGTGTGCTTCACACTGCTTGTAGACACGTCCGTGTCTTAGACCGTGTGAAAACAGGGCATACATACTGACTTGTGTCACACGGCGAGGACACGCCCGTGTGCCAGGCCGTGTGAAAACTGGAGAGTATACTGACTTGGGTCACACGGCCAACCACACGCCCGTGTGCTCTTCGAAATGGCCACACATGCCCGTGTATCAGGTCGTGCCAAAACTGTAGGGTATACTGACTTATCAACATGGCCAAGCCCCACGCCCGTGTGCTAGGCCGTGTGACATTTAGGGGGTATACTGACTTGTACCACACAACCAGTCACACGCCCGTGTGTGAGGCCGTGTGGAGCATACTGACTTCATTTCCATTTCAACACCAGGGGACACACGGCCGTGTAACATGACCGTGTGTCACACACGGCTGAGACACACGCCCGTGTGGACAAAAAATAGGCTATTTGCAAAGTCATTTGCCACACTATACACACAAGCATTTATAAGCATAAATGACCACATTTCATAACCCAATTGGCAATCATTCCATAACATTTCATACACATAATATACCAATTCAATTTAGTACTCAAATGCCTAATTAACATCATGCATTATCCATTCATATATCAACTACATAACAAGACATCTTTTGCACCTTTTCATTCCATCAATTCCTTGCCCCAAAACATACCATAATTGAATACTTAAACTCAACCAAAACATAGTACCAAAATAAGCCAAATCACATGGCTTAACTTATACACAAAAACATACCAAAACCATGATATCAAGTAACATAACTAACATATTTTAAACTAGCCTATACATTCCATATTTACATATATCCACAAGTTCAAAAGTACCAATCGGAAATTGGATAGTGTGATGTGCAACTCCGACTTGTCCGAAACGAGCGAGCTAACAAACCTCTATAAAACATAGAAAAAGAAACAGAGTAAGCTTTATAGCTTCATAAGCCCGTATAATTTAGAATTAAACTTACCATTTATGCATAATCAAAGCAAATAACTAAAGTACACTCCATACAATTTCCAAATGCCTATCACAAGCATTCATACATAGGTTAGACATGTTAATACATGAAATCATCCATTATTACAATTCAATAATAAATATAACTAGCATTCAACATTTCATTCTCAATCATATAACCAATAATCCATTCAATAACATTACTCATTCGTAAAAACATAATTTATGCCCATTGAACCTATTAGAACTCCAAAGGATACTCGGGTGATATATAACAGTAATCCATTAATTCATTATCATTTCTGCTCTTTCGAGCCATTTTTGGTAAGCTCCTCCTGAGCTGATGAACAGTAAGCTCTATTGAGCTGAAACGGCAAGCTCTATCGAGCTGAACAGTAAGCTCTAATGAGCTGAAACAGTAAGCTCTTACGAGCTGATATATCGGTAAGCTCATACGAGCTGTGGTGAGTCCGCAACAAATGTAGGAGCTCGACCAAAACGGTAACCCTAGTGACATGTCACTCGTATCCTATGAATTCATACAGTTCAAATGGGGCTCGGTAACCATTTAACTATATCAATAAGGCATTTGTATTTCAAGTATATCAATTACTCAATCACAAACATTCATTTCAAATATTCACAAATATTTAAAAGCTCGATTCTAATTATACGAACTTACCTCGTATTGCTCGGATAAAAACTATTGGCTATTCGTCGATCTTTCCTTTTCCCCGATCTAAACTCGATCTCGGCTTATCTTGATCTATATATTATCAAATTCAATACATTCAGCATTCAATCTATTCAATTTAGTCCATAATTCATAATTTGGCAAGTTTACACATTTGCCCCTATACTTTTCAATTTTTATAATTTAGTCATTATCACATAAAATTGCAAATTCATGCAATTTAGTACCAACCCATGCCTAGCTGAATTTACCACATATCACTAGCAACCCATATTTTCAATTTATTCACACTTTTAATCCCTAAATTTTAAAATTTCTCAATTTAGCCCCTTTTTGACATTTTTGTCAAAAATCACTTTATAAAACTAAATTAACTATCAACAATTAATCAAAATTCATCATCAACCATCCAATTACTCAAACATTCAACAATGGAAACATGAAAAATCTTTAATAATTTCAAAATATAAGGTACGGGCTAGCTAGAATACGAAGCAACGATCTCAAAAACGCAAAAATAATTAAAAACCGAGCTAGAATCGTACCTTAATCAATTAGAGAAGCTATGGCCGAATGAACCCTAAAGAAATAGCTTTCTTCTTTGCTATGGACGGTTGAAGATGATAATATTCACTAATGGCTTCATTTTATTTTATTATTATTAATCTTATTAACCAAATTACCAAATTAGCCTTAATGAAAAATCATTTAAAACATCTAATATAAGGCCATCTATGTCAAATTCCACTATCAATGGTCTAATAACATTATAAGGACCTTTCATTTAATAAATCATAGCAATTAAACACTTTTAACAATAGAATGCAACTTTTGCATTTTACGCGATTAAGTCATTTTTACCGAATTAAGCATTCAAACAGTAAAATTTCTTTACGAAACTTTCACATAATAATTCTATCATGCTGTAAACTTTAATAAAATAATAAAATAAATATTTTAACCTCAGATTTGTGGTCCCGAAACCACTGGTCCTATTTGAATAAAAAACTGGCTATTACACATACACACTTTAACATATATTTAACATAAAGTAAATTAACATAAACGTCATTGTGAATTCATAATCAAGCTTAGTACTCAATCGAACCAATCCGAGGTTTCATCACATATCGAGCTCATTAAGCATGAGTTTATGTACATACCTGTACCAACTTGCAGCTTACCATAATCTTTCACATCATATCATGGTCTTTCACAACTTAAAATTTGCCGTTAAGTTTCCCGTTGAACCACTTGGAATACTAAAGGATACCCGTTGAACCACTTGGAATACTAAAGGATACTCGTTGAACCAATGCCATATCCCAGATATGGTCTTACATGGGATTTCATATCGATGCCAATAGCCCAGCTATGGTCTTACACGAAATCTCATATCGATGCCATATCCCAGATATGGTCTTACACGTAATCTCAACTAACCCTAATGTCATGACATTTGTATCCTACCTATTCTTAAGGTTCAACCGGGATTTCTCGCTTGTCGTAACTTTGACGAATACTTCCATAGAGTCAATCACAATTCATACAACTTTAAAGCATTTAAAACATAAATATAACAATGCATTATTTACATATGAACTTACCTCGGTACAAAAATAGTAGGAAAGGATTTAATCGTCAAACACCTTATTCTTTCCCCGATCAAGGTCCGAACTTTGTTTTTCTTGATCTATAATAGAAAATTTAGCTTATTTAATATTCACATTACTCAAATCAGTCCAAAAACCACATTATGTAAAAATTACATTTTTGTCCCTAAACTTTGACATATTTACATTTTTGCCCCTAGGCTCGTAAAATGAAACGTGTGCAATTTATTTAATGTATAAGCCTAGCCAAACCATTTTTATAACTATAACAGCCCACAATTTCCATTAGAACACACTTTTACTACATATTTTATAACTTTTACAAATAGGTCCTTTTAAGCATTTTCATCAAAAATCACTTAGTAAAAGTTATTTATTACACATCAAACTTTCATTTTCTACCACATAACATCAAAACACATGCATGTCATACATGGGTCAAATTTCAAACATGAACCCTACTTCAAAATAATGGTAGAAATAGAAAGATCGGGTGAATACGACTTCAAAAACGTAAAGAGCATTAAAAACGGGGCTAGGATATACTTACAATCAAGCTTGAAAGATGACAAAACCCTAGCTATGGTGCTCTCAAAAGTTTCGGCCAAGGTTGAAGAAAGATGAGCTAATTTTGGCTTAAATTTCCCTTTTTATTCTTTTATTTACCAAATGACCAAAATGCCCTTCACTTAAAACTTTGAAATTTTATCTCACCATGTCCATTTTTGTCCAATATCTTAGCAAATGGTCTAATTACCATCTAAGGACCTTCTATTTAAAATTTCATAGCAATTAGACACCTCTAGCATGTAGAACTCAACTTTTGTACTTTTTACAATTTAGTCCTTTTGACTAAATTGAGTGTCCAAACATCAAAATTTTCGAACAAAATTTTCACGAAATCATTCCGTGAAACTGCAGACCATAAAAATATAATAACAATGAACTTTTCTATGTCAAATTTATGGTTCCGAAACCACTGTTCTGACTAGGCCTAAAATCGGGTTGTTACAACTCTCCCCCCTTAGGGATTTTCGTCCCCGAAAATCTTACCAGAGAATAGGTTTGGGTACTGTTTTCGCATAGCTTTCTCAGGTTCCCACGTAGCCTCTTCGACTCTGTGTCGTTTCCATAAAACTTTCACTAGGGCTATACTCTTATTTCTCAATTGTTTAACTTTCCGAGCTAAAATCTTGATCGGTTCTTCACCATAAGTCACATCAGGTCGAATCTCAACCTCTGTCGGAGAAATCACATGTGAAGGGTCTGATCGATAACGTCACATCGTAGACACATGAAAAACATTATGGATTATTTCCAACTCTGTCGGTAAAGCTAACCGATATGCCACTGGCCCTATTCTTTCAATAACTTCATACGGCCCAATGAAACGTGGACTCAACTTGCCTTTTCGGCCAAATCTTAGAATCTTCTTCCTCAGAGATACTTTCAGAAAGACTTTGTCACTGACCTGGAATTTGATCTCTTTTCTTTTCAAGTCTGCATACGACTTTTGTCGATCTGAAGCGGCTTTCAAACAATCTCGGATTACCTTTACTTTTTCTTCGGTTTCCTTAACCAAGTCAACCCCGTGAATCTGTTTCTCATTAAGCTCGGTCTAATACAAAGGTGTTCGGCACTTGCGGCCATACAATGCCTCATAAGGTGCCATCTTCATAATCTATTTCAAACATGAACCTTACTTCAAAATAATGGTAGAAATAGAAAGATCGAGTGAATACGACTTCAAAAACGTAAAGAGCATTAAAAACGGGGCTAGGATGTACTTACAATCAAGCTTGAAAGATGAAGAAACCCTAGCTATGGTGCTCTCCAAAGTTTCGGCCAAGGTTGAAGAAAGATGAGCTAATTTTGGCTTAAACTTCCCTTTTATTCTTTTATTTACCAAATGACCAAAATGCCCTTCACTTAAAACTTTGAAATTTTATCTCACCATGTCCATTTTTGTCCACTATCTTAAAAAATGGTCTAATTACCATCTAAGGACCTTATATTTAAAATTTCATAGCAATTAGACACCTCTAGCATGTAGAACTCAACTTTTGCACTTTTTACAATTTAGTCCTTTTGACTAAGTTGAGTGCCCAAACGTCAAAATTTTCGAACGAAATTTTCATGAAATCATTCCATGAAACTGTAGACCATAAAAATATAATAATAATGAACTTTGCTGTGTCGAATTTGAGGTCCTGAAACCACTGTTCCGACTAGGCCCAAAATCGGGCTGTTACAATGCCATTTTAAAAGTTGCAAAGTTATCTTCCTATTAGTAATTTAACAGTTGGTGATTAATAAGGGAAAAAAGTAGAATAGTTGAGTGACCATTTTCTATACTTTTCATAGTTGAGTGACCAAAAAAGAAATTTACTAATAGTTGGGTGACTACTAATATAGTTTACCCTTTTTTTTTATCAGTGGTTTAGTCGACTAAATTGATATGCATTTAAAGGTTAAAATATGCTCAAAGTCCTTGTAATATTTTTACATTTGAAATTTAGTTCTTTTACTTTTATTTTCGATATTTTATTTTTTTATTTTTCGAATTTGAGAATTCATGTTGAATGTTTTTCTAATTTTTATAATATATATATTGTTTTTTAAAATGTATGTATAGAAAAGTTGTTTCCTAAAATACATTTTCTTATGCGTACCTTGACACTCAGTGTCAAGTTTAGTGTGGTTGTTAACACTGCTAAGTTTTTCATACCCCATTAAAATTAGGGTAATTATTATGATATGATTACAAGACCTCAACATTGTTGGTGTTGAGTTCATTGTCAAATATTTAAAATTTAAATGACAACAATTTAATCTAATTTTGAAATGTCTGGGGATAACATTTAATCCTAAACTCGACATCTATAGATGTCGATTTTTGAAAAATAATTTTGAAAAATGGATAACACAATCTAATTAAATTTTAACAAAATTTTAAATGGACATTAACACCCATGGGGGTTGAGTTTCAATTAAAAACTTGGTAGAGCTATGATTTTAAAACATATAATTAACAATCAAACTTGTTAGTTTTTTCACAAAAAGCCAAAATAAATCATCCTCTACATTCTACTCTAAACCCAACATATCTAAGTATCTTGAAATTATAATTTTAAAGAATATTGTAATCACTGCCTACTTATTGAGACCGAATGAGGACATGTTGCCAAGAATGCAACAACATTTGAGGCTAGACTTTGCAGCAATATGAGTATAGATCTCCCTGACGGTAGAATGATTCCCTAATTAACATATATTGGTTCTATCACACTAGCCAAATTGGGAAAGGTAATTTTGTATCATCATTATTGTTTATTCTAATTGCTCGAGACCTATACGTTTCATCTGCCATGTAGCGAAGTGACAATAACATTTGAAGATAGTGTTATTGGTGGGGCTTTCAATAGGCGAATGTCTTGTAATTGGAAGATTTAAACATAATTTAAGGTAGGTCCTTTATGAAGCATTCAAAATAGGTATAAACTTTTCTTCTGATTTCAAAGGGCTTCGGGTTAAGTTAAACTGATAGAAAAGGTGATTCTAGCATTTCCCAAAAATCCAACACCTGTTGATATTGATTGCCATACTAGAGCGTACATTCTTCGCTTAATTGGAGGTATGTTATTGCCAGAAAAAAAAATGGTAACTTAGTTTATCCCATGTGCCTCTTATTGTTATCAAATTTCTAAATGGATGGTACATATAGTTGAGGCTCTATCATTTTGGCATACCTATATAGGGTGCTATGCAAAGGGTGAAAGTTGGGAATAAGGAAGTAAATCACTACCTTGTGATTTTAATATCATGGGGATGGTATCAACTTTCGTGGATTACGCCTATACCCTTTCAAGCTCTCCATTTCTCTTAGGATAGAAGGTAAAAGTAGAACTCTAAAATTTAAAATCTATTACTTTCCAAATGTTTATATTTATACTGACATTTTATACTATAATAGGTGGTCTGGGCATCAAAACCATATAACTTACTAGAAGGACAATTTGGTAGAGATACAAGCTGCAATTGATACACTATCCAATGGTTTGGTAAATTGTGTTTTTTATTGTCAAGTTCATTTACTTGGATTAATATCACCTCATAATGGAATTTAAATGCAATACCTTCTCTCTCTCTTTTTTTTTTTCCGTTTGTATGAATGCCTCACCAAGAGAAAGGGATTATAGTTATACTGCCACTGAAAGCACATCTGCACAACCATGCTTTTAATGTCTACTCATTGCTTATATGCTTTTCATGTATCTAGTAGCTTTAGTTTGATGGAATATTACGACAATTTGGGATGATTTAAGAAATTCTGGTAGATTCAGAGAACATGAATCACTATCATCCCATAGGTTTGCATTTAGGTAAAAGTGTGATTGGGCCGTTAGATTTCTCCAATACGTCGCTCATTGGGTCAATCGTCTCCTACATAAGCCACATAATGCATTGTTTGAGGATGATAATTTGTTGTTTCCAATATTTATATGAAATGGTTTACGTCCAACAGTAAACAATAAATGTATCCCCCAATATAGGCTACTGTACATTAGATCAAACATCCAATTTCGCAACATCAGAGGAGGGACATGGATGTGTGAACCCAAATTGCTGCTAAAGGCTAAGATGGAGGGAGAAATATACAATCGCTTCATGGAAATAGTATGTGATTATTGTTTTGATATTAAATATTGTGTATGTATGTTATGTTAATGAAGAGAAAGAGGAGAGAAGTGAACAAAAAGGGCTTGTTAAAAGGAAGGGGGTAGAAAAAGAATGAGAGGAGAAGAAAAGAACTCATTCCAAGTATTTGATTGTAAGTACATCAAAAGTTGTACTTTACGTAATTAAAACTTAAATGCAAACTTGATAAATTGGTTTTAGTGTATTCATGGGGTTTATTTTTATATGAAAAAGTTGATATGTATTATGGAATATTTTTGAAAGTAAAGATGTATTCTTATAATAAATTGAATAACTTATGTGTAGTGAATTTGGAGAAAAATGTATAACAGCCCATTTTCGGTGAGATCGGAACAGTGGTTTCGGGACCACAAATCCGATTCAAAAATAAAAATTTATTTTTATTTTATTTTATGGTTAGTATTATGATAGGAAGTTCACATGAAAATTTTGATACAAAAAGTTTATCGATTATGTGGTTAATTAGGTAAAGGTCTAAAATGCATAAAATGTAAAAGTTGGACTCTAGTAGCTATAGGTATTAAATAGCTATGGGATTCAAAACTTAAGGTCCTTATATGGTAATTAGACCATGGAAGAGTAGTTAGTAGATATTTTAATGACTCATCCATGGAAAAATTAGAAAAGGCAAGGGACTAAATTGGAAATCACAAAAATTAAAATATGTTAATTAAAAAAAGAAATTATCATCTTTTCTATTCATCTTCTTCCCCAATATTTCTATGGAAACCCTAGGAGAGAGAGGAAGAGAACTTACCAAGCTTAAAAAGGTATGAAATCAAGTCCCGTTTTTAATGATTTTTATATTTTTAGAATCGGGATAGCCTAATCTTTTTATTTATGGGATTTATTTGAAAAGATAACAAAGTGTAGAAACTTTGCCATAGATGTAAATGCTGGAAATTTGAAATTTATGGTAGAAAATGAAAGATAGTTGATAGATAAACAACTTTTACAAAGCAATTTTTCATGGAAACTTAGTTAAGGACTAAAATGAAAAAGTAATAAAACCAATGGAAAATGCTAAAATTTGTGAAATGTGTGTGCTGTAAAAATTGTTATTAAATTTCGGTTAGGCTTGGAAAAAGGACTATTTTGCATGAATTTCATTTTTCGAGCCTAGGGACGAAACTGGAAATTTTGAAAAGAATAGGGGCAAAATAGTAATTTTGCCTAGGATGTAGTAGAATGCAAATGTATGTAAAATATGATGAGTTAATAATTAAATTTGCTTATATAGACCTGGAAAGACCAACTACGAAATTAGATCAAGGGAAACAAAAAGTTTCAGGTTAGTTGGAATTCAAACACGAGCAATTGTCAAGGTAAGTTCGTGTAACTTAATTTGGTACGTTAATATGTTTGAATTGAATTGTATGATTGTAATAATATGTATGTAATGATATACATAAGGAAATAATTATAAGTTGGAAATGTTGATAAAATATCATGTCCCGGTTGAATATCGAAATTCGATGGATTATGATGATTTCTTGAAACGGGTATAATAAGGCAAATGTTACAAATAGGATTTAACCCGGACGGGTAATCCTGAAGTAAGCCCTCTCGAGCATATGTTATAGATTGGG
This sequence comes from Gossypium sturtianum, assembly GCA_025698515.1. Classification (NCBI taxonomy): domain Eukaryota; kingdom Viridiplantae; phylum Streptophyta; class Magnoliopsida; order Malvales; family Malvaceae; genus Gossypium; species Gossypium sturtianum. Next base: position 135,385,742 of record CM046948.1, on the reverse strand, counting down.
TTTAGCCTGGACGGGTAACCTTGATTTAAGCTCTTTAGAGCATATGTTGTAAGTGGGATTTAGTCTGGACCGACAATCCTGAATAACTCTAGTAAGGATTGGTTGAAAACGGGATTTAGCCTGGACGGGTAATCCTGTTGCATAATATGTGGCCGAGAGTGTGCTCTTTAATGTTGTGCCCTAATGGGTAGCTATGAACATGAATTGACGGATAATTGATATGTATACTTTAAGTATACTACCTAAATGTCAATCGAAATTTCGATAGTTCAACGGAGAGGACCATTGAAATGAGGAAAAGTGAAATTAAATGAAAACTTGTAATATGATGAGCTCATCTATAATTACTTGATATTCATATGAAGTTATGTGACTAACTTGCTTGATTAAGTGTACATGTTTAGGTAATTTAGAAAAATTGATGGAATGTATGTCAATATATGCTTAACATCATAAAATGTGATCGGTAAGTTAATTTCCTGTTATACGAACTTACTAAGAATGAAAATGCTTACCCCGTTTAATTTTCCCTTATTTTATAGTGCTCGTAAGCTCGCAAAAGTTGAAGGATCGGTCGGAGCAAAATCACACTATCCACTATCTCCTTTTGGTATATTTTGAAATCTCATTTTGGTATAATGGCATGTACAGGCTTATTTGGCCAAATGATGACTTGTAAGTGATGTTTTGTAATCTAGCCATTAGAATGGCTAGTAATGATTTATTTGGTATGTCTATATGTTATCTTATGTTCAATGCTTATGTGTTAAATGTGGATGAATAGAGTATGTTTATCTTGTACAAGTATGATCATAAACATGAATTCCATGTAATATTATGCCATGATAGATGTTAGTTTAGGCTTCGTTTTAATGCTTGATTTGGCTGGTATATATACATGCAAGTATTGATGTAGGTTGTTGGCAAAATTGGGTGAGAAAATGAAGCCGAGAAATTGCTTCATTTTGTCCACATGAGTAGACACACGGCCGAGTACATGGGCATGTAGCCAGGCCGTGTGTCCCCTACACCTTAATTTTGAGAAACAGAATACCCAGAATTGAGCACACGAGCAGAGACACGGGCGTGTGTCTCAGCCGTGTGTGCTACACGGCCTAGAACACGGGCGTGTGTCTTGGCCGTGTGAAACCTGCACCTAATTCAAATTAAATTAATTAACCACACGGCCTAGCACACGGGCGTGTGGCATGGCTGTGTGGCGCAAGTCAGAGAGCACCCTAAATCGAACACGGCCTGTAGCACGGGCGTTTCCCTTGGACCACACAGGCGTGTGAGCCCTGCTCCTTAGAAAATTTTTGAAATTTTGCGAAAAATTCTTGGAGGTTTCGATTAAGTCTCGACTCGATTCTAATGCTTATATTGGGCCTCGAGGGTCCATTTAAGGGACATTATGAATAATCTCGAAAAATGAACAGTGATTGACATGATTTATCTGAAAATGTTCTAAAAGTTCCGATAATACATTGTAACTCTGTTCTGGCGATGGATACGGGTTTGGGGTATTATATTTAGTTGTATCAGAGCTACGGTTTAGCCGATTCTCAGACTAACATAGCAAATACAGGTCTAGCTATACATGCCATTATATAAATCATGATAGTGTGATATCTCCTGACCACTTTTAAATGTATTTTCATATAGTAATATCTTCCAACCAAGCTCGAGATGAATCTGAAGAAGTTGAGAGCACTGCTCAAGCTTCTGTGCAACAAGCTGCAACCAGTAGTAGGAGGCCCATGTCCGAGGGCCGTAAAGAGGAAAAAGCTACCTTCTTTGAAATGATGGATGAATGGTTTAGTGAATATATGAGAACACACCCTGCTGTTTAACAACCTCCCCTACTTGCTTCACAACCCGATGACACACCACAAGGTACTGGACCCGTTAGAATTGGTAAGGCTCCGGTTGATAAGATTAGAAAATATGGGGCTGAAGAATTTAGGGCTACGGCCGACGATGATCCAGAGAGGGCCGAGTTTTGGCTGGAAAATACTATTCGGGTTCTCGATGAATTGTCATGTACTTTTGCTGAATGTTTGAAATGTGCGGTATCCTTGTTGAAAGATACAACCTATCATTAGTGGAAAACCATATCTTCTGTTGTACCACGAGAAAATGTTACGTGGAAATTTTTCCAAACCGAGTTCAGAAAGAAATATATTAGTCAGAGGTTCATAGATCAAAAAAAGAAGGAATTTTTAGAACTCAAACAGGGAAATATGACAATGAGCAGAGTATGAGCGAGTTTGTTAGGCGAGCAAGTATGCTCTTTGAATGGGTTCGGATCAAACCGATATGTGCAAACGATTTGAAGAAGGGCTGAATGAAGACATTAAGTTGTTGATTGGGATTTTGGAATTAAGGGAATTTGTGGTATTGGCTGAAAGAGCCCACAAGGCCGAGGAATTAAGTAAACAGAAGAAGTAAGCCGAAAGAGAAGCTCGAGTTTCGAGTAAAAGATTTATGAGCAAGACACAATCATCTGCCTCAAAGAAATCAAAAAGTTACCAAGAACGTTTTGCCTCATCAGTGGGATATTCGGGAAAGGAAAGAAGTTCTAAACGCTCCAAATCGAGGTCTTCATCTCCGCTAGCAACCAGTGTTGGGAGTGTTGGAAACCCCAAGCCACGATGCAATGTCTGTAAGAAATTACATTTTGGAGAGTGCCGGATGAGAAGTAGGGCATGTTTTAGATGTGGATCTCTCGACCATTTTCTTAAGGATTGCCCGGAAAGAGTTAAGAAAGATATAGAACAAACCCCTAAATCGAGTAATCCCGTTTCAAGGGGTAGACCACCACGATATCTCGGAAATGTTAGTGGTAGTCGCATTACTGCAAAAGACTCAACAGCTAAATCTGAGGCACGGGCTCCGGTGAGGACATACGCCATACGTGTAAGGGAAGATGCCTTTGCACCAGATGTTATCACTGGTACATTCTCTTTACTTGATACTAATATTTTTGCTTTGATTGATCCTGGTTCAACGCATTCATATATATGTACGAAACTTGTGATTGTTAAAAATATGTTGGTTGAATTCACCAAAATTGTGGTCAAAGTTTCAAATCCGTTAGGTCAGCATGTTATGGTAGATAAATTTTGTAAGAATTGCCCGTTGATGATAGAGGGTCATTGTTTTTTGGCTATTTTTATGCTGTTACCTTTTGATGATTTTGATGTGATTTTGGGAATGGATTGGTTAACCCAACATGATGCAGTAGTAAATCGTAAACGTAAATATATCGTGTTGAAGTGTCAAAATGGTGAATTACTTTGGGTTGAATCTGAAAAACTAGATGGGTCATCTAATGTGATTTCAACAATATTAGCACAGAGATATATTAGAAAAGGGTATGAGGCTTATCTTGCTTATGTGCTGGATGCAAAAGTGTCTGATTTGAAAATTCAGTCAATGCCAGTTTTTGTTAGTTTCCTGAGGTATTTCCAAAAGAATTGCCCGGTTTACCTCCAGCTAGAGAGGTGGAATTTTCTATAGACCTTGTACCAAGGACGGCACTGATATCGATAGCACCATATAGAATGGCTCCCACTAAATTAAAAAAGTTAAAAGTGCAGTTGCAAGAATTAATTGATAAAGGATTTGCTCGACCCAATTTTTCACCGTGGGGTGCACCGGTATTGTTTGTAAAGAAGAAAGATGGATCATTGAGACTATGCATCTATTACAGATAGCTTAATAAAGTCACAATAAAGAATAAGTACCCGTTGCCTCGTATAGATGACTTGTTTGATCAATTAAAAGGTGCCACTGTATTTTTGAAAATTGATCTACGATCTGGTTACTATCAACTACGGGTAAAGGATTCAGATGTGCCAAAGATAGCTTTCAGAATTAGATATGGGCATTATGAATTTTTGGTGATGCCATTCACATTGACGAATGCCCCGGCGGTATTTATGGATTTAATGAACAGAATTTTTAGACCATACTTGGACAGGTTCGTGGTTGTTTTTGTCGATGATATTTTGGTTTATTCCAGGAATGAAAATGAGCATGCTGAACATTTGAGAACTGTATTACAAACTCTGCGTGAGAAGCAATTGTATGCCAAGTTCAATAAATGTGAATTCTGGTTAAAGGAAGTTAGTTTCCTTGGACATGTTGCATCTGCAGAAGGTATTCGGGTGGACCCGAATAAAATTTCAGCTATTGTAAGTTGGAAGCCACCGAGGAATATTTTAGAAGTCTGAAGTTTTCTGGGGCTAGCCGGATATTATCGGAGATTCGTTAAAGGGTTTTCAATGATATCTTCTCTGATGACTCGATTGCTGCAAAAAGATGTGAGATTCGAGTGGAACGATAAGTGCCAGCAGAGTTTTGATAGATTGAAAGCCTTATTGACGAAAGCGCCCGTATTAGTCCAACCTGAAACGGGTAAGGAATTTGTAGTCTACAGCGATGCCTCATTGAATGGATTGGGATGTGTATTGATGCAAGATGGTAAAGTAGTGGCTTATGCATCTAGGCAGCTAAAATAGCATGAAAGAAATTACCCGGTACATGATCTTGAATTAGCAGCCATTGTATTTGCACTAAAAATATGATGACATTATCTTTTTGGTGAAAAGTGTCACGTCTTTACAGATCACAAAAGTCTGAAGTATTTAATGACACAAAAATAACTGAATTTGAGACAACGTAGGTGGTTGGAACTATTGAAAGATTATGATATCGTTATTGATTACCATCCGGGGAAAGCTAATGTAGTGGCGGATGCCTTGAGTTAAAAATCTTTGTTTGCCTTGCGGGCATTGAATGCCCAATTGTCCTTGTCTGATGATGATTCAATCATAGCTGAGTTAAAAGCTAGACCAACGTTTTGACAACAAATCTGTGAGGCTCAGAAGGATGATGATAAGTTATAGGCCAAACGAGTGCAAAGTGAGTCAGATCCTGATTCAGAGTTTCAGATTGATTCAGATGGTTGTTTGTTGTTCAAAGACAGAATATGTGTACCGAAGAATTCAGAACTAATACAGAAGATTTTGCATGAAGCGCACAATAGTATTATGTCTATGCATCCCGGTAGCAACAAAATGTATAATGACTTGAAGAAAATGTACTGGTGGTCGGGAATGAAAAGAGATATTTTTGAATTTGTATCTAGATGCTTGATATGTCAACAAGTAAAGGCTGAACACCAAGTGCCTTAGGGATTATTGCAGCCAATTACGATCCCAGAATGGAAATGGGAAAGGATTACCATGGAATTTGTATCGGGATTACCCTTGTCGCTTAAAAAGAAAGATGTTGTACGGGTAATTGTCGATCATTTAATGAAGTCAGCACACTTTATCCCGATACGTATGGATTTTCTTTGGATAGGTTGGCTGAATTATATGTCTCTGAAATTGTAAGATTGCATAGAGTGCCAACCTCCATTATTTCAGACAGAGATCCTCGGTTCACCTCCCGATTTTGGAATAAATTACAAGAAGCTCTTAGCACTCAGTTACGTTTTAGTACTGCATTCCACCCTCAAACAGATGGACAATCAGAACGTGTGATACATATTTTGGAAGATATGCTTCGATGTTGTGTACTTGAATTTGGGGGTAACTATAACATCCTGAATAATTGGGTCTGTGCATTTTATGTGTTTAGATGCTTAAAATATTAATTTGAGAATTTGAGGTACAATTGGGGCTCAAATTGGGCTGAGGCCTTGTTTTAAATATTTTGTTTAGACACTCTAAGGGCTTAAATTGAAGTTGTAGTAGTTTAATTGACATATTGGGCTCGTGGCCCAAAGCTAGGGGCACAGATGGGTGAGCTATAAGTGGCGTCACTAGTGCATGAGGAAGGCCCAAACTTTTGGTTGCTTGAAGCCCAAGTTATAGGGCTAGATTTCAGCACTTAATTGAGTAAGGGGGGACGGCACAAGGCTATTTTTTTTGGGAATCTTATTATATTTATTTCATGTGGATAATAAGCAGATAAAGGCTATTATTTAGGGATTTAGTCTTTAAGGATAATAAGCAGATAAAGGCTATTTTTGAGGAGATAACAGATTAAGATAAGGGAAAAGGGATAGGAGCTATCATGTGTGGCAGTGTTGGCCGAAAATCAATCTCTGCTAAAGGGAGGAATCGGTTTTCTATATAAAGAGGGGGTGCGTCGAAATTTTGAAGCCTCTCTTTTATTTTCTTTTCTCATCTTCTTCCTCTCAAAAGCCGAAAATCACCATCTTCTTCACCCTTTCTTCCTCTCTAAAATTTCCTGGTTGGCCGAATCTTTTAACCTCTATTGTTATTCTTCTTTTAATCCCTAAAAGCCAAAATCACATCTCTATTATTCTATTCTTCTCCTTAATATTCATTGGCCGAATCTCTCTTAGCCATCTCTTCAATTCGTACATCTTCTAAAAGCCGAAATTCTTAGATCTCACTTCCTGAAGTTGCCAAATTCTCTTCAAAGGAGTTTGCTTGTGCCGAATCTTGAAGGAAACAATAGAAGGAGGCCAATCGCATAGATCTCTAATTTATAGAATCGTGTTAGTTTCGGGATTTCAAGGTAAGAGGATTTGTTTATTTATATATATAATCGGGTAGAATACTAACCATGGCCGAATATATGAGAGGCCTATTTTCGCAATTGTTCTGGCTTTTAAGCAAGGCTATAGATTGAGGATAATAGATCCAGATAGCAAGGACATCGACTAAGAATATTGGATTTCGCAATATCAGGTGTGTAATTCTCCACACCATCTAGATTTGTTTGATTAATATATGAAAATAGGTATTACATGTTTTGTTAAATGCCGAAACCCCGGCATATTGACGGGAACCCAAAGAGGGTAAAGCAAATCACCAGGTTAGTAAATGATCTGATTAAATGTTATAAGTATACTGATTTTATGTGATTGCATGGGTTGGGTTTGATGAAAGGAGGAAGTTATATGTTGTAGCGGTTTTTACCGTGATCTGTTGTAGCGGTTCCTTACCGTGATCTGTTGTAGCGGCTTCTGCCGTGATTTGTTGTAGTGGCTACGGCCATGATCTGATGATGAGCAGCACGACTGCCATCAAGGTGTGTAGCGGTGTAGCGGTTGATTGTAGAAATTCCCAATGGTGTGAGTGGCTGGTACGGGGGCGTGTAGCGGATGGACACCTATGATATGGGTTGGGCTTTGCATATTATTTTTGTTACTTATATTTTGATTATTCTGTTTTATGGGGCTAAAGCCCAAATCTAATGGTGCATGAGGGTTGCATACCGAGTCTCGCGACTCACCCTTTAATTTTAACCATCTCAGGTGACACTTAGGGCATCGGACCGGGCTGGAGAGGAGAGCAAGGTGGCCATGCGACAGAGCTTTGAGAATTCAGCAAAAAGACTTAGTCTAATTTTTTTTATTTTCATTTAATTAATGGGTTCAAATTTCCTTGTAATAAGGCCATGGGCCACTAGACTACCATTTATGTCTTGGGATTTTGTTGGGCTTTTATTACTGGGTTTTAAGTTTTACGTTTTCAATTAAGTTAAGACCTGCATGAAATTTCGGTTTTTATTTAAAATCTACCAAGATAATTGGTTACTTAATATTTTATACTTTAATGAATTATTAAGCTTTCGAAATAAAGGTGTAAACCTAGTAATTGTTTTCCAAAATGCGACATGTTATGTAAAATCTCTTAAGTGACATACCAGATCCGGTTGTAGCGTTTGGGCCGGGTTTGGGGTGTTACAAATTGGTATCAGAGCCCGATTCAAAACTCGGCTCTGGGGGTTTTTTGGGCTCAAAACATTTTCTAAAGTTGGGTTTTCGAAACATGCATATTTATACAGGTCTGTTAGCTCAAAGATGGCACTGCGTCTCCTACCCAAGTCCGCCAGATAAGTATTCTGAACCATTGTGTGATATAATATATGTGGGCTTGATGGGCTTTATGGGACGTAGATTAGTTAGATTAGAACTTGATGGACTTTAGGCCTAGCTGAAACAACTCTTAAAATCTCATAAGACTTAAGTTCACTAAACAAAACCGTGAACGAACCGCAAGACTAGGGTGTGGTAACAGCATACGTATGTCTAGGATTGGATCCTAAGAGCACAGTATTTAAGCGATCCTAGTGACTCACCTCCTCTTTCTTTGGAATCCTGCAGTGCGTGGTATTTGCTCACCTTAGCCAAGTTAGGGTGTGGCAATGGGCATACGCATGTCTAGGAGTGGATTCGGGGAGAGCTTGGTACTTAGCGATCCTAGCGACTTACCTCCTCTTCACTAGAATCCTACAGTGCGTGGTGACTATTCACCCTAGTTACGAGGACTTGTTGATGGGCTAAACCTTATAATTAAAACCCGAAAGGGACCAGCCACCCTAGTTTGAAAAAAAGAAAGAAAGAAAATTTCTCAAGTTTTGCAAAATTTTCAAAATACGTTTGATTTGTGAAAACTACCAACCAGCCATGAATTTGTAAAATACCTATGTTTTGAAAATTTACCCGAAAATCTCATGTTTATAAGAGTAACCCGGACCATGAAACTAGATTTTTCCCCAAAGTACCCTGTTTGAAGAAAAAAAAACAACAACAACAACATCGAAATATCCATGGTTAGAAAAAATTACCAACCTACCCTTGTTTTGTCAAATGACCAAAATACCCCTGGTTTGTACAATTACCAAATTACCCCTGATTTGCAAAATTACTAAATTGCCCCTGATTACAAAATTACCGAAATACCCCCGGATTGTAAAATTACCAGAATACCCTCACTTCACGAAATCAACAAGGAACTTTATTATGAAAAATTATGAAAATACCCCTGTAGGATAAAATTACGAAAATACCCCTGGGTAGTGAATCAACGAAAACACCTTTACGTGAAGAATGTAAGTGCTTGGATGATTTTTGTATAATGTATGTGTTTTATTTTAGTTAGAGGTTACAAACTTGAGACTGTATTGTGAATGCGAATTCGAAAGAACCACTCTTAAAACTATTATTCATAAGACTGTTAGTGGTTAACTAGTGAAAGAAAACTAATAATCCATAAAATTCTTAATCAGATAAACACTAATCGGAGGAATGAGTTCAAGGGTTCGAGGACGTCCGCCGTATGGACGCGGTAGGGGTAGAATGACCGCGTCGAGCCGCGTAGGGTCCGCCACGGGTCGAGAAATGAGATGCCGAATCGCTTACCGTGTGAAGGAGAATTTCGGGATGAGGCGCCCGGAGATGATGCTGTATCTCAGGCGATGTTGAGGGTTTTAGTGAGGGTTGCTGGAGTAGGCATGGGCACAGGAGCCTAGAAATCTGTACCGGAACGGCTTAAGGCCAATGGGGCAGAAGTGTTTAGGGGAGTTTCTGGTGTAGCCCCTAACACAGCCGAGTATTGGATGGAAGCGACTGAGCGCATAATGGATGACTTAGACTTCACGGTAGAGGAAAAGTTGAAAGGGGTCGTGTCTCTTCTTCGAGACGAGGCCTATCAGTGGTGGCTCACGGTGAAAGAGGGTACTGTCGCAGACTGTATTGATTAGGATTTCTATAAGGAATCATTTCAAGGGAAGTATGTTGGGGCCAGCTACGTGGATGCACAGAGGAAGGCATTCCGAATGCAGTGCGGGGAAGTAAGTCTGTGGTCGAGTCTGAGGCGCAGTTTCTGCGCTTTGATCCGCTTCACGCTCGGGGAATGGTAGCAACGGAGTATGAACGTTGTGTACGGTTTGAGGATGGGCTGCGAAATGAGTTAAGGGTTCTGATAGCACTGCAATGGGAGAGAGTTTTTGCTGTTTTGGTAGATAAGGTTAAAATAGCTGAGGAAGTGAAACGGGTCGAGAGACAAGAAAGGGATAAGGATAGGAGTAAGAGTAAGAGAAGTTTCGAGTAGTCAGGAGCATCTGGGAATTATCAGAAAAGGCCTAAGACTGATGGGCCAGCTCGTGCTCCGACGGGTTAGAATCGAGCATGTCCTACATGTGGGAGGACGCATTATGGTGAGTGCAGAATGAAAACTGGTGGATGCTTTAGGTGTGGATCCACGGGACATCCGACTAAGGACGTCCTCGGATGGATCGGATGCACACCCGCGGGGCGAGGTTCCGATCGGCCGGGAGAGGTGATCAACAACCACCAAGAGGTGCGCAGACAAGCCGGGGCGATAATGGTAGTGAACGCGGTCGTGGAGCACCGTAGAGGTGCAGGTTATCTTTGAGGCGAGTAGCCGCGTGGTCTATGCAAAGACACATCGCTAAGGGGAAGAAGACGCCCGAGATGCAAACAATGGTGCGTACCCTACCCTAGTATACTAAGTGTTTATTTTTTTTTTTGGCTTTAGAAACTAGAGTGCGCAGCGAAAGCATAGTGGTGTGACTTAGGTAGTACGATTACTAGTTAGTTGGAAATTTTGAGGACGAAATTTCTTTAAGGGGGGTAGAACTGTAACATCTTGAATAATTGGGTCTGTGCATTTTATGTGTTTGGATGCTTAAAATATTAATTTGAGAATTTGAGGTACAATTGGGGCTCAAATTGGGCTGAGGCCTTGTTTTAAATATTTTGTTTAGACACTCTAAGGGCTTAAATTGAAGTTGTAGTAGTTTAATTGACATATTGGGCTCGTGGCCCAGCAGCAAGGGGCACAGTAAGGTGAGCTATAAGTGGCGTCACTAGTGCATGAGGAAGGCCCAAATTTTTGGTTGCTTGAAGCCCAAGTTATAGGGCTAGGTTTCGGCACTTAATTGAGTAAGGGGGGACGACACAAGGCTATTTTTTAGGGAATCTTATTATATTTATTTCATGTGGATAATAAGCAGATAAAGGCTATTATTTAGGGATTTAGTCTTTAAGGATAGTAAGCAGATAAAGGCTATTTTTGAGGAGATAACAGATTAAGATAAGGGAAAAGGGATAGGAGCTATCATGTGTGGCAGTGTTGGCCGAAAATCAATCTCTGCTAAAGGGAGGAATCGGTTTTCTATACAAATAGGGGGTGTGCCTAAATTTTGAAGCCTCTCTTTTATTTTCTTTTCTCATCTTCTTCCTCTCAAAAGCCGAAAATCACCATCTTCTTCACCCTTTCTTCCTCTCTAAAATTTCCTGGTTGGCCGAATCTTTTAACCTCTATTGTTATTCTTCTTTTAATCCTTAAAAGCCGAAATCACATCTCTATTATTCTATTCTTCTCCTTAATATTCATTGGCCGAATCTCTCTTAGCCATCTCTTCAATTCGTACATCTTCTAAAAGCCGAAATTCTTAGATCTCACTTCCTGAAGTTGCCGAATTCTCTTCAAAGGAGTTTACTTGTGCCAAATCTTGAAGGAAACAATAGAAGGAGGCCAATCGCATAGATCTCTAAGTTATAGAATCGTGTTACTTTCAGGATTTCAAGGTAAGAGGATTTGTTTATTTATATATATATAATCGGGTAGAATACTAACCATGGCCGAATATAGGAGAGGCCTATTTTCGCAATTGTTCCGGCTTTTAAGCAAGGCTATAGTGTAACACCCTAAAATTCAAGTATCGATTTATTGCATGTTTTGGTGTTTAGATTATGAAGGAAAATTTTCTTATTTCTTTTCGTGCCTATTATAGTCATGAAGAAGAGTATAGAATTATTCGGGTATGGAATAATTTTTAGTTTGAGAATTTATTGAAGTGGAGCAAGTGGCATTGACACTTAAGTTAAATTAAGTGTTAAAAAGTAGCATAAGATGAGTAAATGGCAAGGTGGTGTTGGCGCATGAGATATTGCATGAGGGGAGTGGTTCGAATCCCTTGTATAACATTTGGACAACTTTTATTTTGCTCTTCTATGGTAAGTGTCGGCCAAGCTTATTTATGGTAAGTGTTGACCTTGTTATTTTTGGTGAGTATATCAAAGGAATAAGGTAAGAGTGAATATATGGTAGGGAATCAAGAAAATATGGAAAGATATGGAGACATAGGGCAAGTATCAAGGAAAGTGTTTTGGAAACAAGTTCATGGTCATTTGACCAATGAATTTGGACGGCAATATGGCTAGGGGAAGGTTGGCGAATTTTGCTAGTAGCTTGGTAAGGTTTAGGAGTTTGCTTTTGGTCATTTTAGTTTTTGTGCAAAATTTTGCATTCCTCTTCTCAACTTTTCCCTTTGGCCGAAATTGATCTTTTGGTAAGCCTTGATTATTTTGACCATATGGTCATTTTTGCTTTTCACTTTAGTGTTCAATTTTGTGCCTTTCTCATAGTGCCGATTCTACCAACACCAAAAAGCCATTCTTTACTTTTCTTCTCCCCATTGCCGAATATACATTGCTCTCAAAACTCATCTCTTTCTTTCTTTCTCTTTTATTCTCTTTGAAAATTGAAACAACATCATCATCATTCTTCTCTCATCTTTTATTCTTGATACTCATACTTTCTCTATTATTTTCTCTCATGGCCGAATGTTGATGTACCCATAGCCGAATCATTTTTCTATTTTCTTTGGTCATATAGCCGAATCCTCCATCTTGCACAAACATCTTTCTAAATCGTCTCTTTCCAATCGTGGACAATAGGTAAGGGTTCTTTTTATTTTACGATTAGTTAATAAATATGTTGGCCGAATTTTGATGATGGTAAAAAGGATTTCTTGGATAGAAATTTTACCATTCCATCTATTAAACGTTTCCAATGGTTATATTTTAGTGTGATAGCGAAAGATCGGAAATCAAGTGTTCGTGGGTATCTTAGAACGTTGGAATCGATTTAAGGTGATAAAGGAACGCTTTGATCGATTCTCATATTTTGGAACAAGGATCTTTGTGTAGCGAAATTCACCCTTAAACCCTTAGTCATATTTCGATGTAATATTAGATTGGATTAACGATCTCTTGTCTTTGAAGACAATCAAAATAGGGAAGAAAAGGGCGGTGAATAGTGTTCGGAAGAGGGGTGGTTCCGTTATTCCCCTAAGTATAAACAAAGGATCTGCTTTCAACAATCCGGGATTTCCACCGGGTTGTGGACGTTCATCCGAGGAGAATCAATTGTTTGAAGTAGTTCGTACTCCGAACCATTATTTGTTCGTGGATTTGATTCGTTAACGAACCATCAATCGGGAGAAACCGCAAGTAGAAGTAGTTCAAAAATTCGAGGTAAAATTTTAGATCGTTATTTTTAGATCGGTTTCATTAATAAATTATAGTGTTCTAATTATCGTGATACGTATAGGTGTTGACGAGCGGAAAGTCTAGTTCTCACTATAACCGTGTGTGTGACTTCACACTTATCTTTCGGGTTAGATACTAAACCGTAAGAAATTTGATAAATCGTAAAAATGGCCAAATCGAAAATGTTGTAGTAATTAGTACTTTTGTGTAAATGCATGAAAACGGCTAAACCGAGAAATTTGCATAAAACTGCTAGATCGATAAATTGGGCCATAAAACTGCTAGATCGATAAATTGGGCCATAAAACTGCTAGATCGATAAATTGGGCCATAAAACTGCTAGATCGATAAATTGGGCCATAAAACTGCTAGATCGATAAATTGGGCCATAAAAACTGCTAGATCGATAAAATGGGCCAAAAACCTTCTAGTTCGAAATATGGGTCAAAGTTCGCTGGATTGCCTTACGGGCTAAATACTATTTTGTTTAATAGGCCCAAATGAAAAGTTTAATTAAAAACTCATTTGTATTATGGGTTACTTGATAAATTATTTATGACTAAAGTTTGTTATTCATACATAATTGCATGGGATGGGATACATGATGAAGAGAAGTAAGGCCTGTGGCCATGAATCTAGTTCGGTGGCTCACACAAAATTTGGCTTAATGCCTCTAGTTCGATGACTATGTCACAATCTAGTTCGATAGTGCACTACAATATTATTTAAAAGGTTAAATGCCTACGATTGGTGTGTTTGGCGGGGTGGGTTGACTTGATCCCCACAGGTGTGCTGGTTGGTACGGGGGTGTGTAGCGGATGGAAAATTAGGCTTGGTTTGGGAAATTAATTTTTACATGCATTTTATATATTTATTTCATATTTATATCGTTGAAATTTTGTAATTGGGCTCAAGCCCAAATTAATGCCTTGATGGTCTGGCCCAATAATGGTGGTAAGTGAGTTACACACTGAGTTCTTTGTAACTCACCCCGTTTTATTATCCATCTCAGGTAATGGAAATTGATGTGGACTTGGGCCGGGGATGACTTGGTGGAGGCCATACTACGAGCTTGGGTTTTATAAATTATGAACTTTACTTAAGTTACTTATCTTAATTACTATTTTGGGTATGATGTAATAAGGCCTCTAATTATATTTTTATGGATTTTTATGTGTGGATGGATTTAATTTTATTTTAAGACTCTTAATATGGGCTTATGTTAAATCTATAAAGTTTTCTTAAAAATATTGTGTTTTATAACAATTTTGGACACCTAAATTACTTTTCAATTTCTTTCAAATTCTTTTAAAACTACGTTAAGGTTTTGACTAATATATATATATATATAAGATTTCAAACAAGTATTTTTCTTAATTCGTAATCATTGTACTTAGTTTTTATTAAACCTTAATTCTAAAGGTTTTGCATTCTTGTTTACTTAAATCATTAGAGAAATTTTGGATGTTCGTTTTGGTGTGACAAACCAAATCTCGCCTTAACGCATAGACCTGGTTTGGGGTGTTACAAATAATGGTATCAGAGCTAGTTTCAAAACTCGGCTGTGGTTTGGGTTCAACAAAGATATTTGTTTGAGAAACAACTCAAATTTCTAGACTTTTTGATTTAAAGGTAGTATGGCACCATGAGCATCCCGCGCCAAGTCAAGTAAGTATCTCAGATATTGATTGTTTATTATCATTGTGATATGATCATAAGAAACACTCTAGAACTTCTAGTTTTAGGTGTTGAAAATTGTAGAGATTGAGACAATAGGATATGGTTGCGAAAACAACTCTATCTCTTTCATATCATAAAACATCGTTAATAAACACTGAAATAGTATTATGATTCATAAAACTCTTAATCAGATTAAATCACTCACTATGAGCACTAGAGGGCGTGGGTGGTGGGCGCGGTAGACGTGGCCGTGGTAGAGGACGAGGTGTTAGAGGCGCAATCAAGCGCCGATCATATGCCTAAAATGGATGCACTGCGTCACTCGAAAGTGAGACGGGATCACATGATCATATGGAAGAAGATAATGCGGTGACACGAGCAATGCCGCGAGTCCTTGAAAGGGTCATGGAGCTAGAATCCCAGCAACGACTCGTGGGTCGATATTGGAACGATTAAAATCAAGTGGTGCTGAGGTTTTCGAGAGGTGTCTCGTGTAGCTCAAAATGTCGTGAAGATTGGCTTGAGGCGATGGAGCAAATTATGGACGATCTTGAGTGCACTCGTGGAACAAAAACTAAGGGGAGCGGTGTCCTTGTTAAGGGGCGAAGCATACCAATGGTGGCTTATCGTCAGAGAAGGCACCGTTTGCATTAGTTAATTGGGAATTCTTTAAAGTTTCCTTCCAAGGGAAATATGTAGGAACGAGTTATGTTGATGCCGTAAGGAAGGAATTCCCGAATCTGGTCCAAGGGAATAAGACAGTGGCGACATATGAAGTCGAGTTTTTGCGCTTGAGTCGCTATGCTCGAACAATAGTGGCAACGGATCATGAGCGTTGTGTGCGCTTTGAGGATGGCTTGAACGATGAATTGCGGGTTTTGATAGCCCCACAACAAGTTAGAACTTTTGCCACGCTTGTGGAAAAGGCCAAGATAGCCGAAGAGGCTAATAACTCGAAACGCGTCGAATCGGGAAGCAGCTAGAGGCAAGAGAGATATGAAGTATTCGAGTTCTTCAAGAAGGTTTCTCAAGAGGCCTCGGAATGATGAACCGACTCAAGGTAGAACACCAGAATCGTGAATCGAGTCGAGATTGTGTTTGATTGTGGGAAAAGGCATTCGGAGAGTCTTTGGAAGAAAACGGGTGCTTACTATAAATGCGGGTCGATGGATCATCAATATAGGAATTGCCCTCGTCCGAATGGATACAACTCGGGAAGCTCGTATCTTGATCCACCACCGTAAGAGGAATTCAAAGAACCACCGAGAGGTCGTGGACCGTGTCGTGGTGGTAATGGGGCCGGGCGTGGTCAAGGTGCGCGTGGTCGAGGCAATGGTCCTAGAGGCAACACGGATGCAAGACACCGAGATTGGTATATGCGGTTAGACGCCGTGAGGATGGCAATGCACTGATGTGATAACTGATACGTTCTTCATTTTTGATGTACCGTTATTACTTTGATAGATATTGGTTCTACCCATTCGTATGTTGCTAGCACCATATCCGAAACTTGAATTTAAACTCAAAATTTCCGATAGTGAGATGAAGGTAATTAGTCCTTTAGGACAATCGGTATTGGTAAATAAACTGTTTAGACATGTGCCCTTAGAAATTCAAGGAGAAATATTTTTGGCAAATTTGATGGAATTGCCTTTCAAGAGTTCGATATCATTTTGGGCATGGATTGGTTGGTTAAGCACCAAGCGAAATTAGATTGTGCTTTGAAAGCGGATGTCAATAAGGACAAAGGTGGAGGATAAAGAAATAGTTATGATAGGCGAACGAAGGAATTACTTGGCAAATGTGGTATCTGCGTTAAAGCGCGAAAAGTTGATGCGGAAGGGTATGGAGCATTTCTAGCTTTATTAGTGCTTTAGATGCCAAAGAGTTGTCGATGGAAGATGTGAGAACAAAGAAGGAATTTCGGATGTATTTCTGAAGAACTTCCCGGCATACCTCCGGATCGGAAGTGGAATTTGGTATTGAGCTCTTGCAGAACGGCTCCAAAGTGTCCATTGCTCCTTATAGAATGGCAATCAAGGAGTTGGCGGAACTTAAAGCTCAAATTCAAGAATTGTTGGATCGGGGTTTTATTCGACCGAGTGTGTCTTCGTGAGGAGCACCGATTTTGTTTGTTGAGAAGAAAGATGGGTCAATGCGTATGTGTATTGACTACGTGCAATTAAATAAATTGACGATCAAGAATAGGTACCCTCTGCGAGAATTGATGACCTGTTTGATCAATTGAAGGGAGCTTAGCTTTCTCAAAAATTGATTTAAGATCGAGGATATCACCACTTTTAAGGTGAAAGAAGCGGATATTCACAAGACGGTTTTCCAACTCGTTATGGACATTATGAGTTTTTGGTGATGCCGCTTTGGGTTGACCAATGCACCACCGCATTTTATGGATATGATGAACCGGTCTTTCAACCATATTTAGACCGGTTTGTGGTGGTATTCATAGATGACATTCGGTATATTCAAGGAATGAAGAGGAGCATGACTCGCATTTGCGAATTGTATTGCGCTTACTTGAAATAATCAACTATATGCCAAATTCGAGAAATGTGAATTTTGGTTAAGGGAAGTGACTTTCTTGGGTCATGTGGTATCACCAAAGGAATAAGGGTGGATCCTCGGAAGATTGAGGTCAGTATTGGATTGGAAACCACTAAAGTCGATGAGTCGAGATTCAAGTTTCTTGGGTTTGGTGGTTACTATAGACGCTTTGTTGAGGGGTTTTCGTTGATTGCTGCACCCTCTAACTAAGCTATTGCGAAAGGGAGTACCATATATATGGACCGATAAATGCAAAGAAAGTTTCGAGAAATTGAAGAAGATTTTAACTAAGCGCCAATCTCGATTCAACTTTGAGGTGGAAAGGAGTTTATAGTTTATCGCGATCGTCACACACGGGCTTAGGATGTGTATTGATGCAAAGTGGGAAAGTGGTGGCTTATGCTTCTCGTCACCGAGACCGCACGAAGTAAACTACCCTACTCATGACTTGGAGTTAGCTGCAGAGTGTTTGCTCTAAAGATTTGGAGGCATTACCTCTACGGTGAAAAGTCTATCATCTATACGGATCATAAGAGTCTTAAGTATCTTCTTACTCGTAAGGAATTAAACTTGAGACAACGAAGATGGGTGGAGTGTTAAAGGACTATGATTTCTCAATCGAGTATCATCCTGGAAAAGCTAATGTGGTAGCGACAGCGTTAAGTCGTAAGGGGGTATCTCGATTTGAGAACAATGTTTGCCCATTTGAGTTTGTACGAGGATGGTAGTCCTGATAGCGGAACTTCAGTGAAGCCTCGTGGTTAGAGCAAATCAAGGAAAAACAGATATCAGATAAGAAGTTGGGACTTTTAATTCAACAAGTTGAAAATGGTGGAATAGAGGTTTTTAGCATAAACACGGAAGGTGTGTTATGTTTTCGTGGGAGAGTTTGTATGCCTAAAGACTCAGATCTGAGACAAATGATTCTACGGGAGGCGCATAGTAGCCCTTATGCTATGCACCCCGAAGGAAATAAGATGTATCGGGATCTTCGTGAACAATATTGGTGGTCGGGTTGAAGCGTGAGATTTACGAATTTGTGGGAAAATGTTTAACTTGTCGCCAAGTGAAGGCGAGCATCAATTGCCGTCGATATTATTACAACCGGTAAAGATTCCTCTTTGGAAATGGGAGCGGATAACAATGGATTTTGTTAGTGGGTTACTTTTAACACCTACTAAGAAAAATTCCGTTTGGGTAATTGTTGATCGTTTGACAAAGACTGCTCATTTTCTACCAGTTCGTACGGATTACTCGTTACAGAAGTTGGCTAAGCTATACGTATCCGAAATCGTGAGGTTGCATGGGGTACCGTGTCATTATATCGAGATAGGGATCCTAGGTTTATGTCACGCTTTTGGAAAGCTTTGCATGAAGCCTTGGGAACAAAGCTAAACTTCAAGATCGGGCTTTTCATCCTCGATCAGATGGTCAATCAGAAAGAGTAATTCAGATTCTGGAAGACATGTTAAGGGGATGTGTAATTGACTTCAAAGGTAGTTGGGAGGATTTTCTACCGTTAGCAGAATTTACTTACAACAATAGCTATCAGTCTAGCATTCAGATGGCACCCTACGAGGCATTATATGGTCGTAGGTGTCGTTCTCCTAGTTGTTGGACTGAATTGGACGAACGACAGATGTTAGGTCCTGAGCTGATCTCTGAAACGGAAGAAAAAGTAAAAGCTATTCGAGCACGGTTAAAGGAAGCTTCGGATAGACAAAAGTCGTATGTAGATCTAAAGCGTAGAAGTATCGAGTATGCTGTGGGGGATCAAGTTTTCTTGAAGGTCTCACCTTGGAAGAAGATTTTCAGGTTTGGGAAGAAGGGCAAATTGAGTCCTAGATACATTGGACCATATCGTGTGGTGAAGCGTGTTGGTCCAAAGGGCCTATCGATCGAATTACCTCCGAGTTGAGCCAAATTCATAATGTTTTTCATGTTTCCATCTTTGAGGCGCTATAGATCGGATCCTTCGCACATAGTGCCGGTAGAAGAAGTGGAGTTGAAGTCAGACTTGTCTTTTGAGGAAGAACCAGTGGAAATCTTAGACCGAGATGTTAAGGTGCTAAGAAAGAAAACCGTGCCGTTGGTCAAAGTTTTATGGCGTAATCACGGAGCGGAGGAAGCTACGTGGGAGCCTGAGGATGCAATTCGGCAACAATACCCTCACCTCTTTCAACTAGGTAAATTTCGAGGACGAAATTTTCTTTAAGGAGGGTAGAGTTGTAACACCCTAAAATTCAAGTATCGATTTATTGCATGTTTTGGTGTTTAGATTATGAAGGAAAATTTTCTTATTTCTTTTCGTGCCTATTATAGTCATGAAGAAGAGTATAGAATTATTCGGGTATGGAATAATTTTTAGTTTGAGAATTTATTGAAGTGGAGCAAGTGGCATTGACACTTAAGTTAAATTAAGTGTTAAAAAGTAGCATAAGATGAGTAAATGGCAAGGTGGTGTTGGCGCATGAGATATTGCATGAGGGGAGTGGTTCAATCCCTTGTATAACATTTGGACAACTTTTATTTTGCTCTTCTATGGTAAGTGTCGGCCAAGCTTATTTATGGTAAGTGTTGACCTTGTTATTTTTGGTGAGTATATCAAAGGAATAAGGTAAGAGTGAATATATGGTAGGGAATCAAGAAAATATGGAAAGATATGGAGACATAGGGCAAGTATCAAGGAAAGTGTTTTGAAACAAATTCATGGTCATTTGACCAATGAATTTGGACGGCAATATGGCTAGGGGAAGGTTACCGAATTTTGCTAGTAGCTTGGTAAGGTTTAGGAGTTTGCTTTTGGTCATTTTAGTTTTTGTGCAAAATTTTGCATTCCTCTTCTCAACTTTTCCCTTTGGCCGAAATTGATCTTTTGGTAAGCCTTGATTATTTTGACCATTTGGTCATTTTTGCTTTTCACTTTAGTGTTCAATTTTGTGCCTTTCTCATAGTGCCGATTCTACCAACACCAAAAAGCCATTCTTTACTTTTCTTCTCCCCATTGCCGAATATACATTGCTTTCAAAACTCATCTCTTTCTTTCTTTCTCTTTTATTCTCTTTGAAAATTGAAACAACATCATCATCATTCTTCTCTCATCTTTTATTCTTGATACTCATACTTTCTCTATTATTTTCTCTCATGGCCGAATGTTGATGTACCCATAGCCAACTCATTTTTCTATTTTCTTTGGTCATATAGCCGAATCCTCCATCTTGCACAAACATCTTTCTAAATCGTCTCTTTCCAATCGTGGATAATAGGTAAGGGTTCTTTTTATTTTACGATTAGTTAATAAATATGTTGGCGAATTTTGATGATGGTAAAAGGATTTCTTGGATAGAAATTTTACCATTCCATCTATTAAACGTTTCCAATGGTTATATTTTAGTGCGATAGCGGAAGATCGGAAATCAAGTGTTCGTGGGTATCTTAGAACGTTGGAATCGATTTAAGGTGATAAAGGAACGTTTGATCGATTCTCATATTTTGGAACAAGGATCTTTGTGGTGTTTAATTTCACCCTTAAACCCTTAGTCATATTTCGATGTAATATTAGATTGGATTAACGATCTTTTGTCTTTGAAGACAATCAAAATAGGGAAGAAAAGGGCGGTGAATAGTGTTCGAGAAGAGGGTTGGTTCCGTTATTCCCCTAAGTATAAACAAAGGATCGTTTCAAAGAATCCGGGATTTCCACCGGGTTGTGGACGTTCATCCGAGGAGAATCAATTGTTTGAAGTAGTTCGTACTCCCGAACCATTATTTGTTCGTGGATTTGATTCGGTTAACGAACCATCAATCGAGGAGAAACCGCAAGTAGAAGTAGTTCAAAATCCGAGGGTAAAATTTTAGATCGTTATTTTTAGATCGGTTTCATTAATAAATTATAGTGTTCTAATTATCGTGATACGTATAGGTGTTGACGAAATGGAAAGTCTAGTTCTCACTATAACCGGTGTGTGACTTCACACTTATCTTTCGGGTTAGATACTAAACCGTAAGAAATTTGATAAATCGTAAAAATGGCCAAATCGAAAATGTTGTAGTAATTAGTACTTTTGTGTAAATGCATGAAAACGGCTAAACCGAGAAATTTGCATAAAATCGCTAGATCGATAAATTGGGCCATAAAAAGCGCTAGATCGATAAATTGGGCCATAAAAGCGCTAGATCGATAAATTGGGCCATAAACCGCTAGATCGATAAATTGGGCCATAAAATTGCTAGATCGATAAAATGGGCCAAAAACCTTCTAGTTCAAATATGGGTCAAAGTTCATTGGATTACCTTACTGCTAAATACTATTTTGTTTAATAGGCCCAAATGAAAAGTTTAATTAAAAACTCATTTGTATTATGGGTTACTTGATAAATTATTTATGATTAAAGTTTGTTATTCATACATAATTGCATGGGATGGGATACATGATGAAGAGAAGTAAGGCTGTGGCCATGAATCTAGTTCGGTGGCTCTGCCACAAAATTTGGCTTAATGCCTCTAGTTCGGTGACTATGTCACAATCTAGTTCGATGAGTGCACTACAATATTATTTAAAAGGCTAAATGCCTACGATTGGTGTGTTTGGCGGGGTGGGTTGACTTGATCCCCATAGGTGTGTCTTTGGTTACTGGGGGGTGTGTAGCGGATGGAAAATTAGGCTTGGTTTGGGAAATTCATTTTTACATGCATTTTATATATTTATTTCATATTTATATCGTTGAAATTTTGTAATTGGGCTCAAGCCCAAATTAATGCCTTGATGGTCCGCCCAATAATGGTGGTAAGTGAGTTACACATCGAGTTCTTTGTAACTCACCCCGCTTTGTTATCCATCTCGTAATGGAAATTGATGTGGACTTGGGCCTGGATGACTTGGTGGAGGCCATACTACGAGCTTGGGTTTTATAAATTATGAACTTTTCTTATGTTACTTATCTTAATTACTATTTTGGGTATGATGTAATAAGGCCTCTAATTATATTTTTATGGATTTTTATGTGTGGATGGATTTAATTTTATTTTAAGACTCTTAATATGGGCTTATGTTAAATCTATAAAGTTTTCTTAAAAATATTGTGTTTTATAACAATTTTGGACACCTAAATTACTTTTCAATTTCTTTCAAATTCTTTTAAAACTACGTTAAGGTTTTGACTAATATATATATATATATATAAGATTTCAAACAAGTATTTTTCTTAATTCGTAATCATTGTACTTAGTTTTTATTAAACCTTAATTCTAAAGGTTTTGCATTACTGTTTTACTTAAATCATTAGAGAAATTTTGGATGTTCGTTTTGGTGTGACAAACCAAATCTCGTCTTAACGCATAGACCTGGTTTGGGGTGTTACATATAGATTGAGGATAATAGATCCAGATAGCAAGGACATCGACTAAGAATATTGGATTTCGCAATATCGTGTGTGTAATTCTCCACACCATCTAGATCTGTTTGATTAATATATGAAAATAGGTATTACATGTTTTGTTAAATGCCAAACCCAAGCATATTGACGGAACCCAAAGAGGGTAAAGCAAATCACCAGGTTAGTAAATGATCCGATTAAATGTTATAAGTATACTGATTTTATGTGATTGCATGGGTTGGGTTTGATGAAAGGAGGAAGTTATATGTTGTAGCGCTTTTTACCGTGATCTGCATAGTAGCGGTTCCTTCATCGTGATCTGTTGTGTAGCGGCCTGCCGTGATTCATTGTAGTGGCTACGGCCATGATCTCGATGATGCGCAACACGCATCGCCATCAAGGCATGTAGTGGTGTGGGTTGATTGTAGAAATCCCCAATGGTGTGAGTGGGCGAGTGCGGGGCGTGTAGCGGATGGACACCTAGGATATGGGTTGGGCTTTGCATATTATTTTTGTTACTTATATTTTGATTATTCTGTTTTATGGTGCATGAGGGTTGCACACTGAGTCTCGCGACTCACCCTTTAATTTTAACCATCTCAGGTGACACTTAGGGCATCGGACCGGGCTGGAGAGGAGAGCAAGGTGGCCATGCGACAGAGCTTTGAGAATTCAGCAAAAAGACTTAGTCTAATTTTTTTTTTATTTTCATTTAATTAATGGGTTCAAATTTCCTTGTAATAAGGCCATGGGCCACTAGACTACCATTTATGTCTTGGGATTTTGTTGGGCTTTTATTATTGGGTTTTAAGTTTTACGTTTTCAATTAAGTTAAGACCTGCATGAAATTTTAGTTTTTATTTAAAATCTACCAAGATAATTCGTTACTTAATATTTTATACTTTAATGAATTATTAAGCTTTCGAAATAAAGGTGTAAACCTAGTAATTGTTTTCCAAAATGCGACATGTTATGTAAAATCTCTTAAGTGACATACTAGATCCGGTTATAGCGTTTGGGCCGGTTTTGGGGTGTTACAGTAACTTGGAAAGGTATCTGCCTTTGATTGAATTTGGTTACAATAATAGTTACCAGTTCAATATTAAAATGGCACCGTATGAGGCTCTATATGGTCGCAAATGTAGAACTCCATTTTATTGGATAGAGTTAAGCGAGAAAAAGATACACGGAGTTGACTTGATCCGTGAAACCGAAGAAAAGGTGAAGATAATCAGAGACAGTTTGAAGGCAGCCTCAGACCGCCAAAAGTCATATGCCGATTTGAAACGAAAAGAGATAGAATTGCAGGTTGGTGATAAAGTGTTCTTGAAAGTATCACCATGGAAGAAAGTTTTTAGATTCGGTCGTAAAGGGAAATTGAGTCCACAGTTCATCGAACCTTATAAAATCATTGAAAGAATCGAGTCGGTCGCATATCGGTTAGCATTACCACCTGAGCTTGATAAGATTCACAATGTTTTCCATGTATCCATGTTATGACGATATCGATCGGATCCTTCACATGTTATTCGTCCAACAGAAGTTGAGATTCAGCCTGATATGACCTACAATGAATAACCGATCAAAATGCTTGCACATGAGGCGAAAGAGCTAAGAAATAAAAAGGTGGCATTGGTAAAAGTTCTCTAGCAACGACATGGTTTAGAGGAGGCTACCTGGGAGCCAAAGGATATCATGAGGAGGCAATATCCTAACCACCTTTCTGGTAAGAATTTTCGAGGACGAAAATTTCTAAGGGGGGAGAGTTGTAACAACCCATTTTCGGTGAGATCGGAAAAGTGGTTTCGAAACCACAAATCTGAGTCAAAAATAAAAATTTATTTTTATTTTATCTTATGGTTAGTATTATGATAGGACGGTCACATGAAAATTTTGATACGAAAATTTTATCGATTATGTGGTTAATTAGGTAAAGGACTAAAATGCATAAAATGAAAAAGTTGGATTCTAGTAGCTATAGGTATTAAATAGCTATGGAATTCAAAACTTAAGGTCCTTATATGGTAATTAGACCATGGAAGAGTAGTTAGTAGATATTTTAATGACTCATTCATGGAAAAATTAGAAAAGGCAAGGGACTAAATTGGAAATCACAAAAATTAAAATATGTTAATTAAATAAAAAGAAATTATCATCTTTTCTATTCATCTTCTTCCCCAATATTTCTATTGAAACCTTAGGAGAGAGGAAGAGAACTTACCAAGCTTAAAAAGGTTTGAAATCAAGTCTCGTTTTTAATGATTTTTATATTTTTAGAATTGGGATAGCCTAATCTTTCTATTTATGGGATTTATTTGAAAAGATAACAAAGTGTAGAAACTTTGCCATGGATGTAAATGCTGGAAATTTGAAATTTATGGTAGAAAATGAAAGATAGTTGATAGATAAACAACTTTTACAAAGTAATTTTTCATGGAAACTTAGTTAGGGACTAAAATGAAAAAGTAGTAAAACCCATGGAAAATGCTGAAATTTGTGAAATATGTGTGCTGTAAAAATTGTTATTAAATTTCGGTTAGGCTTGGAAAGAGGACTAGATTGCATGAATTTCATTTTCCGAGCCTAGGGATGAAATTGGAATTTTTAAAAAGATTAGGGGCAAAATAGTAAATTTTCCTAGGATGTAGTAGAATGCAAATGTATGTAAAATGTGATGAGTTAATAATTAAATTTGCTTATATAGACCCAAAAAGACCAACTACAGAATTAGATCAAAGGAAACAAAAAGTTTTGGATTAGTTGGAATTCAAACACGAACAATTATCAAGGTAAGTTCGTGTAACATAATTTGGTACGTTAATATGTTTGAATTGAATTGTGTGATTATAATAATATGTATGTGATGATATACATAAGGAAATAATTATAAGTTGGAAATGTTGATAAAATATCATGTCCCGGTTGAATATTAAAATTCGATGGATTATGATGATTTCTTGAAATGGGTATAATATGGCAAATTTTACAAATAGGATTTAACCTGGACGGGTAATCCTAAAGTAAGCCCTCTCGAGCATATGTTATAGATTGGGTTTAGCCCAGACGGGTAACCCTGATTTAAGCTCTTTAGAGCATATGTTGTAAGTGGGATTGCCTGGACTGACAATCCTGAATAACTCTAGTGAGAATTGGTTGAAAACGAGATTTAGCCTGGACGGTTAATCCTGTTGCATAATATGTGGCCAAGAGTGTGCTCTTTAATGTTGTGCCCTAATGGGTAGCTATGAACATGAATTGACGAATAATTGATATGTATACTTTAAGTATACTACCCGAATGTCCATCGAAATTTCGATAGTTCAACCGTGTGTCCTCTGCACCTTAATTTTGAGAAACAGAATACCCAGAATTGAGCACACGGGTAGAGACACGGGCATGTGTCTCAGCCGTGTGTGCTACACGGCCTAGAACACGAGCGTGTGTCTTGCACCTAATTTGACTTAAATTAATTAACCACACGGCCTAGCACACGAGCGTGCGGCATGGCCATGTGGCGCTAGTCAGAGAGCACCCTAATTCGAACACGGCCTGTAGCACGGGCGTGTCCCTTGGATCACACAGGCGTGTGAGCCCTGCTCCTTAGAAAAATTTTGAAATTTTGCGAAAAATTCTTGGGGGTTCCGATTAAGTCTCGACTCGATTCTAATGCTTATATTGGGCCTCGAGGGTCCATTTAATGGACGTTATGAATAATCACAAAAAATGAACAGTGATTGACATGATTTATCTGAAAATATACTGAAAGTTCCGGTAATACTCCGTAACTCTGTTTCGGCGACGGGTACGGGTTTGGGGTATTACATTTAGAGGTATCAGAGCTACGGTTTAGCCGATTCTTAGACTAACGTAGCAAGTGCGGGTCTAGTTATACATGCCATTATATAAAAAATGATAGTGTGATATCTCCTGACCACTTTTACATGTATTTTCATATAGTAATGTCTTCCAACCAAGCTCGAGATAAGTCTGAAGAAGCTGAGAGCACTGCTCAAACTTCTGTGCAACGAGCTGCAACCAGTAGTAGAAGGCCCATGTCTGAGGGCCATGAAGAGGCAAAAGCTGCCTTCTTTGAAATGATGGATGAATGGTTTAGTGAATATATGAGAACACGCCTTACTGTTCAACAACCTCCCCCACTTGCTTCACAACCCGATGAAACACCACATGGTACTTGACCCGTTAGAATTGGTAAGGCTCCGGTTGATAAGATTAGAAAATATGGGGCAGAAAAATTTAGGGCTACAGCCGATGATGATCCAGAAAGGGCTGAGTTTTGGCTGGAAAATACTATTCGGGTTCTCGATGAATTTTCATGTACTTCCGCTGAATGTTTGAAATGTGCGGTATCCTTGCTGAAAGATACAACTTATCATTGGTGGAAAACCATATCTTCTGTTGTACCGCGAGAAAATGTTATGTGGGAATTTTTCCAAACCAAGTTTAGAAAGAAATATATTAGTCAGAGGTTCTGTAGTAGCCCGAATTAGGGCCTAAACTGAACAGTGGTTTTGAAACCATGAATCTGAGGTCAAAATATTTATTTCGATTGAGTTTTAGTGTTTATTGAGTGATTGAATGTTTGTGTGAAATTTTGGTTGAGAAATTTTATTGTTTGAATGTCCAATTTGATAAGTTGGACTAAATTGCAATTGGTGAAAAATGTGTATTATAATCCATAAAGGTACTTGATTGGGATGGGTTTTTAAATTGAGAGTACTTAGCTGGTAAATAGACCATTATATTATAGTTTGGACATAAAATGCCCATAGAGGGATAAAATAACTAAAGGATGAATGAAGGGCAATTTGGTCATTTGGCTAATAAAAGAAATAAAAAGGAAAATAAGGCTAAAATTTTGTCCATCTTCATCCTCCAAAGCCAAAATTTTTAAGGAGCCATAGCTAGGGTTTTGTTTCACTTTCAAGCTTGATTGTAAGTACCTTCTTGCCCCGTTTTTGATATTCTTCGTATTTTTGAAATCCTCGTAGCTCGATCTAGCTATTTCTACCACTATTTTGAGCTAGAGTTGTGTTTAAAATTTTACCTATGAATGACATACATGTATTTTGATGTCTAGTGGTAGAATATGAAAGTTTGAAGTGTGGTAAACAACTTTTGCTAGATGATTTTTGGTGAAATTGATAAAAAGGACTTATTTGCAAAAGATGAAATAATATGTGTATAAAATGTAAAATAGTTAAAATTGTGGGATGCTATAAGAGAGAATATGAACCGAATAGGCTTGGGTGTGTGAAAAATGAACACATTTCATTTTACGAGCCTAGGGACTAAAGTGTAAAAATTGAGAAAGTTAAGGGCTAAATTGTAAATTTTGCCATAGGAAGATTTTGGACTGATTTGAATAATGTTTATATTAAATAAGCTAAATGTGTCATTATAGATCAAGAAGAACGTGGAATCAACCTTGACCGTGGAAAAGGCAAGGTTTCAGACTAAATTACAGATTGACACATTTTGTATCGAGGTAAGTTTATATGTAAATGATACATCCTTTTTATTTATGTTTTTACATATTAATGTCCTATCTGAAATGTGAGTGAATATTATTGATATTTATTAAAATGATGAAAAGTGAGGAAATTCCCGGATGAACCTTCGGAATAGAAAAAGGATACAGATGAACACTGTATAATTGTTATTATTGGTGGGCTGTGTGCGATACTGATGGAGCTCGAAACTAACTATTATTTTGACAAAGGAAAGCGCACCTATCGAACAGTAGTATAGCTATGGTGAGTCCGGAATATCGTATCCTCAAGGACCAAGAGTACTAGTATTAACTAGGACCAAGAGTACTAGTATTAACTATCTTTTTATTATCTAGCCTATTAATTAAGGGGATTTATTTTTAATCTAAAATTAACTAACTAATTTAACTAACTATGAATGCGACAGAGAGTAAATTGGGGAAAATACTTTTGGAAAACTTATATGAGATAGACAATACCTAAGGAAGAATCCACCTAGACTTCACTTAATACTTTTGATTCATGCGATTTATTCACTTGGCTTAATCCGTAGAAATCCCTAAATTATATTAATACCTCTCTCGAGGCTACTAACAACTGACTCTAGGTTGATTAATTGAAATCTCTTTCTAATTAAAACCCCTATTGTCGCATTAACTCGATCTATGGACTCCCTTATTAGGTTTGACCTTAATCTAGAAGATTTTCGTCGTCCTATCTCTAGGGTTGCGATCAACTCCACTTAATTGTGTTGATCTACTGTTAAACTGGGACTTTTGCTCCACTGAATAAGCACATTCGACTTGAATCAATAACCTGAATTATCAAAACAAGAATAAGAACTCACAATTAAGAATAAGCACAAGTATTTATCTCATAAATCAAATAATAATAAGATTCATCTAGGTTTCATCCTCCCTCGGTATTTAGGGAGTTTAGCTCATACTAAAAGAGGGAAACATCATAAAAGAGGAAAAACAACAAGACATAAGAAAACCCAAAAAACTTCTAAAGAACTTGATGGGAGATCCTCCGTCTTGATGGAGATCCTTCTCCTAAGCTGTTCTAGATGGCTGTCTTACAGTATTTTCTCCTTCTACTCGGCGTCTATTCGACGTCCTATCGAGCTCTCTTTTAGGTTACCCCCTAGGGTTTTTATATAGGCTTCGAGATGCCTTTCTTGGCCCACAAGTATCCTATTCCGAATGAAACTCATCTTGATTTCAGCAGGGACACGCCCGCGTAACATACCCGTGGTGGACTCCCTTGGCCGTGGTCGATCCTGCTTGCCAAACATGGCCGTGTGATCTGCCCGTGGTCGATAGTCCAGGCCGTGTCTAGGTTGTTGCTCGAAACACACGGCCGTGGGTGATAGCCCAGGCCATGTGAGTGTCTAAGGTAGGCCTATTTTGTCCCTTTTTGGCCCGTTTCTCGTTCCTTTCGACTTCCTAAGCTCTCCTGAGTATAAAACATGAAATCAAGAGATTAGGAGCATCAAATTCATCAAATCTAATGAATATTCATCCAAAATTAAGCCAAGCATGGGGTTAAAATATGTGTAAATTATGGTTTATCAAATACCTCCACACTTAAGCTTTTGCTTATCCTTAAGCAAAATTCTCAACTGACAATTAGAATTAACTTCCCTCAATTCATAATTCTCATCAACAATGTCTTATCATAATTCATAGATAATTCATACATGGATAATTTAACTAAAAGAGTCCTAGAGATTCAAACAATCTAAGTCATAGATTTTTATAGCATGAAAACATAGGTGTTTCCCCTTACCTAAATAATTACCTCTGATTCAAAACCGACAAGGATTGACATCCTCACTAAGGATTCACTCAAATCACTCAAAGTGTTTAAGGTTCAAATTAAGCACTCAGAAGTCAAACATGAAAAGTTAATCCCATAGGCTTGCATGAAAATCAAATCTCCACCACTATAAAATGAAATGATACACAAATCAAAAGGTCTTTAAAAAGGGTTGTAACGGGGCTTGGGTTTAAGGTGTGGATAAAGGCTGAATTAGAGGGTCAAAAATCGAGATTGAATTGACAAATTACCTAACTAGAAAAATAAACTAAGCTTGAATAATTACATTAATTAAGCATTCATCACTAATAACACGAGCTTCTTCTCAAAATGTGAAATTAATGCATAAGCTCAAATAACATAGAACTAATAATGAATATACTTCGTTTTTTTTTAAGAATAAGCACATACAATAATAAGATAAAATTTAACAACTAAAATAAAGAAAATAGTTAAGCAACTGATCAAATCAAATCTCGATATAAGGGTAGTCAAGAGAAATGGTGATAACAAATACAAAGTGGGTTTTGGGTTAATATTAATGGGTGAGTCAAGAAATGGTTTATTAGTCTCAAAGGGGTTCACTAGGGGTTAATTATGAAGGTAGGCTTTTGATGGAGTAAGTGGGTTAAAACCTAGGTGCCTTTATCATCTCCGTATATCAAATCAGAGGTGTGGTCTTGACATGTATGATCGAAGCAAGTTCTAGAATAACAAATCAATGTTGACACACTCATAATTAATAAAGTGAGCAAGAAAAGAATATGCTCTAAAAGGCTCAAAATCTCACAAAATTATGGTTTTTAATGTCAATCTGGCAAATTTCAAACTTCAAAGTAATATTTAAATTTAGGAAAACAACCTAGAAATTTTAATTACGAAAAATAGACTTATCATGCTTGATTCGCTAATATCTTAAAGTTTAAATCATCAATGCACAATTAACTATGACTTAATCCAAAAC
Source organism: Gossypium sturtianum (assembly GCA_025698515.1). NCBI lineage: Eukaryota > Viridiplantae > Streptophyta > Magnoliopsida > Malvales > Malvaceae > Gossypium > Gossypium sturtianum. Next base: position 135,354,701 of record CM046948.1, on the reverse strand, counting down.
ATATCAATGGAAATCATAAATCAAAATAAATTTCATTCTAACAGTGATATGAGAAAGTGACTTGAGAAAAAGACAAAATTCAGGGATTTGAGAATAATGCAAAAAGTTAGGAACTTTTAAAATTCACCCCCACACTTAAGATGTACATTGTCGTCAATGTACAAAAATAGATATTCACAATATAGTAAGAAAATCATAAGGTATGGTGAGAAGTGAAACTTCCTGAAGTTTGGATAGAGTAAAAGAAAAGAGACGAGGGAAATTCGGGCCGAGTTGGAAGAGGATATGCCGGTGGTGGTGGATACTGGGGTCGTGGTGTGGTGATTCCCTAGCAGCCTTTAGAACCTAAATTATAGAAATTAAAATATAATAATATAGATTTAGCACAAGAAAGATAAATAGATGGAAAATAAAGGAGAAGAGAAAAGAAATAGGAAAAATAAATGGACTCAAATGTCCTTGGCTTGTCGGGTCGATAAAGCGGCCGCATGAACTTATGTAGATCAGTCTTGCACGGGGATACCGTGCTAGGGTCCTTAGGGTCCTTTCGCTTCTTCGACATGGAGATGGTGGTGAGGATGGTGAAAGAAAAAAATTGAGGGGAAGGGGAAAGGAAAATGAAGGGAGAAGATAGGGAGAAGAGAAAGGGTGTGTGGTCATGGGTTGGGAGAAGAAGAATTTGGGGAGAAAGTGAGAAGAAAGGGGTTTTAAATAAGAGTCGTGGACACAGTTGTTGCTCGCCCACGCCCGAGTCTTTGTCGGGGCGTGTTAAGTCACACGGCCATATCGCACGGCCGTGTGGTGGCTTGTTCGTTTCTCCCACGCTTATGTAGAGGTTTCCACGCCCGTGTATCTTTTTCAATGTCGGCCACAGCCTCGAAGCACGGGCGTGTCTCATACCCGTGTGACTTTCTCAGTGTCGACCACGGCCGTATCGCACGGTCATGGCATTTTATAGCCGTTCGTTTTTTGGGGATTTTTCGTCCTTGGTACGTACGATCTCTGCCATGCCAGTGTGCAAATCTATGATGTCCATACGGCCACGGCCACGCCCGTGTGCAAGGCCGTGTGGTACGGAAACCTACGCTTTATTTAACTTGGTTAGTTTTTAGTTAGGTGCTAAAAATCAAAGATATGAAAAGGGGTTAGTGCTCGGGTTGCCTCCCGAGAAGCGCTCGTTTAAAGTCTTAAGCTAGACTTACCTCTCATTCACATAATCATGGTGGTTTGAAGAGTTGAAGCTCCTCATTCTTGCTATCAATTCGGTTATCGATATATAGTTTAAGTCGAGTGGTGTTTACCTTAAAAGTGCCGAATGTAGGATTAGTTACCTCGACTGTTCCGTATGGGAAGGTATTCAGTACCGTGAAAGGGATCTCTTCGTTTGCATTAGGGTTCAAAGTGGCAATTCAAGGGTCTTTCTTATCCAACAAAACCTTATCTCCGATCTGAAATTGGTATGCCTCATAGAGTTGCCTCAGTTTTACTTCGTGTGATCTTGGTTTCTCCTTGACATGTGGCTTCCACTCGTCTAGTTCATCGATTTGAAGCCTTCGTTCCTCATGAGTTATTTATTTATTTGCTCGAGGTCTAGGATCTGGCTCAGTTGTGTAGTTTCGTGGTGTTTCCTGTAAAGAAGGTTGAACCAAATGGTTATTAATGGAATTTATGTTTTCACCTTGATTACTCAATGTCCTAGCCGAGTTAAGAGCCTGAAGAGTGATCGTTTCGTCACCTACACGAAGTGTGAGTTCACCTGTATCAATATCAATTTTAGTTCTGGCAGTTGCTAAAAAGGGTCTTCCTAAAATTAAAGGAACATTATTATCCTCATCTATGTCTAAAACGACAAAGTCTACCGGGAATATGAATTTATGAATTTTTACTAGTACATCTTCTATTATACCCCTAGGAATTCTAATAGTTTTATCAGCTAATTGAATGCTCATCCTAGTTTGTTTGGGTTTCCCGAGACCTAGTTGTTCAAACATTTTATAAGGCATAACATTGATGCTTGCCCCTAAATCAGCTAAGGCATTATTAATAGATAAACTACCAATTAAACATGGAGTTGTAAAACTCCCTGGATCTTTTAATTTTTGTGGTAGTTTATTTTGCAAAATTGCTGAGCACACTGCGTTTAGCTCCACATGTGATGCCTCGTCTAATCTCCGTTTGTTCGTCAACAGCTCTTTTAAAAATTTCCTTGAATTTGGCATCTGCGAAAGAGCTCCAAGAAACGGTAAGTTAATATGTAATTTCTTTAGAAGTTTAAGAAACTTACCGAATTGTTCATCTGTGTTGTCTTTCTTCATCACATTGGGGTATGGCACTCGAGGTTGGTACTCTGTAATTACCGATTTTGGTTTATCATGGTTTACCTCAACCTTACCTTCCCCTACCACATTCTCTTGCCTCAGTTCTGGTCCGTCTAACCCCTCACTATCGTGAACAGAGACGGTATGGATTTGCTCATTTGGGTTAGTTTCAGTGTTGCTTGGCAAGCTTCCTTGTGGTCGTTCAGATATGATCTTAGCAAGTTGTCCTAATTGGTTCTCGATCCCTTGAATAGATGCTTGTTGATTTTTGAGCGCTGTTTCGGTGTTTTGGAAACGTGTCTCTTATACTGCGATAAATTTTGTTAGCATCTCTTCTAGGTTTGGCTTCTTCTCTTGCGGGTAGGGTTGCTGTTGAAAGCCTGGAGAGGGTTGTTGTCTCTGATTTCCTTGACCACCCCATGAGAAGTTTGGGTGGTTTCTCCAACCTGGATTATAATTGTTACTATAGGGGTTATTTTGAGATCTAAAATTATTACCCATATAGTTCATCTGCTCGCTTTCTACACCAGGGTTGTAGGGTGGGTATTCTGTATTGTTCGTCCCTCCTCCATTTGTATCGCACTGCATCACTAGATGTACCTACGAAGAACCATTCAAACCATCAATTTTCTTATTAAGGAGTTTTACCTGGTTTGATAGCATGGTCACTGCATCGAGGTTGAAAACATCGGCGCTTTTGTCGGCCTTGTCCTTATAACTTGCCACCGATAGTTATTCAAAGGACATCTCCTCTATAAACTCATAAGTCGCCTCGAGTCTTGTTATTTAGGTTCCATCGTAATTTGAATCAATCAATCGCCTAGTTGAGGGGTTCACACCATTGTAAAAGGTTTGAACCTGTAGCCACAAAGGTAACCCATGGTGAGAGCACCTTCTTAGTAAATCCTTGTATCTCTCCCATGCATCGTAAAGTGTCTCTAAATCCATCTGCACAAAAGAAGAGATATCATTCCTCAACTTAGCCGTTTTAGCCGACGGAAAATATTTAAGTAAAATTTTTTCGGTCATTTGATCCCATGTAGTGATTGATCCTCGTGGTAACGAGTTCAACCACTGTTTACCTTTGTTTCTCAACGAGAAGGGAAACAACCGAAGGCAAATGGCATCATCAGAAACACCATTGATTTTGAAAGTGTCGCACAACTCTAGAAAATTTGCCAAGTGATTGTTTGGATCCTCATCCTGCAAACCATCAAACTGAACAAACTGCTGAATCATCTGTATAGTGTTAGGTTTCAGTTCAAAATTATTTGCAGCAATAGAAGGTCTAACAATACTTGATTCGGTTCCTGTTAAACTAGGTTTAGCATAATCATACATAGTTCGAGGAACATGATTTTGATTCACCGGGTTTGCGGCAACCACGTGGGAGGTTGCGATTATTATCGCCCATCTCTTCTGTGAGTGTTAGTGTCGCCCTCTTGCTCTTCTTGTATGTATTGTAGGCTTTTTCTTATCTCTCTACGATTTCTGCGAACGGTACCTTCAATATCACTGTCAAAAAGTAATGGTCCTGACGGGTTCCTTCTAGTAATAAACTAAAAGTTCCTGCCAGAAGCAAAGAAAGAAAAATTAGAAAAGTTAAAATAATATAAAAATAAATTGCAAATAAATAAAATGGCTAAAGTAATAAAAATTTAGTTCTCCTAATATCTTAGTCCCCGCAACGCGCCAAAAAAACTTGATGGAGCTCAAACTAACTATTATTTCGACAAAGGCAAGCGCACCTATCGAATAGTAGTATAGCTGTGGTGCGTCTGGAATATCGTATCCTCAAGGACCAAGAGTACTAGTATTAACTATCTTTTTATTATCTAGCCTATTAATTAAGGGGATTTAATTTTAATCTAAAATTAACTAACTAATTTAACTAACTATGAACGCGACAGAGAGTAAATTGGGGAAAATACTTTTGGACAACTTATATGGGATAGACAATACCTAAGGAAGAATCCACCTAGACTTCACTTATTACTTTTGATTCATGCGATTTATTCACTTGGCTTAATCCGTAGAAATCCCTAAATTATATTAATACCTCTCTCGAGGCTACTAACAACTGACTCTAGGTTGATTAATTGAAATCTCTCTCTAATTAAAACCCCTATTGTCGCATTAACTCGATCTATGGATTCCCTTATTAGGTTTGACCCTAATCCAACAGATTTTCGTCGTCCTATCTCTAGGGTTGCGATCAACTCAGCTTAATTGTGTTGATCTACTCTTAAACAGGGACTTTTGCTCCACTGAATAAGCACATTCGACTTGAATCAATAACCTGAATTATCAAAACAAGAATAAGAACTCACAATTAAGAATAAACACAAGTATTTATATCATAAATCAAATAATATTAAGATTCATCTAAGTTTCATCCTCCCTCGGTATTTAGGGAGTTTAGTTCATACTAAAAGAGGGAAACATCATAAAAGAGGAAAAACAACAAAACATAAGAAAACCCAAAAAACTTCTAAAGAACTTGATGGGAGATCCTCCGTCTTGATGGAGATCCTTCTTCTAAGCTGTTCCCGATGGCTGTCTTGGAGTATTTTCTCCTTCTACTCGGCGTCTATTCGACGTCCTATCGAGCTCTCTTTTAGGTTGCCCCCTAGGGTGTTTATATAGGCTTCGAGATGCCTTTCTTGGCCCACAAGTATCCTATTCCGAATGAAACTCATCTTGATTTCAGCAGGGACACGCCCGCGTAACATGCCCGTGGTGGACTCCCTTGGCCGTGGTCGATCCTGCTCACCAAACACGACCGTGTGGTCTGCCCGTGGTCGATAGTCCTGGCCGTGTCTAGGTTGTTGCTCGAAACGCACGACCGTGAGTGATAGCCCAGGCCGTGTGAGTCTCTAAGGTAGGCCTATTTTGTCCCTTTTTGGCACGTTTCTCGTTCCTTTCGACTTCCTAAGCTCTCTTGAGTATAAAACATGAAATCAAGAGATTAGGAGCATCAAAATCATCAAATCTAATGAATATTCATCCAAAATTAAGCCAAGCATGGGGTTAAAGTATGTGTAAATTATGGCTTATCAGATACCACCGTGTATATATGTTATTATTGGTGGGCTATGTGCGATTCCACCGTGTTTATTATTATTGGTGGGCTGTGTGTGATACCACCATGTTTATTATTATTGGTGGGTTGTGTGCGATACCACCGTGTTTATTATTATTGGTGGGTTATGTGTGATACCACCGTGTATATATGTGATTATTGGTGGGCTGTGTGCGAAAGCTCTGTGTATCTGGTATTATTCCGAAGTGTTCATCGGGAAATTTTGATTAAGTGAAATTACGTGTGACATTGTGGTGACAAGTGCATGGTTATAAGTGCATGTAATTGTGAGCAATGTCTATGATATGTATTTGGAATGTGGTAAGGTTTGAAATGAGTAAGTGCAACTACAAGGATCTGAATTGTTCATGATTAGTATGTAATGTTCTTGATTGATAAGTATGTGGTGATGTTCATTGTTTACGTATAGACTTACTAAGCTTAAAGCTTACTCCCTTATCTTTTCCCTTGTTTTATAGTGTCGCCAAGCCAGCTCGAGATACCGAGATCGTCGGAGGATCATTCACACTATCCACACATTTTGGTATAATGAGATTTACATTGAATTATAGCATGTATAGGAATTTGGTTATTTTGTAAGTGTCATAATTGATTGGCCAAGAATGTGGTCTATGTCTTTTGATATATCATTTTGTATAAGGCCATGTGATGTGGCTAATATTGGTTGTGTTATAAGTCTATGATGAGGCCTTTCATGAATGAGTTTGCTTGCCTAAGTGGGAATGAATGATAGCATGAAATTGAAGTGTGCAAAGTGTGACATGTGAATGGTTGTGTAGGTGCATGTGTGATGGCTAAGTATAAGTGTGGTTATACATGATGAGTATGGTTATTAAATGGTGCATGAATGCTCTTAATGTGGACAAATAGATGTCTAATAATAGCATGTTAAGTTTGGTTGGAAATGGTATAAGTGTGGAGGCTTATCAGGGTGGCAAAAGGCTTGGTAAATAACCTTATAATTGTCCACACGGGTAGACACACGGGCGTGTGTCTATGCCGTGTGTGACACACTGTCTGCCTCATGGGCGTGTAGCCTGGCCGTGTGTCCCCTGCACCTAATTTGCAAAAAATTAAGTTTGTCACACGGGCTAACACACGGGCATGTGCCTTGGCCGTGTGACCTAAAATGTGTGCTGACGTCATAAATGAATACCTGTGTTTTACACACCCGGCAGAGACACGGGCGTGTGTCTCGGCCGTGTGAAGGACACGGCCTAGGACACGGGCGTGTGCTCTACCGTGTGAAAACCCCTGTAGGTTCGAAATGAAAAATAAAACTACACGGGCTGGGGACATGGGCGTGTGCGACCACACGGCCTTCCCACACGGGCGTGTGCCTAGTTTTTATGAAAATTTTCTAAGTGTTTCTAAAGTTCTCAGTTTGGTCCCGGACCGTTCCCAAAGTATGTTATGGGCCTCGTAGGCCCATTTTAGGGACTTTATGATTGAATATGAAAAATTTTAAATTGAAGGAAATTTTATGGCCCGATTTTGTATGAATGTTTGTGTTATTATCCGGTAATGCCTCGTACCCTGTTCCGGTGTTGAACACGGGTAAGGGGTGTTACATTGAAGTGGTATCAGAGCTATGGTTTAGTCGGTTCTCGAACTACCGTTGCGTGTGTGAGAGTCTAGCTATACATGCCATAAATATATTATGATAGTGTGGTGACTCCTAACAATTTTAAACTGTGTTTTCATATAGTAAATGGATACCGACCGAGCTGCTGCTGATCATGCTGTAAGTAATGCGCTGGCTCCCGCGCAAGGGACCGCGCCAGTAAAAATGAGACCTGAGACCTTGAGTCAGGGAGAGGAGGCTCGGGAAGCCTTTCTCCATATGATGAGTAATTGGTATACTAAATTTGTTCGAGCAAATCCTAATGCTCAACCTCCTCCATCCCTCCTATACCACAGCCGGTCCCTAGCTCCTCAAGGTATTGATTAGGTAAGATTGACTAAACCCCCAGTCGATAAGATTCGAAAACATAGATGATGATACCGAGAAATTAGAGTTTTGGCTTGAGAATTCTATGCGGGTGTTTGACGAACTTTCTTGCACGCCCGAAGAATGCTTAAAATGTGCTGTATCATTACTGAGGGACTCGACATATCGCTGGTGGAACACACTAATATCTGTATTTCCGAAAGAGAGAGTGACATGGGATTTCTTCCTAGAGGAGTTTGAAAAGAAATATATAAGTCAGTGGTTCATCGATCAGAAACAGAAAGAGTTCCTCGAATTGAAGCAATGTAAAATGTCTGTGGCAGTGTATGAACGTGAATTTGTCAGACTCAGTAAGTATGCTCAAGAGTGTGTGTCTACCGAAGCTATTATGTGCAAGAGATTCGAAGATGGGCTGAACGAGGATATTAGATTGTTAGTTGTGATCTTAGAGTTGAAAGAATTTGTGGTATTGGTCGATAGAGCTTGCAAGGCTGAAGAGTTGAATAAAGAAAGGAGAAAAGCTATGATTGAGGCCCAAAATGCAAGAAAGAGGCCGATGAGTAAGTCGTTCCAATCCCAATCAAAGAGGTCCAAAGAAACGAATCCTCGGATGATAGTTTCAGCTGGGTATTCACACCGAGACCGTGGTAAAACATATTCGGGCTCTAGAGTTTAAGCTACTTCGATGGCAAGTGTGAGTAATGTGAGTTCTAATAAACTCGAGTGTCAGAATTATGGTAGACAACATATCAGAGAGTGTTGGGGAAACAACCGAGCTTGCTTCAATTGTGGTTCTCGAGAACATTTTATCAGAGACTATCCTGAGAAAGTTGAGGAAGAGAAACTTCAGAGTGTTAGACTGAGTAACACTGCTAACAAAGGTAGACCACCGCGAAATGCTGGAAATGGAGCTAGTAGTAAAAGTATAATGAAGGATTCAGCTGTAAGGTCAAAAATGAGAGCACCTGCTAGAGCTTATGCCATACGTGCTCGTGAGGATACGTCATCTCCCGATGTGATTACTGGTACATTCTCTCTTTATGATACTAATGTTATTGCATTAATTGACCCGGATCCACTCATTCTTATATTTTTGTGAATTTGGTAAATAGTAAGAAAGTGCCTGTTGAATTGACTAAATTTGTGATTAAAGTGTCAAACCCTTTAGGCAAGTATGTGTTAGTAGATAAGGTTTGCAAGAATTGTCCTTTGACGATTCAAGGTCACTGTTTTCTGGCTAATTTGATGTTGATGCCATTTGACGAGTTTGATGTTATTTTTGGCATGGATTGGTTGACATTACATGATGCCAAGGTAAATTGTAGACATAAAACTCTTGAGTTGAAATGTGAAAATGGTGAGATTCTTTGGGTTGAAATAGATGACTCAAATAAGATGCCTGTGGTGATTTTGCACATGTCTGCTCAGAAATACATGAGAAAAGGGTGTGAAGCTTATCTTGCTTATGTGTTGAATACTGAGATGTCTGGGTCGAAGCTTGAATCAGTGCCAGTAGTCTATGAATTTCCAGATGTGTTTCCAGAAGAATTGCCTGGGTTACCTCCGATTAGAGAGATTGAATTTGCCATTGATCTATTGCTTGGGACTGCACCGATCTCGATTGCTCCGTATAGAATGGCTCCGAATGAATTGAAAGAATTAAAAGCTCAGTTGCAAGAGTTGACAGATAAGGGATTTGTAAGACCGAGTTTTTCTCCTTGGGGTGCTCCCGTATTGTTTGTGAAGAACAAGGACGGATCTATGAGACTTTGTATTGACTATCGACAGCTCAACAAGGTGACCATAAAGAACAAGTATCGATTGCCGAGAATTAATGGTTTGTTCGATCAATTGAAGGGAACAATAGTATTTTCAAAGAAAGATTTGAGATCCGGCTACTATCAGTTGAGAGTCAAAGAATCCGATGTGCTGAAAACTGCTTTTAAAATGAGGTATGGACACTATGAATTTCTTGAGATGCCTTTCGGTTTAACTAATGCAACAGCTATTTTCATGGATTTGATGAACCAAATTTTTCGGCTATATTTGGATAAGTTTGTGGTAGTGTTCATAGATGATATATTGATTTATTCCTTGGATGAGTCCGAGCATGCCGAACACTTAAGAACGGTATTGCAGATTCTACGAGAGGAGAAATTGCTTGCTAAGTTCTAAAAATGTGAGTTTTGGCTTCATGAAGTCGAATTTTCGGGACATATAGTTTCAGGTGATGGTATTCAGGTTGATCCGAGTAAAATTTCGATGATTGTTGATTGGAAACTGCCAAATAACTTATCTGAGGTTAAAAGCTTTTTGGGCTTAGCCGGGTATTATAGACATTTTGTCGAGGGATTCTTGATGATTGCTTCTCCTATGACTAAGTTGCTTCAAAAGAGTGTAAAGTTCGAGTGGACTGAAAAATGCCAGCAAAGTTTTGAGAAGTTGAAAGCGAGATTGACTGAAGCACCAGTGCTAGTGCAACCTGAGTCGGGGAAAGAGTTTGTGATCTATAGTGATACGTAATTGAATGGTCTTAGGTGTGTATTGATGCAAGAAGGCAAAGTAGTAGTGTATGCCTCGAGACAACTAAAACCGCATGAAAAGAATTATCCAACGCACGATTTGGAGTTGGCCGCCATTGTCTTTGTTTTGAAGATTTGGCGTCATTATTTGTATGGTGAAAAATGCCGAATCTTTACCGATCACAAGAGTTTGAAATATTTGTTGAATCAAAAGGAATTGAATTTGCGACAATGGAGATGGCTCGAATTGTTAAAGGATTATGAGCTAGTGATTGAATATCATCCTGAAAAGGCAAATGTGGTTGCGGATGCTTTGAGCAGAAAATCCTTGTATACTTTAAGAGCTATGAGTACGAGTTTGAAATTGTCTGATGATGGTTCTATATTGCCTGAGTTGAAGGCTAGACCGTTGTTTCTTCAGTAGATTTGTGAAGCTCAAAAGAATGATAGTGGAATGCAAGCTAAGAGAGCTCAGTGTGAATCGAAAAGTAACTCTGATTTTCGGGTTGGTTCAGATGATTGTTTGATGTTTCATGATAGAGTTTGTGTACCGAAAGATGATGAGTTGATTCAAAAAATTTTACACGAGGCACACAGTGGTTGTTTGTCAGTACATCCGGGCAGTACAAAAATGTACAATGATTTGAAGAAGTTGTATTGATGGCCGGTTATGAAAAGAGACATCTCTGAGTTTGTGACAAAGTGTTTGATCTGCCAACAAGTGAAAGCCGAGCATCAGGTGCCTTCGGGTTTACTTCAGCCAGTGATGGTTCCCGAGTGGAAATGGGACAGAATCACGATGGATTTTGTGACAGGTTTGCCTCTGACTCTGAAAAAGAAAGATGCCGTTTGGGTTGTGGTTGATAGATTGACGAAATCAACTCACTTTATACCGGTACGTACCGACTACTCACTTGATAAGTTGGTTGAGTTGTATATTGATAAAATTGTGAGATTGCATGGAGTACCCATGTCTATTATTTCAGATAGAGATCCGAGATTTACTTCGAGGTTTTGGAAAAAGTTACAAGAAGCCTTGGGTACGAAATTGAATTTTAGTACCGCATTTCATCCGCAAACTGACGCTCAATCTGAAAGAGTAATTCAAGTTCTTGAAGACATGCTCCGATGTTGTGTTTTAGAATTCGAAGGTAGTTGGGAGAAATATCTACCTTTGGTTGAATTTGCCTACAACAACGATTATCGATCGAGTATCTGAGATGGCACCGCATTTGGCATTATATGGTCGCAAGTGTCGAACTCCTTTGTATTGGACCAAGCTCAGTGAGAAACAGATTCACGGGGTTGATTTAGTTAGAGAAACTGAGGAGAAAGTGAAAATAATCCGTGATTGTTTGAAAGCTGCTTCAGATCGACAAAAGTCATACGCGGATTTGAAAAGAAAAGAAATTGAGTTTCAGATGGGTGATAAAGTGTTTCTGAAAGTGTCTCCGTGGAAGAAGATTTTGAGATTTGGTCGAAAGGGCAAGTTGAGTCCGCATTTCATTGGGCCGTATGAGATTATTGAGAGGATTGGACCAGTAGCTTACCAGTTAGCTTTGCCGGCGGAGTTGGAGAGAATACACAATGTGTTCCATGTGTCGATGTTGCGACGACATCGTTCCGATCCTTCACATGTAATTCCTCCGATAGAAATTGAGATACGACTGAATATGATATATGTTGAGGAACCAATTAAGATTTTGGCTCGAGAGGTTAAGCAATTGAGGAATAAAAGTATAGCCTTAGTGAAAGTCTTGTGGCAAAAGCATGGTGTAGAAGAGGCTACGTGGGAACCGGAAGAAGCCATGAGAAAATAGTACCCAAACCTCTTTACCGGTAAATTTTCGGGGACGAAAATCCCTAAAGGGGGGAGAGTTGTTGTAGCCCAAATTAGGGCCTAAATGGAATATTGGTTTTGAAACCATGAATCTGAGGTTAAAATATTTATTCCGATTGAGTTTTAGTGTTTATTGAGTGATTGAATATTTGTGTGAAATTTTGGTTGAGAAATTTTATTGTTTGAATGTCCAATTTGATAAGTTGGACTAAATTGCAATGGGTGAAAAGTGTGTATTATAATCCATAAAGGTACTTGATTGAGATGGGTTTTTAAATTGAGAGTCCTTAGTTGGTAATTAGACCATTATATTATAGTTTGGACACAAAATGCCCATAGAGGGATAAAATAACTAAAGGATTAATGAAGGGCAAGTTGGTCATTTGGCTAATAAAAGAAATAAAAGGGAAAATAAGGCTAAAATTTTGTCCATCTTCATCCTCCATAGCTGAAATTTGCAAGGAGCCATAGTTAGGGTTTTGTTTCACTTTCAAGCTTGATTGTAAGTACCTCCTAGCCCCGTTTTTGATATTCTTCATATTTTTGAAATCCTCGTAGCTCGATCTAGCTATTTCTACAACTATTTTGAGCTAGAGTTGTGTTTAAAATTTTACCCATGGATGACATACATGTATTTTGATGTCTAGTGGTAGAATATGAAAGTTTGAAGTGTGATAAACAACTTTTGATAGATGATTTTTGGTGAAATTGACAAAAAGGACTTATTTGCAAAAGATGAAATAATATGTGTATAAAATGTAAAATAGTTAAAATTGTGGGCTTCTATAAGAGAGAATATGAACCGGCTAGGCTTGGGTGTGTGAAAAATGAACACATTTTATTTTACAAGCCTAGGGACTAAAGTGTAAAAATTGAGAAAGTTAGGGGCTAAATCGTAAATTTTGCCATAGGAAGATTTTGGACTGATTTGAATAATGTGTATATCAAATAAGCTAAATGTGTCATTATAGATCAAGAAGAAGGTGGAATCAACCTTGACTGAGGAAAAGGCAAGGTTTCGGACTAAATTGTAGATTGACACATTCTGTACCGAGGTAAGTTTATATGTAAATGATACATCCTTTTTATTTATGTTTTTACATATTAATGTCTTATATGAAATGTGAGTGAATATTATTGATATTTATTAAAATGATGAAAAGTGAGGAAATTCCCGGATGAACCTTCGAAATAGAAAAAGGATACGGATGAACACTATATAATTGTTATTATTGGTGGGCTGTGTGCGATACCACCGTGTATATATGTGATTATTTGTGGGCTGTGTGCGAAACCACCGTGTATCCTATATTATTCCGAAGTGTTCATCGAGAAAATTTGATTAAGTGAAATTACGTGTGACAATGTGGTGACAAGTGCAGGGTTATAAGTGTATGTAATTGTGAGTGATGAACCGTAATATATACATATTTTAATCCCACATTTAGCGTACTTTTGGATGATTTATCCCTTGAATTGTGGAATTTGATGCTCCTAATCCTTTAATTTCATGTTTTATACTTAGGAAAGCATAGGAGGATGAAAAGAACGAGAAAAGGGCTAAAAACGGACCAAATGGGCCAAAGTAGGAAATCAACACGGCCTGGGCCCAAGCCACATGGCCGTGCCCTTTTAGCAGGCTTGACCACGGCCTAGATTCGATTCACACGAGCGTGTTGCACGGGCGTGTCCCTGTCGTGACAAAGAGAAATTTCACTCGGAATAGGGTACTTAGGGGCAAAGAAAGACATTCCAAAAGCCTATATAAACACCCTAAAGGCCAACCCTGAGGGCATCCAGCTAGGCCAATGAGCCTAGCTAGAGAGGTCAAAATTGTGGGATTTACTCGAAGAAAACAAGTTGATTCAGCTCAAGAAGCCGAAATCATACTCAAGACGGAGGATCTCTCCTTTAATTCCTTCAGAGGGTTTTAGGGTTTTCTTATGTTTTGTTTTATCTTTTCTTCTGAGATGTATTATTTTATATTATGAACTAAACCCCTCAGATACCTGAGGGGGATGAAACCTAAGACGGATCTTGTTATTGTTTTCTGAACTATATGATAAATACTTGATTTGTTCTTAACTATGTGTTCTTAATTCTTGTTTTGGTATTTCAGGATATTGATTCATGTATTGATGTGCTTAGGCAGTGGAGGAATATTCCCTGTTTAAGAGTAGATCTAGCATAGTTAAGCGGAGTTGATCGCAACCCTAGAGATAGGATGCCGAAAATCTGCCGGATTAGGGTCAAACCTAATATGGGAGTCCATAGATCGAGTTAATGCAATCCTAGGGGTTTTAATTAGAAAGAGATTTCAATTAATCAACCTAGGGTTAGACATTAGTAGCCTCGAGAGAGGTATGAATATAAATTAGGGAATCCTACGGATCAAGTCAAGTGAATAAATCGTCTGGTTCAGAGTTAAATAACAAGTGAGGTCTAGGTGGATTCTCCCTTGGGTATCGTCTTAATCAATTGGTTTTTTCCCACAAGTATTTTCCCCAATTCATTCTCTGTGTCTTAGCGTCTTTAGCTTATTAGTCAGTTAATTTTAGAATAAACAACAAATCCCTTAATCTTTAGGCTAAATAATAAAAAGAAAGTCAGTATTAGTACTTTTGGTTCCTTTGGGTTCGACAATCCGGTCTTGCCACTAAGCTATACTACTGTTCGATAGGTGCACTTGCCTCAATCATGGTGATAGTTAGTTTCTAGGCTAGATCATTCATTTTATAAATATTAAGACTCTTGACACTACGATCAAGTTTTTGAGATCAGCTTAGCAAGTTGCCCTAACTGATTCATCTTAGAGGTCAGAATTGTGGGATTTACTCGAAGAAAGCCAGTTGATTCATCTCAAGAAGCCGAAATCATACTCAAGACGGAGGATCTCTCCTTCAATTCCTTCAGGGGGTTTTAGGGTTTTCTTATGTTTTGTTTTATCTTTTCTTCTGAGATGTATTCTTTTATATTATGAACTAAACCCCTCAGATACCTGAGGGGGATGAAACCTAAGACGGATCTTGTTATTGTTTTCTGAACTATATGATAAATACTTGATTTGTTCTTAACTATGTGTTCTTAATTCTTGTTTTTGTATTTCAGGATATTGATTCAAATACTGATGTGCTTAGGCAGTGGAGGAATATTCCCTATTTAAGAGTAGATCTAGCATAGTTAAGCGGAGTTGATCGCAACCCTAGAGATAGGATGACGAAAATCTACCGGATTAGGGCCAAACCTAATATGGGAGTCCATAGATCGAGATAATGCAATCTTAGGGGTTTCAATTAGAAAGAGATTTCAATTAATCAACCTAGGGCTAGACGTTAGTAGCCTCGAGAGAGGTATTAATATAAATTAGGGAATCCTATGGATCAAGTCAAGTGAATAAATCGTCTGGTTCAGAGTTAAATAACAAGTGAGGTCTAGGTGGATTCTCCCTTGGGTATCGTCTTAATCAATTGGTTTTTCCCAAAAGTATTTTCCTCAATTCATTCTCCGTGTCTTAGCGTTTTTAGCTTAGTAGTCAGTTAATTTTAGAATAAACAACAAATCCCTTAATCTTTAGGATAAATAATAAAAAGAAAGTCAGTATTAGTACTTTTGGTTCCTTTGGGTTCGACAATCCGGTCTTGCCACTAAGCTATACTACTGTTCGATAGGTGCACTTGCCTCAATCGTGGTGATAGTTAGTTTCTACGCTAGATCATTCATTATATAAATATTAACACTCTCGACACTACGATCAGTGAGCAATGTCTATGATATGTATTTGGAATGTGGTAAGGTTTGAAATGAGTAAGTGCAACTACAAGGATCTGAATTGTTCTTGATTAGTATGTAATGTTCTTGATTGATAAGTATGTGGTGATGTTCATTGTTTACGTATAGACTTACTAAGCTTAAAGCTTATTCCCTTATCTTTTCCCTTGTTTTATAGTGTCACCAAGCCAGCTCGGGATACCGAGATCGTCGGAGGATCATCCACACTATCCACACATTTTGGTATAATGAGATTTACATTGAATTATGGCATGTATAATAATTTGGTTATTTTGTAAGTGTCATAATTGATTGGCCAAGAATGTGGTCTATGTCATTTGATATATCATTTTGTATAAGGCCATGTGATGTGGCTAATATTGGTTGTGTTATAAGTCTATGATGAGGCCTTTCATGAATGAGTTTGCTTGCCTAAGTGGGAATGAATAGTAGCATGAAATTGAAGTGTGGGAAGTGTGACATGGGAATGGTTGTGTAGGTGCATGTGTGATGGCTAAGTATAAGTGTGGTTATACCTGATGAGTATGGTTATTAAATGGTGCATGAATGCTCTTAATGTGGACAAATAGATGTCTAATAATAGCATGTTAAGTTTGGTTGGAAATGGTATAAGTGTGGAGGCTTATCAGGGTGGAAAAAGGCTTGGTAAATAACCTTATAATTGTCCACACGGGTAGACACACGGGCGTGTGTCTAGGCCGTGTGTGACGCACGGTCTGCCTCATGGGCTTGTAGCTTGGCCGTGTGTCCCCTGCACCTAATTTGCGAAAAATTAATTTTGTCACACGGGCTAACACACGGGCATGTGCCTTGGCCGTGTGACCTAAAATGTATGCTGACATCATAAACAGAATACCCAGGTTTTTACACACGGGCAGAGACACGGGCGTGTGTCTCGGCCGTGTGAAGGACACGGCATAGGACACGGGCGTGTGCTTGGCCGTGTGAAAACCTCTGTAGGTTCGAAATGAAAAATAAAACCACACGGGCTGGGGACATGGGCATGTGCAACCACACGGCCTTCCCACACGGGCGTGTGCCCAGTTTTTATGAAAATTTTCTAAATGTTTCTAAAGTTCTCAGTTTGGTCCCGGACCGTTCCCAAAGTATGTTATGGGCCTCGTAAGCCCATTTTAGGGACTTTATGATTGAATATAAAAATTTTTAAATTGAAGGAAATTTTATGGCCCGGTTTTGCATGAATGTTTGTGTTATTGTCCGATAATGCCTCGTACCCTGTTCCGGCATCGAACACGGGTAAGGGGTGTTTCAGGTTCCTAGATCAAGAAAAGATGGAATTTTTAGAACTCAAATAGGGAAATATGACTGTAGCCGAGTATGAACGAGAGTTTATTAGACTGAGCAAGTATGCTACTGAATGGGTTCAGACTGAAGCTGATATGTGCAAACGATTTGAAGAAGGACTGAATG
Source organism: Gossypium sturtianum (assembly GCA_025698515.1). NCBI lineage: Eukaryota > Viridiplantae > Streptophyta > Magnoliopsida > Malvales > Malvaceae > Gossypium > Gossypium sturtianum. The sequence goes on along the minus strand of CM046948.1, from coordinate 135,337,747 downwards.
AAGACATTAAGTTGTTGATTGGGATTTTGGAATTAAGGGAATTTGTGGTATTGGCTGAAAGAGCCCACAAGGCCGTTGAGTTTTGAAGAACGTTTTGTCTCATCAATGGGATATTCTGGAAAGGAAAGAAGTTCTAAACGCTCCAAACCAAGGTCTTTATCTCCGCTAGCAACCAGTGTTGGGAGTGTTGGAAACCCCAAGCCACTATGCAATGTCTATAAGAAATTGCATTTTGGAGAGTGCCAGATGAGAAGTGGGGCATGTTTTAAATGTGGATCTCTCGACCATTTTCTTAAGGATTGGTCGGAAAGAGTTTAGAAAGATATAGAACAAACCCTTAAATCGAGTAATCCCGTTTCAAGGGGTAGACCACCACGATATCCTGGAAATGTTAGTGGTAGTCGCATTGCTGCAAAAGACTCAACGGCTAAATCTGAGGCACGGGCTCCGGCGAGGACATACAGCATACGTGCAAGGGAAGATGCCTTGGCACCAAATGTTATCACTGGTACATTCTCTTTACTTGATACTGATATTATTGCTTTGATTGATCCTGGTTCAACGCATTCATATATATGCACGTAACTTGTGATTGTTAAAAATATGTTGGTTGAATTCACCGAATTTGTGGTCAAAGTTTCAAATCCCTTGGGTTAGCATGTTATGGTAGATAAAATTTGTAAGAATTGCCCATTGATGAAAGAAGGTCATTTTTTTTTGGCTAATTTGATGCTGTTACCTTTTGATGATTTTGATGTGATTTTGGGCCTAGTTGGAACAGTGGTTTTCAGACCACAAATCTGACGCAGTAAAGTTCATTTTTATTATATTTTTATGGTCTACGGTTTCACGGAATGATTTCGTGAAAATTTCGTTTGAAAATTTTGATGTTTGGGCACTCAATTTTGTCAAAAGGACTAAATTGTAAAAAGTGAAAAAGTTGAGTTCTACATGCTAGAGGTGTCTAATTGCTATGAAATTTTAAATTGAAGGTCCTTAGATGGTAATTAGACCATTGGTTAAGTTAGTGGACAAAAATGGACATGGAGTAAGAGAATTTTCATGTTTTAAATTAGGGGCATTTTGGTCATTTGGCTAATTAAATGAATTAATAATCAAATTAAAAGCCAATTTTACACATCTTCAACCCCTTGGCCGAAATTTACAAGCGGGAGACATAGCTAGGGTTTTTCAAGCTTCCAAGCTCGATTGTAAGTCTGTTCTAACCCCGTTTTTAATGATTTTCATGTTTTTGAGATCCTTGTAACTTGATCTATCTATTTCTACCATTAATTTTAGGAATAATCAAGGTCTAGGGTTTGAACCATGTTGGATATTTGTGTATTTTGATGTCCAATGGTGGATTATGTATGTTTGATGTGTGATAAACAACTTTTGCAAGGTGGTTTTTGATGAAAATGTCAAAAGGACCTATTTGTAAAAAGGTTATAAAATGTGTGTAAAAGTGTGATTAAATGAAAAATGTGGACTGCTATAAGTATAAAAGAGGATCGGCTAGGCTTGGGAATCAAAGAAATTGAATAGATTTCATTTTTCGAGCCTAGGGGCAAAAATGTAAATATGTTAAAGTGTAGGGGCAAAAATGTAATTTTGTCATAATGTGATTTTTGGACTGAATTGAATAATGTGAATAATAAATGAGTTAAATTTGCTATTATAGATCAAGAGAAAAGAGGTTCGGACCTAGATCGGGGGAAAAACAAAGTATTTGATGATTAGGTCCCATTCCTACTATTTTTGTACCAAGGTAAGTTCGTATGTAAATAATGCATTGCTATTTATGATTTAATTGCTTTAATATTGTATGAATTGTGATTTACTCTTTAAACGTAATCGACAAAGTTGGACAAGCGAGAAAATCCAGGTTGAACCCTAGGAATAGATAGGATACAAATGTCATGACATTAGGGTTATTGTGATTTCGTGTAAGAACATATCTGGGATATGGCATCGATATGAGACTTCGTGTAAGACCATAGCTGGGCTATTGGCATCGATGTAACACCCCAAACTCGGCCTGAACGTTATGGCCGAATCTGGTGATGTAACATGGAAGTGCGTTTGAAAACAGTGTCTTGCTAAAACCGTTTTCCGTTTAGAACTTATCATTATCTTTCATTAATTCTCAAATCGTGATTCATTTCCAAAACGCTATACTCTACGGAAGCTTTTAAAATATTTTGAGTGTGTGTGGTATTTTAATAAAACATTTATCTCTTTTGAAAGCCCGGGTTTTACCTACTAGCAGATATAAACTGAAGACAGTATAAAATCCAAATTTTAGGTAAAAATCTATAGAGGCCATTATTACAAAAAAATACCCCAAAATAAACTTAAAATCGTAAATAAGTATCAAATAGCAAAAAGGAGTCGTGTGGCCACCGCTGAGTCCTCTGCCGCACCTATCCGCCTATGTTTGGGGATTACCTGTACAGATTAAATACAAGGGGTGAGTTTAAGTAAACTCAGTGTGTAATCCCCATGCAAACAAACGGACAATAACAGATAATCTCAGTTTGGGCCTAAGCCCTTTTTAATATCAGTATCAGTATCAGTATCAGTTTGGGACTTAGCCCATTTCAGTAACATTAAGCATTACGCCTTAGCCCATTATGCGATAAAGAATGATGGATTATGCGCTTATAAAATCCTACCCAACCAGCCTCTACACTCCATCTCCGTCCAACCCTACACTCCATGTGGGGATATAATCAACCCACCCATCCCTACACTCCAAATAGTACCGAATGCGGCACTCTACAGTAGTTTACAGCTGTGCTGCCAGTAAATTAGGCTTGAAGCCTTTCAGTACATTTCCTCCAATCAATATCAACCCATCCCTATGCAATGCATCATACAGTTATGTCATGCCCAATCATGGTATATCACATATATACAGTACAATACAAACAGCATGCTCAATATACAGTCATATATATATACATATCAAGTATGGATATAACAGTCATTCAGTTAGGGGTCTAGGTAATCTTACCGACCCTACAGTAGGTTCACAGTCATCTTGGGCGACCCGTGCAACCTTAGCAATAAATCAGTGAAAATGGGCTCACACGCCCATGTTGTCTGCCCGTGTCGGCCCATATGCCCGTGTGGCCCCCACAGACCAATTTGGCCTTGGCTGTGTGGATAACACTGTAACACCCCTAACCCATATCCTTCGCCGGACTAGGGTTAAGAGGCATTACTGGACAACCGGAAACTTTTACAAACATTTCATATTATAAAGTATATTATCGTCAAATCATAACATAATACAAACATATAGTCCCTTAATGAGGTCTACGAGACCTTAGACATGCATTAGAAATGGGTCGGGACTAAACCAGGATCATACGAAATTTTTCCAAAAATCAAACATTTTTCAAAGTTACAGAGGTCACAGGCCCATGTGCCTGAGCCGTGTCAAAACAGGGCATAAATACTGACTTGTCTACACGGCCTGAGACACGCCTGTGTGCCTCACCCGTGATCGAGCCTGACTTGCACCACATGGCCAGTCACACACTCGTGTGTCCAGCCCGTGGTCGAGTCTGACTTGTTTTATAATACAACCACGAAGGACACGGTCAAGCCACACGCTCGTGTGCTCAACCGTGTGGGAAATTATAGGCCATGTGCAAGGCCAAAATGCCACCCACACTTTAGGCTATCCCTACAAGCATCATACCAATTCAAATCATGCCAAAATAACCAACTTTTCCAAGCATTCAAAAGCATTTCAAGCACATCATCTTATGCAGCAATTAGCTCAATTAAATGACAAACATTTCCAAGTAAAATTCATCACAAACTTACCATTTCATTATAACCACCATTCATCAAATATATGCTTACTTTGCATCAATAAGCTTACTATTATTTTGACCATTTCATTAACCATCAAACCATACCAAAACCAAGCATCATATAGCATGACTACTCATTCATACCACAATCATTTATCTAGCCATACCACATGGCTATGTACATATCTCAAACATAATTCAAAGTGACTAGCCTATACATGCCATACTTTAGTATAAACACTTTCAAATGGTACCAAAATGATTTTGATAGTGTGGTGACGATCCTCAACGGTCCCCGAGCCTTCCGTAACTTTAACAATCTATAAAACAATGCAATCATACACAGAGTAAGCTTTCCAAAGCTTAGTAAGCCATATACAAATAAACTTAACATATAAGCATTCATTAATCATATCAAATATAAGATCACTAATAGCGTATTTGCACATTCATAATTCTTCTTTGGCTCATTTGTTTAGCCATTTGCTTACCAACATATATATCATCATGTACTTAATTAGATAATAGCTAATTCATTCATATATCACATTTTGTCTCAACAAAAATATGCACTTATCTCATGTTTGCTTATTCATAAATACTTACCTTACATACTCAAATGTAGAGTACATTTCAAACATACCTGAATCGTCTATACATTTCTCATAGTCTTTCATTTCTCAGAATTTGCCCGTTGAACCATTCAGAATTAAATAGGATACTCGGAATACTCGGAATAATCGTACAAAGCCAATGTCTCAGACGTGGTCTTACATGTAACCAGATATCGATGCCACTGTCCCAGACAAGGTCTTACACGAAACAAATACGATGCCGATGTCCCAGACATGGTCTTACATGTAAATCTCAAATCAATGCCAACGTCCCAGACGAGGTCTTACACGATATCTCATATCAGAAACATATGTCATGACATATAAAATCCTATCTATTCCTAGGTTCGTACGGGAATTCTCGGACATTGATAAATTATTGATACTTCCTCGGATTTCATATATATATATCATCCCAATCTCATTCATCACAATTAAATTTCATATGAACATACATAAATCAACACAAATACATTTATTTGTATATAGACTTACCTCTGATTCGGATAAACGAACGAACTCGGCTACTCAATTACTTTTGACTTTCCTCGATCTAAATCCGTTTTCTGCAGTTCTTGATCTATTCATATTCAAATTTAATCCATTTATTCACCAAATCATTCAATTCAATCTAAAAACACACATTTAGGGCACTTTACAAATTAGCCCTCATATTTTCACATTTTGACATTTTAGTCCTTATTTCACAAAATCACAAAATACAGAAAATTTCATATCACCCAAGCTTAGCCAAATGTTCATATAGTTCATACAAGTCCATACATTTCATTTATTTTACAATTTAATCCTTTAAAATATTATTTTCTCAATTTAGTCCAAATTACTCAAATTCATCAAAAATCCAAAGACAAACTATGTTAATCTAACACATATCTTTCATATTTCATCTTCAAATATCACAAAACTCATGAATTCATCAATGTCACATTTCAAAATCATCATCAATTCACAAAATTAAGGCATGGGTTTGAAAGAACACGAAGCACCGATTATGAAAACATAGAAATTATCAAAAACCGAAACCAAAACATACCTTAATTGAGCTTAGATAATGGACGAAACCTAGCTTGCTCAACAATGGTGTTTTTCTCTTTTAACTTTCGGCAATAGCCATTAAAATGATGAACAAAATATTGTTTTGTTTTAATTTAATGACATTATTTACAAATTACCAAATTAGCATTAATGAAAACATTTAAAATTCATGTAATATATGGCCATTTATGTCTATTATCATCCACTCACAAATATTTTGGCTAAATTCTATCTTAAGGACTTCACATATTAAAGACAATAACAATTTGACACTTATTCAATTAGAAGGCCACTTTTACAATTTCTGCAATTAAGTCCTTTTCTCAAATTAAACACACAATCGGATAAATTAAATCACAGAAATTTCACTCATACCAATTCACATGCTATAGACTCGGAAAATAATATTAAAATATTTTTTTCAGACTCGGATTTGTGGTCCCGAAACCATTATTCCAACTAGGGTCTAAACTGGACTGTTACAAACACAGCCTGGCCCAACATCCCACACGCCCGTGTGGTTTACTCGTGTGGGCCCATATGCCCGTAGGGCCCACACGACCCAATTGGTCGAGCCCGTGTCTCGTACACGGCCTCGCTGGCCATCATACGGTCGTGTCATGCACCCTTGCCATGTGTGCACGGCCTGGTTCGTCGATCACATGGCCATGTATCGTCACACAGCCTACCACACGGGCTACCACAAGCCCGTGTGGCATCGACAGAGAGCATTTTTTACTTTTCGTCGAGACGTATTTTCAGTGTTTCGGGTGCACATCTGGTTCATTTTCGATGCTTAATCACCCCCGAGCACTCCAGAACCTATATTCGACAATTGGAAACTCATTCTGAGTCACTTAATCTGAATTACCTACAACAATCAATTCCCAAAACTATTGACAACCTTACCTCGCTTGAGCAACCCCAGTTTTTTCCACAATCACTGTGTCAATTGGGATCTACCAGCCCTTTGATTACCTCTTAAGCACCAAACGAAACCCAGTAAACATTGATTTATAATTCCAAAATAATAATTTACCACTATACTTACCAAAAATGCGAAAAGAGAACCTAAGCGGTGGATTGCTGAGACCAAGTGACAAAAAGAAAACGATTGTAAACAGTAAAAAAGAGAGGGGAAATTCGGCAGCAAGGTGGAGAGGAAAAGGAAAGGGAACAGCCAAATTTTGAAAAAAGAAAACAGAGTAATCAGAATTAGATTTTCTGGTAAACCCTAACTCAAATTCCCTTAATTCTCTCCACCAACTCCCCACTACTCAGATTTTCAGTAAAACTCAAACTCTAGCCGAATTTTGTAGCAAAAATACTATCCCTTGCCGTCCTAGGGAATCGAACACAAGACCTCCAACACACCAACACTCCTCTTAACCACCAGACCAGCAAGCCCATTCTGGTATATCTTACCAACATTTAAACTTAAGCCTACTGATTAGCGACAGGGCTTAGTCATCAAAAATACCAAAATTTTCCCAAGTCATGACTTGAACTTGGGACCTCCCACACACTCCCAGAATACTTAACCACTGAAGCAAATACACAGTTGTGTCACAAACATACGAAAACAAATATAAGAGATTTTTAGGGCGTTTCAACTCTACCCCCCTAAAAGAAAATTTTGGCCTCCAAAATTTTACCTGATCAGAATAGATGAGGATACTGTTGCTGCATCGCATCCTCAGGCTCCCACGTGGCCTCCTCAGAGCTATGATTATGCCAAAGAACCTTAACCAGTGGGATGGAATTTCTTCTTAGAATCTTTACATCGCAATCCAATATCTAGACTAGCTCCTCCTCAAAGGTCAGATCTGGCCTAACCTCGATCTTCCTAACAGGAACAATATGCATGGGATCAGAGCGGTAGTGCCTCAACATAGAGACATAGAACATGTCGTGAATCTGATCTAACTCTGGAGGTAACTCCAATTGATACGCAACCGATCCCACACGTTTCAGTATGCAGTAAGGCCCAATGAATCTAAGGCTCAACTTGTCCTTGCGACCAAACCTCAGTACTTTCTTCCATGGTGAGACCTTGAGAAAAACGAAGTCTCCAACAGAATACTCAATCTCTCGACGCTTTAGATCTGCATAAGACTTCTACCTATCAGATGCTGCTTTTAGTCGGCCTCGAATCAATCTAACTTTGTCCTTGGTATCAAAAACTAGTTCAGGGCCCAGAACCATTCGCTCACCCAACTCAGTCCAACATGAAGGTGTGCGACACCTACGACCATATAGTGCCTCATAAGTTGCCATCCGAATACTAGACTGATAGCTGTTGTTATAAGCAGACTCCGCTAGCGGCGGGTAATCCTCCCAACTGTCTCGGAAGTCAATCACACAACTCCTTAACATGTCCTCCAGTATCTAAATCACCCTCTCAGATTGACCATCGGTCTGAGGATGGAACGCAGTACTGAAGTCTAATTTTGTACCCAGAGCTTTATGTAGCTTTTTCCAAAACTGAGACGTAAAGCGGGGATCCTTATCAGAGATGATTGAAGCCGGTACCCCATGCAGTCTTACTATCTCAAACACATACAGTTTAGCCAACTTCTGCAGAGAGTAGTCAGTTGAACCGGTATGAAATGGGCGGACTTGGTCAATCGATCCACGATGACCCATACTGAATCCTTCTTAGTGGGTGTGAGGGGTAACCCACTAACGAAGTCCATAGTCACTCGCTCCCACTTCCAAAGTGGAATCTTAACTGGTTGAAGCAACCCCGCAGGTAACTGATGCTCAGCCATAACCTGCTGACATGTCAGACATTTACCCACAAAGTCTGTAACCTCTCGTTTAAGACCTGGCCACCAGTATAACTCACAAAGGTCTCGGTACATCTTGTTTTCGCTAGGACGCATAGCATAAGGGCTACTATGCGCCTCTTTCAGTATAAACTGCCTTAATTCGGTATCTTTTGGTACACAGATTCTCCCATGGAAACAGAGCACCCCTTCGCTATTCAGTCTAAAATCCTCAGTATTTCCACTCTCAACCTATCGGAAACGAAGACCCAACGACTTATCCTCCATCTGTTTACTCTTAATCTGCTCTATGCACGTTGGTTTAACTTGAAGTTTGGCCAACAGACTACCATCATCAAATAAACTGAGACGATCAAACATCACCCTCAGATCAGTCATATCTCTACGGCTCAGCGCGTCGGCCACCACATTGGCCTTACCAGGATGGTATTCAATCGAACAGTCGTAGTCCTTAAGCAGTTCAATCCACCTACACTGCCTAAGGTTCCGCTCCTTCTAAGTAAGGAGGTACTTGAGGCTCTTGTGATCAATGTAAATGATACACTTCTCACCATACAGGTAATGCCTCCAGATTTTTAGTGCAAATACCATCACGGCCAACTCCAAGTCATGCATCAGATAATTTACCTCATGAGTCTTAAGCTGATGAGACGCGTACGCTACCACCTTACCCTCCTGCATCAACACACATCCCAAACTGACATGTGATGCATTGCTGTAGACAGTAAACTCTTTCCCAGACTCTGGCTGTATCAAGACAGGGGCCTCAGTCAGTATGGTATTGAGCTTCTCAAAGCTCTCTTACTGCGCCTTAGTCCAGTTAAATGACACAGCCTTATGTAGAAGCTTGGTCAAGGGTGCGGCGATCAGTGAAAAACCCTCTACAAACCGTCGATAATACCCTGTCAGTCCCAGAAAACTGGGAATCTTGGATACAATTTTAGGCTGCTTCCAATCTAAGACAGCCTCAATCTTTCAAGAATCGACCCTAATCCCCTCAGTAGAAACCACATGTCCTAGAAGCGTTACTTCACGTAACCAGAACTCACATTTACTGAACTTGGCGTATAGTTGTTTCTCTCGTAGAATTTGTAGAACCACTCTGAGATGTTCATCGTGCTCATCCTCAGTTCTCGAATACACCAGTATGTCATCAATAAATACCACTACAAGCTGATCCAGATAGGGCTGGAACACTCGGTTCATTAGATCCATGAAAGCTTCTTTGGTGCATTAAATCGATCAAATGGCATCACTAGGAACTCGTAATGGCCATAGCGAGTCCTAAATGCCGTCTTATGTACATCAGCCTCTTTAACTTTCAACTGGTGATAACCTGATCGTAGATCAATCTTAGAGAAAATTGAAGCCCCTCGAAACTGGTGGAATAGATCATTTATCCTCGGTAGAGGGTACTTATTCTTGATGGTCAGTTTGTTCAGTTGACGGTAGTCAATACACATACGCATGGATCCATCCTTCTTTTTCACAAACAGAATCAGTGCTCCCCACGGAGACACACTAGGGTGGATGAACTCACGATCCAATAGCTCTTGAATCTGAGCCTTAAGCTCTACAAGCTCCTTCGGTGCCATTCTATAACGGGCGATGGACACTGGAGTTGTACCAGGAAAGAGCTCAATCCCAAACTCTACTTCATGATTCGGGGGTAACCTAGGTAGTTGCTCAGGAAAAACGTCTGAAAAGTCTTTAGCCGTCCTTATATCCTTAACTGAAGAATCCTTAGAACCTGAAACACTGATGTAGGCCAGGTACACCTCACATCCCTTACGAACCAACTTTTCAGCCCTTAAAGCAGAAATCACATTCGATAGGTAGTTCTGACGTTCCCCAATCATGACCACCTCGCTGTCCTCCTCAGTTCTCAGTACAACCCTTTTTGTGGCACAATCTAAGCTCACTCGGTGTTTGACTAACCAGTCCATTCCCAGTATCAGATCAAAGTCTCTAAAGGTAGTTCCATCAGATCAGCCATAAAGATAGCCCCTTGGACCTTTAGAGGAACATCTCTAAACAGTTTATTTACCCTTACCGATTTCCCGAGCGGACTCAGTACAGTGACCTCACTCATAGTGCTCTCAACCAAGATACCCAAGTTCCCAGATACAGTACAGGCTATATACGAGTGAGTAGATCCTACATCTATCAGTGCAGTATAGGGTACATTATAAATAAAGAACGTACCCATAATGACGTCTGGAGCATCTCCATCCTCTCAGCGATGAGTAGCATAAACTAGAGTCAGCTGCCTTGCCTCAGTGTGAATAGCACCTCTGCCCGGTGCTCTCTGACCATGGCCCAGAGCGTTACCACCCCTGGCCTGACCACGGCCTCTCGGTGGCTGTTGAACTACTCTCGGTGGTACAGTACCCATGCCAGAAGCTTGCATCGGATCGGACCTCCGTGGGCAGTCTCTAATACGGTGCTCTAATGAACCGCAGCTCAAACAAGCCCTAGTTCTATTCCAACACTCACCTTGATAGCGTCTACCACATTCAGTACACGGTGGCTGCCCAGTAGCAGCAATAGGAGCCTCAACTCTGGTCGGCCCATCAACTTTGGCCATTTTCTTAGGCCTCTAAACGAAATTCGAGGGCTTCGAATCCCTCTTATTCCTACCTCTCTATCTATTCTGGCGCTTAGTGCATTTCACTTCCTCGACGATCTTCGCCTTATCGACTAGTGCAGTAAAGTCTCGATCCCTCTATGGAGCTATCAGTACCCTCAGATTATCCCTGAGGCCATCCTCAAAGTGAACACATCGCTCGTACTCAGTCGCCACCATACCTCGTGCATAGTGGCTCAGTCGTAAAAATTTAGCCTCATACTCGACCACCGATCTATCTCCCTGAGTCAAATTCAGAAACTCTCTCCTACGGGCATCCACATAACTGGCCCCCACATACTTCCCCTGGAAGGCGGTCTTAAAGAACTCCCAGGTCAGTCGGTCGGGCTGAGTGCCCTCCTTAACCGTAAGCCACCATTGGTAAGCCTCATCTCTCAGCAGTGACACTGCACCCTTTAGTTTTTGCTCGGGGGTGCAGTCCAAATCGTCCATAATCCTTTCTGTGGCCTCAATCAAGTACTCAGCCATGTTAGGGGCAACTCCAATAATGCCCCTGAAAATCTCAGCTCCATTAGACTGGAGTCATTCCGTAAGCGACCCTCAGCCTCCAGCTCTAGTATTGGGCCCAGCGACCCTCTCTAAGATCTATAACACGGCTTGGGATAATGCGTCATCCCCAGCCGCACGATCATGAGACCCAGATCCAATTTCAGTAATAGGCGACACCGGTGTCTCGCTAGTGTCTGGATTTGGTATGTTGCCAGATGACGAGAACCCAGCTCGAGTACCTCTACGGACTCTACCACGACCTCTTGTACCTCGTCTGCGAGTACCTCTAGTGCTCATTGTCTAATTGCATTTATCTGTATTAATAGTTTTATGTATCAGTTTACAGTTTCAATAACTATTAACAGATATCTTATGTGAAACAGTATCAGAAGTGTAAAGTTTGTTTTTGAACAACGCAATGTCTATCAGTGTCTATCGATTTTACTACAGTATCAGTATACACTAACTTGAGTTTATTCAGTCTTTCTATAGTATTTTTTAGCATATGCTATCTATAGCAGTTTCAGTTTACAACACATGACAGTTTCAGTAAACTTACAGGATCGGCGCCGGAGACTCGGTGTACCACACATTCAGTAAAACATTTCAAAACATTTCAAATCATTTGAAAGCAGTTCTTTAGAAATTCAAGTCTTAAAAACCCAAATCCACAGTCGAGTTTTGCAACCTGGCTCTGATACCACTAAATGTAACACCCCAAACCTGGCCTGGGCGTTATGGCCAAATCTGGTGATGTCACATAGAAGTGCGTTTGAAAACCGTGTCATTACTAAAATCGTTTTCTGTTTAGAACTTACCATTATCTTTCATTAATTCTCAAATCGTGATTCATTTCCAAAATGCTATACTCTGCGGAAGCTTTTAAAATAGTTTGCATGTGCGTGGTGTTTTAATAAAACATTTATCTCTTTTGAAAACCTGATTTTTACCTACTTCTAGCAGATATAAACTGAAGACAATATAAAATCCAAATTTTAGGTAAAAATCCATAAAGGCCATTATTACAGAAAAATACCCCAAAATAAACTTAAAATCGTAAATAAGTACCAAATAGCAAAAAGGAGTCGTGTGGCCACCGCTGAGTCCTCTGTCGCACCGATCCGCCTATGTCTGGGGATTACCTGTACAGATTAAATAGAAGGGGTGAGTTTACGTAAACTCGTGTGTAATCCCCATTCAAACAAACAGACAATAACAGATAATCTCAGTTTGGGCCTAAGCCCTTTTCAATATCAGTATCAGTTTGGGCCTCAGCCCATTTCAGTAACAGTAAGCATTAGGCCTTAGCCCATCACAGTATAGTAACAGTGACAGTTATGCAGTTATAAAATACTACCCAACCAGCCTCTACACTCTATCTTTGTCCAACCCTACACTCCATGTGGGGATATAATCAACTCACCTATCCCTACACTCCAAATAGTACCGAATGCGGCCCTATACAGTAGTTTGTAGCTATGCTGCCAGTAAATTAGGCTCGAAGCCTTTCAGTACACTTCCTCCAATCAATATCAACCCATCCCCATGCAATGCATGATACAGTTATGTCATGCTGAATCATGGTATATCACATATATACAGTACAGTACAAATAATATGCTCAATATACAGTCATATATATATACATATCAAGTATGGATATAACAGTCATTCAGTTAGGGGTCTAGGTAATCTTACCGACCCTACAGTAGGTTCACAGTCGTCTCGGACGACCCGTGCAACCTTAGCAATAAATCAGTGAAAATGGGCTCACACGCCCATGTTGTCTGCCTGTGTCAGCCCACACGCCCGTGTGGCCCCCACAGCCTAATTTGGCCTTGGTCGTGTGGATAACACAACCTGGCCCAACATCCCACACACCCGTGTGGTTCACCCGTGTAGCCCACACAGCCCAATTGGTCAAGCCCATGTCTCGTACACAGCCTCGCTGGCCATCACACAGTCGTGTCATGCGCGCACGGCCTGGTTCATCGATCACACGGCCTACCACACGGGCTACTACATGCCCGTGTGGCATTGACAGAGAGCTTTTTCAGCTTTTACCGAGACACATTTTTAGTGTTTTGGGTACACACCTGGTTTGTTTTCGACGCTTAATCACTCCTGATCACTTCAGAACCTATATTTGACAATTGAAAACTCAATCTCAGTCACTTAATCTGAATTACCTACAACAGTCAATTCCCAAAACTATCAACAACCTTACCTCGCTTGAGCAACCCCAGTTTTTTCCATAATCACTGCGTCAATTGGGATCTACCAGCCCATTGATTACCTCTTAAGCACCAAACGAAACCCAGTAAACAATGATTCCTAATTCCAAAACAATAATTCACCACTATACTTACCAAAAATGCGAAAAGAGAACCTAAGTGATGGATTGCTGAGACCAAGCGACAAAAAGAAAACGATTGTAAATAGTAAAAAAAGGGGGAAATTCGGCAGTAAGGTGGAGAGGAAAAGGAAGGGGAACAACCAAATTTTAAAAAAAGAAAGCAGAGTAATCAGAATTAGATTTTCTGGTAAACCCTAACTCAAATTCCTTTAATTCTCTCCACCAACTCCCCACTACTCAGATTTTTAGTAAAACTCAAACTCTAGCCGAATTTTGTAGCAAAAATACTATCCCTTGCCGTCCCAGGGAATCGAACCCAAGACCTCCAACACACCAACACTCCTCTTAACCACCAGATCAGCGGACCCATTCTGATATATCTTACCAACATTTAAACTTAAGCCTACTGATTAGAGATAGGGCTTAGTCATCAAAAATACCAAAATTTTCCCAAGTCATGACTTGAACTTGGGACCTCCCACACACTCCCAGAACACTTAACCACTGAAGCAGATACACAGTTGTGTCACAAACATAAGAAAATAAATATAAGAGATTTTTAGGGCGTTACAATCGATATGAGATCCCATGTAAGACCATATCTGGGATATGGCATTGGTATGGTACTGTGAATGCGATATGTCCTGAGTATCCTTTAGTATTCCAAGTGGTTCAACGGGTAGTTTGACAGAAATGTTAAAGTTTTGAAAGACTTTGGTATGTTGCACTTGGGTACAGGTATGTACATAAGACTCATGCTTAATGAGCTCGATATGTGATGAACCCTCAGTAAGTTTGTGTTTGACTAAGTTTGACTATGAGAATTATAGTGACATTTATGTTAATTTACATCATGTTAATTATGTGTTAAATGTGTGTTATAATGCCTATTATTTGCATAGGAACTTACTAAGCTTTAAAGCTTACTCCCCTTTCTTTTCCCTTGTCTTATAGTGTCACCAAGCTAGCTCGGGGATCGGAGACTGTCAGAGATTCACTCTGTAACATTCTGATTTAAGGCCTAGTCGAAATAGTGGTGCGAGACCATAAATCTGAGGTATATGTATGAGTTTTGAGGTTTATGCTATGTTTGCATGTTAGTGTGAAAGTTTCATGAATCAATTTTGTTAAATTGCGGTTGAATTGTCCAAAAGGACTAAATTGCAAAAGTTGCAAAATGTGAGATTTTAGAAGCTATTTGTATGAAATAGCTTTGGATTATCAATTAGAGGTCCTTAAATAGTAATTTCCCAAATTATAATTTTTGGACAAAAATGGGCATGAGTGGATGGTATTGGAAAAGTTTGACTAAGGGGCATTTTGGTCATTTATCAATTAAATGATTAAAAATGGGAAAAGATGATAGAATTACATTCATCTTCTTCTCCAAGCTGTCGAAATTTGAAGGGAGCCATTGTTAGGGTTCTTCAATTTTTCAAGCTTGCTAGTAAGTGCATCCAAGCCCCGTTTTTGATATTCTTCGTATTTTTGAAGTCCTAGTAACATGAGTAAGCTATTTTTAGCTATATGTTGAGCTAGGATTGATGTTAAAAAATGTAACCATGTATGACATGCATGTATTTTGATGTTTTATGGAAGAATATGAAGGCTTGATGTAGTAGAAACATCTTTTGCTAAGTGAATTCCATGAAAAATGCATGTAGGGACTAGTTTGTGAAAGTCTTGAGATTGGTCATACATGAGTGATTTAGTGAGAATTGATGATTGCTTTAGTTGAGTAAATGATTCGACTAAGCATGAAAGGCTAGAAAGTTGAATGAAAATCACTTTACGAGCCTTGGGGCAAAAGTATAAATATGAGGAAGTTTAGGGGTAAAATGGTAATTTTGCTAAAGTATGAGATAAGGGTCAATTTAGTCAATGTGTGTATTGAACGGGTTGATTTGTCATTTTAGATCAAGAAAGACGAAGCCTGGATCTTAACCGAGGCAAGGGCAAGGTCATGGACTAAATTGCACATCTCTATACTTTTTGAGTACCGAGGTAAGTTTACGTATGAACAATGTATTTATGCGTATACATTATTAATGCTAGCTAATGTGTAGCATAATTGAGAACCTATTCAATTCTAGTGGAATGAATGAGATAGTAGTTGTGAATGGATGAATGTATTACAAGTAGACATGTAAATGTGTAGTGATAATGCTTGATAGTGGGCTAAGTGCGATACCACCTTGACACTTAACAATGATGGGGTTGTCAAAGTATACTATTTTTAAGCATATTATTTAGTGAGCTATGTGCGGAATCACTATAATTATCCTTTGTGGTAGGCTATGTGCGATACTACCTTATGATTTGATAGTGGTGGGCTAAGTGCGAAACCACCGAGTGATTTAGCTGTGTGGATGTATTATTGAGAAATAATGATGTGTTGTATTTTGAGTAAATATGCTATTGAGTGCAGGGGTGCATGTCAATGATTATGAGTATGTGACTCATGATGTGTTGGAGATGTGGTAAGGGATAGAAAGAGTAAGCATAGTAGTGGATGTGAATTACATATGTTAGTATAATGCTAATTGTTGTTTAGCTTATACTAGAATGCTTAAATTGTTTATGTGTAAACTTACTAGGCTCAAAGCTTACTCCTTTCTTTTCCCTCGTCTTATAGAGAACAAGGATTGAATCGTGATACGCGGATTAATCGAAAGATCACCCACACTATCAGCACACTCTGGTACATTGGACTTAATGTTTTGTATATGGCATGTATAGGGGCTAGATAAGTTAGTGAATTTTATTGTATTGGCTAAGATGTGTTGGCCATTAGATGGATAAACTATTTTTGTATAATGCCATGGTTGTTGGCTACTTTATTATATAAAAGATGTAGTTATCCATGTAAGATTGTGTTTCAAAATGAGTTGGTTATGGATGTGTTGAATGAGTACATGTTGTGTATGCTAGAGGGGTGAGAAAAGCTTAGCAAATAGCTTTGTTCTTGTCCATGTGGATAGACACACGGGCATGTGTCTAGGCCATGTGTGACACACGGCCAGCCCACCCAAGGCGTGTGACTTGGCCGTGTCACTTTGGCGGTTCGAGTGTTATAGGCCACGGCCAGCCACACAGCGCGTGTGTCTAGGCTTTAGGCCGTGTAAAGTAGTCGATGTTCACCACGGGTCGAGAGCACGGCGTGTTCCTAGCCGTGGGACTTTGGCGAGTAACGCTTGAGTTTTGTGCACGGTTTGTGGACATGGGCGTGTGTGACTACACACGGGCGCAGTATCATCTTACACGCGGCGTGTGGCCTGTTGGGATGGAAAAATTTTAAATTGTAAGAGTTTTCGATATGGTCTCGAGAGCCCTCGTGTATATGAGTAAGGTCTCGTAAGTTGAGAATGAGGTCGTTATGGTGACTAAGAGAGAGTAGTCACGTTGAGCCTAAGTGGCGATCAAGTGGTTTTATTTCGTAATGCCTCGTGCCCGGTTCCGCAGAGAATACGGGTAAGGGGTGTTACATTTAGTGGTATCGAGCTATGGTTTAGTCGGTTCTAGGACTACCGTAGCGGGTGTAAGAGTCTAGCTATACATGCCATAAGTGTACAATGATAGCGTGGTGGTTTCGATGATTTTAAACCTTGTTTTATATAGTATATGGATCCCGATCAATCGATCACGATGAAGCAACTAGTAATGCGCTGCGCCTCAAGCAGGAACCGCACTGTTGAGAGTGGACCCGAGGTTAGGGTCAAGGGAAGAGGCTCGGGAAGCCTTTCTCCAGATGATGAGTAATTGGTACTCGGATTATGTTCGAGCGAACCCTAATGCTCAACCTCCTCCACCTCCTCCTATACCTCAGCCAATTCCAGTGGCTCCTCAAGGTATTGATGTAGTGAGGATATCAAAACCCCCGTTGGATAAGATTAGGAAACACGGGGCTGAGGAGTTTAGAGCTAAGGTAGATGATGACCCCAACTCAATGAGAGTATTTGATAAACTCTCTTGTACACCAGAAGAAAACTTGAAGTGTGCCGTATCTTTGCTGAGAGACTCGGCATACCATTGGTGGAAGACATTGACGTCGGTAGTCCCGAAAGAACGGGTGATGTGGGACTTCTTTCTGGAAGAGTTCCGAAAGAAGTAGATAAGCCAACGAAGGAATTCATTGAGCTGAAGCAAGGAAGAATGACAGTAGCAGAATATGAGCGCGAATTTGTTAGGCTTAGCAAGTACGTGCAAGAATGTGTGTCGATAGAGACCATCTTGTGTAAAAGGTTTGAAGATGGACTGAACGAGGATATTAAGCTCCTAGTGGGTATTTTGGAGTTGAAAGTGTTTGTTTTGTTGGTTGAAAGGGCACGTAAGGCCGAGGAATTGAGTAAAGAAAAGAAAAGGGCTGTGAGTGAAGCCCGAGATGCGAGAAAATGACCGATGAGCAAATCATATCAAGCGCAATCGAAAAGATCCAAGGAAGTGAATCCTCGGACGACAACACTAGTGGGATATCCATGTCGAGACTTGGACAACATTCGTTCGGGCTCGAGAGTCCAAGCCACCTCGATGGAAAGTGTGGGCAATTTGAAGAACAAACCGGAGTGTCCAAGTTGTGGTAGGTATCATACTGGAGAGTGTTGGGGAGACAACCGAAGTTTTTAGAAGTGTGGTTCCCCCGACCATTTGATCTGAAATTGCCCCGAGAGGGATGATAAGGAAGAGAAGCAAGAGACAAGACCTAGCGATGTGTCTGCAAGGGGTAGACCACCAAGGAACCCGAGAGGTGGGACTAATGGTAGAGGTGCGTCCAAAGACTCTGCTGTGAGACCGGATGGTCGGGTACCTGCGAGGACGTATGCCATTCGCGCCCGCGAAGAGGCGTCATCCCCAGATGTGATAATGGGTACTTTTTCTCTTTTTGACACCTTTGTTTGTAACACCCCTAACCCGTATCTGTCGCTGAACTAGGGTTAAAGGCGTTACCGGACAGATCGGAAACATTTTCAGAAGTTCATACATTCATCCATCAATCTCAAACATAATGTCCCTTAATACGGTCAACGAGACCTAAAACATGCTTATAAATCGGGTTGGGACTAAACCGGAACACATACAGAATTTCACAAAAATTTAAAACTTTTCTAAGTTTCAGGGGTTACACGCCCATTTAGGCAAGCCGTGTGCCTTCCACGGCTGTTGGACACCCCCGTGTGTCCTCCCCGTGGTCGAATCTGACCTCACATCCACAGCCAAAAAGCACGCCCATGTGCCTTGGCCATGGTCGAATCTGACTTCACATCCACGGCCACCAAGCACGGCCGTGTGCCTTTGCCGTGGTCGAATCTGACTTTACACCCACGGCCACCCAGCACCCGTGTGCTAAGGCCGTGTACGCTAAGGCCATATACTAAATTTTTCACACGGCTTCTAGACACGCCTGTGTGTCTTGGCCGTGTGCTCCTAAGCTAGCTACTGACTTAGTCCCACGGTCACTAGGCACGCCCGTGTGCCACAACCGTGTGACATTATAGGCCATTTGCAAGGCCGAAATGCCACCCACATGGGTCATACCTACAAGTAAAATCATCAAGATATCTCATGCCTATTTGACAACCAAAATCATACCAAATAACCATCCAAATTACAAGGCTAAAACTCATCTCATCACAAGCATAATTCATTCCTTTGCTTAATCAAAACTTGACCATTTCATGCATCAACTAACCATGCCAAAAACATACTTCATATATCACATACATTCAAGCAAATTCTCAACCCATAGCTAGCCAAATCACATGGCTAACTTCATATAACAAACTCATATCAAATACTAGCCTATACAAGCCATATCAAGCTATATACATATCCAAAGTGTACCAAAATGAGTTTAGTAGTGTGATGATTTGATCCTTGACTGATCCCCGAGCCTTCATGAGCTTTGACGACCTATAAAACAGAGAAAACACACACACAGTAAGCTTTCCAAAAGCTTAGTAAGTCATAATACAAACAAACTTAGTATGAAAGGCATATATATACATAAGTACATTAGCACTTCTTAATGACTTAACAACTATCACATATATGCTTTGGTCCATGTACTTGGCCATATTTGTCACATTCATCAATTCAAAAGTCTTATATAAACATAGCTCATTCATGCTCACTTTCACATATCATATTGTTATTCCAATATACATAATCATCATAGTGAGATCACATAAGTACTTACCTTATATACACACTTAGTGTATAAATCAACGTACCTAAAACAGATATACAATTCACTTAACCATTCGTATCACAGACTTGCCCGTTGAACCGATAGGAACCTAATAGGATAGTCAGAAAGCTCGGAATAGTTGTACAATGCCAACGTCCCAGACGAGGTCTTACGTATACTCAGATAACGATGCCATTGTCCCAGACAGGGTCTTATACGAATCAATATGATGCCAATGTCCCAGACATGGTCTTACACGAAAAGATAATATCGATGCCAACATCCCAGACGTGGTCTTACACGAAAAGCTCATATCGATGCCAACGTCCCAGACGTGGTCTTACACAAAAAGATAATATCGATGCCAACGTCCCAGATGTGGTCTTACACGATTGTCAAATCAACGCCAACATCCCGGACGTGGTCCTTTATGATAAAACAGAACAGATACCTATGTATTCCTAGGTTCGTGCGGGACTTCTCGGACATTGTCGCTAAGTCGATCTTATCTCAAAAATCATTTGCATTACAACTCATAAGCATTTAATATTGACAATAGGCATATGAATATGCTCAACTCAATACAATTACATTTATTTGCAATATGAGTTACCTCGGATTCGATTTATCAGAAATAGACACGGCTACTCGGTTACTTTCGCCTTCCCTCGGTCTAAGTCCGTTTTCCTCGGTTCTTGATCTAAACATATTCAGAATTAATGCTTTTATTCACTAATTCATCCAATTCAATCCAAGGACACACAATTAGGGCTATTTGCAAATTAACTCTCACATTTGCACAATTTATCAATTTAGTCCATTTTTCTCAAAACATCAAATTCATAAAATCATCACATACTCATGTTTAGCCGAATGTTCATACATCTCATACAAGCCCATATTTTCCATCAAATTTGTAATTTAGTCCTCCAAATTACTATTTTCTCAATTTAGCCCTAATTAGCTAAATTTATCAAAATTTCAAGAACAAAGTATGTTCATTAAACATATATCTTTCATTTAACACCAATACTCATCACAAAGCTCACCATTTCATCAATGGCACATTTCATACACATCATCAATTCACAAAATTTGAGCATGGGTTTTGTAGAGCACAAAGCAACGATTACAAAAACATAGAAATTATCAAAAACCGAAATCAAACATACCTTGAATCAAAGACTTTAATAGCTGAAACCTAGCTTAGATATTTTCTTTCTCTTTTCTTCAAACTTTCGGCACCCCAAAGATGATAACATTCTTCTTTCTTATGTTTCTTTTATTTAATATTCATATTAATGCCAACTTACCAATTTGCCCATCTATTAGTCATATAAGACAAATTGATATTAAGGTTATTATGTCATTCTACCATCCACTATCTCTAGAATGGTTAAATTGCCTCATAAGGCCTCCACCTTAAAAAGCCATCAACAATTAAGTGCTTTAACATATAACATGCAAATTTCACATTTAATGCAATTTAATCCTTTTGTCAAATTAAACACACAGACGGACAAATTAACTTACGAAACTTTAGTACACGCATAATCACTTATCAGAGACACAGAAAATACTATTAAAATATTATTCGGACCCGGATTCGTGGTCCCAAAACCATCTGCTTTCGACTAGGTATAAACCGGATCATTACAATTCTCCCCCTTAGGGATTTTCGTCCCCAAAAATCTTACCGTTAAACAAAGTCGATATTGTCGTTTCATGGAATCTTCCTACTCCCACGTAGCCTCTTCTATTCCGTGATTTATTCCACAATACTTTTACTAACGGAATTTTCTTATTTCTCAACTCTTTTACTTCACGAGCTAAGATACGGATCGGTTCTTCTTCGTATGACATACCAGATCAGATTTCAATTTCAGATGGAGCAATCACATGTGACGGATCGAATCGATATCTACGGAGCATCGAAACATGGAATACATTTTGTATCTTCTCTAGCTCGAAAGGCAATAACAATCGATATGCAACATGTCCAACTCTCTCAATGATTTCATACGGCCCGATGAATCTCAGACTCAACTTGCCTTTACGTCTGAAACGAAGTACTTTCTTCCATGGTGACACTTTCAAAAATACTTTGTCGCCGACCTCAAATTCTATATCTTTTCGTTTTAAGTCCGCATAAGACTTCTGACGATCAGATGCTACTTTCAAACAGTCTCGGATCAGTTTCACTTTCTATTTTGAATCTTTTATCAAATGGACCCCATGTAGCTTATTTTCATTGAGCTCGGTCAAATACAGAGGTGTACGACATTTACGTCCGTACAGAGCTTCATAAGGTGCCATTTTAATGCTCGACTGAAAACTATTATTGTATGCAAATTCAATCAATGGCAAATACTGTTCCCACGAACCATTAAACTCAAGTATACAACATCTTAACATATCTTCAAGAATCTGAATAATCTGCTCGGATTGACCATCTGTTTGCGGATGAAAAGGTGTACTGAAATGCAGTTTCATGCCTAAAGCTTCTTGCAATTTCTTTCAGAACCTCGATGTAAATCTCGGGTCCCTATCTGACACAATAGATAGTGGCACCCCCTGCAATCTAACAATCTCAGAAATGTAAAGCTCGGCTAATCTATCAAGTGAATAGTTAGATCTTACCGGAATAAAATGGGTAGTTTTCGTCAATCGATCAACTACGACCCATATCGCATCTTTCTTTCTTAGAGTCTGAGGCAAACCAGAAACAAAATCCATTGTTACTCTATCCTATTTCCACTCAGGAATCAAAATCGGTTGCAACAACCCATACAGAACTTGATGTTCAGCTTTGACTTGTTGACAGATTAAACATTTTGAAACAAAGTCAGAAATATCACGCTTCATACCAGACCGCCAATAGTGTCGCTTCAAATCATGGTACATTTTAGTACTCCCCGGATGAACCGATAGATGACTATTATGTGCTTCACTCAAAATCAACTGAATCAATTCTGAATTTCTCGGAACACAGATACGATCTCGAAATCTCAAGCAATCATCAACCATTTGAAATTCAGATTCATAATTCGAATCACACTGAGCTCGTTTTGCTAATAACTCATTATCAGATTTCTGAGCATCACATATTTGCTGTATAAACAATGGTTTTACTTTTAATTCAGCTATCACAGAGCTATCATCAGACATATCTAACTAAGCATTCAAAGCACATAGTGCAAATAATGATTTTCTACTCAATGCATCAGCAACAACGTTTGCTTTACCCGGATGATAATCTATCACAAGTTCATAATCTTTTAATAGCTCTAGCCATCTTCTTTGACGCAGGTTCAAATCTTTCTAAGTCATCAGATATTTCAGACTTTTATGATCCGAAAACATGTGACATTTCTCACCATACAAATAATGGCGCCAGATCTTTAGTGCAAACACAATCGCAGCTAGCCCGAGATTGTGTGTCGGATAGTTCTTTTCATGAGGCTTCAATTGTCTCAAAGCATAAGCTACAACTTTTCCTTCCTGCATCAAAACACATCCCAGACCGTTTAATGAAGCATCACTGTATATAACAAATTCTTTACCTGATTCCGGTTGTACCAAAACTGGAGCTTCAATTAACAGAGTTTTCAACTGATCAAAACTTTTTCGGCATTTGTTCGACCATTCAAATCTAACATCTTTCTGAAGCAATCCAGTCAATGGAGTAGCTATCACTGAAAATCCTTTCACAAGTCGACGGTAATAACCAGCTAGGCCCAGAAAGCTACGGACTTCAGATACGTTTCTCGGAGGTTTCCAATCTAGAATAGTAGAAATCTTGCTCGGATCAACTCGAATCCCAGAAGCTGACACAATATGCCCCAGAAAACTAACCTCATGTAACCAGAATTCACATTTGCTGAATTTTGCATACAATTGCTTTTCTATCAGAGTTTGCAATACAATTCTCAGATGCTCAGCATGTTAAGTCTCATCACATGAATAAATCAAAATGTCATCAATGAATACAACAACAAATCGATCTAGATACGGTCTGAAGATTCTATTAATTAAATCCATAAAAACAGCAAGAGCATTGGTTAATCCAAATGGCATAACTAGAAACTCATAATGCCCGTACCTTGTTCTGAAAGTAGTTTTCGATACATCTGAATCTTTCACTCTCAACTGATAGTATCCCGATCTCAGATCAATCTTGGAAAATACAGTAACTCCTTTTAATTGATCGAATAAATCATCAATCCTGGGGAACAGATATTTGTTCTTTATGGTCACCTTATTTAACTGACGATAATCGATGCACATTCTCATCGTGCCATCTTTCTTTTTCACAAACAGAATAGGAGCACCCCAAGGCGAGAAACTCGGTCTAGCAAACCCTCTATCGGTCAATTCTTGCAACTGTGACTTTAACTCTTTCAACTCTGTTGGTGCCATTCTAAACGGAGTTATCGATATAGGTGTAGTACCAGGTAACAACTCAATACCAAACTCAACTTCACGAATCAGAGGCAAACCCGGTAACTCTTTAGGGAATACATCAGAGAACTTAAAAATAATAGGCACTGATTCAACTTTCTTCTCAGACACTTTCGAATCAATCACATAAGCAAAATATATTTCATAACCCTTTTTCATATAACTATGAGCTTTCAAAACAGATATCACAACAGGCAAACCATTCAAATCATTAGATTCAATCCGTACAATTTCATCATTCGGACATCTCAAGTCAATAGTCTTTTTTTTACAGTTCATAATAGCATCATGCGAAAACAAGCAGTCCATACCCAGAATGATATCAAACTCATCAAATGGAAAAAGCATCAAATCAGCAGGGAAACAAATATCTCAAAACATTAATGGACAGTTCTTGCATACTTTGTCAACCAGGACACTTTTACCTAAGGGGTTCGATACTTTTATAACAAACTTAGTAGACTCTATAGGCAAAGTCTTCATCGAACACTAAATTCATGCATATATACGAATGCGTAGAACCAGGTCTATCATCGCAATCACGTATATCATAAAGTGTAAAAGTACCCGTTATAACATCCGGTGAAAAAGCTTCCTCACGAGCTCGAATAGCATACGCTCCGGCAGCGCCTAGCTTCGGATCTCGCAATGCCTCTCTCATAGTTCTCGACTACAACCGACATTCCTTAGATTCTTCAAGGTCTACCTCTCATAGGTGCATTATCGGATCTCGATTTTGAACATTCTCGGGCCCGATGGACTCGGGGCAATCACGGATAAAATGATTAAGTGATCCACATCCAAAACAAGCTCATCATTCATTCTACAACTTCTGGATGTCTTTTCCCACAATGCTTACACTCTGGTTTCTCGGATCGTACATTCCCAACACTTGCCACTGAAGTTGCTGGAGCTTTGAAACTCATTTGTGATCTATCTCGATTTCTATTTGAATATCCCATATTACCTCTCGAACGGCTTTGATCATCTCTAAATTTCTTTGAAGCAGACTGAAACGATCTATTCTGAAATCTCTTTCTCACATCTCTAACTTCAGACTCGGTTTTCTTTTTATCTTTCCTGAGTGCTTCAGCTTTGCATGCTCGATCAACGAGTACAACAAACTCTTTTATCTCTAAAATCCCAACTAATAAACGGATGTCTTCATTAAGCCCATCTTCGAACCTTTTGCACATTATTGCTTCAGATGATACACATTCCCGAGCATATTGACTCAGTCTGACAAACTCCCGTTCATATTCCGCAACAGTCATACGGCCTTGTTTCAAGTCCAGAAATTCCTTTCGTTTCTAATCAATGAACCTCTCACTAATATATTTCTTCCAGAACTCAATTTGAAAGAAGTCCCATGTCACCCGTTCTTTTGGAATAACAGATATCAGAGTTTTCCACCATTGATAAGCCGCGTCTCGAAGCAAAGATACAACACATTTTATGTATTCTTTTAGAGTCAAAGACATCTCATCGAATACCCGGATCGTGTTTTCTAACCAAAACTCTGCCTTCTTGGCATCATCATCATTAGTAGCCCTGAATTTTTTAGCCCCGTATTTGCGAATTTTGTCTACCGGAGGCTTGTTCAACAGATTTATACCCATCACCGGAAGCACAACTGAGGTTTGAGGGGGATTAACCAGGGCGAGGGTTGTGAAACAGTCGGGTTATTCTTTACAAATTGAGTGAACCATTCACTCATCATCTGGAAGAAAGCTTGTTTAGCTTCTTCCCCTTGACCGTTATTAGTCGGTCTCGGATCAGAGGGCACTGTCCCTTGCGCGGGAGCAGGCGCATTACTTTCTACGTCGTTAGCTACGGCTCTTTCGGGATCCATTACTATACGAAAATCAAATTTATACGTCAGGACTCATCACACTATCACAATTCAGAAATATGGCATGTATAGCTAGACTCTGACACGTTACGTTAGTCTGAGAATCGGCTAAACCGTAGCTCTGATACCAACCAAATGTAACACCCCTAACCCGTATCTGTCGCCAAACTAGGGTTAAAGGCGTTACCAGACAGATCGAAAACATTTTCAGAAGTTCATACATTCATCCATCAATCTCAAACATAATGTCCCTTAATACGGTCAACGAGACCTAAAACATGCTTATAAATCAGGTCGAAACTAAATCGGAACACATACGAAATTTCACAGAAATTTAAAACTTTTCTAAGTTTCAGGGGTTACACGCCCGTGTAGGCAAGCCGTGTGCCTTTCACTACCGCCACACCCCGTGTGTCCTCCCGTGGTCGAATCGACCTCACATCCACGGCCACCAAGCACGCCCATGTGCCTTGGCCGTGGTCGAATCTGACTTCACATCCACGGCCACCGAGCACGCCCGTGTGCCTTAGCCGTGGTCGAATCTGACTTTACACCCACGGCCACCTAGCACCCGTGTGCTAAGGCCGTGTACTCTAAGGCTATATACTGACTTTTTCACACGGCTTCTAGACACGCTCATGTGTCTTGGCCATGTGCTCCTAAGCTAGCTACTGACTTAGTCCCACGATCACTAGGCACGCCCGTGTGCCACAACCGTGTGACATTATAGGCCATTTGTAAGGCCAAAATTCCACCCACATGGGTCATACCTACAAGTAAAATCATCAAGACATCTCATGCCTATTTGACAACCAAAATCATACCAAATAACCATCCAAATTACAAGGCTAAAACTCATCTCATCACAAGCATAATTCATTCATTTGCTTAATCAAAACTTGACCATTTCATGCATCAACTAACCATGCCAAAAACATACTTCATATATCACATACATTCAAGCAAATTCTCAACCCATAGCTAGCCAAATCACATGGCTAACTTCATATAACAAACTCATATCAAATACTAGCCTATACATGCCATATCAAGCTATATACATATCCAAAGTGTACCAAAATGAGTTTAGTAGTGTGATGACGATCCTTGACGGTCCGAAGCCTTCAGTAGCTTTGACGACCTCTAAAACAGAGAAAACACACACACAAAGTAAGCTTTCCAAAAGCTTAGTAAGTCATAATACAAACAAACTTAGTATGAAAGGCATATATATATAAGTACATTAGCACTTCTTAATGACTTAACAACTATCACATATATGCTTTGGTCCATGTACTTGGCCATATTTGTCACATTCATCAATTCAAAAGTCTTATATAAACATAGCTCATTCATGCTCACTTTCACATATCATATTGTTATTCCAATATACATAATCATCATAGTTAGATCACATAAGTACTTACCTTATATACACACTTAGTGTATAAATCAACGTACCTGAAATGGGTATACAATTCACTTAACCATTCGTATCACAGACTTGCTCGTTGAACCGATAGGAACCTAATAGGATACTCAGAAAGCTCAGAATAGTTGTACAATGCCAACATCCCGCATTTGCGGTCTTACGTGTACTCGGATAACGATGCCACTATCCCGCATGGGTCTTATACGAATCAATATGATGCGGATGTCCTGGATATGGTCTTACGAAAAAGATAATATCGATGCCAACGTCCCGGCACGTGGTCTTACACGAAAAGCTCATATCGATGCCAACGTCCCAGACGTGGTTTTACACAAAAAGATAATATCGATGCCAACGTCCCAGATGTGGTCTTACATGAATGTCAAATCAACGCCAACGTGCCGGATGTGGTCTTATATGATAAAACAGAACGGATACCTATGTATTCCTAGGTTCATACGGGACTTCTCGAACATTATCGCTAAGTCGATCTTATCTCGGAAATCATTTGCATTACAACTCATAAGCATTTAAGATCGATAATAGGCATATGAATATGCTCAACTCAATACAATTACATTTATTTGCAATATGACTTACCTCGGATTCAATTTATCGTAAATAGAAACGGCTACTTCCTTACTTTTCGCCTTCCTCGGTCTAAGTCCGCTTTCCTCGCTTCTTGATCTAAACATATTCAGAATTAATGCTTTATTCACTAACTCATCCAATTCAATCCAAGGACACACAATTAGGGCTATTTGCAAATTAACTCTCGCATTTGCACAATTTATCAATTTAGTCCATTTTTCTCAAAACATCAAATTCATAAAATCATCACATACTCATGTTTAGCTGAATGTTCATACATCTCATACAAGCCCATATTTCCATCAAATTTGCAATTTAGTCCTTCAAATTACTATTTTCTCAATTTAGCCCTAATTAGCTAAATTCATCAAAATTTCAAGAACAAAGTATGTTCATTAAACATATATCTTTCATTTAACACCAATACTCATCACAAAGCTCACCATTTCATCAATGGCACATTTCATACACATCATCAATTCACAAAATTTGAGCATGGGTTTTGTAGAGCACAAAGCAACGGTTACAAAGACATAGAAATTATTAAAAACCGAAATCAAACATACCTTGAATCAAAGACTTTAATAGCTGAAACCTAGCTTAGATATTTTCTTTCTCTTTTCTTCAAAATTTCAGCACCCCAAAGATGATAACATTCATCTTTCTTATGTTTCTTTTATTTAATATTCATATTAATGCCAACTTACCAATTTGCCCATCTATTAGTCATATAAGACAAATTGATATTAAGGTTATTATGTCATTCTACCATCCACTATCTCTAAAATGGTTAAATTGCCTCATAAGGCCTCCACCTTAAAAAGCCATAAACAATTAAGTGCTTTAACATATAACATGCAAATTTCACATTTAATGCAATTCAATCCTTCAGTCAAATTAAACACACAGACGAACAAATTAACTTACGAAACTTTAGCACACGCATAATAACTTATCAGAGACACATAAAATACTATTAAAATATTATTCAGACTCGGATTTGTGGTCCCGAAACCAATGTTTCGACTAGGGTATAAATTGGACTGTTACATTATTATTGCTTTAATAGATCTAGGGTCTACTCATTCTTATATTTGCATGAGATTGGCATCTAGTTTGAGTATGACCGTTGAGTTTACGAATATTGTGGTTAAGGTGTCAAACCCGTTAGGTAAGCATGTGTTAGTGGACAAGGTGTGTAAGAATTGTCCTTTATTGATTAAGAGTCTTAGTGAACTGTGGTAGTAAGTTTATCGAAATGAAATGTGAGAATGGAGATGTTGTTCGGGTTGAATCAGGTGGATCGGATAGTCTACTAGTGATGATTTCTTCCCTAGTGGCTGAGAAATGTTTGAGAAAAGGTGTGTGAGTCCTATCTCGCTTTTGTATTGAATACTCAAGAGGTTGGAGTAAAGTTTGATACAAATCTTTGGTGGTATGTGAGTATCCAGATGTATTCCCAGAAGAGTTACCCGAATTACCTCCAAAGAGAGAGGTCGAGTTTAGAATTGAGTTAGTTCCGAGAACGACACCTATTTCAATTGCTCCGTATAGGATGGCACCTTTAGAGTTGAAAGAATCAAGGTTTAGTTACAAGAGTTGATGAGATAAGGGTTTTGCAAGATCGAGCTACTCACCGTGGGGTGCTCCTCAGTACAATTTGTAAAGAAGAAAGATGGGTCTATGAGGTTGTGTATAGACTATAGGCAACTCAATAAAGTGACGGTGAAGAATAAGTATCCTTTACTAAGGATTGATGATCTTTTGATCAACCGAAAGGAGCTACAAGATGTTCTCCAAGATCGACTGAGGTCCAGTTATTACCATTTGAGAGTGAAAGAGCAAGATGTGTTAAAAACTGCATTTCGAACAAGGTATGGCCATTATGAGTTTTTAGTCATGCCGTTTGGTTTAACGAATGCACCTGCGATTTTTATGGATTTGATGAACTGTGTCTTCCGACCGTATGTGGATAAGTTTGTAGTTGTCTTCATTGACGACAAATTGATCTATTATTGGGATGAGAATGATCATGAGGAACATTTGAGAATTGTCTTGCAAACTTTAAGGGATAAGCAGTTGTATGCTAAGTTTAGCAAGAGTGAGTTTTGGCTCTAAGAGGTCGGATTCCTAGGACACATTGTGTCGGGTGATGGTGTCAGAATTGACCCGAGTAAGATATCGGCTGTTATGGATTGGAAATAGTCGAGGAACGTGTCAGAAGTCAGAAGCTTCTTGGGATTGGTAGTATATTACAGACGTTTCGTAAAGGGGTTCTCTGTAATTGCTACCCCGATGACGAAATTGTTGCATAAGGATGCCAAGTTTGATTGGACTGAGACATGTCAACAAAGTTTTGATAGATTGAAAACATTGTTGACTGAGGCACCAGTTTTGGTTCAACCAGAATCGGGGAAAGAGTTCGTGGTTTTTAGTGACGCGTCGTTTAATGGTCTCGGTTGCGTATTGATGCAAGAGGGTAACGTAGTCGCTTACGCCTCGAGGCAGTTAAAACCGCATGAGAAGAATTATCTGACTCATGACTTGGAGTTGGCTGCGATTGTTTTCGCGTTAAAGATTTGGCGACATTATTTATATGGTAAGTGATCGCTGTGAAGTCAGAGTTTTAAAATTTATAAAGAGAATGATCGAACCTGGAAACTAATATGACAACGGTTGAGGCAAGTGCACCTATCGAACAGTAGTATAGCTTAGGTAAGACCGGATTGTCGAACCCAAAGGAACTAAAAGTTCTAATACTAGCTTTCTTTCTATTATTTAGCCTAAAATAAGTGAAGTTGTTTATCTAGTCTAAATTAATTAACTATTAAACTAAAAATTCTAAGACAAAAAAGAATGAAATTGAGAGAATAACTTGGAAAAAACTCAGTTGATTAAGACGACACCCAAGGAAGAATCCACCTAGACTTCACTTGTTATCTAACTCAACTGCATTTGATGTATTCACTTGACTTGATCCGTAAGACTCCCTAACATATATTAAACCCTCTCTCGAGGCGAATAACGTCTAACCCTAGGTTAATTAATTGAAATCTCTTTCCCATTAATAACCCCTAGAATAGCAGTAAATCGATCTATGGATTCCCATATTAGGTTTCACCCTAATCCGGCAAAATCTCGTCACCCTATCTCTAGGCGCCCGATCAACTCCGCTTAATTATGCTAGATCTACTCTTAAGCAGGGACTTTTGCTCCACCACCTAAGCACATTCAACTTGAATTAATATCCGCGAAATATTAACACAAGAATTAAGCATACATAATTAAGAACAAATCAAGTATTTATCATATAGTTCAGAAAACAATAACAAGATTCATCTAGGTTTCATCCCCCTTCAGGTATCTGAAGGGTTTAGTTCATAACAATAAAGAAAAACATCTCAGAAGAAAAGATAACACAAAACATAAGAAATCGCTAAAACCCCCTGAAGGAATTGAAGAGGAGATCCTCTGTCTTGAGTAGAATTCCGGCTTCTAGAGATGGATCAACTGGCTATCCCTGAGTGAATCCCCACAAATCTGCCTTCTCTGGCCTAGCAAGACGCCCCTAAAAGATGGCTTTGAGCCCCCTTTTTTAGGTCATACTTAGGGTGTATTTATAGGCTTTTGAAATAGGTTTCTTTGCCCCTAAGTATCATTTCCCGAATGAAATTGCTCTTCTCCACGGCAGAGGCATGGCCATGGCACACGCCCGTGTGAATCGTGGCCAGGCCGTGTTCGGACTTCTAATGAGGGCACGCCCGTGTAGATCGTGATTAAGCCGTGTTCTAGTATTTTGAGGAGGCACGGCCGTGTGGGCTTTAGTTCAGGCCATGTCAATTTCATGCTTTGGCCCATTTGTCCCGTTTTAAGCCCGTTTTGCGTTCTTTTCATCCCTTGGTGCTTTCCTGAGTATATATCATGAAAAGAAAGGATTAAGAGCACCAAATTGCATAATATAAGGGATAATTCATCCAAAAGCATACTAAATGTGGGATTAAAATATGTTACTATTTCGGTTTATTAAATACCCCCACACTTAAGCTTTTGCTTGTCCTCAAGCAAAATTTTCAACTTACAATTAAAACGAACTTTCTATAATTCATAATAGTCATTGATAATGTTTCATCATAATTCAGAGATAATTCATACATGGATAATTCAACTCAAAGAGTCCTAAAAATTCAAACAGTCTAAGTCATACATTTGTAGCACAAAACATAGGTGTTTCCCTTCATCTAAACAATTACCTCTGATTTAAAATCGACAAGGACTGAAATCCTCACTTAAAGATTCACTCAAATCACTCAAAGTGTTTAAGGTTCAAAATTAGGCACTCAAAAGTCAAACATGAAGAGTTAATCCCGTAGGCTTACCTGAAAATCAAATCTCCACCACTATAATATGAGATGATGCACAAATCAAAAGGTCTTTGTCAGGGTTGTAACGGGGCTTGGGTTAAAGGTGTGGATAAAGGCTGAATTAGAAGGTTAGAATCGAGATTGAATTGACAAAATACATAACTGGAAACAATAAACTGAATAATTACATAATGGATTGAAACTTTAAACTAATAATACAAGCTTCTTCTTCAATATTTGGAATTCAAACGTATAAGCTCACTTAATCACATAACTAATAATGAATAATGAATATACTTCGATTGATTTTTTTTAAGAACAAATCAAGTAATAATAAAGAACTTTAACAACTGAAATATAGAACATAGTTAGGCAACTGCTCAAAATCAAATCTCGACAAAAAGGGAGTCAAGCAATGGTGATAACAAATATACAAAGGGTTTTGGGTTAATATTAGTGGTTATGTCAATAAAAAGGGTTTGTTAGGATTAAAAGGGGTTCACTAGGGGTTAATTGTGAAGGTAGGCTTTTAATGGAGTTAGTGGGTTAAAACCTAGGTGCCTTAATCATCTCTCAGATATCAAATCATAGGTGTGGTCTCGATATGTATAAATGAGGCAAGTTCTAGAATAACAAATCAATGTTGACATACTCATAGTCAATAAAGTGAGCATAAAAAAGAATATATGCTCTATAAGGCTCAAAATCTCACAAAAATTATGGGTATTTTGACATCAACCTCGTAAATTTCAAACTTCAAAGTAATATTTAAACTCGGTTTGACAACCTAGAAATTTTTAATTTACAAAAATAGACTTTTCATGCTTGATTCTCTAGTATTCTTAGAATTTAATTATCAATGCACAATTATCAATGACTTAATCTAAAACATATCAATAAAAATCATAAATCATTAGAAATTTCATCCTAATTAGTAATATGAGGATTTTACTTAAAAACAAGACTAAATTCGTGGATTTTGAGAATAATGCAAAAGTTTGGCACCTAATTTGAAAATTTGAGAATAATGAAAAAGTTAGGCACCTTTTTAGGTTGTTCACCCCCACACTTAAGATGTACATTGCCCTCAATGTACAAAGTTAGATAATATAAATGTAATGTTCGGATCGTAAGATATGGGGATAAGTGAAACTTCCGAATTATGTTTGAAATCCTTGAGTTGGATGAACGATATGTTGGAGGGGTCATTCTGGGTGGTGATCCTGCACTAGATGAAGAAATTGGGTAGCTCATGCAGGATTAGCCAGGGATTATTAAGACACAATAAAAATAAACTAAATATATAATTAATGACAAGGAAGATAAAGAGAAAGTAAACAGAAAGTAAAATAAAGTAAAAAGAAAAGATGGATGGACCGAGGGGTCCTTATTGTTGGATGTGCTTTCTAAGGCTGGGGATATGGTGGTGTTCGTGGCGTGATTCCCTAGCAGCCTTTAGAACCTAAAATTAAAAAAACTAAGATAAAATAAACTAAATTAAGCATAAGAGTGTTAAAGAGAAGGAAAATAAAGCAGAAGATAAAAATAAAAGAACAGATAATTGGTCTCAAAGACCCTTGGCTTGTCGAATGATTGAAGCGGCCGGCATGAACTTATGTAGATCGGTCTCCGTGAGGGAGACCGTGCTTGGCTTTTTTCGCTTCTTTGGCATTGTTTTGGTGTAGCTCAAGGGTATAGAGAAAAAGAAAATAAAAAGGTGAAGGTTGAAAGTTAGTGGGAGAAGAGGGAAGGGGTGTTAAATAGATTTTCAAACCTGGTACCATCCCACGCCCGTGCTCCTTAGGCGTGTCGATTCACACGGCCAACTCGCACGACCGTGTGTCTAGGTGTGTTGGTTCACCCATGCCTATTTTACAGATTGCCACGCCCGTTGGTGATAAGTTAGTGTCGTCCACGGCCGCGTCGCACGGTCGTGGCATTCTGTCGGTACCCGTGGGGCGGTGGTTGGAGTCCGTGACTTCGAAGATTTGATTCTCTCTGACTCGTACCACCTTTTCCATATTAGTACGGTGTTTTGGGGCATCCACACGGCCACGGCCATGGCCGTGTGCTAGGCCATGTGGCCTGGAAATAGACCTTTTGATTTGTGCATCATTTCATATTACGGTGGTGGAGATTTGATTTTCATACAAGCCTATGGGATTAACTCTTCATGTTTGACTTTTGAGTACTTAATTCTGAACCTTAAACACTTTTAGTGATTT
Source organism: Gossypium sturtianum (assembly GCA_025698515.1). Lineage (NCBI taxonomy): Eukaryota > Viridiplantae > Streptophyta > Magnoliopsida > Malvales > Malvaceae > Gossypium > Gossypium sturtianum. Next base: position 135,302,863 of record CM046948.1, on the reverse strand, counting down.
GAGTGAATCTTTAGTGAGGATGTCAATCCTTGTCGGTTTTGAACCAGAGGTAATTATTTAGATGAGGGGAAACACCTATGTTTTATGCTACAAATGTATGACTTAGATTGTTTGAATCTTTAGGACTCTTTGAGTTGAATTATCCATGTATAAATTATCCTTGAATTATGATGAAACACTATCAATGACTATTATGAATTGAGGGAAGTTTGTTTTAATTATGAGTTGAGAATTTTGCTTGAGGACAAGCAAAAGCTTAAGTGTAATATCGTAAATTGGGGGTTATGCGTTTGGAGCATAACTCAAGTGTTAGTAGGCTTTAAGTGTGGTTGAGCATGTTTTAAGGGTTTTGAGAATCCAAGGATGTAGGAGGAAGTCTTGGAAAAATATTGGAATTTTATTTTTAAAGGAGAAGTTAGGTGAAGGAGGCCTTAAAGAAAATTTTTAGGAGTTTATGGACATGAAAGTGGGCTTGGTAAAGTGGCTTGGGACGCTACCTTAGGTGCTTGGGAGGTTGCGTCAAAAGAGAGTTCAGGAGGGAAAAGGTTCGAGCATCGTGGGAAGCATTAAAGACTTTTATTTTTGCGTCAAGAAGGGGAACTGGGCTAAGGAGGCTTTAAAGAAATTTTTAGGGAATTAATGACACAAGGAATCATGTGGTAAAGTGGCAATGGAGGCCATGTGCAGTGGGGTTAAGGGCCTTGGTCTGAGTTGCGAAGGAAGCGGGAAGGAGTGTTTATTTTTACGTCAAGAAGGCGCTCAAGCGAAAGAGGTTTTAAAAGAAATTCGGGTGAATCATGTCACAAAAAAACGCCTTGGCAAAGTGACTGGGGGCGTTATCTGCACTTGCGTCCAAGGGCTCAAGCAGTCTTGGGTTCGAGGTGGTGAGTGAAGCAAGGGGGAGTGTTTTATTTTGCTTTTTAAGCGTCAAGGTAGAGTTGGAAGAAAGTGGACGACACGGGGACTTTTAATTGGATGAGGATTCACTTATTCTCCTATTAATTTCGGCTAAGGTAGGATAATTGATGAATATTTTATTTTATTTTAAATTGGTAGATAATAGATAATTGTTGTTTTATTTATTCAAGTAGGATAATTGTTGATTTAATTATTTTGTGCAAGATGAAGAGGAGATAAATAAGGATTTATTTTATTTATTTTGGTTTAAATAGGTGATAAGAGATAATATAGGAGTTTGATAAGGGATTAATGTTGGATTAATTTATTTTATTTGTTAAGGAGATAATAGAGGAGATTATCAAAGAGTTTGATAATAGCAAGGATATAGTAGCCGAATTCTTTATAAGGGGGGAGTAATCATCTTTGATATCTTTTCTTTAAATTTCTTTGTGCCGAATTTCTTCCCACTCACACCTCTCATTCTTTTCTTTCATCCAACACCAAATCTATTTCTATTTCTTTGAAGCCATAACCGAAGCTTAAAGTGCCTATTCTCTTTGTTTTGCCGCAAGTCACAAAAGCTAAAACCCCTCTGTCGTTGTTCTTTGTTGCCGAAATCTCCAGGCATAAAACCCTCTCCATTATTGCGTTTTCTCTTCACCATTAAGTGCCGAAACCATCATTGTTGTGCTCTAAGCCGAATCTTTAAAGGAGGGTGCTGTCGACTACTTACTTTAGGCTCTTCAAAGCAAACGTGTAATAGTGGTAAGTGAATTCTCCTTTGGTAATCAGTTTTTGATTCTTCAAGGTAGGCCAATAAGGCATTCGGCCAAGGGCCATCTTTAGGGTTTAAATGTGATCGATTGGTATTATCGTTAATTAGGGGGCAAGTCGACAGAAGTAGGACAAGCTTCGGGATTCAAGATTTATTTCGGTAAGGATATTTAGTAAATGTAGATTTGATTTGATATATTAAAGTAGTAGTGATTAACCGATTGATCCGATTAAGTATCGTTATGGAGGCGAATGCTAGTCAAGGAGGACAAGGGATAGCCCCTATCCCGAAGTTTAAGAGAAGATCCGCTTCTGCGGTCCGGGATTGGCCACCGGGTGTGGACCAAATACGAACAAGAAAGTAGGCAAATAGCCGTAGTATCGCCTAGTGATAGCATCGATGCTCGAGCGTAGTTCTCCAAGTGATCGGTGTGTGATTAACCCACCGCTTTAGGGTTTATGCTATATTTGTATGTGTTATGTTTTTGGGTTAACTAGTGCGAAGTGATGATGTGATATGGATACCCTAGAGGGGTATATCGAATACCAGAGTTAGTGTTGATTATTGAAAGAATGTGAATGTGCCTATATGAATGAGATTGTATGTCCGAACAACTCAGTACATGCATTATTATCATGACATTATTATATGTTACATGTGCATGGGTGGGATATGATATGAAAGAAGGTACGGGTGTACTTCGAAAGTGCGTGGTTTGATGTTAGCCTTGAGCTACATCGTGGATTGACGCTGGATGAGGTCACGCTTTTGGATTAATTGCGATTTAGTTCGCGTGGCTTGATGAGTACCTCTGTGCCTCATCGTGGTTGATATAAGCTATGTGCTATATCGTGGTTGATGAGTGACTATGTGTCCCATCGTGGTTTTGGTGTTAGCTACGGCTACATCGTGGATTGGCGCCGATCGAGGTCGCGTTGTGGATTATTGTGCTTAATTGCACGTGGGCGGCATTGATTGCCTTTGGAGTAAAAAGGAGAGGTGATTTGTTAATCCCGGTGTGTGGTAGGTCGATACGGGGTGTGTAGAGGATGGACCCTAGGTTGGGTTGGGTGCACTTTGCATTTCAATTGATATGTGGATTAATGTGAAAATGGACCAAGCCCAGTATATGAATGTGGATCGGTCATGAAATGGGCTAAGCCCGATATGTGGAAATTATGCGGTTAATTACCTTACACGATAAGTGACATGAATATGGGCCAAGCCTGCAATGTGTTATTATGTGAATATGTTATCTTGTTATCCGATATATGGGTTAATATGTGGTTAACATGTGGGTGGAATTCAATGGATTAATTACACACCGAAGTCCGTATGACTCACCCAAATTTTTATCAACATCGCAGTGATGGATGATGATCGGACCGGGTTGGAGTGGATACGAGGTGGCCTATCTGAGAAGAAGTTGTTTTCATTATATAATAGAATTTATTAACTTGATATTTTAAGTATTTTTGAATAGTTATTTGTTGTAATAAGGGCCTTAAAGTATTTGAATTTTGCTATGTTTCATTGGATTTGTAATTAAGTTAATATTTTGGTAGTTTAATTTTAAAAGCTATTTATATCTCAAAAGTCATATTAAAGTTTTGAATCCGATATTTTTATCACCACTTAATTTTATTTAGAATGTTTTAAATGTTTTATCAAGGGAAACAAATTTTTAACGGTTTTTACTGTTAAATAAGAATATTTTTAAACGTTTTCCGCAGTGGCATTTCAAATTCGGTCGTATCGAATGGGCCGGGTTTGGGGTGTTACATTAAGTGTGGGGGTATTTGATAAACCGTAAAAGTAACATATTTTAATCCCATATTTAGCATGCTTTTGGATGAATTATCCCTTATTTTATGTAATTTGGTGCTCTTAATCCTTTATTTTCATGTTTTATAGTCAGAAAAGCATCGGAGGATGAAAAGAACAAGAAACAGGCTTAAAATGGGCCAAATGGGCCACATCACAAAATCGACACGGCCTGGACCCAAGACCACACGGCCATGCCTCCTTAATAATCTCAAACACGGCCTGAGCCCAAGACCACACGGCCGTGCCTCATTTATGAAGTCCAACACGGCCTGGCCACGATTCACACGGGCGTGTGCCATGGCCGTGCCCCTGCCGTGACAAAGAGCAATTTCACTCGGATTTGGATACTTAGGGGCAAAGAAACACATTCCAAAAGCCTATATATACACCCTAAGTATGACCTAAAAGGGGGAGCCCAAGGCTATCGTCTAGGGGCGTCTTGTTGGGCCAGAGAAGGCAGATTTGTGAGGATTCACTCGAGGATAGCCAGTTGATTCATCTCTAGAAGCCAGAATTATACTCAAGACGGAGGGACTCTCCTTCAATTCCTTCAAGGAGTTTTAGGGATTTCTTATGTTTTGTTTTATCTTTTCTTCTGAGATGTTTTCTTTTATTGTTATAAACTAAACCCTCAGATACCTGAGGGGGATGAAACTTAGATGAATCTTGTTATCGTTTACTGAGCTATATGATAAATATTTGATTTGTTTTTAATTATGTGTTCTTAATTCTTGTATTGATATTTTCGGGATATTGATTCAAGTTTGATGTGCTTAGGTGGAGGAGAAAAAGTCCCTGCCTAATAGTAGATCTAGCATAGTTAAGTGAGTTGATCACGCGCCTAGAGATAGGGTGACGAGATTTTGCCGGGATTAGGGTGAAACCTAATATGGGATTCCATAGATTGAGTTAATGCAATTCTAGGGGTTTTAATTAGAAAGAGATTTCAATTAATCAACCTAGGGTTAGACGTTATTCGCTTGAGAGAGGGTTTAATATACATTAGGAATCTTACGGATCAAGTCAAATGAATAAATCGTCTGGTTCGAGTTAGATAACAAGTGAAGTCTAGGTGGATTCTTCCTTGGGTGTCGTCTTAATCAATTGGTTTTCCCTCAAGTTATTTTCCCCAAATTCATTCTTCTTTGTCTTAGAGTCTTTAGTTTAGTAGTTAATTAATTTAGATTAAATAACAAATTCCCTTTATTTTAGGCTAGATAATAAAAATAGAGTTAGTATTAGTACTTTTAGTTCCTTTGGGTTCGACATTTCGGTCTTGCCACTAAACTATACTACTGTTCGATAGGTGTGCTTGCCTCAAATCGTTGTCATAGTTAGTTTCCAGGTTCGATCATTCTTTTTTATATTTTAAGACTTTGACATCGCAAAAACAACGATTAGATACCGATCCGACTCTTCACATGTGATTAATCCGACAGAAGTTGAGATTCAGCCTGACATGTCATATGAAGAGGAACCGATTTGTATTCTGGCTCGAGAGATAAAAGAATTAAGAAATAAGAAAATTTCGTTAGTTAAAGTACTGTGGCAAAAGCACGGTGTTGAAGAAGCAACTTGGGAATCAGAGGATACAATGAAAGAGCGTTATCCAAACCTATTCACCGGTAAGATTTTCGGGGACGAAAATCCCTAAGGGGGGAGAGTTGTAACAGCCCGATTTTGACCCTAATCGGAATAGTGGTTTCGGGACCACAAATCCGAGTTAGTAAAATATTTTTATATTATTTTCTGTGTCCATGATGTGTGATTAAGCATGTGTGAAATTTCTATGAATTAATTTGTCTGTTAGTATGCTTAATTTGAGCGAAGGACTCAATCGCGTAAATCATAAAAATGGCTTTCTATTTTATTAATGGCTAAATTGAGATGGCTTCTTAATGGGAAGACCTTATGTGGCAAATTAGCCACTATTTTAGATAGTGGACGGCATTAGGTAATGAATATGTATATATATGCTTTTTATTTATATATTTTATAAGTTAAAAAAATTTATATTATATTATAAGTTATTATTATAGTAAAAAGAAACATGGTTTTCATCATTTTAATTCATCCATCACCGAAACAAAGAAAAGAAAAAGAAAGAAAACCAAGCTAGGTTTCGGCATCTATTCAAGCTCAATCAAGGTTCGTTTTTGTTCGGTTTTTGATAATTTCTACATTTTTTAGATCGTTGCTTAGAAATCTTCAAGACCCATGCTTTAATTTTTGATTTTGATGAATATTTTGAGTTGAGCCATTGAAGATAGCTTGTTGTTTGTGTTGTTTGATGATGAAATATGATATATATGTGATAGATTAACAAGTTTTGTCTTTGAATTTTTGATGAAATTGAGTATGATGGATTAAATTGCAAAAATAAATTTTTGAGGGACTAAAATGTGAAATAAATGAAATGTATGGACTTTTATGAGGACTAGGAATATTCGGCCCTTAAGGTGTATAGTCAAAATTTGTGTATTTTGTGTTTTGTGCAAATAGGACTAAATTGTAAAAAGTGTGAAATGTTAGGGGCAAAATGGTAATTTGCCCATTTATGTGTTTTTGGACTAAATTGAATAAAAATATGTTTGAATGAGTTTAATTTGAATATGTTTAGATCAAGAACCAAAGAAATCGAACTTGGATCGGGGAAAAGTGAAAATAGTTGAATAGCTGATTTTTGTCGTTCGACGATATCCGAGGTAAGTCTTTAAGAAATTAAACTTTGTAAATTGTGTATAAAATTTAATAATATGCTGATTTGGAAATTGTGGTGATTGTATTGAGATAGCCGAAGATGAATAAATTTAGAATTAATATGTTTAAGTTAGTTCATTGAGTTATAATATCTGATAGTTCATATGAAGATTATGAGTACATGAAAGTTTCGTTACATGATATGTGTGTGAGACAGCTATTAAGTACTGTATTTGGGCTTTGGGCCTAGCAAGCTTTGAGCTGGTGAATTTAATCGGGCTTCGTGCCTAGCAGGCTTATTGCCGGTGAATGAATATCAGACCTTGGGTCCAGCAGGCCTAGTGCCGGTGTGTGATTCAGGCTTACGCCTAGCAGGTTTAATATCGGTGATTTATTTTCAAGTCTATGTCTATAAGAATTCATATTGATGTGGAAATTGAGCAAGTAAGTTGATCTAATTGACCTTATATGTTCGGCCACAAAGTTATGTGCATATATGATGATTTAATTAACTTTGTATGTTTGATCATATATGATAATGTATTAAACTAGTATATTCGGCCATATGTGATGGTATAATGAACCATGTGTATTTGATCATATAAGTAAGTATTTATACTATGATATATGGGAACTTTATTATTCGGTCAACTAGGTATGATTGTGAATTAAATTCAGATAGTGATATTTTGGGAATGGAAAGTTGAATAATATTACGCTTAATGAGGAATATAAACATTCGGCCAAAATGATTTGTTGAGTTCTACTATAATATTAATGATATAATATAACTTGATAGAAATGTTTTGATTGTCCATTTGAATTGTTTAATTTGCTTAAAGCTTACTAAGCTAAGTTATCTTACTTTATGTGTTTTATTTTGTTACTCTGTTTTATAGATTTTGGAAGTTAGCTACGAGCTCAGGGGTCGTCTTGAAACATCGTCACACTATCGATCGCTAATTCGGTATTTTAAAAGTTTGAAACTATGAATATATATATATATGGCATGTATAGACTAGTAATATTATGTTTGGTTTTGAAGTTTGTATATATATATAGCCATGCGAAAATGGCTTGATCTTAATGCTAATGTTCAGATATTTAAGTAATTTTTGGTCATGGTATATGTGTGTGGTAAACTTGATATATGGATGATGGATGTGTTTTGGTTGTGGATTGTTTATGATGTTAATGATATTGATTATCAGTCATGTATTAGCTTAATTTGTAAATATAGATAATGGCTTTAATCTAATTTGTGGTTCGGTAATGGTGAATTAATCATGTAGTTGAATGATTTGTTATATGTTAATATTGGAATTGGTTGTATTCGATATGTGTGAACTATGCTATACCAAGGATATTGACAATTTGAAATGGTATGTTTGCATTGGTGAAATGGTTTAGAAATGGGAAATAATGTGTATATGAACATTCTAATAAAGTATTAGACTCATATTAATGAGTATGTGATATAGTATATGTTATGTATTGAAGTTATCTTGGATGATCAAATATGTAGTTAAGTGGTTGGATATGTATATGTATTTTTAGGAATGCGAATTGGGTGTACTTTTAGTGTTAATTGTGCTCAAATTGGTTCAAATCAATATGGTCATATGCGTATAAACTTGTGTCAAGAGAAGAAATATATTTGTTTTGAAATGATATTTGTTTAAATGAGTACATGTGTATTTATGGCTAGTATGCAGTGTGGTTTTTTTAACTTAGATTAATGTGCATTACATGCGAATTGGTGTAGTCATGAATCAGTTAATGGATTAAGTTAATAATGACTCAGTAACTATGTTGGATATGGCTTTGACATTAGGAAATATGTGCATAGTATAATGGTAACTAAAGCATGTTTGGTTATGTTTTTATATCATCAATGTCATTTAAATGAATGAAAAAAATTTAGTAGTAAAGTATGGTTCGTTTGATGTTTAAATTTGTACCTGTACAGAAGCTATTTAATATTATGGTTTGATAGATGCTGGATTATGTTTTAATTATGAAATGTAACGAATATCTGTGTGAACTATGTTATGATCGGTAATGCCTTGTAACCCTAATCTGGCAACAGATACGGGTTAGGGGTGTTACACGGTCTGCCCATGGGCGTGTTGTTAGGTCGTGTGTCCCCCTGAATGCTAAGTTGGCAAGTCAGTATGCTCAATTGTAACCACACGGGCAGAGACACGGCCGTGTGTCTCAACCGTGTGGAAGACACGGCCTTAGGCATGGGCATTTACCCAGGCCATGTGAAGTCTGCACCTGAATTAGGAATTTAGTTCTCCACACGGTCGAAGGACACGGGCGTGTGCCTTGGCCGTGTGACATTTATGGGGTGATGATGTTAGAAATAGAATGCCAAGGTTTTTTCATACGGGCTAAGACACGGGCGTGTCGTGGCCATGTGAGGGACACGGGACATGGACACGAGCGTGTGTCCGGCCGTGTGAAAACCCCTGTAGGTTCGAAATGAGAAATAAATCCACACAGGTGTGGAACACATAAAGGCTAAATTAGAGGGTTAGAATCGAGATTGAATTGACAAATTACCTAACTAGAAACAATGAACTGAATACAAGTAATTACATCAATTGAAAACTAATAATACGAGCTTCTTTTTCAATAATTGGAATTTAACGTATAAGCTCACCTAATCACAAAACTAATAATGAATATACTTCGATTTTTTTTATTTGAAGAACAAGTAATCAAATATTTACATTAATAAGAAAGTACTTTAACAACTGAAATATAGAACATAGTTAGGTAACTGCTCAAAATCAAATCTCGACAAAAAGGGTAGTCAAGAGGAATGGTGATAACAAATACATACTGGGTTTTGGGTTAATATTAGTGGGTGAGTCAATAAATAGGGTTGTTAGGATTAAAAGGGGTTTACTAGGGGTTAATTATGAAGGTAGGCTTTTTAGTGGAGTGAGTGGGTTAAATCCTAGGTGCCTTCATCATCTCTGTATATCAAATCAAAGGTGTGGTCTTGACATGTATAATCGATGCAAGTTCTAGAATAACTAATCAATGTTGACACACTCATAATCAAAAAGTGAGAAAGAAAAAGAATATATGCTCTATAAGGCTCAAAATCTCACAAAAATTATGGGTATTTTGATGTCAGCCTCGTAAATTTCAAATTTCAAGGTAATATTCAAATTCAGGTAGACAACCTAGAAAATTTTTAATTCTGAAAAATAGACTTATCATGCTTGATTCTTTAATATTCTTAGAATTTAATCATCAATGCATAATTATCAATGACTTAATCTAAAACATATCGATAGAAATCATAAATCATGGAAATTTCATTCTAATTATAATATGAGAAACTTACTTAAGAAACAAGGCATAATTCATGGATTTGAGAATAATGCAAAAAGTTTGGAATCATTAAGATTCACCCCCCACACTTAAGATGTACATTGCCCTCAATGTACAAATATATATAATAGCAAAAATAATAATAAAATCATAAGATATGGGGAGAAGTGAAACTTCCTGAATTATGGATGAAAATCCTTGGAGGATGTTCCATGACAAAGACGTTGGAGGGGTTGTAGTGGCTATGGTTGTGGTCATGGTGGCTACCCACTATTGCTGTGCTAGATGAAGAAATTGGGTAGCCTGTGAAGGATTAGCCAAGGTATACTAATAATAATTTAAACTCTACTGATTAAATAATTAAAGAAAAGCAAGCTAAAGTGAAGAGAAATAAAGTATGAAGTAAAATTAAAAGAAAAGATAAATGGACCGTAGTGTCCTTATTGTTGGGTGTGATTTCTAAGGCTGAGGTTATCGTGGTGGTCGTGGTGTGATTCCCTAGTAGCCTGTAGAATCTAAAACCAAGAAACTAAGATAAAATAAACTAAATTAAACATAAGAGAAATAAAGAAAAGGAAAATAAAGGAGAAGAGTAAAGAAGAAGAAAAATTAAATGGTCTCAAAGACCCTTGGCTTGTCGAGTAAATGAAGCGGCCGGCATGAACTTATGTAGATCGGTCTCCCATGGGGAGATTGTGCTTGGTTCCTTCCGCTTCTTCGATATCGATGTGGTAGATCAAGGGTTTTGTTAGGAGAGGAATGGGAAAAATGAAAATGGTGGAAAGTTGAGAGTTAGTAGGAGAAGAGAAAAAGGAGGGGGTTTAAATGGATTTTCAAGCCTGGTACAACCCCACGCCCGTGTACCATGGGCGTGTTGATTCACATGGCCGCCTCGCACGGTCGTGTTATGTATCGTATCGTTTCTCCCACGCCCATGTTCTTGTTGCCACGCCCGTGTGTAAACTACCAGTCTCGACCACGGCCGCATTACACGGCCGTGTTGGGCGTCGTTCATGTCTCCCACGCCCATGTTCAAGTCACCACGCCCGTGTCCAATCTAACAGTGTTGGCCACGGCTACGTTGCACGGCCGTGGCGGGGTAGTTGGGCCCGTGACTCGAAGATATGATTCGTCCTGACTCGTACCATCTCTGCAGTGTCAGTACGGGGATTCAGTACTTCCACACGGCCACGGCCACGGTTGTGTGTAAGGCCGTGTGGTCTGGAAATTGGCCTTTGGTTAGTTTATAGTTAGTTGCTTCAGATGAGAAATAAAAGTGAAAAGAAAATAAAATAAACTAAAATATAAGAAAAATAGATTTAGTGCTCGGGTTGCCTCCCGAGAAGCGCTCCTTTATAGTCTTAAGCTAGACTTACCTCCCACTCGCATCATCAGGATGGTTTGAGGAGTTGAAAGTCCTTTCTCATGCTATCGGTTTCATTATCATGATAGAGTTTAAGTTGAGATGCGTTTATATTGAAAGTACAAAATGGGATTACTTACCTCGACTGTTCCGTATGGGAAAACACTGATTACCCTAAAATGGATTTCTTTGTTAGTGTTAGGGTCAGGAGGAGATATTCGAGGGTCTGCTTTATCAATCAATACTTGATCTCCAATGTTGAACTTGTTTGCCTCGTAGGGCGGCTCTGGTTCTGCTTCGTGTATCCCTAATTTTTCCTTGAAGTGCGTCTTCCATTCGTCATCGATCTGAATCCCTTGTTCTTCGTGTGTTCTTTCTTTGTTGGCACATGGTATAGGATCGGGTTCAGTTGTATTCTTTTGCGGTGCTTCCTGAAAAAAAGGGTTAATCGAATGGTTATCATTCGAATTTATTTTCTCACCTTGATTATTCGATGTTTTAGTTGAATCGAGGGCTTGAAGAGTGACTGTCTCATCACCTACACAGAGTATAAGTTCGCCTGCATCAACATCGATTTTAGTTCTAGCAGTTGCTAAGAATGGTCTTCCTAAAATTAGGGGGATCGTGTTGTCCTCATCCATGTCTAAAACGACAAAGTCTACTGGGAATACAAATTTGTCAATTTTTACGAGTACATCTTCAATTATGCCCCTAGGAATTCTAACAGTTTTATCAGCTAATTGAATGCTCATCCTAGTTTGTTTGGGCCTCCCTAGACCTAGTTGTTTAAACAATTTATAAGGCATGACATTTATGCTTGCCCCTAAATCAGCTAACACATTATCAATAGATAAACTACCAATTAAGCATGGAATTGTAAAACTCCCTGGATCTTTTAATTTCCGTGGTAGTCTATTTTGCGATACTGCCGAGCACATTACGTTTAGTTCCACATGTGATTCTTCGTCTATCTTCCGTTTATTTTTCAACAGCTCTTTTAAGAATTTTCTAGAGTCTGGCATCTACGTAAGAGCTTCAAGTAACGGTAAGTTAATATGTAATTTCTTTAAAAGTTTAAGAAACTTACCGAACTGTTCCTCTGTGTCGTCTCTCCTTAATGCTTCAGGATATGGTATGCAAGGTTGGTACTCTTTGATTACCGGTTTTGGCTTATTATTACTTACCTCAACCTTACCTTCTTCGACCATGTTCTCTTGCCTCGAATTGGACTCGTCTAACCCTTCACTATCTTGAGCTGTTATGGCTTGAACTTGCTCCCTTGGGTTAGTCTCGGTGTTGCTTGGTAGTCTTCCATGTGGTCTCTCGGAGATTTGCTTAGTGAGTTGCCCGATTTGTTCCTTGAACTCTTGTGTCAATGCCTCAAGTTTTGTTTCTATATTTTGGAAACGTGTTTCTGTATTTTGGGAACATCTTTCTGAGGCTGCTATGAAGTTTGTCAGCATCTCTTCAAGGTTTGGCTTTTTTCCAGTGGGTAGGGCTGTTGTTGGAAGTTTTGGGATGGTTGTTGCCTTTGATTTCTTTGACCGCCCCATGAGAAATTGGGGTGGTTCTTCCAACCTGGATTATAAGTATTACTATAAGGGTTATTGTTAGATCAGAAATTGTTACCTATATAGTTCATTTGTTCGCTCTCCATGCCCTATCTGTAGGGTGGGTACTCAGGATTCACCACTCCTTCACTTGCATCACACTGCATAACTGGCTGTACCTACGAGGAACCATATAAACCATCAAATTTTTTATGTAATAATTCTACCTGGTTTGATAGCGCGGTCACTGCATCGATGTTGAAAACTCTGGCTGCTTTGGCTGGCCTTGTCCTTGTAACTTGCCACTGATAGTTATTTAGTGACATCTCTTCTATAAACTCGTAAGCTGCTTCAGGAGTTTTGTTGTTCAGGGTTCCACCGGCAGCTGAATCGGTTAGTTGCCTTGTTGAAGGGTTCACACCATTGTAAAAAGTTTGGACCTGTAGCCACAAAGGTAATCCGTGGTGTGGGCACCTCCTTAATAGATCTTTGTATCTCTCCCATGCATCATAAAGTGTCTCTAAATCCATCTGCACAAAAGAAGAGATATCATTCCTTAATTTGGCCGTTTTGGCCGGTGGAAAATATTTTAATAAAAAATTTTCGGTCATTTGATCCCATGTAGTGATTGACCCTCGTTGAAGAGAATGTAACCACTGTTTGGCTTTATTCCTCAAAGAAAAGGGAAATAACCAAAGACGTATGGCATCATCAGAAACGCCATTTATCTTGAAGGTATCACAGAATTCTAGAAAATTTGCTAAATGTGTGTTAGGATCTTCATCCTGCAAACCATCAAACTGAACAAACTGTTGTATCATCTGTATAGTGTTAGGTTTCAGTTCAAAATTATTTGCAGTAATAGTGGGCCTAACAATACTATATTCAGTTCCTATTAAACTAGGTTTAGCATAATCATACATAGTATGTGGAGCATGATTTTCGGCCATCTCTTGAGGTGGCGGATGATTCTCAGCCATCCCTTCAGTAGGATTGGTTTCGCCTTCTTGCTCTCCTTCTATGTAGTTTAAGCTTCGCCTTATCTCTCTACGAGTTCTGCTAACGGTACCTTCAATATCACTGTCTAAAGTAGGGGTCCTGTCGGGTTCCTTCTAGTCATAAACTAGAGGTACCTGAAAGGAATAAAAGAAGAAAAAAAATTTAGAAAAGCAAAAATAAAATAAAATATTAAATTAAATTGCAAAAAGTAAAAATGGCTAAAGTAATAAAAATTAAGTTTTCTTAATATTTTAGTTCCCCGGTAACGGCGCCAAAAACTTAATCGTTGTTTTCGCGATGTCAAAGTCTTAAAATATAAAAAAAGAATGATCGAACCTGGAAACTAACTATGACAACGATTTGAAGCAAGCGCACCTATCGAACAGTAGTATAGTTTAGTGGCAAGACCGGGATATCGAACCCAAAGGAACTAAAAGTACTAATACTAACTCACTTTTTATTATCTAGCCTAAAATAAAGGGAATTTGTTATTTAATCTAAATTAATTAACTACTAAACTAAAGACTCTAAGACAAAGAAGAATGAATTTGAGGACAATAACTTGAGGGAAAACCAATTGATTAAGACGACACCCAAGGAAGAATCCACCTAGACATCACTTGTTATCTAACTCTGAACCAGACGATTTATTCATTTGACTTGATCCGTAAGATTCCCTAATGTATATTAAACCCTCTCTCGAAGCGAATAACATCTAACCCTATGTTGATTAATTGAAATCTCTTTCTAATTAAAACCCCTAGAATTACATTAACTCGATCTATGGAATCCCATATTAGGTTTCACCCTAATCCGGCAAAATCTCGTCACCCTATCTCTAGGCGCGTGATCAACTCCGCTTAACTATGCTAGATCTACTCTTAGGCAGGGACTTTTGATCCTCCACCTAAGCACATTAAAATTGAATCAATATCCCGGAAATATCAACACAAGAATTAAGAACAAATCAAATATTTATCATATAGTTCAGTATATGATAACAAGATTCATCTAAGTTTCATCCCCCTCAGGTATCTGAGGGTTTAGTTCATAACAATAAAAGAAAACATCTCAGAAGAAAAGATAAAACAAAACATAAGAAATCCCTAAAACTCCCTGAAGGAATTGAAGGAGAGTCCCTCCGTCTTGAGTATAATTCTGGCTTCTAGAGATGAATCAACTGGCTATCCTCGAGTGAATCCCCACAAATTTGCCTTCTCTGGCCTAGCAAGACGCCCCTAGACGATAGCCTTGGGCTCCCCTTTTTAGGTCATACTTAGGGTGGATATATAGGCTTTTGGAATGTGTTTCTTTGCCCCTAAGTATCCAAATCCGAGTGAAATTGCTCATTGTCACAGCAGGGGCACGGCCATGGCACACGCCCGTGTGAATCGTGGCCAGGCCGTGTTGGACTTCATAAATAAGGCACGGCCGTGTGGTCTTGGGCTCAGGCCGTGTTTGAGATTATTAAGGAGGCACGGCCGTGTGGTCTTGGGTCCAGGCCGTGTCGATTTTGTGATGTGGCCCATTTGGCCCGTTTTAAGCCCGTTTCTTGTTCTTTTCATCCTCCGGTGCTTTCCTGAGTATAAAACATGAAAATAAAGGATTAAGAGCACCAAATTACATAAAATAAGGGATAATTCATCCAAAAGCATGCTAAATGTGGGATTAAAATATGTTACTTTTACGGTTTATCAGTATCTACAGAGCATCGACATATGGAATACATTATGGATCTTTTTTAGCTCAGGTGGCAACTGCAGTCTATAAGCAACCGGCTCGATACGCTCTATGATCTCATATGGCCCGATGAATCTCGGACTCAACTTGCCTTTGCGACCGAATCTAAGTATTTTCTTCCACGGTGAAACTTTCAAAAACACTTGATCTCCGATCCGAAACTCAATATCTTTACGTTTCAAATCTACATATGACTTTTGACGATCTGATGTAGCTTTCAAACTATTACGGATTACTGCTACTTTCTGTTTAGTTTCCTTAATCAAGTCAACCCCGTGTATCTTATTTTCACTGAGCTCGGTCCAATACAATGGTGTACGGCATTTACGACCGTATAAAGCTTCATAGGGTGCCATCTTGATACTAGATTGAAAGCTATTATTGTAAGCAAATTCAATCAGAGATAAGTATTGTTCCCACGTGCCTTCGAATTCAAGGATACAACATCTCAACATATCCTCAAGTATCTGAATGATCCGCTCGCATCGACCATCTGTCTGCGGATGAAAAGTCATGCTAAAGTGCGCTTTAGACCTAAAGCATCTTGCAATTTCTTCGAAAATCGCAATGTGAATCTCGGGTCTCTGTCCGAAACAATAGAAATAGGTACACCGTGTAATCTCATAATCTGAGAAACATACAATTTAGCCAGTTTATCAAGTGAATAATTAGTGCAAATCGGAACAAAATGAGCAGTTTTAGTCAATCTATCTACAATAACCCAGATTGCATCTTTCTTGCTCGGTGTCAATGGTAGACCGGATACAAAATCCATTGTGACTCTGTCCCATTTCCACTAAGGTATCATAATCGGCTGAAGTAACCCAGAAGGTACCTGATGCTCGGCTTTTACTTGTTGACAGACTAAGCATTTCGAAACAAAGTTAGATATGTCTCGTTTCATACCAGGCCACCAATAGAACTATTTCAGATCGTTATACATTTTCATGCTACCCGGATGAATAGATAATCGGCTGCTATGAGCTTCATTCAAAATCATCTGAATCAACTCTGAATTCCTCGGAACACATATTCGATCTTTGAACTTCAAACAGTCATTCTCATCAATTCGAAACTCTGATTCAGCATTAGTTTCACACTGAGCTCGTTTTGCCAATAAATCTTTATCAACTTTCGGAGCATCACCAATTTGTTGAACAAACAACGGTCTTGCTTTTAATTCAGCTACTATCGAACCATCATCAGACATAATCATATGCGCGTTCATTGCATGTAGAGCAAATAATGACTTTCGACTTAAAGCATCAGCAACAACATTAGCCTTTCCTAGATGGTATTCAATCACTAACTCATAATCTTTTAACAGCTCTAACCATTGACGTTGTCTCAAATTCAAATCTTTCTGAGTCATCAAATACTTTAGACTTTTGTGATCAGAATAGATATGGCATTTCTCACCAAACAGATAATGACGCCAAATTTTCAACGCGAACACAATATCTGCTAGCTCCAAATCGTGTGTTGGATAGTTCTTTTCATGTGGCTTTAGCTGTCTCGAGGCATAAGCTGTGACTTTGCCTTCCTGCATCAAAACACAACCCAAACCATTCAAAGATGCATCACTATAAATGACAAATTCTTTACCCAATTCAGGCTGAACTAACACTGGAGCTTCGGTTAAAAGAGCTTTCAACTATCAAAACTTTTCTGACACTTCTCTGACCACTCGAACTTAACATCTTTCTGTAACAGCTTTGTCAACGGAGTAGCAATCATAGAGAAACCCTTCACAAACCGTTTGTAGTAACCAGCAAGTCCCAGAAAGCTTCGAACTTCAGAAACATTTTTCGGTGGTTTTCAGTCAAGTATAGCTAAAATTTTACTCGGATCAACCCGAATACCTGATGCTAAAACAACATGGCCCAGAAATCTGACTTCACATAACCAGAACTCACACTTACTAAACTTTGCATACAACTGTTCATCTCGCAAAGTTTGTAACACAAGTCTCAGATGTTCGGCATGCTCGGTTTCATCTCTGGAGTAGATCAGAATATCATCTATAAACACTACCACAAACCGATCCAAATACTGTCTAAAAATCTGATTCATCAGATCCATGAAAACAACAGGTGCATTAGTAAGTCCAGAAGGCATAACTAAAAACTTGTAGTGTCCGTACCTCGTCCGGAAAGCAGTCTTTGGTACATCAGAGTCTCTGACTCGCAACTGATAATAACCCAATCTCAAATCTATCTTTGAAAACACTGAAGCCCCTTTCAGCTGATCAAACAAGTCGTCAATCCGTGGCAACGGGTATTTATTCGTTATAGTCACCTTATTTAGCTGGCGATAATAAATACACATTCGTATAGTTCCATCTTTCTTTTTCACAAATAGAATCAAGCACCCGGGGAGAGAAAACTTCGGTCGTTCAAAACCCCTATCTCATTAACTCTTGCAATCAGTGCTTTCAACTCTTTTAATTCAGTAGGTGCCATCCAATACGGAGATATCGAAATCGGAGTTGTCCCCGGTACTAACTCAATACCAAACTCTACTTCTCGAATAGGTGGCAAACCCAGTAATTCTTTAGGAAACACATCCGGATACTACTTTTACAACCGGCATGCAGATTCAATCTTCTTTTCACACTTTTACTATCAAGCACATAAGAAAAGTAAGCTTCATAACCTTTTCTCACATACTTTTGAGCTAACATCGAAGATATTACTGCTGGTAACCCATTCAAATCATTAGATTCAATCGAATAATTTCACTGTTTTGACATCTCAAATCAATGGTCTTTCTTTTGCAATTAACAATGGCATCGTGCAAAGTCAACCAGTCCATACCCAAAATTATATCAAACTCGACGAAAGGTAAGAACATCAAATCGGCTGGAAAACATGAATCTCGAATCATCAACCGGCAATTTTTACACACTTTGTCAACCAGAACACACCGGCCCAGGGGGTTTGATACTCGAATCACAAACTTAGTAGACTAAACACGCAGAGTCTTACTGGATACTAATGTTTTACACACATAAGAATGAGTCGAACCAGGATCAACCAATGCAATAACACTAGTATCATAAAGAGTGAAAGTACCGGTAATAACATCTAGGGAAGAAGCATCCTCACGAGCGCGTATAGCATATGCTCTAGCAGGTGCACGAGCCTCAGGTCGAACCGCTGTATCTTTTGTTCCTCTCTGACTGCTACCTACATTACCCGAATGCCTGGGTTGTAACACCCCATACCCGAGTCCGAGGCTTAGACCGAATACGAGATATTACTATGCTTTAACTTGCTTAATTATGCACTTACGGGCTGTAAAATTTTGTTTCGAATTAAAAACTTTTCTTTCCCAGTCTAATCATACATTTCATGGGCCTACGAGGCCTTATATGCGTATATAAAAACTTTCGGAACTTAATCAGAAACTTTTCTTTAAAGCAGAGGTCACACGCCCATGTGGTTTGGGACACGCCCGTGCACCCCTTTACACGCCCATGTCTTCCAACCGTGGTCGACACTGACTAATTACACACGACCTGGACACGCCCGTGGACTTAGACCTATACTATACGTTGATATACTAACTTATTACACACGACCGAGGCACACGCCCATGTTCTAACCGTGTGTCATGCACGGCTTCAACACACGGCCGTGGGATTAACCCGTGGCCTATTCTGACTTATGAGACTAAGGTGCAGGTTACGCATGGCCTAGACACACGCCCGTGTGTCTAACCGTCTGGGCACTTAGAAGCTATCTACCAAGCCGTTTCTTACTCTCAATTGCATACATTCATATACTTCTTCAAAACATTCTCAAAACATCAATTGAAACACATAAATTAACATGGTTGGTTCATGAAAATAAAGTTTTCCTCTCATACACTTGGGAGAATTATTCCCACAACATTTACAACAACTTAAACCATCATAAATGGCTATACACAACCATACTATGAATACTCTTTGGCCAACAACATTTGGCTACCACAATTAGACTTCATCAACTTTAAACAAATCCCTATACATGCCATGACTCTTAAGGACTTGATACCTCATACCGTGTGTGTATGCTTTCGATAGTGTGAAAACATCTTCATGGTCTCCAACCCGAGCTAAGTAATAAAACCTATAAGAGATGAGAAAAGTAAAGGAGTAAGCAATAATGCTTAGTAAGTTCATCTGTATAATTTGAAAAATATTGATATTCACTGAATATACATAACCCCAAGGCAATATCTTGAGTTTTTCTCATCAACTCATGGTTACTTACTCAACCATTCTTGAAACTTACTCATTCAATCTCTTACCACATTCTTACCATATCACAAGTCAATTCGCTCGTTTAATTAGCATACGTTCCTGCACTGATCATCACAAGATCATATATAACAACACATCAAGCATTTTCAATAAGTCGCTCATGCTACTAATATCTCGGTGGTTTCGTACTTAGCCCACCATTGAATCTCTAATAGGGAGGTATCGCATATAGCCCACCAATCATTTATAAGTGATGGTATCACACATAGCCCATCGATCAATAATCAATAAGGTGATATCGCACATAGCTTACCGTTATTTACATTCATGGATAATAATTCACAAGTATATCTCTATTTCAAATGTTCATTCAAGAACATCCTCACATGTTCCCATTTTTAGTTAACTTTCTACGATACTCGTTCTCATTCACACAGTGCATCAAATACACATACCCCACTAGGGGTTCATCATTTATTGAATTCATCTCAATTCAATTCTACACATACTTGTGCTACTCATGGTACAACCACATACATTCACATATACATTGAATCATTTGAATTGTTAAATAACTCTCTTGAGTCTCATGCACATAGTTCTCGTTGTCACTCTACCCCAATTGGGTTTTACATACTCTAACATATCGACGCCATGTCCCTGACATGGTCTTATACGAATTCTTACACCGAGGCCATATCCCAACATGGTCTTACTCGAGCCTTTAACCATCGTCCTATCGTGCTATACACCTTTCCCATTACTCTAAATTCAATTCCATTGACATCTCATCAAGAGACATTTCGTACATTCATATAATAATATACATTCCGTACAACATTGGAATACTAAATAAGCTCATACGTAATTTCAACATTTGCACATGAACTTACCTCGATGTCGAAAGAGCCGAAAAGGACTTTTTGCCCATATTTCTCTTTTCATCCGTTCTAGGTCCGAAACTCATTTTCTTTGATCTAGAACAATGAAATTTAATCATTTAATCACTTAATGATCGTATTACAACATAATCTCTACTTAGGCAAAAATGACCATTTTGCCCCTATACTTTGGCAAAATTATGATTTTGCCCCTAGGCTCGTAAACAAATTTTCATCACATTTTCTTGTTAAACAAGCCTAGCTGAACATTTAATCCTCTTACAACTATTCTCAATTCCATCAATTTCATGCCTTAATGAACAAATTACAACTTTTGCATTTTAGTCCCAAGTAGGTGTTTTCATGACAACACCTTTCACAAAAGTTGTTTCTCATCATCCTATCATTAATTTTATTTCATAAAAACTCATAAAACAACATAAACTCTCTCATGGCAAGTCCCTAGACTTTCAACCATATTGCAAACTAGTCCCCAATTTAGAAAGCTTAAGCTTTAGGGGTCTCAAAAGTACAAAAATTAACATCTAAAGCCATCAAAATCACTTACTTGAGTGAAGAGAAGCTTGCTGAAATTTTCAAGCTTTCAAAGCCCTCCCATGGCTGATATTTTCAGTTGAAAGAGAAGAAATAAAAAGATGATAGCTTTTTGGCTTATTTCATCTTATTTTATTTCTTTTTAAACACCTAACATGACCACATTTAATGTTCTTGTCCCCTTAGGTTATTATGGCCGGCCAACTCACTTAGACAAGGCCAAATTTCTCATTTGGGACCTCCAATTACTAAGCCATAGCTATTTGGTACCTTTAGCCTATAGAATGGAACTTTCGCACTCTATGCGATTTAGTCCTTTTTCACAATTTAGCTAGAAATCGCTAAAATTAAGGCACCAAAATTTTCATGCATCCTCAAAAACATGTTATAACTCATAACATAACATGAAAATAATTTTCTCTAACCTCGAATTTGTGATTCCGAGATCACTCTTCCGACTAGCCCCTAAATCGGGCTGTTACAATTCTCCCCCTTAGGGATTTTCGTCCTCGAAAATCTTATCAGGAGAGTTAGCTACCAACATTCTTAAAATGTTTCCATCTAATCTTCAAAATCGCAAATCCACTTATCCTCAAATTCCTCTTACCGGTAACTCTTAAACTATGATACATAAGATCGAAGCGTAACTTGAGACCTAGGTTATTCTTCCTTTGGGGCTTATACTATATCCAGAAATCCACTAATTTGGAACTCCGTACATGCCCAAATGAACGTTCGGATCTTCACTGGTTGATTCACTACAATTCGAATGACATCCCCTTCTTAGGGAATCTTGTCGAACTGAATTTGAAATCTATAAGGTTTTACCTCACTTTCTCATTAAAGCATTCACCGATTGTAATAGTCTTGGCTTATACGCTTTGAAAACTCAACTGGTCAACTATTTCTGACCATAATCTCAATCATATCGTGAAATGTACTCTATTGTCAAAACATTTATGCACATAACTGTACTTTCTTTTTCTCGCATTAGTAGATATGCTACCACTGAATCCCATACCAAAACTTCTGTATAAGTTCTAGATTTATCATCATTCAAATCCTATCTCCAGGAATCATCGACAACAGAAAACTTATACGACTTGTATTTTATCATCTCAATAAACTCATTCAGAGCTTATTTAAAATACCACTTACTATCTCATTTCTGAACACTTTTGTTCTGAAAAGAAAGCTCTCTCTTGTCATTAACTTTGCTGAAGATCAACCGAGTAACTAGCTCACATTGCTTAACATGGATCTTTCGTAACATCTAACTTACAACAATGACACAGAAGTGATTGTCTCGGGATCACTAACCTGTCAACTCTTTCTCTCGATTCAGACTGATTTCAGTACTAGAACTTTCAAATAAATAGTTCTTTTTATAGCTTTCGACTCAACTATCCCGGTTTGAACATTCAGATGAGCATACCCTTGTATCATGCTCCCTACTCACGTACACACAATTTTATTCTCTTTATTGATTCATGCGTGAATATACACAAAACTTGAATCATATCTCAATACATTAATCTACTCTTTTCTCCACACAGAGAACATATTTCTAGCACACTCTCATCTGAGTTTCTCCTGCTGTACTAATCTAAAACCTTTACTAACATCATATCTCATGATAGCATGGGCATTTAGGTTGAATTCATTAACTCTATTCGGCTTACTCGAAACTCATCATACAACGTGAAACTTGTGATTTCACTTCTTATACTAGAATCATCACCAACTTCCTCCTCATAGTACCCGAATAGGGTTACAAAGAGATAAAGAAATGTCGATTTCAGTTAACTAAATCGACAACTGTTTTGTTTGATTTTCACTATCAGCTAACATTCTCTCATAGTTACAGTTTATGAAAAGAACAACCACAACCGCTCTGAAAGGCAACATGTAATAGTACACAATACTCAAGGGGATTATTATAATCCATCTATGGCATCAACTAACCATGCACAATCTACAGGCTTCAAGCCAACTTACTCAAACTTGGTATTTATTTAGCACATATCGTGCCACACATCGCACCTGCTTCTTCGTGATTCATTCACGAATATCTGTATTCACTCCTTCACATGACTTTAGTACTAGTCTCATTTCTATTTCTAACTCATCTACCTGTCCCTTCGATCACTAGGGATAATCAAAGATGTATATTCATCGTCATACATATAGGTACGACACCAATGTCACATCTCTAAGGTGGTCTTATATGGAGTCACCTCTAAATGCCAATGCCATTTCCCGGATAAGGTCTTATATGGGCTTACACATCAAGTATCGATCCCATATTCTGAATATGGTCTTATACGGAATCATAACTTGGTGTCGAGGCCATGCCTCGAACATGGTCTTATACGGGACCTTATCTATTTCATATCTCAATGGTTGCCTTTTCATTATAGTCTCCCAGGACTTCAACCTCATGTTCAACAGCAATTATTCTATCTAGTAGAGTATCATGCATCAATGTGATACAAAGCATTCTCAAAATGCTAACATAAATACTGTATTAATCACATACAAGCTTACTCAATTTGTCTCTCATAACATTTCATCATAATTCAACAGTGGTAAGGAGGGTGAGGTCACAGAGCCTCTTAACTTGACCCTCGTGACTACATACATATGATTTAATATTCATCATCAATGAAATATCAACATAGTCACATAACTAATCTCAAGTGAGTTTTCACGTTTATCACGTTACAATTATCTCTATCACTCATACTTTCGAGCTATGACTTTAATAACTCAAGTTTCACATTAATATCTACTCGAGTACTTAACATTTAGCTCTACTTTTTCTTACTATTGCTTATTAATCTAGAGAATGTCTTACGGTTTGAGTACGTCGTTTACTTGATCGCCATAGTCCAACTATGGTCTTACTCGTATCACAACATCATAGTTCAGCTATTGCTTTACATGTCGTCACGATGCCATAGCCTCGCTATGGTCGAAATCTCATATCAATACCAATGCCATATCCTAGATACGGTCTTACATGGAAACTCATGTCGATGCCGATGCCATATCCCAGATATGGTCTTATCCGATTATCTTATTCAATACCGAAGCCATATCCCTGATATGGTCTTATACGGGATCATGTATCGATGCCAATGCCATGCCCCAGACATGGTCTTATATGGAATCACATGTACCGCCATGGTCCTACCATGGTCTTATTCATCATTATATCATTGAACGACCGTACTCATCTCTTGCATTCTACTTAGTCAACTTTTCAGTTTTAACCTCCACACCATAATATGTGTGGCTTCATAACAGAGTCATAAAACAAAACATCATGCATTCTTTACTTTAACGGTCACATGTGAGATTTAACCATGTGGACATATTTATCATAAACAATGGCATCACAAATCTCAAATGCTTACTTACTCTTACTGCTTCTCACATACATCATGGTACTTACTAGTCTCATGTTTGTAAGCTAAACAAGGTACCTGTAACACTTGATCACATAGATCAGTATACTTTACTATAACAAGCATAATCTCAACATCATCATTCATAACATGAATTATACTTGTTAGTCAGCCTTCACTAGCATGACATAATATCAACTTTACTACTAACTTTCTTGCTATCTCATTTAAACTTTACTTGTGTGCCCGATGAATTTCAATGAATAACCGAGGATATTGAATCTCATCTTACATGCTCGATGCCAAAGCCATATCCTAGATACGGTCTTACATGTAATCTCTCTTCTTGGTTTTGAGGCCATGTCTTGACATGGGCTTATACGAAGTCTTTCTCGTTCTCACCAATGCCATGCCTTGGCTTGGACTTACATGATAACTTGTTCAATGCCAAGCTTGCCTTGGACTTACATGATAACTTGTTCAATGCCAAGCTTGCCTTGGACTTACATGATAACTTGCTTGATTGCCGATGCCATGCCTCGGCTTGGTCTAATACGGAATTTCTCATTTCATGTGGTGGATTGAGTATCCTGGGAAATTCCATCTTCAATCGGGACTTGCTCGTATTTAATCTCATTTATTTCTTTGTTTAGCAAAACATTAATCATTCCATGATAATAATGTACATTATACTAAGCAATTTAATGATAGAAATCATAAAGCTTAGAAATCATACAAACTTACTGAAATTAGCTCAGTTGGGAATCATCACTGTCTTAACAAAACAATTTCGTTAGAGCCGGGAGACATCACATGAAACACCCCACACCCGGCCTACGAGCCTTGACTGGATCTGGTATGCTTCCCGAAGAAAACCGATTCAAAATTCATTTGTTACTTTGGAAAATGGTGTGTTTTGAAAGAAAGATTGTTTTGAGTTGGGCTCGAGTAGAAAACAAAATCGTTTTATAATGAAAACCTTTTTTCAATTTTAGGTGATAGAACGTATAGAGTACACTTAGAATAAATTACTTAATCTTTAACTTAATAAAAATTTGTAACCATAATAAAACAATGAAATAGTTCAACAGTGGCCTTATTACATCAAACAAACCCAAATAATTTAAGGTACTTAAATGAAATGAAATGTCCAAATAAAATAAACTTCAAGCCGAGCATGGCCACCACAAGTTCTCGCTGTCCCCGGTCCATCATCTGTTCGTCACACTGAACATGTTCCCACAACGGGTGAGTCAATGACTCAATGTGTAACCAACACTAAAATTTAATAGCTCGCATACATTATCATAACACGTCCATATTCATATAACAGATATGAAAAAAAAAAGTGATGCAACCCGAACCCAAACCTAGATGCCATCCGCTACACATCACCCGTACCATCCTGCACACCGTGGGGACTACTAAGTCAACCCTCCATCCGCTACACACCATCGGCGGCGCCAGCTGCGATCGGCGTGCTCATCGCCTCTTATAATTGTTTGTGGCATAGCCACCAGATTAGATAATTGTGACCGAAGTCACCACATTTAGATATCGTGGTCTTAATTCACCACATTCATATAATGTGACCGAAGTCACCATATTCAGATATCGTGGTCTTAGATCACCACATTCACTTCCCCTTTTTCAATAACCCATATGCCCCATATCATACATATTATGCATTAACATGCCAAATTTCACATTCTTCTCACTGCTCACGTATGAGTCATAACATATATTCATAATCCTAGTAGGAGTAGGAAACGCACTCAGTACTTTGTACCATTGTATGGTACCTTAACCATATTCACATTCTTATAAACATGCTAATATTAAATATTGCCATAAATCTTATTAAAAGATAGTGTAGGGTACACACTGTATGCTTAACGAATTCCTTGAAATCTCGAAAAACCGATCTATCGCTTTAGATCTTTTAAGACCCTTTAGTGCCGATTGATGTCTAATCAAATGCCTAAACGTTGTATCCTTCTTTCTTGAAATCGGCAATCACTAGATTACTTGAATAGATTAGTTTCGGCTTTTGAATAATTAATAAACACATATATTTACCAAACATGGCCTTGGCCGAATGCTATAGACACTTACCTTATGGATTTTAAATCCCAAAATTCACCGAATAACTAGGGAACACGCGCCTATGGTGTACCTTCTAAAAAGAACTTCTCCTTCCTTGTAGTCGACGCTTAGTAAATCCCGAAGATCTCTTCAAAGTTTCGGCAACAAGATATTAATGGGGTTAGTCCTAGATTTCGGCAAATCTTAAAAGAAAAAGGATGAAACCGAATGAGATCTTACCCTTACTTTAGGAATCGACAATCCTTGCTTGAGCCTTTAACAACATTCAGCTATGTAGCCTAAAATGATCTTGATTTTGGCTCTTTGATTGGTATAAAGAAATCGGCTAATGATGGTATCTTGAGTTTTCGGCTTTAGCTAACAAAAAGAAGAAAAGCAAATGCTCTAGGAAATTCGTGCAGAGAGAGAGGGTTGAAAGAAAGAATGAATGGCCCTCTTTTCCTCTAGTAGCCGAAATTACTATCTTAGAATCCCTTACTTGGCCATCACTTCTATTTTGATAGCTTTATCACCTTATTTAAAATTAATAGAAATAATCCTTTAATTATCTCTTATTAAAAATACCAATAATTATCCATCATGTATCCATCTATTTAGCTGAATTTTAAAGAGAATAAAACTCCTCCCTGGAGTTCCTTAGTGCCGTCCACCTCCTCTGCTCCTTGTAGCAAAAATAAAATCCTTTATTTGCTTCCCATGCGACTCGAACTCGGGCCCCTCTCCCCTTGCTTGTGGCTTCACTTACTGGGCTTTAAGTGGCATCTCCTTGCCACTTTTCCAAACCCGTTCTTGTGTCAAATTTCCTCTATTAATTTTCTTAAGGCCACCTTGCCTTAGTTTCCTCTTTTAAACTTTAAAACTTAACATTTTCTAAGACATTTCCTTACATTTCCAAGTTCCCAAAAATGTTCACTTTCCTCTTTTAAACTTAACATTTCCAAAGCATTTCCTTACATTTCCAAGTTTCCAAAAATGTTCACAACACATTCATAACACATAAGACATGCCATTTCGTATAATTAAATCAAAAATGCATAGGCCCATTTTCGTGGATGTTACAGCTTCTACCCCCTTAAAATAATTTCATCCTCGAATTGCTGCTGGCTAAAATAAATGAGGGTATTGCTGTCGCATTCCCTCTTCTGGCTCCCACGAAGCTTCCTCCGATCCGTGGTTACGCCATAACACTTTGACTAGAGGAACTAACTTCCTCCGTAACACTTTCACGTCTCGTTCCAAGATCTGAATCGGCTCTTCCTCGTAGGATAAGTCCGGCCTTAGCTCCACCTCTTCAACCGGGTACTACGTGAGATGGATCCGATTGATATCGACGTAGCATGGAAACATGGAATACGCCATGCATCTGTTTCAACTCCGTGGCAACTCTAATCGATATGCCATCGGGTCCAACTTCGCTTCAACACTGATAGGGCCCTATAAACCTTGGGCTTAACTTCCCTTTGCGACCAAACCTCATCACCTTCTTCCAAGGCGAGACTTTCAGAAACACTTGATCCCCCACTTCAAACTCTATTTCCTTCCGTTTGAGGTCTGCGTACGACTTTTGTCTATCAGATGCCTCCTTCAACCGTGCCCGAATTATCTCAACCTTCTCTTCAGATTCTGCCACTAACTCTGGACCCAAAACTCGACGTTCTCCTAATTCAGTCCAACACGTAGGAGTTCGACACTTCCGACCGTACAACGCTTCATACGGTGCCATCGGAATGCGGGCTTGATAGCCGTTGTTGTACGCAAACTCGCTAAAGGCAAATACTCCTCCCAACTTCCTCTCAAGTCCATCACACGACCCCTCAACATATCCTCTAACACTTGATTACCCGTTCGGATGCCGTCCGATCGTGGATGAAAGGCCGTAGTGAAATCCAACTTAGTGCCTAAAGCTTGATGAAGTGCCTTCCAAAACCGAGACGTAAATCTTGGGTCTCTATCCGAAATGATTGACACCGGCACTCCATGTAACCTCACAATTTCCACCACATATAATTTGGCCAACTTCTGAAGAGAATAATCAACTCTTACCGGAATGAAGTGTGCGGACTTGGTCAAACGGTCCACTATTACCCATACCGCGTCCTTCTTAGTAGGCATAAGGGGAAGCCCACTAACGAAGTCCATGGTGATTCTCTCCCACTTCCACTGCGGGATCTTGATTGGCTGAAGTAGTCCCGATGGAACCTAGTGTTCAGCCTTAACTTGCTGACACGTCAGACATTTTCCCACGAATTCAGTAACTTTCCGTTTAAGATCTGGCCACCAAAATTGTTCCCTTAGATCCCTGTACAGCTTAGTGCCTCCGGGATGCATAGCATAAGGGCTACCATGCGCTTCCCAAAGAATCCTCTGTCTTAACTCCTCGTTCTTCGGCATACAGACCTTTCCCTTGAAGCACAATACTCCCTCATCATTAACACCAAAATCCTCTAACTCTTCGTTGTGCACTTGTTACAACTTAACTCTTAGGTCCTCATCCACCAACTGACTTTCCTTTACCTCGTTCAACCATGTTGGTTTGACTTGCAATTTCGCCAGCAGACTCCCATCATCATACAAACTCAAGTGTGCAAACATCGCCCTCAGGTCCGATACCACTTTCCGACTTAAGGCATCTGCCACCACATTCGCCTTGCCCAGGTGGTACTCTATCGCACAATCATAATCCTTCAATAATTCCACCCACCTTCGCTGTCTCAAGTTTAACTCCTTCTGAGTCAACAGATACTTGAGACTCTTGTGATCCGTGTAAATTATCGACTTTTCTCCATAAAGATAGTGCCTCTAAACCTTAAGAGCGAAAACCACTTCTGCCAATTCCAAGTCATGGGTTGGGTAGTTAACCTCATGCGGCCTTAACTGTCGAGACGCATAAGCGACTACTTTTCCATCTTGCATTAGAACACACCCTAATCCCGTGTGCGAAGCGTCACAAGACACCACAAACTCCTTTCCTGCCTCCGCGAATTAAAACTGAGCTTCAAATAAAACCCTCTTGAGCTTCTCAAAGCTCTCCCATTGCTTATCCGTCCATACAAAGGGTACTTCCTTCCTCAACAACCGTCAAAGCGCGGCTATTGACGAGAACCCTTCTACAAACCTTCGTAATAGCTCGCCAAACCTAAGAAACTACGGATCTCACCCACGGACCTAGGTGGTTTCCAATCCAACACCGCTTCGATCTTCCTAGGATCCACCCTTATTCCCTCGCGACACCACATGCCCTAAGAATGCCACCTCCTTAAGCCAAAATTCACACTTGCTGAATTTGGAATAGAGCTTCTTCTCCCTTAATACTTGTAACACTATCCGTAGGTGCTCATCATGCTTTTCCTCTGACTTCGAGTATACCAAAATGTCGTCGATGAACACAACGACAAACCTATCCAAGTAAGGTTGAAAAACCCGGTTCACCATATCCATGAACGCGGCTGGGGCTTTCGTCAACCCAAACGGCATTACTATAAACTCAAAATGGCCGTATCTTGTCCTAAAGGCTATTTTATGGATATCTGCCTCCTTTACCTTCAACTGATGATATCCCGACCTTAGATCGATCTTTGAAAATACGGCGGCCCCCTTAAGCTGATCGAACAAGTCGTCTATCCTTGGCAAAGGATACTTGTTCTTGATGGTCAGCTTATTCAACTAACGATAATCTATGCACATGCGCATAGTTCCGTCCTTTTTCTTTACAAACAGGACCGGTGCTCCCCATGGAGACACACTGGGTCGAATAAACCCACGATCCAAAAACTCTTGGATCTGAGCCTTGAGCTCAACTAACTCCTTTGCCGCCATTCGGTATGGAGCGATTGACACAGAGAGTGTTCTCAGTAGCAAGTCTATACCAAATTCCACCTCCTATATCTGGGGTATTCTGGTAGCTCCTCCGGAAAAACATCCACGAAGTCCTTACCGCTCTAACTCCACTAATTCCCCCTTCTTTTGCGTCCACTCGGCACTAACGGCGAGGCCGAAATGCCTTGTACCCTTCCGAACCATTTTCTCCGCTTTTAACGCCAAAACTACATTAGACAGGTAGTTTCTTCTTTCTCCTATCATAATGACCACCTCATCCTTCGGGTCCTCAACTCCATTCGCTTAGTCGCACAATCCAACACATTTCGATGCTCCACTAGCCATCCATGCCAAGAATAAGGTCGAATTCTCCAAAAGGAAGTTCCATTAAGTCGGCTCAAAATTTCACTCCCCAATCTCTGAGAGGTACACTCAGAAAGATCTTATCCACCACTACGATTTGGCCTAATGGGCTTACTACACTCATCCGCCTACCAGAGAGTTCGTGAGTCTAGGCCTAGTGTTTCCACTACACTACATGCAACATAGGAATGGGTCGAGCCCACATCAATCGTAGCATGATAAGGTTTTCCAAATACAAGAAACGTCACTTCTGCTATGACGTCCGTGCGCGTCTCCATCCTCCCTCCGGTGAACCGCATAAACCAAACCCGGTTGCCTTGCCTCGATGATAGCAGCACCTCGCGCCTGTTCCACGTCCTCTACTGCACCATTACCTCGGCCATTCGACCACGGCCTCGGCCGAGGTCAGCCGCCCACCTCTACCACTTGATTAACATTCGAGCTCTTTGGTCGATTTCCATCCGGTTTCATAGGACAATCCTTGATCATATGGTCCCCGGACCCACACCTAAAGCATCCTCCTATCTTTTTCCAACACTCCCTAAGTGCTTTTTCCCACACCGATCACAAGTGCAATCATCGCCTCTTGTAGCGACTTGCTTTGACCTCGCGCCCATCAACTCTAGGCCTTTTATTCCCGTGATGATCCCGACGATCCAAAGCCTCTTTTCTCGCTGCTGCGGTCGAAATTTCGCTTTGTAGAATTCTTAATTCCTCACTACTTTTGCCTTTTCTACTAACGCAGAAAATTCCCGCTCCCGATGTGGAGCTATCAACAACCTTAGATCATCCCTTAAACCGTCTTGAACCAAACACACCGCTCATGCTCGTAGCCACTACTCCTCGAGCATATCGGCTCAACCTTAGAAATTCAACTTCATACTCCTCTACGCACTTATTCCCTTGAACCACTCTTGCAAAAGCCTTCCTCTCGCTCATCAAGATACCTTGTGCCGACATACTTCTTTTGATATGCGGCCTTAACATACTCCTCTGTGTCGATCCTCACCGTGGCACCATCACGAATCGTGAGCCACCATTGATACGCTTCATCGCGTAGCAATGCCACCATTCCTTTCTGGCCTCCTCGGGGTCAAATCAAGCTCATCCATAATTCGCTCGGTGGCCTCCAACCAATACTCACGATGATCGGGTGCCACACCCGATACTCCTCGAACACCTCGACTCCGTTGGCACGAAGTCGCTCAGTACCGACTTTTGAGCTCCCGAATTTCCTCTCCGCACCACCACCAACTCAAGAACTCGCGCACGACAAACCGCGATATAGCATCGCTCTCTGTCCCGATCCTGCTGTTTAGCACCAACAGCTGGTGGTGGTGGTGGTACCTCATTCTCAGATCCTTGACCCGATCTAACGGGTTCCGACACGGTCATTCTACCTCTACCGCGTCCTCGTACGTTACGTCCACGTCCTCTAGAACTCATTTCTATTGTCGTGATCTGATTAAAAAGTTTTATGAATTAGTCCTTGTTTCACTTATTATTCGCGAAGAAATTTTATGAAAGAAGTTTAATAGTAGTTCTTTCGATCAATCAAAGTTCAAATCTTCTATCCTAATTCAGAGAAGTACATTCATTCAAACATTCATTCATTCAGTGACATCCATTCCATAGTATCTCCCATACACATTCACTCTTCGGATATTTCTGTTCGTTCCTATCCCAAGGGTATTTTTGTCATTTGCCCTACAGGGTTATTTTCGTAATTTTTTCAAAATAAGATTCCTTGGTGATTTTTTCAGTAAGGGTATTTTGGTAATTTTGCATTTCCGGGGGTATTTTGGAAATTTTGTAATCTGAGGGTATTTCGGTAATTTTGAAACTCAGGGGTATTTTGGTAAAAAACCAGGGTAAATTTGTAAAGTTTAATTATTCAGGGGTATTCCAAAATTTGCAAAACTTTGAGGGTTCTTTTGAGAATTTGTTTCCTAATTTGGTGATATTGCAAAAATTTTGGAGATTAGGGTCATTTTGGTAATTTGTAGGTTAGGGGCAATTTAAGTAATTTTCCATAATCAAGATATTTTGATATTTTGCAAATTAAGGTTTTGGACATTTAATAAAGTAATGAAAATTTTGATAAGAATGTGAGTATTTTGGAAATTTCATAAGCCAAGGGCATTTTTGTAATTTTACCACTAGGGGTATTTTAGTAATTTTGTAGCTTAGAAATTTTTAGGAAATTTTCCAGAGATAATAATTTTCACAATAAAAGAGTATTTTGTTGATTTTTTTAAAACAAAAACTAGGGTTTCCATGAAAATGTGGCTAATCCTTTCGTGTTTTAGTTATGGTGTTTAGCCCGTGATCGAGTCCTCTTGGTTAAGGTGAACCGAAGCTACGCACTGCAGTAGGATTCCAGCGAAGAGGAGGTGAGTCACTAGGATCGCTTAAGTACCGTGCTCTTCCTGGATCCAATCCTAGACATGCGTCTGAGGGTTGCCACACTCTAACTTCGGTGACTAAGTCACGGGGTTGTTTAATTAGTCACTTAAGTCTTATGTAATTGTTGGGGTAAACTAGTCCTAGGGTTCAAGTACCTACCATACTATTCTACGTTCCATTCTTACCCTTCTACAATTCATACTATAGATAGGGGTACTTACCGTGGATCATGGGTGGAGACTTAGGTGCCATGCCGTAAAAACTCGCTTATTTCCAAAAATATTTTCATAAAACTTACTTGGGCTCGATTTGAAAACGTTTTGGGCCTTAAACCCCAGGCTGAGAGTTTAAAATTGGGCTCTGATACCAAACTGAAACACCCCACACCCGGCCCACGAGCCATGACCGGATCTGGTATGCTCCCCAAAGAAAACCGATTCAAAATTCATTTGTTACTTTGGAAAATGGTGTGTTTTGAAAGAAAGATTGTTTTGAGTTGGGCTCGAGTAGAAAACAAAATCGTTTTATAATGAAAACCTTTTTCAATTTTAGGTGATAGAACGTATAGAGTACACTTAGAATAAATTACTTAATCTTTAACTTAATAAAAATTTGTAACCATAATAAAACAATGAAATAGTTCAACAAGGGCCTTATTACATCAAACAAACCCAAATAATTTAAGGTACTTAAATGAAATGAAATGTCCAAATAAAATAAACTTCAAAAGTGAGCATGGCCGCCACAAGTTCTCGTCACGGTCCATCCATCATTGCGTCACACTGAACATGTTCCCACAACAGGGTGAGTCAACAGAGACTCAATGTGTAACCAACACTAAAATTTAATAGCTCGGGCATACATTATCATAACACGTGCATATTCATATAATGTATATGAAAAAAAAGTGATGCAACCCAAACCCAAACCTAGATGCCATCCGCTACACATCACCCGTACCATCCTGCACACCATGGGGACTTCTAAGTCAACCCTCCATTCGCTACACACCATCGAAGGTAGTCGCTGCAGTCGACGTGCTCATCGCCCTTATAATTATTTGTAGCATAGCCACCAGATTAGATAATTGTGACCAAGTCACCACATTCAGATATCGTGGTCTTAATTCACCACATTCAGATAATGTGACCGAAGTCACCACATTCAGATATCGTGGTCTTAGATCACCACATTCACTTCCCTTTTCAATAACCCATATGCCCCATATCATACATATTATGCATTAACATGCCAAATTTCACATTCTTCTCACTTGCTCACGTATGAGTCATAACATATATTCATAATCCTAGTAGGAGTAGGAAACGTGCACTGGTACTTTGTACCATTGTATGGTACCTTAACCATATTCACATTCTTATAAACATGCTAATATTAAATATTGCCATAAATCTTATTAAAAGATAGTGTGGGGTACACACTGTATGCTTAACGAATTCCTTGAAATCTCGAAAAACCGATCTATCGCTTTAGATCTTTTAAGACCCTTTAGTGCCGATTGATGTCTAATCAAATGCCGGAAACTTTGTATCCTTCTTTCTTGAAATCGGCAATCACTAGATTACTTGAATAGATTAGTTTCGCTTTTGAATAATTAATGAACACATATATTTACCAAACATGGCCTTGGCCGAATGCTATAGACACTTACCTTATGGATTTTAAATCCCAAATTCACCGAATAACTAGGGAACACGCGCCTATGGTGTACCTTCAGAAAAGAACTTCTCCTTCCTTGTAGTCGACGCTTAGTAAATCCCGAAAGATCTCTTCAAAGTTTCGGCAACAAGATATTAATGGGGTTAGTCCTAGATTTCAGCAAATCTTAAAAGAAAAAGGATGAAACCGAATGAGATCTTACCCTTACTTTAGGAATCGGCAACCCTTGCTTGAGCCTTTAACAACATTCGGCTATGTAGGCTAAAAAGATCTTGATTTCGGCTCTTTAATTGGTATAAAGAAATCGGCTAATGATGGTATCTTGAGTTTTCAGCTTTAGCTAACAAAAAGAAGAAGAACAAATGCTATAGGAAATTCGGCAGAGAGAGAAGGGTTGAAAGAAAGAATGAATGGCCCTCTTTTCCTCTAGTAGCCGAAATTACTATCTTAGAATCCCTTACTTGGCCATCACTTCTATTTTGATAGCTTTATCACCTTATTTAAAATTAATAGAAATAATCCTTTAATTATCTCTTATTAAAAATACCAATAATTATCCATCATGTATCCATCTATTTAGCCAAAATTTAAAGAGAATAAAACTCCTCCCCTGGAGTTCCTTAGTGCCGCCCACCTCCTCTCTTCTCCTTGTAGCAAAAATAAAATCCTTTATTTTCTTCCCATGCGACTCGAACTCGGGCCCCTCTCCCCTTGCTTGTGGCGTCACTTACTGGGCTTTAAGTGGCGTCTCCTTGCCACTTTTCCAAACCCGTTCTTGTGTCAAATTTCCTCTGTTAATTTTCTTAAGGCCACCTTGCCTTAGTTTCCTCTTTTAAACTTTAAAACTTAACATTTTCGAAGACATTTCCTTACATTTCCAAGTTCCCAAAAATGTTCACTTTCCTCTTTTAAACTTAACATTTCCAAAGCATTTCCTTACATTTTCAAGTTTCCAAAAATGTTCACTTTCCTCTTTTAAACTTAACATTTCCAAAGCATTTCCTTACATTTCCAAGTTTCCAAAAATATTCACAATACATTCATAACACATAAGACATGCCATTTCGTATAATTAAATCAAAAATGCATAGGCCCATTTTCAAGATGTTACATCACACTATCACGATCCACATACAGCATGTATAGCTAGACTCTTACTCACGCTAGGTTAGTCCGAGAACCGACTAAACCATAGCTCTGATACCACTAAATGTAACACCCCATACCCGAGTCTGAGGCTTAGACCGAATACGAGATATTACTATGCTTTAACTTGCTTAATCATGCACTTACGGGCTGTAAAATTTTGTTCCGAATTAAAAACTTTTCTTTCTCAGTCTAATCATACATTTCATGGGCCTACGAGGCCTTATACGCGTATATAAAAACTTTCGAAACTTAATCAGAAACTTTTCTTTAAAGCAGAGGTCACATGCCCATGTGGTTTAGGACACACCCGTGCACCCCTTTACACGCCCATGTCTTCCGACTGTGGTCGACACTGACTAATTACACACGGCCTGGACACGCCCGTGGACTTAGACCGTGTACTATACCTTGATATACTGACTTATTACACACAGTCGGGGCACACGCCCATGTTCTAACAGTGTGTCATGCACGGCTTCAACACACGGCCGTGGGATTAACCCGTGGCCTATTCTGACTTATGAGACTAAGGTGTAGGTTACGCACGGCCTAGACACACGCCCGTGTGTCTAACCGTGTGGGCACTTAGAAGTTATCTACCAAGCCTTTTCTTACTCTCAATTGCATACATTCATATACTTCTTCAAAACAATCTCAAAACATCAATTGAAACACATAAATTAACACGTTTGGTTCATGAAAATAAAGTTTTCCTCTCATACACTTTGGGAGAATTGTTCCCACAACATTTACAACAACTAAAACCATCATAAATGGCTATACACAACCATACTATGAATACTCTTTGGCCAACAACATTTGGCTACCACAATTAGACTTCATCAACTTTAAACGAATCCCTATACATGCCATGACTCTTAAGGACTTGATACCTCATACCGTGTGTCTGCTCGATAGTGTGAAAACATCTCCTGCGGTCTCCAACCCGAGCTAAGTAATAAAACCTATAAGAGATGAGAAAAGTAAAGGAGTAAGCAATAATGCTTAGTAAGTTCATCTGTATAATTTGACAAATATTGATATTCACTGAATATACATAACCCCAAGGCAATATGTTGAGTTTTTCTCATCAACTCATGGTTACTTACTCAACCATTCTTGAAACTTACTCATTCAATCTCTTACCACATTCTTACCATATCACAAGTCAATTCGCTCGTTTAATTAGCATACGTTCTTGCACTGATCGTCACAAGATCATATATAACAACACATCAAGCATTTTCAATAAGCCGCTCATGCTACTAATATCTCGGTGGTTTCGCACTTAGCCCACCATTGAATCTCTAATAGGGAGGCATCGCATATAGCCCACCAATCATTTATAAGTGATGGTATCACACATAGCCCATCGATCAATAATCAATAAGGTGATATCGCACATAGCTTACCGTTATTTACATTCATGGATAATAATTCACAAGTATATCTCTATTTCAAATGTTCATTCAAGAACATCCTCACATGTTCCCATTTTTAGTTAACTTTCTACGATACTTGTTCTCATTCACACAGTGCATCAAATACACATACCCCACTAGGGGTTCATCATTTATTGAATTCATCTCAATTCAATTCTACACATACTTGAGCTACTCATGGTACAACCACATACATTCACATATACATTGAATCATTCGAATTGTTAAATAACTCTCTTGAGTCTCATGCACATAGTTCTTGTTGTCACTCTACCCCAATTGGGTTTTACATACTATAACATATCGATGCCATGTCCCTGACATGGTCTTATACGAATTCTTACACCGAGGCCATATCCCAATATGGTCTTACTCGAGCCTTTAACCATCGTCCTATCGTGCTATAAACCTTTCTCATTACTCTAAATTCAATTCCATTGACATCTCATCAAGAGACATTTCATACATTCATATAATAATATACATTCCATACAACATTGGAATACTAAATAAGCTCATACGTAATTTCAACATTTGCACATTAACTTACCTCGATGTCGAAAGAGCCGAAAAAGACTTTTTGCCCACATTTCTCTTTTCATCCGTTCTAGGTCCAAAACTCATTTTCTTTGATCTAGAACAATGAAATTTACTCATTTAATCACTTAATGATCGTATTACAACATAATCTCTACTTAGGCAAAAATGACCATTTTGCCCCTATATTTTGGCAAAATTACGATTTTGACCCTAGGCTCGTAAATAAATTTTCATCACATTTTCTTATTAAACAAGCCTAGCTGAACATTTAATCCTCTTACAACTATTCTCAATTCCATAAATTTCATGCCTTAATGAACAAATTACAACTTTTGCATTTTAGTCCCAATTAGGTGTTTTCATGACAACACCTTTCACAAAAGTTGTTTCTCATCATCCTATCATTCATTTTCTTTCATAAAACCTCGTCAAACAACATAAAATCTCTCATGGCAAGTCCCTAGACTTTCAACCATATTGGAAACTAGTTCCCTCTTTAGAAAGCTTAAGCTTTAGGGGTCTCAAAAGTACAAAAATTAACATCTAAAGCCATCAAAATCACTTACTTGAGTGAAGAGAAGCTTGCTGAAATTTTCAAGCTTTCAAAGCCCTCCCATGGCTGATATTTTTGGTTGAAAGAGAATAAATAAAAAGATGATAGCTTTTTGGCTTATTTCATCTTATTTTATTTCTTTTTAAACACCTAACATGACCACATTTAATGTTCTTGTCCCCTTGGCTTACTATGGCCGGCCAACTCACTTAGACAAGGCCAAATTTCTCATTTGGGACCTCCAATTACTAAGCCATAGCTATTTGGTACCTTTAGCCTATAGAATGGAACTTTCGCACTCTATGTGATTTAGTCCTTTTTCACAATTTAGCTAGAAATCGCTGAAATTAAGCCACCAAAATTTTCATGCATCCTCATAAACATGTTATAACTCATAATATAACATGAAAATAATTTTCTCTAACCTCAAATTAGTGATTCTGAGATCACTGTTTCGACTAGCCCCTAAATCAGGCTGTTACATGGGTGGTCTGCCTCGCGCTGACATGTTACTCGGTCTCGCATTTTGAACAGTGTTTTGTTTTACCAACATCGGGCAATCTCGGATAAAATGATCCTTCGATCCACATTTAAAACAAGACCCATCATGTAATCGGAAATCTCCAGAATGCCACTTACCACAATGTTTGCACTCGACTCTATTTTGTTGAACATTGCCAACACTAGCTATGGAAGTGGCTCATGAACTCACAGGAGGTCGGTCTCGATCTCGTCTAGAAAAGTCCGAAGCAGCTCTAGATCGGCTAGAATCATTTCTGACCTTCTTCGATGCTGAGTGAAAAGTCTTACTCGATGATCTTTTACGGAAATCTCTGGCTTCAAAATCAGCTTTTCTTTTCTCTTTCCCAAGCTCTTCGGCTTTACAGGCTTGCTCAACATGTACCACGAACTCTTTAATTTCAAGTATGCCAACCAGCAATTTAATGTCTTCGTTTAAACCGTCTTCGAATCTTTTACACATGATAGCTTCGGTTGAAACACATTAACGAGCATATCGACTTAGTCTCACAAATTTCCGTTCATACTCAGTTACGGTTATACGACCCTGTTTCAATTCCAGAAATTCTTTGCGATTTTGGTCGATAAATCTCTGGCTGATGTATTTCTTACGAAACTCAGTCTGAAAGAATTTCTAGGTCACTTTCTCCTTCGGGACCACCGATACTAGTGTATTCCACTAGTGATATGCGGTGTCTCGCAATAAGATATGGCACACTTTAAACTTTCATCCGGAGTACAAGATAACTCGTCAAACACACAGATAGTATTATCAAGCCACAACTCAGCACGTTCAGCATCATCATCATCATTAGCTTTAAACTCTTCGGCCCCGTATTTTCTGATTTTATCTACAGGAGGCCTGTTAAATCTCATCGGATTAGTCAACGGAGGTATCACAGGTATCGGAGATGGATTATTCGGGGGTGGAGTTTGTTGTGCAGCCGGATTAGTCCGGATATACTGTGTAAACCAATCATTCATCATTTGGTAGAAGGCTTGTCTAGCCTCCCCCTCTGGATTACTCGAAGTAGGTCGAGAATCTATCGGCGCTGTCCCTAGCGCGGAAGCAGGCGCTACACTATCAACATCATCAGCTACGGCTCGATCGGGATCCATTACTATATGAAAACACATTTTCAGAGGTAAAAAATCAGCACACTATCGCAATATAAAATATGGCATGTATAACTAGACTCACACGCGCTACGTTAATCTTAGAATCGACTAAACCGTAGCTCTGATACCAATAAAAATATAACACCAATTCATGACTACACCAATTCGCATGTAATGCACATTAATCTAAGTTAAAATAACCACACTGCATACTAGCCATAAATACACATGTACTCATTTAAACAAATATCATTTCAAAACAAATATATTTCTTCTCTTGACACAAGTTTATACGCATATGACCATATTGATTTGAACCAATTTGAGCACAATTAACACTAAAAGTACACCCAATTCGCATTCCTAAAAATACATATACATATCCAACCACTTAACTACATATTTGATCATCCAAGATAACTTTAATACATAACATATACTATATCACATACTCATTAATATGAGTCTAATAATTTATTAGAATGTTCATATACACATTATTTCCCATTTCTAAACCATTTCACCAATGCAAACATACCATTTCAAATTGTCAATATCCTTGGTATAGCATAGTTCACACATATCGAATACAACCAATTCCAATATTAACATATAACAAAACATTCAACTACATGATTAATTCACCATTGCCGAACCACAAATTAGATTAAAGCCATTATCTATATTTACAAATTAAGCTAATACATGACTGATAATCACTATCATTAACATCATAAAAAATCCACAACCAAAACACATCCATCATCCATATATCAAGTTTACCACACACATATACCATGACCAAAAATTACTTAAATATCTGAACATTAGCATTAAGATCAAGCCATTTTCGCATGGCTATATATATATACAAACTTCAAAACCAAACATAATATTACTAGTCTATACATGCCATATATATATTCATAGTTTCAAACTTTTAAAATATCGAATTAGCGATCGATAGTGTGACGATGTTTCAAGATGATCCCTGAGCTCGTAGCTAACTTCTAAAATCTATAAAACAGAGTAACAAAATAAAATACATAAAGTAAGCTAACTTAGCTTAGTAAGCTTTAAGCAAATTAAACAATTCAAATGAACAATCGAAACATTTCTATCAAGTTATATTATATCATTAATATTACAGTAGAACTCAACAAATCACCTTGGCCGAATGTTCATATTCCTAATTAAGCATAATATTATTCAACTTTCCATTCCCAAAATATCACTATCTCAATTTAATTCACAATCATACCTAGTTGACCGAATAATCAAGTTCCCATATATCATAGCATAAATACTTACTTATATGATCAAATACACATGGTTCATTATACCATCACATATGGCCGAATATACTAGTTTAATACATTATCATATATGATCAAACATACAAAGTTAATTAAATCCTCACATATGCACATACCTTTGTGGCCGAACATATAAAGTCAATTAGATCAACTTGCTCAATTTCCACATCAATATGAAGTCTTATAGACATAGACTTGAAAATAAATCACCGGTATTAAACCTGCTAGGCGTAAGCCTGAATCACACACTGGCACTAGGCCTGCTAGACCCAAGGTCTGATATTCATTCACTGGCAATAAGCCTGCTAGGCACGAAGCCCGATTAAATTCACCAGCTCAAAGCTTGCTAGGCCCAAAGCTCGAATACAGTACTTAATAGCTGTCTCACACACATATCATGTAACGAAACTTTCATGTACTCATGATCTTCATACGAACTATCAGATATTATAACTCAACGAACTAACTTAAACATATTAATTCTAAATTTATTCATCTTCGGCTATCTCAATACAATCACCACAATTTCCAAATAAGCATATTATTAAATTTTATACACATTTTACAAAGTTTAATTTCTTAAAGACTTACCTCGGATATCGTCGAACGACAAAAATCGGCTATTCAACTATTTTCGCTTTTCCCTGATCCAAGTCTGATTTATTTGGTTCTTGAACTAAACATATTCAAATTAAACTCATTCAAACATATTTTTATTCAATTTAGTCCAAAAACACATAAATGGGCAAATTACCATTTTGCCCCTAACATTTCACACTTTTTACAATTTAGTCCTATTTGCACAAAACACAAAATACACAAAATTTGACTATACACCTTAAGGGCCGAATATTCCTAGTCCTCATACAAGTCCATACATTTCATTTATTTCACATTTTAGTCCCTCAAAAATTTATTTTTGCAATTTAATCCATCATACTCAATTTCATCAAAAATTCAAAGACAAAACTTGTTAATCTATCACATATATATCATATTTCATCATCAAACAACACAAAAAACAAGCTATCTTCAATGGCTCAGCTCAAAATATTCATCAAAATCAAAAATTAAAGCATGGGTCTTGAAGATTTCTAAGCAACGATTTCAAAAACGTAGAAATTATAAAAAATCGAACAAAAACGAACCTTGATTGAGCTTGAATAGATGCCGAAACCTAGCTTGGTTTTCTTTCTTTTTCTTTTCTTTGTTTCGGTGATGGATGAATTAAAATGATGAAAACCATGTTTCTTTTTACTATAATAATAACTTATAATATAATATAAAATTTTTTAACTTATAAAATATATAAATAAAAAGCATATATATACATATTCATTACCTAATGCCGTCCACTATCTAAAATAGTGGCTAATTTGCCACATAAGGTCTTCCCATTAAGAAGCCATCTCAACTTAGACATTAATAAAATAGAAAGCCATTTTTACAATTTACGCAATTTAGTCCTTTGCTCAAATTAAGCATACTAACAGACAAATTAATTCACAGAAATTTCACACATGCTTAATCACACATCATGGACACAGAAAATAATATAAAAATATTTTACTGACTCGGATTTTTGGTCCCGAAACCACTATTCTGATTAGGGTCAAAATTGGGCTGTTACAGACCGTGTGTCACACACGGCCTAGACACACGCCCGTGTGCCTACCCGTGTGGGCAAGAACAAGGCTATTTACCAAGCCCTTATTGCCACCCCTACTTACACCATCATAAACCACATTAAGTAACCAACTCATTCATGCATAAGTAAACCAATTAATCAACCATGCACTTTGCACATTCATGAATAACCTCATCATTTCATTGATTGGTAAGAAAGAGCCATCAACTATGGCTTTATACAAAAGAATTCATTCCCAAATGAGCCAACACCTTTGGCCAAAACAATATGACATTTAACTAAAACTGAGTCCCTATACATGCCATACTCAAAATTCTAAGTCTAACTATACCAAGATGTGTGGATAGTGTGGGTGATTGATCGTATGTCTGTCGAGTTTTAAAATTTATAAAGAGAATGATTGAACCTGGAAACTAACTCTGACAATGATTGAGGCAAGTGCACCTATCGAACAGTATTATAGCTTAGGCAAGACCGGATTGTCGAACCCAAAGGAACTAAAAGTACTAATACTAACTTTCTTTCTATTATTTAGCCTAAGAATTAAGCGAATGGTTGTTTAATCTAAATTAATTAACTACTAAACTTAAAGACTCTAAGACAAAGAAGAATGAATTTAGGAGAATAACTTGAGGAAAAACCAATTAATTAAGACGACACCCAAGGAAGAATCCACCTAGACTTCACTTGTTATCTAACTCTGAACCAGACGATGTATTCACTTGACTTGATCCGTAGGATTCCCTAATTTATATTAAACCCTCTCTCAAAGTGAATAATGTCTAACCCTAGGTTGATTAATTGAAATCTCTTTCTAATTAAAACCCCTAGAATTGCATTAACTCGATCTATGGACTCCCATATTAGGTTTCACCCTAATCCGGCAACGCCTCGTCACCCTATCTCTAGGCGCGCGATCAACTCCGCTTAACTATGCTAGATCTACTCTTAGGCAGGGACTTTTGCTCCTCCACCTAAGCACATCAAACTTGAATTGATATCCGCGAAATATCAACACAAGAATTAAGAACACATAATTAAGAACGAATCAAATATTTATCATATAGTTCAGCAAACGATAACAAGATTCATCTAAGTTTCATCCCCCTCAAGTATCTGAGGGTTTAGTTCATAACAATAAAAGAAAACATCTCAGAAGAAAAGATAAAACAAAACATAAGAAATCCCTAAAACCCCTTGAAGGAATTGAAGAGGAGATCCTCCGTCTTGAGTATAATTCTGGCTTCTTAAGAATGAACAATTGGCTATCCCTGAGCGAATCCCCATAAATCTGCCTTCTCTGGCCTAGCAAGACTCCCCTAAACGGTAGCTTTAGGCTCCCTTCGACTCCCCCCTTTTAGATCATACTTAGGGTGTATTTATAGGCTTTTGGAATGTGTTTCTTTGCCCCTAAGTATCCAAATCCGATTGAAATTACTCTTTTTCGCGGTAGGGACACGGCCATGGGACACGCCCGTGTGAATCATCTTTAGGACGTGTTCGGACTTCATTAATGAGGCACGGCTGTGTATCTCGTGGCTTAGACTGTGTTCGAGATTATTGAGGAGGCACGGCCGTGTGGTCTTGGGCCCAGGCCATGTTGATTTTGTGCTTTGGCCCATTTAGCTCGTTTTAAGCTCGTTTCTTATTCTTTTCATCCTCCGGTGCTTCCCTGAGTATAAAACATGAAAAGAAAGGATTAAGGGCACCTTTTTACATAAATCAAAGGATAAATCATCCAAAAGTATGCTAAATGTGGGATTAAAATATGTTACTTTTACGGTTTATCACATACCCCCACACTTAAGCTTTTGCTTATCCTCAAGCAAAATTCTCAACTTACAATTAAAACGAA
The DNA here is from genome assembly GCA_025698515.1 of Gossypium sturtianum. Lineage (NCBI taxonomy): Eukaryota > Viridiplantae > Streptophyta > Magnoliopsida > Malvales > Malvaceae > Gossypium > Gossypium sturtianum. The sequence goes on along the minus strand of CM046948.1, from coordinate 135,258,051 downwards.
CTTTCCATGATTCAATATTCCTATCAACAATGTCTCATCATAATTCATAGATAATTTATACATGGATAATTTAACTCAAAGAGTCCTAAAGATTCAAACAATCTAAGTCATACATTTGTAGCACAAAACATAGGTGTTTCCCCTCATCTAAATAATTACCTCTGATTCAAAATCTACAAGGGTTGACGTCCTCACTAAAGATTCACTCAAATCACTCGAAGTGTTTAAGGTTCAGAATTAAGCACTCAAATGTCAAACCTGAAAAGTTAATCCCATAGGCTTGCATGAAAATCAAATCTCCACCACTGTAATTATGAGATGATGCACAAATCAAAAGGTCATTGAAAGGGTTGTAACGAGGCTTGGGTTAAGGTGTGAATAAAGGCTGAATTAGAGGGTTAGAATCGAGATTGACCTAACAAATTACCTAACGAGAAACAACGAACTGAATAAAAATAATTACATCAATTGAAAACTAATAATACTACTATTGATAATACTCTAAAATGAGCTTCTTCTTCAATAATTAGGATTTAAACGTATAAGCTCACCTAATCATAAAACTGATGATGAATATATTTCGTTTTTTTTAAGAACAAATCATAAATACATAACACAGGATAAATTACTGAAATAAAAAACATAGTTAGGCTATTAATCAAATCAAATCTCGATATAAGGGTAGTCAAAAGGAATGGTGATAACAAAAACAAAGGATTTCTGGGTTAAAATTAGCTGGTGAGTCAATAAAAAGGGTTGTTAGGGTTAAACGGGGTTCACTAGGGGTTAATTATGAAGGTAGGTTTTTAGTGGAGTAAGTGGGTTAAATCCTAGGTGCCTTTATCATTTCTGTATATCAAATCAAAGGTGTGGTCTCGACATGTATAATCGATGCAAGTTCTAGAATAACAAATCAATGTTGACACACTCATAATCAATGAAGTGAGCAAGAAAAAGAATTTATGCTCTATAAGGCTCAAAATCTCGCAAAAATTATGGGTGTTTTGATATCAACCTTGTAAAATTCAAACTTCAAAGTAACATTCAAATTCAGGTAGACAACCTAGAAAATTTTTAATTTCTGAAAAATAGACTTATCATGCTTGATTCTCTAGTATTCTTAGAATTTAATTATCAATGCACAATTATCAATGACTTAATTTAAAACACATCAATAAAGATCATGAATCATAGGAATTTCATTCTAATGATAATATGAGAAACTTACTTTAAGAAACAAGACATAATTCAGGATTTGAGAATAATGAAAAAAAATAGGCACCTTTTTAGGTTGTTCACCCCCCACACTTAAGATGTACATTGCCCTCAATGTACAAAGTTAGATAATAACACAATAATACTAAAATCATAAGATATGGGGAGAAGTGAAACTTCCTGAATTATGGATGAAATCCTTGGAGGATGTGGAAAATACGTTGGAGGGGTCGGTCTGGATGATGATTCTGCGCTAGATGAAGAAATTGGGTAGCTCGTAGAGGATTAGCCAGGATATAATAATAATAATTAAAACTATACTAATTAAATAATTAAAGAATAGCAAGCTAAAGTGAAGAAAAATAAAGATGAAACTAAAATTAAAAGAAAAGATAAATGGACCGTAGGGTCCTTATTGTTGGATGGTTCGCGAGGTGGGTGTGACCTCTAAGGCTGCGGAGGTGCTGGCGGTGGCGGAAGTGGCGTGATTCCCTAGCAGCCTTTAGAACCTAAAATTAAGAAACTAAGATAAAATAAACTAAATTAAGCATAAGAGTGTTAAAGAGAAGGAAAATAAAGGAGAAGTTTAAAGAAGAAGAAAAATTAAATGGTCTCAATTATCCTTGGCTTGTCGAATGATTGAAGCGGCCGGCATGAACTTATGTAGGTCGGTCTCCCTGAGAGAGACTATGTTGGGATCCTTCCGTTTCTTCGACATGGCCAAAAGATTGAGAAGAATGCTATAAGAATGAAGAATGCTAAGAATGTATGGTGTATAAGGGTGCAAGGGAGGAAGAAGGGTAAAAATTAGGTGAGAAGAGGGGGGGTGGGTGGTTTAAATAGAATTCTCAAATCAGGTATAACCCCACACCCGTGTATCGTGGGCGTGGCATCTCACACAGCTGCATCGCACGGCCGTGGTGGGCTTTGTTCGTTTCTCCCACGCCCATGCTCAGGTCGCCACGCCCATTGGTGCTAAGTTAGTGTCGTCCACGGCCGCGTCGCACGGCCGTGGCATTTTGTCGGTGTCCGTGGGTTGGTGGTTGGAGTCCGTGATTCAAAGATTTGATTCTTTCTGACTTGTACCCTCTTTGCCGTGTCAGTACGGTGATTCTATACTTCCACACGGCCACGGCCACGGCCGTGTGTAAGGCCGTGTGGCCTGGAAATCTGCACTTTTGGTTAGTTTAAAGTTAGATACTATAAAATAAATAAGACAAAATAAAAAGTTAATGGGGTTAGTAGTCGGGTTGCCTCCCGAAAAGCACTCGTTTATAGTCTTAAGCTAGAATTTACCTCTCATTTGTATATTCATGGTGGTTTGCAAAGTTGAAAGTATTTCCTCATGCTATCGGTTTCATTATCATGATAGCATTTAAGTCGAGATGCGTTTATATTGAAAGTGCCAAAGATAAGATTACTTACCTCGACTGTTTCGTATGGAAAAACACTGATTACCCTAAATGGTATTTCTTTGTTTGTGTTAGGGTCAGGAGGAGATGTTCGAGGGTCTGTTTTTTCGATCAATACCTGATCTCCGATTTGAACTTGTTTGCTTCGTGGAGTGGCTCTGGTTCTGCTTCGTGTATTCCTAATTTTTCCTTGAAATGCGTCTTCCACTCGTCTAGATCATCGATCTGAATCCCTTGTTCTTCGTGTGATATTTCTTTGTTGCCACATGGTATAGAATCGGGTTCAGTTGTTTTCTTTCCTGGTGTTTCCTGAAAAGAAGGGTTAACTGAATGGTTATCAATAGAATTTGTTTTCTCACCTGGATTACTTGATGTTCTAGCTGAGTCAAGAGCTTGGAGAGTGATTGTCTCATTACCTACACGAAGTATTAGTTCTCCTGCATCAATGTATATTTTAGTTCTAGCAGTTGCTAAGAATGGTCTTCCTAAGATTAAGGGGATCAAATTATCCTCATCCATGTCTAAAACGACAAAGTCTACTGGGAATACGAATTTTTCAATTTTTACAAGAACATCTTCGATAATACCCCTAGGAATTCTAACAGTTTTATCAGCTAGTTGAATGCTCATCCTACTTTGCTTGGGTTTCCCTAGACCTAGTTGTTTAAACAATTTATAAGGCATGACATTTATGCTTGCCCCTAGATCAGTAACACAGTATCAACAGTTAGTCTACCAATTAAACATGGAATTGTAAAACTCCCTGGATCTTTTAATTTCTGTGGTAGTTTATTTTGCAAGATTGCTGAGCACATTGCGTTTAGTTCCACGTGTGATGACTCGTCTATCCTTTGTTTGTTCGTCAAAAGTTCTTTTAAAAATTTTCTAGAATCTGGCATCTGTGAAAGAGCTTCAAGTAACGGTAAGTTAATATGTAATTTCTTTAAAAGTTTAAGAAACTTACCGAACTGTTCCTCTGTGTCGTCTCTCCTTAATGCTTCAGGGTATGGTATGCGAGGTTGGTATTCTTTGACTACCGGTTTTGGCTTTTCTTGTGTTTCCTCAACCTTACCTTCTTTGAGCTCATCCTCTTGCCTTGAATTGGGCTCGTCTAACACTTCACTTTCTTGAGCTGTTATGGCTTGGATTTGCTCCTTTGGGTTAATCTCAGTGTTGCTTGGTAGACGCCCTTGCGGTCGTTAAGAAATTAACTTTGCAAGCTATCCAACTGTGTTAGTAAGTTGTCCAGTTGTCTTAGTGAGTTCCCCGACTTGGCTCTTGATCCCTTTAATTGATGCCTGTTGATTCTTAAGGGTGGTCTCAGTGTCTTGGAGACGGTTATCTGTAGCTGCCATGAATTTTGACAGCATCTCTTCAAGGTTCGGCTTCTTCTCTTGTGGATAGGGCTGATTTTGGAAATTTTGAGGAGGTTTTTGTCTTTGATTTCCTTGATTTCCTTGTCCTCCCCATGAAAAATTTGGGTGGTTCCTCCAACCTAGGTTATAATTATTACTATAAGGATTATTATTGGATCTGAAATTGTTACCTATATAGTTCATCTATTCGCTTTCTGTGCCCGGTTGGTAGGGTGGGTACTCAGGATTCGCCACAGTTCCACTTGCATCACACTTCATTACTGGATGTACCTGCGACGAACACAAACTATCAAGCTTTTTATTCATCATCTCTACTTGTGTTGATAGCGTGGTTACTGCATTGATGTTGAAGACTCCGGCTAATTTTGTTGGTTTTGTCCTTGTAACCTGCCACTGATAGTTATTCAGTGACATCTCTTCTATGAATTCGTAGGGTCGCTTGAAAGAGTTCTCATTGTTCGGGGTTCCACCGTCGGCTGAATTAATTAGTTGCCTCATTGAGGGGTTTACACCGTTATAAAAAGTTTGGACTTGGAGCCACAAGGGTAAACCATGGTGTGGACACCTTCTCAAGAGATCCTTATATCTCTCCCATGTGTCATATAATATCTCTAAATCCATCTGCACAAAAGAAGAGATATCATTTCGTAATTTGCCCGTTTTGTCCGGTGGGAAATATTTTAATAAAAAAATTTCGGTCATTTGATCCCATGTAGTGATTGACCCTCGTGGTAACGAAGTTTAACCAACTCGTTTGGCTTTATTCCTTAATGAAAAGGGAAATAACCGAAGCCTTATGGCATCATCGAAAACGCCATTTATTTTGAAGGTATCACGTAACTCTAAAAATTAGCTATATGAGTGTTTGGGTCTTCGTCCATAAACCATCAAATTGAACAAATTGTTGAATCATTTGTATAGTGTTAGGGTTTAATTCAAATTTATTAGCAGCTATAGCAGGCCTAACAATACTAGATTCGGCTCCTGTTAAATGAGGTTTAGCATAATCATACATAGTACGTAGAGCATTATTTTCTGCCACATCTTGGGGTGGTGGATTATTCTCGTCCATCCCTTCAGTAGGATTGGATCTGCCTTCTCGCTCTTTTTCTGTGTAATTTAGGGCTCGCCTAATTTCTCTGCGATTCCTGCGAGCGGTAGCTTCAATATCACTGTTGTATACTAAAGGTCCTCTCGGGTTCCTTCTAGTCATAAACTAGAGGTACCTGGAAGGAAGAAGAAGAAAAATTAGCAAATAAAATAAGAAATAAAATTAAATTGCAAAAAATAAAAAATGGCTAAAGTAATAAAAATAGAGTGTTCTTAATATTTTAGTTCCCCGGAAACGGCGCCAAAAACTTGATCGTATGTCTGTCGAGTTTTAAAATTTATAAAGAGAATGATCGAACCTGGAAACTAACTCTGACAATGATTGAGGCAAGTGCACCTATCGAACAAAGAGTATAGCTTAGGCAAGACCGGGATTGTCGAACCCAAAGGAACTAAAAATACTAATACTAACTTTCTTTCTATTATTTAGCCTAAGAATTAAGCGAATGGTTGTTTAATCTAAATTGATTAACTACTAAACTTAAAGACTCTAAGAAAAAGAAGAATGAATTTGGGAGAATAACTTGAGGAAAAACCAATTAATTAAGACGACACCCAAGGAAGAATCCACCCAGACTTCACTTGTTATCTAACTCAACGCACGATGTATTCACTTGACTTGATCCGTAGGATTCCCTAATTTATATTAAACCCTCTCTCGAGGCGAATAACGTCTAACCCTAGGTTGATTAATTGAAATCTCTTTCTAATTAAAACCCCTAGAATTGCATTAACTCGATCTATGGACTCCCATATTAGGTTTCACCCTAATCCGGCAACGGCTCGTCACCCTATCTCTAGGCGCGCGATCAACTCCGCTTAACTATGCTAGATATACTCTTAGGCAGAGACTTTTTCTCCTCCACCTAAGCACATTAAACTTGAATCGATATCCGCAAAATATCAACACAAGAATTAAGAACACATAATTAAGAAAAAATCAAATATTTATCATATAGTTCAGCAAACGATAACAAGATTCATCTAAGTTTCATCCCCCTCAGGTATCTGAGGGTTTAGTTCATAACAATAAAAGAAAACATCTCAGAAGAAAAGATAAAACAAAACATAAGAAATCCCTAAAACCCCCTGAAGGAATTGAAGATGAGATCTTCCGTCTTGAGTATAATTCTGGCTTCTTGAGAATGAACAACTGGCTATCCCTGAGCGAATCCCCACAAATCTGTCTTCTCTGGCCTAGCAAGACGCCCCTAAACGGTAGCTTTAGGCTCCCGTCGACTCCCCCCTTTTAGATCATACTTAGGGTGTATTTATAGGCTGTTGGAATGTGTTTCTTTTCCCCTCAGTATCCAAATCCGATTGAAATTGCTCTTTTCCGCGACAGGGACACGGCCATGGCACACGCCCGTGTGAATAGTCTTTAGGCCGTGTTTGGACTTCATTAATGAGGCATGGCCGTGTATCTCGTGGCTTAGACCGTGTTTGAGATTATTGAGGAGGCACGGCCGTGTGGTCTTGGGCCCAGGCCGTGTTGATTTCGTGCTTTGGCCCATTTGGCTCGTTTTAAGCCCGTTTCTTATTCTTTTCATCCTTCGGTGCTTCTCTGAGTATAAAACATGAAAAGAAAGGATTAAGGGCACCTTTTTACATAAATCAAAGGATAAATCATCCAAAAGTATGCTAAATGTGGGATTAAAATATGTTACTTTTACGGTTTATCAGTAATCTTCCGACTATCGCCGTATCCCGTGCTGACTCTTCGACACTATAAAACAAGGGAAAAGGGAAAGGAGTAAGCTTTAAGCTTAGTAAGTCTATATGTAAACAATAAGAATCATACCACATACTTATCAATCAAAAACATTACATACTAAGTAAAAATAATTCAGATCCTCAAAATCAAGCTTACTCATTCCAAACCTTGCCACATCCCAAACACATATCATATAACAGTGCTCACATTTACTTGCACATATACCCTGCACTTATCACCACAAAGCCACATGTAATTTCACTTAGACAAGTTTCTCGATGAACACTTCGAAATAAATTTAAATACTCGGTGGTTTCACACACAACCCACCATTTAATAATTAACAAGGTGGTATCACACACAACCCACCAATAATTACATGTCTACGGTGGTATCGCACACAGCCCACCAATGACAATAAATATGATGGTATCGCACACAACCCATCATTTATAAATAACAAGGTGGTATCACAGACAGCCCACCAATAATAAATAAATATGGTGGTATCGCACACAACCCACCAATAAGCACATGTTCACGGATATTTATCCGCACCTGTTTTCCTATTCCGAAGGTTCATCCGAGAATTTCCTCACTTTCTATCATTTTTATTAGATCTTAACAATAATCATTCGCATTTACACAATGCATTAATAAGTAAAACATACGTAATAAGGATGTATCGTTTACACATAAACTTACCTCGATACAAATTATGCCAATTACAATTTAGTCTGAAACCTTGCCTTTTCCGCAGTCAAGATTGATTCCACGTTCTTCTTGATCTATAATGACATATTTAACTTATTAAATCACCACATTATTCAAAACATTTCAAAATTTCTATTTTGGCAAAATTACCATTTTGCCCCTATACTTTCACAAAATTACACTTTTGCCCCTAGGCTCGTAAAATGAAATGTGTTCATTTTTCACATATCCAAGCCTAGCTAATTCATTTTCTCTCTTATATCAACTCACAATTTGTAACACCCCAAACCCGGCCTAAACGTTACGACCGAATCTGGCATGTCACATGAAAGGAATGTCTAAAAACTGTGCATTCGTTAAAAAGCTCATATTCTTTATAGTTGTGGTGAGAAATCGAGTTTAAGTAATTTTGAATAAGAAATGGTTTATTATCATTTTAGGAAAATCCCATATTGATCATTTAATAACAAGCAATAAACAAATTGAAAGCTGAAACCAAATAAAATACCCAAGGCCTTATTACATAATAAAAACTCAAATAAAAATAAGTCCAAATAAAAGAAACGAATTTACGAGTGAACATATGTATGGCCTCCACGAGTCCACCTCAGCTCCCAAATCCGCGATCTAATGATTACCGCAAAATTTAACTAAGGGGTGAGTCATCGAGACTCGGTGTGTAAATCCCCATCCAACAAGGCCCTTACACAATTTCATATGAAAATATGCATATCATGCACCCAAACCTAGCCATCCAATGCTCCTTTCTCTACCCCGTGTGGTACCAAACCACTGGTGGTGCCAAATCACTGGTGACCCAAAGTCACGATATCCATAAGTGTGGTGCCAAACCACTGGTGACCCAAAGTCACGAATAATCCAATGATGGGGCCAACCCATCGCGTGATACCAAATCACTAGCGACAATCCCGTATCTCATAAGTGGGGCCAACCCACGGTGGTGTTAACCACGGGACGAGTCGCAATGAGGTGCCAAACCTCCGGTGTCCCAAAGACACAGCAGTGATACCAAATCACCGGTGACCGCAGTCACAAATCCGATGATGGGGCCAACCCATCGTGTGATACCAAATCATCAAGGCGTCAATCCCGTATAATCAATCGTGGGGCCAACCCACTGTGGTGCTAAGCCACCGGGGCGAGACGCTATGAGGTGCCAAACCTATGGTGTCCCAAAGACACGAATGTGATACCAAATCACCGGTGACCAAGTCACGAATCCAATGATGGGGCCAACCCATCGTGTGATACCAAATCACCGGCGTCAATCCCGTATAATCAATCAGGGGCCAACCCACCGTGGTGCTAAGCCACTGGGGCGAGACGCCGAGGTGCCAAACCTCTGGTGACCCAAAGTCACAATAATCAATCTGTGGTACCAAACCATTGGTGGTGCCAAACCACCGTGTCCCAAAGACACGGATATCAATCTTCCCCTCCTCTCATCATACCCATGCAATATGACATAATAATTCGTGTATGCAGTATGTCATGTATGTAGACATATATCAAATATAAGTATAACATGAATTACCATCATAATCCAGATAGACATAAAACAACATAATCACCCTAATCAACCTCTAAGGGTATAACCGTAATTTTACCCTTCAGGGGCATTTTCGTAATTTACCCACCAAGGGTATATCGGTAATTTACCCACCAAGGGCATTTTCATAATTTACCCTTCAGTGGTATTTCATTAATTTACCTACTAAGGGTATTTTCGTAATATACCCTTCAGGGGTATTTTGGTAATTTACCCACCAAGGGTATTTTCGTAATTTACCCACCAAGGGTATATCGGTAATTTCGTACCTGGAATGGCCTTTCCCAAAGGCCCAAATGTCACACCGAGCGACTCAGCTACCATTTCCGGTCGTACCGGACGATTGGACCTAAAACTCGATTCTGGCCCATTCGGGCCCACACGCTCGTGTGGCCCACCTAGCACAAATCTAGCCATGTATATAAGTTCCACCTAGTCTAGTTCACTATATACTACACAATCGCACAATTTACTCATAAGGGCCCACGGGCCCATTGGGCCCACTTCCCCATCGCGGCCCAAGCAGCCCCAACCCACAAGAATACTACTTATGGCCTCAACTATCGCGTCGAAGCCCCACACGCGCGCTTTCGCACTCTCGTGTGGCTACTATTGCCGTGGACCGCACTTCGGCATTTGCCGCTCTACAACTAGAGTAGAGAGAGTTACACACCGATAGGACTCTGGTGTTAATCCGGCCCACCACTCCTGTGCCCAAACGCCTTCCAAGGTGTGTCAACCCTCCTCCCGGAATGCTCTTTATATAGCTAGCTCTTCACCTTCCTTCTTTGTATCTTTCCGATGTGGGATCCCTTCGTCGAGAGAGTTTAAATTCAATCAAAACTCTTCCCGTCCGCATCGCAAAATAAATACTCCTTGCTTCTCATGAGATTCGAACCCAGTGCTCCTTGCAACATAATCCACGCCGCTAGCCACTTAGCCACAAGCTCCTCTTGTGTCTTAAACCATGCGCAACTAAATATAAATCTATAGCCAAATTCTCGAGGTCCAAGTAAAAAGAAAACCAAAATGCAAAAGCCAAGACTTGAACCTTGGACCTCCTTCCTTCCTTGTGGCGTCACCCCCTTGTTCCTTAAGTGGCGTCACTTTGCCACTACACCACACATTCCACTTGTGTCATTTTCCTCTACATTTTATTCTTAAGGCCTACCTGCCAACTTCCAGGGTTTTTTCCACCTAAAACAAAAATTTCCCCAAAGCTAATATTTGATCCCGGGACTTCATAGAAGCCCTCTAACCTTCCAAAATAACTTACCTAATAAGTCTAACTTGCATTAATGCCGTTCTCAAAAATTTAAAAACAAGGCCCATTGGGCCCAATCCTACTAGGCCCAATTTCGGGATGTTACAAATCTACCCTCCTTAAAGAAATTTCATCCTCGAAATTTCCAACTACAGGAACATTCGTACAACCTAACCTACAACGCTGTGCTCACGCTGCGCACTCTGATTCCAATAACCCTAATATACTTTTAACTAGAATTTAGAAATCCTACACATACTAAAAAAACTAACCATTAAAGCGCATAAATATTTCAGACGCAAATCAACTCTATATCCAACATCACATCCAACCCAAACACACAGAATAGATATTCAAAATACATCATATAACAAAGAAAAGTATCGTGAAACTTACAAGTGCGGATTGGTGCTAGGAGACTCGGGTGCCATATTTCAACAAAAGAACATATATATATTTTTCTAAACCATTTTCCAAACCATCTTTTGAAAACATTTTTTTGAACCCAAACCCACAGTAGAGTTTTTGAACTGGCTCGATACCATAATTGTGACACCCCAAACCCGGCCTAAACGTTACGACCGAATCGGCATGTCACATGAAAGGAATGTCTAAAAACGTGCATTCGTTAAAAGCTCATATTCTTTATAGTTGTGGTGAGAAATCGAGTTTAAGTAATTTTGAATAAGAAATGGTTTATTATCATTTTAGGAAAATTCCATATTGATCATTTAATAACAAGCAATAAACAAATTGAAAAGTGAAACCAAATAAAATACCCAAGGCCTTATTACATAACAAAAACTCAAATAAAAATAAGTCCAAATAAAAGAAACAAATTTACGAGTGAACATATGTATGGCCTCCACGAGTCCACCTCACCTCCCAAATCCGCGATCTAATGATTACCCGCAAAATTTAACTAAGGGTGAGTCATCGAGACTCAGTGTGTAAATCCCCATCCAACGTGCCCTTACACAATTTCATATGAAAATATGCATATCATGCACCCAAACCTAGCCATCCAATGCTCCTTTCTCTACCCCGTGTGGTACCAAACCACTTTGGTGGTGCCAAACCACCGTGACCCAAAGTCACGATATCCATAAGTGTGGTGCCAAACCACCGTGACCCAAAGTCACGAATAATCCAATGATGGGGCCAACCCATCGCGTGATACCAAATCACTAGCGACAATCCCGTATCTCATAAGTGGGGCCAACCCACGGTGGTGTTAACCACGGGGACGAGTCGCAATGAGGTGCCAAACCTCTAGTGTCCCAAAGACACAGCAGTGATACCAAATCACCGGTGACCGCATCACAAATCCGATGATGGGGCCAACCCATCGTGTGATACCAAATCACCGGCGCCAATCCCGTATAATCAATCGTGGGGCCAACCCACCACCGTGGTGCTAAGCCACCGGGGCGAGACGCTATGAGGTGCCAAACCTCCGGTGTCCCAAAGACACGAATGTGATACCAAATCACCGGTGACCGGAAGTCACGAATCCAATGATGGGGCCAACCCATCGTGTGATACCAAATCACCGCGCTCAATCCCGTATAATCAATCGTGGGCCAACCCACCGTGGTGCTAAGCCACTGGGACGAGACCGAGGTGCCAAACCTCTGTGACCCAAAGTCACAATAATCAATCTGTGGTACCAAACCACCGGTGGTGCCAAACCACCGGTGTCCCAAAGACACGGATATCAATCTTCCCCCTCCTCATCATCATACCCATGCAATATGACATAATAATTCGTGTATGCGTTATGTCATGTATGCTAGACATATATCAAATATAAGTATAACATGAATTACCATCATAATCAGATAGACATAAAACAACATAATCACCCTAATCAACCTCTAAGGGTATAACCGTAATTTTACCCTTCAGGGGCATTTTCGTAATTTACCCACCAAGGGTATATCGGTAATTTACCCACCAAGGGCATTTTCATAATTTACCCTTCAGTGGTATTTCAGTAATTTACCTACTAAGGGTATTTTCGTAATATACCCTTCAGGGGTATTTTGGTAATTTACCCACCAAGGGTATTTTCGTAATTTACCCACCAAGGGTATATCGGTAATTTCGTACCTGGAATGGCCTTTCCCAAAGGGCCAAATGTCACCCCGAGCGACTCAGCTACCATTTCCGGTCGTACCGGACGATTGGGCCTAAAACTCGATTCTGCCCATTCGGGCCCACACGCTTCGTGTGGCCCACCTAGCACAAATCTAGCCATGTATATAAGTTCCACCTAGTCTAGTTCACTATATACTACACAATCGCACAATTTACTCATAAGGCCCCACGGGCCCATTGGGCCCACTTCGCCCATCGCGCCCAAGCGTACCCCAACCCACAAGAATACTACTTATGGCCTCAACTATCGCGTCGAAGCCCCACACGCGCGCCGCACGCTCGTGTGGCTACCATTGCCGTGGACCGCACTTCGGCATTTGCCGCTCTACAACTAGAGTAGAGAGTTACACACCGATAGGACTCGTGTTAATCCGCGCCCGACCACTCCTCGTGCCCAAACGCCTTCCAAGGTGTGTCAACCCTCCTCCCGGAATGCTCTTTATATAGCTAGCTCTTCACCTTCCTTCTTTGTATCTTTCCGATGTGGGATCCTTTCGTCGATGAGAGTTTAAATTCAATCAAACTCTTCCCGTCCAGCATCATGCAAAATAAATACTCCCTTGCTTCTCATGAGATTCGAACCCAGGCTCCCTTGCAACATAATCCACGCTGCTAGCCACTTAGCCACAAGCTCCTCTTGTGTCTTAAACCATGCGCAACTAAATATAAATCTATAGCCAAATTCTGAGGTCCAAGTAAAAAGAAAACCAAAATGCAAAAGCCAAGACTTGAACCTTGGACCTCCTTCCTTCCTTGTATGTCACCCCTTGTTCCTTAAGTGGCGTCACTTTGCCACTACACCACACATTCCACTTGTGTCATTTTCCTCTACATTTTATTCTTAAGGCCTACCTGCCAACTTCCAGGGTTTTTTCCACCTAAAACCAAAATTTCCCCAAAGCTAATATTTGATCCCGGGACTTCATAGAAGCCCTCTAACCTTCCAAAATAACTTACCTAATAAGTCTAACTTGCATTAATGCCGTTCTCAAAAATTTAAAAACAAGGCCCATTGGGCCCAATCCTACTAGGCCCAATTTCGGGATGTTACACAATTTCAATTATTTCACACACTTATTATTTATTTTATAACTTTTACAATGTAGTCCTATTAGGAGTTTTCATGCAAAAATCCTTTCACAAAAGTTGTTCTTTAACCCACTAAGATTCATTTTCTTCCATAAAATTTCAAAAATCAACACAAATTTTCACATGGAAAATCCCTAGAATCTCAACCATTTTGCAAAATAGTCCCCTCATTAGCTAGCTTAAGCTTTAGGGGTCCCAAAAGTACAAAAATTATCAAGGAAGACCTTAAAAATCACTTACTTGCAAGAGGATAGCTTGGCTGAAAGTTTGAGCTTAAAAGACCCCTATTTCTTACTGAAAATTTCAGTGGCGGATGAAGGAGAATGAAAAAGATGATAGCTTTCTTGTTTTTCTCTTATTTTATTAAATTAAGTCACCTAATCCACCAAACATTGACTAAATTGAGTCTCTTGTCCCCCTATGGCCGGCTATTGCCTTCAAAAAGGCCTAATTGCACATTTAGAACCTCCAATTAAAATTCTATAGCTATTTGACACCTCTAGCTTGTAAAATAAAACTTTCGCACTTATGCGATTTGGTCATTTTTCGCATTTAGGCAAGCAATCACCAAAATTAATGCACCAATATTTTCATGCACTCATATAATCATGATATAACACATATAATAATATAAAAAAATAATTTCTCTGATCTCGGATTAGTGGTTCCGAAACCACTGTTTCGACTAGCCCCAAAATCGGGCTATCACATGTTTGCTTGTGTTTATGTCCGGTAATGCCTCGTACCCTGTTCTGGCGTTGAATACGGGTAAGGGGTGTTACACTAAGAGTTCTTTACAATATCAAAGTATTCAATTTATTTCTCTTTTGTAAGCAACAAGATTTGATTATTCCAATTGAGAGACCCACTATTCCTTGCTTCAATTGAAACCCACAAGATTATTTATGCATCTATTCTCTCTTTAGATTTAATAATGTTTGTTTACATGTTTAATTCAATTGAGTTTGAGGTTATGAATACTATGATTGGCTAAATCCTTTAGGGGAGATTAACGAGTGGATGGGGACATGATTAACGGAGGACTAAGGGTTTCTCAATAGGATTAGTTGGTTTAAATTACACATTCCTAAACCCTAGGCTTGACAACCCTAGGAAGTAATCATAGGTTAAACGAGGTTGGAAGATAAGTTTTGTCAAATTGTAATTTATCCTGGTTGATAAAGTGAGGTCAAGAGATAAGCGAGTATCAACTAATTAATTAATTAGTTAGAGTTCGGGAGGTAATAATTGGTTTGTTAATACCTAATCCACCATAAAACCCTAATATGAAGTTAATTACAACCCTTGAAATGAGTTAATCTTCCTGATTAGTTTAATTGATTTAGTTGTTTATTTATTTTATTGTTTATTTATTTTAATTATTTAATTTCTAATATTGATCTCTTTTATAGTTTATCGTAATATAGAATTTAACCATTACTATTTAGACTTATTATTATAAAGAGATTTTTAATAGATTTAATGTAACATCCCGATTTAAGGCCTAGTCGAAATAGTGGTGCAAGACCACAAATCCGAGGTATATGTATGAGTTTTGAGGTTTATGCTATGTTTGCATGTTAGTGTGAAAGTTTCATGAAGCAATTTTGTTAAATTGCGGTTGAATTGTCCAAAAGGACTAAATTGCAAAAGTTGCAAAATGTGAGATTCTAGAAGCTATTTGTATGAAATAGCTTTGGATTATCAATTAGAGGTCCTTAAATAGTAATTTTCCCAAATTCTAATTTTTGGACAAAAATGGGCATGAGTGGATGGTATTGGAAAAGTTTGACTAAGGGGCATTTTGGTCATTTGTCAATTAAGTGATTAAAAAGGGAAAAACATGACAAAATTTCATTCATCTTCTTCTCCAAGCTGTCGAAAATTTCAAGAAGCCATTGTTAGGGCTCTTCAATTTTTCAAGCTTGCTAGTAAGTGCATCCAAGCCCCGTTTTTTATATTCTTCGTATTTTTGAAGTCCTAGTAACATGAGTAAGCTATTTTTAGCTATATGTTGAGCTAGGATTGATGTTCAAAAATGTAACCATGTGTGACATGTATGTATTTTGATGTTTTATGGAAGAATATGAAGGCTTGATGTAGTAGAAACATCTTTTGCTAAGTGAATTCCATGAAAAATGCATATAGGGACTAGTTTCTGAAAGTCTTGAGATTGGTCATACATGAGTGATTTAGTGAGAATTTATGATTGCTTTAGTTGAGTAAATGATTTGGCTAAGCATGAAAGGCTAGAAAGTTGAATGAAAATCACTTTACGAGCCTCGAGGCAAAAGTATAAATATGAGAAAGTTTAGGGGCAAAATGGTAATTTTGCTAAAGTATGAGATAAGGGTCAATTTAGTCAATATGTGTATTGAACGGGTTGATTTATCATTTTAGATCAAGAAAGACGAAGCCCGGGTCTTAACCGAGGCAAGGGCAAGGTCGTGGATTAAATTGCACATCTCTATACTTATTGAGTATCGAGGTAAGTTTACGTATGAACAATGCATTTATGCGTATACATTGTTAATGCTAGCTAATGTGTAGCATAATTGAGAACCTATTCAATTCTAGTGGAATGAATGAGATAGTAGTTGTGAATGGATGAATGTATTACAAGTAGACATGTGAATGTGTAGTGATAATGCTTGATAGTGGGCTAAGTGTGATACCACCTTGATACTTAACAATGATGGGCTATGTGCGATACTATTGTTAAGCATATTATTTAGTGAGCTATGTGCGAAATCACTATAATTATCCTTTGTGGTAGGCTATGTGCGATACTACCTTATGATCTGATTGTGGTGGGTTAAGTGCGAAACCATCGAGTAATTTAGCTGTGTGGATGTATTATTGAGAAATAATGATGTGTTGTATTTTGAGTAAATGTGCTATTGAGTGCAGGGGTGCATGTCAATGATTATGAGTATGTGACTCATGATGTGTTGGATATGTGGTAAGGGATAGAAAGAGTAAGCATAGTAGTGGATGTGAATTACATATGTTAGTATAATGCTAATTGTTGTTTAGCTTATACTAGAATGCTTAAATTGTTTATGTGTAAACTTACTAGGCTCAAAGCTTACTCCTTTCTTTTCCCTTGTCTTATAGAGAACAAGGATTGAATCGTGATACGCGGATTAATCGAAAGATCGCCCACACTATCAGCACACTCTGGTACATTGGACTTAATGTTTTGTATATGGCATGTTTAGGGGCTAGATAAGTTAGTGAATTTTGTTGTATTGGCTAAGATGTGTTGGCCATTAGATGAATAAACTACTTTTGTATAATGCCATGGTTTTTGGCTACTTTATTATATAAAAGATGTAGTTATCCATGTAAGATTGTGTTTCAAAATGAGTTGGTTATGGATGTGTTGAATGAGTACATGTTGCGTATGCTAGAGGGGTGAGAAGAGCTTAGAAAATAGCTTTATTCTTGTCCATGTGGATAGACACACGGGCATGTGTCTAGGCCATGTGTGACACACGGCCAGCCCACGGGCGTGTTACTTGGCCGTGTCACTTTGGCAGATTCGAGTGTTATAGGCCACGGACTAGCCACACGGGCGTGTGTCTAGGCTTTAGGCCGTGTAAAGTAGTCAGTGCTCACCACGGGTGGAGAGCACGGGCGTGTGCCCTAGCCGTGGGACTTTGGCAGAATGCTTGAGTTTTGTGCACGGTTTATGGACATAGGCGTGTGTGACTACACACGGGCGTGTATCATCTTACACGGGCGTGTGGCCTTGTTGAAATGGAAATATTTTAAATTCGTAAAAGTTTCCGATATGGTCTCGAGAGCCCTCGTGTATATGAGTAAGGTCTCGTAAGTTGAGAATGAGGTTGTTATGGTGACTAAGAGAGAGTAGTCACGTTGAGCCTAAGTGGCGATCAAGTGGTTTTATTTCGGTAATTCCTCGGGCCCGGTTCCGGCGTAGAATACGGGTAAGGGGTGTTACATTTAGTGGTATCAGAGCTATGGTTTAGTCAGTTCTAGGACTACCGTAGCGGGTGTAAGAGTCTAGCTATACATGCCATAAGTGTACAATGATAGTGTGGTGGTTTCTGATGATTTTAAACCTTGTTTTATATAGTATATGGATCCCGATCAATCGACTGTTAATGAAGCAGCTAGTAATGCGGCGGCTCATACGCAAGGAACTGGGCCTGTTGAGAGTGGACCCGAGGTTAGGGGTCAAGGGGAAGAGGCTCGGGAAGCCTTTCTCCAGATGATGAGTAATTGGTACTCGGATTATGTTCGATCGAACCCTAATGCTCAACCTCCTCCACCTCCTCCTATACCTCAGCCAATTCCAGTGGCTCCTTAAGGTATTGATGTAGTGAGGATATCGAAACCCCCGGTGGATAAGATTAGGAAACACGGGGCTAAGGAGTTTAGAGCTAAGGTAGATGATGACCCCGAGAGGGTAGAGTTCTGGCTAGAGAACTCAATGAGAGTATTAGATGAACTCTCTTGTACACCTGAAGAAAGCCTGAACTGTGCCGTATCTTTGCTGAGGGACTCGGCATACCATTGGTGGAAAACGTTGACGTCAGTTGTCCCGAAAGAATGGGTGACATGGGACTTCTTTCTGGAAGAGTTCTGGAAGAAGTATATAAGCCAGCGATTTACTGATCGGAAATGGAAGAAATTCCTTGAGCTAAAGCAAGGAATAATGACAGTAGAAGAATATGAGCGTGAATTTGTTAGGCTTAGCAAGTACGCGCAAGAATGTGTGTCGACAGTGACCATCTTGTGTAAAAGGTTCGAAGATGGACTGAACGAGGATATTAAGCTCCTAGTGGGTATTTTGGAGTTGAAAGAGTTTGTTGTGTTGGTTGAAAGGGCAAGTAAGGCCTAGGAATTGAGTAAGGAAAAGAGCAGGGCTGTGAGTGAAGCCCGAGATGCGAGAAAACGACCGATGGGCAAATCATATCAAGCCCAGTCGAAAAGATCCAAGGAAGTGAATCCTCAGACGACAACACCAGTGGGATATCCACGTCGAGACTTGGACAACACTCGTTCGGGCTCGAGAGTCCAAGCCACATCGATGGAAAGTGTGGGCAATCCGAAGAACAAACTGGAGTGTCCAAGTTGTGGTAGGTATCATACTGGAGAGTGTTGGGGAAACAACCGAAGTTGTTATAAGTGTGGTTCCCCCGACCATTTTATCTGAAATTGCCCTGAGAGGGATGATAAGGAAGAGAAGCAAGAGACAAGACCTAGCGATGTGTCTGCAAGGGGTAGACCACCAAGGAACCCGAGAGGTGGGACTAGTGGTAGAGGTGCGTCCAAAGACTCTGCTGTGAGACCCGATGGTCGGGTACCTACGAGGACGTATGCCATTCGCGCCCGCGAAGAGGCGTCATTCCCAGATGTGATAACGGGTACTTTTTCTCTTTTTGACACCTTTGTTATTGCTTTAATAGATCCAGGGTCTACTCATTCTTATATTTGCATGAGATTGGCATCTAGTTTGAGTATAACCGTTGAGTTTACGGATATTGTGGTTAAGGTGTCAAACCCGTTAGGTAAGCATGTATTAGTGGACAAGGTGTGTAAGAATTGTCCTTTATTGATTAAGAGTCATTTATTTCCGGCAGACCTTATGTTGTTGCCGTTTGATGAGTTTGACTTAATCCTTGGCATGGATTGGTTGACTACCCATAGTGTCTTAGTGAACTGTGGTAGTAAGTTTATCGAATTGAAATGTGAGAATGGAGATGTTGTTCGAGTTGAATCAGGTGGATCGGATAGTCTACCAGTGATGATTTGCTGAGAAATGTTTGAGAAAAGGGTGTGAGTCCTATCTCGCTTTTGTATTGAATACTCAAGAGGTTGGAGTAAAGTTTGATACAGTGCCGGTGGTATGTGAGTATCCGGATGTATTCCCGGAAGAGTTACCCGGATTACCTCAAAAGAGAGAGGTCGAGTTTGGGATTGAGTTAGTTCCGGGAATGGCACCTATTTCAATTGCTCCGTATAGGATGGCACCTTTAGAGTTGAAAGAATCAAGGTTCAGGTTGCAAGAGTTGATGAGATAAGGGTTTTGCAAGACCGAGCTACTCACTGTGGGGTGCTCCGGTACTATTTGTAAAGAAGAAAGATGGGTCTATGAGGTTGTGTATAGACTATAGGCAACTCAATAAAGTGACGGTGAAGAATAAGTATCCTTTACCAAGGATTGATGATCTTTTTGATCAACTGAAAGGAGCTACAGTGTTCTCCAAGATCGACCTGAGGTCTGGTTATTACCAGTTGAGAGTGAAAGAGCAAGATGTGTTGAAAACTGCATTTTGAACAAGGTATGGCCATTATGAGTTTTTAGTCATGCCGTTTGGTTTAACGAATGCACCTGCGATTTTTATGGATTTGATGAACCGTGTCTTCCGACCGTATGTGGATAAGTTTGTAGTTGTCTTCATTGACGACATATTGATATATTCTCGGGATGAGAATGATCATGAGGAACATTTGAGAATTGTCTTGTAAACTTTAAGGGATAAGCAGTTGTATGCTAAGTTTAGCAAGAGTGAGTTTTGGTTCCGAGAGGTCAGATTCCTAGGACACATTGTGTCGGGTGATGGTGTCAGAGTTGACCCGAGTAAGATATCGGCTGTTGTGGATTGGAAACAGCCAAGGAACGTGTCAGAAGTCAGAAGCTTCTTGGGATTAGCAGGATATTACAAACATTTCGTAAAGGGGTTCTCTGTAATTGCTACCCCGATGACGAAATTGTTGCATAAGGATGTCAAGTTTGATTGGACTGAGAAATGTCAACAGAGTTTTGAGAGATTGAAAACATTGTTGACTAAGGCGCCGGTTTTGGTTCAACCAGAATCGGGGAAAGAGTTCGTGGTTTTTTGTGACGCGTCGTTTAATGGTCTCATTTGCGTGTTGATGCAAGAGGGTAAGGTAGTCGCTTACGCCTCGAGGCAGTTAAAACCGCATGAGAAGAATTATCCGACTTAGGATTCGGAGTTGGCTGCGATTGTTTTCGCGTTAAAGATTTGGCGACATTATTTATATGGTGAGAAGTGTCGAATCTTTACGGATCACAAGAGTTTGAAGTTTTTGATGGATCAAAAGGATTTGAATTTGCGACAGAGGCGGTGGCTCGAGTTATTGAAAGACTATGAGTTAGTCATTGATTACCAACCGAGAAAAGTGAATATGGTTACAGATGCCTTGAGTAGGAAATCCTTGTATGCTTTAAGAGTTTTGAGCACGAGTTTAGCATTGTCTGATGATGGTGCTATATTGGCAGAGTTGAGAGCTAAGCCACTATTTGTTCAACAGATATGTGAGGCTCAGAGAAATGATAGTGAGTGCAAGCTAAGAGAGCTAAGTGTGGATCAGAAAGTGATTTTGATTTTTGAGTGGGTTCAGATGGTTGTTTGTTGTACCATGACAGAATTTGTGTACCTGGAGATGAAGAATTGATCCGAAAGGTTTTGCATGAGGCACATAGTAGTTATTTTGTCAGTACACCTAGGCAGTACGAAAATGTACAATGACTTGAGGAAATTTTATTGGTGGCCAGGTATGAAAAGAGACATTTTTGAGTTTGTGGCGAAGTGTCTGATTTGTCAACAAGTGAAAGCTGAGCATCAAGTACCTTCGGGATTGCTTCAGCCAGTGATGGTTCCCGAATGGAAATGGGATCGGGTTACCATGGATTTTATGACGGGGCTGCCTTTGACTCCAAAAAAGAGGGATATTGTGTGGGTTGTTGTGGATAGATTGACAAAGTCGGCTCATTTTATTCCAGTACATGTTGATTATTCACTGGACAAGTTAGTCGAATTGTATGTTGCAGAGATAGTGAGGTTACATGGTGTGCCTGTGTCTATAATATCGGATAGAGATCCGAGGTTTACTTCGAGGTTTTGGAAGAAGTTGCAAGAGGCCATGAGTACGAGGTTAAATTTCAGTACTATGTTCCATCCACAAACAGATGGTCAGTCTGAAAGAGTGATTCAAGTTCTCAAAGATATACTTCGATGCTGTGTGTTAAAATTCGAAGGTAGTTGGGAGAGGTATCTACCTTTGGTCGAGTTTGCCTACAACAACAGTTATCAGTCGAGTATACAGATGGCACTGTATGAAGCTTTGTATAGTCGTAAGTGTCGGACTCCTCTGTATTGGACCGAGCTTAGTGAGAAGCGGATCCATGGGGTCGATCTAGTAAAAGAGACTGGGGAGAAAGTGAAAGTAATCCGCAATAGTCTGAAAGTTGCTTCGGACAGACAAAAGTCGTACGCAGATTTGAAAAGAAAGGAAATTGAGTTTGAGGTGGGTGACAAAGTGTTTTTAAAAGTGTCCCCGTGGAAGAAAATCATGAGATTCCGACGAAAGGGGAAATTGAGTCTGAGATTCATAGGGCCGTATGAGATTACAGATAGAGTTGGGCCAGTAGCATACCGGTTGGCTTTGCCGGTAGAATTGGACAAGATCCATAATGTGTTCCATGTGTCGATGTTGCAATGGTATCGCTCCGATCCTTCACATGTGATTCCTTCAACGGAAATTGAGATAAGACTGGATATGTCTTATGAAGAGGAGCCGATTAAGATCTTGGCTCGAGAAGTGAAACAGTTGAGGAATAAGAGCATAGCCCTAGTTAAAGTGTTATGGCAGAAACACGGTGTGGAAGAGGCTACGTGGGAACTGGAAGAAAACATGAGATAGCAACATCCAAACCTTTTTACTGGTAAGATTTTCGAGGGCGAAAATCTCTAAAGGGGGGAGAGTTGTAACATCCCGATTTAAGGCCTAGTTGGAATAGTGGTGCGAGACCACAAATTCGAGGTATATGTATGAGTTTTGAGGTTTATGCTATGTTTGCATCTTAGTGTAAAAGTTTCATGATGCAATTTTGTTAAATTGCGGTTGAATTGTCCAAAAGGACTAAATTGCAAAAGTTGCAAAATGTGAGATTCTAGAAGCTATTTGTATGAAATAGCTTCGGATTATCAATTAGCGGTCTTTAAATAGTAATTTTCCCAAATTCTAATTTTTGGACAAAAATGGGCATGAGTGGATGGTATTGGAAAAGTTTGACTAAGGGGCATTTTGGTCATTTGTCAATTAAGTGATTAAAAGGGAAAAGATGACAAAATTTCATTCATCTTCTTCTCCAAGTGCCGAAAATTTCAAGAAGCCATTGTTAGGGCTCTTCAATTTTTCAAGCTTGCTAGTAAGTGCATCCAAGCCCTGCTTTTTGATATTCTTCAGATTTTTGAAGTCCTAGTAACATGAGTAAGCTATTTTTAGCTATATGTTGAGCTAGGATTGATGTTCAAAAATGTAACCATGTATGATATGCATGTATTTTGATGTTTCATGGAAGAATATGAAGGCTTGATGTAGTAGAAACATCTTTTGCTAAGTGAATTCCATGAAAAATGCATGTAGGGACTAGTTTGTGAAAGTCTTGAGATTGGTCATACATGAGTGATTTAGTGAGAATTTATGATTGCTTTAGTGGAGTAAATGATTCGGCTAAGCATGAAAGGCTAGAAATTTGAATGAAAATCACTTTACGAGCCTTGGGGCAAAAGTATAAATATGAGAAAGTTTAGGGGCAAAATGGTAATTTTGCTAAAGTATGAGATAAGGGTCAATTTAGTCAATGTGTGTATTGAACGGGTTTATTTATCATTGTAGATCAAGAAAGACGAAGCCCGGATCTTAACCGAGGCAAGGGCAAGGTCGTGGACTAAATTGCACATCTCTATACTTTTTGAGTATCGAGGTAAGTTTACGTATGAACAATGCAATTATGAGTATACATTGTTAATGCTAGCTAATGTGTAGCATAATTGAGAACCTATTCAATTCTAGTGGAATGAATGAGATAGTAGTTGTGAATGGATTAATGTATTACAAGTAGACATGTGAATGTGTAGTGATAATGCTTGATAGTGGGCTAAGTGCGATACCACCTTGATACTTAACAATGATGGGTTGTGTGCGATACTATTGTTAAGCATATTATTTAGTGAGCTATGTGCAAAATCACTATAATTATCCTTTGTGGTAGGCTATGTGCGATACTACCTTATGATCTGATTGTGGTGGGCTAAGTGCGAAACCACCGAGTAATTTAGCTGTGTGGATGTATTATTGAGAAATAATGATGTGTTGTATTTTGAGTAAATGTGCTATTGAGTGCAGGGGTGCATGTCAATGATTATGAGTATGTGACTCATGATGTGTTGGATATGTGGTAAGGGATAGAAAGAGTAAGCATAGTAGTGGATGTGAATTACATATGTTAGTATAATGCTAATTGTTGTTTAGCTTATACTAGAATGCTTAAATTGTTTATGTGTAAACTTACTAGGCTCAAAGCTTATTCCTTTCTTTTCCCTTGTCTTATAGAGAACAAGGATTGAATCATGATACACGGATTAATCGGAAGATCGCCCACACTATCAGCACACTCTGGTACGTTGGACTTAATGTTTTGTATATGGCATGTATAGGGGCTATATAAGTTAGTGAATTTTGTTGTATTGGCTAAGATGTGTTGGCCATTAGATGGATAAACTATTTTTGTATAATGCCATGTTTGTTGGCTACTTTATTATTTAAAAGATGTAGTTATCCATGTAAGATTGTGTTTCAAAATGAGTTGGTTATGGATGTGTTGAATGAGTACATGTTGTGTATGCTAGAGGGGTGAGAAGAGCTTAGAAAATAGCTTTGTTCTTGTCCATGTGGATAGACACACGGGCATGTGTCTAAGCCATGTGTGACACACGGCCAGCCCACGGGCGTGTGACTTGGCTGTGTCACTTTGGCAGATTTGAGTGTTATAGGCCACGGGCTAGCGACACGGGCGTGTGTCTAGGCTTTAGGCCGTGTAAAGTAGTCAGTGCTCACCACGGGTGGAGAGCACGGGCGTGTGCCCTAGCCGTGGGACTTTGGCAGAATGCTTGAATTTTGTGCACGGTTTGTGGACATGGGCGTGTGTGACTACACACGGGCGTGTATCATCTTACAAGGGCGTGTGGCCCTGTTGGAGTGGAAAAATTTTAAATTCGTAAGAGTTTCCGATATGGTCTCGAGATCCCTCGTGTATGTGAGTAAGGTCTCGTAAGTTGAGAATGAGGTCGTTATGGTGACTAAGAGAGAGTAGTCACGTTGAGCCTAAGTGGCAAACAAGTGGTTTTATTTCGATAATGCCTCGAGCCCGGTTCTGGCGTAGAATACGGGTAAGGGGTGTTACATTTAATCCATCCTCCCTTGGGTACGATCCTCAAAATACTTCCTTATGTTCTATTGTAAAGAAAATACTATTACAATTTGACCCGTATACTTGTGGACACCAATGCTTAATTTTATTTATTTTGGTGTAGTATTTTCCAATCAAACGTTCGCACATTTTGTGGCGATCAAGTTGTTGGCGCTGTTGCCGGGGAGGTTTCGGCATTAAATCTAAAAATATATTTACAATTAATAAGATAATAGGAATGTTAAAGACTATAAATACAATATTTTTAATTTTATTTTTTTAAATTTTTTTAATTTCATTTTAATTTCTTAGGTTGTTTATGACCCGAAGTGGAAGCAGCCCAATCGAGCCATATCCAAATTCAGAGTAGGTAATTAGACGCCATCGGATGAACACCAATCCATCCAGGGTGATTAATCAACCTCAAGAGAATCCGTTGTTCAACGATCCATAAGAGCAGCAAGTGAAGATCCGTGTAGAAATCTTAATGGTTTAAAGGACATTGTACGAGTATTCGTACCTACACTAGATACTGTGTGAGGTAGTATCGAGAGGCCAGCTATTAACACCAATAATTTTGAGATAAAGATGAACACTATTAAGATGATCCAAAACACACTGCCATTCAAAGGAAACATGGTGGAAGACCCGAATTAGCACTCGAAGTAGTTTCTACAACTCTATGACACCTTTAAGTACAACAGAGTATCTGACGATGTTGTGTGTCTCCAGTTATTTTTGTTTTCTTTGTGTGATAATACGAATGATTGGTTAGACTCGTTAGAACCAGGTTTGTAACAGCCCGTTTTTGGTCAAATCAGAATAGTGGTTTTGGGACCACAAATACGAAGTCAAAATATTTATTTTATTATTATTTTATTATTTACAGCATGAATATATGATTGTGTGAAATTTTCGTGAAGAAATTTTATCGTTTAAATGCTTAATTTGATAAAAAGGACTAAATCGCGTAAAACGTAAAACTTGAGTTCTAATAGCTAAAGGTGTCTAATAGCTATAGAACCTTAAAGTTTAAGTCCTTAAGTGGTAAATATACCATTATTTGGTTAGTGGATTTTAATGGTTTTGCATAAATGAAATTTTGCATTAATTTTAAGGGCAAAGAGGTAAAATAGCTAATAAATGATAATAATTAAAACAAAACCATTTTCATCCACCATTGTCATCTCTTTCATCGACTTTTAAAGGAGAAAAACCATGGGAGCATGTTAGGGCATTCGGCCAAGCTAATCATCTTGCATTGATCAAGAAAAGAGGAATTCTGACTTAGACCGGGGAAAAAGCAAAGTAATTGAATAGTCGGTCCGTTTCATCATTTCTGTACGTGAGGTAAGTTCGTATAATTGAACTTGAATGTGTAATTAGTCAATTGATGTATGGTATTGAGATTTTATTTATTCTATGGCTAAATGTGATGAATTTGATTTAAATGTACGGTTTAAATCGACGAGATACTGAATAAGACCATAGCTGGGCTATGGCAATCAGATACTAAGACCATAACCGGGTTATGGCATGTGAATGTAAGACCACGGCAGGGCCTTGGCAATGTATGTGTAAGACCATAGTTGGACTATGGCATCGGAAAATCGACGTACTTATATCGTAAGCATTTATAAACTCGAAGTGATTCGATAAGCGGATTGGTTAGAATAGATATGTATCAATACAGGTATTTACAGAAAACTGTTTGAATGATGAATTAAAAGAAAATGAGAACTTATGAGTTGCTTTGTAGTTAAACTTTATGTTATCTCATTGATTGAGGTTTTAATTGCAAATTATGTATCTATTTGGAATTGTTAATGAATGATGTTGATTATTTCATATATACATACAAACTTACTAAGCTTTATAACTTACATTGTTTATTTTCTTCTATGTTTTTATAGTATATCAAACTTAGCTTGGAACCGGGGATCGTCAGGAACTTCATCGCACTATCGGACATCTAATTTGGTACTTTTGAAGTGTATATTTATGGTATATGGCACGTATAGGCTTGAATCATTTTGGTATGTTTGATGAACATGTATTTTGGGCCATTTAAGTTGGCTTGTGTTGATAATTTTGTTAATGTATAATTGTAACGCCCCAAATTTGGGCCTAGAAGGAATGTGCCTTGAGCGTGGGATCGGCTAGGAGACTGCACATAAATATTTATGTGTGCAAGAAAATGACGCAAATTGCTTCTTTGCTTTAGTGGCTAAGTGATTTAGGAAGAGTTGGGAGTGTAACACCCCATACCCGAGTCCAAGGCTTAGACCGGATACGAGACATTACTATGCTTGAACTTGTTTAATCATGTACTTACGGGCTATAAAATTTCGTTCTGAATTAAGAACTTCTCTTTCTTAATCAACTTGTACTTTTCATGGGCCTACGAGGCCTTAAACTCATGTACGTAAACTTTCGAAACTCAATCGAAAACTTTTCATTGAAACAGGGGTCACACGCCCATGTGAGTTGGGACACGCCCGTGTAACCCTGAGACATGCTCATGTCTCCCAACCGTGCTTAAAACTCAAGCTTACTGCCAAATTTCAGACGACCATGGCACGCCCGTGGTTCTAGCCCGTGTGTAAAACCTTAGCATTCTGACTTATAACACACGGCCATGGCACGCCCGTGGACTTAGACCGTGTACTACATCTTGATATACTGACTTATTTCACACGACCGGGCACACGCCCATGTTCTAACCGTGTGTCATGCACGGTCTTAACACACGCCCGTGGGATTAATCTGTGGTCTATCCTTACTTATAAGACTAAGGTGCGCTTTACGCGACGGTCCCAGACACACGCCTGCAGTCCAACCGTGTGGGCACTTAGAGGCTATTTACCAAGCCAATTGCCACCCTGAAATTAAGATCCAATTCATACTCATTTCAACAACTCAATACTACATCATTCTTGAATAATACTACTTGCTTCATTGATAATTATAAACATATACACTTGGCCAATCACTTACCCATATACAAAAGAATAACAAACTTAATAGCCTATACTTGCCCCTTTCTAAGACATATACTTAAAATGAAATGTTTCCTATACATGCCATACTTAATGTAAACAACTTGGCTATACCAAAATAGCGATTGATAGTGTGCTCCGAGCTCCGATGACAATGATCCACGAGATTAGCTTGGCAGAACTACATGGAAAGAAAGAATAAAAGACGTAAGCATTTAGCTTAGTAAGTTTGCATATAATGCACATAACAACATACTTGCTTTAAATTAACCCATTTGACATAAACAATGGTATCATAATTTCAGCTATAAAGCTTACTTGCTCATACTTGATTCTTACATATCTCATGATACTTACTAGTCTCATACTTGTGAGGTAAACAAAGTACCTGTATCACTTGATCACATTGATCAGCATACATTTACATAATAATCATAATCTCTAATTTATCATTCATAACATGAATAATACTCGTTTTCACTTGATAATAACTTTACTTACTTAGCTTTCTTGTTATCTCTTTAGAGCTTAACTCGTTTGCCCGATGAATTTATATGAATAACCGAGCATACTAAATCTCATCTAAATTTCGAGGCCATGACTTAACATGGACTTATACGAAGTCTTTCTTGTTCTCACCAATGCTATGCCTTAACTTGGACTTATATGGGATCTCTTTCTCTTGATAACTTTTCAATGCCAAGCTTGCCTTGGTCTTACATGATAACTTGTTCAATGCCAAGCTTGCCTTGGACTTACATGATAACTTGCTCAATTCCAAGCTTTCCTTGGACTTACATGATAACTTATTCAATGCCAAGCTTGCCTTGGACTTACATGATAACTTATTCAATGCCAAGCTTGCCTTGGACTTACATGATAACTTATTCAATGCCAAACTTGCCTTGGACTTACATGATAACTTATTCAATGCCAAGCTTGCCTTGGACTTACATGATAACTTATTCAATGCCAAGCTTGCCTTGGACTTACATGATATCTTGCTTGCTTGCCGATGCCATGCCTCGGCTTGGTATTATACGGACTTTCTTGTTTCATGTGGTAGATCGAGTATCCTAAGCTATTCAACTTCAATCGGGGCTTTCTCATGCTTGATTTCAATAATTTCTTTGTTTAACATAACATTAAACATTTTTCATAATAACATTGTACATTATACTAAGCAATTCAATGATATAAATCATAAAGCTTAGAAATCATATAAACTTACCTCAATATACAAAATGTAGCTAGGTGTGCAATTTAGTCCTCGACCTTGTTCTTGCCTCGGTTTCGATCCGGGCTTCATTTTTCTTGATCTATAGTCATAAATAGATCATTTAATATTCACATTGACTAAATTGACCCTTTACTCATACTTGGGCAAAATTACTATTTTGCCCCTATACTTTCTCATATTTGCACTTTTGCCCCAAGGCTCGTAAAATGAATTTCATTCGACTTTCTTAAACTTCATTCTTAGCTGATTCATTTTCTCTACTATAGCAATCATCAATTCCCATTATTTCTAATAGGTATGACTAATTTCATAACTTTTACAAACTAGTCCTTACTAGCATTTTTCATGAAACTCACTTAGAAAAAGATGTTTATCTAACATCAAACTCTCATAAATTTCCATAAAATATCATTTTACAAGCATGTCACTCTTGGGTAGATTTTTAAACATGCATCTTAGCTCATTTTATAGCTAAAAATAGCTAATTCATAATATGAGAACTTCAAAAACACGAAGAATATTAAAAACGGGGCTAAAATGAACTTACTAGCAAGCTTGAAAAAAATGAAGAACCCTAGCTATGGAGTCTCCAAATTTTCGGCACAAGACGAAGAAGATGAATAGATTTTTATCATATTTTTCCTATTTTAATCACTTATTAGGCTAACGACCAAAATGCCCTTCTCTTTAAAAATTTCTATTTTACTAACTATGTCCATTTTTGTCCAAAAATTATAATTTGGGAAAATTGATATTTAAGGACTCATAATTAATATTCTAAAGCTATTTCATACAAAAAGCTTCTAGAAACTCATATTTTGCAACTTTTGCAATTTAGTCCTTTTTGATCATTCCATGTCAATTTCACAAAATTTCTACATGGAACTTTAGTACTATGATGCAAACATGTCTTAAACCTTAAGAACTCAATTTTACTGACTTGCGTTTGTGGTCTCGCACCACTATTCCGACTAGGCCTTGAATAAGGATGTTACAATTCTCCCCCTCTTAGGAATTTTCGTCCTCGAAAATCTTACCAGCAAACAGGTTTGGGTACTGGTTTTTCATGATTTCTTCTGGTTCCCACGTAGCTTCTTCTACTCCATGTCTTTGCCACAATACTTTTACCAGGGCAATACTTTTTATTCCTTAGCTGCTTGACTTCTCGAGCTAAAATCTTAACTGGTTCTTCACCATAAGTCATTTCGGGATGAATCTCTACCTCTGACTGGGGAATTACATGCGAAGGGTCTGATCGGTAGCGTCTTAACATTGACACGTGAAACACATCATGTATCTTTTCTAACTCTGATGGCAAAGCCAATCTGTAAGCTACAGGCCCAACTTTCTCAGTAATCTCATACGGTCCAATAAAACGTGGATTCAACTTGCCTTTTCGGCCAAATCTGAGAACTTTTCTCCAAGGTGACACTTTCAAGAAAACTATATCTCCGACTTGATACTCTATCTCTTTTCTCTTTAAGTCCGAATAGGACTTTTGTCTGTCCGATGCAGCTTTTAAACTTTCTCGTATCACTTTCACTTTCTCTTCAGCTTCTCTAACCAAATCAACCCCGTGAATTTGGTTTTCTTTAAGTTCACCCAATATAAAGCGTTCGCACTTACGCCCATATAAAGCCTCGTAAGGCGCCATCTTTAAGCTCGACTGAAAACTATTATTGTAGGCAAACTCTACTAATGGAAGAAACTTTTCCCAACTACCTCAGAATTCAAGAATACAACATCTGAGTATATCCTCGAGTACTTGAATTAACCTCTCGGATTAACCGTCAGTTTGAGGATGAAAAGCGGTACTAAAGTTCAACTTTTTACCCAAGGCCTCTTGTAACTTCTTCCAAAACCTGGATGTGAATCTCAGATCTCTATCCGATATGATGGACAAGGGAACTCCATGAAGTCTTACTATTTCTGAAACATACAAGTTTGCCAACTTGTCTAGTGAGTAATCAACTCTAACAGGTATAAAATGGGCTGATTTTGTGAGTCTATCAACTACAACCCATACGGCATCTTTCTTGCTCGGAGATAGTGGTAAACCCGTTACAAAATCCATAGTAATACGGTCCTACTTCCACTCCAAAACTAAAATGGGTTGAAGCAAACCCGAAGGTACTTGGTGTTCAGCCTTTACTTCTGACAAATCAAGCATTTGGAAACAAATTATGAAATATCTTTCTTCATTCTCGGCCACCAATACTGGTGCTTCAAGTCATTATACATCTTGGTACTACCCGGATGTACAGATAAACATCCATTATGGGCCTCATGCAAAATTTTCTGAATAAGCTCTTCTTTTCTCGGTACACAAACTCTGTCTTTGAACATCAGACTTCCATTGGGACTAATCCGAAAGTCAGACTCAACATCTGTCTCGCACTGATCTCTCTGAACTTGTAATTCACTATCCTCTTTTTGGGCTTCAATGATCTCTTGGAGGAAAATTGGTCTAGCTCTCAACTCAGCTAGAATAGAACCATTGTCAGATAAAGTCATCCGTGAATTCATTGCCCTTAACACAAATAAGGATTTTCTACTCAAAGCGTCGGCGACTACATTCGCCTTCCCTGGATGGTAGTCAATGACCATCTCATAATCTTTTATCAACTCTAACCATATCCATTGTCTTAAGTTCAACTCTTTCTATGTCATCAAGTATTTCAAACTTTTGTGATCAGTGAAAATCTGACATTTCTCACCATATAGGTGATGTCTCCATATCTTTAATGCGAAGACTATGGCAGCCAATTCTAAATCGTGCGTCGGATAATTCTTCTCATGAGGCTTCAACTGTCTGGAGGCATAAGCAATAACTTTGCCTTCTTGCATAAGTATACAGCCTAATCCATTTAAGGATGCATCACTGTAAATCACAAATTCTTTCCCTGTCTCGGGTTGTACTAAAACTGGGGCTTCTGTCAACATTGCCTTCAACTTCTCGAAACTTTGTTGGCATCGTTCTGTCCACTCAAACTTCACATTTTTCTGTAACAATTTAGTCATCGGGGTTGCAATAACAGAAAACCCCTTGACAAATCATCTATAATAGCCGGCTAGGCCTAGAAAACTTCTAATCTCAGAGATATTCTTTGGTGGCTTCTAGTCTATAATAGCCGAAATCTTACTGGGGTCTACTCGAACTCCTTCTTCCGAAACAATATGTCCCAGAAACCCTACTTCCTTGAGCCAAAATTCGCTTTTACTGAACTTGACATATAATTGATTTTCTCGTAAAATCTGTAAAACTGTCCGTAGGTGCTCAGCATGCTCATTCTCATCTCAGGAATAAATCAGTATGTCGTCAATAAAAATGACTACAAACTTGTCAAGGTATGGTCTAAACATGCGGTTCATTAAGTCCATGAATACCGCCGGAGCATTAGTCAAACCAAAGGGCATGACTAAAAATTCATAATGCCCATACCTTGTTCGAAAGGCTGTCTTAGACACATCTGATTCTTTTACTCTCAACTGGTAGTACCCTGATCTCAAGTCTATTTTGGAGAACACCGTGGCTCCTTTCAATTGATCGAACAAATCATCGATCCTAGGAAATGGGTACTTGTTCTTTCTCACACCTTATTAAGTCGACGATAATCTATGCACAATCTCATAGTGCCATCTTTCTTTTCACAAATAAAACCGAGCACCCCATGGTGAACAACTTGATCTTGCAAAGCCTTTGTCATCAACTCTTGCAATCGTGACTTCACTTTTCTTCAACTCCGTTGGAGCCATTCTGTAAGGAGTAATAGATATTGGTACAGTACCAGGAGCTAGCTTAATGCTAAACTCAACCTCTCTAACTGGTGGTAGTCCTGGCAATTCCTCAGGAAACACATCCACGCACTCACATACTATTGGCACTGACTCAATTCTTAACTCTGTTTCTTTTTCATTCATCACAAAAGCCAAATATGCTTCATACCCCTTTCTCATGTATCTCTGTGCCGTCACGTGAGAAATCAATTCTGACAATCTACTCTGTTCATCTGATTCTATGTGAAGGGTGTCCCCATCCTTACATCTCATTTCAATGTATTTCTTCCCACAATTAACTATTACATTATGGGCAGTTAACCAGTCCATACCGAGAATGAGATCAAACTCGTCAAATGGTAACAACATAAGGTTTGCTTTAAAACAATGACCTCTAATCATTAATGGACATTCTCTACATACTTCATTCACTAACACACTCTTGCCTAAAGGATTAGACACTCTAATCACAACTTCTGTAAACTCTACAGGCATACTCAAATCGGATACCAATTTCATGCAAATGTAAGAGTGTGTAGATCCGGGATCTATTAAAGCAATAACTTTAACACCATGAAGAGAAAAGGTGCCCGTGATAACATCATGAGAAGATGCCTCTTCGCGAGCGCGAATGGCATAAGTCCGTGCAGGTGCCCTACCCTCGGGTCTCACGGCCTGCTCTATAGGGTTACCTCTTCCACTTGCCCCACTTTCGGGGTTTCTCTGCGGCCTTCCTTTGACCATACTCCCAGATCTTGGGTTCTGAGTTCTGTCCTCTTTCATCATTTCTGGACAATCTTTTATGTAGTGGTCCTAGGAACCACATCTGAAACAGGCATTTTCTTGTGCTCGGCATTCTCCTAAATGACGTTTTCCACAATATGGGCATTCGGGTCTATCAGATCGAACATTCCCCACACTAGCAACTGAAGTAGTCTGTGCTTTATTTCCCGAATACTGTTTACTCTTGTCTTTCCTAGAAAATCCAGTAGAAGTAGCCAATCGGGCAAGGAAATCTCTTGACTTCTTGGATGGAGATTGGAATGACTTGTTCCACTGCCTCTTTCTAGAGGCACGAGACTCCATTTCAGATTTCTTCTTCTCTCTTACTAGTTCTTCGGATTTACAAGCCCTTTCGACTAGCACAACAAATTCCTTCAGTTCTAGGACAGCAACAAACAGTTTGATGTCCTCATTTAGCCCATCTTCAAATCTCTTACTCATGATGGCCTCGGTGGATACGCATTCTTGAGCGTATTTACTGAGTCTTACAAACTCACGCTCGTAGTCAGTTACGAACATCTTGCCTTGTTTCAATTCTAGGAATTCCTTCCTTTTCTGGTCCACAAACCATTGACTGATATACTTTTTCTTGAACTCTTCTTGGAAGATTTCTCATGTGATCTTTTCTCTTGGGACTACTGATACCAAGGTGTTCCACCATTGATAGGCAGAATCTCTTAAAAGAGAAACTACGCACTTCATGCACTCTTCAGGTGTACATGACAGCTCATTAAATACCCTGATGGCATTTTCTAACCAGAATTCAGCTCTTTCCGGATCATCATCTTTTCTAGCCCGGAATTCTTCTGCCCCATGTTTCCTGATTCTATCAACCGAAGGCTTCTCTCCTCTTACAACCTCTACCACTTGAGGGGTTATTGGGATAGGTTGAGGAATAGGTGGGGGTGGAGGGGTTGTGCATTCGGGTTCGTACGAATGAACTCCGTGTACCATGTGTTCACCATATGGAGGAAGGCTTCTCTAGCCTCTTCTCCTCCTCCTTGACTCACCGTAGTGGGTCTATTCTCGTTCTCATTCAAAGACCGTCCCTTCAAAGGGGAGCCACGAATTACTTTCTACGTCATCCACCATATCTCTTTCAGGATCCATTTACTATATATGTAAACATAATTTAAGTCGTCAGGAGTCGTCACACTATCATTATAAAAGCATTCTTATGTATGGCATGTATAGCTAGACTCGTACTAATGCTACGTTAGTCCTAGAACTGACTAAACCATAGCTCTGATACCACTAAATGTAACACCCCATACCCAAGTCCGAGGCTTAGACCGGATACGAGACATTACTATGCTTGAACTTGTTTAATCATGTACTTACGGGCTATAAAATTTCGTTCTGAATTAAGAACTTCTCTTTCTTAATCAACTTGTACTTTTCATGGGCCTACGAGGCCTTAAACTCATGTCCGTAAACTTTCAGAACTCAATCGAAAACTTTTCATTGAAACAAGGGTCACACGCCCATGTGAGTTGGGACACGCCCGTGTAACCCTGAGACACGCCCATGTCTCCCAACCGTTCTTGCCTCGGTTTTGATCTGGGCTTCATTTTTCTTGATCTATAGTCATAAATAGATCATTTAATATTCACATTGACTAAATTGACCCTTTACTCATACTTGGGCAAAATTACTATTTTGCCCCTATACTTTCTCATATTTGCACTTTTGCCCCAAGGCTCGTAAAATGAATTTCATTCGACTTTCTTAAACTTCATGTTAGCTGATTCATTTTCTCTACTATAGCAATCATCAATTCCCATTATTTCTAATAGGTATGACTAATTTCATAACTTTTACAAACTAGTCATTACCAGCATTTTTCATGAAACTCACTTAGAAAAAGATGTTTATCTAACATCAAACTCTCATAAATTTCCATAAAATATCTTTACAAGCATGTCACTCTTGGGTAGATTTTTAAACATGCATCTTAGCTCATTTTATAGCTAAAAATAGCTAATTCATAATACGAGAACTTCAAAAACACGAAGAATATTAAAAACGGGGCTAAAATGAACTTACTAGCAAGCTTGAAAAAATGAAGAACCCCAGCTATGGAGTCTCAAAATTTTCGGCACAAGAGGAAGAAGATGAATAGATTTTTATCACCTTTTTCCTATTTTAATCACTTATTAGGCTAATGACCAAAATGCCCTTCTCTTTAAAAATTTCTATTTTACTAACTCATGTCCATTTTTGTCCAAAAATTATAATTTGGGAAAATTTCTATTTAAGGACTCATAATTAATATTCTAAAGCTATTTCATACAAAAAGCTTCTAGAAACTCATATTTTGCAACTTTTGCAATTTAGTCCTTTTTTATCATTCCATGTCAATTTCACAAAATTTCTACATGGAACTTTAGTACTATGATGCAAACATGTCTTAAACCTTAAGAACTCAATTTTACTGACTCGGGTTTGTGGTCTCGCACCACTATTCTGACTAGGCCCTGAATCGGGATGTTACAGGGAGTGTTGGAGAAGTCCTGGGTTCAAACCTGGGCTTCAGCAAAATTTTTTCTTTTTGCTCTTAAGTGAATTTTGGCCTTAGCTTGAAGGCTTTATAAATATTTTTGGTGAAATCATGACACAAGGAGTCTGCTGGTAAAGGTGGAAAGTGGCGTGTGGAGTGTACTAGTGGTCTGAGGTTCGAATCCCTTGGCATGCAAAAGAATATTTATTTTATTTCCTTGCAGCAGGAGAAGTGGAGTTGGACTGAGACTCTGCAAGGTGAAGTTTGAATTTGTCTTGGAGTTGTTATGGAGGATATCAAGGAGGGATAAGGGGAGTGATTTGGGGAGTGATTTGTGGAGATTTTCAAGGAATTTGAAGTGTGAGGAGAGTTGTGGCCGTGAGGGGCTCTAGGGTCTTAGTGAAATTCGGCTAGGGGAGGAAAGAGGGAGCATTTTCGGCACTAGTATTTCCTTGTTCGGTTCTTGTGAGTGTTGATAGGAGAGTGCCGAATTTCTTTGCTGAGAGTTTGGGGGTTTTTCACTTTTTGCATTTTGGGTTTTCTCAAGTCTTATCTGTACTACGAAATTGACCACTCGTGTCATTTCCCTTCTGACCATTCGTGTCATTCTTTCTCCTCGTCTTTGAAATTTTCTTTCTCTCATAGCCGAACCTTTCCATATCTTCTTTTAACTTCTGTTCATCTTCTATTCTTTGTTGGCCGAATATCACTACTGTTAATCCCTCTCCTATTTTTGGTTGTTCTTTTAAAAAAAAGGAAAAAGTTAACGTTGGTTGCTTCTGTTCATAAAAGACTGCTCTCAATTGGTAGGTCCCTGTTTTGACTTCTGCACTTTCGGCTTTTCTCCTCTTTTCTTTCTCTTATTGATTCTCATCTTTTCTCCCTCTTATTTATGGCGTTTTCTCGGTATTAGAACTCCTCGAGAAGTGGAGGAGTTTACGAGTGTACGGTAAGCGTAGATTATATTTTACTCCAAATGGAGGTTTCCGATAATATGTTGCATAAAAAGATATCAATGGTGGCGAGTAGTAGCCATTCTAAGAGAGGATCAGGAATGGTGCCAGCTGATAATGGGCACGTAGCCCCTACCCCCAAATTTAAGCAGCGTAATGTGTCAGTTGTTCGGGATTTTCCGTCGGGGTGCAGCAGGGTGGCTGCACCAATCTCTGGATCAAGTGGGCAAACCACAACCGACTGATCTAGTCAAGGGAGAGGTAATCTATTGGACAAGTATTTTCGGTAGAGGCTGTTTTTGATAAGTTGATTAGGATTCGATTAACCCGATTGACAAGTGATTAATGGATTGCCTTGATTGAATGTAGGTTGGAGTTCTCGTGGGTCATTCACATTTCGCAATCAGGTGTGTAATCACACTATCTCTGTTGTGAATCGACAAAAGCCGAAAAGCCAAAAAGTCAAAACTTCGACATTCGTGGCCTCACGAGCGCGCGATCGCTCATGTGGTAAACCGAGCCCACAAATCATGGGCGATAGATTGTAGAGGCAACTACGAGCGTTCTCGTGATCTTGGGCCTCATTTGGCTGAAATGGGCTCGTGGGCCCCACACGGATAAAATCCACGTTACGTGGCAAATACTAGACTAGGCTATGTAGTTTGCATAGCCGTGACTGAACTTGGGCTAAATGGGCCACACGAGCGTGTGGGCCCACTTGGGCCGAATATTGAGCCTTGGGCCCATTTACACCGTTAGGACCATAATACCCCTGTAGGGTAAAATGACCGTAATGCCCCTGTAGGGTAAAATGACCATAATGCCCCTGTAGGGTAAAATGATCGTAATGCCCCTATAAAGTAAAATGACCGTAATGCCCCTGTAGGGTAAAATGACCGTAATTTGGGGTGAGCAAAACTCGATTCGACTCGAAAAAATCAAAAAAAAATCGAATTTCAAGTTAAACGAATCGAGTTATTCGAGTTAATCGAGTTATTCGAGTAAACTCGATTTTTTTTTCGAATTTCGAGTTCAAATCGAGTTGAGTTTTCGAATTCAAATAACTCGAATAATTCAAATAATTCGAATATCAAACTATAATATTTTACATTTTTACCCCAAACTCCCAAACCTTTTTACTTTTCGCTCAAAACTTTTACTCCTTTCCACTTTCCCCCCAAAACTTTTACTCCCCATCCCAACCCCAATCTACCCAAAATCCATTTCCCACCAAAATTTTACTCTCAATTTACTTTTATCAAAATTTTACTCCCAAAACCCTCAAAACTTTTATTTTCCCCAAAATTTTTACTCCTCCCACTTTTCCCCTAAAACCTTTACTCCTTCCCATCTCACCTCCCATCTACCCCAAATCCATCTCCCCTCTAATTTTTTTAATATTTTCCCTTCAAAATTTTACTCCCCTATTTACTTTCCTCAAACTTTTATTCTCCAAAACTTTTATTTTTCCCCTAAACTTTTACTTCTCACCCTTTACTCTCAAATAAAAATCAAAATTATCCAAAAAATCACTAAACATAAATAGTAATAATTTTATTTATATCTACTATTTATATTATTAAATTAAATTTCACATTTTATATTATTTATATTATTGAATTGTTTAGTCATATTGGATATTTATATTAAAATTGAATTATTAATTATGCCATAAAATATTCGTGTTAAAATTTTATATTGGTATCAATTTCACATTTTATCTTTAAAATAACTTTTATTAAAAATCACATTTTACATTTAATATATTTTTAATTTCAAAATACATAGTGACAAGAATCTGAAGATAATTGAAACAACTAAGCAAGCAAAGAAGCTAACCCGTATATAAAAGATTAATAAATAAATTATTTGGTGATGAAAGTTAATAAAAAAATTGGTTAAGGTGGACAAATTTTATTACGATGGGTGACAATGGTTACAAGGACCCAAAATTATTTTTTAAAATTTAACTCAAACAAATATATTTGATTCGATTCGATTCGATTCGAATTCCATCTCACTCCACTCGATTCGAGAAAATTTCAAATCAAATTAGGATGATAAAATATGATTCGTCAACTCGATTAACTCGAAATTTTTTTATTCGATTCGATTCAATTCGATCAAACGCTCACCCCTAACCGTAATGCCCCTGTAGGGTAAAATGACCGTAATGCCCCTGTAGGGTACAATGATCGTAATGCCCCTGTAGGGTAAAATGATCGTAATGCCCCTGTAGGGTAAATGATTGATTTGTACTACAATTTGATTTATTTGACTATGATTGTATGACTATGATTTGATTGACTTAACTGTGAATGATATGACTGATTCTGAGCATGGCATACTGCATACACGACATACTGCATGGGATTGGGATCTTGTTATGGAGGAAGTGATTGATATGTGAAGGTCGCACGGGTCGCATGAGACGACTGTGGACCCACCGACGGCTTTAAGCCGATTATGTGATTGGCAGCTCTGCTGCAAAATTAGTTAGTGCCGCAACCGGTGCTACATAAGGAGTGTAGGGATGGGTGGGTCGATTTAATCCCCACAGGAGTGTAGGGTTGGACGGGAGACCCAGTGCAGGCTTGGTATGGGTATTTATGCATTGCATATACTGATTCTGATATTGAGATGGGCTTAGGCCCAGATAGATGTGATATGTGACATTTGATATGGGCTAAGGCCCAGCCGAGGCTGGTAGGGCTAAGGCCCAATTGCCATCGTTACTGTAATGGGCTAAGGCCCACACTGCATCTTTATCTTGTTAAAGGGCTCAGTGCCCCCGACCGATTTTGTTTCGTATCTTGTTGATTTCTTTAATAAGGGGATTACACACTGAGTTTTCGTAAACTCACCTTTTAACCTTTCAGGTAATCCCCAGCCTTAGACGATTTGGAGTCGCGAGGGACTCGGAGGTGGCCACACGTTCGCTGATGGTTGTTTTAGACTTATATATTTCTTTTATATTGGGCTATTGATTTTGGTAATAAGGCCTTTGGTGGATTTAATTTTCTTTTTGATTGGGTTTTTAATTTCTTATTTTGAAATGCCAACCTGATACAAACAAGTTTAAAAAGAAAGTAATAAATGTTTTGAAGACAAACACACAATTTCAAACTGTAAGATGATTTTAATTAGAGTAGCTTCCGCGAATTTTAATTAACTAAGAAACAAATAGTAACAAACATGTTTATCATTTTACTGAGTGTTGGTTTTTATAACTTACCAATTGTTTCCCAAGAAATAAGAACTAAATAGATTTTACTCAAACGATTTCTCCCATCAACCTTGATTTCGAAAAACACTTCAATGTGACACACCAGATTCGGCCATAACATCTAGGCCGGGTTTGGGGTGTTACAATAAAGATGTGTAAATGGCTTTATTTTGAGTTAAGTAATTGACCTATAATGAATGAATGAGGTTGAATGGATAATGTATATTTGGAATGGTTTTATTAAATGAATCATATAAGTGAATTATGTCTTGTAAAGCAAGATGAGTTGATAGGTATTTGAATAGGTAAATGGCATTGAATTGAGTATTTAAATGGTGGAAATAGATATAGTATTAATTGTGTATTGGTTGATGAACTTTGGCTGCATAATTGTATCTGGAATTGGTACCATTTGGGTTATGTAGGTATATGCAAAGATGGGTGGCAAATT
Organism: Gossypium sturtianum; assembly: GCA_025698515.1. NCBI lineage: Eukaryota > Viridiplantae > Streptophyta > Magnoliopsida > Malvales > Malvaceae > Gossypium > Gossypium sturtianum. Next base: position 135,217,247 of record CM046948.1, on the reverse strand, counting down.
GGCTTGGTAAATAGCCTATTTTTGTCCACACGGGCAGATACACGGGCGTGTGTCTCAGCCGTGTGTGACACACGGTCAGGTTACACGACCGTGTGTCCCCTGGTGTACAATTTAAAATGAATTCAGTATGCTCCACACGGTCTCACACACGAGCGTGTGATCGGCCGTGTGGTACAAGTCAGTATACCCCCTAATTGGCACATGGCCTAGCACACGGGCGTGTGACTTGGCCATGTTGCATAAGGCAGTATACCCTATAGGTTTGGCACGACCTAATACATGGTTTGGCACACGGGCGTGTGTGGCCACTTCGAAGGGCACATGGGCTAGACACACGGGTGTGTGGCTGGCCGTGTGACTCAAGTCAGTATGTACCCTTGTTTTCACATGGCCTGTGACACGAGCGTGTCTGGTGGCCGTGTGATACACACGGTCTGGTCACACGGGCGTGTGTCCTCTATTTGAAGCAATAATTTTCTAAGTTTTAAAAAAATTTCCCGAGCTATCGGTTTAGTCCCAAACCATTTCTAAAGCATGTTTAAGGCCTTGTAGGCTCGATTAAGGGACATTATCATTGGTTGTGATTGAATTGTATTTGACATGATAAATTGCATATGAAATGTATGTTTATAAGTGTTGTAAGTCCGGTAATGCTTCGTAACCCTATTCCGACGTTGAATACGGGTAAGGGGTGTTACAAGGTTCTATTACTACATGGAACGATTTAGCGGAAAAATTTTCCCGATTAACTGAACCATTTAGCTTAGGCGAGAAATCACCAACTTTAAGCAATACAAAGGTGAGTCCTTTTACGAGGCATGAGAACATTTCAAGTTGATGCTAAAAAAGTACCCTCACCATGGATTGTAAGCGTGGCTCCAAATACAAATTTTTTGTAATGGTGTTGACGGTAATATCAGATCCAGCCTAGACGGAGCAACTGAAGGATCGATCATTTTCCACACATACGAACGAGCATATAAAAGTATACATGACATGGATATGAATTGGTACATGTGGCCCAATGAAAGATTCACATATAAATCAAAGCCTTCAACGGTAAAAGCTATAAACAAGATAACAAAGATGATAGATATAACCAAATATTAGAAAGGCTTAACCGTTTGGTGTCGATTGTCAAACCAACAAAATCGAAGCCATGTTTTGAAAACTAATCAGAAGAGACGAGCTAGATAGGTACTAAGGGTCGAGATACCTATTCAAATACCTAAAACCCCGGTTGGAGGGATTATTCGAACCTCAAATGGGGAGGCAACCAAGGAGGTGGAAATGAAACACAAAATCGACCAAACCTTCCTTATCAACCTCCCCCATTGCAATAAAGATTTGTGGGAAATGACAATTATACATGTGATCAACAATTTGATCGACTAGAATGGGACATGCAAACTATAAAGATGAACATTTGACAAGTCCAAGCCATCTGTGGACGACTTGAATCTCAAATGGACAGCCTTTTAGACTGAGACATCTATTGACAATGTTCCAAAAGCAAAATGGCCAAAGTATCCCCAGTAATACGGAGAATAATCCTTGAAGAGATGGGAAGGAGTATGTAAAGGCAATTGTTTTGCGATAAAGCAAAGAATTAAAAACACCTAGCATGCCCATCCATGAAGAGGAGGAGGTTCCCGTAGTTCCCAATGAACTCATGCAAGAAGCTGAGCACATTGAGCTGATCAAGGAGATAGTTAAACCAGTATCTAATCTGGCAATCGCAAATCTAAGCACAACAGAGGTATCATCCACGACAAGACTAGAGGACAAGAAAAAGAGGGACAAGGTAGATTTCATAATTATTCTCAATTTATTTAAATCCCTTAATTTCAATTTACCGCTCTTGAAACTCATCGATAAAATCTTGAAATATGTCAAATACTTAAAGGAAATCATGGCATGACATAAGAAAATGAAAAAAGGGCAAGCAAAGTGACATTGGCGCCTCATGTAACGCATTAATTGTGACAAAAATACCCCTAAAATTGAAAGATCCGGGTAGTTTTACGATTCCTATAGAGATAAGAGATCGACATTTCAATAAGGCTTTTTGCGATTTAGGGGTTAACATAAACTTAATGACCCTATCAATTTATCAGACACTTGGACTAGGGGACCTTAAAAACACCTCGGTAAAGCTACAACTAGATGATAGATTCTTGGTACACCCAAAAAGTGTCCCTGAGGATGTATTAGTTAAAGTACGGGTGTTTATAATTCTTGTCGATTTTGTTGTCCTCGATTTTGAGGAAGATCAAGACATCCCCATTTCAATAGGTAGGCTTTTCCGGCCAATTCTAAAGTAACCATTGATTTTTAATGAAATGAGCTAATAATTAAAATTGATGGTGAAATAGAAGTATTCAAATGTGGTAGTGATTCCCAAATGAGGGATTGCTTAGGGAGGAATGTTACATGCTATTTTTTTTAACCCTTAATGACCTTGATCAAAGGTATTTTCCAAGTTGTGTAAGTATAGGTATTCGGAATGCAAGAGAAAGGGATAAACGGCAAGATCCCGATAGGATTGGAAATTGGTCGAGTGGGTTATGCTGGTCATGAACAACGAATGAAGTCGATGGTGAAATTTAAGGAAGTACCGAACAAGTCCGGTAGTGCGACTTAATTTTTTAAACCATTGAACTTTAATTAATTTGTATATATTGTAAATTAGTTTTAAATTTTCATTTTTATTTAGATTTAGAATAAGTATTTTGAAAATTACATGTGAGAATTTGAATAAAACAAGTTTCCGAGAGCAATGGAGGAGCTAGATGCTAGTTGAAGGAAAGTATGGACAATTGGAAGCTTTTGAAAAGTCCCAAAGAGGCCAAATCAAAGGCATGGCGTCACATAACAATCTCATGGCGTCACATAACAATCTCATGGCGTGACATAACCCCTTTGAACCTAAAAATACATATTTTTGTGTCGTGTCGTGCTATGCCTTATCTATGGTGTGACACACCCTTGATGGAAGCAATAACAAGGGACAAAATAGTGTCATGCCGCACCATGCCTACCTTATGGCGTGACATATAGACCATTTTCAAAAACTTTTCATTTTTGGTTTGATTTGATCTTCAGAGATATTCCCCACGTTTGCACAATAACTCAAGCCCTAGATGGCCTCTATATATTGCCCCTACCAATAGCTACACCCACCAAGCCGTCAAAATTAGCCAAACCACTATTCGCTACCCTTTTATTCGAGATTCTGCAAATTATCTACCTTTCCCTGTTCCATAGCCTCAAAACCATGCATAGCAACCTTTCGACTAGCACAAAAAAATCCTTTAGTTCTAGGACAGCAACAAACAGTTTGATGTCCTCATTTATCCCATCTTCAAATCTCTTACTCATGATGGCCTCGGTGGATACGCATTCTTGAGCGTATTTGCTGAGTCTTACAAACTCACGCTCGTAGTCGATTCTGAGACTTCTTGCCTTGTTTCATTTCTAGGAATTCCTTCCTTTTCTGGTCCACAAACCTTTGACTGATATACTTTTTCTTGAACTCTTATTGGAAGAATTCTCATGTGATCTTTTCTCTTGGGACTACTGATACCAAGGTGTTCCACCATTGATAGGCGTAATCTCTTAACAGAGAAACTACGCACTTCATGCACTCTTCAGTGTACATGATGACTCATTAAATACCCTGATGGTATTTTCTAACCAGAGTCAGCTCTTTCCGGATCATCATCTTTTCTAGCCCTAATTCTTCTCGCCCATGTTTCTGATTCTATCAACCGGAGGCTTCTCTCCTCTTACCACCTCTACCACTTGAGGGGTTATTGGGATAGGTTGAGGAATAGGTGGGGTGGAGGGGTTGTGCATTCGGGTTCGCATGAACGAACTCCGTGTACCATGTGTTCATCATATGGAGGAAGGCTTCTCTAGCCTCTTCTCCTCCTCCTTGACTCACCGTAGTGGGTCTATTCTCGTTCTCATTCGACACCGTCCCTTCAATGGAGCCGGCGCGTTACTTTCTCGTCATCCGCCATATCTCTTTCGAGATCCATTTACTATATATGTAAACATAATTTAAGTCGTCGTCGAGTCGCCACACTATCATTATAAAAGCATTCTTACGTATGGCATGTATAGCTAGACTCGTACTCAAGCTACGTTAGTCCTAGAACTGACTAAACTGTAGCTCTGATACCACTAAATGTAACACCCCATACCTGAGTCCGAGGCTTAGACCGGATACGAGACATTACTATGCTTGAACTTGTTTAATCATGTACTTATGGGCTATAAATTTCGTTCTGAATTAAGAACTTCTCTTTCTTAATCAACTTGTAATTTTCATGGGCCTACGAGGCCTTAAACTCATGTCCGTAAACTTTCAGAACTCAATCGAAAACTTTTCATTGAAACAGGGGTCACACACCCATGTGAGTTGGGACACGCCCGTGTAACCCTAAGACATGCCCATGTCTCCCAACCGTGCTTAAAACTCGAGCTTACTGCCAAATTTCACACGACCATGGCACACCCGTGGTTCTAGCCCGTGTGTAAAACCTTAGCATTCTGACTTATAACACACGGCCATGGCACGCCCGTGGACTTAGACCGTGTACTACATCTTGATATACTGACTTATTTCATACAACCGGGCACACGCCCATGTTCTAACCGTGTGTCATGTACGGCCTTAACACACGGCTGTGGGATTAATTTGTGGTCCATCCTTACTTATAAGACTAAGGTGCAGTTTACGCACGGCCTAGAAACACACCCGTGTGTCCAACCGTGTGGGCACTTAGAGGCTATTTACCAAGCCAATTGCCACCCTGAAATTAAGATCCAATTCATACTCATTTCAACAACTCAATATTACATCATTCTTGAATAATACTACATGTTTCATTGATAATTATAAACATATACACTTGGCCAATCACTTAGCCATATACAAAAGAATAACAAACTTAATAGCCTATACTTGCCCCTTTCTAAGACATATACTCAAAATGAAATGTTTCCAATACATGTCATACTTAATGTAAACAACTTGGCTATACCAAAATAGCGATTGATAGTGTGCTTCGAGCTCCGATGACAATGATCCACGAGATTAGCTTGGCGGAACTACATGGAAAGAAAGAATAAAAGACGTAAGCATTTAGCTTAGTAAGTTTGCATATAATGCACACAACAACATACTTGCTTAAATTAACCCATTTGACATAAACAATGGTATCATAATTTCAGCTATAAAGCTTACTTGCTCATACTTGATTCTTACATATCTCATGATACTTACTAGTCTCATACTTGTGAGGTAAACAAAGTACCTGTATCACTTGATCACATTGATCAGCATACATTTACATAAAAATCATAATCTCTAATTTATCATTCATAACATGAATAATACTCATTTTCACTTGATAATAACTTCACTTACTTAACTTTCTTGTTATCTCTTTGGAGCTTAACTCGTTTGCCCGATGAATTTATATGAATAACTGAGGATACTAAATCTCATCTAAATTTCGAGGCCATGACTTAACATGGACTTATACGATGTCTTTCTTGTTCTCACCAATGCCATGCCTTAACTTGGACTTAATGGGATCTCTTTCTCTTGATAACTTTTCAATGCCAAGCTTGCCTTGGTCTTACATGATAACTTGTTCAATGCCAAGCTTGCCTTGGACTTACATGATAACTTGCTCAATGCCAAGCTTGCCTTGGACTTACATGATAACTTATTCAATGCCAAGCTTGCCTTGGACTTACATGATAACTTATTCAATGCCAAGCTTGCCTTGGACTTACATGATAACTTATTCAATGCCAAGCTTGCCTTGGACTTACATGATAACTTATTCAATGCCAAGCTTGCCTTGGACTTACATGATATCTTGCTTGCTTGCCGATGCCATGCCTCGGCTTGGTCTTATACGGACTTTCTTGTTTCATGTGGTAGATTGAGTATCCTAAGCTATTCAACTTCAATCGGGGCTTTCTCATGCTTGATTTCATTAATTTCTTTGTTTAACATAACATTAAACATTTTTCATAATAACATTGTACATTATACTAAGCAATTCAGTGATATAAATCATAAAGCTTAGAAATCATACAAACTTACCTCAATATACAAAATGTAGCTAGGTGTGCAATTTAGTCCTCGACCTTGTTCTTGCCTCGGTTTCGATTTGGGCTTCGTTTTTCTTGATCTATAGTCATAAATAGATCATTTAATATTCATATTGAGTAAATTGAACCTTTACTCATACTTGGGCAAAATTACTATTTTGCCCCTATACTTTCTCATATTTGCACTTTTGCCCCAAGGCTCGTAAAATGAATTTCATTCGACTTTCTTAAACTTCATGTTAGCTGATTCATTTTCTCTACTATAGCAATCATCAATTCCCATTATTTCTAATAGGTATGACTAATTTCATAACTTTTACAAAGTAGTCCTTACTAGCATTTTTCATGAAACTCACTTAGAAAAAGATGTTTATCTAACATCAAACTCTCATAAATTTCCATCAAATATCATTTTACAAGCATGTCACTCTTGGGTAGATTTTTAAACATGCATCTTAGCTCATTTTATAGCTAAAAATAGCTAATTCATAATACGAGAACTTCAAAAACACGAAGAATATTAAAAACGGGGCTAAAATGAACTTACTAGCAAGCTTGAAAAAAATGAAGAACCCTAGCTATGGAGTCTCCAAATTTTTGGCACAAGAGGAAGAAGATGAATAGATTTTTATCATCTTTTTCCTATTTTAATCACTTATTAGGCTAATAACCAAAATGCCCTTCTCTTTAAAAATTTCTATTTTACTAACTCATGTCCATTTTTGTCCAAAAATTATAATTTTGGAAATTTCTATTTAAGGACTCATAATTAATATTCTAAAGCTATTTCATACAAAAAGCTTCTAGAAACTCATATTTTACAACTTTTGCAATTTAGTCCTTTTTGATCATTCCATGTCAATTTCACAAAATTTCTACATGGAGCTTTAGTACTATGATGCAAACATGTCTTAAACCTTAAGAACTCAATTTTACTGACTCGGGTTTGTGGTCTCACACCACTATTCTGATTAGGCCCTGAATCGAGATGTTACAGGGAGTGTTGGAGAAGTCCTAGGTTCAAACCTTGTCTTCAGTAAACTTTTTACTTTTTGCTCTTAAGTGAATTTTGGCCTTAGCTTGAAGGCTTTATAAATATTTTTGGTGAATCATGACACAAGGAGTCTGCTGGTAAAGGTGGAAAGTGGCATGTGGAGTGTACTAGTGGTCTGAGGTTCGAATCCCTTGGCATGCAAAAGAATATTTATTTTATTTCCTTGCAGCAGGATAAGGGGAGTTGGACTGAGACTCTGCAAGGTGAAGTTTGAATTGGTCTTGGAGTTGTTATGGAGGATATCAAGGAGGGATAAGGGGAGTGATTTGTGGAGATTTTCAAGGAATTTGAAGTGTGAGGAGAGTTGTGGGCGTGAGGGGCTCTAGGGTCTTAGTGAAATTCGGCTAGGGGAGGAAAGAGGGAGCATTTTCGGCACTAGTATTTCCTTGTTCGGTTCTTGTGAGTGTTGATAGGAGAGTGCCAAATTTCTTTGCTGAGAGTTTGGGGGTTTTTCACTTTTTGCATTTTGGGTTTTCTCAAGTCTTATCTGTACTACGAAATTGACCACTCGTGTCATTTCCCTTCTGACCATTCGTGTCATTCTTTCTCCTCGTCTTTGATATTTTCTTTCTCTCATAGTCGAACCTTTCCATATCTTCTTTTAACTTCTGTTCATCTTCTATTCTTTGTTGGCTGAATATCACTACTGTTAATCCCTCTCCTACTTTCGGTTGTTCTTTTAAAAAAAAAGGGGGAAAAGTTGACGTTGGTTGCTTCTGTTCATAAAAGACTACTCTCAATTGGTAGGTCCCTGTTTTGACTTCTGCACTTTCGGCTTTTCTCCTCTTTTCTTTCTCTTATTGATTCTCATCTTTTCTCCCTCTTATTTATGGCGTTTTCTCGGTATTAGAACTCCTCGAGAAGTGAAGGAGTTTACGAGTGTACGGTAAGCGTAGATTATATTTTACTCCAAATGGAGGTTTCCGATAATATGTTGCGTAAAAAGATATCAATGGTGGCGAGTAGTAGCCATTCTGAGAGAGGATAAGGAATGGTGCCAGCTGAGAATGGGCACGTAGCCCCTACCCCCAAATTTAAGCAGCGTAAAGTGTCAGTTGTTCGGGATTTTCCGTCGGGGTGCAGCAGGGTGGCTGCACCAATCTCTGGATCAAGTGGGCAAACCACAACCGACTGATCTAGTCAAGGGAGAGGTAATCTGTTGGACAAGTATTTTCGGTAGAGGCTATTTTTGATAAGTTGATTGGGATTCGATTAACCCGATTGACAAGTGATTAATGGATTGCCTTGATTGAATATAGGTTGGAGTTCTCGTGGGTCATTCACATTTCGCAATCAGGTGTGTAATCACACTATCTCTGCCGTGAATCGGCAAAAGCCGAAAAGCCGAAAAGTCGAAACTTCGGCATTCGTGGCCTCATGAGCGCGCGATCGCTCGTGTGGTAAACTGAGCCCACAAATCATGGGCGATAGATTGTAGAGGCCACTACGAGCGTTCTCGTGATCTTGGGCCTCACTTGGCTGAAATGGGCTCGTGGGCCCCACACGGATAAAATCCACGTTACGTGGTAAATACTAGACTAGGCTATGTAGTTTGCATAGCCGTGACTGAACTTGGGCTAAATGGGCCACACGAGCATGTGGGCCCACTTGGGCCGAATATTGAGCCTTGGGCCCATTTAAACCGTTAGGACCGTAATACCCCTGTAGGGTAAAATGACCGTAATGCCCCTGTAGGGTAAAATGACCATAATGCCCCTGTAGGGTAAAATGATCGTAATGCCCCTGTAGGGTAAAATGACCGTAATACCCCTGTAGGGTAAAATGACCGTAATTAGGGGTGAGCAAAACTCGATTCGACTCGAAAAAATCGAAAAAAATTCGAATTTTGAGTTAAACGAATTGAGTTATTCGAGTTAATCGAGTTATTCGAGTCAACTCGATTTTTTTTCGAATTTCGAGTTCGAATCGAGTCGAGTTTTCGAATTTGAATAACTCGAATAATTCGAATAATTCGAATATCAAACTATAATATTTTACATTTTTACCCCAAACTCCCAAACCTTTTTACTTTTCCCTCAAAACTTTTACTCCTTCCCACTTTCCCCCCAAAACTTTTACTCCCCTCCCATCCCAACCCCCAATCTACCCAAAATCCATTTCCCACCAAAATTTTACTCTCCAATTTATTTTTTCTCAAAATTTTACTCCCAAAACCCTCAAAACTTTTTATTTTCCCCCAAAATTTTTACTCCCTCCCACTTTTCCCCTAAAACTTTTACTCCCTTCCCATCTCACCTCCCATCTACCCCAAACCCATCTCCCGTCCAATTTTTTTTAATATTTTCCCTTCAAAATTTTACTCCCCCCATTTACTTTCCCTCAAACTTTTATTCTCCAAAAATTTTTATTTTTCCCCTAAACTTTTACTTCTCACCCTTTACTCTCAAATAAAAAATCAAAATTATCCAAAAAAATCACTAAACATAAATAGTAATAATTTTATTTATATCTACTATTTTTATTATTAAATTAAATTTCACATTTTATATTATTTATATTATTGAATTGTTTAGTCATATTGAATATTTATATTAAAATTGAATTATTAATTATGCCATAAAATATTCGTGTTAAAATTTTATATTGGTATCAATATCACATTTTATCTTTAAAATAACTTTTATTAAAAAATCACATTTTTACATTTAATATATTTTTTAATTTCAAAATACATAATGAGAAGAATCTGAAGATAATTGAAACAACTAAGCAAGCAAAGAAGCTAACCCGTATATAAAAGATTAATAAATAAATTATTTGGTGATGAAAGTTAATAAAAAAATTGGTTAAGGTGGACAAATTTTATTACGATGGGTGACAATGGTTACAAGGACCCAAAATTATTTTTTAAAATTTAACTCAAACAAATATATTTGATTCGATTCGATTCAATTCGAATTCCATCTCACTCCACTCGATTCAAGAAAATTTCAAATCAAATTAGGATGATAAAATATGATTCGTCAACTCGATTAACTCGAAATTTTTTTATTCGATTCGATTCAATTCGATCAAACGCTTACCCCTAACCGTAATGCCCCTGTAGGGTAAAATGACCGTAATGCCCTGTAGGGTAAAATGATCGTAATGCCCCTGTAGGGTAAAATGACCGTAATGCCCCTGTAGGGTAAAATGACTGTAATGCCCCTGTAGGGTAAATGATTGATTTGTGCTACGATTTGATTGATTTGACTGTGATTGTATGACTATGATTTGATTGACTTAACTGTGAATGATATGACTGATTCTGAGCATGGCATACTGCATACACGACATACTGCATGGGATTGGGATCTTGTATTGGAGGAAGTGATTGATATGTGAAGGTCGCATGGGTCGCATGAGACGACTGTGGACCCATCGACGGCTTTAAACCGATTATGTGATTGGTAGCTCTGCTGTAATATTGGTTAGTGCCGCAACCGGTGCTACATAAGGAGTGTATGGATGGGTGGGTCGATTTAATCCCCACAGGAGTGTAGGGTTGGACGGGAGACCGAGTGCAGGCTTGGTATGGGTATTTATGCATTGCATATACTGATTCTGATATTGAGATGGGCTTAGGCCCAGATAGATGTGATATGTGACATTTGATATGGGCTAAGGCCCAGCCGAGGCTGGTAGGGGCTAAGGCCCAATTGCCATCGTTACTGTAATGGGCTAAGGCCCACACTGCATCTTGCATCTCTTTGTTAAAGGGCTCGAGGCCGGATGATCTGTTTACAGATATCTTGTTGTTTCTTTAATAAGGGGATTACACACTGAGTTTTCGTAAACTCACCTTTTAACCTTTCAGGTAATCCCCAGCCTTAGACGATTTGGAGCCGCGAGGGACTTGGAGGTGGCCACACGTTCGCTGATGGTTGTTTTAGACTTATATATTTCTTTTATATTAGGCTATTGATTTTGGTAATAAGGCCTTTGGTGGATTTAATTTTCTTTTTGATTAGGTTTATAATTTCTTATTTTGAAATGCCAACCTGATACAAACAAGTTTAAAAAGAAAGTAATAACTATTTTGAAGACAAACACGCAATTTCAAACTGCAAGATGCTTTTAATTAGAGTAGCTTCCGCGAATTTTAATTAACTAAGAAACAAATAGTAACAAACATGTTTATCGTTTTACTAAGTGTTGGTTTTTATAACTTACCAATTGTTTCCCAAGAAATAAGAACTAAATAGATTTTACTCAAACGATTTCTCCCATCAACCTTGATTTTGAAAAACACTTCAATGTGACACGCCAGATTCGGCCATAACATCTAGGCTGGGTTTGGGGTGTTACAATAAAGATGTGTAAATGGATTTTTTTTGAGTTAGGTAATTGACCTATAATGAATGAATGAGGTTGAATTGATAATGTATATTTGGAATGGTTTTATTAAATGAATCATATATGTGAATTATGTCTTGTAAAGCAAGATGAGTTGATAGGTATTTAAATAGGTAAATGGCATTGAATTGAGTATTGAAATGGTGAAAATAGATATAGTATTAACTGTGTATTGGTTGATGACCTTTGGCTTCATAATTTTATCTTGAATTGGTACCATTTGGGTTATGTAGGTATATGCAAAGATGGGTGGCAAATTGGCTTGGTAAATAGCCTATTTTTGTCCACACGGGAAGATACACGGGCGTGTGTCTCAGCCGTGTGTGACACACGGTCAGGTTACACGGCCGTGTGTCCCCTGGTGTAGAATTTAAAATGAAGTCAGTATGCTCCACTCGGTCTCACACACGAGCGTGTGATCGGCCGTGTAGTACAAGTCAGTATACCCCCCTAATTGGCACATGGCCTAGCACACGGGCGTGTGACTTGGCCATGTTGCATAAGGTAGTATACCCTACAGGTTTGGCACGACCTAATACATGGTTTGGCACACGGGCGTGTGTGGCCACTTCGAAAGGCACACGGGCTAGACACACGGGCGTGTGGTTGGCCGTGTGACTCAAGTCAGTATGTACCCTTATTTTCACATGGCCTGTGACACGGGCGTGTCTGGTGGCCGTGTGAGACACACGGTCTGGTCACACGGGCGTGTGTCCTCTGTTTGAAGCAATAATTTTCTAAGTTTCACAAAAATTTCCCGAGCTATCGGTTTAGTCCCGAACCATTTCTAAAGCATGTTTAAGGCCTTGTATGCTCGATTAAGGGACACTATCATTGGTTGTGATTGAATTGTATTTGACATGATAAATTGCATATGAAATGTATGTTTATAAGTGTTGTAAATCTGGTAATGCTCCGTAACCCTATTTCGACGTTGAATACGGGTGAGGGGTGTTACAAGGTTCCATTACTACATGGAACGATTTAGCGAAAAAATTTTCCCGATTAACTGAACCATTTAGCTTAGGCGAGAAATCACCAACTTTAAGCAATACAAAGGTGAGTCCTTTTACGAGGCATGAGAACATTTCAAGTCGATACTAAAAAAGTGCCCACACCATGGATAGTAAGCGTGGCTCCAAATCCAAATTTTTTGTAATGGTGTTGACGGCAATATCAGATCCAGCCTAGACGGAGCAGCTGAAGGATCGATCATTTTCCACACATACGAATGAGCATATAAAAGCATACATGACATGGATATGAATTCGTACATGTGGCCCAATGAAAGATTCACATATAAATCAAAGCCTTCAATGGTAAAAGCTATAAACAAGATAACAAAGATGATAGATATAACCAAATATTAGAAAGGCTTAACCGTTTGGAGTCGATTGTCAAACCAACAAAATCGAAGCCATGTTTTGAAAACTAATCAGAAGAGACGAGCTAGATAGGTACTAAGGGTCGAGATACCTATTCAAATACCTACAACCCCGGTTGGAGGGATCATCCGAACCTCAAATGGGAAGGCAACCAAGGAGATGGAAATGAAACACAAAATCGACCAAACCTTCCTTATCAACCTCCCCCATTGCAATAGAGATTTGTGGGAAATGACCATTACACATGTGATCAACAATTTGATCGACCAGAATGGGACATGCAAACTATAAAGATGAACATTTGACAAGTCCAAGCCATGTGTGGACGACTTGAATCTCAAATGGACAACCTTTAGACTGAGACATCTATTGACAATGTTCCAAAAGTAAAATGGCCAAAGTATCCCCAGTAATACAGAGAACAATCCTTGAAGAGATGGGAAGGAGTATTTAAAGGCAATTGTTTTGCGATCAAGCAAAGAATTAAAAACACCTAGCATGCCCATCCATGAAGAGGAGGAGGTTCCCGTAGTTTCCAATGAACTCATGCAAGAAGCTGAGCACATTGAGCTGATCAAGGAGATAGTTGAACCAGTATCTAATTTGGCAATCGCAAATCTAAGCACAACAGAGGTATCATCCACGACAAGACTAGAGGACAAGAAAAAGAGGGACAAGGTAGAATTCATAATTATTCTCAATTTATTTAAATCCCTTAATTTCAATTTACCGCTCTTGAAACTCATCGATAAAATCCTGAAATATGTCAAATACTTAAAGGAAATCATGGCATGACATAAGAAAATGAAAAAAGGGCAAGCAAAGTGACATTGGCACCTCATGTAACGCATTAATTGTGACAAAAATACCCCTAAAATTGAAAGATCCGGGTAGTTTTACGATTCCTATAGAGATAAGGGATCGACATTTCAATAAGGCTTTTTGCGATTTAGGGGTTAACATAAACTTAATGACCCTATCAATTTATCAGACACTTGGACTAGGGGACCTTAAAAACACCTCGGTAAAGCTACAACTAGATGATAGATTCTTGGTACACCCAAAAAGTGTCCCTGAGGATGTATTAGTTAAAGTACGGGTGTTTATAATTCTTGTCGATTTTGTAGTCCTCGATTTTGAGGAAGATCAAGACATCCCCATTTCAATGGGTAGGCTTTTCCGGCCAATTCTAAAGTAACCATTGATTTTTAATGAAATGAGCTAATAATTAAAATTGATGGTGAAATAGAAGTATTCAAATGTGGTAGTGATTCCCAAATGAGGGATTGCTTAGGGAGGAATGTTACATGCTATTTTTTTTAACCCTTAACGACCTTGATCAAAGGTATTTTCCAAGTTGTGTAAGTATAGGTATTCGGAATGCAAGAGAAAGGGATAAACGGCAAGATCTCGATAGGATTGGAAATTGGTGGAGTGGGCTATGCTGGTCATGAACAATGAATGAAGTCGATGGTGAAATTCAAGGAAGTACCGAACAAGTCCGGTAGTGCGACTTAATTTTTTAAACCATTGAACTTTAATTAATTTGTATATATTGTATATTAGTTTTAAATTTTCATTTTTATTTAGATTTAGAATAAGTATTTTGAAAATTACATGTGGGAATTTGAATAAAACAAGTTTCCGAGAGCAATGGAGGAGCTAGATGCTAGTTGAGGGAAAGTATGGACAATTGGAAGCTTTTGAAAAGTCCCAAAGAGGCCAAATCAAAGGCATGGCGTCACATAACAATCTCATGGCGTCACATAACAATCTCATGGCATGACATAACCCCTTTGAACCTAAAAATACCTATTTTTGTGTCGTGTCGTGCTATGCCTTATCTATGGTGTGACACACCCTTGATGGAAGCAATAACAAGGGACAAAATAGTGTCGTGCTGCGCCATGCCTACCTTATGGCGTGACATATAGACCATTTTCAAAAACTTCTCATTTTTGGTTCGATTTGATCTTCTGAGATATTCCCCGCGTTTGCACAATAACTCAAGCCCTAGATGACCTCTATATATTGCCCCTACCAATAGCTACACCCACCAAGCCGTCAAAATTAGCCAAACCACTATTCGCTACCCTTTTATTTGAGATTCTGCAAATTATCTACCTTTCCCTATTCCATAGCCTCAAAACCATGCATAGCAACCTTTCTGACAATGAATCCGTAGCGGATAATCATGTTCACATCCGAGAAAGGGAGTTAGAAAATAACCTTCAAGCATTCTAATAAAAAATCCCTCTGCAAGAATAAGGTTTCAAATCCATAAGCTCATTGAATTGTGAAACAAAGGAATAATTCAATTTCATTGATGGGAGATGTTTTGTACAATCCCGACTAGTCCGGTGTACATTCTAATTGTGCATGAATTTTATGCCGCGTTAAAGGAGGGGGATGCAAATAGACCAATGGGTGTACCATAGATGCAAATACTAGTTTGAGGGAAGGAAATTTATATCTTACCTTCCGAGATAGCGAGGTATTATGACGTTCCATTATACCTTTGTGATTTTGTACAACGAATGGATCTGATGTATTTCCTAAGAGAAAATATGGACAATGTAATTCATCTCCTAACAGATAAAAAGGGTGAGTGGAAACGCCACTTAGGAACGAACTATCCCATATCGTTTCCTCAGGCAAATTTAACTTTCAAGGCCAAAACATTATTGAAATTTATCGGCACTCAAATTTGCCCGGTGTCAGACATGTCCAATATAGATATGTTCCAGGAAACATTGTTGTATGTGATTTTAAATAAGGAAAGAATTTGTGTGGGGACATGGATATATCGGAGTATGGTTTAATGCAGAAGGAAGAATGAAATGGAATTACTTTTCCCTCACTTAGTGACAAGCTTATGCCGACAAGCAAAGGTATTGATTGGATGAACAGGTCGTGTCTTACAACCAATAAAGTTTTTGATATTAGAACCAAGCATGGAGTATCTTATAGGGCATAAGAAACATAAAAACTATAAAGAAAACCACATCTAGGGGAGAACACATTATCCGATTCAAAATGGATAGTTTGGTGGATGTAAGAAGCTAGACCAATTTACGAGGACTATACGAGGAAAAATTATAACATCCCGGTTTAGGGCCTATTCAGAATAGTGATTCGAGACCACAAATCTGATGGTCATGAATGATTTTTTGAGGTTTATATTATGTATGCATGCTAGTGTGAAAGTTTCATGAAGTAATTTTGTGGAATTGTGGTTGAATTGTCCAAAAGGACTAAATTGCAAAAGTTGCAAAATGTATATTTCTAGAAGCTATTTGTGTGAAATAGCTTTAGATTATTAATTAGAGGTCCTTAAATAGTAATTTACCCAAATTCTAATTTTTGGACAAAAATGGGCATGGATGAGTCAAAATTTAAAGTTTATCAAAAGGGCATTTTGGTCATTTATCCAATAAGTGATTAAAATAGGTGAAAAGATGACAAATTAATTCATCTTCTTCCCCTTAGCTGCCGAAAATTAGAGAAGCCATTGTTAGGGCTCTTCCAACTTTTCAAGCTTGCTAGTAAGTGCTCCTAAGCCCGGTTTTGATATTCTTTGTATTTTTGAAGTCCCGATAGCATGAGTAAGCTATTTTTAGCTTTTTGATGAGCTATAATGGATGTTCAAAAATGTGGTCATGAATGACATGCATGTATTTTTATGTTTTATGGAAGATTAAGAAAGCTTGATGGAGTAGAAACATCTTTTGTTAAGTGATTTTCCATGAAAATGCATGTAGGGACTTGATTGTGAAAAACTTTAGTTTGGTCATACATGTGTGATTTAGTGAGATTTGATGAATGCTTTAGTTGAGTAAGTGGTTCGGCTAAGCATGAAATGATATAAAGTTGAATAAAAATCACTTTACGAGCCTTGGGGCTAAAGTGTAAATATGGGGAAGTTTAAGGGCAAAATAGTAATTTTGCTAAAGTATGAAACGTGGGTCAATTTAGTCAATGTGTGTATTGAATAAGCTGAATTATTCATTATAGATCAAGAAAGACGAAGCCCGGATCGAAACCGAGGCAAAAGCAAGGTGGTGGACTAAATTGCATATTTCCATACTTTTGAGTATCGAGGTAAGTCTATGCATAAATAATGCATTCATACTTACAAATTGTTAATGCTAGCTAGTGTGTAGCATAATTGAGAACCTATGTGGGATGAATGTAGTAGAAAATGTGGAATGAATGTATGATAGAGAATGATTAAGTAAGTAGACTTGTGCATGTGTTGTGATAATGCTAGATGGTGGGCTAAGTGCGATACCATCCTAATGCATGTTGATGATGAGCTAGCTATGTGCGATGCTATCGTGAGGTATATCGTTTGGTGAGCTATGTGCTGAACCACTATGAATACCCTTGTGGTAGGCTAAGTGCGATACCACCTTATTAATCAATTGTGGTGTGCTAAGTGCGAAACCACTGAGATATTGGCTGTGTGGATTAACTGTGTGTATTAGCTATGTGTAATAGCTGTGTGGATTAGTTATGTGAACTAACTGTGTGAATAGCTGTGTGGATAAGTTATGTGGATAAACTGTGTGGATGTATTACGAGAAATAATGATTTGTTGTATATTGTGTAAATGTGACATAGAATGCAGGGGTGCATTTGATGGTTATGAGTATGTGACTCATGATGTGTTTGACATGTGGTAAGGGATAGAAAGAGTAAGCATAGTTGTGAATTACTTGTTGGTATAATGCTAATGGTTGCTTAGCTTATACTATGTTGCTTATTTGTTTATGTGTAAACTTACTAAGCTCAAGGCTTACTCTCTTTCTTTTCCCTTGTCTTATAGATTAAAAGCGTTGAATCGAGATACGAGGATCATCAGAAGATAGTCCACATATCAGCACACCTTGGTACATGAAACTTAATGTTTTTTATATGGCATGTATAGGGGCTAGATAGGTTAGTAAATTTTGTTGTAAATGGCTAAGATGTGTTGGCCTTTAGATGGATAGCTTATTTTGTATAATGCCATGGTTGTTGGCTATTACATTATATGAAAGAAAGATGTAGTTTTCTATGTGAGAATGCACTTCAATTTGAGTTGATTATGATGGTGTTAGATGAGTATATGTTGTGTATGTTAGAAGGGTGAAAAGAACCTGACACTCAGTCTTGTTCTTGACCATGTGGATAGACACACGGGCATGTGTCTAGGCCATGTGTGACACA
Organism: Gossypium sturtianum; assembly: GCA_025698515.1. Classification (NCBI taxonomy): domain Eukaryota; kingdom Viridiplantae; phylum Streptophyta; class Magnoliopsida; order Malvales; family Malvaceae; genus Gossypium; species Gossypium sturtianum. Next base: position 135,199,106 of record CM046948.1, on the reverse strand, counting down.
CGGTCAGCCCACGGGTGTGTGCTGTGGCCGTGCGTCCCCTGCATGTTAACATTGTAAGTAAGGATAGTCCACGGGCTAGCCACACGGGCGTGTGACTAGGCTTTGAAGCCGTGTGAAGTCTGCACTTGACACTTAGAAATTTAATTGTCACACAGGCCAGGGCCACGGGCGTGTCCAGGCCGTGTGGATTTAGTCAGTGTCGACCACGGGTGGAAGGCACGGACATGTAATAGGGTACACGGGCGTGTTCCCAAACCGCATGGGCGTGTGCCTTAACCGTGGGGCATTTGGCAGAATGCTTGGGTTTTTAGGCACGGTCTGGGGAAATGGGCGTGTGTGCCCATGCACAGGCGTGTCTAATCTTGCATGGGCGTGTGAGACCTGTATAAAAGAGAAAAAAATTAAGGATCGTAAAAGTTCCGGATTAGTCTCGAGAGCCCTCGTGTGTATGAGTGAGGCCTCGTAAGTCAAGAATGAGGTTATAGCGAGTAATGATATTGAGCCTAAGTGGCGATTAAATGGTTTGAGTTCGGTAACGCCTCGGGCCCGGTTCCCGGCGTAGAACCCGTGTAAGGGGTGTTACATTTAGTGGTATCAGAGCTATGGTTTAGTCGTTTCTAGGACTACCGTAGCGGGTGTAAGAGTCTAGCTATACAAGCCATAAGTGTACAATGATAATGTGGTGGTTTCTGATGATTTAAAACTTGTTTTATATAGTATATGGATTCCGATCCATTGACTGCTGATGAAGTAGCGAGTAACGCGCCGGCTCCTGCGCAAGGGACCACGCCCGTTGAGAGTGGACCCGAGGTCAGGGGTCAAGGGGAAGAGGCATGGGAAGCCTTTCTCCAAATGATGAGTAATTGGTACTCGGATTATGTTCGAGCGAACCCTAATGCTCAACCTCCTCCACCTCCTCCTGTACCTCAGCCAAATCCAGTGGCTCCTCAAGGTATAGATGTAGTGAGGATATTGAAACCCCCGGTGGATAAGATTAGGAAGCACGGGGCTGAGGAGTTTAGAGCTAAGGTAGATGATGACCTAGAGAGGGCAGAGTTCTGGTTGGAGAACTCGATGAGGGTGTTCGATGAGCTCTCATGTACACCTGAGAAGAGTTTTAAGTGTGCCGTATCATTGCCGAGAGATTCGGCATACCATTGGTGGAAGACGCTGACGTTAGTGGTCCCAAAAGAGCGGGTGACGTGGGAATTCTTTCTGGAAGAGTTCCGGAAGAAGTATATAAGCCAGAGGTTTACTGACCGAAAAAGGAAAGAATTCCTTGAGCTGAAGCAAGGAAGGATGACAGTAGCTGAATACGAGCATGAGTTTGTTAGGCTTAGCAAATACGCTCAAGAATGTGTGTCGACAGAGACCATCTTGTGCAAGAGGTTCGAAGATGGGCTGAATGAGGATATCAAACTCCTAGTGGCCATTTTGGAGTTGAAAGAGTTTGTTTTACTAGTTGAGAGGGCAAGTAAGGCCGAGGAATTGAGTTCAGAAAAGAGAAGGGCTGTGAGTGAAGCCCGAGATGCTAGAAAGAGACCGATGGGCAAGTCATACCAAGCCCAGTCGAAAAGATCCAAGGAAGTGAATCCTCGGACGACGGCACCAGTGGGTTATTCGCATCGAGACTTGGGCAATACTCGTTCGGGTTCAAGAGTCCAAGCCCCCTCGATGGAAAGTGTGGGCAATACAAAGAGTAAACCGGAGTGTCCTAGTTGTGGTAGGTATCACACCGGAGAGTGTTGGGGAAACAGTCAGAAATGTTATAAGTGTGGTTCCCCTGACCACTTTATCTGTAACTGTCCCGAGAGGGATGATAAAGAAGAGAAGCAAGAAGTGAGACCTAGTGATGTGTCTACGAGGGGTAGACCACCAAGGAACCCAAGAGGTAGGGCTAGTGGTAGAGGTGCGCCCAGAGATTTTGCTGTGAGACCAGAGGGTCGGGCACCTGCGAGGACGTATGCCATTCGCGCTCGCAAAGAGGCATCCTCCCCTGATGTGATAACGGGTACTTTTTCTCTCTTTGACACACTTGTTATTGCTTTAATAGATCCAGGGTCTACTCACTCTTATATTTGCATGAGATTAGCATCTAGTTTGAGTATGACCGTTGAGTCTACGGACATTGTGATTAAGGTGTCAAACCCGTTAGGAAAGTATGTGTTAGTGGATAAAGTGTGTAAGAATTGTCCTTTTGTTGATTGAGAATTATTATTTTCTGGCAAACATTATGTTGTTGCCGTTTGATGAGTTTGATCTAATCCTAGGCATGGATTGGTTGACTACCCATAGTGTCTTAGTGAACTGTGGTAGTAAGTTTATTGAACTGAAATGTGAGAGTGGAGATGTAGTTCGGGTTGAATCAGGTGGATCGGACAGTCTACCCGTGATGATTTCTTCCTTAGTGGCTGAGAAATGTTTAAGAAAAGGGTGTGAGTCCTATCTTGCGTTTGAGTTGAATACTCAAGAGGTTGGAGTAGAGTTTGAAACAATGCCAATGGTATGTGAGTACCCAGATGTATTTCTAGAAGAGTTACCCGGATTACCTCCAGTGAGAGAGGTCGAGTTTGGAATTGAGTTAGTTCCGGGAATGGCACCTATTTCGATTGCTCATGCATGAATGGCACTGTAGAGTTGAAGGAACTGAAGGTTCAGTTGCAAGAATTGACAGATAAGGGTTTTGCAAGACCGAGCTACTCGCCGTGGGGTGCTCTGGTATTGTTTGTGAAGAAGAAAGATGGGTCTATGAGGTTGTGTATAGACTATAGACAACTGAACAAGGTGACTGTTAAGAATAAGTATCCTTTACCAAGGATTGATGATCTTTTTGATCAAATGAAGGGAGCTACAGTGTTCTCCAAGATAGACTTGAGGTCTGGTTATTATCAGCTCAGAGTGAAAGAGCAAGATGTGTTGAAAACTGCATTTCGGACTAGGTATGGCCATTATGAGTTTTTGGTTATGCCGTTTGGTTTGACGAATGCACCTGCGATTTTGATGGATCTGATGAACCGTATTTTCAGACCATATGTGGACAAGTTTGTGCTTGTCTTTATTGACGACATATTGATCTATTCTTGGGATGAGAACGATCATGAAGAGCACTTGAGAATTGTCTTGCAAACTTTGAGAGATAAGAAGTTGTATGCTAAGTTTAGCAAGAGTGAGTTTTGGCTCCGAGAGGTCGAATTCCTAGGACACATGGTGTCAGGTGATGGTGTCAGAGTTGACCCGAGTAAGATATCGGCTGTTATGGATTGGAAACCGCCGAGGAACGTGTCAGAAATCAGAAGTTTCTTGGGATTAGCGAGATATTACAGACGTTTTGTAAAGGGGTTCTCTGTGATTGCTACCCCGATGACGAAACTGTTGCATAAAGATGTCAAGTTTGAATGGACTGAGACATGTCAACAGAGCTTCGAGAGACTGAAAACAATGTTGACTGAGGCACCGGTTTTGGTTCAATCAGAATCGGGGAAGGAGTTCGTGGTTTATAGTGATGGTCGTTTAATGGTCTCGATTGTGTGTTGATGCAAGAGGGTAAGGTAATCGCTTACGCCTCGAGGCAGTTAAAACCGCACGAGAAGAATTATCCGACTCACAATTTGGAGTTGGCTGCGATTGTGTTTGTGTTAAACATTTGGCGACATTATTTGTATGGCGAAAAGTGTCGAATCTTTACAGATCACAAGAGTTTAAAGTGTTTGATGGATTAGAAGGATCAGAATCTGAGACAGAGATAGTGGCTTGAGTTGTTGAAAGACTATGAGTTAGTCATTGATTACCACCCGGGAAAAGCAAATGTGGTTGCGGATGCCTTAAGTAGGAAATCCTCGCATGCTCTAAGAGTTATGAGAGCGAGTTTAGCATTGTCTGATGATGTGCTATTTTGGCAGAGTTGAGAGCTAGGCCACTATTTGTTCAACAAATATGTGAAGCTTCAGAGAAATGATAGCGAGATGCAAGCTAAGATAGCTAAGTGCGGGTCGGAATGTGATTCGATTTTGAGTGAATTTGAATGGTTGTCCGATGTATCGCGACGCAATTTGTGTTCCTAAAAATGAGGAGTTGATTCGAAGGTTTTGCATGAAGCCCACAAAGGATGCTTGTCAAGACATCCGGCAATGCGAAAATGTACAACGACTTGTGGAAGTTGTATTGGTGGCCGGGTATGAAAAGAGATATTTCGAGTTTGTGACTAAGTGTCTGATTTGCCAACAAGTGAAAGCTGAGCATCAAGTGCCTTCGGGATTGCTTCAGCCAGTGATGGTTCTCGAATGGAAGTGGGATCGGGTTACCATGGATTTTGTAACGGGGTTGCCGATGACTCCGAGAAAGAGAGATGCTGTGTGGGTTGTTGTGGATAGATTGATGAAGTCGGCTCACTTTATTCCAGTACGCGTTAATTATTCATTGGATAAGTTAGCTGAGTTGTACGTGGCAGAGATAGCGAGATTGCATGGTGTACCTGTGTCTATTGTATCGGATAGAGATTCGAGGTTTACTTCGAGGTTTTGGAAGAAGTTGCAAGAAGCCATGGGTACAAGATTGAATTTCAGTATTGCGTTCCATCCGCACTCCGATGGTCAGTCTGAAAGAGTGATTCAAGTTCTTGAAGATATGCTTCGATGCTGTGTGTTAGAATTCGAAGGTAGTTGGGAGAGATATCTACCTTTGGTCGAATTCGCCTATAACAATAGTTATCAGTCGAGTATACAGATGGCACCGTATGAGGCTTTGTATGGCCGTAAGTGTCGAACTCCTTTGTATTGGACCAACCTTAGTGAGAAGCGGATCCATGGGGTCGATCTAGTAAAAGAGACCGAAGAGAAAGTGAAAGTAATCCGTAATAGTCTGAAAGCTGCTTTGAACCGACAGAAGTCGTATGTGAATTTGAAAAGAAAAGAAATTGAGTTTGAGGTGGGCGACAAAGTATTTTTGAAAGTATCGCCGTGGAAGAAGATTATGAGATTTGGACGGAAAGGGAAATTGAGTCCAAGGTTCATAGGGCCGTATGAGATTACTGATGCAATTGGGCACAGTAGCTTACCGGTTGGCTTTGCCGGTAGAATTGGAAAAGATTCATAATGTGTTCCATGTGTCGATGTTGCGACGGTATCGCTCCGATCCTTCACATGTGATTCCTTCAACAGAAATTGAGATAAGACCGAATATGTCTTATGAAGAGGAGCCGATTAAGATCTTGGCTCGAGAAGTGAAACAGTTGAGAAATAAGAGCATAGCACTAGTGAAAGTGTTATGGCAGAAAAATGGCGTGGAAGAAGCTATGTGGGAAACGGAAGAAGCTATGAGAGAGCAACATCCAAACCTCTTTTCTGGTAAGATTTTCAGGGACGAAACTCTCTAAAGGGGGGAGAGTTGTAACATAACGGTTTAGGGCCTAGTCAAAATAGTGGTTCGAGACCACAAATCTGAGGGTCATGAATGAGTTTTTGAGGTTTATATTATGTATGCATGCTAGTGTGAAAGTTTCATGAAGAAATTTTGTGGAATTGTGGTTGAATTGTCCAAAAGGACTAAATTGCAAAAGTTGTAAAAATGTGTGTTTCTAGAAGCTATTTGTGTGAAATAGCTTTAGATTATTAATTAGAGGTCCTTAAATAGTAATTTACCCAAATTCTAATTTTTGGACAAAAATGGGCATGGATGAGTCAAAATTTGAAGTTTATCAAAAGGGCATTTTGGTCATTTATCAAATAAATGATCAAAATAGGTGAAAAGATGACAAATTCATTCATCTTCTTCCCCTTAGCTGCCAAAAATTAGAGAAGCCATTGTTAGGGCTCTTCCAACTTTTCAAGCTTGCTAGTAAGTGCTCCTAAGCCCGGTTTTGATATTCTTTGTATTTTTGAAGTCCCGGTAGCATGAGTAAGCTATTTTTAGCTATTTGATGATCTATAATGGATGTTCAAAAATGTGGTCATGAATGAAATGCATGTATTTTGATGTTTTATGGAAGATTATGAAAGCTTGATGTAGTAGAAACATCTTTTGTTAAGTGATTTTCCATGAAAATGCATGTAGGGACTTGATTGTGAAAAACTTTAGTTTGGTCATACATGTGTAATTTAGTGAGAGATGAATGCTTTAGTTGAGTAAGTGGTTCGGCTAAGCATGAAAGGATAGAAAGTTGAATAAAAATCACTTTACGAGCCTTGGGGCTAAAGTGTAAATATGAGGAAGTTTAGGGGCAAAATAGTAATTTTGCTAAAGTATGAAGCGTGGGTCAATTTAGTCAATGTGTGTATTGAATAAGCTAAATTATTCATTATAGATCAAGAAAGACGAAGCCCGGATCGAAACCGAGGCAAAAGAAATGTGGTGGACTAAATTGCATATTTCCATACTTTTGAGTATCGAGGTAAGTCTATGCATAAATAATGCATTCATACTTACAAATTGTTAATGCTAGCTAGTGTGTAGCATAATTGAGAACCTATGTGGGATGAATGTAGTAGAAAATGTGGAATGAATGTATGATCGAGAATGATTAAGTAAGTAGACTTGTGCATGTGTTGTGATACTACTAGATGGTGGGCTAAGTGCGATACCATCCTAATGCATGTTGACGATGAGCTAGCTATTTGCGATGCTATCGTGAGGTATATCATTTGGTGAGCTATGTGCTGAACCACTATGAATACCCTTGTGGTAGGCTAAGTGCGATACCACCTTATTAATCAATTGTGGTGTGCTAAGTGCGAAACCACTGAGATATTAGCTGTGTGGATTAACTGTGTGTATTAGCTGTGTGTAATAGCTGTGTGGATTAGTTATGTGAAGTAGCTGTGTGTACTAGCTGTGTGGATTAGTTATGTGAACTAACTGTGTGAATAGCTGTGTGGATAAGTTATGTGGATAAACTGTGTGGATGTATTACGAGAAATAATGATGTGTTGTATATTGTGTAAATGTGACATAGAATGCAGGGGTGCATTTGATGGTTATGAGTATGTGACTCATGATGTGTTTGACATGTGGTAAGGGATAGAAAGAGTAAGCATAGTTGTGAATTACTTGTTGGTATAATGCTAATGGTTGCTTAGCTTATACTATGTTGCTTATTTGTTTATGCGTAAACTTACTAAGCTCAAGGCTTACTCTCTTTCTTTTCCCTTGTCTTATAGATTAAAAGCATTGAATCGAGATACGAGGATCATCAGAAGATAGCCCACATATCAGCACACTTTGGTACATGAAACTTAATGTTTTGTATATGGCATGTATAGGGGCTAGATAAGTTAGTAAATTTTGTTGTAAATGGCTAAGATGTGTTGGCCTTTAGATGGATAGCTTATTTTGTATAATGCCATGGTTGTTGGCTATTACATTATATGAAAGAAAGATGTAGTTTTCTATGTGAGAATGCACTTCAATTTGAGTTGATTATGATGGTGTTAGATGAGTATATGTTGTGTATGTTAGAAGGGTGAAAAGAACTTGACACTCAGTCTTGTTCTTGACCATGTGGATAGATACACGGGCGTGTGTCTAGGCCATGTGTGACAAACGGTCAGCCCACGGGTGTGTGCTGTGGCCGTGCGTCCCCTGCATGTTAACATTGTAAGTCAGGATAGTCCATGGGCTAGCCACACGGGCGTGTGACTAGGCTTTGAGGCCGTGTGAAGTCTGCACTTGACACTTAGAAATTTAATTCTCACACGGGCGGGGGCCACGGGCGTGTCGAGCCGTGTGGATTTAGTCGATGTCGACCCCCGTGGAAGGCACGGACATGTAATAGGGTACACGGGTGTGTTCCCAAACCGCATGGGCGTGTGCCTTAACCATGGGGCATTTGGCAGAATGCTTGGGTTTTTAGGCACGGTCTGGGGACATGGGCGTGTGTGCCCATGCACGGCGTGTCTAATCTTGCACGCGTGTGAGACCAGTATAAAAGAGAAAAATTTTAAGGATCGTAAAAGTTCCGGATTAGTCTCGAGAGCCCTCGTGTGTATGAGTGAGGCCTCATAAGTCGAGAATGAGGTTATAGCGAGTAATGATGTTGATCCTAAGTGGCGATTAAGTGGTTTGAATTCGGTAACGCCTCGAGCCCGGTTCCCGGTGTAGAACCCGGGTAAGGGGTGTTACAAAAATGGGTTGAAACTACTATAATTTCTAGTAGCTAAGTACGAGGTGACGGCCGAATTGAGCAAGTCGAAGGAAGAGAAAGAATCAAAAGATGAGGAAGATCCTAAAGAAGATCCGGTGGAGGATTCGAAGAGCGAATCGGAGAAAGCTGATGAAGCATCGGATCTTAATTCTGATTAATTCTAAACCATTTCTTTTAATTTTCAATTTTCAATTTTTTAATTTGCACTTTCTATTTTAATTTTATTTGGGATGATTTTATTTTTTTAATTTTTATTTAGCTAGGATTTTAATATTATATATATAGTTTTGTTTAGTTTTCTTTGTAGGAACCTCAGATTTTTGAAAACACTATAATTTTGAGCAAAAATCGAAGGGAAGAGTAGTCCCATAAATTGTGTTGCACATATTACGTCAATAGGGTAATCTCTTTAATTTATCCTATATTGCACATTAGGGACAATGTGTCGAATAAAGTATGGAGGGTGACTTAGAATTTTTTTTAAGTTTTTTCTGTTATGTTGTTTTATTTTTCTTTTTTTAATTGTTTTTAAATTCTTTATTTTATTGCGTGTGTTTTATATGTGCTTGAGCTTGTAGAAATACAAGTGATTGGTAGGAGCATGCTAATAGGATTTTGTGAATAAATTGTAAATTTAGCTTGATAATAATTGATTCTAAATTATCTAATTTTAGACTAATGAGCTCAATTTATTACACTGTGAATAGATTGAAGATGTTAAGTATACCACATGATAAATAGATATATAAATAGCATGCATGTTTAATTGAATTATAGGTTGTAGAAATTGATGGACATATCCGATTTAATCCATGTATTGAATTACCTAGGGACGACCTAAGGCATTGTTTGGTAGACAACTTTTCAAGCAAAAAAGTTATCCCGTAAATATTTCCCTAGTACTTAATTTGAGCCTTAATCCATTTTCTTGATGAACCGGAAATGAAACCTTAAGCCTAAAGAATAATGTATTTGATCCTTTATTTCTTGGTCCTTGCACAAATTTAGAATATTGACCATTGATATTGAGGGATTAGGAAGATACATCATGGTGGTTTCAAAGAAAAAAAAAGAGTGAACTAAAGAATTGTATGGTATAGTGAGTATAATATTTTGAGCTTGTAGAAAAAGAAGGCAAAATGCTAATCGAGAACATCTCGAAGAAAAAAAAAGAAAAAAAAAAAAGCAAAGTGAGTTGGAAAAAAAGTACACTCGCATTTTTTCGACAAAAAATAAAAAAATATATGAGCTCGGATGATTATACTCATTAATACTATACTATACCTTAATGATTGAGAAATAAGGAAGGTGAGAGAAGTGGATATAAGGTGGAAATGTTATTTGAATTTGAGGGAGTATTGGGAACAATATAATGTGTCAAACTACTTTTCTGCTTAGCCGTTTTGTACAACCTATTTTTGAAATCTGAACCAACCTAAGCCGCAAAATGTTACAAGCCGAAAAGTCCTATGTGACTTAGGTAGTACTTTATATGGATGACATTGTGTCAAGTTTTGATGCTTTTACCACTTATATTCATTTGAACATAATTGTATATTTGTATATCTTTTTTTATGGACACCTATACATAATATTCTTTTATTTGTTTGCTTTGTAATTTAATGAACTAGTCTGTCTAATTTAGAAATTGTGAGTCAATTGTGTATCACGCTAGAGTTATACATTTATTTAGATTATCTTGATAATAAATTTCTATCCAATTTCTTGTATCAAGCTAGCTCAAGTACATTTTCTTTTCTTGATTTTAGTTTGTTTTGTTTTTTTGTTTTTATTTTTATTTTGTTTAGTTTGCTTGAGGGCAAGCAAAGACTTTCGTGTGGGGGTATTTGACTTACCGTCAAATGTAGTAGTTATTTTGGTATATTTTTGCACTTAAGGAGCTTGTTTTCTAGCACTTTTATTATTAATTATCTCATTTTCGGTACTTAGTAGTTATGTAGTAAAAGTGTTTTTACACAATTTTGTAAGTGTTTGTGACCTATTAGGCCGACACGGGCCTTAAATAGTTCTAATGTGTTGATTTGAGTGTGCATGATGCTTAATTTAGGTCCTAATGGACGAAGATCAAAGGGTGAGTGATGCACAAACTTCCCGAGCTGTTAAAGTACGACACGAAACCAAGAAGGCACAATTTGCAAGTCGTGTTGCGCCATGCAAGGCCTATGGCCCGACATAGCCTCAATGTGGTGCCTAAGCATTCTAGGGCTATTTTCGTTTGCACAATCAACTTTATACGAAGATCTAGGATGTGCCAAAGGCCTAATTTGGGTTGTCAACACTCCTATAAATGAAACCTTATGGGTTTGATGTAACTAAGTCGTCTTAGACACATCCAAAAACCCTAGTAGTTTAGGAGTAGGATTTAGATTAAGTTTTCTTTTCTTTTCTTAAAAACACTTTGTTATTTTCTCTAATAATTGATTTTGATCAAAGAGTTCTTTTATAATATCGAAGTATTCAGTTTATTGCTTTTTCACAAGCAATAATATTTGATTATTCCATCGAGAGACCCGCTATTCCGCGCTTCAATCGACATCCACAAGATTATTTCTCCATCTTTTCTCTCTTTATATTTAGTTGTGTTTGTTTACATGTTTAATTCAATTGAGTTTGAGATTATGAATATTATGAGTAGCTAAATCCCTTAGGGGAGATTAACTAGTTAATGAAGACATGATTAACAGAGGATTAAGGGTTTCTCGATAGGATTAGTTGTTTTAAATTACGCGTTTTTAAACCCTAGAGGCCGAGGTGCTAGAGCCGTGTTCGAGGCATCGGGACATATGCCGAAAATGGATGCACCGGCATCACCTGTGTCAGATATTGGATCCCACGACCGTATGAGGGAAGATATTGCTTTGTCTCAGGCAATATTACGAGTTTTGGAAAGGGTTGCTGGGGCTAGAACGGGGCCAGTAGCTCGAGGATCAATATCAGAGTGGCTCAGATCTAATGGTGCTGAGACTTTTAGGGGTATTTCTAGAGTAGCCCCAAATGTTGTGGAATATTGGCTCGAGGCTGTAGAGCGGATTATGGATGACCTGGAGTGTACTGTCGAGCAGAAACAAAGAGGAGTCGCGTCTTTGTTGAGGGACGAGGCGTATCAATGGTGGCTTACTGTGCGAGAAGGCACCCAGGCTGAACGCGTTACTTGGGATTTCTTCAAAGCTACTTTTCAAGGGAAGTATGTCGGGGCAAGCTATGTGGATGCCCGGAGGAAGAAATTCCTGAATCTAGTTCAAGGGAATAAGACAGTGGCATCTTACGAGGCAGAATTTCTTCGCTTAAGCCGATATGCTCGCGCAATAGTGCCAACTGATCATGAGCGCTGTGTATGTTTTGAGGATGGGCTGAACGATGAGTTACAGGTACTGATAGCCCCGCAACAAGAAAGGATTTTTGCCACGCTTGTGGACAAAGCCAAGATAGCCGAAGAGGCTAAGAACTCAGAACGCCAGAATCGGGAAAGAGTCAGAGGCAAGAGGGATTTTAAGTACTCGGGTTCTGCTAAAAGGTTGCAAAAGAGGCCTCAGAATGATGAGCCAGCTCAAGCTAGAGCACCTGTGGCTACCAATCAGATTCAAGAATGTGCTGACTGTGGGAGACGACACCCCGGGGAATGCTGGAAGAGAACTGGTGGTTGTTTTAAATGTGGTTCTAATGACCACCAGTTTAGGAATTGCCCTTGACGGACTGCTCCGACTCAAGAAGCTCGTATCTCTGATGCACAGCCAGCTAGAGGCGCTCAACAGCCACCGAGAGGCCGTGGACCAGGTCGTGGTGGTAATGGTGCTGGACGTGGTCAAGGTGCACCGGGTCAAGGTAATGGCTTTAGAGGTAACGCGGAGGCAAGACAGTCGGGGTTGGTCTATGCGGTCAGGCGTCAGGAGGATGGCGATGCACCTGATGTGATAACTGGTACGTTCTTCATCGTTGATGTACCTGTTACTGCTTTAATAGATATCGGGTCTACCCACTCGTACGTTGCTAGTGCCATATCTGGAAATCTAAATATTAGATCTGAGATTACCGATAGAGTGATGACGGTAATTAGTCCTTTAGGACAGTCTGTGGTCGTGAATAAATTGTATAGAGACGTGCCTTTAGAAATTTAAAGAGAAATATTTTTGGCGGATTTGATGGAACTGCCTTTCGACGAGTTCGATCTTATTTTGGGCATGGATTGGTTGGTAAAGCACCAGGCGCAATTGGATTGTGCTGAAAAGCGGATGTCAATAAGGACTTTGGATGATAAGGAGGTAGTAATGATAGGCGAGCGAAGGAAGTTTTTGGAAAATATGGTATCTGCTTTAAAGGCAGAAAAGTTGGTACAAAAAGGGTATGGAGCGTTCCTAGCCTTCATTAGTGCTTTGGATGCCAAGGAATTATCAGTGGAAGGTGTGAGAATGGTGAAAGAATTTTCTGATGTCTTTCCCGAAGAACTTCTTGGTCTACCTCCAGATCGGGAAGTAGAATTTGGCATTGAGCTTTTGCCTGGAACGGCTCCGGTGTCCATTACTCCTTACAGAATGGCGCCGAAGGAGTTAGCGGAGCTTAAAGCACAAATTCAAGAATTATTGGATCGGGCATTTATCCGACCGAGTGTGTCTCCGTGGGGAGCACCGGTTTTGTTTGTTAAGAAGAAGGATAGGTCGATGCTTATGTGTATTGATTATAGGCAGTTGAATAAATTGACGATCAAGAATAGGTATCCATTGCCGAGAATCGACGACCTGTTTGATCAATTGAGAGGAGCTTCAGTTTTCTCCAAGATTGATTTGAGATTGGGTTATCATCAACTCAAGGTTAAGGAGGCAGATATTCATAAGATGGCATTCTGAACTCGTTATGGACATTATGAGTTTTTAGTGATGCCGTTTGGTTTGACCAATGCACCAGCTGCATTTATGGACATGATGAACCGAGTCTTTCAACCCTATCTAGACCGGTTCGTGGTGGTGTTCATAGATGATATCTTGGTATACTCGAGGAATGAAGAAGAGCATGACTCACATTTGTGCATAGTATTGCAAATCTTTGCGAGATAAGCAACTTTATGCCAAATTCGGTAAGTGTGAATTTTGGTCAAGGAAGTGACTTTCTTGGGTCATGTGGTGTCACCAAGGAATAAGAGTTGACCCTCGAAGGTAGAGGTCGTGTTGGATTGGAAACCACCAAGACAAGTACGATTTGAGATTCGGAGTTTCTTAGGTTTGGTGGTTATTATAGATGCTTTGTTGAGGGGTTTTCGTTGATTGTTGCACCCCTAACTAAGCTGTTGCAAAAGGGAGTACCGTATGTGTGGACCGATAAACAACAAGAGAGTTTTGAAAAAGCAAGAAGATTTTGACTGAAGCGCCAATCTTCGATTCAACTTTGAGCACGGAAAAGAGTTTATCGTTTCGTTGTGATGCGTCACACACGGGTTTAGGATGTGTCTTTGATGCAAGGTGGAAAAGTGGTTGCTTATGCTTCTCGTCAGTTAAGGCCGCACGAAGTCAACTATCCTACTCATGACTTGGAGTTGGCTGCGGTGGTGTTTGCTTTAAAGATTTGGAGGCACTATCTCTACGGTGAGAAGTCTATTATTTATACGGATCATAAGAGTCTTAAGTACCTCCTTACCCAAAAGGAGTTGAACTTGAGACAATGGAGGTGGGTGGAGCATTAAAGGATTATGACTTCTCAATCGAGTATCATCCTGGAAAGGCTAACGTGGTGGCAAGCCGCGTTGAGTCGTAGGTAGTATCGGAGTTAAGAGCAATGTGTGCTCATCTCAGTTTGTATGAAGATGGCAGTCTGCTAGCGGAACTTCAGGTTAAGCCTTTGTGGTTAGAAACGAGATCAAGGAAAAAGCGCTTATCGATGAAAAGGTGGGTCGATTAATGCAACAAGTTGAAAGTGGTGTAATAGGGGATTTTGGAATGAACAAGGATGAAGTCTTTGTGTTTTCGTGGAAGAGTTTGTATGCCCATGGATTCGGATTTGAGACAAATGATTCTCGGGAGGCACATAGTAGCCCTTATGCTATGCACCCGAGGAAATAAGATGTATCGAGACCTCCGTGAGCAGTATTGGTGGCCAAGGTTAAAACGGGAGGTTACTGATTTCGTGGGTAAGTGCTTGACTTGTCAACAAGTGAAGGCGGAACACCAATTACCGTCAGGCTTATTGCTACCGGTAAAGATCCCTTTATGGAAATGGGAGCGGATAACGATGGACTTTTTTAGTCGGTCACCCTTAACACCTACTAAGAAAGATTTCGTCTGGGTGATAGTGGATCGGTTAACGAAGACTGCCCATTTTCTACCGGTTAAATGCGGATTACTCGCCGCGGTTGGCTAAGTTATGCGTGACGGAGATTGTGAGGTTGCATGGGGTACCAGTGTCTATTATATCGGACGAGGATCCTAGGTATACATCACGGTTTTGGAAAGCTTTGCATGAGGCTTTGGGAACAAAGTTAGACTTCAGTACGGCTTTTCATCCTCAGTCAGATGGTCAGTCGGAAAGAGTAATCCAGATTTTGGAAGACATGTTAAGGGGTTGTGTGATTGATTTGAGGTAGTTGGGAAGATTTTCTACCGTTGGCGAGTTTGGATATAATAACGCTTACCAATCCAAAGTATCCAAATGGCACCTTATGAAGCGTTATATGGTTGTAGGTGTCGTACCCCTACTTGTTGGACCGAATTGGGGAACAGCGATTTGTTGGGTCCTGAAATGGTATCCGAGACGGAAGAAAAGGTAAAGGTGATTCAAGCATGGTTAAAGGAAGCTTCGGATAGACAAAAGTCGTATGCGGATCCGGCTGTAAGGATATTGAGTTTGCGGTGGGAGATCGTGTCTTTCTACGAAAGTCTCACCTTGGAAGAAGATTTTCGATTTGGAAGGAAGGGCAAGTTGAGCCCTAGGTTCATTGGACCGCATCAGGTGTGTTGAAGCGCGTGTAGGACCAGTGGCCTATCAGCTTGAATTACCTCCGGAGTTGAGTCAGATTCATAGTGTCTTCCATGTCTCTATGTTAAGGCATTATCGATCGGATCCGTCTCACATAGTACCGGTAGAAGAAGTGGAGATAAGGCCAGACTTGTCTTACGAGGAGGAACCGGTGAAAATTTTAGATCGAGATGTTAAGGTGCTAAGAAAGAAGTCGGTACCATTGGTTAAGGTTCTATGGCGTAATCACGGAGCGGAGGAAGCTACGTGGGAGCCTGAGGACGCAATTCGGCAACAATATCCTCACCTCTTTTAGCCAGGTAAATTTCGAGGATGAAATTTTCTTTTAGGGGGTAGAATTGTAACATCCTAAAAATTGAGTATCGATATGTTGCATAATTTTGGTGCTTAGCTTGTAAATGATTCAATTTGTGTGTTTAATATAGTCTTGAGAAGGCTCGGGATTTATTCGGAATTAGAATAAATTTTAGTAATGAGTACTTTATTGAATTGGAACAAGTAACCTTTATGTTTAAGGAAATTAAGTGACAAAAGTTAGCATAAGATGAGCTAGTAGTAAAGTGGAGTTGGCGCCATGAGTGTTGCTTGAGGGAAGAGGTTCGAATCCCATGGTATGCATTTTGTGACTTTAATTTTTGCACTCTTCTAGCATGTGTCGGCCAAGCTCTATTTTTGGTAGGTTGGACTTTATTTTTATGGCAAGGTGGCTAATGGTTTAAGGCAAGATTTGAACATATGGAAAGGAATCATGAGCTTATGGTATGTAGGGGGAACATAAGGCACTTTTTAAGGGTGTGTTTTGGAAAGTTTGGAATGGCCAAACTTTGTCCATGAACTTGGACGGTTTTGGGGGCTAGGGGGTGGCCGAATGTTGTTGGAGGTATTGGTAAGAATGTGTAGCAAGTTTGGTCACTTTCATTTTGGTCATTTTGTGCTTTTCACAAAAACTTTTCTTTTCATCTTTCTCTCCCTAGCCGAATGCATTTTGTGCATTAGTGAACATCTTGTTTTCTTCTTTTGGTCATTTCTTTTTGATCATTTGGTCATATTTTGCCTAACCTCTCAAGTCAGTCTTCCCCTTGTGCCAAAAAAACACCAAAAACAAAAAGCCATTTTTTCTCTTTTCTTTTCTTCTCCATTGCCGAATGCTCTCTTGTCCCAAATCTCTCTCTTTGCTCCTTTTTCACCTTTGAAAACCGAAACACAAACCTCTCATCCTCTATTTCTTTCTTTCTCCATTTTGTTCTTTTTTTACAAACATATTTTCTCCCTTCTCTTTTCCTCCATGGCCGAATATTGCTAGTATCATTTTCTTCCATTTTTCTACTTAGCCGAATCTTCCTCTTCATATATATTTTCTTATCAATCATTTTCTTTGCATTCGTTTTGATTAATCGGTAAGAACCCTCTTCGATTCTTTATTTTTTTCATCTTTTCTTTTGTCGAATCTACTTTTGTTTGGGAGGGTCTTTTGACCGAAAGTATCCTCTATCTCTTTCTCTTAGACAATCTTTCTCGTCTTTATAGTGATATAGAGAAGTAGAAGCTTCTCCTGAGTATTCGTAATCATCGTGAATCGCTAGGATTCGGTTCAAAGTGTTAAGGTAAGGGTTTCTATCAAGGACTTCCATAATACTCGTTATTTCGTCAAAGATGGGTTACTAATCGATTTTATCTTAGGAACGTTATTGCTTGATTTTCATCCCGTGAACGTAAGATTTCGTGGTAAGCCGATTTACGCCCTTAAAACCTATAAACTTAATTTCCAAAAATATTAGTTGGACTAATATTCTTTTGTCAATGGAGGCAAGCAAGATAGGGTCGAAAAGGGTGGTGAATAGTGTTCGAAGAGGGGCGGATTCGCTATTCCCTCTAGATTCAAGCGAAGAAATTTTTTTGGCAATTCGGGATTTTCCACCGGGTTGTGGACCTCATCCGGGAGAATCAATTATTCAAAGTTGTTTGTAGTTCGAGCCATTATCTATTTGGGATTTTCCACCGGGTTGTGAACCGTCAACCGGTGAGAACCGCTAAATAGTAGTTGTTCGAGATTCCGAGGGTAAAGATCTAGATCGCTTATCTTTAGCATAGATTTATATTAAGTATTAGTGTTTTAACCAAGCGTGATACGTATTTAGGTATCGACGATTGGGAAAGTATAGTCCTCACCGTGTCGTGTGTGTAATCTCACACTTATCTCATGGGTTAGATGACTTTACCATAATTAAGCATTAGTCTAAAAAAAATCGCAAAGTTGGTGAGATCGAAAAATATGGTATATTAACACTTTAGTGTTAAGAGCTTGTAATCGGTATTAAAATCGTGAAAATTTTGGAATCGCCCTTAATGGGCTAAAATGATAAAAAGTGACATTTTGGGCCCCATGTGATAAATAGGCCATATGAGTTATTTGATAAAATTGGCCAAGTATGATATGAGATATAATGGGCCAAATCGTGAAAAGGGCCAAATTGTGAAATAGGCCAGTTTTGTAATAATTTTTTTATGGGCCTTATAATGGAATTATCATATGAATGAATTGTCATGCATTTTATATACATGATTGCATGGGTTGGGATAATTGACGAAGAGAAGATGGCTTCGTGCCCAGTTAATGGCTTCGTGCCCAGTTAATGGTTCGTGCCCAGTTGATGGCTTCATGCCCAGTTTAATATATGGCTTAATGCCCAGTTGGTGTGTTGGCGGGGTGGGTGACTAAAGCTCCCCACAGGTGTACTGGTTGGTACGGGTGGTGTGTAGCGGATGGAAATTTAGGCTTGGTTGGGAATTGCATATCACATGCATTATATACTTGTTATATTGTACATTTGTAAATGGGCTCAAGCCCAATTAAATGCTTAAATGGTTTCGGCCCAGTGGACTTGGTAAGTGGGTTACACACTGAGTTCTAAGTAACTCACCCCGTTTCCTTTACCCATCTCAGGTAACGATCATTAATGGAGGCTTGGGCCGGGGGATGACTTCGTGGAGGCCATACTTCGAATGATGGTTTTTGTGAACTTTGAACTACTCTTAAGTATTTTTATTTAATTACTATTTCATTATGATGTAATAAGGCCTCACGGTATTATTTTTATGGATTTTTACTTGTGGATGGATTTTAATTATGTTTAAATACTAAAATGGGACTATTCTATTTTTTATAAATGTTTTCTTAAATTCTCGTGCAAAAGGGTTTTTCTTAAATATTTTATTCTAAATTTTTTCAGAAATTCTTTAAGAATCTTGTTTTCAAATTTCCTTTTGAACTCTTTTAAACTTCTCGTAAAATTTTTACCAATTAATTTCTAAGTTTTAATTTATAAACTCTTATGTCTTAAATCATAGACTTTAAATTAACCTCGGTTTTTAATAAACTTCAATTCCAAAATAGTTTTGATGATCTGTTTTATTTAAATCAATAAATGACTAGATGTATGTTCGTTTTGTGTGACATACCAAATCTGGTCTTAACGCATAGACCAGGGTTTGGGGTGTTACAACATCTATGTCTCTATCTTTTAAGAGTCATTCACTCTGATGCGAAAGACAAAGCTTCTTCCCAATTAAACTTGATAAACGATATATTAGTCTTTCAATCGGCTGATTAGATTAAGGACATGTTTAGGTTCATCAACTAATACAAGTTGTTTTTTCGTATTACGATCCAACCACATAATATCACTTAGTATTACCTAAATGTTAGATAACCAGTTAGTCAATATTTGCTTCCATTTTTCTTTGTATGTAAAAACATTTAGGACAATATACAAATGATGTAAATGTAATTGATGAATATTTTTATTAACCCAATTTGTTCGAAAAAAATAAGTATACAAAACAAATATACTACACTTAGAGCACTAGATCCAACATGATAATCCATAATTGATTACTCATTATAGACTCATTACTCTATGTAATGTTTCTTATACAAAACAAATATACTACACTTAGGACACTAGATCCAACATGATAATCCATAATTGATTGCTCATTTTTGCATGCAACAACATTGAAGACAATATACAAATGATATAAATGTAATTGATGGATATTTTTATTAAACCAATTTGTTCAAAAAATATAAGTATACAAAACAAATATACTACACTTAGGGCACTAGATCCAACATGATAATCCATAATTGATTACTCATTTTAGACTCATTTTTCTATGTAATGTTTCTTATACAAAACAAATATACTACACTTAGGACACTTGATCCAACATGATAATCCATAATTGATTACTCATTTTTGCATGCAAAAACATTGAGGACAATATACAAAGGATATAAATGTAATTGGTGGATATTTTTATTAAACTAATTTGTTCGAAAAATATAAGTATACAAAACAAATATACTACACTTGGGGCACTAGATCCCACATGATAATCCATAATTGATTAATCATTTTAGACTCGTTGCTCTATGTAATATTTCTTATAAGATTGTTTTGAAGGTGATTGTGAATAGACTCAAATTGGCCCTCCCTAATTGTATTGATAGAAATCAATATGCACTTGTTCTTAGAAGAATAATACATGATAATATTATGGTTGCTTTTGAATTAGTTTGTTATCACAAGGATCTAAAAGCAGATCGAATAAGGGTTGTGCATTGAAGCTTCACATGAGCAAGGCAGATGATATGGTGGAATGATTATTTCTGCAACGTATAATGCGTTAGTTGGGTTTTTGTTCTTGGTGGGTTAATCTGGTTATGGGATGTGCCTTTTTTGTACATTATGTGGTTAAATTCAATGGATGCCTTACATATTTTTTCATTCTTGATTATGGTTTAAGACAAGGGGATCCCTTAACTCCCTATCTATTTTTTTATGTGGAGGGTCTTTCTACACTTCTGAATAAAGCATTGGAAGATGGTTCATTGAAAGGCATCAAAGCTAGTCAAAATGGACGAAAGGTCAACCACTTATTCTTCACTAATGTTAGCTTGTTGTTTGTTAGAAACAAGGAAGGGAGGCTAGAAAAATGCGTGAGCTTTTGGAGATTTTTGAAGTGGCATTAGAATAGTCTATTAATTTGGAGAAATCTTCCCTATATTTAGCTCGAATATAGAACTGGTTGGTTAAGTCCGTGATAAATAATAGAATGGAAGAAGGATTGTATTCAAGTTATTTTACTTGAGAAAGAACGATTTAGATCTGACTTGTAAAGAATAAATAAAAAAATTGAAAATAAAGAAAACAAAAACACTAAAAGAAGAAATTTGAGAAAAAAGAATAAATAAATAAATAAAATTAGAAAAATAAATAAAGTGGAAGATGGAACGAGTAAACTGATGGATATGATCGATAGATGGATAAGTGTCCAATTGAACCCTTTGAGATATAAATCCCAATAAACTCAATTAATGGCTCTAATCAACCCTCCAAGAAATAATCCTTGGTAAATTGAAGAATGAAGAATTCATGAATTCCCACGACTCCTTGAAGAAAATTGAGAAGAAAACTACTTCTAAATATGACATCCTTCCAACCTTTGCTTAGATTGCCACCTTTAGTAACCCTTTTAACCTGGTGTGTAGGCATTATAGTGCTGAGTGTGAGACAACTTTGCATGCTTTATGTGACTATCCAACATCAAATGCTATACTTAGACTAGCAGATATTGATGATATCATACTTCTTTTCATGCATACTATTGTAGTGATTCCTTAGAATTTGCTCTAAGAAAGTTAGATAGGGTGGCTATGTCCAACTTTAGTATGCTTATGTGGGAACTATAGAATGTTCGAAATAATGAAGTCCTCAATGTGTGCCTTACTTCTCCATATATCACGCTCAAACTTTCTTGTTCCTTGCATGAAAAGTTTAGATTCCACAACTTGCTTAATCAACCTTTTTTCCCAAATAACCAAGGGAGGTGTAATGGTGTGCACCAAGCCTAAAAAAGGTGAAGATTGACATGGATGCTGCTTGGTACGCAAGGTCTTGGGTAGTTGGTTTAAGATTTGTTATGCGCAATGAGGATGAAATGGTCCTCGGGTTCTACCACAATATGTTTTTAATTTTAGGGACGCTACTTAGGCACGCGGAGGCCTACACAGTGCGAATGGGGCTTGAGCTTGCGTGAGACATGAACTTTATGGACATTATTATTGAATTAGTTTCTTTTTAATTTTGAAATTTCTACATGCTATATTGGATTTAACTCTTTTGGACCAATTTGTCTTTGAGGCACATCTTTTCTTTTCGAACTTTAATACCTTAGGACTTTGTTTTACTAGTAGGTTAACTAATAAGGTTGACAACATGATTATTCACATGGGATTGTTATATGTACATGAGACCCGTTTTGGTATGAATTATGCCTATAGGCTTTATGATATTATAATTGCAGATTCTTCATGATGAATGGAATTTCCCTTATGGCCTTTTATTTTTTATTTTTAAAAAAGCACACTCTCTTAATGAATTTTCTTTTAAGGGTAAATTACACCAATAGTCACTCAATTTTGGGGTAGCTGACAAAACAATCACTCAGGTTTCAATTCAGTCACTCAACTTTCAAAAAATAACAAAATAGTCATTTTAACCATTTTCCGTTATAGACGTAACAGAAAAGTGACATGGCATTTAACGGTGGGCTAGTTGTCATTTAAACAGCCCCATTTAAGAAGTCTGGGCAGTAGAAGAACGAGAGAAAAGAAGAATAAGAGAAGAAGTGGAGAAGAAGAAGAAAAGAAGAAAATGAGAAGAAAAAGAAGAGAAAATGGAAGGAGATTCGTACCAGCGATTCCTAAGGGTCAAAAGTCGAGAACTCAAAGACGATTGCGCTTCCACGACACTAACGCCTCCATGACCAACGCCCTCCGCTGCATCATGATCGCCGAGGTTCCCACGATAGCCATCTTGATGTAGCTGCTAAAACAATTGAACCTGGAGCTATTTTTGCAAGAGAAAGCCATAAGTGCTTTGCATTTGAATCCTTTGTGTGTAAAACAATGTTGGAAGGTTTTGACTCCCCTTACTTTGGGGTCGCAAAAGATTCTGACTCAAAAATACTTGACCCCGAGTAGCATTTCAACACATTCAAGACCTTGAAATTTGCACACCCTAAATCATTTTTAGCTCAAAACCCAAGCTCTTCTTTAGTTAGATTCACCAAAACCAAGTACCTCAACCTTGTCCATGCTAAAATGGAGTGTTCCTTTTTCCAGAACTTGGACCAAAGCAAGATAGTTACCTCTGGTGGGTTTCTAAATACAACTTTTTTCATAGATTTTGCAGAGATGTCTAGACCGTTTTGGCTCTTGCATTTCTTTGGATTTTCAATGCATAAACAAGTTCCAATCTTTCAAGTAAAGAAAGATTGTAGCTTATCAGATATTTACATGGAAAATGTGACTGAAGAATCACTTTTATTGGATGAAATCAACGATGGCAATGTTGATGTAACACACGTATCTCACTTATGTTGCCGAAGTAAAGATTGGAGTGTTACAGAACCAAATAGAACAATTTATCTTAATTCAAAACAAATATTTAATTAATTTATAAACATATATCAATTCATAGAATAAATATGCACATGGGCCTTAATTTGGGTTTACAGGGCCCTAAAATTTGTTTGAAAAAAATCGGAGATCAAAATGAATCAAAACATAAATTTTAGGAAAAACTTGAAAATTTGGAAAACAGGGGTCACACGGTCGTATGAAACAGCTCAGACCGTGTGAGCATTCGAAGTAAGGACACACAGCCATGTCCCATCCCGTGTCATAGACCGTGTAACTCATTGACTTGACTCACACGGTCGTGTCGCAGGCCATGTGCTAGCCCGTGTAACTCACTGACTTGAGACACACGGCCGTGTCTCAGCCTGTGTCTCAGACAGTGTGAAACTTGCATTAAAACTATATAGAGCACACATGGCCGTGTGGGGTGACCATGTGTGGCACACAGCCGTGTGATAACCTGTGTCCCAGGCCGTATGCTTCCAAATTAACCCCTTAAACAAGCTAAAATCAAACCAAAAGTTGCCCAATAAGGTACACCTAAAACACAAACCATCCCATGACCAAAACAATCAAAATATAAATTTAAAGTATATCAAAATTAATACCTAAACTTCTAACCAATGTACTATTCATAGGTACCTCAATTATAACCAAACATTCAAACATTACACTAAAACTTTATTCATTAACACACCTCCATTCAACTTTCATAACCAACCATATTCTTATCTTTTAAACATACTATTAAAGTTTACCATTCACCATTACATAACACATTCACAAGTACTAAATAACTTTTCATACCTTCCAAAACTTTTAATATTAACATTCTTACAACAAAACCTATATACATGCCACAACCCAAAAAGAGATTTAAAAGCTACCAAAAGTAAATGGATAGTGTGAGCTTTGATGTTGATCCTTCAAGCCGTCCGCAATCGTTAACTACAAAATAACATGAGAAAAATCATTAAGCTTAAATAGCTTATTAAGATTATAGTGTAAAATCTACTTGACTTACTTTAAGTAACGCAATCACTTAAAAATTATAACATGATAACTAAAATTCTCAATTGCATTGTCTATAAGTTTTCAAGAAATTCATTATAACTAGAATATGTCAATTCCATGTAATTCTTCGTATCATTTAATCAAATTCATCATTACTAAGTTTACATACTTGAATCTCACTCCATTTTCAAAGGCATCATAGATGCAAAATAGGGGCACCAAAGTGCAATCAGGAGCACGAGCGTGCAATCAGGGGCACCGGAGTGCATTCAGGGCATGAATGTGCTATCAGGAGCACTAGAGTGCATTCAGAGGCACAATTGTGCAAACAGGAACACCGAAGTGCAATCAAGGACACCGAAGTGTATACAGGGGCACCGAGGTGTAATGAAGGCACTTCAACATTTCCGTATCCATATTAGAACTCATTACAATCTCATACAATTCATTTTAAATCGAAGAAGCACTACTAATAACCACTTCTCAATTTCATATATATACATGATACTTGCATTCCTAATAAGTATATAATTAACTAAATTATATTCACATGTACATACAAAGAGATCAATTAACAAGAAGATAACAATACAAATTACGAGTTAAACACATTAAGTAGCAAATAACTATGAACTTACCTCTAAGCACTTTCGGTTTAAACACAGGGACTACTCTGCAATTTTTCCTTTTTCTCGATTATTATTTTTTATTCAAATCTTGATCTATATAATAATTAAATACAATCTATTAAATTCACATTCAATACAATACATATGACATTTAACTTTTCATTAATTATATATTTTCCCTAAACTTAAAATCTCCAATTTTAGCAAAATTTTCCAATTATTCATGCCGAATATTTACCCTCTTATTTTCAGCCTATATATATTCTAAATTCAAAACATTTTCCCATGAATTCTAACATTTACTCAATTCAATCCTTTAATAAAAAACTAACAAAATTACTTAATAAACTAATTCAAATTAACACCTATAATTTCCACTCCATCAAGTAACATCCAAATTAACAAGGTTTCATCAATGACATCATTTAAAATCTTTGACAGTTTTAAAAACGGTGGTACGGGTTAGCTGGACCTAGTTGTAATGATCTAAAAAACATAAAAATTACAAGAAACTGTATAAAAATTACTCACATGCATGCATCCAAAGCTTGGTCAAACCCTAACCTTACATAAACATGGTGTTTCGATGGTGGAAGAGGGCAATTGAAGAAGATGATAGTTTTATCATCTTTTTGTTTCTTTTATTATTTTTATTAAATTACCATAATGCCCTTTAATTAAACTTATAAAACATAAAATATGCTTACCCCTAACCGTCCATCATAATTAGCAATGGTTTAATTACCATTTAAGGCCACAAACTAAGTTTCTATAGCTATAGAACTCAATTTACTAATAACAACTAACTTTCACTACTTTTACGATTTAATCCTTTTTACTTAATTAACTATCTAACCATTAAAATTTCTTAACCATATTTTAATATGACCATCATATAACTCTATGAGCACTAATTAAATAATAAAACACCTTACATATCGGAGTTGTGGTCTCGAAATCACTGTTTCTGACACCACAGAAAAAGGGGATATTACAGTTGACGTTAGGGTCAGTTTCACGGCGGTTCTAGGGTTTAAGATTGGTACAATTGTGATACAAAGTCAAGTTTATTTGTTTCATGTGATTACTCCTCCGGTCAGTCGATGGGCGATGAACTTGTTGTTGAGGAAAAAAGAGTTAACTTTGATTTTGACGAGGTCAATGACTATGGTGGGAACCTCGGTGATCATGATGTGGAGGAGGGCTTTGGCCTTGGGAATCGCTAGTACGAAGCTCCTTTATTTGTGAAAAATATAAATTTCGGTAATGACAATATATATCGCAAAGAAAAAAATAAAATAAAGAACACACAGATTTTACGTGGAAACCCTTTCGGGAAAAAACCACGGGCAGAGGAGAAGAAAAATTCACTATGTCGAATTCGAACCCAATTACAAGAGGAATAGACTATGTCTATTTATAGGCTTGTAAAACCTAATTCTAATCAAAGTAAAAATATATTATGCTAATAAATGCTAAATATATTATACTCATAAATACTAAATCTTCTAGAAAGAAGATATATTTTGTTTAACTTGACTTGCAAGCAATATCTTAGAATTGGGTCACACAACTTTAACAATCTCCACCTTGACACGAATTCTCAACAAACAAGTTCTTCATCGCAAACTCTCAACGAACAAGCTCTCCACCTCTTCCATAAAACCCCTTAAGGGTTTAACTTCAACAATGAACACCAACCAAATCTAAGCAATGCTCAAACTTGGTTATAGGAAGTGACTTAGTCATCATATCCGCAGGATTTTCATGAGTACTAATTTTGCTCACAACAATATCACCACGAGCAATAATATCACGAACAAAATGATACCGAATATCAATGTGTTTTGTTCTCTCATGAAACATTTGATCTTTTGTAAGGAAGATAGCACTCATCATCACAAAATATCATCTTGATTTGAAGGTATTCATTGAGCTCACTAAAGAGTCCCTTCAACCAAATAGCTTCTTTACAAGCCTCAGTAAGCGCCATGTACTCAGCTCCAGTGGTAGACAAAGCGATTGTAGTTTGCAATGTAGCTTTCCAACTGATTGCACAACCTCCGATTGTAAAGACATAACCAGTGAGAGATCTTCTTCTATCAAGGTCTCCAGAAAAATCAGCATCAACATACCCAATGACTCCATCTCTAGTTCTTCCAAACTATAAGCAAACATCAGTAGTACCTCATAAGTATCTTAAAATCCACTGAATTGCTTTCCAATGTTCTTTACCGGGATTCGCCATGTATCTGCTAACTGCACTGACTGCATATGATAAATCTGGACGTGAACAAACCATAGCATACATGAGAGATCCCACTGCACTAGAGTATGGAACATGTGACATGTACTCAATCTCATCATCTGATTGTGGAGACAAAGCTGATGAAAGTCTGAAATGGGCTGCTAAAGGAGTACTAACAGGCTTAGCACTCTGCATATTGAACCTGCAAAGAACTTTCTCAATGTACCCCTTCTGACTTAGGTACAATTTACTTGCTTTTCTATCTCTGAGAATCTCCATACCAAGTATCTTCTTTGCTGGTCCCAAATCTTTCATCTCAAATTCTTCACTTAGTTTAGTTTTGACCTTTCTTATCTCTCCTTTATCTTTTGCTACTATCAACAGGTCATCAACATAAAGAAGTAGATACACAAAAGAACCATCCCTATTTTTCTTAAAGTAAACACAGCTGTCAAAACTACTTCTTTTAAAATCATGAGAAGTCATAAAGGAATCAAACCTCTTGTACCACTGTCTTGGTGATCAAGTTTCAAATCAGAAAAGAGACTTTTCAAAGAAGCAAACATAGTCTTCTTTTTCGAGATCAGAAACCCTCTGGTTGTTGCATGTAAATATCTTCCTCAAGTTCTCCATGCAAAAATGCGGTTTTACATCTAATGCTCAAGCTCCAAATCATGCATAGCCACAATACCAAGCAAAGCTCAGATCGAACTATGCTTCACAACCGGGGAGAACACATCTGTGAAGTCCACTCCTGGAATTTGATCAGTAACCCTTTGCAACAAGCCTTGCTTTATATCCGGGTTCTTCAAATCCTGAGTCCCTTCTTTCTTTTTAAACACCCATTTACAAAACAACCTTTTTACCTTTAGGAAGTTTCATAAGATCCCATGTTCTGCTTTTTGTGGAGTGATTCCATCTCCTCTTGCATAGCAAACATCCAATTTTCTCGAGTCTTCACAACTAACCGCCTCGTATAATTAGACGGCTCTTGGTTTGCATCTATATCTTCACCACATTTAAAGCATAAGCAACTAGATCAACCTCAAAGATATTTTTTTTGAGGCTTAATTTCTCTTCTAGTTCTGTTTTTGGCGATAGAGTATTGTGGTGAAGAAGCAACTCTATTCTCAATTTTTGTACTGGCTTGAGGAGTCGACTCTGTATTAATTTGATGCTCCACCTATTTTTGATTTTCTTTATTGGAAGAGTCTTTAAGAGATAAGTTAGGTAGCATAGCAGTTTCATCAAAAATAACATCTCTGCTAATCACAACTTTTCTATTTTCAGGACACCATAACTTATACACTTTTACACCAGCTTTATAACCAAGAAAAACACATTTAATGGATCTCGGTTCCAATTTTCCATTATCAACATGAGCATACGCAGGACACCCAAAGATCTTTAAATCAGAATAATTAGTAGGATTACCAGACCATACCTCTTGTGGAGTCTTTTTCTCAATGGCAATGGATGGAGATCGGTTAATCAAAAAACATGCAGTAGAGGCTGCTTCGGCCCAAAACGACTTTGGTAAGTTGGCATTTGACAACATACATCGAACCTTCTCCATGATCGTTCTGTTCATTCGTTCTGCAATGCCGTTTTGTTTGTGGAGTATGACGAATCGGTCAAGTGTCTCACGATCCCTTCGACTTGCATAGTTTATTAAACTCATTTGAAAAAACTCTAAGCCATTGTCTGTGCGTGAGGTATTTTATTTGTTTTCCGTCTGTTTTTCAATCATAATTTTCCAAGACTTAAATCACGGAAAACACATCGCTTTTCTCGCTTCAAGAAGAATGCCCAAACTTTTCTCGGAAAAATCATCAATAAAAGTTAGCATATAATTAGCTCCACCTCTCGAAGGCACTCTTGATGGCCCCTACGTCGTAATGAATATACTCCAACGTTCCCTTCGTGTTATGGATTCCTCTCGTGAATCGAACTCTCTTTTGCTTCCCAAAATGCGGTGCTCACAGAACTTCAGTTTGCAAATTCCTTGCCCATCAAGAAGTCCTCTTTTGCTCAATTCTTGTAACACCCCAAACCAGGTCTATGCGTTAAGACGAGATTTGGTTTGTCACACAGATCGAACATCCATTTAATTCTCTAATGATTTAAGTAAAACAGTTCTACAAAACCTTTTGAAAGTGAAGTTTAGTAAAAATTAAGAGCAATGATTTAAAAATCGATGAATTAAGAAATTCTAGTTTGAAATCTTATCATTTAGTATTTAATTGTCAAAAACTTTAAAGTAGTTTTTAAAGAGTTCAAAAGAATTTGAAAAGAAAAATAATTAAAGTATCTAAAATGTTATAAAACACAATTTTTAAGAAAACCTTATAGAATTAACATAAGCCCATATTAAGTGTCTTAAAACCAAAATTTAAATCCATCCACACATAAAAATCCATAAAAATATTAATAAAGGCCTTATTACATCATACCCAAAATAGTAATTAAAATGAATAACTTAATAAAAGTTCATAGTTTATAAAACCCATATTCGTAGTATGGCCTCCATGAAGTCATCCTTGGCCCAAGCCTCAGTCAATTGCCATTACCCGAGATGGATAAATAAACAGAGTGAGTTACTTAGAACTCAGTGTGTAACCCACTTACCACGTTCATTGAGCCAGATCATCAAGACATTGTTTTGGGCTTGAGCCCATTTACGAATATAATATAATAAATAAAATGCATGTAAAATGAAATTTCCCAACCAAACCTAATTTCCATCCGCTACACACCCCCGTACCAACCAACACACCTGTGGGGATCAAGTCAACCCACCCCACCAACACACCAATCGTAGGTATAAAGCCATTTTAAATATATTGTGGTGCACCACCGAACTAGATTGTGACAAAGTCACCGAACTAGAGGCATTAAGCCATTAAAATTTTGTGGCAGAGCCACCGAACTAGATTTTTTGCAACAGGCCTTTCTTCTCTTCATCAATTATCCCAACCCATGCAATCATGTATGCATAACAATTTATAACCATATAATAATTTAACAAAAAGCCCACAATACATGTGATTCTATATTTTAAATTTCATTTAGGCCCATAAGATAATATAGCATTTAGCCCATTTAACGATCTAGCAATTTTTCGGCCCATTTAACGATCTAGCAGTTTTTCGGCCCATTTAACGATCTAGCAGTTTTTCGGCCCTTTTAACGATCTAGCAGTTTTTTGGCCCTTTTAACGATCTAGCAGTTTTTCAGCCCATTTAATGATCTAGCAATTTTTCGTAAATTCCACGACTTTAACTATTTTCATACATTTACACAAAAGTGTTAATTACTACATATTTTCTGATTTTGCCATCTTTACGATTTTATCCCAATACTTGCGGTATAATATCTAACCCGAGATAAGTGTGAAATTACACACCTGGTTATTGTGAGAACTAGACCTTCCCGCTCGTCGATACCTAAATGCATCACGATAAATTAGGACACTATAATTTATTTACAAATCGAATCTTAGAAATAACGATCTAGACTTTACCCTCAAAATTTCGAACCACTTCTATATGCGCTTTCTCCCGATTGATGGTTCGTTACCCGATGAAAATCCATGAACAAACAAAGGTTCGGAGTACGAACGACTTCAAAAATCGATTCTCCTCGAATGAGCGCCCACAACCCGGTGGGAAATCCCGGATTCTCAAATGATCCTTCGCTTAAACTTAGGGGAATAGCGAAACCACCCCTCTTCCGAACACTATTCACCACCCTTTTCGTCCCTATTTTGAATATCTCTAACGACAAAAGATCATTAGTCCAACTAATAATATATCGAAATTATGACTAACGGTTTTGAGATTGCCTTACCACAAATATCCTTGTTCCATAATATGAGAATCGAGCAAAACGTTCCCTTAACACCTTAAATCGATTCCAACGTTCTACGATACTCACGAACACTTGAGTTCCGGTCCTCCACTATCACACTAAAATATAACGAAAGAAAACGTTTAATAGAATGAACGATGATTTCGATCAAAGAGATCCTTCTTACCACCATCAAGATCGGCCAAAGCAACTAATAACCAACATAAACTAAAAGAACTCTTACCTATTGTCCACGGTTGAAAAAGAAATGATTGAGAAGAATGCTTATGTATGATGGAAGATTCGGCTATGAATAACCAAAGAAAAGAGAAAATGATTCGGCAATGGAGTACACTAACATTTGGCCATGAGATAAAATAATGAAGAAGGTATGGTTGAAAAGAAATAAAAGATGAGAGAAAGAGATGATGATGATTCGGCTTTCAAGAGGGAAAAAGGAAAAGAAAAGAGATGTGTTTAGGAGCAAAGGTACATTCGGCAATGGGGAAAGAAAAGAAAAAGAATGGCCTTTTTGTGTTGGTAGTTTCGGTACTAAGAGGAAGACACTAAAATGATTAGCAAAGAAATGACCAATTGGTCAAAAAGATGGCCAAACGAAATAAAGCAATAGTTGCTTTCTTCTACCAATACATTCGGCCAAAGGAAGGAAAAGATGAGTGGAGAATAATGTCTTCAAACAAAATGACCAAAAAGAATTCTAACAAGCTATCATCCTACCCCAAGCTAAACACCAAATTTCGGCTCCCCTCCCTTTGTCCATAATGTCGTCCATGTTCATGGTCAAAATGGCCATGAAATAGTTTCCAAAACATCCACCTTGATACATGCCTTGTAATCCTCCACTTTCCCAAAGTTTAAGAAATCCTATCCCTAAAATCAAGCAATTCGATCCCTTAATTCATGCTTACCATAACCTTAAGTCTCCTTACCATAAAAATTTAGTCCATCTTATCCATAATTGATGGTTGGCCGACACATGCTAGGAAAAACCAAAAATAAAAGCTCCCAAATTGCATGCTAGGAGATTCGAACCTCTCCCTTCAAGTCCAACTTATGGCGCCATCACCACTTTGCTAATTACTCATCTTATGCCATCTTTTATCACTTAATTAACTCAAACTTCAAGGTCACCTAATTTCTCTACACTAAAGTATTCTTTACTAAAATTTATTCTAATTCCAAGTAAACCCGAGCCTTCTCAAGACTATATTTAGCACATAAAAAAAAATCATACCCGAGCTAACACCAAAGACAAACAACATATTGATACTCAAATTTTTAGGATGTTACAATTCTTCCATGCCATTCTCACTCATATGCCCTAGGCGCATATGCCAAAGTTTAGTAATATCATCATCTGACAAGGAAGAGGAAGCGACAGCTGCATCACCAATAATAGTAGAACCCTGCAAAACATATAACTTGGTAGTCTTTCTCTGCCCTTTCATCACAACGAGGGAACCTTTGGAAATCTTCAAAATCCCACTTTCAGCTATGTATTTGTACCCTTTTGAATCAAGAGTACTTAACGAAATTAAATTTCTCTTCAATTCTGGAACATGTCGTACGTCGCTAAGTATTCTGACAACTCCATCAAACATCTTAACTTTAATTGTTCCAACACCTGCAATTTTACACAAAGCATTATTTCCCATCAAAACAACACCTTCAGACACTGTTTCGTAAGTTGTAAACCAATCCCGATTGGGACTCATGTGAAAGGTGCAGCCTGAATCAAGTATCCACTCCTCGCTCACTTTAGAATTGTTGATGTATGACTAGAAGTTCACCATCGCCGTAGTCTTCTACAATATCGCCTTCACCGAATTTTCCCGTTTGTTTTCCCTTTGATTCGTAGCCTCCTTTTTAATCTTGTTACGTAGCTTATAGCACTCGTTTTAATGTGCCCTTTCTTCTTGCGAGAAGTTACAAGTTTTACCTCTGTTTGAAGACTTCGATCTACCCTTAGATTTACTGCGAGGATTCCGTTCTGTGTCCTTCTACGATCATCATCAACATTCGATCTTGTCTCCCACGAACAATGAGACCTTCTCCCGAGAGTCGGGTTTAACCACAAGATGTTTCATCTTATCATACGAGGTCAAAGAATCATAAACCTCATCAAGCGTGAGAGACTCACGGCTATATAAAATCGTGTCTCTGAAGGTTGAATAAGGCGGGGCAACGAACAAAGTAGAATCAACCCTAGATCTTCTTTATCATCATCAACCTCCATGGCCTCCAAGTTTGAGAGAATTTCTTTAAACATCATTGTTAAGTGTTCGTGTACCTGAATGCACCTTCCTCCAAACGATGAGCATAAAGACGTTGTTTCATATGCAACTTGCTTGGTTAGAGTTTTCGACATACATATTTGTTCTAGCCTCTTCCATAATGCAAATGGCGATCTTCTCCTTCATCACATCCTGCAAAATTTCGTTAGACAAATGCAGATGTAACTGTGTTAATGCCTTTCGATCCTTGCACTTCTTCTCTTCCTCCGTCAATGTCGAAGGCATCTTATCTACCCCTAGCAGGGCTTCCTCTAAATCCGTCTGTACAAGAACTGCCTGTATCTTTATTTGCCACAACGCGAATCTGGTGTTGCGATCCAATAGCGGAATTTCAAACTTCAAAGACGCCATTACCGTGATCGAGATGAAAAACTCAAAAGCTCTGATACCAATTTGTGAAAAATATA
This sequence comes from Gossypium sturtianum, assembly GCA_025698515.1. Taxonomy (NCBI): domain Eukaryota; kingdom Viridiplantae; phylum Streptophyta; class Magnoliopsida; order Malvales; family Malvaceae; genus Gossypium; species Gossypium sturtianum. Next base: position 135,166,043 of record CM046948.1, on the reverse strand, counting down.
ATTTTTGGTAATGACAATATATATCGCAAAGAAAAAGAAATAAAATAAAGAACACACAGATTTTACGTGGAAACCCTTTCGGGAAAAAACCACGGGCAGAGGAGAAGAAAAATTCACTATGTCGAATTCGAAACCAATTACAAGAGGAATAGACTATGTCTATTTATAGGCTTGTAAAACCTAATTCTAATCAAAGTAAAAATATATTATTCTAATAAATGCTAAATATATTATACTCATAAATACTAAATCTTCTAGAAAGAAGATATATTTTGTTTAACTTGACTTGCAAGCAATATCTTAGAATTTGGGTCACACAACTCTAACAATTTTCTTTTCTTCTTCTCCTCTTTTTCTTTTCTTCTTCTTCTCGATTTCTTCTCCTATTCTTCTTTTTACCTAAACCAATCATCTTTTCTTTCTTTTTGACCCTTTGACTACTCGTCCAACGTGGAAAGTTAGCTGGCCACATCAGCTAGTTAACTGGCCACGTCAGCTATCCCGTTAAGCATGCGACAGAAAATGTTAATGAGTGACTGATTTGTCACTTTCAATAATGTTAGTGACTGATTTGTTATTTTTTGAAAGTTGAGTGATTGTTTTGTCAACTACTCCAAAATTGAGTGACTGTTGGTGTAATTTACCCTTCTTTTTAACTTTGATAGGTACAATTTACATTGTAAAGATATTAGAATTTGGATTGAACTTGTGCATTTGTCGCATGAATGATTAATGATCAAGGCATAGGCATGTGTAGATGGGTGACACATGAGGAATTTTGTATGAAGTCGATTACCATGGGATTAATGGTCGTTTTGTATTAAGATTTATCTTGAAAGATATTTATTATATTACGTTATTTTATTATTTTAATTTTTTTTTATATTTTATCTTTCACTTTAGGACTTTATCATTTTAAAATTTTATTTTTGTGTCTATCATTACAGGGAGAAAGTTAGGATGAAACTCCTCTCTATAAGAGATGAATTTTAGAAATAGCTAGGTAATACATGAACTTTTCTTTTTCTTGCTTTCAATTTCTTCTTAAATTTATGATTAGCTAAAGTTTTTTTTTTTTTAGCTAAGGTAGATGCAAGCTCGATTTTATTAAGATTGTAAGATTCAAAATCAAATAATATTTGCTTATTTTTCATTTTCTGATATAGGTTGTATTATCTTTTATTATTTTTCTTAGTATCGTTTCAAATAGGACTCTCCCTTTTTATTTATTTTTCTTAAAGGTAACTTAGTTGTGTCCACTACTTACCCATGATCACAACAGAAGTTATTATTTTTTTTTTCATATCTGTGAGATTTGATCTTTCTTCTTTACCTCTGTAATGGCCCATTTTTGCCCGGGCTTAAGCAAACCAAAATCAAAAAATAAAAAATAAATAATAAATAATGTCCATTTTACAACCTAGTATAAAACCAGTTACAAGCCCAGATTCAATGGCCCAAAACTAAGCCTAAACCCATCGACCGAAAGGCCCAATGCTTGGTCAATCTTGATTGCCTAGGGTTTACGAAACCTAGGCGCCGCCTCAGCCAGAGCCCGAACGTCACGCCGCCTCGGCGAGGAGCCCGAGTCACGCCGCCGACCTCATCCAAACTGCTTCTCGCGTCGAAATCAGCGTGCATGTCGCCCTACCACCGAGAAGCTTGCTCATCGCCACGATCTCCGCCTTCAACCTATAAAAGAAGAAAGAAATTGCAAAGCAGTAAATGGAAAACAAAGACAATTTTTTATATTTTCCTTTTATTTTGTTTCTTTCGAGTTATATAAACCCAAAACTTGTAAACAAGAGGATAGACACGAAAATACACAGAGAAAAACAATAAAAGCGAGGTTTTTTTTACAAAGGTGATTCTCTGTTTTTATTCTGTTGTTTGTTTCATTTTTATTTTTATTTTTATATATATATATATTTGTGTACATATAACCACTGTTGAAAAAAGTAAAAAAGGAAAGGGATTTACCTCTCGGAGACGACCGGAAATGGAGGAGCCAGGCCTCCGGCCACCGGCCAAGGAGACGCGTGTGGCACGTGGCCCAGGAGTCGGCAGCCGGAGCTCGAAAGCGAGGGGCAAGGGACGAGAGGCGAGGCTCTCTCTCTCAGAGGATTTTCAGCGTTTTTTTTTTAAACTTTAAAACTAAATGATTTTTTTTTATAAAACTAATATTTATAGGTGAGAGCAAACGGCGCCGTTTTGGCAAAGCAGAACCCGCGCGTCGACCCAGACCCGAACAAGGGTCCGCGTGTTTTTTTGAAATGGGAAAATTACTCTTTTAGTCCCTCTGCTATTTCATTAATTTTAATTCAGCCCAATTCGCATTTTTATTTATTTTAAATTTAGCCCTAAAGTTTGTTTTGGGTTCCAATTTAGTCCCTCGGCCCGTTTTAAAGGTAAAATTGGAACGACGCTGTTTTGTAAAAAGGTTTAATTGCCACATTGGTCCCTGGGATTTAACACGCGTTTTGATTTAGGCTTTTTAATATGTTTTAACTGTTAATTGACCCCTGTTTCTTGATTTTATTTTATTTTTATCTTTTTATTTTATTTTTATTATTATATAGTATGTTAAACTATTTTATTATATTATATATTCTATGTTATTTTCCTATATTTATTTATTAATATTGTGAAATTCATATACGTATGTTTTATGTGTATTATTTTATTATATACTTAATTATTACTATATGTATTATTTTACTTGTTTAATAAATTATATATTATTATATTTTGTATATTATATAGTATTATGTTACATTATTTTATTTTATATGAAATTTATCTAATTTATGTTATATAAATATATATATATTATTATTAATTATTTTATTTAATATTATTTTTATTACATATTATTTTTTATATTAATACTATATATATTTAAAAAAATTTGTGCATTGTTTGATTATTCATTTTGTATATACATATTTTCTTTTATTATTAACTCACTATCTAATCTTGCATGAAAAGTTCATATTTATTTAGTATTTTTAATTGTTTTATATATTGCTTTATATATTTGTTCATGCAATGCCCTTTTATTTATTTATTATTTCATGATTACCTTAGTGTAGTTATTTTAGTTATATCCTATATTGTCTATATTTAATGTTAATATATTAATTGCTTTTAATATTTATGTACAAATGTAATATTGCCACATGGTTATGGTTTAAAATAAAAAATACATTTTCACAAAATTAATATTTTATTTAAAGGTTTTTAAAGTAAGGCAATATTTTGGTATTTAGAAATTCGGGAAATAATGCCCAATGGTGCTGGGTGTTGATTTTCCGTTTGCCTAAATAACTAAATATCCTTCTAACAAGTTTTATAAATTATGAGATAATCTTAGTGACGAGGGTTTAAAATATCATGTCCAATCGTGCTGGATGTAATATTTATAATCTTTCGGATCGAAGAACTCTCATATTTTAAAGCAAATTGATCAAAATTTTTAGAAATCATATTTTTAAATACTTTTAAATTTCAAACATTTGGACATAATTTTATCGATTAGGTACTAATTTTTGGGCGTTGTTATGAGGGTGCTAACCCTTCCTCATACGTAATCGACTCCCGAACCTGTTTTCTGGTTTTTTTCGTAGACCAAAATTAAATGTTTTAAACAAAATGTTTTACAATGTGATCCAATCACACCTAAGTAAAAAAAAGGATTGGTGGCGACTCCCATTTTCGTTTTTAAAGTCGATCCCTATTTTTCAAAACCCGATTTTTAAAATGGTTTCGATAATCTCTATTTTTAAATATAAAAAAATAAATTTGGTAAATTCAACTCGACCACATGATAACTATTATATTTAAATATATTATCCCATGGATGCTGCAATGCACAATAACCAACTACGATATATAGGTTACTGGATCCCATGTAAAACCTGAGAATTAAACGATAAAGCAAGGTTTAATTAAGGATTCCTAGACCAGTTTTATTGACTAAAATTAAGTTTTGAAAATATCTAAGTAGAAAAAAAAAACAATTTGGCTACTTGTTTACCTGTGGAATATGGGAACTTGTACTTTTCACATAGAAGCTTGATTTGATTGGAGGACTTGTTCATATGTCTCAATTCTCAATCACATGTACATGTTACTGTTTAGATTATCAATTTAGGAAATTTGGGGTTACTTGCCAATTTGGGTAAGTCTAATAAAGCTTTATAATTACGAAATAGCCAAGCCAACATCGTAAATTGAGTTGAAAATTTTAAGATTAGATTTATTTGTTGGCTCTGTTGAACCTTTTTGGAGGGAGAGTCCTCGGGCTTGCTTTAGACTTGCATGATCGCCAAGATTTTGGTTGGGAATTTATGAGGCATATGGTCTCGTACATAGAAATTAATTGGAGAATAATAACATTTAAGATCGTATTTCTATTATTTTTTTATGTTAATAGTATAATTTTGTATCTATGTAAAATCGTCTAACTTTTGAAACATTTTATACGTGTGTTTTAATTATTTTTTATACATTTTATAAAATGGATAAAAACCAAAGACCTAAAGATTAGACAGGTTATTTTGCAAAATGAGGTATGCGATTGTTTTCATACAATTTCATTATTCTAAATGCCGTCATCTCTGACTTAAATTTAGGAGGACTTCGATGCTTTTTACTTTTTTTCTTAATCATTTTGTTACATAAAACAATCAATATAAATAATATTGATTTGTATAGAGTAATTGTTAAAATTTTTATCAAATATTTATTTAACACAGATTTAAATTATACTATTCTCATCTTCTATTTTTAATATTATATAAAAATATTTATCATCAAAATCAATCATTATAAATATTGAATCGAATATAAATACTCAAAAAGTTGGCATACTAATTTTACCATTTAAAATTCAAATATACTGCATAGGGAATATTAGTTTTTGAACACTATTAATGAGTATTTAAGATATTTTTCTTTTGTCAAAGTAACTAAAATTTTATATCAGGTGTAGTAATTCAAATTTAAATTAGGGCCATTTTATAAAAGAAAAGTCCTTTTTTAAAATTATTTACGGAAATGGACTAACTTTTTTATTATTTACAGGAAAGGGCCGAATTCCCCGAAAACGCGTCCACGTCAGCGCGATTTCAGGTGTTGTGTCAGCAAAATGCATTCCTGGGAGAGCGTTTTGTCACGTCAGCACAAACCGCTTCCTTGAGGGCGCGCTTTGTGCTGACGTGGACAAAACGCTCCCCCAAGGACGCGTTTTGCCTTTTTTTTAAGGTTAGGGTTTTTTGTATTGGTTTAGGATTTTAGGGTTAGGGTTTTTAGATTTTTAAGGTTTAGGGTTTACGGTTTTTTAAGAAAAAAATCAAATAAATTAGGGTTTAAGGTTAATTAATTAAATTAACTATTAATTTTAAAAAATCAATTAGATTAGGGTTTAGGGTTTTAGGGTTAATTAATTAAATTATGGATTAGTTTTTTTAAAATAATTTTGTGTTTAGGGTTTTGGAAAAATATATTAGCAATAAAAAAATATTTCTTCAGTAGTTTCTGAAAAAATAAATTTAAGACGTTTCTAAACAAATAGAGCCAAAAACGATTCAAGCAGGATGCACTGTCAGCAAAAGTATTGAAAAAAAGCTCCCACGTGGACGTGCTTTTTCTACAGTAGTTTCTGAAAAAATAATTTTGAGAAGATGTTTCTGAACAAATTGTAACACCCCATACCCGAGTCCGAGGCTAAGACTGGATACGAGACATTACTATACTTGAACTTACTAAAACATGTACTTTCGGGCTGTAAAATTTCGTTTCAAATTAGACTTCTCTCTCAGTCAAATCATACATTTCATGGGCCTCTGACCTTAAACTCACGTCCGGAAACTTTCGGAGTTCAACCGGAAACTTTTACCCACTTTGCAAAATTTTCCTCAAAACAGGGGTCACACGCTCGTGTGACTTGGTGCACGACCGTGTACCCCTAAGACATGCCCGTGTCTTCCACCCGTGGTCGACACTGACTGATTTCACACGGCCTTGACACGCCCGTGGCCCTGGCCCGTGTGCTAAACCTTGGCATTCTGACTTATCCACACGGTCCATACACACGCCCGTATGCTTCAGCCGTGTGGCGATTCAAATTCCAAGTGCAAGGTGCGACTTCGCGCGGCTGGCACACGCGCCATGTTCTAACCGTGCCTCCCACATGGTCTAGACACACGCCCGTGTCTCTACTCCTGTGGGAGATTAGAAGGCTATCTACCAAGCCTTATTCCACTATGAAATCAAGATCAATTTAATACCCTATTCAACAACTCAAGTACTACATGAAAACATGAACAATGATGCATAATCATCAACATTGGTATAAATAAACTTGGCAAATATTGGCCAATCTCTTTAGCCATATACAAAAGAATGCTAAACTTGATAGTCAACACTTTGGCTCTTCTTAAAACATAACTCAAAATGAAATGCTTCTTATACATGCCATACTTAATATAAACACTTGGCTATACCAAAATATCGATTGATAATGTGCTCCAAGCTCCGATGATGATGATCCACGAGATTAGCTTGGCGGGACTACATGGAAAGAAAGAATAAAGGACGTAAGCATTTAGCTTTGTAAGTTTGCATATAATGCACATAGCAACATACTTGCTTAATATAACCCATGTAACATAAACAATGGTATCATAAATTTCAGCTATTTAAGCCTACTTACTCATACTGATTCTTACATATCTCATGATACTTACTAGTCTCATACTCGTGAGGTAAACAAGGTACCTGTATCACTTGATCACATAGATCAGCATACTCTACAATAATAATTAAAATCTCTAGTTCATCATTCATAATATGAATAATACTTATTTCTAACTTGATAATAGCTTTTCCTACTTATCTTTCTTGTTATCATTTTAACTTTACTCATTTGCTCGATGAATTTCTGCGAATAACCGAGGATACTAAATCTCATTCCACATATAACTTGATGCCAAAGCCATATCCTAGATACGGTCTTACATGGAATATCTCATTTTGGTTTCGAGGCCATGTCTTGACATAGACTTATACGAAGTCTTTCTCGTGTGTTCCCTTGGGAACTTACCATTGCCATGTCTTGACATGGTCTTACTTGGTATCTTTACTCATGAACTGGGCAACGCCGAGCCTTGGCTTGGACTTAAATGGAATCCTTCTTGTTACTCACCAATGCCATGCCTTGGCTTGGACTTACATGGGATCTCTATCTCTTTATAGCTTTTCAATGCCAAGACTTGTCTTGGACTTACATGATAACTTTGCTTGGAGACTCACCAATGTCATGCCTTGGCTTGGGCTTATATGGGTCTTCGTCTCATAATAACTCTTCAATGCCAAAACTTGTCTTGGTCTTACATGATAACTTGCTTGATTGCCGATGCCATGCCTTGGTTTGGTCTTATACGGACTTTCTCATTTCATGTGATAGATCGAGTATCCTAGGTAATTCAACTTCAATCGGGACTTTCTCATGCTTAATCTCATTATCTTCTTTGTTTATCATAACATCAAACATTTTCATGGTAATATTGTACATTATGCTAAGCAGTTCAATGATATAAATCATAAAGCTTAGAAATCATACAAACTTACCTCAATATACAAAATGTATGTAGATATGCAATTTAGTCCTCGACTTTGTTCTTGCCTCGCTTTCGATTCGGCCTTCGTTTTTCTTGATCTATAATAATAATTAGATCATTTAATACTCACATTGACGAAATTGACTCTTAACTCATACTTTGGCAAAATTACTATTTTGCCCCCTAAACTTTCTCATATTTGCACTTTTGCCTCTAGGCTCGTAATATGATTCTCATTCAACTTTCTTAAACATCATGCTTAGTTGATTCATTTTCTCTACTATAACAATCATCAATTCTCACTATTTCTAATAGGTATGACCAATTTCATAACTATTACAAATTAGTCCATACTATCATTTTTCATGAAATTCACTAAGGAAAAGATGTTTATCCAACATCAAACTCTCATAAACTTCTATAAAATATCATTTTACAAGCATGTCATTCTTGGGTAGATTTTTGAACATGCATCTTAGCTCATTTTATAGCTAAAAATAGCTAATTCATAATACGAGAACTTCAAAAATACGAAGAATATTAAAAACGGGGCTAAGATGAACTTACTAGTAAGCTTGAAAGATGAACAAACCGTAGCTATGGGGTTCTTCAAATTTTCGGCACCAAGGAAGAAGATGAATGAGATTTTTATTATCTTTTTCCTATTTTAATCATTTAATTGATAAATGACCAAAATGCCCTTCTTTCTAAATATTTACAAATTACTAACTCATGTCCAATTTTGTCCAAAAATTATAATTTGGGCAAATTGCTATTTAAGGACTTCTAATTACTATTCTAAAGCTATTTAATAAAAAAAAACTTCTAGAAACTCATATTTTGCAACTTTTGCAATTTAGTCCTAATGGACCCTTTAATGGAAATTTTCATAAAATTTCCACATGAAACTTTCATACTATCATGCAAACATTTCAATTATCATAAAAAATAATTTTACTATTTCAGATTTGTGGTCTCACACCACTGTTCCGACTAGGCCCTAAATCGGTCATTACAGTTCTCCTCTTTAGGGATTTTCGTCATGGAAATCTTACCAAAGACAAAGGTTTGGATCTTGGTCTCTCATACTCTCTTACGGTTCCCATGTAGCTTCTTCTATCCCATGTCTTTGCCACAATACTTTTACTAAGGCAATACTTTTATTTCTTAGTCGCTTGACTTCCCAGAGCTAAAATCTTATCCGTTCTTCACCATAAGTCATGTCGGGATGAATCTCTATCTCTGACGGGGTAATTACATGTGAAGGATCTGATCGGTAGTGTCTCAACATTGACACGTGAAACACATCATGTATCTTTTCTAACTCTGATGGCAAAGCCAATCTGTAAGCTACCAGCCCAACTTTCTCGGTAATCTCATACGGTCCAATAAAACGTGGACTCAACTTGCCTTTCCGGCCAAATCTGAGAACTTTTCTCCATGGTGACACTTTCAAGAAAACTTTATCTCCGACTTGATACTCTGTCTCTTTTCTCTTTAAGTCCGAATAGGACTTACATCCGATCGATGCAGACTTTTAAACATTCTCGTATCACTTTCACTTTCTCTTCAGCTTCTCTAACCAAATCAACCCCTTAAATTTGGTTTTCTTTTAGTTCAGTCCAAAATAAAGGCGTTCTGCACTTACGCCCATATAGAGCCTCATAAGGCGCCATTTTTAAACTCGACTAAAAACTATTATTGTAGGCAAATTCTACCAATGGGAGAAACTTTTCCCAATTACCTCGGAATTCGAGAACACAACATCGGAGCATATCCTCGAGTACTTGAATTAATCTCTCCGACTGACCGTCAGTTTGAGGATGGAAAGCGGTACTATAGCTCAACTTTGTACCCAGGGCCTCTTGTAATTTCTTCCAAAATCTGGATATAAATCTCGGATCTCTATCCGATATGATTGACAAAGGAACTCCATGAAGCCTTACTATTTCAGAAACATACAAACTTGCCAACTTGTCGAGTGAGTAATCCACTCGTACTGGTAAGAAATGAGCTGACTTCGTGAGTCTATCAACTACAACCCATATAGCATCTTTCTTGCTCGGTGATAATGGTAATCCCGTTACAAAATCCATAGTGATACGGTCCCATTTCCACTCGGGTACCATAATTGGTTGAAGCAAACACAGAAAGTACTTGGTGTTCAAATTTACTTTACTTGACAAATCATGCATTTGAAACAAACTCAAAATATCTTTCTTCATTTTCAGCCACCAATACTTTTGCTTCAAGTCATTATACATCTTAGTACTACCAGGATGTACAGATAGACATCCGTTATGTGCCTCGTGTAAAATCCTCTGAATAAGCTCCTCTTTTCTCGATACACAAACTCTATCTTTAAACATCAAGTATCCATCAGAATTAATCCGAAAGTCGGATTCAACATCTGACTCGCACTGAGCTCTATTGACTTGCAAATCGCTATCTTCTTTCTGAGCCTCAAAGATCTCTTGAAGGAATACTGGCCTAGCTCTTATCTCAGCTAGAATGGAACCATTGTCAGATAAGGTCATCGCATCGGCGACCACACTTGCCTTTCCAGGATGGTAGTCAATGACTAACTCATAATCTTTTATTAACTCTAACCATCTCCGCTGCCTTAAGTTCAATTCTTTCTGAGTCATTAAGTACTTCAAACTTTTGTGATCAGTGAAAATCCGACATCTTTCACCATATAGGTGGTGTCTCTATATCTTCAATGCGAAGACTATGGCAGCTAACTCTAAATCATGCGTCGGGTAATTCTTCTCATGAGGCTTCAACTGTCTGGAGGCATAAGCAATAACTTTGCCTTCTTGCATAAGTACACAGCCTAATCCGCTTAAGGATGCATCGCTGTAAATCACAAATTCTTTCCCTGTCTCAGGTTGTACTAAAACAGAGTTTCTGTCAACATCGCTTTCAGTTTCTCGAAACTTTGTTGGCATCTTTCTGTCCACTCAAACTTCACATTTTTCTGTAACAATTTAGTCATCGGGGTTGCAATCATAGAAAACCCCTTGACGAATCGTTTATAATAGCCGGCTAGGCCTAGAAAACTTCTAATCTCAGAGATATTCTTCGGTGGCTTCCAGTCCATAATAGCCGAAATCTTACTGGGGTCTACTCGAACTCCTTCTCCCGAGACAATATGTCCCAGAAATCCTACTTCCTTAAGCCAAAATTCACTTTTACTGAACTTGGCATATAATTGATTTTCTCGAAGAGTCTGTAAAACTATCCGTAGGTGCTCAGCATGCTCATTCTCATTTCGGGAATAAATCAGTATGTCGTCAATGAAAACGACTACAAACTTGTCGAGGTATGGTCTAAAAATGCGGTTCATTAAGTCCATGAATACCGCAGGAGCATTGGTCAAACCAAAGGGCATGACTAAAAATTCATAATGCCCATACCTTGTTTGAAAAGCTGTCTTGGACACATCTGATTCCTTTACTCTTAACTGATAGTACCCTAATCTCAAGTCTATTTTGGAGAACACAGTGGCTCCTTTCGATTGATCGAACAAATCATCGATCCTAGGCAATGGGTACTTGTTCTTCACCGTCACTTTATTAAGCTGACGGTAATCTATGCACAATCTCATGGTGCCATCTTTCTTTTCACAAATAAAACTGGAGCACCCTGAGAGAACAACTTGACCTAGCAAAGCCTTTATCTCACAACTCTTGCAATCGTGACTTCACTCCTTCAACTCCGTTGGAGCCATTCTGTAAGGAGTAATAGATATTGGTACAGTAACGGGAGCTAGCTCAATGCTGAACTCAACCTCTCTAACTGGTGGTAGTCCTGGTAATTCTTCGGGAAAAACATCCACGTACTCACATACTATCGGTACTGACTCAATCTTTAACTCTGTTTCTTTATCATTCATCACAAAGGCCAAATATGCCTCATACCCTTTTTCTTATGTATCTCTATGCCGTCATGTGAAAAATCATTGCCGGTAATTTACTTTGCTCATCTGATTCTATATGGAGAGTATCCCCATTCTCACATCTCATCTCAATATATTTCTTCCCATAATTAACTATTACATCATGGGTGGTCAACCAATCCATACCAAGAATGATGTCAAACTCATCAAATGGTAGCAACATAAGATTTGCTTTAAAATAATGACCTCTAATCATTAATGGACAATCTTTACATACTTCATCAACTAACACACTCTTGCCTAAAGGATTAGGCACCTTAATCGTAAATTCAGCCAGAATCGATAGGCATATTCATCTTTGGATACTAGTTTCATACAAATGTAAGAGTGTGTGGATCCGAGATCTATTAAAGCAATAACTTTGATATCATAAAGAGAAAAGGTACCCGTAATAACATCAGGAGAAGATGCCTCTTCGCGAGCGCGAATGGCATAAGTCCTTGTAGGCGCCCTACCCTCAAGTCTCGCGGCCTGCTCTCTAGGGTTACCTCTTCCACTTGCCCTACTTCCCGGGTTTCTCTGCGGTCTTCCTCGGACCATACTCCCAGATCTCGGGTTCTGAGTTCTCTCTTCTTTCATCTTCTCTGGACAATCTTTTATGTAGTGGTTTTGGGAACCACATCTAAAACATGCATTTTCATGCGCTCGGTATTCTCCAAGATGACGTCTGCCACACTGCGGGCATTCGGGTCTGTCAGATCGAATATTCCCTACACTAGCAACTGAAGTAGTCTGTGCTTTATTTCCCAAATACTGTTTACTCTTGTCCTTCTTGGAAAATCCAGTGGAAGTAGCCGATCAGGTAGGGAAATCTCTTGACTTTTTGGATGAGGATTGGAATGACTTATTCCATTGTCTCTTTCTAAAGTTACGAGACTCCATTTCAGATTTTCTCTTCTCCTTTACCAGCTCTTCGGCTTTACACACCCTCTCTACTAGCACAACGAATTCCTTTAATTCTAGGACAACAACAAACAGTTTGATGTCTTCATTTAACCCGTTTTCAAATCTTTTACTCATGATGGCTTCAGTGGACACACATTCTCGAGCGTATTTACTGAGTCGTACAAACTCACGCTCATAATCAGTCACCGACATCTTGCCTTGCTTTAATTCTAGGAATTTTTTCCTTTTTTAGTCCACAAACCTTTGACTGATATACTTTTTCTTAAACTCTTCTTGGAAAAATTCCCATGTGATCTTTTCCCTCGGTACCACCGACACATGGGTGTTCCACCATTGGTAAGCAGAATCTCTTAAAAGAGAGACTACACACTTCATGCATTCCTCAGGTGTGCATGACAACTCATTAAATACCCTGATAGTATTTTCTATCCAGAACTCAGCCTTTTCCGGATCATCATCTTTTCTAGCCCGGAATTCTTCTGCCCCATGTTTCCTGATCCTATCAACTGGATGTTTGTCTCCTCTTACCACCTCTACTACTTGAGAGGCTGCAGGGATAGGTTGTGGAACAGGCGGGGGTGGAGGGGGTTGTGCATTTGGGTTTGTACGAATGAACTCCGTATACCACGTATTCATCATATGGAGGAAGGCTTCTCTAGCCTCTTCTCCTCCTCCTTGACTCACCGTAGTGGGTCTATTCTCATTCTCATTCGGCACCGTCCTTTCTACGGGAGCCGGCGCGTTACTCTCTACATCATCCGCCACAGCTCTTTTGGGATCCATTTACTATATGTATAAACATAATTTAAGTCGTCAGGAGTCGTCACTCTATCATTATAAAAACATTCTTGCGTATGGCATGTATAACTAGACTCGTGCTCCTACTATGTTAGTCCTAGAACTGACTAAACTGTAGCTCTGATACCACTAAATGTAACACCCCATACCCAAGTCCGAGGCTAAGACTGGATACGAGACATTACTATATTTGAACTTACTAAAACATGTACTTTCGGGCTGTAAAATTTCGTTTCAAATTAGACTTCTCTCTCAGTCAAATCATACATTTCATGGGCCTACGAGGCCTTAAACTCACGTCCGAAAACTTTCAGAGTTCAACCGGAAACTTTTACCCACTTTGTAAACTTTCCTCAAAACAGGGGTCACACGCCCGTGTGACTTGGGGCACGACCGTGTACCCCTAAGACATGCCCGTGTCTTCCACCTGTGGTCAACACTGACTGATTTCACACGGCCTTGACACGCCCGTGGCCCTGGCCCGTGTACTAAACCTTGGCATTCTGACTTATCCACATGGTCCATACACACGCCCGTGTGCTTCAGCCGTGTTGCGATTCAAATTCCAAGTGCAAGGTGCAGACTTCGCACGAACTGGGCACAGGCTTATGTTCTAATCGTGCCTCCCACACGGTCTATACACACGCGCGTGTCTCTACTCCTGTGGGAGATTAGAAGGCTATCTACCAAGCCTTATTCCACACTGAAATCATGATCAATTTAATACCCTATTCAACAACTCAAGTACTACATGAAAACATGAACAATGATGCATAATCATCAACATTGGTATAAATAAACTTGGCAAATATTGGCCAATCTCTTTAGGCATATACAAAAGAATGCTAAACTTGATAGTCAACACTTTGGCTCTTCTTAAAACATAACTCAAAATGAAATGCTTCCTATACATGCCATACTTAATATAAACACTTGGCTATACCAAAATATCGATTGATAGTGTGCTCCGAGCTCCGATGACGATGATCCACGAGATTAGCTTAGCGGGACTATATGGAGAGAAAGAATAAAGGACGTAAGCATTTAGCTTAGTAAGTTTGCATATAATGCACATAGCAACATACTTGCTTAATATAACCCATTTAACATAAACAATGGTATCATAAATTTTAGCTATTTAAGCCTACTTACTCATACTGATTCTTACATATCTCATGATACTTACTAGTCTCATACTCGTGAGGTAAACAAGGTACCTGTATCACTTGATCACATAGATCAGCATACTCTACAATAATAATTAAAATCTCTAGTTCACCATTCATAATATGAATAATACTCATTTCTAACTTGATAATAGCTTTTCCTACTTATCTTTCTTGTTATCATTTTAACTTTACTCATTTGCCCGAAGAATTTCTGCGAATAACCGAGGATACTAAATCTCATTCCACATATAACTTGATGCCAAAGCCATATCCTAGATACGGTCTTACATGGAATATCTCATCTTGGTTTCGAGGCCATGTCTTGACATGGACTTATACGAAGTCTTTCTCGTGTGTTCCCTTGGGAACTTACCATTGCCATGTCTTGACATGGTCTTACTTGGTATCTTTACTCATGAACTGGGCAACGCCGAGCCTTGGCTTGGACTTACATGGAATCTTTCTTGTTACTCACCAATGCCATGCCTTGGCTTGGACTTACATGGGATCTCTATCTCTTTATAGCTTTTCAATGCCAAGACTTGTCTTGGACTTACATGATAACTTTGCTTAGAGACTCACCAATGCCATGCCTTGGCTTGGGCTTATATGGGTCTTTGTCTCATAATAACTCTTCAATGCCAAGACTTGTCTTGGTTTTACATGATAACTTGCTTGATTGCCGATGCCATGCCTTGGCTTGGTCTTATACTTTGACTTTCTCATTTCATGTGATAGATCGAGTATCCTAGGTAATTCAACTTCAATCGGGACTTTCTCATGCTTAATCTCATTATCTTCTTTGTTTATCATAACATCAAACATTTTCATGGTAATATTGTACATTATGCTAAGCAGTTCAATGATATAAATCATAAAGCTTAGAAATCATACAAACTTACCTCAATATACAAAATGTATGTAGATATGCAATTTAGTCCTCGACTTTGTTCTTGCCTCGGTTTCGATCCGGCTTGTTTTCTTGATCTATAATAATAATTAGATCATTTAATACTCACATTTACTAAATTGACTCTTAACTCATACTTTGGCAAAATTACTATTTTGCCCCCTAAACTTTCTCATATTTGCACTTTTGCCTCTGGGCTCGTAATATGATTCTCATTCAACTTTCTTAAACATCATGTTTAGTTGATTCATTTTCTCTACTATTACAATCATCAATTCTCACTATTTCTAATAGGTATGACCAATTTCATAACTATTACAAATTAGTCCATACTATCATTTTTCATGAAATTCACTAAGGAAAAGATGTTTATCCAACATCAAACTCTCATAAACTTCTATAAAATATCATTTTACAAGCATGTCATTCTTGGGTAGATTTTTGAACATGCATCTTAGCTCATTTTATAGCTAAAAATAGCTAATTCATAATACGAGAACTTCAAAAATACGAAGAATATTAAAAACGGGGCTAAGATGAACTTACTAGTAAGCTTGAAAGATGAACAAACCCTAGCTATGGGGTTCTTCAAATTTTCGGCGCGAAGGAAGAAGATGAATGAGATTTTTATTATCTTTTTCCTATTTTAATCTTTTAATTGATAAATGACCAAAATACCCTTCTCTCTAAATTTTTACAAATTACTAACTCATGTCCAATTTTGTCCAAAAATTATAATTTGGGCAAATTGCTATTTAAGGACTTCTAATTACTATTCTAAAGCTATTTCATAAAAAAAAACTTCTAGAAACTCATATTTTGCAACTTTTGCAATTTAGTCCTAATGGACCCTTTAATGGAAATTTTCATAAAATTTCCACATGAAACTTTCATACTATCATGCAAACATTTCAATTATCATAAAAAATCATTTTACTATTTTGAATTTGTGGTCTCGCACCACTTTTCTGACTAGGCCCTAAATCGGGCTGTTACACAAATAGTGTCAAAAACGCTTCAAGCAGGATGCACTGTCAGCAAAAGTCTTGAAAAAAGCTCCCACGTGGACGTGTTTTTTCTACAATAGTTTCTGAAAAAATAGTTTTGAGAAGATGTTTCTGAACAAATAGTGTCAAAAACGCTTCAAGCAGGATGCACTATCAGTAAAATTACTGAAAAAAGCTCCCACGTGGACGCTCTTTTTCTACAGTAGTTCCTATTTGGCCTTAGACTATAAATGAGCCAAATTTCATTCTCAGGCTGCATAAGTTACAACAAGAAAAATTAGAGAGGCTAAGTAGAATTGAAATTGAAGACGAGTGAATGTATTAGTGCTGTTATTTACTATGATGGTGAGGTCCGTCACACCGAGAACGACGTTGTTTTTTTATTGGAGAACACAGCGCAACTGGTTTTTAACCAGAACATAGATTTGATAAAACTTCGTAAAAGAATTAGGCGTAAAATCTTTAGAACGATGCCAATGAAAGTTTTATTTATTAAGTATCGATTTTGTTCTTCAGTTGATCCCGTGACATATGACTCGTTCAACATCAAAGGTGCTCGCACCTTGGAGGCAATGGTGCAGACTCATCTCGCTAGTGGATCACCCTATCTGGAGTTATATGTATAATTTTCATTGCCAAATGATGCATTTGTGACTTCAACATCTACTATTGTTCGAGAGGAATACATAACCACTGTCCAACACTCCGTTAGTGGGTGGCAAAACACGAAAGCGCCCGTGTTTGGTAGCAGTATCGAATACACAACCCCTGCACGACACTCTGTTAGTGGATGGGACGTGCACCTCGGTGGGTCGATGTTTGATGCTAGAAATACGTACTGGGGAATGACATCAACTTCTAGTGGTTGGCAATCCACATCTAATTGGGGACGTTATGAAATGTCAAGAAGAAGGGATGATGTACTCCCTACGACGTCCACCGGCGAGGGGACCTTGTACGCTGTAGATGATGATGGGTTGGATAATGAGTCCGATGTGGATCCACCTCGAGAGCCCGGCCCCGATGGTGCAAAAGTTGCATTATTTTCTGAACCGAATCCTGTTCCAATTGAACTGAAGATGTTGAAGGGGTTCAGATGAAGAAGAAGAATATCCGTGATTTAGGGCGTACTCGCCTCCAGCCCACATGCATAATGTCGATCTATCTGCAGATGATGCGTTAGAGTTTCTAGATCTACCACACAGAAGGCGTGATCATACAAGTTTGTTATTAGATTCGGGTGAATTAGAAGTTGGTAATAAGTTTTCCAATAAGGATAGTTTTCTTGGTGCATTGAAACAACATAGCATCATGAATGGGGTTAACTACAACGTGGTTAAATCCAAATCTGATAAGTTTGAGGCCAAGTGTACAGTGCAAGACAGTACATGTTCATGGAAAATCTATGCCTTGTTGATGAAAAAGACAGGGTTGTGGGAGATAAAAAAGTACAAAGGTCTACATACATGTGCTGGAAGTACAGTATTTAGGGTTTTTGAATAATAGTGTTATTACGTAATGTTGCATTATTTAACGTACTTCGTTGACAGGTGTCTCACAAGATCATCCGAAGATGGATTCAGATATGTTAGCTAGCTTAATACTATCGACGGTGAAGGCAGATCCTAGGACTTCAGTGTCGATCTTAATTGCCAATATTCGTAGCCAATTGAGGTACACACCCTCTTACCGCAAGGCTTAGATAGCTAAGCAGAAGGCGTTGTAAAAGATGCATAGTGGGTGGGACACTTCATATAATGAAGTGTGGCAGTGGTGTCAAGTGCTGGAGTGATACGTTCGAGGTTGTATAATAGACCTTGAAACGACACCTGCGTACTACAACGACCGATTGCTCCGTGGATGCCAATTGTCCAAGCGTATTTTTGGAGCTTTAAGCAATGCCGAGATGCATTTCTATACTGCAAGCTATTGGTACAAATTGACGGTACCTTTATGTTTGGTAGATATACCCATCGGCTATTGCTACCTGTGGCATAGGATGGCAGTGGTAGAATCCTTCCAATTACGTTTGCAATAACACCGGGGGAGTCAACTGATGACTGGGATTTTTTTCTTTCTAGGTTAAGGAGGCATGTCTGCCCCCAACCTGATATCTGCATTATATCGGATCAGGGCACTGGAATACTAGTCGCAATTGAGCGACAGGGAAGCCAATGGCATCGCACACACCATCGGTACTACCTAAGGCACGTTCCGTCTAACTACTACGAGCAATATCGATCTACAAGTGAACGACGATAAGTGACCAACATGGGTATTTAATCTCTATTAATATAATTTCGTTTGTAATATTCAATTTATTCTGAATGGAAGAGTGGTATGTAATTTTCGCTATGAACTTATATTGGTAGGGTATGAGATAAGTAAGAATCGTTTTCATGAGATGTTGGCAGTTTTGCGTTCAGTTAACGAAGAAGGCGCGGATTACCTCTGTAACATACCTTTCGAATAGTGGACACAAGCATACGACGGCGGCCTACGATATGGTCATATGACCTCAAACCTGGCTAAATGCATAAAATCTGTTCTAAAAAGAACGCATCATTTGCCAATAACATCGGTTGTGCGAGAGACATATTTTCGTTTAGCGGCACTATTTCCAAAGCAAGCAGCGAGTTATGAAGGCCAAATGCAGGGAGGCCATGTATGGTGCAGGAAGGTATTGCAAGAAATTAACAAGGCGAAGGCGCGGGCGAAAACTATGCACACAGTGTGTCACGATCGTGACAACCTATGGTTTCGTGTGACGGAGTTTGGCAGACCGCACCAAGGTATTACTGGTGGGCAATATCGTGTACACTTGAGAAATAGGACTTGCGACTGTGGGATGTTTGACGCACTTCGTTATCTATGCGCTCATGTAATTGCAGCTTGTCAGAATCTCTGTCTGGATCCCATGAGCTATGTCGACGAAGTGTACAAAATAGAATACATGTACAACATCCGGAGACACGTATTCCCACCGGTCCCAGATGAACGTAAGTGGCCGTCTGTATTGCTTGCTCCGTTTAAGTTGTTACCAGATAGAAAATTGCGACACAAACCAAAGGGTCAACCTTGCTCGACTAGAATACGTAACAATATAGATATTCGAGAAACAACCAACCAACAGAAGTAGTGCGAATGGTGTAGAACCCAGGCCATACAAGTCGATCATGTCCAAATCGGAATAGCTGATAGTTGTTGTAATAAAACTATGTTGCATTATTTATATTTTATTAAAAATATAAAAATATTCAAAATATTGCCTTATTTAAAAGAACTTCTATTTTATTAAAAATGTAAAAGTAAATTACAATTACTTTATTCAAAACAACTTTTATTTTATTAAATGAAACAATATAAAAAAGTTTGTACAAATATATTAAAAAATATTAAAAAATATTTAAAATATTGGTTTATTCAAAAGAACTTTTGTTTTATTAAAAATATAAAAGTAAATTACAATTAAAATATTAAAAAAACGTTTATTTTATTAAATGAAATAATATAAAAAAGTTTATACAAATATATTAAAAAAAATCAATGTTGGTGCCGGCCGGAATCAGTGCCACATGGGGGTCGTCAACGATTACGCGCTGGATTCCTCCCTTATTTAGCTTCCGGCAGGGGTTGTGGTTGCTCCGGCGGGGATTGTGGTTTCTCCGGCAGGGGATCTGGTTGTGGGTGTTGGTAGGATGACCCACCTTGATAGAATAATGAATGCGGAGGTGTTTGCATCACCCATGGCGGAGGTGTTTGAATCCCATAAGGCGATGGGGATTGGTAAAAAGAAAAGCTCCCCGACGGCGCCTCATGCGATCCTTCATGCGACAGCGGCCTATAGATCGGCGGTCCACTCGGAGTAATCGGGAACGGAGATGAACTGGGCCATGCATTCCAACCTGCCATAGGACTGGAAAAAGGAAACATATAAGGGTTAGGATACATAAAGGGGCTAGGATACGCACCTGACATAATCTGAAAAGGCTGTGATGTGGGTGTCGTTAGTTGAAGTATTGGGCCCAGTGACTGTGTGGCCGCTGTTGATGGGCCCGGTGATTGTGTGGGCGCTGTTGATGGGCCCGCGTCGTCATCCCTTCTTCTTGGATTTAAAGGGCCTCGTCGTTCCCTTTGGACACGAATTTACCGTCGCCTCTTTTCCGACAGTAAATATGGCTTGCCATGGATCCTAAACCATGGCATGTATTTTGGCACGAACGCTAACTCTGGAACGATGATCGGTTCCCGAGTAGGTATATAATCATACTGATTTTCCCACATTTCGATATATGCTGACCAGAATCTCGGCCAATCCGTATGCAACTTCCGTAAGTCGACTTTGTGCTCATCATCGAGCACATCAGGTGCCACGGGAATCGGTTGTCGGAATCCAAATTGTCGCAATACTCTATCTGACTGGTGCATCTCCACGGTGGCATAGTTGACCAATGGGACCTTCACATGCCAAATGTTCGAATTTTGAAAGAATTCATTCGGAATTACTGCCCAAATTGCCGGATCCTCGTATGGTGTCCATTGAAACTATATGAACATGATAAAAATATTAGTTAAATACATAATACTAAATACTAAATACAAAATACGAATCGACTATTTTATTATGTATATCTATTTTATTTAATACTTACTTGTGCTTCCGACCGTTGGTCTAATAGAAGCCGTATATCTTCAAGAGAGGTAGGTATTCCAATATAACTCGCCGAATGGTTCCACCTAATTAAATAATTTTTTAGCATACAATTATATTGTAAATCTACGTAATAATTGTAAAATCTAATATAAAATTTACCTCGTTATGAGTGGGAATGTATATGGGTGGTCCACTCGAGGACGAAAAAATGAAAAGTGAAACCGTGCCCATGATTGCAGTAGTGATAGGCAACCTCCGATTTTGGCTTTATTCAGTCGCGTCGCCCCGCACATCTTTCGGTACAATGTTGCCAACACGGCAGACCCTCAACTAAATTCACCAGCTGCTCTAAAATCAATGAGTTTCAGCAGCCATATCAGATGTACGAGGTTTCGTGACAAGTCTGGCATCAGATAACCTCCAATCATCTCAAGAATGTATGCCTGAGCATATCGTATTCTTTCTAGTTCAGTCGAATCATTATCCGGCTCCGGGAATGTGTCTCGTAACCAGCCCATCTCGATCCGACCTCCGTTAATATTATCCGGAATAGCACCCCAAAGCTCGTAGCATACGGCTCCCCAATCAATAGATTGAGCAGACCCGGTGACTGCGTATCCATCCATCGGCAATCCCAATTGCAACTGCACGTCTTCCAGAGTGATAGTACACTCTCCGCATGGAAGATGGAATGTGTGCGTCTCGGGTCTTCACCTCTCTATCAACGCACTAATGAGTTTCGGGTCCAACTTGCACCCCCGGCCTATCGTGACCACGTGCTAAAAACTCGCTTCCCGCAGGTAATTCTCTATCAAGGGTGATGGAGGACCAGACATATTACGGATATAGCATTGCAACACCCGATCTACAGACTGTTATAAAAAATTATAAAATAAAAATTAATTAAAATTGCATAAATGAAAAAAATATTAAATAATATTGAAAAATTAAAATTAACACTTACCATTTTCATTTGTTTGACGGAGATGTGTTTATTATCAAGACCAATTAATTCTCCGGCCATTGTTAACACGATCGAATATTTTTTAATTTAAAAAAAAACTAATTCAGAAAAATTTTAAATAGAGCTTTTTTGCAAAAAATAAAGAGAGCTTTGAGAGAAAATTGAGAGAAAATTGAGAAAACTTTGAGAGAATTTTGAGAGGATTTTTGTGTGAAAAAAATGAAATGGGGTTTTTATAGTTTTTTTTTACCATTAGAGCCCAAACGGTAAAAAAAATTAGCCGTTGGGGGGTTAAAAAAGGGGCAAAACGCGTCCCTGGGGGAGCGTTTTGTCCATGTCAGCACAAAGTGCGCCCTTAAGGAAGCGCTTTGTGCTGACGTGGACAAAACGCTCCTCCAAGGACGCGTTTTGCTGATACAGCACTTGAGATCACGTTGACGTGGACGCGTTTTCGGGGAATTCGGCCATTTCCGGTAAATAATAAAAAAATTAACCTATTTCTGTAAATAATTTTAGAAAAATATTTTTTTTTTAAAATTGCTATAAATTAGTAATGAAATTAAATATTTTAATAAACTTTAAAGTTTAAAGACCAAGCCCTTAGAGACACGTGTTGGTCGGTACGGTCGAAGCTTCAGCGACCAAGGTATGGTGCTAACATCTGGCTGGGGCCAGTCACTTGCGTTGCTTGAGTGATGTAATTTGTTGACAAAAGGCAATTATGAATTTAGGCATGGAGCCATGTTATCAGCAGCGACAACTTCACGTGCATGTTTTACCCAACCCCAAATCCTGCCCTACTTTCTTCCTCCATCAAATCAACCTATGTGATTCGTTTTCCTTTACCAAAAATAAAACAATATGCCCTTCAACTTTGACATCTAATGTGAGTTTAGATAAGTAATAGAATATAATATAATGCGTTTAGTTTATTTTTTATCTTATGCTATAATATTATTATAATATTTAATTTTACTACTATCATTATTTTTACACTAACTATAAATATATGTACTGTTCACCTAAACTTACCCTTAATTAATTAATAATCTATTTCTTGATTTAGGCAACAACTGATCAACTAAGTCCATACCTATCTAGGCTGAAGATATAGTTGGCTTTAGTAAGTATTGTTATTGTAATTTCCTAGGATTATGTTGGGCACACTGGTCACATCATAAGTAGCATATATATATATATATATATATTGCACTTGCTTTCAGGTGTGTAATGCTAGTGGTTAATTGGTTTAATCACATATTATTATGCTCTAAGTAAAGTGTTAGCTGTATTTTCAGCTTAATATGTAAACGTCAGTCAATGCAATCAAATCAATAAGGGGTGGAGAGTGGGAGAGGTAGGTCCTTAGCCTCTTTGTTTTTTCCAAACATTAAATATGGTTACGTGTTTCCGTAATATAAAATAATGAAAAATTTTCTTGACCCTAAAAAGTTTAGATTATTGTCATCGATCAATATAATTTTCTGTACTTCTCCCTCGAATAAAATGATACCCTCCTCACTGATTAAATAAGCGAGGTAGAGAACAAAGAGGTCGTGAGGTGCGCATGCGTGTATATATTAGATTTAGAGGATTTTGCTGATGGAGTGTTTTAGTGATGGTGGGGGTGGTTGGTGCGAGATGGAGTAGGTCCTTGGTGGTTGGGTAAGTAAGAGGCATAACCACGCCAACACCAATGGTTTATATACCTCACTCTCTCCCTATTATTTTTTTTTTAATTTTTAATATTATACAATTAAAGGGTCAATATTCATACATATGCCATATTCATTATATCCAAAGGAAGTTGCCACATAAATGCTTGCCACTCCTTTAAAAGATCAAAACCTAAATAAATTCTATGAATGAATATCACTTTATCACTAGACCAATCACAAGAGTTTCTAACTTCTTATATTGATAGACATTTAATAAAATTTTTATATCTTCGTAAGTATATAATAGATGATTTAAATATTATTGTGTAGATTTGAGCTATATTTATTTTGGTGAGTGATTCTGATATATTTTGATTTGTCAACTTGAGTTCAATTAATTATTTAGTGTTTTACAAGTGTAATGATCAATTCTATTTATAACTTCTTATATAATTCTAACTTATAACTTCCAACAAAAAAAATCAATTTATTCAATACTTATATAAAGTAAATATACAATATTATAGAAATTTATTTGTCTCGAACAAATAATAAATAAGGTTTTTTAAACTTCATTATTGTTAAATTTCTTATTATTTATTAAAATATGTTTTTAAGTTTTTTTAGAATAATTTTTTAGGGATATTTCGACAATCACAAGTATAAAGTTCAATACATTGTTTGTCATGTTTGTTAGGAGAGACTACAAAGTATAATCAATGGAACATTAACTCCTATGTCAAGTTCAAGGTTGTGAAGTTTAACTAAGAAATTTATTTGCTGTAGGCACATCTAAACCATTTAAAACAAGGAAGTCAACACCCATTGACTTCATGTCACAAAAATACCCCACCCACTTATCTTGTCTTTTCACAAAAGATCCCTCAAACTCTAAAATAATTTGCATTTTCTACTTCTTTTCTAGGAGAAGAGTTATTTCTTTAAGGTTTTAGGAAGAACATGTGGCAAACTATATCGTCAATATGGTACAATTTCCAATTCAGTTTTTAGCTTTTGTAATTTTTGCAAAAAAAAATTAAGATTCTGAAAAACTAAATATTATTTTTGTGATATTTGGAATAGTGGGAAGAATGAGTTATTTGTGCTTAACATAATTGAAAATTCCTAAAGGCCAATGAATGTATTGCAGACTGCTTAAAGAATGCTAGTTTATATGTGATCAGAAGCACATACATTTCATTTTCCATGCGAGGAAGCGACCATAATGCTAAAAGATGTTTATTTAATAATCGACATTCCAATCAATAGACAGGTGATAATTGAAGCTAGTAGCATTGATGCGAAGTATGAGTGTAATTGGTTGTTGGGTGTCATGCTGTCTAAGAAAGAGAATGAATTAGATGAGAATCGGGTGAAATGCTCAAGGTTGGAGAAACTTATCAAATTAGCCCCTCCACTTTATGCAACTATGGAGGAGATGAATTAATATGCTAGAGCTTGGATGCTTTGGATGGTAGGATGAATGTTCCATTACATGTATCTTCATCTACTAAAGTATTTTGATACATTTGATACATTCAATTGTATCTTTATAGGGCACTTTGTAGGGTGACTCGAGAATCTTTGGAAAAAATAAACGATTATTGCTTGCTTTTGCAAATATGAACATGGATACGAATGTCGTGGTTAGCACTCATCTCTTCTTCGCCACGAGAGTTCCCTCTTAATACAAGGTAAAGATATAATCATATATAATATCTTGAAATGCATTCAATACTAATATTTATAATCCCCTTTGTATTGTATATTTAAATAGATTTAGGGGTCGCTTGGATCTTACGTGTTATAGAAGGGACCTTACTTGTAACACCTCTAACCCATATCCATCGCCGGATTAGGGTTAAAGGCGTTACCGGACAGATCAGAAACTTTTACGGACAATTCATAATATATGTCGAAACCATTTTAAAAGTTTTAGAAAACGGGATCGACTTTTAGAAACAAAAGTGGGAGTCGCCACCAATCTTTTTTTTTACTTAGGTGTGATTGGATCACCTTGCAAAACATTTTATTTAAAAACATTTAATTTTGGTCTACGAAAAACAAAAAAAAAATTGGGTTCGGGAGTCGGTTACGTATGAGGAAGGATTAGCACCCTCATAACGCCCAAAAATTGGTACCTAATCGATAAAATCATGTCCAAATGTTTAAAATTTAAAAGTATTTAAAAATATGATTTCTTTAAAGAAACTTTGAGCAATTTAAAAATTTGAGACTTTCTTGTTCCAAAGGAATATAAATATCACATCCAACACGTTAGGACATGATATTTTAAAACCTTCAGTAATCAAAATCATCTCACGGTTTACAAAACTTGTCAAAGGATAATTAGTTATTTAGCCAAGCGGAAAATCGCACTCAACACTATTTCCGAATTTCTAAATACCAAAACATTGCCTTATTTTTAAAAAACCTTTAAACGAAATATAGTAATTTTATAAAAATGTATTTTTATTTTAAACAATAACCATGTGACAATATTACATTTATAAACTATCGAACATAAATATTAAATGCAATTATAATTCACTAACATTTCATATTAATATAGACAATAAAAGAAATAATAACACATATAAAATAAAATAGCACATATGAAATAGTATATATAATATTACAAATAAAAATAATGTATAGACAACAAAAATAGCACCTATATATAATTGAGAAAATAAAATAAGTTTTGACATAAGTAATTAATCAAGAACTAAAAATAAAAACATGTTCATAATATCCAAATACATAAAAAAACTATATATTTAAGAATAAATAATATATTATACAATATAAATAAATTTTTTAAAAAAATAAAATTTTAACAAAAATAATATATGATAATATAATACTATATATTATAAAAAATTTTGAAGTATGTAACTAATTTATTAATCCTAAAATAATATGTAATAAAAAAACAAATCAAATAAAATAATAAATAATGATTAAGCAATTAAATGAAAAAAAAATGCATAAGTTCTACCTAACTCCCGCAATATGAAGATTCAACGAAATTCCTCCACCAAAATCTAACTCGAACGGAAGTAACTCAAAAAGAAATGAAGATGAGCGAAGAACAAAATAAGAACAAGCCACAGAAAATAAGAACGCAAAAGGGAGAAATTTAAGTGAATGCTCTCAAGAAATTTTATTACTCCCAATTCCAATGTCATTCAAGTGTCTTTACAATGAAGGGAGAGGCCTCTATTTATAGTTGAGCCTCCCCAAATCCAACGGTACAGATCAATTACATCAACGGCTAAGATTAAAAGGTATCTACAAATTAAATCTCTAAGATTACAAAATCATATCTTTTAATATTACATACCATATCTTCTAAGATTGCATATCGTATCTAAGATTTGCATATCATATCTAAGATTGCATATCCTTGAAGATTGTACTTCCATATACGTCAAGCTTGTAGATAGACCTTCAATCTTTTTAAGTAAAGGGCCATTCCGATCGGGCCAAATGATATATTTTGGACTGGACTTGGACTTTGTTTTATTATTTTGGGTTTATTATTAAGCCCAGGCAAAATGGGCTATTACAGCTGTCCCTCTTTGCTCATTGTCGTGTAACGAGAATAGAGCAAAGACTATAAAAGGACTAATTTTGCCCGGTCTTGGCCGAGCCTCGACTTCTTGATCCTTGTCTTCTTCAAATGACTCCAACTCCACTGCAACTTCAATGGTATTGGAACTTCATCTTGATTTGATGAAGTCCGATAACTTCAATGCAGCTTCATCTGCAACTTCAAGAAGGCAATATCCGCTATCTTTGATCTGCTCCACTGCAAACTCGGAGAGATAGGATCTGATGTCTTCAGTCTGCTTCCTTGTATCTTCGGGAAGACTTTATTCTTCAGTTTGCTCCACCGCCATATCTATGGAACAAAACATGAAATTTTTAATTTGCTTCCTTACTATTTTCAGGAAGACTTCATTCTTCAGTTTGATCCACTAGGGAACAAAATCTGAAATTTTCAATTCTTCAGTTTGCTCAACTGGGGAACAAAATCTGAAATTTTCAATTCTTCAGTTTGCTCCACTGGGGAACAAAATTTAAAATTTTTAATTTGCTTCCTTACTATCTTTAGGAAGACTTCATTCTTCAGTTTGATCCATTAGGGAACAAAATCTGAAATTTTCAATTCTTCAGTTTGCTCCACTAGGGAACAAAATCTGAAATTTTCAATTCATCAGTTTGCTCCACTGGGGAACAAAATATGAAATTTTTAATTCTTCAGTTTGCTCCACTGGGGAACAAAATCTAAAATTTTCGATTCTTCTACACCATCCTCTGAAGGACCTGTCCTGTATTATGGATGACTTTTTTTGCATGAATGCAGAATGTCATGAGAATGATGATTAGGATGCATGATCAAAATGAATCTAATGCTCCTAACTAAATGATTTTAAGAATGACATTTGCATGAATGTAGAATGTCATGAGAATTTTTTTTTATTTATGAAAAACTATTAGGACACCATGATCGAAACGAATCAAATGCTCCTAATTGGAAATGTGAGAATGATCCCTTTTGTGTTTGGGTTGTCATCGCTCATGGTTCCTCAAGGTTCCATCTCTGATGCGTTACCATGCTATCTTATTCAGCTAGTACCTTTGACAGAAAACCCAAAGAAACAATCATTTTCTGCTCAGCAGGCTTGCCCCGCTGTAATTTTAGAGTTCCTTCCTTTGAAATTTAGGACATAAAAATTTATACCTCCCACTGCAAGTTCAGGGGAATATCATTTGGTTTCTTCCAACCATCCAGTTATCACTCAGAGGTGCAGAACTTGTATTACTTTCAATCAATTTGATCTGTTACACCATTCCCTGGGTGTAATGACCAAATGTATGTGTTTGAGATTTTCAATGAATGCAAGGTATCCCGACAATGATCCCCTTTTACATTTGGATTGACTTTGTTCGTCATCTGCCGATGTGGTATCACCAACAAAATTGTCTCATCCAATAAGAATCTGAAGAGATAATCATTTTTCAATGTTTCCATCCCTTAGGCCTGGTGAGTTCTGAACAATAGTCTTGTTTCAGATTCCTCATATTATTTAGAAGCTTCTAGAGTAATGTGCGAAACTCCTTTTATGAAAGTATTAGTCCAATAATCATTATTTCAATATAAAACGCTTGAAAAAGATCAATAGACAAGAAAGAAATTAATCAAGAGTATAACTCAAAACAAATAAGTTTATAAAAGATAACCAAGAAAATTGATTGGGGTGTATATTGAAAAGAATAACAAATTCAAAAATGGGTAAAATAGAAGCTAGGTGCCCCAGATATCGCAGCCTGAGCTTCTCTGTTCCAACTTCTTGAGGACCATTTTAAGCTCAATATGTGTTTAGGGGATCCGGAGTACTTTGTCGATGCCCCAAGACGTAACATACTTCCTCATTAATAATTCAGACGTAGCAAGACTACTGTTGTAACATCCTAAAATTTGAATTTTTATATGTTGCATTATTTTGGTGCTCAGCTAGTTAAACTATCCAATGTGTGTGTTTAGGTAGTCCTGAGAAGGCTCGGGATTTATTTGGAATTAGTAAAATATTTTGGCATTTAGTACTTTAAGGTAATGGAGTAAGTGACCTTAAAGCTTAAGGAAATAAATTGGTAAATAGCTAGCATAAGTGAGCTAGTAGTGAAGAGGAGATGGCGCCATATGTATTACCTTGAGGGAAGGAGTTCGAATCCCTTTATGTGCATTTGTGATTTTTTTTATTTTTGCTTTCCTTCCGTATAGTGTCGTCCAAGAACTAATTATGGTAAGTTGGACTTTTATTTTTATGGCAAGATGGCTAAAGGATTAAGGAAAGATTGAAGTTAAGGAAGGGAATGAAATGGAAATGGCATGTAAGGGGAGCATAAGGCTTATTCCATGGGTGATGTTTTGGAAAGTTTGGGTGGCCAAACTTTTGACCAATTGGCTATGCATTTGGACGGTTTATGGGGCTAAGGGGGGATGGCCGAATTTTATTAGCATTTTGGTAAGGTTTAGGTGCTAGTTTTGGTCATTTTTTTTTCATTAGCAACTAGTGTATCGTTTTTCTCCAAAACTCTTTTCCCTAGCCGAATGTGGTCAATAGCAATAGGTAAATTCTTGGTTGTTTTGGCCATTTCTTTTTGACCAATTTGGTATCATTTTCTTTTCTCCCCAAACTCTTTTCTTCTTTGTGTCGAAACCATGCAACCTTGAAGAGGCATAATTCATTTCTTTTCTTTCTCTTTGCGGAACGCATACAAACTTGGAGACCATTTCCTTGTTCATTTTTCATCCTTGAAAAACCGAAACTTAACCACCATATCGTCTACT
The DNA here is from genome assembly GCA_025698515.1 of Gossypium sturtianum. Classification (NCBI taxonomy): domain Eukaryota; kingdom Viridiplantae; phylum Streptophyta; class Magnoliopsida; order Malvales; family Malvaceae; genus Gossypium; species Gossypium sturtianum. Next base: position 135,136,033 of record CM046948.1, on the reverse strand, counting down.
TATTTTTCCTTCTTCTTTTCTTATTGCAAAGAACTTTCAAACATCACTCCCTCTCTAATATTTTCACCATGGCCGAATATCATTGATCATCTCCCTATAGCCGAATCTTCCACTTCATACATATTTTCTTCTCAACTATATTTCTACTCACACTTCGATCAATCGGTAAGTGATCCATTACAACATTTTTGTATTTTTATTTTATCCTTTCTCTTAGTGCCGAATCTATACCTTGGTGTGGGATGGCCATATTGATTGAGACCATCACCATACTTTCTCTCATACGAAATCACTTTTCTTTGCCATAGAAATATAGTGGAAGGCCGAAACTTGGAGTTTCCAAAGTCATCATCTAATCGCTAGGATTCGGTCCAAAAGTCTCTAAGGTAAGGATACTCCGAGGACTCTATAATCACTTTTTATTCATTAAGATAGTGTTAATTAATCGATATTATTATAGGGACTCTATCGCTCGATCTTTCTTCTTAAGATCATACGGATCTTTGTGGTAAGCCGACTTCACTTCTAAGATCAATCATTTATAACAATGTAATATTAGTTTGGACTAATATTTATTTTCAATGGAGGCAAACAAGATCGAATCAAAAGGGGTAGTAATTGGTGATCGAAAAAGGAGCGGATTTACGATCCCTACTAGACTCAAACGAAGGGCTGTTTCGGCGATTCGAGACTTTCCACCGGGTTGTCGACCCTCATCCGGTGAGAATCAACTATTCAAAGTTATTCGCAATTGTGAGGCATCAGCGATTCGGGATTTTCCACCGGGTTGTGGACTGTCAATCAGGGAGAACCGGCAAATAGTAGTTGTTCGCGATTCCGAGGGTAAAAACCTAGACCGTTTATCTTAGAGTAGATTTACTATAAGTGTACATGATCTAATCGAGCGTTAAAAATATTTTTAGTTGTCGACGATCAGGAATGTAACATCCTGAAAATGGGCCTATGCATTTTTGATTTAATTATACGAAATGGCATGTCTTATGTGTTATGAATGTATTGTGAACATTTTTGGAAACTTGGAAATGTAAGGAAATGCTTTGGAAATGTTAAGTTTAGAAGAGGAAAGTGAGCATTTTTGGAAACTTGGACATGCAAGGAAATGATTTAGAAATGTTAAGTTTAAAAGAGGAAAGCGAACATTTTTGGAAACTTGGAAATGTAAGGAAATGTCATAGAAAGTGTTAAGTTTAAAGTTTAAAAAGGGGAAACTAAGACAAGGTGGCCTTAAGAAAATTTATAGAGGAAATATGACATACAAATAGCCTTGGTAAAATGGCTACAAGGCACCACTTAAGGGCCTAGCAAGTGACGCCACATGCAGGAGCAAAAGGGTCTTGAGTTCGAGTCACATGGGAAGCAAATAAAAGAATTTTTATTTTGCTACAAGGAGCAGAGAGGTGGACGGCATTAAGGCTCTTAAAAGAGGAGTTTTATTCTCTTTAAATTTCGGCTAAATAGGGGATAAATAATGGATTTATTTTAGATTATTTTTAAGAGAGATAAATGAGGATTTATTCTTTAATTTTGAAAATTAAAGAGATAAAGCTATCAAAATAAGGGAGAGTGGTGGCCAAGTAAGGGACTCTAGCTAGTAATTTCGGCTACTAGAGGAAAAGAGGCCATTCATTCATTCACTCTTCCTTTGCCGAATTTCCTAAGCAAATTCTCCTCTCTCTGTCGAAATTCCCTAGAGCCTTGTTCTTCTTCTTTTTTGTTAGCCAAAGCCGAAAATTCAAGATACCACAATAGCCGATTTCTTTTCTTTCCAATCCATCAAAAGCCGAAACCTCTTTGATCACTATCTAGTCTCCATAGCCGAATCTTTGTGGAGCTTCAAGCAAGAGTGGGTCGACTCACTTACAGTAGTAAGGGTAAGGATCTATCCTTATATTTCTTTTCTTCAAGCCCAAGATTAAGATTCTAATGCCATTTGTATCTCTTGGCCGAAACTACAATAGATCTTTGGGGATTTTGTATATTGTCGACTACCAGGGAGAAGAGACTACTTTTCGGGATTTAAAGAATCAAGGTAAGATATGTGAATATTCGGCCAAAGGCCATTTATTATGTTTAAGGATGAAATCTAATCTAATATAAGTCTATAGGTTTTTCGACAACTCCCTAAGCAAGTGATTCTTTTCGGGATTTTAGAATCCACAAGGTAAGCATATGAGGTATTCGGCCAAGGCCTATTTTTGGTATTTAGAACTGTTTCTTATTTATTCAAAAGTCGGAAACTGACATAGCTAAGTGATTTGGTGGCTAGCCGATTTCAAGAAGGAACTCAGCAAGGTTTCGGGATTTGATTTTTAATCCAATCGGCACAAGGTAAGTTTTGGTTACAATAATCCTTCGGGATTTAGTCTTATGGCCGAATAAGCTTTTACTAAATAGTAAGTGATTGATCAAATGTAGGAACTTAAGATCTAAAACAGTAGATCGGTTTTCGGGATTTCAAGGAATTAGTTAAGCATATCAGTGTGTACCTCACACTATTTCTTAATATAGTTATGGCAATAATTAATCTATATGTGATTATAAGAATGTGCAAGAATATGGCTAAGGTACCATGTTATGGTACAAAGTACTCAGGTACGTTTCCTACTCCTACTAGGATTATGAAATATGTTATATTTAACATGTGATAAGTTATAAGAATGTGAAAGTTGGCATGATTAATGCATGATAAGTATGATATGGGGCATATGGGTTATTGAAAAGGGGAAGTGAATGTGGTGACCTAAGACCACGATATTTGAATGTGGTGACCTAAGACCACGGTATTTGAATGTGGTGACCTAAGACCACGATATATCCGAATGTGGTGACCTAAGACCACGATGTCTGAATGTGGTGACCTAAGACCACAAATATTTATAAGGGCGATGAGCACGTCGACTGCAGCGACTGCCTTCGATGGTGTGTAGCGGATGAAGGGTCGACTTAGTAGTCCCCACGGTGTGCGCGTGTTGAGTACGGGGATGTGTAGCGGATGGCATATAGGTTTGGGTTTGGGATTGCATCATTATTTTGATCTGTTATAAGAATTGATATGTGATATGATTATGTATGCCTAAGTTGTTAAGATTTAGTGTTGTAGTACACATTGAGTCTGTTGACTCACCCCGTTGTGGGATCATGTTTGGTGTGATCGATAGACCGAGATGACGAAAGCTTTAGGGATGGCCATGCTCGAAGAAGGAATTTATTTTATTTGGACTTTTTATTTTAAGTACTTTGAATTTAATTTTGGGTTTTATTTTGATGTAATAAGGCCGTTAATATGATGAACTTTTATGCATGCTTTTATTGGATTTTATTACTATACGATTAAGTTTAAATCAAGGTTAAATGGTTTTTCTTAAAAAAATATATACAAGGTTTCCAATTGAACCCAACACAAGCAAATCCATCTTCAAACCACACGAATTTTTCCTAAGTAACAAACGGACTTTCAAATGTTTTCTCGAGGAACATACCGTGATCCGGTCGGACTCGTGGGCGGGTTTGGGGTGTTTCAGCTTAATATCGAGCCCGGTTCAAAACTCGGCTCTGGGGTTTTGGGCTCCAAAACGTTTTCTAAAAATGGGCTCTTTAAAGGATAACAGTGCATTAGCTCAAGTGTGGCACCTAAGTCTCCAACCAAAGTCCGCTGTAAGTACCTAAACCATTGTGTGATACACATGTGGGCTTTATGGGCTTTATGGGGCGTAGACTAGTTTAAATAGACTACGATGGACTATAGGCTTAGTTAAAACCACTTCTTAAACTTTCATAAGACTTAATTTCACTAAACAAACCCGTTAACGAGCCACAAGACTAGGGTGTGGTAACAGTAAATGCGCATGTCTAGGATTGGATCCTAAGAGCTTGGTATTTAAGCGATCCTAGTGACTCACCTCCTCTTTTGGAATCCTGCAGTGCGTGTAGTACCTGCTCACCTTAGTCGAGTTAGGGTGTGGCAATAGGCGACGCATGCCTAGGAGTAGATTCAGGAGAGCTTGGTATTTAAGCGGTCCTAGCGACTCACCTCCTCTTGTTTGGAATCCTACAGTGCGTGGTGACTATTCACCCTAGTTATGAGGACTCGTTGATGGGCTAAACCCTATAATTAAAACCCGAAAAGGACCAAACACCTAGTTTAAATTTTATCGAAATATCCCCGGATTTTAAAATTACCGAAATACCCTTATTTCATAAAATCACCAAGGAACCCCAATTGAAAAATTTGTGAAATTACCCCAGTTACAAAATTTTTAAATTGACCCCGATTTATTACCAAAATACCCACAGAGGTGAAATGACGAAAATACCCACAGGATAGGAATAAGACGAAAATGTTTGAAAAATGAATGTGTGTTGAATGAATGTGCTACTTTAAATTAGGATAGAAAACTTGAAACTTTGATCGATCGAAAGAACTACTTCTAAACTTCTTTCATAAAATTTCTTCATGGATAAACAAAGTGGAACAAAATACTAATGCATAAAAATTCCTTAATCAGTTAAAGCGCAATCGTAGACATGAGTTCTAGGGGCGTGGTCGTAATGTGCGAGGACGTGGTAGAGGCGAGAATGACCGTGTCGGAACCCGTTAGGTCCGGACAAGGGTCCGAAAATGAGGTACCACCACCCCACCACCACCGTTGGTGTTGAGCAAAGCAAGATCGGACGGGGATGATGCGGTGTCGCGAGCAATCTTTGCGAGTGCTTGAGATGGTGGCTGGAGCGGTGGAGGTATGGGAGCTCAAAAATCAGTGCCCGAGCGACTCGAGCCAATGGGGTGAGGTGTTTCGTGGTGTATCGGTGTGGCACCCAAGACGACCGAGTATTGGTTGGAGGTAACCGAGCAAATTATGGACGAGCTTGATTTAAGCTGCGAGGAGAAACCGAAGGAATGGTGGCACTACTTACCGCGACGAAGCCTATCAATGGTGGCTCACGATTCGGGATGGTGCCACACCGAGGATCTCACTTGGGAATATGTTAAGGCGGCGTATCGGAAGAAGTATGTTGGTACCGATTATATTGATGCGCAAGAAAGCATTTCAAATGGTTCAAGGAACAAGTTCGTGGCGAGAATATGAAGTGAGTTTCGAGGCCGAGCCGTTATGCTCGAGGAATGGTGGCTACGGAGCATGAACGGTGTGTCCGATTTGAGGACGGTTTGAGGGATGATTTAAGGCTGTTGATAGCTCCGCATTAGGAACGGGAGTTTTCTACTCTAGTAGAGAAAGCTAAGGTAGCTGAAGGGATTAAGGACTCTACAAAGCAGAACTTCGACCGGAACAGGCAGAAAAGAGGCTTTGGATCATCAGGATCATCTGGGAATAAAAGGCCTAGAGTTGATAGGCGCGAGGTCGCAAGCGCTGCTACGGGAGGCGATGTCGTACTTGTGACCAGTGTGGGAAGAAACACTTAGGAGAGTGTTGGAAAAAGACGGGAGGATGTTTTAGGTGTGGGTCCAAGGACCATATGATCAAGGATTGTCCTATGAAACCAGATGGAAATCGACCGGTAGCTCAAAATGTTAATCAAGCCGGTAGAGGTGGGCAAGCCCCTTTCGGTGAGGTCGTGGTCCGAATAATAGAGGTAATGGTGCTTTGGCGAGAGGGCGTAGAACACCGGCGAGGTGCTTTGCTAATCACGAGGTAAGGCAACCGGGTTTGGTTTATGCGATTCGCGCGAGGATGATGAAGACGCCGGGACGTTATAACCGTGACGTTCCTTGTATTTGGAAAACCTTATTATGCTCGATTGATGTGGGCTCGACTCACTCCTATGTTGCATGTAGTGTAGTGGAAACACTAGGCCTAGACTCTGAACTTTCTGATAGGGAGATGATCGTAGTAAGCCCACTAGGTCAAACTGTAGTGGTGAATGAGATCTTTCGGAGTGTACCATTGGAAATCCAAGGCATAGTATTTCCTGCTGACTTAATGGAACTACCCTTCGGAGAATTCGATCTCATACTTGGCATGGACTGGCTAGTAGAGCATCGAGCCGTGTTGGATTGTGCGGCTAAGCGAATGGAGTTAAGGACCCCGGAGGATGAGGTGGTCATTATGATAGGAGAAAGGAGAAATTACTGTCTAATGTAGTTTTGGCGTTAAAGCGGAGAAAATGGTCCTAAAAGGGTGCAAGGCATTTACGCCTTCGTTAGTCTTTGTGGACGCAAAGAAGGGGGAATTAGTGGAGTTAGAGCGGTAAGGGACTTCGTGGATTTTTTCCAAAGGAGCTACCGTGAACCCCCCCGATAGGGAGGTGGAATTTGGAATAGCCTTGCTACGAGAACACTCGGTGTCAATCGCTCCATACCGAATGGCACCAAAGGAGTTGGTGGAGCTCAAGGCTCGAGATCCAAGAGTTGTTGGATTGTAGGTTTATTCGACCCAGATGTGTCTCGTGGGAGCACCGGTCTGTTGTGAAGAAGAAGGACGGAACTATGCGAATGTGCATAGATTATCGTCGATTAAATAAGTGACCATCAAGAACAAGTATCCTTTGCCACGGATAGACGACTTGTTCGATCGGCTTAAGGGAGCCGCCGTATTTTCAAAGATCGATCTAAGGTCCGGATATCATCGATTGAAGGTGAAGGAGGCGGATATCCATAAAATGGCCTTTAGGACAAGGTGCGGCCATTTTGAGTTTGTGGTAATGCCGTTTGGGTTGTGAACGCCCCACCGCGTTCATGGATATGATGAACCGGGTTTTCAACCCTACTTGGACCGGTTCGTTGTTGTGTTCATCGACGATATCCTAGTATACTCCAAGTCTGAGGAAGAACATGACGAGCATCTTCGGAAAGTGTTGCAAGTGTTAAGGGAGAAGAAGCTATATGCCAAATTCAGCAAGTGCGAGTTTTGGCTTAAGGAGGTTGCATTCTTAGGGCATGTAGTGTGCATGGAAGGAATAAGGGTGGATCCTAGGAAGATCGAAGCGATGTTGGATTGGAAACCACCTAGGTCCGTGGCTGAGATTCGTAGTTTCTTAGGTTTGGCAGGCTATTACAGAAGGTTCGTGGAAGGGTTCTCGTCAATAGCCGCACCTTTGAAAAAGTTGTTAAGGAAAGAAGTACCCTTTGTATGGACGGATAAGCAACAGGAGAGCTTCGAGAAGCTTAAGAGGGTTTTGACCGAGGCACCGATTCATTCACTGAGGCAGGAAAGGATTTTGTGGTGTACTGTGACGCTTCGCATACGGGATTAGGCTGTGTTCTAATGCAAGACGGAAAGGTGGTAGCTTATGCGTCTCAACAACTAAGGCCTCACGAGGTTAACTACCCGACGCATGACTTGGAACTGGCGGCAGTGGTCTTTGCTCTTAAGGTGTGGAGGCACTACCTTTATGGAGAAAAGTCAGTGATCTTCACGGACCACAAGAGCCTCAAGTACTTGTTGACTCGAAGGAGAGTAAACTTGAGACAAATGAAGGTGGGTAGAATTATTGAAGGACTATGATTGTTTGTTAGAGTATCATCCGGCAAGGCAAATGTAGTGGCGGATGCCACGAGTCGGAAGGTTGTATCAGATCCGAGGCGTTGTTCGCACACTTGAGTCTCATATGATGATGGCGACTATTGGCGAATTGCAAGTCAAACCAACATGGTTAAATGAGGTAAAGGAAAGTCGGTTGGTGGATGAGGATCTAAGTGTTAAGTTACAACAAGTGCGGAATGGAGAGTTAGAGGATTATGGTGTTAATGATGAGGGAGTATTGTGCTTCAAGGGAAAGGTATGTATGCCTAAGGACAAGGACCTAAGACGGAGGATTCTTCGGGAAGCGCATAGTAGCCCTTATGCTATGCATCCCGGAGGCACTAAGTTGTACAGGGATCTAAGGGAACAGATTTTGTGGCTTTGATCTTAAGCAGAAGTTATCAATTCGTGGGAAAATGTCCGACATGTCGACAAGTTAAAGCCCGAACACCAAGTTCCATCGGGATTACTTCAGCCAATCGAGATTCCGCAGTGGAAGTGGGAGAGAATCACCATGGACTTCGTTAGTGGGCTTCCCCTTACGCCTACTAAGAAGGACTCGGTATGGGTAATAGTGGACCGTTTGACCAAGTCCGCGCACTTCATTCCGGTGAGAGTCAACTATTCTCTTCAGAAGTTGGCAAGATTGTGCGTGGCGGAAATTGTAAGGTTGCATGGAGTGCCATGTCAATTATTTCGGATAGAGACCCAATATTTACGTCTCGATTTTGGAGGGCACTTCATCAAGCGTTAGGCACTAAGTTGGATTTCACTACGGCCTTTCATCCACAGTCGGACGGACGATTCGAGCGAGTAATCCAAGTGTTAGAGGATATGTTGAGGGGTGTGATGGACTTGAGAGGAAGTTAGGAGGAGTATTTACCTTTAGCGAGTTTGCATACAACAACGGCTATCAAGCCAAAGATTCGGATGGCACCGTATGAAGCGTTATGCGGTCGGAGGTGTCAAACTCTTACGTGTTGGGTGAGTTAGGAGAACGTCGAGTTTTGGGTCCAGTTAGTTAGTGGCGAGAATCGAAGAAGGTTGAGACAATTCGGACACGGTTGAAGGAAGCATCCGATAGACAAAAGTCGTCACGCGAACCTCAAGCGGAAGGAGATAGAGTTTGAAGTGGGGATCAAGTGTTTACGAAGTCTCGCCTTGGAAGAAGGTGATGAGGTTTGGTCACAAAGGAAGTTAAGCCCAAGGTTTATAGGGCCCTATCGAGTGTTGAAGCGAAGTTGGACTAGTGGCATATCGATTAGAGTTGCCACCGGTTGAAGCAGATGCATGGCGTATTCCATGTTTCCATGCTACGTCGATATCGATCGGATCCATCTCACGTAGTACCGGTTGAAGAGGTGGAGCTAAGGCCGGACTTATCCTACGAAGAAGAGCCGATTCGGATCTTAGAACGAGGCGTGAAAGTGCTACGAAGAAATCGGTTCCTCTAGTTAAAGTGTTATGGCGCAATCATGGAGCGGAGGAAGCTTCGTGGGAGCCAGAAGAGGCAATGCGACAACAATACCCTCATTTGTTTTAGCTGAGGTAATTTCGAGGTCGAAATTATTTTAAGAGGGTAGAAGCGTAACATCCTGAAAATGGGCCTATGCATTTTTGATTCAATTATACTGAAATGGCATGTCTTATGTGTTATGAATGTATTGTGAACATTTTTGGAAACTTGGAAATGTAAGGAAATGCTTTGGAAATGTTAAGTTTAAAAGAGGAAAGTGAACATTTTTGGAAACTTGGAACTGCAAGGAAATGATTTAGAAATGTTAAGTTTAAAGAGGAAAGCGAACATTTTGGAAACTTGGAAATGTAAGGAAATGTCATAGAAAGTGTTAAGTTTAAAGTTTAAAAAGGGAAACTAAGACAAGGTGGCCTTAAGAAAATTTATAGAGGAAATATGACATACAAATAGCCTTGGTAAAATGGCTACAAGGCACCACTTAAGGGCCTAGCAAGTGACGCCACATGCAGGAGCAAAAGGGTCTTGAGTTCGAGTCACATGGGAAGCAAATAAAAGAATTTTTATTTTGCTACAAGGAGCAGAGAGGTGGACGGCATTAAGGCTCTTAAAAGAGGAGTTTTATTCTCTTTAAATTTTGGCTAAATAGGGGATAAATAATGGATTTATTTTAGATTATTTTTAAGAGAGATAAATGAGGATTTATTCTTTAATTTTGAAAATTAAAGAGATAAAGCTATCAAAATAAGGGAGAGTGGTGGCCAAGTAAGGGACTCTAGCTAGTAATTTCGGCTACTAGAGGAAAAGAGGCCATTCATTCATTCACTCTTCCTTTGCTGAATTTCCTAAGCAAATTCTCCTCTCTCTGCCGAAATTCCCTAGAGCCTTGTTCTTCTTCTTTTTGTTAGCCAAAAGCGGAAAATTCAAGATACCACCATAGCCGATTTCTTTTCTTTCCAATCCATCAAAAGCCAAAACCTCTTTGATCACTATCTAGTCTCCATAGCCGAATCTTTGTGGAGCTTCAAGCAAGAGTGGGTCGACTTACGTAGTAAGGGTAAGGATCTATCCTTATATTTCTTTTCTTCAAGCCCAAGATTAAGATTCTAATGCCATTTGTATCTCTTGGCAAACTGCAATGATCTTTCGGGATTTTGTATATTATCGACTACCGGGAGAAGAGACTACTTTTGGGATTTAAAGAATCAAGGTAAGATATGTGAATATTCGGCCAAAGGCCATTTATTATGTTTAAGGATGAAATCGAATCTAATATAAGTCTATAGGTATTTCGACAACTCCCTAAGCAAGTGATTCTTTTCGGGATTTTAGAATCCACAAGGTAAGCATATGAGGTATTCGGCCAAGGCCTATTTTTGGTATTTAGAACTGTTTCTTATTTATTCAAAAGCCGGAAACTGACATAGCTAAGTGATTTGGTGGCTAGCCGATTTCAAGAAGGAACTCAGCAAGGTTTCGGGATTTGATTTTTAATCCAATCGGCACAAGGTAAGTTTTGGTTACAATAATCCTTCGGGATTTAGTCTTATGGCCGAATAAGCTTTTACTAAATAGTAAGTGATTGATCAAATGTAGGAACTTAAGATCTAAAACAGTAGATCGGTTTTCGGGATTTCAAGGAATTCGTTAAGCATATCAGGTGTGTACCTCACACTATTTCTTAATATAGTTATGGCAATAATTAATCTATATGTGATTATAAGAATGTGCAAGAATATGGCTAAGGTACCATGTTATGGTACAAAGTACTCAGGTACGTTTCCTACTCCTACTAGGATTATGAAATATGTTATATTTAACATGTGATAAGTTATAAGAATGTGAAAGTTGGCATGATTAATGCATAATAAGTATGATATGGGGCATATGGGTTATTGAAAAGGGGAAGTGAATTTGGTGACCTAAGACCACGATATCTGAATGTGGTGACCTAAGACCACGGTATTTGAATGTGGTGACCTAAGACCACGATATCTGAATGTGGTGACCTAAGACCACGATGTGCGAATGTGGTGACCTAAGACCACAAATATTTATAAGAGGCGATGAGCACGTCGATTGCAAATGATCGCCTTTGATGGTGTGTAGCGGATGGAGGGTCGACTTAGTGTCCCCACGGTGTGCGAGTTGGTACGGGGATGTGTAGCGGATGGCATATAGGTTTGGGTTTGGGATTGCATCATTATTTTGATCTGTTATAAGAATTGATATGTGATATGATTATGTATGCCTAAGTTGTTAAGATTTAGTGTTGTAGTACACATTGAGTCTGTTGACTCACCCCGTGTGGGATCACGTTTGGTGTGACGATCGATGAATGACGGACCGGGTCGAAGCTTAGGGATGGCCATGCTCAAGAAGGAATTTATTTTATTTGGACTTTTTATTTTAAGTACTTTGAATTTAATTTTGGGTTTTATTTTGATGTAATAAGGCCGTTAATATGAACTGTTTTATGCATGCTTTTTATTGGATTTTATTACTATACGATTAAGTTTAAATCAAGGTTAAATGGTTTTTCTTAAAAAAATATATACAAGGTTTCCAATTGAACCCAACACAAGCAAATCCATCTTCAAACCACACGAATTTTTCCTAAGTAACAAACGGACTTTCAAATGTTTTCTCGAGGAACATACCAGATCCGGTCAGGACTCGTGGGCCGGGTTTGGGGTGTTTCAAGGAAAGTGTAGTGCTTACCGTAAGCAGGTGTGTAATCTCACACTGTATTTCATGGGTTAAATAATTATATTGTGTTAATCGCTTGATTAAATTACATGTTAGCGAAATCGGGTAAAATGGCATAATTATCACTATGTTGGTAAAGACTATGAAATCGGTATTAAGACTGTGAAAATTACAAAATTGCCCTCAGTGGGCCAAATCGATAAAGGTGATATTTGATATATGGGCCAATTGTGATATTTGATATATAGCCCAATTGTGATATTTGATATATGGGCCAATTGTGATATTTACTATATGGGCCGAAATGAAATATTGGTTATATGGGCCAATTGTGATATTTGATATATGGGCCAATTGTGATATTTGATATATGGGCCAATTGTGATATTTGATATATGGGCCAATTGTGATATTTGCTATATGGGCCAAAATAAAATATTGGTTATATGGGCCAATTGTGATATTTGATATATGGGCCGGATTGTGATACGGGCCAAATTGTGATAATTGTTATAATGGGCCCTATTGTTCGTAATAAATATTTGAATGAATTGTTGTAAATGAATATGCATTATATACATGGATTGCATGGGATGGGATATTGATGAAGAGAAGTTCTGGTAGCTTTGCTACAAAATTCTGGTGGCTCTGCCACAAATCTGAAAAATGGCAATGCCATGTAAACTCTGTGAATCTGGTGGCTTGTCCACAAATTAATATAAACGGCTTAATGCCTATTTTGGTGTATTGGCGGGGTGGGTGACTAAAGCTCCCCACAGGTGTCTTTGGTTAGTGCGGGTGGTGTGTAGCGGATGGAAATTAGGTTTGGTTTGGGAATTGCATATCATATTCATATTATATATGTTATTATTGTATTATAATTGTAAGTGGGCTTTGGCCCAATAAATGTTTAATTGGATTTTGGCCCAGTGGACAATGGTAAGTGGGTTACACACTGAGTTGTAGTAACTCACCCCGTTTTTCCTTACCCTTCTCAGGTAATGAACAGTGAAGGAGACTTGGGCCGTGGACGACTCAGTGGAGGCCATACTACGAATAATTGGTTATTTAAATTCCGGATTTCTTTTAAGTACTTTTAATTATTTTGCTATTTTAAGTTAAATTGTAATAAGGCCTCTGGATAAATTTTAATGTTGTTTAATGTTTGATGGATTTTATAATTTGCTTAAATTACTTCAAGTGGGATTTTTCTAAAAATTTAAATAAATGTTTTTCTCAAATGGATATGCAAAAAGGGTTTCATAATAACTTTCTTAAATAATTTAACTCAGAAAATTTTCTCTTAACAATGTTCTTCCAAATTTTATTTTCAAACTCTTTTAAATCTTCTCGAAATTTTAATTAAATTTTCTTTAAAGGGCTAGATGTACATTTATTTCGTGTGACATGCCAAATCTGGCCTTAACGCATAGACCGGGTTTAGGGTGTTACATTTTATGGTATCAGAGCCCAGTTTCACAACTCGGCTGTGGTTTGGGTTCAAAAATGTTTTCAAAATTGTTTTGAATTGTAAAGTTAAAATGCATGGCACCACGGGTATCCGTCACCAAGTCAAGTAAGTATGTTATTGTATGATTATGATTGTTATGATAGGACTATAGGAACACTCTAGAACTTTTAGTTTTAGGTGTTGAAACTATAGAGATTGAGACTATAGGATGCGTTTACGAAAACAAATCTACTTCTTAAACCTCATAAGAAATTGTTTAATAAATATCGAAATAGTATACTGATTCATAAGATTTGTAATAAGATTGAATCGGAATAGTCAATATGAGCGCTAGAGAATGTGGACGTGGTAGACGTGGCTGTGGTAGAGGCCGAGATGCTAGGGTTGTGTCTGAAGCGTCGGGACATATGCTAGAAATGGACGCACCTGCGTCACCCGAGACTGAAACTGGATCACATGATCGTATGAGGGAGGACATTGCTTTGTCCCAAGCAATGTTGAAGAGTCTTAGAAAGGGTTGCGGGGGGCTAGAATCGGGCGATGGCTCGTGGATCAATTTCGAAACGACTTAGATCGAGCGGTGCCGAGGTTTTTAGGGGTGTCTCGGGTGTAGCCCCAAGTGTAGCGGAGTATTGGCTCGAGGCTGTGGAGAGGATCATGGATGATCTTGAGTGTACTGCCGAGCAGAAACTAAGAGGAGCTGTGTCCTTGTTGAGAGACGACGCGTATCAATGGTGGCTTACTGTTCGGGAAGGCACTCAGGCCAATCGAGTTATTTGGGATTTCTTCAAAACCTCATTTCAAGGAAAGTATGTTGGGGCTAGCTATGTGGATGCCCGAAGGAAGGAATTTCTTATTCTGGTTCAAGAAAGTAAGACCGTGGCAGCTTATGAAGCGAAATTTCTGCGTCTGAGTCGTTATGCTCGAGGTATTTTGCCAACTGATTATGAACGTTGTGTGCATTTCGAGGATGGGTTGAGCGATGAATTGCGGGTATTGATAGCCCCACAGCAAGAAAGGAATTTTGCCACACTGGTGGAGAAAGCGAAGATAGCCAGAAGAGGCTAAGCTTTTAGAGCGGCGAAACAGAGAAAAGATAGAGGCAAGAGCAAGAGGATTTTAAGTACTGGGTCCCGCTAAAAGGTTTCGAAAGAGGCCGAGAAATGATGAGCCAGCTCACTCAGCTAGAGCACCACCGCTACCAATCGATACAACCATGTGCTGTTGTGGAAGACGACACTCACGGTGAATCTTTGGAAGAGAGCGGTGGTTGTTTCAAATGTGGTTCTAAGGACCATCAGCTTAAGAATTGTCCTCGACGGATTGCTCCGACTCAGGAAGCTCGTAACCATGATGCACAGCCAGCTAGAGGCGCTCAGTAACCACCGAGGGGCCGTGGACCAGGTCGAGGTGGTAATGGCGCAGGTCGAGGTCAAGGTGCACTGGGTAGAGGTAATGGCTTCAGAGGTAACGCGGAGGCGAGACAGCCAGGGTTGGTTTATGCGGTCAGACGCCAAGAGGATGGCAATGCACCTAATGTGATAACCGGTACGTTCTTCATCTCTGATGTACCTGTTACTGCTTTGATAGATATCAAATCTACCCATTCGTATGTTGCTAGTGCTATATCTGGATACCTAAACATTAGATCTGAGATTTCTGATAGAGAGATGACGATAATTAGTCCCTTAGGATAGTCTGTGATGGTGAATAGATTGTTTAGAGACATGCCCTTAGAAATTCAAGGAGAAATATTTTTGGCGGATTTGATGGAATTGCCTTTCGGTGAGTTCGATCTTATTTTGGGCATAGACTGGTTGGTGAAGCACCTGCGAACTTGGATTGTGCTGCAAAGCGGATGATGATAAGAACTTCGGAAGATAAAGAAGTGGTGATGATAGGTGAAAGGAGAAATTATCTATCGAATGTGGTATCTGCTTTAAAGGCAGAAAAGTTGATGCGAAAAGGGTGTGGAGCCTTTCTAGCCTTCATTAGCGCGTTGGATGCCAAGGAAGTACCAGTAGAAGGTGTTAGAACGGTGAAGGAGTTTTCAGACATCTTTCCCAAAGAACTTCCGGGTTTACCTTCAGACCGGGAAGTAGAGTTTGGCATTGAGCTTTTGCCCAGAATGGCTTCGGTATCCATTGCTCCTTATAGGATGGCGCCGAAAGAGTTAGCGGAGCTTAAAGCTCAAATTCAGGAGTTGTTGGATCGGGGATTCATTCGACCGAGTGTGTCACCGTGGGGAGCACCGGTCTTGTTCGTCAAGAAGAAGGATGGGTCGATGCGTATGTGCATCGATTATAGGTAGTTGAATAAGTTGACGATCAAGAATAGGCATCCGTTGCCGAGAATCGATGATCTTTTTGACCAGTTGCGAGGAGCTTCGATTTTCTCCAAGATAGATTTGAGATCAGGTTATCACCAACTCAAGGTTAAGGAGGCGGATATTCATAAGACGGCGTTTCGAACTCGTTATGGTCACTATGAGTTCTTGGTAATGCCATTTGGTTTGACCAATGCACCAGCTGCATTTATGGACATGATGAACCGAGTCTTTCAACCCTATTTAGATCAGTTCATGGTGGTGTTCATAGACGATATATTGGTATACTCGAAGAATGAAGAAGAGCATGATTCACATCTGCGAATAGTATTGTAAATATTGAGGGAAAAGTAGCTTTATGCCAAATTCAGTAAGTGTGAATTTTGGCTAAAGGAAGTGACTTTCTTGGGACATGTTGTGTCAGCCGAAGGAATCAGAGTTGATCCTCGGAAGGTAGAGGCTGTGTTGGATTAGAAACCACCGAAGTCAGTGGCTGAGATTTAGAGTTTCCTAGGGTTGGCTGGTTATTATAGACATTTTGTTGAGGGGTTTTCGTTGATTGCTGCACCCCTAACTAAACTGTTACGCAAGGAAGTACCATTTGTGTGGTCAGATCAACAGCAAGAAAGTTTCGAGAAATTGAAGAAGATTCTGACGGAAGCGCCAGTATTGATTCAACCTGAAGCTGGGAAAGAGTTTATTGTCTACTGCAATGCGTCACACACGGGCTTAGGATGTGTATTGATGCAAGGTGGGAAAGTGGTAGCTTATGCATCTCGTCAGTTAAGGCCGCATGAAGTGAATTATCCTACCCATGATTTGGAGTTGGCTGCAGTGGTATTTGCTTAGAAGATTTGGAGGCACTACCTGTACGGTGCGAAGTCGATCATTTATACGGACCATAAGAGTCTAAAGTACCTCATTACCCAAAAGAAGTTGAACTTAAGACAGAGGAGTGGATAGAACTGTTGAAGGATTATGACTTCTCAATCGAGTATCACCCCGGAAATGCTAACGTGGTGGCAGACGCGTTGAGTCGTAAAGTGATATCGGAGTTGAGTGTGATGTTTGCTCATCTCAGTTTGTATGAAGATGGTAGTCTGCTAGCCGAACTTCAGGTGAAGCCTATGTGGTTAGGCCAGATTAAGGAAAAGCAGTCATTAGATGAAAAGCTGGGTCCCTTACTTCAGCAAGTGGAAGGTGGTGTGATAGGGGATTTTGGATTGAATAATGACCAGATCTTCAGTGTTTTGCGGAAGAATCTGTATGCCCAAAGATTCAGAATTGAGACAAATGATTCTGCGTGAGGCGCATAGTAGCCCTTATGCTATGCACCCTGGGGGAAATAAAATGTATCGAGATCTCCGGGAGCAGTATTGGTGGCCAGGGTTGAAGCAAGAGGTTACTGATTTTGTGAGTAGGTGCCTGACATGTCAGCAAGTGAAGGCGGAATATCAATTGCCATCGGGATTGCTGCAACCGGTGAAGATTCCGTTATGGAAATGGGAACGGATAACGATGGATTTTGTTAGTGGGTTACCCTTATCGCCTACTAAGAAAGATTCCGTTTGGGTAATAGTGGATCGGTTGACAAAGACGCCCATTTCCTACTGTTAAATGCGGATTACTCATTGCAGAAATTGGCCAAATTGTATGTAGCGGAGATCGTGAGGTTACATGGAGTACCAGTGTCTATTATATCAGACAGGGACCCTAGGTTTACATCACGGTTTTGGAAAGCTTTACATGAAGCTTTAGGAACAAAGTTAAATTTCAGCACGGCTTTTCATCCTCAGTCAGATGGTCAGTCGGAAAGAGTAATCCAGATTTTGGAAGACATGTTAAGGGGTTGTGTGATTGACTTCAGGGGTAGTTGGGAGGATTTCGTACCGTTGGTAGAATTTGCGTATAACAATAGTTATCAATCCAGTATCCAGATGGCACCCTACGAGGCATTGTATGGTCGTAGGTGTCGTACTCCTACTTGTTGGACTGAATTGGGGGAGCGACAGTCACTGGGCCCTGAGCTAATATCAGAGACGGAGGAAAAGGTAAAGGTAATTTGGGCACGGTTAAAGGAAGCTTCGGATAGACAAAAATCGTATGCGGATCTGAAGCGTAAGGATATTGAGTTTGCGGTGGGAGATCAAGTCTTTCTAAAGGTCTCACCTTGGAAGAAAATCTTCAGATTTGGAAGGAAGGGCAAGTTAAGCCCTAGATTCATCGGACCGTACCGTGTATTGAAGCGTGTTGGGCCAGTGGCTTATCAGCTTGAGTTACCTCCGGAGTTGAGTCAGATACATAGTGTATTTCACGTCTCAATGTTAAGGCGTTACCGATCTGATCCGTCTCATATAGTACCGGTAGAGAAATTGAGATAAGGCCCGACTTGTCGTTCGAGGAAGAGCCGATTGCAAATTTTAGATCGAGATGTTAAGGTCTTTGAGAAGGAAGTCGATGCAGTTAGTCAAAGTTCTATGGCATAATCACGGAGCGGAGGAAGCTACGTGGGAGCACGAGGACACGTTTCGGCAACAACATCCTCACCTCTTTTAACCAGGTAAATTTTGAAAACGAAATTTTCTTTAAGGGGGTAGAATTGTAACATCCTAAAATTTGAATTTTTATATGTTGCATTATTTTGGTGCTCAGCTAGTTAAACTATCCAATGTGTGTGTTTAGGTAGTCCTGAGAAGGCTCGGGATTTATTTAGAATTAGTAAAATATTTTGGCATTTAGTACTTTAAGGTAATGGAGTAAGTGACCTTAAAGCTTAAGGAAATAAATTGGTAAATAGCTAGCATAAGTGAGCTAGTAGTCAGGAGGAGATGGCGCCATATGTATTACCTTGAGGGAAGGAGTTCGAATCCCTTTATGTGCATTTGTGATTTTTTTTATTTTTGCTTTCCTTCCTTATAGTGTCGGCCAAGAACTAATTATGGTAAGTTGGACTTTTATATTTATGGCAAAATGGCTAAAGGATTAAGGAAAGATTGAAGTTAAGGAAGGGAATCAAATGGAAATGGCATGTAAGGGGAGCATAAGGCTTATTCCATGGGTGATGTTTTGGAAAGTTTGGGTGGCCAAACTTTTGACCAATTGGCTATGCATTTGGACGGTTTATGGGGCTAAGGGGGGATGGCCGAATTTTATTAGCATTTTGGTAAGGTTTAGGTGCTAGTTTTGGTCATTTTTTTTTTCATTAGCAACTAGTGTATCATTTTTCTCCAAAACTCTTTTCCCTAGCCGAATGTGGTCAATAGCAATAGGTAAATTCTTGGTTGTTTTGGCCATTTCTTTTTGACCAATTTGGTATCATTTTCTTTTCTCCCCAAACTCTTTTCATCTTTGTGCCGAAACCATGCAACCTTGAAGAGGCATAATTCATTTATTTTCTTTCTCCTTGCGGAACGCATACAAACTTGGAGACCATTTCCTTGTTCATTTTTCATCCTTGAAAAATCGAAACTTAATCATCATATCTTCTACTTATTTTTCCTTCTTCTTTTCTTATTGCAAATAACTTTCAAACATCACCCCCTCTCTAATATTTTCACCATGGCCGAATATCATTGATCATCTCCCTATAGCTGAATCTTCCACTTCATACATATTTTCTTCTCAACTATATTTCTACCCACACTTCGATCAATCGGTAAGTGATCCATTACAACATTTTTGTATTTTTATTTTATCCTTTCTCTTAGTGCCGAATCTATACCTTGGTGTGGGATGGCCATATTGATTGAGACCATCACCATACTTTCTCTCATACGAAATCACTTTTCTTTGCCATAGAAATATAGTGGAAGGCCGAAACTTGGAGTTTTCGAAGTCATCATCTAATCGCTAGGATTCGGTCCAAAAGTCTCTAAGGTAAGGATTCTCCGAGGACTCTATAATCACTTTTTATTCATTAAGATAGTGTTGATTAATCGATATTATTATAGGGACTCTATCGCTCGATCTTTCATCTTAAGATCATACGGATCTTTGTGGTAAGCCGACTTCACTTCTAAGATCAATCATTTATAACAACGTAATATTAGTTTGGACTAATATTTATTTTCAATGGAGGCAAACAAGATCGAATCAAAAGGGGTAGTGATTGGTGATCGAAAAAGGACCGAAATTACGATCCCTACTAGATTCAAACGAAGGGCTATTTCGGCGATTCGAGACTTTCCACCGGGTTGTGGACCCTCATCCGGTGAGAATCAACTATTCGAAGTTGTTCGCAATTGTGAGGCATCAGCGATTCAGGATTTTCCACCGGGTTGTGGACTGTCCACCGGGGAGAACCGGCAAATAGTAGTTGTTCGCGATTCCGAGGGTAAAAACCTAGACCGTTTATCTTAGAGTAGATTTACTATAAGTGTACATGATCTAATCGAGCGTTAAAAATATTTTTAGGTGTCGACGATCGGGGAAAGTGTAGTGCTTACTGTGTCGTGTGTGTAATCTCACACTGTATTTCATGGGTTAAATAATTATATTGTGTTAATCGCTTGATTAAATCACATGTTAGCGAAATCGGGTAAAATGGCATAATTATCACTATGTTGGTAAAGACTATGAAATCGGTATTAAGACTGTGAAAATTATGAAATTGCCCTCAATGGGCCAAATCGATAAAGGTGATATTTGATATATGGGCCAATTGTGATATTTGATATATGGCCCAATTGTGATATTTGATATATGGGCCAATTGTGATATTTGCTATATGGGCCAAAATGAAATATTGGTTATATGGGTCAATTGTGATATTTGATATATGGCTCAATTGTGATATTTGATATATGGGCCAATTGTGATATTTGATATATGGGCCAGTTGTGATATTTGCTATATGGGCCAAAATGAAATATTGGTTATATGGGCCAATTGTGATATTTGATATATGGGCCGGATTGTGATACGGGCCAAATTGTGATAATTGTTATAATGGGCCTTATTGTTCGTAATAAATATTTGAATGAATTGTTGTAAATGAATATGCATTATATACATGGATTGGATGGGATGGGATATTGATGAAGAGAAGTTCTGGTAGCTTTGCTACAAAATTCTGGTGGCTCTGCCACAAATCTGAAAAATGGCAATGCCATGTAAACTCTGTGAATCTGGTGGCTTGTCCACATATTAATATAAACGGCTTAATGCCTATTTTGGTGTGTTAGCGGGGTGGGTGACTAAAGCTCCCCACAGGTGTGCTGGTTGGTACGGGTGGTGTGTAGCGGATGGAAATTAGGTGTGGTTTGGGAATTGCATATCATATTCATATTATATATGTTATTATTGTATTATAATTGTAAGTGGGCTTTGGCCCAATAAATGCTTAATTGGATTTTGGCCCAGTGGACAACGGTAAGTGGGTTACACACTGAGTTCTAGTAACTCACCCCGTTTTTCCTTACCCTTCTCAGGTAATGAACAATGAAGGAGACTTGGGCCGTGGACGACTCAGTGGAGGCCATACTACGAATAATTGGTTATTTAAATTCCGGATTTCTTTTAAGTACTTTTAATTATTTTGCTATTTTAAGTTAAATTGTAATAAGGCCTCTGGATAAATTTTAATGTTGTTTAATGTTTAATGGATTTTATAATTTGCTTAAATTACTTCAAGTGGGATTTTTCTAAAAATTTAAATAAATGTTTTTCTCAAATTGATATGCAAAAAGGGTTTCATAATAACTTTCTTAAATAATTTAACTCAGAAAATTTTCTCTTAACAATGTTCTTCCAAATTTTATTTTCAAACTCTTTTAAATCTTCTCGAAATTTTAATTAAATTTTCTTTAAAGGGCTAGATGTACATTTATTTCGTGTGACATGCCAAATCTGGCCTTAACGCATAGACTGGGTTTGGGGTGTTACAACTGTATGCCCCGCTTTTTGGTCAAAATTTGAGTCGCCCTTTTCGGGTTTTCAACTCAAATCCCCTTTGGTTTCAAAGCGCCCTTTGCGGGTTTTCGCATTGGCCTCTCCTTTTTATTTTCTTTTCTTCATTTTTTTTTTTGCATTTGTATTTGCATTTGTACTCAAGGCGCCCTTTGCGGGTTTTCACCTTGGACCTTCCTCTTTCAGGTAAAATACTTCTTGTTTGAACTCTCAGAATTAAATCGGATTAGGCAAGTCTTCGCCATTCATCTCAGTCAATATCAATGCTCCTCCAGAATAGGCTTTTTTCAACATAAGGTATTTCCCAGTTCGGAATATGTTTTCTTCTGAAATCGTCTTGTAGAAAAAAGATCTGTTTCAACATCAGGTTCCCCCTTGTGGAATTCTCTAAGATGAACTTCGTAAGTTTGCATCATCTAGCCGTGACAAATAACTTTTAACCTTTTCTTCAATTAGGTTCAATCTATAAACCAATGTGTAAGATGTTGCCCCGACAAAGGTCCTGGCCAACGTTCGATAATCATAGAGAATAGTGATAGCTTCTTATGCCAATCTTTACAAGTCTTAGCCCCTCTTTTTTTTGGGAACTTTTGTTGTGCTGCCTGATCTTTGGACCAACTGTAAACTTTGACTTTGTACAGTTATTTAAACGCGATCCATTGTAGCATTCTGCTAACATCTTGATCTCTTTTTTTTTTTTTTGAAATTTGATGGCTATCGACCTTGTAACATTGACATATGAAGCTATTTCCACTCTCTTAGCGAAGTAAACAATGACTATGTTGATGAGTCAATATTGGCTAAAAGCTTCTAACGAGATTGGCTCCATCACATCCATGCCCCACATATGGAAAATTTGTGAAGAACTAGAGTAGGTATATGAATCTTGTCTACTTAAATTCGGCATAGCTGATACCACCCCTTTCTATGTAGATCGGCAGTGCCCGATCATCATGTTTATCCCGCATCTTAGTATCCCAGGCATGTCCTGATATGACCGTATGAAAACATTTTTGATGTCTCGCATTATTTCTATGGCAAGCTGGGCTTCGATCTTTACCCCTTTCCTAGGCTCGCAATATCCAATGACCCTTTTGTAGAATAAGGTCTGTTTTTCATCTTGTTAAACCATTTTTAACAAGTCAGAAAATATGTCATAATCTCTGTAATCTTCAAAATCCTGAGATCCCCTAGACCCATATCTTGTTCAAAAAGGGAGTCAGTAACAATGTCGTTCATGACGTTGATATCTAGGTACCTAGGTACGAAGGCGAACAAATCCAAAGAATAAATGATTCTAAGGATGATTATTTGGATAGTATGGTCAAAAATAAAGAATGAAAGAATATTGGTAAAAAAAATGTGCAGTATGAAATGTAAAGAATAAAAGAATCTGTTTTCAAAAAAATGCATTTCATTGAAATATAAAATTTGGACACGAGCCTATTTCACAAAAGAATTCTTATTGCCTCTAGGCTTAAGGCAACAAGCATGTTTTGAATATTACTCTAGGTCTGCTTCTAAAAATACAAGAATCTCTTCCTCAGTCCCATTATTCAAAACACTCCCAAGTACACAAGGTTTGGAAACATTATTCCCCGGTTCCTTCTCCGCTTTTGATTTCTTCAAGGAGTCGCAACTTTCTTGTCTCCTTCTTCAATTATCACATTTACTACCTTGTCAAAGTGATCAGGTTTTGATGAATCGTCGACTTTCACAATTCCCATTTTGATGAGCCTCTCAACTACCTTTTTGAAGGCAGTGCAGTTTTCTATGGAATGCCCTGATATTCCCGCATGGTAATCACATTTAGCGTTTGAGTCATACCATTTAGGATATGGGAGTTGTAACGGTTTTAGATAAAATGGAGACACAATATGCGCATCAAATAAAATTTGATATAGCTCCTTATACGTCATCGGGATTGGCGTAAATTGGAGCTTTTCAGAGTTTTGCCTTGGAGAGGCCTGATCATTGGTAGTTACCGTCCTTGGCTGGTTCATTGTAATTGGCTCTGAATGGCTCTTATTATACCTACCGGTATTATTTACTCTCTTTTACTTCTTCCTCAGGGCCTTTGAGGTCCATTCTCCTTTTTCCCTTATTTCTACTAGAACAACCGGTTTAGCTTGATCATCATTCGGGTCAAAATCTGAACCCATTGGGAACTTCAACAAGGCTGAAGTATCAGCTTGACATCGGGGTTCAATAATAACGGGTATTCCATGCGAATGCACATCTGGTTGAGTCGGGACACCTATCGGGGAATAAACAATGTCTTCCTCATCATCCACACTATTGACTGCTGAGCCATTCCCTTTTTTAAGTCCTTCAACTAGCAGATCACTTAACTGGTCAATCACATTCTTTTGGAATTCCCGCATGTCTTGTTGAATCTTGGTTAATTGCCGCTGCATCTGTATTTGCATTTGTTCTATTCTTTCCAATCTTTGTTCCATGTTTTCTAGGTTAACTGAAACATTTTACCTAATTAGGGTCCTTTTGTAAAAGTCTAATGCAAATGATGCAATGTAATGCAAATGCATGAATGCAAAAAAAGAGAGGCGTTGACTCTGAATTCAGTTACATTAGAAAAACTTTACTAGAAAATAAATTTCTTTACACAAAACGGATCGCATACACGGCCTTGTCTTCATAGTCCAAGTGAGAACATCAATCCTCTTCTTCGCAAAAGTCAAATCTTGCAAACTTCTAATAGATGCCTCTTCTACCTCTTTTTGCTTGATTTGGACCGCGACTCTTGTTCACTTGTTAGTCTCTTCAAGAAAGCCGAGATGTGGTAATTCTCGAATAGTCTTCGTCAACTTGAATCCTTGGGTGATAAGGTCTTGTATTCCTTCACGGACTATCAGTCTTCTCTCGTTGTATTCACTTGGACTATATTCGGACGACCGTATTATAATCCACTTTATCAAAAAATCCATTTTCTTATGACCAACTTTTCTATTTAGCAATCGAATTTGAAATCAACACCTCTTTTCTATGATGTGAATGCAATGCAATCAAAACAAAAGAAAATACGTTAGCACAGGAAAAATAAATAACCTAGAACACCTATCAGGGTGACCACTAGGGTTTGACATAGTTCTACCTAAGGTGGGCTCTTAGGATTCACTATCTATGGTTTAGTTCTAGAGTTGAGGTACCCGAACCAGCAGATTCCTCGATCCTCACCCATTATAGGCTCATATGGACTGAGTTTGGTTCAGGGGAATACATTTCCCTATGGCCTTGCGGAAGTGAAAACTTCACGAAGACATAGGTACAGATGTATTCCGGAAGCAATTCACTAGCCCATGCGGAGGTGAAAACCTCACGAAGGCATAGCTTCTCGCTCCCACTTAAGGGTGTGACCATGACGGTCATGCAGTGTAATGCAAAGAGATATATTTTAAAATCACATGCAATAAAAGGATCATATTTTTAAAATCAGAATTTTAAATTCGAACAAAAGGACATGAAATTATCGATTTCACAGCTTGACTCTCTTATTGTCCCCAGTAGAGTCGCCAAGCTGTCGAAACCATTTTAAAAGTTTTAGAAAATGGGATCGAATTATAGAAACAAAAGTGGGAGTCACCACAAATCCTTTTTTTACTTAGGTGTGATTGGATCACCTTGCAAAACATTTTATTTAAAAACATTTAATTTTGGTCTACGAAAAACAAAAAAAAGGGGTTCGGGAGTCGGTTACGTATGAGGAAGGATTAGCACCCTCATAACGCCCAAAAATTGGTACCTAATCGATAAAATCATGTCCAAATGTTTAAAATTTAAAAGTATTTAAAAATATGATTTCTTTAAAGAAACTTTGAGCAATTTAAAAATTTGAGACTTTCTTATTCCAAAGGAATATAAATATCACATCCAACACGTTAGGACATGATATTTTAAAACCTTCGTAATCAAAATCATCTCACGGTTTACAAAACTTGTCAAAAGGATATTTAGTTATTTAGCCAAACGGAAAATCGCACCCAACACGTTAGGGCACTATTTTCCGAATTTCTAAATACCAAAACATTGCCTTATTTTTAAAAAACCTTTAAACGAAATATAGTAATTTTATAAAAAATGTATTTTTATTTTAAACAATAACCATGTGACAATATTACATTTATAAACTATCGAACATAAATATTAAATGCAATTATAATTCATAAACATTTCATATTAATATAGACAATAAAAGAAATAATAACACATATAAAATAAAATAGCACATATGAAATAGTATATATAATATTACAAATAAAAATAATGTATAGACAACAAAAATAGCACCTATATATAATTGAGAAAATAAAATAAGTTTTGACATAAGTAATTAATCAATAACTAAAAATAAAAACATGTTCATAATATCCAAATACATAAAAAAACTATATATTTAAGAATAAATAATATATTATACAATATAAATAAAATTTTAACAAAAATAATATATGATAATATAATAGTATATAATATAAAAAATTTTGAAGTATGTAACTAATTTATTAATCCTAAAATAATATGTAATAAAAAAACAAATCAAATAAAATAATAAATAATGATTAAGCAATTAAATGAAAAAAAAACGCATAAGTTCTACCTAACTCCCGCAATATGAAGATTCAACGAAATTCCTCCACCAAAATCTAACTAGAACGGAAGTAACTCAAAAAGAAATGAAGATGAACGAAGAACAAAATAAGAACAAGCCATAGAAAATAAGAACGCAAAAGGGAGAAATTTAAGTGAATGCTCTCAAAAAATTTTATTACTCCCAATTCCAATGTCATTCAAGTGTCTTCACAATGAAGGGAGAGGCCTCTATTTATAGTTGAGCCTCCCCAAATCCAACGGTACAGATCAATTACATCAACGGCTAAGATTAAAAGGTATCTACAAATTAAATCTCTAAGATTACAAAATCATATCTTTTAATATTACATACCATATCTTCTAAGATTGCATATCATATCTAAGATTTGCATATCATATCTAAGATTGCATATCCTTGAAGATTGTACTTTCATATACGTCAAGCTTGTAGATAAACCTTCAATCTTTTTAAGTAATGGGTCATTCCGATCGGGCCAAATGATATATTTTGGACTGGACTTGGACTTTGTTTTATTATTTTGGGTTTATTATTAAGCCCGTGCAAAATGGGCTATTACAATATAAATCATCAATCACAATCAACGTGTCCCTTCTATAGGTCAATGAGACTATAATCATGCTTTAGAATAGGGTCGGGACTAAACCGAACACTTAGTAAAATTCTCGGAAATTTAAATTTTTTTTTCTAAGTCACAGAGGTCACACGCCCGTGTGGGTAGGCCGTGTGCCTCCCACGGCTACTAGACACACCCATGTGTCTTGGCCATGTCAAAATAGAGCATGTATACTAACATATCCACATAGCCACTAGACATGACCGTGTACCATGGCCGTGTGCTCTTAGGCTAGATACTGACTTATTAACACGGCTACCAGGCATGTCCGTGTGCCAAGGCCGTGCACACTTAGACTAACTACTGACTTAATCCCACGGCCACTAGGCACGCCCGTGTGCCACGACCGTGTAGGCAAAACAGGCCGTTTGCAAGGCCAAAATGCCACCCTTACTCGGGTCAAACCTTCAAGCAATGTACCAGTCCATTTTATGTACAATTAACAACCAAAGACATGTCAAATGATCAAAAATTCTCCACATCCAATCTCATTTCTAATCATGCCAATTTGCACAACTAAATCATATATATACATAAGCATGGTTTAACCACATTTACCCTTCATAGAAACATTTTTTTGATCAAACATGCATACTCATAATGCGGTCATATTCTTACCATAACTTTGACTAATTCATTGGCTATCAAACCATACCAAACTATGCATTATATAACACATTTACTCATGCATATTACCAACACTTATTAAGCCACATGTCATGGTTACTTTATACACATTTCAAAGATAATCTAAGGTGACTAGCCTATACATGCCATATCTAGCTATATACATTTCCAAAAGATACCAAAATGAGCTTAGGTAGTGTGATGACGATCCTCGACGGTCCCGAGCCTTCAGTAGCTTTGACGATCTATAAAACAGAGCAAACACACAAAGAGTAAGCTTTCAAAAGCTTAGTAAGCCATATACAAATAAACTTAGCATAATATGCACATAACCAAAATGATATAATAACATTATTGGTTCTCATAGCAAATTCATCTCATATATTCTTTGGCTCAATTGCTAGGCCATATCTTACCACAATATTCAACTCAAATATCACATATACATATGGCTCATTCAAACATATCTTCACATATTATCTCATCATTCCAAAACACATATTCATCATAGTAAGTTCATATAGACACTTACCTTTCATACACGCTTAGTGTACCTATCGAACGTACCTGAAATAGATATACTGATTGTAATATCCCGGATTTAGGGGTTATGAAAATTTTCGCTTGAATGTGTGCATTGTTGTTATGTGCTCTTTGTATGAGTTCTAGGGACTTTGGGAATTTTAGAAAGTAAAGGATTGCCTTAGAAAATATTAGATTTTAATCTTAGAAGGGGAACTAAGCAAGTTTGGCCTTAAGAGAATTAATTTGATGTTTTGATCATAAGTTGAGCTATTGGTAAAGTGGTGAAGGTGCATGGGTGAATGCATGAGGTGAGAGGTTCGAATCCTTTAGCTAGCAATTGGGAGGAATTTTAATTTTTGTTTTCTTCCCTATAGTGTCGGTCAAACCTTATCCTTAATAGATGGACTATTCTTTTATTTTTGGATAGTAGACCAATAGGAAAAGGCAAGTTAGGAGTTATGGTAAGGAATCAAGTGGATAAGGAAAGTTTAGGGGACAAGAGGCTTGAAGAGTGGGTGTGGTTTTGGAAGCTTTTCCATGGTCATGTGACCATGAACCTAGACGGCATAAGGGGCTAAGGGAGTGGTTTAATTGTGTTGGAAATTATGGGGTTGATAGGGAAGAATTAAGGAGGAAAAAGGGGGATTGTGTAGGCTATTGTGTTGGCGAATTTTTGGTATGGGATTTGGGAGGTTTTAGTTGACCAAAAGTTGTCAATTTGTGCATTTTTCCTTTGTCCAAAAATATTTCTCTTAACCGAATTTATCAATAGGCATTTGGTAAAAGTTTGCTTTGTTTTGGCCTTTGCATTTTGACCAAATAGATACTTTTATTTCTTCTTTTCCTCTCAAGTTTACTTTCTTTTGGAACCAAAATATTGTCATCTTTGAAGACATTTACCATTCTTTTCTTCCTCTCTAGTGCCGAATCCATCTTACACCAAAAGCATTCTCTTTTATTTTCTTTTTCATTCTCTTCCTCTCTTCCCTTTTCCTATCATAACCTAAAAATTATCCTATACCTTTTCATCATTCTTTTCCTTCCTTTTCTTTCTTTTGTTAAAGCCGAAATTATCATTCTTTTTCTTTTAAGTTGTTAAGGCCGAATTTCTTGATAGTTCTAGTAAGGGTTAATCGATCATCGTGTTCGGGTAAGGCTTTTCTATCAATGGTTTTTCTTTATTTTCTTTGGATTAATCGATTTTAGGAATCTAATCCTCTTATTTCTCCGTGGCTAAACCTTTGAAGGAAGATTTTCGGGTTGTCTTGTAGTCAACGTTAGGAAGAGATCATTCAAATTTGAATAATCCAAGGTAAGGGATAATGATATTCGCCAAAGGCCATATCTTTTAGTGATAACCGATTTCTCACATAGTGATATGTAGGTTCTGTCGACGTGTAGGCAAGAGTCGGAAATCCTAAAGTTTCTATCGCTCTTTGTGTTTGCAAGGTGTGTAACTTATACTAAACATCTAATTGATTAGTAGCTTTATTTATATAGATGTGTTTATAATGAAATATGAACGATTATAGCTTTGGGTACCACTCAATGGTACGATGAATTGAGGTACGTTTTTCCTTCAGTACTATGTAAGTTTTTAATATGAAACATATTCAATAATTGATTATGATTTTGGGATTATGATTCAAAGGCATGATATTTATATCATAAATAATGCTATATGCATAATATGAAATGTTTTCGATTCGATATGATTATGGGGTATATGGCATGATATTGAAATAATATGTTATTGCATGGGCATATGGGCAATATTGAAAGGGGAAGTGTTCTGGTGGTTTTACCACATAATCCGGTGACTTCGGTCACGATATTATGAATCCGGTGACTTCGGTCATATACTATAAATCCGGTGACTCTGTCACAATTATCTGGTGGCTATGCCACAATTTATAAGGGCGATGTGCTAGTTGGATCGCAAAGAATCGCCTTCGATGGTGTGTAGCGGATGGAGGGTCGATTTAGAAATCCCCATGGTGTGATTGGTAGGTACGGGTGGTGTGTAGCGGATGGATATCTAAGTTGGGTTCGGGATTGCATTTCATTTATATGTACATGTGATTATCTGATTTGTTATATTATGGACTTTGTTACTATGATCGATTGGACTTTTAGTATAATGTTACACATTGAGTCTGTTGACTCACCCTTCGTGGGATAACTTTTTTTTCAGGTGATACACAATGATTTTGGACCGGGTCAAAGAGGATCGCGTGGTGGCCATTGCTCAACTCCGTAAATTGAAATTTTCACTTTTTATTAAACTTACTACGTTTTCTTATATATTTCGGTATTTTTTTTGGGATATGTTTTTGTAATAAGGCCGCCATTAGTTATGTTACTTTTACGTTTTAAATTTATATTCTGCTACGATCAATTTCAACTAATCAATTAAATATTTTCGATAATCGTATTAAAAACGGTTTTTATCAAGTTCGTACTTAAATTTATTCTTTTACCCCAAAAATCACATCTTATTACAAAACGACAAAAAAATGAGTTTTTCTTAAGAAGCATACCATATCCGGTCAGGCTTGTGGGCCGGGTTTGGGGTGTTTCACTGATCACATAATCGTTTGTTTCTCAGACTTGCTTGTTGAACCATTCGGAATCTAATAGGATACTCAGAATGCTCGGAATAGTCGTACAATGCCAACGTCCCAGACGTGGTCTTACATGTAATCAGATATCGATGCCTCTGTCCCAGACAGGGTCTTACACGAATCAAATACGATGCCAATGTCCCAGGCATGGTCTTACACATAAATCTCATATCGATGCCAACGTCCCAGACATGGTCTTACACAAATCAAATACGATTCCAATGTCCCAGACATGGTCTTACACGTAAATCTCATATCGATGCCAACGTCCCAGACGTGGTCTTACATGATATCACGTATCAGACACCTATGTCATGACATACGTAATTCCTATCTATTCCTAGGTTCACACGGGACTTCTCGGACTTTAATAGCTTATCGACTTATTAGCCAACTCGGATTTCACATATATTCCATCTCAATGGATATTTATAGTAATACAAATATCATCTATACTCAATAATTCAATGCAATTACATTTATTTGTATATCGACTTACCTCAGATTCGGATAGTTGATCGGATTCGGTTATTCGACTACTTTCGCTTTCCCGCGATCTAAGTCCAATTTCTTCAATTCTTGATCTATACATATTCAAATGTAATCCATTTATTCACTAATTCATTCAATTCAATCCATGAACACACATTTAGGGCAATTTGTAATTTAGCCATCACATTTGCACATTTTATCAATTTAGTCCATTTTTCTCAAAACATCAAATATACAAAATCACCATATATCCATGCTTAGCCGATTACTCATGTAACTCATACAAGTCCAAACATTTCATCAAATTCATAATTTAGTCCCTCAAAATGCTATTTTCACAATTTAGCCCTAATTAGCTAAATTCATCAAAAATTCAAGAACAAAACATGTTCATTAAACACATATCTTTCATTTAACACCTAAACTTATCACAAAGCTCACCATTTCATCAAGGGCACATCTCATAAACATCATCAATTCTTCAAATTACAACATGGGCTTGATAGTAAACTAAGCAACAATCTCAAAAACATAAAAATCATCAAAATCCAAAGTCAAAACATACTTTAATTAGGTAATTCAATGGCCAAACCCTAGCTTGTGTTTTTCTTTTCTTTCTTTGCTAATTTTGGCACAAAATATGACAACTATCATCTTTCTTATGTTTGTTTTATTAATATCATATTATTAACCCATTTACAAAATTATCCTTATTACAAAACATATATATAACATATATATATAAGGCCATCATTGTCTTTTAAACATCCACTAAGTAATTATTGGCTTAATTGCCACATAAGGCCTCCCCATTTAAGAGCCATCTCAAATAGGTGTCTTTTCATAAAGCATGCACATTTTGCATTCAATGCAATTTAATCCTTTTATCAAATTAAACATACAGACGGACAAATTAACTTACAAAAATTTAACACATGCTTAGTCACATATCAAAGGCACAAAAAATAATATTAAAAATAATTTACTGACTTGGATTTGTGGTCCCGAAACCACTGTTCCGACTAGGGTCTAAACCGAACTGTTACATTACTTGGATGCAATGAGAAATTAATCGACGAGCTAATAAAGAAGTATGTTGATTCTATATTTGCATCCAATGTAGTTCGTTATTCCCGTTAATTAATACAATTGTATTTGTATATATTTGCAAGATTTGATAAGTCATACCTGACAACTTGGTGTTTTTAATCATACCCGAGACAACATTTGAGCAGTATGCATTATTCAAGGTATGGCTGCTTATCATTTTCTTTCACATCGTAGAACGGAAACACATTTATCGAGTGAAAGGATAGTTTGAGTTTGTGCAAGATATTCTAGGTGACCCATAGAACACCAATCAACTTTGTAGGATAGATCCAAAGGGGTAGGAAAACATTGGTGACAGAGCATGCACTGTGAGTAAATCAATCTTAGATTCCTTGACTTGGCTTTTTTTTTTATGAGTGGTAGCAAGGTTGTCCCAAATTAACTTGGCACTTTGACATTGAGACACTTTATTGTACTAATAAGGCCCTAATACACAAAAGAGAGTGTGCATGGCCTTGGCATTTAGTTAAGCTTCTTCTTGTAACCTTCTTCCCACCCATCTTCATCCTTAGGCACCTTTAAATCATTATTTGAGATAATCCTCCACTCATGATAATCATTGGCTTGAATAAAGAGTTTCATCATTGTTTTCCAATAGGAATAGGTCTTACCATTGAAGTAAGGAGGTTTTACAACTAATTGGCCCCTTCCTAAGCTACTTGAATCAAAATCTTGTTCCATATTCAAAATTGGTATTTTTCCCTTGAATTGTCTCTTCCAGTGGTGAAACCTTCGATGGAGAGCAAACTATGATGCCAATTATTAGACTTGAAAATACCAAGAGGAGGTGACTTGGGAATTTAAAAATTTCTTACAAACTACTCTAAAATAAAAGAACATAGAATAGCTTGGACATTTCGATTTATAATGGTTCAATCCCAATTGCCTAACTTTACTACCTTGATATACCTCAACCAAGGATTTCCCAATTCACTATACTTGATTTGATACCTGTCAAGGAAAAGGTATAATCTTTGCAGCACTATATTTTCTCTTAAGCCTAAGATAGAACCTTCCCCCTAGTTTTTGTGGCTTAACTAAAACCCTCAATGTAACACCCCAAACCCGAACAAGACACCACGTCCGAATCTGGTATGTTACGGGGAAAATGCTTTTGGGAGATCAGATTTATCGTTAAAAGCTGGGTGAAAACACAGGGTCTTTGAAACAAATTTGAGTGGTCTTGTTTGAAAAACAGTTGATGCATTTGAAACCCGGAGATTTTGAAAACTTAGCCAGAATTTGTAGTTAAAACGAGTTCAACCATTAAAACCTCATTAGTTTCTTAGTGACACATAAAACACTTTTGAACTTAGGAGAACTACAAGTTTGAATTTGGAAACCAGTTGTTTTTGTTTACCAAAAAGACTTAGTGTGATACCCGATGGTATGGTTTAAAAACCCAGCATGTATAGTTTTGGAATCATTATCTTTCCAAGTTTTAGTAAAAATTATTCCAAGTTACTTTGTTTAAGGCATGTCACGATCAACTTAAAACATTAACAACATAAAACATAACTTTAAAGGCCTATTACAAATCCAAATAAAACCCAATTAAAAGTAAATAAACTAAAGTACCCAAGTAGTGGAGTCTGAGTAAAACTTTATTTAAGCATGGCATGTGCACCCCGAGTCCATCCTGGCTCCATGTTCGCGTCTACGAGTCACCTGAAATGTCAAAGGAGAGGGTGAGTCGAGTGACTCAGTGTGTAAATCCCGCTCCCGATAAGACCACATGCTATCACACATCATACATAGCAACATAATTAATGCAACCCAATCCTAACCATCCATATCGCCTTTTCTACCCCGTGTGGTACCAAACCACTGGTGGTGCCAAACCACTGGTGACATATAGTCACAATGTGTTACCAAAACACTGGTGTCCCAAAGACACAATATCTGTCATTGTGGTACCAAACCACTGGTGTCCCAAAGACACGATGTGCTACCAAAGCACTGGTGACCGTAGTCACAAATCTGGTGATGGGGCCAACCCATCGTGTGATACCAAATCACTAGCAGACGATCCCATATCTCAAGTGGGGCCAACCCACGGTGGTCAAACCACAGGGACAAGTCGCAATGAGGTGCCAAACCTCTGGTGTCCCAAAGACACAATGTGCTACCAAAGCACTGGTGACCGTAGTCACAAATCTGGTGATGGGGCCAACCCATCGTGTGATACCAAATCACTGGCGTCAATCCCGTATAATCATCCGTGGGGCCAACCCACTGTGGTACTGAGCCACTGGGACGAGACGCTGAGGTACCAAACCTCTGGAGGTGCCAAACCTCTGGTGACCCAAAGTCACAAAGTGTGCTACCAAAGCACTGGTGCTCGTCAGCACAAAATATCACTGCTCCCTCCTCTCATATTACCCATACATATCATACTGGCTCATATACAATATGCAATCATGTAACTCATGCACCCATGTCCAACATAGCATCTCATAGCATACATGCATATAGTACAGATCATCATATCCAAGGTATCCATAATAGGATTTATAATACAGTAGA
Organism: Gossypium sturtianum; assembly: GCA_025698515.1. NCBI lineage: Eukaryota > Viridiplantae > Streptophyta > Magnoliopsida > Malvales > Malvaceae > Gossypium > Gossypium sturtianum. Next base: position 135,101,497 of record CM046948.1, on the reverse strand, counting down.
CTTACCCGGGTCCGTACTCATACCCCATCTGGGTATCCAACTATCCATCATACTGTTATGGTTTTTAACAAGCAACAGGTTTATTAACAACATTACTAAGTATTAGTGTGTTAGTTTACACACCTGATAATACGAGTCTAGAAGTCCCGATAAAACGATCTACGTCCTTCGATTGCTAACTCCTACAATCGGCCAAGACATAAGGGTTAGGCACTAAGACCATTCGGCCAAAGACATATACACTCAAAGGGACTAATTCCAATCCTTTACCTTGAAGGTGATTTGGTTTCCTACCCAAATCCGAGCCCACAGTGGTTCCTCCTACGACAATCGGCCACCACCTAGCATAGCATCAGCCACACCTTTAATAACTTGGCTTAATAAACTAAACGAATAGGTTAAAAGAATCCAACCTTACCACTACTTACCCAACGGTTAACCACAGAAAGAAGGCTCCACTTGACTGCTTCAAAAATCCAGATGCCCTAAAAGAAATCGGTTTACAGAAGAGATTAGTTTCCTTCAACAAATGCCGATAATCATCCTTTTGACTTACTAAAACGATAGAGAACTAGGGAGAGAAGGGATAACCCTTCGGCCAACTACTCACCTTCACTAACCGATTGCACACCACAAGATGAACACCAAAGATTGCACCAATATTCGGCCCTAGATGCTTAACCCTCCTACTTTCGGTTTTGAATGTAAAAGAAAAGAAGAAATAGGGGTGGAAAGAAATGGAGGAATCGGCAATTGGGTTTAGGGAAAGAAGGGGAATAAAGATGGATAAGGAGGGTACTTTCGACTTGCCAAGGAGAGAAAATGGAGAAGTGCTTTTAGAGAATTGAGTTTCGGCTAGCAAGAGAAAAGATGGAAAAGGTGTTTTGGGGAGATGGAGTTTCTCGCTACAAGGTTCCAAAAGAGAAATGAAATGGAAGGGGGTGCTAGGTTCGACGTCACAAGGGATTTTGAGAGAACACAAAACCAAATTCGGCAAGGATGAAGTTGCCTAAAGCTTTCGGTTTTGGAAAGGAAAAGAAAGACTTACTTGGAGGAAATTCGGCTTAGGCTCTTGACAAAAGAAAGAAATTTGTTCTCAAACAAAGTGACCAAGAGAATAATGCCAAAAAACCAAGATGAATTTCGGCACTACCTCACACCCACACTACCAAGCCGTCCCTTCCCCCACTCCAAGTCCCAAATATTCGGCCATGATCCCCCAAATAACTCCCATCCACACATTCAAAATAGTTTGAACAATTCTCCATCCTACTTTCACTCTCCACCTACCAACCCATCACTTGACCAAGTCTTAGGCAGAGTTTGAACTGCCACAAACTCCTCCCTCCATGCCGTCAAAATGAGTGCCAAAAAGTGGCCACTCCGCAGCTCGAACTCTGGACCTCCCTCACTTGCACATGACGCTAACACAAGCCCCCAAGTGGCGCATGCCTTGCCACTAGGCTAGCTCCTTATTTGTGCTTTAAAACACCAATTAAAATTCTTAAACCCCACTCTTCCAACTCCTCTCACCTAAGCCCAAAAATCAAAATTTTCTTATTTACTCAGTCACACTCCCGTGCTACACTTAAGCCCCTAAAACATAAAAATAACAACACAGCACACTACATACATGCAATATCATGCAGCAACAAAATAACCCCTAACCCGGGATATTACAGTTCTACCCCCCTTAAAAAAAATTTCGGCCTCGAAATTACCTGGTCAAAAGAGTTGCGGGTATTGCTGTCTCATCGTATCCTCGGGTTCCCATGTCGCTTCTTCTACACCATGATTCCGCCAAAGTACCTTAACCAAAGGCACCGACTTCCTACGCAGAACCTTCACATCCCGATCAAGAATCTGCACAGGTTCCTCTTCCATAGTCAAGTCTGGATTCACCTCGATCTCTTCCACCGCTACCACATGCGACGGATCTGAACGATACCTCCGAAGCATCGATACGTGAAAAACATCATGAATCTGACTGAGCTCTGTTGGCAACTCAAGCTGATACGCCACTGGTCCAACTCGTCTCAACACCTTATACGGCCCAATGAACCTCGGACTTAGCTTGCCTTTCTTCCCGAACCTCAACACCTTCTTCCACGGTGAGACCTTCAGAAAAACCTTATCCCCAACAGCAAACTCTATATCTCTTCGCTTAAGATCGGCATAAGACTTTTGCCGGTCCGAAGCTTCCTTCAATCGAGTCTGAATCACTTTAACCTTGTCCTCAGTCTCAGCTACCAACTCAGGTCCTAACAACTGACGTTCACCTAACTCTGTCCAACATGTAGGTGAGCGACACTTCCTGCCATACAACGCCTCATACGGAGCCATCTTAATGCTCGCTTGGTAACTGTTGTTGTAGGCAAACTCAGCTAATGGTAGAAACTCCTCCCAACTACCTCTGAAATCCAGAACACAACCTCTCAGCATGTCTTCTAAGATCCGAATAACCCTTTCGGTGGACCGACCGCCGATCGCGGGTGAAAAGCCGTCTTTGAAATCCAAACGAGTACCCGAGCGATCGATGCGGTGCTTTCCGAACCTTGACGTAAACTCGGGATCCTTATCCGAGATTATCGAAACGCACACCGTGCAACCTCACTATCTCTGAAACATACAACCGCTAGCTTAGCTTCAAGTGAGTAATCAACCTCACCGAATAAAGTGAGCTGATTTAGTCGACGATCCACCACTACCCAAATCGAATCTTTCTTGCTTGGCGTAGCGGTAACCCACCGACAAAATCCATGGTTATCCTTTCCCACTTCCATCTGCGGAATCTTCACAGTCAAGCAAACCCGACGGCAATCGATGTTCACCTTGACTGTGACAAGTTAGACACTTCCCAACAAACTCTGTCACCTCTTTCTTCAAACCAGGCCACCAAAATCGCTCTCTAAGATCCTTATACATTTTGCTACCTCCGGGATGCATAGCATGAGGATCATGCTATGTGCGTCTGAAGAATCTTTTGCCTCGACTCAACATCTTTGGGCATACAAGCCTTACCTTGAAAACACGAACCTCGTCACTAGACAAATCAGAACCCTCCAAACCACCATCTTGCACTTGCAACCTTCGCGCACTCGGAACCTCATCCAACAATCGCTTTTTCTCTCGATCGCTCAACCCAAGAAGGCTTAACTTGCAACTCGCCAAAATACTCCCGTCGTCATACAAGCTCAAATGGGCAAACAATGCTCTTAAGTCCGAAACAACCTTACGGCTCAACGCGTCTGCTACCACGTTAGCCTTGCCCGGGTGATACTCAATAGAATAATCGTAATCCTTCAAAGAACTCAACCCATCTCATGCGCCTCAAATTCAAATCCTTCGAGTCGGTAGATACTTCAGACTCTTATGATCCGTATAGACTATAGATCTCTCTCCATATAAATAGTGCCTCCAAATCTTTAAGGCGAAAACTACAGCCGCTAGCTCCAAATCGTGCGTCGGATAGTTAACCTCATGTGGCCTCAGCTGCCTAGAAGCGTAAGCCACAACCTTACCTTCCCGCATCAACACACAACCTGCACTGTATGTGATGCATCGCGATGAAGACTGCATGTATTCCTTACCACTCGAGTTGAATTAAAACCGAGCCTCGGTCAAAATCTTCTTTAACTTATCGAAGCTTTCTGTTGTTCCTCGGTCCAAACAAACGGAACCTCTTTCCTTAACAACTTAGTCATCGCTACGCTGCTATCAACGAAAACCCTCAACAAACCTTCTCAGAGTATCCGGCCAAACCAGAAAACTACGAATCTCAACATCGCCTTCGGTGGCTTCCAATCCAAAATCGCCTCAATCTTACGAGGATCTACTCGAATCCTCACCCGACACTACATGACCCAAGAACGCCACTTCTCTAAGCGAACTCGCACTTACCGAACTTAGCATAGAGTTACTTTTCCTCGTAATCTGCAGCACCACTCTCAAATGTGCATCATGCTCTTCCTCCGTCCTGAGTACACCAAGATGTCGTCTATGAAAACCACCACGAAACGATCTAGATATCACTGAAACACCACTGCTCATCATATCCATAAACGCCGCTGGTGCGTTAGTCAACCCGAATGGCTTTACCAGAATTCGTAGTGTCCATACCGAGTCCAAACGCTGTTTTATGGATATCGACCTCCTTAACCTTTAACCGATGGTACCTGCACCTCAAGTCGATCTTGAAAATACCGCGCAAGCACCCTTGGTGATCAAACAAATCGTCTATCCGTGGCAACGGATACTTGTTTTTAATCGTCAGCTTGTTCAACTGGCGGTAGTCTATGCACATCCGCATCGTGCCATCTTTCTTCTTAACGAATAATACCGGCGCACCCCACGGCGAAACACTTGGCCTGATAAAACCTCGATCCAATAACTCCTGGATCTGAGCCTTAAGCTCCACCAATTCCTTTGGTGCCATCCTATACGGAGCAATAGACACTGGCGCAGTCCCGGGTAACAGATCTATCCCGAACTCAACCTCTCGATCTGGCGGCAAACCCGGAAGCTCCTCAGGAAACACATCAGCAAATTCCTTAACAGTACGAACCTTCTCTACAGCAGACTCTTTAGCCTCCAAAGCATACACATGAACCACATACGCTTCGCAGCCCTTCCTGACCATCTTCTCCGCTTTCAGAGCATATATCACATTTGATAAGTAATCTCTCCTATTACCTATCATAGCCACCTCAACACCATCAACCGTCTTAAGAACCATGCGCTTGGCCGCGCAATCCAACCTCGCCTGGTACTTAACCAGCCAATCCATCCCAAGAATCAGATCGAACTCCCCAAACGGCAGTTCCATCAGATCAGCAGCTAATACTACCCCTTGGAGTTCTAGAGGTACATCTCTAAACAGTTTATCTACCACTACAGAGTGACCTAAAGGACTAATCACAGTCATATGCCTAGAAGATATCTCAGAGTCTAAGTCCATTGTCTCGACTATACTACTAGCAACATAGGAGTGCGTAGAACCCACATCAATTAAAGCAGTATAAGGAGTACCAAAAATCAAAAACGTACCGGTTATGACGTCCGGTGTGTCGCCCTCCTCTCGGCGCCTCGCAGCATATACCAATCCAGGCTGTCTAGCCTCAGAACTACCAGCGCCTGCGCGGTGCTCCACGGCCCACTGACCCATAACCACCTCTGCCATTACCACGGCCCCTCTGCGGTGGCGGTCCATTACCTCTAAACCGATTCGTACGACTCTCGATCAATCCACGCCATCCCACGCGGACAGTCCCTTATGCGATGATCCGAGAACCACATTCGAAGCAACCTTTTCCACCAGTCCAGCAACCACCCCAATGAGATTTCCCACACCGATTACCCTGCGGTGGTCCCTGCCTAGTAGCAACAACCCTAGCAGCATCGATTCTCGCCCACTCGGTCTAGCCCTCTTCTGCGGATTACCCGACGAACCGAAGACCCGGCTCCTCTTAAGCCTACTCCTGTCCATGCTCTGCCTTACCGATTCTTTGACACCCTCGGCTACCTTAGCCTTCTCAACTAAGACAAAACTCGCGCTCTGTTGAGGAGCAATCAGCCACCTCAACTCGCCTCGCAGACCATCCTCAAAACGAACACACCTCTCATGCTCGGTGGCTACAATGCCCTCGGCATACCTACTCGCCTTCCGAACTCGACCTGACTCTCAAGAATGGACTTACTCCCTGAACAAGCCTCGAAATGCCTTTCTCTGGGGAGTCGATGTAACTAGCCCCGATATACTTCTTTTGATATGCACTGAAAATAATCCCATGTCAAATCCTCTGTGCCACACTATCCCGAACTGTGAGCCACCACCGATATGACTCATCCCGGAGAAGCGTCGATACCCTTCTTTTCTCTTGGTAAATTCAAGTCTAGGTCATTCATGATCCGCTCGGTTGCCTCCACCAATATTCAAAGCAGTGCTAGAGCAACCCCGAGAGACACCTCGGAAGAATTCGGCCCCATTAGCCCGAGTCGTTCAGAAATCAGATTTCCTAACTCCTGCACCACCACTAGCCCCAAATTACCCTTTCCAACACTCGCAAAGATCGCTCAGTGACACTGCGTCGTCTCGATCGATCTTGGAACTCACCACCTCCACCGGTGGCGAACCGGTATCTCATTTTTCGAACCCCGCCCGCATCCTACGGGCTCGAAACCGTCATTCTACCACGACCTGCGTCCACGACCACGTCCACCTCTAGCGCTCATGACTAATCTTTCTACGTGATCGATTAAAGAATTTTATGCATCGAGATTTATTCCACTTGTTTAAAAAGCAAGTCTTATGAATATTTAATGAGGATTTGTTCTCGCGAGTTCACGTAATCCTATCGCCAATCTCTAAGGTAGCATACCATTGCTAATCATCAAATCATGTCATATCCAATCGGATCACAAGTAATAGTACGGGTACTTACCGGCGAATCGGTGCCGGAGACTCGGTGCCATGCCTTCCAAACCAAACTTTCAAAGCGCACACTTAAATGCACTTTTGAAAACCTTTTTGGGCCTCAGGCCCACAAAAGCCTTTGAACTTGGCTCGATACTACAAATGTAACACCCCAAACCCGAACAAGACACCACGTCCGAATCCGGTATGTTACGGGAAAATGCTTTTGGGAGATCAGATTTATCGTTAAAAGTCAGGTGAAAACACAGGTCTTTGAAACAAATTTGAGTGGTCTTGTTTGAAAAAGCAGCTTGATGCATTTGAAACCCGAGATTTTGAAAACTTAGCGAGAATTTGTAGTTAAAACGAGTTCAACCATTAAAACCTCATTAGTTTCTTAGTGACACATAAAACACTTTTGAACTTAGGAGAACTACAAGTTTGAATTTGGAAACCAGCTTGTTTTTGTTTACCAAAAGACTTAGTGTGATACCCGATGGTATGGTTTAAAAACCAGTGCGTTATAGTTTTGGAATCATTATCTTTCCAAGTTTTAGTAAAAATTATTCCAAGTTACTTTGTTTAAGGCATGTCACGATCAACTTAAAACATTAACAACATAAAACATAACTTTAAAGGCCTATTAAAAATCCAAATAAAACCCAATTAAAAGTAAATAAACTAAAGTACCCAAGTAGTGGAGTCTGAGTAAAACTTTATTTAAGCATGGCATGTGCACCCCGAGTCCATCCCGGCTCCATGTTCGCGTCTACGAGTCACCTGAAATGTCAAAGGAGAGGGTGAGTCGAGTGACTCAAAGTGTAAATCCCGCCCCGATAAGACCACATGCTATCACACATCATACATAGCAACATAATTAATGCAACCCAATCCTAACCATCCATATCGCCTTTTCTACCCCGTGTGTACCAAACCACTTGGTGGTGCCAAACCACCGTGACATATAGTCACAATGTGTTACTAAAACACCGGTGTCCCAAAGACACAATATCTGTCATTGTGGTACCAAACCACTTTGGTGTCCCAAAGACACGATGTGCTACCAAAGCACCGTGACCGTAGTCACAAATCGGTGATGGGGCCAACCCATCGTGTGATACCAAATCACTAGCGAGACGATCCCATATCTCAAGTGGGGCCAACCCACGGTGGTCAAACCACGGGGACAAGTCGCAATGAGGTGCCAAACCTCTGTGTCCCAAAGACACAATGTGCTACCAAAGCACCGGTGACCGTAGTCACAAATCGGTGATGGGGCCAACCCATCGTGTGATACCAAATCACCGGGCGCTAATCCCAGATAATCATCCGTGGGGCCAACCCACTGTGGTACTGAGCCACTTTGGGACGAGACTGAGGTACCAAACCTCTGGAGGTGCCAAACCTCTCGTGACCCAAAGTCACAAAGTGTGCTACCAAAGCACCGTGCTCGTCGAGACAAAATATCACTGCTCCCTCCTCTCATATTACCCATACATATCATATCGCTCATATACAATATGCAATCATGTAACTCATGCACCCATGTCCAACATAGCATCTCATAGCATACATGCATATAGTACGAGATCATCATATCCAAGGTATCCATAATAGGATTTATAATACAAAGAGACTTACCCGGTCCGTACTCATACCCCATCCGGGTATCCAACTATCCATCATATTTGTTATGGTTTTTAACAAGCAACGTGTTTATTAACAACATTACTAAGTATTAGTGTGTTAGTTTACACACCGATAATCACGAGTCTAGAAGTCCCGATAAAACGATCTACGTCCTTCGATTGCTAACTCCTACAATCGGCCAAGACATAAGGGTTAGGCACTAAGACCATTCGGCCAAAGACATATACACTCAAAGGGACTAATTCCAATCCTTTACCTTGAAGGTGATTTGGTTTCCTACCCAAATCCGAGCCACGATGGTTCCTCCTACGACAATCGGCCACCACCTAGCATAGCATCAGCCACACCTTTAATAACTTGGCTTAATAAACTAAACGAATAGGTTAAAAGAATCCAACCTTACCACTACTTACCCAACGGTTAACCACGTAAAGAAGGCTCCACTTGATCGCTTCAAAAATCCAGATGCCCTAAAAGAAATCGGTTTCTGAAGAGATTAGTTTCCTTCAACAAATGCCGATAATCATCCTTTTGACTTACTAAAGCGATAGAGAACTAGGGAGAGAAGGGATAACCCTTCGACCAACTACTCACCTTCACTAACCGATTGCACACCACAAGATGAACACCAACACTTTGCACCAATATTTGGCCCTAGATGCTTAACCCTCCTACTTTCGGTTTTGAATGTAAAAGAAAAGAAGAAATAGGGGTGGAAAGAAATGGAGGAATCGGCAATTGGGTTTAGGGAAAAGAAGGGGAATAAAGATGGATAAGGGAGGGTACTTTCGGCTTGCCAAGGAGAGAAAATGGAGAAGTGCTTTTAGAGAATTGAGTTTCGGCTAGCAAGAGAAAAGATGGAAAAGGTGTTTTGGGAGATGGAGTTTCGACACAAGGTTCCAAAAGAGAAATGAAATGGAAGGGGGTGCTAGGTTCGACGTCACAAGGGATTTTGAGAGAACACAAAACCAAATTCGGCAAGGATGAAGAAGTTGCCTAAAGCTTTCGGTTTTGGAAAGGAAAAGAAAGACTTACTTGGAGGAAATTCGGCTTAGGCTCTTAACAAAAGAAAGAACTTTGTTCTCAAACAAAGTGACCAAGAGAATAATGCCAAAAACCAAGATGAATTTAGCACTACCTCACACCCACACTACCAAGCCGTCCCTTCCCCACTCCAAGTCCCAAATATTCGCCATGATCCCCAAATAACTCCCATCCACACATTCAAAATAGTTTGAACAATTCTCCATCCTACTTTCACTCTCCACCTACCAACCCATCACTTGACCAAGTCTTAGGCAGAGTTTGAACTGCCACAAACTCCTCCCTCCATGCCGTCAAAATGAGTGCCAAAAAGTGGCCACTCCGCAGCTCGAACTCTGGACCTCCTCACTTGCACATGACGCTAACACAAGCCCCCAAGTGGCGCATGCCTTGCCACTAGGCTAGCTCCTTATTTGTGCTTTAAAACACCAATTAAAATTCTTAAACCCCAGCTCTTCCAACTCCTCTCACCTAAGCCCAAAAATCAAAATTTTCTTATTTACTCAGTCACACTCCCAGGCTACACTTAAGCCCCTAAAACATAAAAATAACAACACAGCACACTACATACATGCAATATCATGCAGCAACAAAATAACCCCTAACCCGGGATATTACACTCAATGTAATATCCTGTTTTTCAGTGGTGACGGAATAGTGGTTTCGAGACCAAAAATTTTAACATGTCGGTTCATAAATATCATTATTGTAATATTACGAGGTAATTAAGGTAGTATTAAAATTTTGGTAAAGAAATTTTAATGCTTTCTTATTTAAATTAAGAAAAAGGACTAAGTTAAAAAAGGTTCAAAATCTGGACATAATTGAGTTATAATGATTTGATAGCTTAACTATCAAATAAAAGAGGACTTATGAAGTAAATTTTCCATAATATTTATTGATGCACTATTAAGTGCATTTTAATTGTATAATTTTAAGGCTTTAACTAAGGATAACATGGCAATTATATATTTAAATTAAAGAAAAATAAAAGACAAAAGAATTTGTATCATTCTCTCATTGTTTGCTCACCGAAAATGAAAAAAAAGAAAATTAAGCTTTGGGAGCTTGAGGTTTGGCTAGCTTATGATCTTTACATGTAAGCTTATTTTAGTTTTATTTCTTGAATTTTTTGTGTTTTTGAGATTATTGCAACTTGGTCTAGATAGCCCAAACCTTTATTTTTGAAATTGTTAAAGATTTGAGATGTTACCATTGATGAATTTTGTTAATTTGAATGTTAAATGATGGAATTAAAGTGTTAGTTGTTGACTTTGATTAGTTTATTAGTTAATTTCTGGGATAGTTTTAGTAGGTGGAGTAAATTGATTAAATACTTAAAATTTCATGGAAATTGTATAATTAGTGAATAAGTGTGGACTTTCCTAGCTTAGAGTAAAATTCGGTTAACTTGGAGAGATTGAAAAATTTTGTTAATTTGGAAATTTTAACTAAAAGTATTAAATTGTTCTAAATGTAAAAGTTTAGGGAACATGTGTAATTAATGAGAATTTAAGGGTTATATGCATTAAATTAAGTGGAAAATATATGTGAATTTAATAGATTGTATTTAATTATTATATAGATAAAGACTTGAATAAAAAAGACAAGAACCGAGAAAAAGGGAAAATTGTGGAGTAGTCCCTACGTGTTAATCGGAAGTGAATCGTAGGTAAGTTCGTAGTGACTTGCTTTTTATTGCAATAAAATTGTAAATTATGTTGCTATTTGTTTTCACTTTGATTATATACATATACTACAGTAAAAATTTAGATCGGTAAATAGATGTGTAAGAAATTAAGGAAAAGCTCTAAAATGATGGAATTCGACTGGTAGTAGGTTATATATGAATGCAAATATGTGCCACTGTTTGTACTTCGGTACCCTAATGCATTATAATGTCTTAGCATTTCACCACTTATGCTCTTGAAACTTTGAGTAATTACTTAATATGTGAAACGAGTTGAATTATATTTAGAGTAGATGTTATACTATGTCCTTACTAAGCTAAGTAAGCTTATAGGTTTTCTTGGGTTGTTTTGTAGATAATCATTGCTGACATTTTGGAGGGATCAATCAACCAGCTCACACTATCCATCTAAGTCGGTAGTTTTTGCATCTTATTTATGGGTAGTGGCATGTATATATAGATGAAGTTATGAATTGTATGAATGTTGAAAGATGTAGTTAATTAGTGAAATTTGTGGTTTCTTAGGGCACATTTTGTGATGATGATGGAACAAGTATATATATAATGCATAGATGAATACTTTGATGTGTAGTTGTTGAATGATGTAGTTTAGAGTGGTGGTGTGATGTTTTATTTTGTAATGACATATATAGGGAGGTCTTTTGATTGTTTTTGAGACATTGTTTTGGTATGTGCTTTAGTATAAAACTTTTTTGTTTAAATAGCTAAATACTAGTTGAAATATAGCAAAATTTGGTATGAATGTGAATCATGAATATTTGATGCTTTGTTAATATATTGGAAATTATAAAATGTGGTACCAATGAGGGTACATTGGTTAGGCACGTAAGATGGTTGTTTTGGCATGTTTTGAGTATGTTTAATTGTGTTTTGAATAGGTGAAATGGTTAGTAATTGGGTTTCTTAGTGTCCAAGTAAGCATGATTTGGTAAACTTGATGTTTAAGGTTTATTTTGGTACACACGGCCTGGGACACGGGATGCCACACGACTGTGTGCCATACACGGTCTGAGACACGGCCCGTGACACTACCGTTTGTATCAAGTCAGTGGCTATGTCTATTAAGTCAGTGAGTCACACGGCCTATGACACGGCCGTGTGTAATTAGTTAGAGCGTTACACGAGATGAGAAATGTGTTTTTCGGGATGATGAATCAGTGGTTCAATGAATTTAAGCAAACAAACCCTGTAACTCCGAAACCTCCACCCCCTGCTGTGCTTGCTCCGGCACCCCTGCACCTTCAAAATTCTGTACCTATGACAGTTACCTGACTGTCTGTTGACAAAGTTCGTAAATGTGGAGCTGAAGAATTTAGAGGCGAAGTTGACGATGACTCGGCAAAGGCTGAGTACTGGTTAGTGAATACGAAGATAGTTTTTTTCGAAATTGATGTGCCCTCCAGAAGATTGTTTGATATGTGTTGTGTCATTGTTGAAAGATGAAGCATACTCATGGTTGGACACTTTGAGCACAATGACATCAAATGGTCATATTAATTGGGATTTCTTCAAAATTGAATTTAAGAAAAAGTACGTTTGTAACAGCCCGATTTAGGGGTTAGTTAGAACAGTGTTTCGGAACCACTAATCTGAGATCGGAGAAATTATTTTTAATATTATTATATGTTTTATATCATGATTATATGAGTGCATGAAAGATTTGGTGCATTAATTTTGGTGATTTCATGCTCAATTGCGAAAAAGGACTAAATCGCATAAAATGCGAAAGTTTTATTTTACAAGATAGAGGTGTCTAATAGCTATAGAATATTAAATTGGAGGTCCTTAATGTGCAGTTAGACCATTGGGGAAGTGATGGCTGGCCATAGGGACAAGAAATTAAATGGGTCAATGGTTAGGTGAGTTTTGGTGACTTAATGAATAAAATAAGAGAAAAATAAAGAAAGAAACGATATCATCTTTTCTCATTCTCCCTACCACCAAATTTTTAGCAAGATAAGGGGTTTAGAAGCTTGAAAATTTTTAGCCACTTCAATATTTACAAGTAAGTGATTTGATGATCATTTCTTGATAATATTTGTACTTTTGGAACCCCTAAAGCTTAAGCTAGCTAAAGAGGGGACTGTTTTGCAAAATGGTTAAAATTTTAGAGTTTTTCCATGTGAGCTTTTAAGTTGTTTTCTGCATTTTTATGGAAGAAAATGAGTCTTAGTTGTTAGATAAACAACTTTTGTGAAAGGTGTTACCATGAAAACACCTAAGAGGACCTTTTTGAGAAGGTTGTAAATATGTAGTAAATGTGTGAAATGATGAGTATTGAGAGTTGTCATAAGAGAAATAAATGTTCATCTAGGCTTGTAAAAGGAGGAAATTTGATTAGAATTAATTTACGAACCTAGGGGTAAAATAGTCATTTTGTGAAAGCCTAAGGGCAAAATGGTAATTTTGCCAAAGTATGATTATTGAAATGTGTTGATCAATGTGATAATTAAATGAGCTGAATTGTTGATATAGATCAAGAAGAACGAAGAATTAACCTTGACTGAGGGAAGGGTAAGGTATCGGATTAGATTAGCAATTTGGCCTATTTTGAAATCGAGGTAAGTTTGTGTGTAATAAGTTTAACATCATGCTAGTATGTTTTAAAATGTTAGATATTTGTGAAAATGTATAATATTTCTATGAATTTGAGTAATGATGTTGTAACACCCCAAACTAGGTCTATGCGTTTAGACGAGATTCGGTTAGTCACACCAATCGAATATTCATTTAATTCTCTAGTGATTAAAGTAAAACTTTTCTACCAAAACCTTTAAGTAATTTTAAAAGAACTTGAAAGAATTTTAAAGAGTAATTTAGGTGGTTCAAAATGTTATAAAACGCAATGTTTAAGAAAAACTTTAAAAATTTAGCATAAGCCCATAATGAGAGTCTTAAACAAAATTAAATCCATCCACACATAAAAAAATCCATAAAAACATAATTAGAGGCCTTATTACATCATACCCAAAATAGTAAATAAAATGAATAACTTAAATAAAGTTCATAGTTTATAAAAACCCATGCTCGTAGTATGGCCTCCACCAAGTCATCCCCTACCCAAGTCCACATCAATTTCCATTACAGAAATGGGTAATAAAGCGGGGTGAGTTACAAAGAACTCAGATGTGTAACCCACTTACCACCGTTGTTGGGCTGACCATCAAGGCATTAATTTGGGCTTGAGCCCAATTACAAATTTTAACAATATAAAATGAAATAAAATATATAAAATGCATGTAAAAATGAATTTCCCAAACCAAGCCTAATTTTCCATCCGCTACACACCCCCTGTACCAACCAAAGACACCCGTGGGGATCAAGTCAACCCACCCCGCCAAACACACCAATCGTAGGCATTAATCCTTTTTAATAATATTGTAGTGCACTACCAACTAGATTGTGACATAGTCACCGAACTAGAGGCATTAAGCCAAATTTGTGGCGAGCCACCGAACTAGATTCATGGCCACAGCCCTTACTTCTCTTCATCATGTATCCCATCCCATGCAATTATGTATGAATAACAAACTTTAATCATAAATAATTTATCAAGTAACCCATAATACAAATGAGTTTTTAATTAAACTTTTCATTTGGGCCTATTAAACAAAATAGTATTTAGCCCGTAAAGCAATCTAGCGAACTTTGGCCCATATTTCGAACTAGAAGGTTTTTGGCCCATTTTATCGATCTAGCAGTTTTTTAGGCCCAATTTGTCGAACTAGCAGTTTTTCGGCCAAATTTATCGACCTAGTAGTTTTTCGACCCAATTTAACAATCTAGCAGTCTTTCGGCCCAATTTAACAATCTAGCAGTCTTTCGGCCCAATTTATCGATCTAGCAATATTTCGGCTCAATTTATCGATCTAGCAATATTTCGGTTCAATTTATCGATCTAGCAATATTTCGGCTGAATTTATCGATCTAGTAATTTTTCCGACTTTAACCGTTTTCATGCATGTACACAAAAGTGTTAATTATCACATAATTTTCGATTTTGCCATTTTTACGATTTATCATAATACTTACTGCTTAGTATCTAACCCGAAAAGATAAGTGTGAAGTTACACACCTGGTTATAGTGAGAACTAGACTTTCCATTCCACAACACCTATACATATCACGATAAATTAGAATCACTATATTTTATTAACAAAATCAATCTTAGAAAATAACGATCTAACTTTTACCCTCGGATTTTCGAACTACTTCTACTTGCGGTTTCTCCCCGATTGATGGTTCGTTAACCGAATCAAATCCATGAACAAATAATGGTTCGGGAGTACGAACTACTTCAAACAATTGATTCTCCTCCGATGAACGTCCACAACCCGGTGGGAAATCCCGGATTGCTGAAACAGTCCTTCGCTTAAACTTAGGGGGAATAACGGAACCACCCCTCTTCCGAACACTATTCACCGTCCTTTTCTTCCCTATTTTGATTGTCTTCAAAGACAAAAGATCGTTAATCCAATCTAATATTACATCGAAATATGACTAAGGGTTTAAGGGTGAAATTAAACACCACAAAGATCCTTGTTCCAAAATATGAGAATCGATCAAACGTTCCTTTATCACCTTAAATCGATTCCAACGTTCTAAGATACCCACGAACACTTGATTTCCGATCTTCCACTATCGCACTATTGTCCACTATTGAAAGAAAGGATTGAGAATGATGGAGGATTCGACTATGTATAACCAAAGAAAAGAGAAAAATGGGTCGGCTACGGGCACACTAACATTCGGCCATGAGAGAATTAATGGAGAAAATTTTGATTGAAAAGAAATAAAAGAAAGAAATAAAAGATGGAAGAAAAAGATGATGATGAGGATTCGGTTTTCAAAGAGAAGGAAAAGAGAAAGAAAAAGATGTGATACGAAGCAAGGTACATTCGGCAATGGGAAAAAGAGAAGGAAAAAGAATGGTCTTTTTGGTGTTAGCAATTTCGGCACTATGACAAAGCAAACAAAAGAGTACTAGAGTGAAAAGCAAAAATGACCAAATGGTCAAAATAATCAAGGCTTACCAAAAGATCAATTTCGGCCAAGGGAGAAAGGTTGAGAAAGAATTACAAAACTTTGCACAAAAGTTGCTAGGAATGACCAAAACAAACTCCTAATCCTAGCCAACTACTAGCATATTCGGCCAACCCCTAGACCACATTGTTGGGTCCAAATTCATGGTCAAATGGCCATGAATTAGTTTCCAAAACATTTTCCTTGATATATGCCCTATGTCCCTTATCTTTCCAAATTTTCTTGATTCCATACTATAAGTTAGCTATTTCCTTATTCCTTTAGTCTACTTACCAAAAATGAAAAGTCCAACCTTACCATATCTATTGCTTGGCCGACACTTGCTATACAAGTGCAAAAATAAAAGTTGTCTAAATGCTATACAAGGGATTCGAACCACTCCCCATACAATATCTCATGCGCCAACACCACCTTGCCATTTACTCATCTTATGCTACTTTTTAACACTTAATTTAACTTAAGTGTCAATGCCACTTGCTCCACTTCAATAAATTCTCAAACTAAAAATTATTCCATAACCGAATAATTCTATACTCTTCTTCAGGACTATAATAGGCACGAAAAGAAATAAGAAAATTTTCCTTCATAATCTAAACACCAAAACATGCAATAAATCGATACTTGAATTTTAGGGTGTTACAACTCTACCCTCCTTAAAGAAAATTTAGTCCTCGAAATTTACAGTTGAAAGAGGTGAGGGTATTGTTGCCGAATTGCATCCTCAGGCTCCCACGTAGCTTCCTCCGCTCCGTGATTACGCCATAAAACTTTGACCAACGGCACGGTTTTCTTTCTTAGCACCTTAACATCTCGGTCTAAGATTTCCACTGGTTCTTCCTCAAAAGACAAGTCTGACTTCAACTCCACTTCTTCTACCGGCACTATGTGCGAAGGATCCGATCTATAGCGCCTCAGCATGGAAACATGAAAAACATTATGAATTTGGCTCAACTCCGAGGTAATTCGATTCGATAGGCCACTTTGGACCAACACGCTTCACCACACGATATGGTCCAATGTATCTAGGACTCAATTTGCCCTTCTTTCCAAACACTGAAAATCTTCTTCCAAGGTGAGACCTTCAAGAAAACTTGATCCCCACAAAGCATACTCGATACTTCTACGCTTGGATCGCATACGACTTTTGTCTATCCAAGCTTCCTTTAACCTTGCTCGAATAGCTTTTACTTTTCTTCCGTTTGAGAGATCAGCCAGGACCTAATCATCATCGTTCGCCCAATTCGGTCCAACAACTAGGAGAATGACACCTACGACCATATAATGCCTCGTAGGTGCCATCCGAATGCTAGATCGATAGCTATTGTTGTAAGCAAATTACGCCAACGGTGAAAATCCTCCCAACTACCTTTGAAGTCGATTACACATCCCCTTAACATGTCTTCCAGAATCTGAATTACTCTTTCGATTGACCATCCGGATTGAGGATGAAAAGCGTCTCAAGTTTAGCTTTGTTCCCAAAGCTTCATGCAAAGCTTTCCAAAACCGTGACGTAAACCTAGGATCCCTATCGATATAATAGACACAGGTACCCCATGCAACCTCACGATTTCGGATACGTGCGACTTAGCAAACTTACGTAACGAGTAATCCGCATTTAACCCCAGTAGAAAATGAGCGGTCTTCGTCAAACGATCAATAGTTACCCAAACGGAATTTTTCTTAGTAGGTGTTAAAGGTAACCCACTAACAAAATCCATTGTTATCCGCTCCCATTTCCAAAGAGGAATCTTTACCGGTTGTAATAATCCTGACGGCAATTGATGCTCCGCCTTCACTTGCTGACAAGTTAAACATTTTCCCACAAATTTAGAAATCTCACGCTTCAACCCTGGCCACCAATATTGTTCACGAAGATCCCGATACATCTTATTTCCTCCGGGGTGCATATCATAAGGGCTACTATGCGCCTCCCGTAGAATCATTTGTCTCAGATCTGAGTCCTTAGGCATACAAACTCTCCCACGAAAACATAACACACCTTCCGCGTTTATGCTAAAATCCTCTATTCCACCATTTTTAACTTGTTGAATTAAAAGTCCCCTTGCGTCCTTTATGTCTCGAACCCGAGACCTTAAACCGAGGCCCTTAAGTGGCGCTCCCAAGCCACTTTGCCAGGCTGCTTTCCTTCATTGTTCTCACATCTTCCACTGACAACTCTTTGGCATCTAAAGCACTAATAAAAGCTAGAAATGCTCCATACCCCTTCCGCATCAACTTTTCTGCCTTTAACGCAGATACCACATTTGCCAAGTAATTCCTTCGTTACTATCATAACTATTTCTTTATCCTCCACCGTCCTTATTGACATCCGCTTTTCAAAGACAATCCAATTTACCTGGTGCTTAACCAACCAATCCATGCCCAAAATGATATCGAACTCACGTAAAGGCAATTCCATCAAATTCGCCAAAAATATTTCTCCTTGAATTTCTAAGGGCACATCTCTAAACAGTTTATTTACCAATCACCGATCATCCTAAAGGACTGATTACCTTCATCTCACTATCGGAAATTTGAGTCTAAATTCAAGTTTCTAGATATGGTGCTAGCAACATACGAATGGGTAGAACCAATATCTATCAAAGCAATAATAGGTACATCAAAGATGAAGAACGTGCGCTTATCACATCGTGCATTGCCATCCTCACGGCGTCTAATCGCATATACCAATCCTGGCCGTCTTGCATCCGTGTTGCCTCTAGGACCATTGCCTCGACCAGCGCACCTTGACCACGTCCAAATTTCATTACCACCACGACACGGTCCACGACCTCTCGATGGTTGCTTTGAATTCCTCTTGTCGGTGGTGCATCGATGTTACGAGCTTCTGAGTTGTATCCATTCGACGAGGGCAATTCCTATATTGATGATCCATCGACCGCATTTATAGCAAGCACCGCTTTTCTTCCAAAGACTCTCCGAATGCCGTTTCCCACATTCAAGACGATCTCGACTGCGATTAACGACAGTGTTCTACCTTGAGTAGGCTCATCATTTCGAGGCCTCTTGAAAAACCTTCTTGAAGAACCCGAATACTTCATATCTCTCTTGCCTCTAGCTCGTTCCCGATTCCGGCGTTCCGAGTTCTTAGCCTCTTCGGCTATCTTGGCCTTTTCCACAAGCGTGGCAAAAGTTCTAACTTGTTGTGGGGCTATCAAAACCCGCAATTCATCGTTCAAGCCATCCTCAAAGCGTACACAACACTCATGATCCGTTGCCACTATTGTTCGAGCATAGCGACTCAAGCGCAAAAACTTCGACTTCATATCTTTGCCACCGTCTTATTCCTTGGACCATTCGTGGAATTCCTTCCTTCTGGCATCAACATAACTCGTTCCTACATATTTCCCTTGGAAGGAAACTTTAAATAATTCCCAATTAACTAATGCAGCTTCAGTGCCTTCTCGGACGGTAAGCCACCATTGGTATGCTTCGTCCCTTAACAAGGACACCGCTCCCCTTAGTTTTTGTTCCACCGCACTCAAGATCGTCCATAATTCGCTCCACCGCCTCAAGCCAATATTCAGATGACATTTGGAGCTACACCTGAGACACCTCTGAAAACCTCAGCACCACTTGATTTCAATTGTTCCGATATCGACCCACGAGCTGTTGGCCTAGTTCTAGCTCCGGCGACCCTTTCAAGGACTCGCAGCATTGCTCGTGTCACCGCATTATCTTCTTCAATATGATCATGCGATCCCGTCTCACTTTCGAGTGACGCAGGTGCATCCATTTCCGGCATATGATCCGGCGCTTCAGTTGAGACTCTAACACCTCGTCCTCTACCACGGCCACGTCTACCGCGTCCACGACCACGTCCTCTAGTGCTCATAATGACTAATTCGATTTAATCTGATTAAGAGTTTTATGAATCAGAATACTATTTCAGTGTTTATTAATGATGTTTTATGATATAAAAGAGATAGAGTTGTTTCCGCAATCATATCCTTATTGTCTCAATCTCTACAGTTTCAACACCTAAAACTAGAAGTTCTAGAGTGTTTCTTATGATCATATCACAATGATAATAAACAATCAATATACAGATACTTACTTGACTTGGCGCGGGATGCTCATGGTGCCATACTACCTTTAAATCAAAAAGTCTAGAAATTTGAGTTGTTTCTCAAACAAATATCTTTGTTGAACCCAAACCACAGCCGAGTTTTGAAACTAGCTCTGATACCATTAACTGTAACACCCCAAACCAGGTCTAAGCGTTTAGACGAGATTCAGTTAGTCACACCAATCGAATATTCATTTAATTCTCTAGTGATTAAAGTAAAACTTTTCTACCAAAACCTTTAAGTAATTTTAAAAGAACTTGAAAGAATTTTAAAGAGTAATTTAGGTGGTTAAAAATGTTATAAAACGCAATGTTTAAGAAAAACTTTAAAAATTTAGCATAAGCCCATAATGAGAGTCTTAAACAAAATTAAATCCATCCACACATAAAAAAAATCCATAAAAACATAATTAGAGGCCTTATTACATCATACCCAAAATAGTAAATAAAATGAATAACTTAAATAAAGTTCATAGTTTATAAAAACCCATGCTCGTAGTATGGCCTCCACCAAGTCATCCCCGGCCCAAGTCCACATCAATTTCCATTACCTGAAATGGGTAATAAAACGGGGTGAGTTACAAAGAACTCAGTGTGTAACCCACTTACCACCGTTGTTGGGCCAGACCATCAAGGCATTAATTTGGGCTTGAGCCCAATTACAAATTTTAACAATATAAAATGAAATAAAATATATAAAATGCATGTAAAAATGAATTTCCCAAACCAAGCCTAATTTTCCATCCGCTACACACCCCCGTACCAACCAGCACACCTGTGGGGATCAAGTCAACCCACCCCGCCAAACACACCAATCGTAGGCATTAATCCTTTTTAATAATATTGTAGTGCACTACCGAACTAGATTGTGACATAGTTACCGAACTAGAGGCATTAAGCCAAATTTGTGACAGAGCCACCGAACTAGATTCATGGCCACAGGCCTTACTTCTCTTCATCATGTATCCCATCCCATGCAATTATGTATGAATAACAAACTTTAATCATAAATAATTTATCAAGTAACCCATAATACAAATCAGTTTTTAATTAAACTTTTCATTTGGGCCTATTAAACAAAATAGTATTTAGCCCGTAAAGTAATCTAGCGAACTTTGGCCCATATTTCGAACTATAAGGTTTTTGGCCCATTTTATCGATCTAGCAGTTTTTAGGCCCAATTTGTCGAACTAGCAGTTTTTCGGCCAAATTTATCGACCTAGTAGTTTTTCGACCCAATTTAACAATCTAGCAGTCTTTCGGCCCAATTTAACAATCTAGCAGTCTTTCGGCCCAATTTATCGATCTAGCAATATTTCGGCTCAATTTATCGATCTAGCAATATTTCGGCTCAATTTATCGATCTAGCAATATTTCGGCTCAATTTATCGATCTAGTAATTTTTCCGACTTTAACCGTTTTCATGCATTTACACAAAAGTGTTAATTATCACATAATTTTCGATTTTGCCCTTTTTACGATTTATCATAATACTTACTGTTTAGTATCTAACCCAAAGAAAGATAAGTGTGAAGTTACACACCGGTTATAGTGAGAACTAGACTTTCCCGCTCACAACACCTATAATATCACGATAAATTAGAATCACTATATTTTATTAACAAAATCAATCTTAGAAAATAACGATCTAACTTTTACCTCGGATTTTGAACTACTTCTACTTGCGGTTTCTCTCGATTGATGGTTCGTTAACCGAATCAAATCCACGAACAAATAATGGTTCGAGAGTACGAACTACTTGAAACAATTGATTCTCCTCGGATGGACGTCCACAACCCGGTGGGAAATCCCGGATTGCTGAAACAGTCCTTCGCTTAAACTTAGGGGGAATAACGGAACCACCCCTCTTCCGAACACTATTCACCGCCTCTTTTCTTCCTATTTTGATTGTCTTCAAAGACAAAAGATCGTTAATCCAATCTAATATTACATCGAAATATGACTAAGGGTTTAAGGGTGAAATTAAACTTACCACAAAGATCCTTGTTCCAAAATATATGAGAATCGATCAAACGTTCCTTTATCACCTTAAATAAATTCCAACGTTCTAAGATACCCACGAACACTTGATTTCCGATCTTCCACTATCGCACTATTGTCCACTATTGAAAGAAAGGATTGAGAATGATGTTTGTGAATGATGGAGGATTCGACTATGTATAACCAAAGAAAAGAGAAAAATGGGTCGGCTATGGGCACACTAACATTCGGCCATGAGAGAATTAATGGAGAAAATTTTGATTGAAAAGAAATAAAAGAAAGAAATAAAAGATGGAAGAAAAAGATGATGATGAGGATTCGGTTTTCAAAGAGAAGGAAAAGAGAAAGAAAAAGATGTGATAAGAAGCAAGGTACATTCGGCAATGGGAAAAAGAGAAGGAAAAAGAATGGTCTTTTTGGTGTTAGCAATTTCGGCACTATGACAAAGCAAACAAAAGATTACTAGAGTGAAAAGCAAAAATGACCAAATGGTCAAAATAATCAAGGCTTACCAAAAGATCAATTTCGGCCAAGGGAGAAAGGTTGAGAAAGAATTACAAAACTTTGCACAAAAGTTGCTAGGAATGACCAAAACAAACTCCTAATCCTAGCCAACTACTAGCATATTCAGCCAACCCCCCTAGACCACATTGCCGTCCAAATTCATGGTAAAATGGCCATGAATTAGTTTCCAAAACATTTTCCTTGATATATTCCCTATGTCCCCTTATCTTTCCAAATTTTCTTGATTCCATACTATAAGTTAGCTATTTCCTTATTCCTTTAGTCTACTTACCAAAAATGAAAAGTCCAACCTTACCATATCTATTGCTTGGCCGACACTTGCTATACAAGTGAAAAAATAAAAGTTGTCTAAATGCTATACAAGGGATTCGAACCACTCCCCTCATGCAATATCTCATGCGCCAACACCACCTTGCCATTTACTCATCTTATGCTTCTTTTTAACACTTAATTTAACTTAAGTGTCAATGCCACTTGCTCCACTTCAATAAATTCTCAAACTAAAAATTATTCCATAACCGAATAATTCTATACTCTTCTTCAGGACTATAATAGGCACGAAAAGAAATAAGAAAATTTTCCTTCATAATCTAAACACCAAAACATGCAATAAATCGATACTTGAATTTTAGGGTGTTACAGATGTTGAATGGGAAAATGATGAGAATTGTCATGTTGAAGTCCCGGTTGGACTTTAATAAATGAGAGAATAATGTCCACAAGACTTGAGATGGGTAAGGTCCCGTATAAGACCATGTCTGGGACATGGCCTCGGCACCGAATTGAGATCCCGTATAAGATCATATCTGGGATATGGTGTCGGCATCGAATATGAAAATCGTATAAGACCATATCCGGGATATGACATCGACAATTGATATGAAAACCCGTATAAGACCATATCTGGGATACGTCATCGACATTCAGAGGTGACCCCATGTAAGACCACATCTGGGATGTGGCATTGGCGTCGTATTCATGTGAACGATGGTGATCATGTATTCTTGAGTATCCCAAGTGATTCAATGGGATAAATAGTTAAGCTTATAATTGAGGTGAAATTAGTGTTAAAGCTATGTGATGAAGTGATACAGGTATATGTGAGTAATTCACGAGAATGGTTTACAAGATGTGGCATGATATGTAATTGGTGAGGGTAAGCATGAGTAAGTTATGACAATGTGCTTAAGACTTTGTGTCTTTCTTCAACGAAATTAACGGATGACATTATGAGTTTTATCGTTGTTACTTATTTCATGCAAACTTACTAAGCTTTATGCTTACCCCTCTCATTTCCCTTTTCCTTATAGTATTGGCAAGCTAGCTTGGGAATTTGTGGAACGTCGGAGTTCGAAAATCACACTATCAACTTCTCTTTGGTATAGCCAAGTTAGATTTATTTTGAGTATGGCATGTATAGGACTTGGTCATTTTGTTATGTCATATTTGTTAGCCAAAATGTTGGCTATTAATGTTGTTCAATTCATTTTGTAAATGGTCATTGGAAATTGGCCAATACTTGACAAGTTCATATATTCAATGATGATGGAATTCATGAAATGCATGTTTGTGTGGATGTTTTGGTTTTGAGTTCTTAGTAGTGCCTTATGGTCATGATATAAGTTGAATTGATTTGGTATGAGGGTGGTTGCTTTGTAGGGTGGCAAATGGCTTGGTAGATAGCCTTACAATTTTCTATACGGGTAGGCACACGAGCGTGTGTCTAGGCCGTGTGTGACACACGGTCAGCCCCATGGGCGTGTGGAGAGGCCGTGTGTCCCCTTGCATGCTAGGTTTACAAGTCAGTATACTCAGTAGTAAACACACGGGCAGAGACACGGCCGTGTGTCTTAGCCGTGTGGAAGGCACAGCCATGGACATGGGCGTGTTCCCAGGCCGTGTGAAGTCTGCACCTGAAATTAGGAATTTAATCCAACACATGGTCTAAGGACACGGGCGTGTGCCTTGGTCGTGTGACCTTAGTGAGGTGATGATGTCATAAACAGAATGCCAAGGTTTTAGCACACAAGCTAAGATACGGGTGTGTCGAGGCCGTGTGAGGGACACGGGCCAGGGACACGGGCGTGTGTCCGGCCGTGTGAAAACCCCTGTAGGATCAAATTGAAAAATAAATCCACACGGGTGTAGAACACGGGTATGTGATTTGCCACACGGGCGTGTTCCATCCTTCATACGGGCGTGTGGCCCTATTTTATGTCAAATTTTTCCAAGGGTTCAAAAGTTTCTGGTTTAGTCCCGAATTATTTCGGGTGCAAGTTTAGGGTCTTGTAGACCTATAATAAGGACATTATGGTCTTGAATGAAAAGTTTTAAGTTGAAATGAAATTTTTACGAATCGATGTTGCATGATTGAGCAAGTTAAGTATGGTAATGCCTCGTACCCGGTTTAGGTGTCGAATACGGGTAAGGGGTGTTACAACGTTAGCCGGTTATTTCTTGATAAGAAAAAGAAAGAATTCCTTGAACTAAAACAAGGAAATCAGTCTGTAGCTGAGTATGAACGGGAGTTTGTGCAGTTAAGCAAGTATGCCCGTAATATAGTGTCAAATGAAGAAGAAATGTGTATTAGATTTGAAGATGGGTTGAATGATGAAATTCACTTGTCGGTGGCAGCGTTAAAGTTACGGGAATTTGTAGAACTTTAAGAACGAGCTCAGAAAATTGAAGAAATCTGGAAGAGTAAACAACAATCAGATTTGAAATTTCGAGATTTTAACAAAAGAGGGACGTTTAAGCCTGCTCAAACGGTTCCATCAAAGAAGTTTAGAAATGAAACAAGTCGATTGGTTGCCCCTTCAGAGTTGGCAGAGAAAAATTGAAGCAAAGCAATTTGAAGTCTGTTAACACTCTAATGGCTAGTGTCGAAAGCGTGAGGAATGTTGAGAGAATCATTCCTGTTTGCGATGATTGTGGCAAGAGGCATTTTGGTGAATGTCGATCAAAGTTGAGAGCTTGTTTCCGTTGTGGATATACTAATCATTTCTTTCGTGATTGTCCAAAATGGAAAAATGATTTGGGCAATTAGATAAGCAAGCTCGAAGCAACCTCACAGAGAGGTAGACGAACTGGAAACGGTAAAAATACTACTGCTAGTCGAGGAAAGATTAGTGATTTGAATGAGCGATCTGAAGTGAGAGCACTAGCCAGATCATATGTAATCAGAGCTCGTGAGGAAGCTATTGCCCCAAATGTTATTGCTGGTACATTTTCTCTTTTTGATATTAATATATATGCATTATTAATCCTGGAGCAACTCACTCTTATGTATACACTACATTAGTAGACAAAAATAATTTGCTTATTGTGTCCACTGATTACACTAATAAGGTAACGAATCCACTAGGTCAGTGTGTTTTAGTTAACCAGATTTGTAAATCGTGTCCACTGAAAGTTCGGGGTTATAATTTTCCTGCTAGTTTGATGTTGTTACCTTTTGATGATTTTGATCTCATTTTTTGGAATGGATTGGTTGTCTGAGCATGATGTAATAGTGAGTTGTCGAAGGAAACAAGTTAGTTTGAATCGTTTGAATGATGAATCTATTTGTGTTAGGGCAGATGGGACCGATTGTACTACAAATGTAGTTTCAGCATTGTTAGCTCAAAAATTGATTAGAAAAAGATGTGAAACTTGTTTAGCTTACGTTCTTGATTCAAAAGTGGTAGAATCTAAAATTGATCAAGTGTCGATAGTTAAAGAATATGATGATGTTTTTCCTGAAGAACTGCCTGGGTTGCCACCGACTCGAGAAGTTGAATTTGTGATCAAACTTGTGCCTGGAACAGCTCCAATTTCAATAGCACCATATATGATGGCTTCTATAGAATTGAAAGAGTTAAAAGTACAGTTGCAAGAGTTGTTAGATCGCGAATTTTTTCGATCGAGTGTGTCACCTTGGGGTGCTCCAGTTCTGTTTGTGAAGAAGAGAGATGGGTCAATGAGATTATGTATAGATTATCAACAGTTGAATAGATTCACTATTAAGAATAAATACCTATTACCTTGTATTGATGATTTGTTCGATCAGTTAAAAGGAGCTATAGTGTTTTCAAAGATTGACTTGAGATCTGGATATTATCAGCTGCGAGTTAAAGAGCCATATGTACCAAAAACTGCATTTGGAACTAGGTATGGTCACTACGAATTTCCAGTGATGCCATTTGGTTTGACTAATGCTCCTACGGCATTCATGGACTTGATGAATCGGGTGTTTCAGCCGTATTTAGATCGATTTGTTGTGGTATTCATTTATGATATCCTGATTTATTCACTGAATGAGTCAGATCATGTTGAACATTTAAGAGTTATGTTGCAAACTTTTCATGAAAAAAACTTTATGCGAAATTCAGCAAATGTGAATTTTGGTTACGGGCAGTTGATTTTCTAGGACATGTTATATCTGCTGATGAAATCAGGGTTGATCCAAATAAAATATCTGCAATCGTTGATTGGAAAATTCTGAAGAATGTTTCTGAAGTTCGAAGTTTCTTGGGCTTAGTCGGATATTATTTTCGTTTGTTAAAAACTTCTCCATTATAGCATCGTCGATGACTAAACAGCTACAGAAAGATGTTAGTTATG
This sequence comes from Gossypium sturtianum, assembly GCA_025698515.1. Classification (NCBI taxonomy): domain Eukaryota; kingdom Viridiplantae; phylum Streptophyta; class Magnoliopsida; order Malvales; family Malvaceae; genus Gossypium; species Gossypium sturtianum. The sequence continues at coordinate 135,074,419 of CM046948.1, read as the reverse complement.
TTTGGACGGAGAAATGGCAATAAATTTTTGAGCAGTTGAAGAATATGTTAACTGAAGCTCCTGTTTTGATTCAGCTTGAATCTGGGAAAGAATTTATTATATATAGTGATGCGTCTCTTTGCAGTTTAGGATGTGTTTTGATGCAAAGTGGAAAAGTAATTGCCTAAGATTCTAGGAAGTTGAAGCCTTATGAGTTACCAAACACACGATTTAGAGTTAGCTGTAGTTGTTTTCACTTTGAAGATCTTGCGACATTATTTGTACGGGGAGAAATGTCATATTTTTATTGATCATAAAAGTTTTAAATACTTAATGACTCAGAAAGAATTGAATTTGCATCAACGTAGGTGGCTCGAATTATTAAAAGATTATGATTTGGTAATTAACTATCATCCTGGGGAAGCTAATATCGTTGTAGATGCTTTAAGCTGGAAGTATTTATTTTATTTGAGGGTTATGAATGCAAAATTGATATTGGAGCGTGATGGTTCAATTTTGGCTGAGTTGATAGTAAAGCCGATATTTTTTATAAAAAATTCAAGAACTTCAGAAAGATGATTCTAATTTATTGTCAAGGCTTGAATTAGTGAAAAGTGGTCAAAAGATTGATTTTTGTATTGGCATTGATGATTTTTTGTATTTCCGAAATTGACTGTGTGTACCGAATGATTCTGGATTAATACGAAAGTTGTTAATGAAGCTCACAATAGCATTGATTTGATTCAACCTGGGAGTATGAAAATGTATAATGACATGAAACGAAGTTATTGGTGGCCTAGTATGAAGCGATAAATAATAGAATACGTGTCTCGATGCTTAGTTTACCAATAGGTGAAAGCTAAGCATCAGGTTCCATCGAGTTTGCTACAACCAATAATGATTCCTGAATGGAAGTAGGAACGAATCGCTATGGATTTTGTTTCAGGGTTACCTTTTACTCTGAAAAGAAAAGATTCTATTTGGGTGATTGTGGATAGATTGACGAAATCAACTCACTTTATACCTGTTAAAATTGATTACTCACTTGAGAAATTAGCTGAGTTATATATTTCTGAAATTGTGAGACTGCACGGAGTGCCATTGTCAATTATATCAAATCATGATTTGAGGTTTACTTCTAGATTTTGGGGTAAGTTGTATGAAGCTTTAGGCTTGAAGTTGAATTTTAGCACCGCTTTTCATCCGCAAACGGATAGTCAGTCTGAGCGAATCATTCAGATTTTATAAGATATGTTATGGTGTTGTATCATTGAATTCGAAGGCAGTTGGGAAAAGTATTTCCCATTAGTTGAATTTGCATATAATAATAGTTATCAAGCGAGCATTAAAATGGCCTCATACGAGGCTTTACATGGGCGTAAATGCAGAAGTCCACTATTTTGGTCTGAGCTGAGTGAAAAGAAGTTAACCGAGGTTGATTTAGTTCGGGAAACTAAAGAAAAAGTCAGGATTATTCGAGATAACTTGAAAGCGCCATCCGATCATTAGAAATCTTACGTTGATCAGAAAAGGAAAAATATCGAGTTTCATGTGGGTGAAAAAGTATTTTTGAAAGTCTCACCCTAGAAGAGAGTGTTACGATTTGGCAGAAAAGGGAAGCTCAGCCCTAGATTCATCGGGCTATATGAAGTCCTTGAATGAATAGGATTAGTAGTATATCATTTGGCTCTACCTCTAGAACTTGACAAAATTCACAATGTTTTTCATGTTTCAATGCTTCGATGATAACGATCTGATTCGTTGCATATTTTGTCTACGGAAGAAATTGAATTACAGCCTTATTTAGCATATGATGAAGAACCTGTAAAGATTTTGGCTTGATAAACAAAAAGATTAAGAAATAAATCTTTATTGTTGGTTAAAGTATTTTGGCAACGTCATGGGCTTGAAGAAGCGACGTGGGAAACGAAAGAAAATATGAAGTCTCAGTATCCGAATCTTTTCTTTGGTAAGATTTTCGAGGACGAAAATTCCTTTAGGATTGGAGAGTTGTAATATCCCATTTTTCAGTGGTGACGGAATAGTGGTTTTGAGACTATAAATTTAAGCATGTCAGTTCGTAAATATCATTATTATAATATTATGAGGTAATTAAGGTCCTATTAAAATTTTGGTAAAGAAATTTTAATGTTTACTTAGTTAAATTAAAAAAAAAAAGGACTAAGTTATAGAAGGTTCAAAAACTGGACATAATTGAGTTATAATGATTTGATAGCTTAACTATCAAATAAAAGAGGACTTTTGAAGTAAATTTTCCATAATATTTTTGGTGGACGGTTAAGTGCATTTTCATTGTGGAATTTTAAGGTTTTAGCTAAGGTAACATGGTAATTATATATTTAAATTAAAGAAAAATAAAAGACAAAAGAATTTGTATCATTTTCTCATTGTTTGTTCATAGAAAATGAAAGAAAGAAAATTAAGCTTTGGGAGCTTGAGATTCGGCTAGCTTATGATCTTTGCATGTAAGCTTATTTTAGTTTTACTTCTTGAAATTTTTGTGTTTTTGAGATTATTAAAACTCGGTCTAGATAGCCAAAACCTTTATTTTTGAAATTGTTAAAGATTTGAGATGTTACCATTGATGAATTTTGTTAATTTGAATATTAAATGATGGAATTAAAGTGTTAGTTGTCGAGTTAGATTAGTTTATTAGTTAATTTTTGGGATAGTGTAACCCCCTTAACCCGCATCCATTGCCGGACTAGGGTTAAAAGGCATTATCGGTCGAATCATAACATTTACGCCACCAAGGCACACACATGATCATATCATAATCAATCAATAACACGAAGTCCCTTTAGAAGGTCTACGAGACCTTAAACATGCTTTAGAGAAGGTTCGGGACAAAACCGATCTCATACGGAAACTTTACTGAACTTAGAAAATTTTTCTTTCAATACAGGGCACATGCCCGTGTGGCTAAGCCGTGTGCCTCACACGGCCATGTCTCAAACCATGTCTTACCCCGTGTACACTATTGACTAGGATCACACAGCCTTTCACACGCCCGTGTGTGTGGCCCGTGTGCAAATCTGACCTAATTCGAATAGGGACTGTGAAGGACACAATCGAGACACACGCCCGTGTGCTCACCCGTGTGGACAATTATAAACCATTTATAAGGCCAAATTGCCACCCAATTTAGGTCATCCCTACATGCTCAATTCCAACATCAATTAACATACAAATCATTCTCCATTCTCAACTACCAAATCAAGTATGAAGCATGCCATTTCTATTTCACCAAAACATACTATAATGGTCATTCACAAAAGACCATATATACATATCAAATACACCATTTTCACATAGCAAAGCATGTACATAAATCATTCCACAACCTCACTAGCCTATACATGCCATATACCATAAATACAGCTTCCAAAAAGGTACCAAAATAGATGTTCGATAGTGTGATTGAGTCGCTGATGATCCCCGGATCCGAGCTAGCTTTAAAAACACTGTAAAATAGAAAAAGACTTCACACAGTACGCTTTAAAGCTTAGTAAGTTCGTAATATAACACATTTAACTTGACAATTCAAATTCAATATACAAAGTTAACTATCACATGGTTTAATTCACATTAATACTCAATCTCACCCATAGCTAATACCCACATTCATACCACATCTATAGATTCAAGTGCAAGCATTTTAATGCTATTCAAACCATCTCTTTTTCATCATTCATTCACATAATCATCCATTTATCTCATACACAATATCATCAACCACATAGGTTCTGTACATACTTGTACCATCACGTATTTATCAATCACATTTACCACTCAATGCTAAATGCCATAATTCATTCGATCCTCTTTAAACGTTTGATGATCTCGCACACTCAGTGCCATTTAATTAGCCGATGCTACATTAATATCGCATACTTAGTGCCATCACATTAAACCGAAGACGTCTCGGTATCGCACACACAACGCCAACTAATATAGCCAATGCATTTCTTTATCTTGCACACTTAGTGCAATTCATCGCAATAACTATTATATTTACGCACACTTAGTGCCACATATCTTTGAACTCACATATAACATTACTAATTCAACAATCACATTCCCATTCATTTCATAACAGGTGAACATTGTTTAAACAATTTGTATTATACACGAACTTACCTCGGACATAGAAACAACGACACTATTCGATCAATCGAGCACTTTGTTTTTGCCTCGATCTCAGTCCGAATCTCTCTTTTCTTGATCTATATAATATCAAATTCAACTCATTCAATCACATTTTCATCCAAAACTATTCACAAACACATAGTTAGGGCATTTTACACTTTAGCCCTCATAATTCTACATTTTGATATTTTAATCCCTTTTTCACAATTACACAAAATACACATAATTTACTCACACCCAAGCTTGGTCGAATTTCACACTAGTCCCTATCAGCCCATATCTTTCATTTATTTCACATTTTAACCCTTCAAAGTTTCATTTTCACAAATTAGCCGTTAATAACCAATTTCATCAAAAAGTTCAAATACAAAATATGTTTATCATCCATCAAGCTTTCATATTTCACCAACTATCAACTCAAAGCTCAAATATTCAACAATGGCATAACTAAAAATCATCAATAATTTCATGAATTCAAGCATGGGCTTTATAGAACACGAAGCAACTATCACAAAAACGTAAAAATCATCAAAAACAGATCAAAACACATACCTCAATCAAGCCAAATTCTAGCCGAAACCTCCAAAGCTTTAAACCCTATTTATTCTTTCTAGTTTCGGTGGAAGATGGATGAATTAAATGAAATTTTGGCTTTGCTTTTACTTAATGCACATATAATTAACTAATTACCATTATAACCTTTGTGATTTCATATAAAATTCCACTAACTTAAATCCATTTTTGTCCATCCAATCTATTAATGATTTAATAACAACATAAGGAACTCTCATTTAATAAGCCATAACAATTAAGCACTTTTAACAATTAGCACACTGCTTTTCCATTTTACGCGATTAGGTCCTTTTTGCAAATTAAGCACACAAATGATAAAATTCTCGAGAATCTGAATGATCTGCTCGGATTGACCATCTGTTTGCGGATGAAAAGCAGTATTGAAGTGCAATTTCGTACCTAAAGCCTCTTGCAGTTTCTTCAAAAACCGCGAAGTAAACCTCGGATCTCTGTCAGACACAATAGATAATGGCACCCCGTGCAATTTCACAATATCAAAAACATACAATTCAGCTAACTTATCAAGTGAGTAATCCGTTCTTACCGGAATAAAATGAGCTGATTTTGTTAATCTATCAACTATCACCCATATTGCATCTTTCTTTCTCGAAGATAGGGGTAATCCCGACACAAAGTCCATTGTGATTCTCTCCCATTTCCATTCAGGAATCATGATCGGCTGCAATAAACCGGATGGCACCTGATGTTAAGATTTGACTTGCTGACAAACTAAACATCTCGAAACAAATTCAGAGATATCTCTTTTCATACCAGGCCACCTATAAAACTGTTTCAAATCATTGTACATTTTCATACTTCCCGGATGAACTGATAAACGACTATTATGTGCTTCGCTCAAAATCATCTGAATCAATTTTGGATTTCTCGGAACACAAATCTGATCTCGAAATCTCAGACAATCATCATTATCAACTCAAAATTCTGAATCAGAGTTCAAATCACACTGAGCTCGTTTCGCTAGCATTTAATTGTCAACTTTTTGGGCATCATAAATCTGCTGTATAAACAACGGTCTTACTTTCAACTCAGCTATAACCTAATCATCATCACACAAATCTATCCGAGTATTCATTGCTCATAAAGCGAATAAAGACTTTCAGCTCAAAGTGTCAGCAACGAAATTTACTTTTCCCGGATGATAATCAATCACAAGTTCGTAGTCTTTTAACAGTTCTAACCATCTTCTCTGTCGCAGATTCAAATCGTTCTGAGTCATCAGATATTTTAGGCTTTTATGATCTGATAACACATGACATTTCTCACCGAAAAGATAGTGACGCCAAATCTTCAAAGCGAACACAATCGCAGCCAGTTCAAGGTCGTGCGTCGAATAATTCTTTTCATGCGGTTTCAACTGTCTCGAGGCATAAGTTATAACTTTGCCTTCCTGCATCAAAACACATCCTAGACCGTTTAGCGAAGCATCACTATATATGACAAATTCTTTACCAGATTCTGGCTGTACTAACACTGGAGCTTCAGTCAATAAGGCTTTCAACTGATCAAAGCTTTTCTAACACTTTTCAGACCATTCGAATTTCACATCTTTCTGAAGTAATCTCGTCAACGGAGTTGCAATCATCGAAAAGCCTTTTATGAACCGTCGGTAATAACTAGCAAGTCCCAGAAAACTGCAGACTTCAGACACATTTCTCAGAGGTTTCCAATCTAAAATTGCTGAAATCTTACTCGGATCAACTCGTATCCCCGCAGCTGACACTATATGTCCCATAAAACCAACCTCGTGCAACCAAAACTCACATTTACTAAACTTTGCATACAATTGCTTCTCACGCAGAGTCTGTAACACAATTCTCAAATGCTCGGCATGTTGCATCTCATCACAAGAATAAATCAAAATATCATCAATAAACACAACGAAAAATTGATCCAAATACGGCCTAAATATCCGATTCATCAAGTCCATAAATACTGCAAGAGCATTTGTTAGTCCGAAAGGCATAACTAAAAATTCATAATGCCTTACCTCGTTCTGAAAGCAGTTTTCGGAATGTTTGAATCTTTTACTTGCAACTGATAGTATCCCGATCTCAGATCTATCTTTGAAAACACTGTAGCTCCTTTCAGCTGATCGAACAAATCATCGATTCTGGGCAGAGGATATTTATTCTTAATAGTCACTTTGTTCAGCTGTCGTTAGTCAATACACATCCTCATAGTACCATCTTTCTTTTTCACAAACAATACAGGAGCACCCCAGGGCGAGAAACTTGGTCGTGCAAATCCTCTGTCTGTCAACTCTTGCAACTGAGATTTCAATTTTTTCAATTCTGTCGGAGCCATTCTATACGGAGCTATTGAGATAGGGGTTGTCCCCAGCACTAACTCAATGTCGAACTCAACTTCTCGTATCGGAGGTAATCCCAGTAATTCTTCAGGAAACACATCAGAGAACTCACAAACTACATGTACAGATTCAACTTGCTTTTCTATCACTTTCGTATCAATCACATACGCAAGATAAGCTTCACATCCCTTTTTCACATAATTCAAAGCTTTCATCGAAGATATTACAGCCGGTAGCCCATTCAAGTCACTGGGTTCAATTCGAACTATCTCACCATTCTGACTTCTCAAATCAATACTCTTTCGTTTGTAATTCACAATAGCATTATGTAAAGTTAACCAATCCATACCCAAAATTATATTAAATTCATCAAAGGGTAGTAGCACCAGATTAGCCGAGAAACAAATATCTCGAAACATCAACGAACAATTCTTGCATACTTTGTCAACCAGAACACACTTGCCTAACGGGTTCGATACTCTAATTACAAACTCAGTAGACTCAACAGGCAGAGTCTTACTAGATACTAAGTTCACACATACATATGAATGAGTACATCCTGGATCTATCAATGCAATCACATCAGTATCAAAAAGAGTGAAAGTACCAGTAATGACGTCTGGAGATGATGCTTCTTCGCGAGCGCGAATAGCGTAGGCTCTGGCAGGTGCTCTCGCCTCCGATCTCATAGCTGTATCTGTTGTTCCTCTCTGACTACTACTCACATTTCCTGTGTTTCTGGGTGGTCTACCCCTAGCTGCCGTGTTACTCGGCCTTTTACTCTGAGCATTATCTTTCTCAGCCAACTCCAGGCAATCTCGAATGAAGTGATCTCGTGATCCACATTTATAACAAACTCTATTATTATACTTGCCCCAGCATTCACCAATATGACGTCTCCCACACTGTCTACACTCAGGCTTATTGGTTCTGACACTTCCAACACTTGATTCCATTGGATTTTGAGCTTTAGAACTCATATATTGTTTCACACGACCTCTACTCGAATGTCCAAACGAAGTATTTGAGCAATTGGTTGCATTTCTGAATCTCTTTGACGATGAGTGATACAACTTATTCATCGACCTTTTTCTCTCGTCTCTAGCTTCTGAGTCTGCTTTCTTCTTTTCTTTACTAAGCTCCTCGGCTTTACACGCTCTTTCAACCAATACCACAAACTCATTCAAGTCAAGAATTCTGACCAAAAGTTTAATATCTTCATTCAACCCTTCAATGAATCATTTACACATAGTAGTTTCTGTCGAAACACATTCTCGTGCATACTGGCTCAATCTCACAAATTCTCGCTCGTATTCCGTAACGGACATACGGCCCTGTTTCAACAAGAGGAACTCTTTGCGTTTTTGATCTATAAACCGTTGACTGATATATTTCTTCCGGAATTTAGTTTGGAAGAAATCCTAGGTGATTCGTTCTCTCGGAACCACAAATATCAATGTTTTCCACCAATGATATACCGTATCTCTCAACAGTGAAACAGCACACTTAAGGCATTCATCAGGAGTACATGATAATTCGTCAAACACTCTAATAGTATTCTCAAGCCAGAATTTAGCTCGCTCGGCATCATCATCAACTATGGCCCTGAACTCTTCGGCCCCATACTTTCGAATTTTATCAACTGGAGGTTTACTCAATCGAATCGGGTCTAATACTTGTGGCGCTACAGGAACTTGCGGAGTGGAGGTTGTTGAGCAGCCGGATTCGTTCGAACGAACTCCGTAAACCACTCACTCATCATTTGGAAGAAAGATTGCTTTGCCTTTCCCTCATGACTACTAGAAATCGGCCTAGACTCAATCGGCGCTGTCCCTTGAGCGGGAGCAGGCGCATTACTCTCAACATCATCAGCAACTGCTCGATCGAGATCCATTTACTATACAAAAACACATTTTTAACTATCAGGAATCATCACACTATCACAGATATATATATGGCATGTATAGCTAGACTCTCACACGCTACGTTAGTCCTAGAATCGACTAAACCGTAGCTCTGATACAAATAAAATGTAACATCCTTAACCCGCATCCATCGCCGGACTAGGGTTAAAAGGCATTACTGGTGGAATCATAACATTTACGCCACCAAGGCACACACATGATTATATCATAAGATATCAATAACACGAAGTCCCTTTAGAAGGTCTACGAGACCTTAAACATGCTTTAGAGAAGGTTCAGAACTAAACCGATCTCATACGGAAACTTTACTGAACTTAGAAAATTTTTCTTTCAATACAAGGCACACGCCCGTGTGGCTAAGCCGTGTGCCTCACACGGCCATGTCTCAGACCATGTCTTACCCCGTGTACACTACTGACTAGGATCACACGGCCTGTCACACGCCCGTGTGTCTGGCCCGTGTGCAAATCTGACCTAATTCGAATAGGTACTGTGAAGGACACAGTCGAGACACATGCCCGTGTGCTCACCCGTGTGGGCAATTATAAACCATTTACAAGGCCAAATTGCCACCCAATTTGGGTCATCCCTACATGCTCAATTCCAACATCAATCAACATACAAATCATTTACCATTCTCAACTACCAAATCAAGTATGAAGCATGCCATTTCTATTTCACCAAAACATACTATAATGGTCATTCACATAAGACCATATATACATATCACATACACCATTTTCACATAGCAAAACATGTACAAAAATCATTCCACAACCTCACTAGCCTATACATTACATATACCATAAATACAACTTCCAAAAAGGTACCAAAATAGATGTCCGATAGTGTAATTGAGTCGCTGACGATCCCCAGATCCGAGCTAGCTTTAATAACACTGTAAAACAGAAAAAGACTTCAACCACATTCATACCACATCTATAGATTCAAGTACAAGCATTTTAATGATATTCAAACCATCTCTTTTTCATCATTCATTTACATAATCATCCATTTATCTCATACACAATATCATCAACCACATAGTTTCTGTACATACTTGTACCATCACGTATTTATCAATCACATTTACCACTCAAAGCTCAATGCCATAATTAGTTCGATCCTCTTTAAACGTTCGATGATCTCGCACGCTCAGTTCGATTTAATTAGTCGATGCTACATTAATATCGCATACTTAGTGCCATCACATTAAACCGAAGATGTCTCGATATCGCACACACAGTGCCAACTAATATAGCCGATGCATTTCTTTATCTTGCACACTTAGTGCGATTCATCGCAATAACTATTATATTTACGCACACTTAGTGCCACATATCTTTGAACTCACATATAGCATTACTAATTCAACAATCACATTCCCATTCATTTCATAACAGGTGAACATTGTTTAAACAATTTGTATTATACACGAACTTACCTCAGACGTAGAAACAACGACACTATTCGATCAATCGAGCACTTTGTTTTTGCCTCAATCTCGGTCCGAATCTCTCTTTTCTTGATCTATATAATATTAAATTCAACTCATTCAATCACATTTTCATCCAAAACTATTCACAAACACATAGTTAGGGCATTTTACACTTTAGCCCTCATAATTTTACATTTTGACATTTTAATCCCTTTTTCACAATTACACAAAATACACATAATTTACTCACACCCAAGCTTGGCCGAATTTCACACTAGTCCCTAGCAGCCCATATCTTTCATTTATTTCACATTTTAACCCTTCAAAGTTTCATTTTCACAAATTAGCCCTTAATAACCAATTTCATCAAAAATTTCAAATACAAAATATGTTTATCATCCATCAAGCTTTCAAATTTCACCAACTATCAAGTCAAAGCTCAAATATTCAACAATGTCGTAACTCAAAATCGTCATTAATTTCATGAATTCAAGCATGGGCTTTATAGAACACGAAGCAACGATCACAAAAACATAAAAATCATCAAAAACGGATCAAAACACATACCTCAATCAAGCCAAATTCTAGCTGAAACCTCCAAAGCTTTAAACCCTATTTATTCTTTCTAGTTTCGGTGGAAGATGGATGAATTAAATGAAATTTTGGCTTTGTTTTTACTTAATGCACATATAATTAACTAATTACCATTATAACCTTTGTGATTTCATATAAAATTCCACTAATTTAAACCCATTTTTTTCCATCCAATCTATTAATGATTTAATAACAACATAAGGACCTCTAATTTAATAAGCCATAACAATTAAGCACTTTTAACAATTAGCACACAGCTTTTACATTTTACGCGATTAGGTCCTTTTTGCAAATTAAGCACACAAATGATAAAATTCTCACACAGAAATTTCACACATACTTTATCACTTGCCACAAAAATCAAAAAAAATATTAAAATATTTCTCGGACCTCAGATTTGTGGTCCCGAAACCACTGTTCTGACTAGGGTCTAAACCGGACTGTTACAGATAGTTTTAGTAAGTGGAGTAAATTGATTAAATACTTAAAATTTCATGGAAATTGTATAATTATTGAATAAGTGTGGACTTTCCTAGCTTAGAGTAAAATTTGGTTAACTTGGAGAGATTGAAAAATTTTGTTAATTTGGAAATTTTAACTAAAGGGATTAAATTGTTCTAAATGTAAAAGTATAGGGAACATGTGTAATTAATGAGAATTTAAGGGTTATATGTATTAAATTTAGTGGGAAATATATGTGAATTTATTATATTTTATTTAATTATTATATAGATAAAGACTTGAATAAAAAAGATAATAATCGAGAAAAAGGAAAAATTATTGAGTAGTCCCTTCGTGTTAACCGGAAGTGAATTGTAGGTAAGTTCGTAGTGACTTGCTTTTTATTGCAATAAAATTGTAAATTATGTTGCTATTTGTTTTTAGTTTGATTATACATATATACTACAATAAAAGTTTAGATCGGTAAATAGATGTGTAAGAAATTAAGGAAAAACTCTAAAATGATGGAATTCGACTAGTAGTAGGTTATATATGAATGCACATATGTGCCCCTGTTTGTACTTCGATACCCCTGAATGCACATACATGCCCCTATTTGTACTTCGGTACACTTGAATGCACATATGTGCCCCTATTTGTACTTCGGTACCCTTGAATGCACATACGTGAACCTGTTTGTACTTCAGTACCACTGAATGCACATACATGCCCCTGTTTGTAATTTGGTACCCATTAAAAGCATTATAATGTCTCAGCATTTGACCATTTATGCTCTTGAAACTTTGAGTAATTACTTAATATGTGGACCAAGTTGAATTATATTTAGAGTAGATGTTATACCATGTCCTTACTAAGCTAAGTAAGCTTATAGGTTTTCTTGGGTTGTTTTGTAGATAATCATTGTTGACTTTTTGTAGGGATCAATCAACCAGCTCACACTATCCATCTAAGTCGGTAGTTTTTGCATCTTATTTTATGGGTAGTTACATGTATATATAGATGAATTTATGAGTTGTATGAATGTTGAAAGATGTAGTTAATGAGTGAAATTTGTGGTTTCTTAGGGTACATTTTGTGATGATGATGAAACAAGTTTATATATAATGCATAGATGAATACTTTGATGTGTAGTTATTGAATGATGCAGTTTAGAGTGGTGGTGTGATGTTTTATTTTGTAATGACATATATAGGGAGGTCTTTTGATTGTTTTTGAGACATTGTTTTGGTATGTGCTTTAGTATAAAACTTTTTTGTTTAAATAGCTAAATACTAGTTTGCTTTAGTATTTGCTTTATTTTGTAATGACATATATACTGCCGTGTGAACCCTGTATTATCAAAGTTTCATGTTTTTTCTCAAAAATTTCTTATTTGTCTCAGTTTGATCCTTGATTGTTTTTAATGTAATATTAGGGCCTCGTAAACCCGAAATAAGGCCCATATGCATTTTTTTCTGTAATATGATATATGTTCATAAATTAATTGATTACTTGTTATGGAATTAAGATAATTAGTTTTTTTTAGTTTTGTAACACTCCGGTCTCTATTCTGGTAGCGTAGACGGAATATGGGTGTTACACTCCAACTTTTAAAAAGGATTAACGAGAAGCTCTAAATACAAAAGGTATAAAATGTTAAGGGAGTGTTTGTTTGAAACTTGAAAAGATGTATGTGTTTATAACCTATAATAGAATTACAACTTGAAGCTCTAAATACAAATAATTGTTAGTAATCTTTTTACAAAAAAGAAAATATGAGAAAACTAGAAATCAACCTATAATAGGTGTGTGTTTATAACTTGGAGCTCTAAATAAAATGATATAGAAGTAGTAAAAGATATTACAATATGATCTCCAAGATTATGTACAATAGAAAAATAAGAAATGAAGAATTTTAAATTTTTCTCTTGAATTTTATGCTTGAATATATCTTCTTTGTGTATTCAAGTGTTATCAATTTTGCATTTATACCTTCTAACTGATTTTTGGACGTTTGGAATTTTTGGAGAGAAATTAGAGTTGTTGGAGCCATTAATCTGAGCAATAAGTGCAGTGGCAGATGACATGTTTTAGTACATGGGCTTTAGGGTACTGATACATGCTTTGAAACAATATGATGAGCACATATGTATCGAAACCTAGGTATAAGTTATGATACCTCAAACTGAGGTTTTGATACATTTTTGTCTTGAGTTTCTTAGGTTCTCATTGTTTGATATGTTTTGATACCTCATTGTTTGGTTCCGATATCTTTGCACCTATGGTCCGATACATTTTGTTGCCTTAAAATGCTCCCTAACTTTCTATGTTTCGTACCATTAAAGGACATGTTCTGATACTTGTATATATATTGAAACATTTACCTATATGTTCCAGTACATTTCAAGTTAATAGGTTACTAACTCAATATGTTCCAGGCTTGCTTAAAAACAATTTCAAATGACTTTTTAGGAGACATTAAGGCTTATGAAATTTTCTAAGTCTTGCAAATAAGTTTAGAACCGCCTGAAATTAATTTTTAAAGGCTTAACATACAGCACAAAAGATTATCTTGATTAAAGAGATTATTTTCTTATATCAAAATATTTGAAAATCAAAGCTAACACAAAATATTTTCCTAATCTCTACCATTCTGATTATTGAGTAATTACTTTTGCATTGATATGTTATTGTATGTTAATTAATTTAACTTAATTTAATATTTTTAATTATTTTTACGTTGTTATTTTTATTTTCTTTAGATTTCATGCTTAGTTGTATCTATTAATTTTGGTTAATCCTTTTTCTATAGGTTTGATCATTAGAATACTTGCTTAACAAAATTACTTCTTTGAAATACTATCAGTTGGCAATGATCTTGCGTGCTTATGAGTATTTTTATTTATTTATTAGCACCATTATCCACTCACCAATCAGGAAATTGGTAATATTCAAGTCAAATCTTAAAGCGTGCTAGGATTCGATGTTTAGAAGCTGCGTGTCAGTTTTAAACAAATTGGTAATGGCGACATTAGCAACAGAGTTAGCTTTAGTGGTGGGATCCACAACTCTTTTCTTGATTCTCATGGATGGTGTCAAATGCTTGAGAGGGCTGGGTTTGGTTTCCTGTCCAAGCCTAAAGGTGCATGCTCTGTCATAATTTGATATATCAAATTAGGCTCTCTAGTACACTCGAGGAGCTTATTCTAAAGCAATTTAAGTATATTTTATATGTTTTTGTCGATTTTTAGTTTCAAGCCTTAATTAACATTTTTGCTCAGTTTTGCCCCTTTTGAGACCAAATTGGCCAAATGGCGCCATGGGGAACCTAACATTGTGATTGAGTTGGTGTAGGGAGAAGATAATGGTCCAACTTTGAGGGAAACATAATTTAGAATGGTTGTTGCGACACTAATGCCGTGAAAGTCACAAACCCAGACCTTTCACCTTGAGGATTCAAAATTTCAACACAAAATCAACTTGGAGCATATTATCGTGAGAGTTGAGATACCAATGGATGGATGTTGCGAAACTAAGCCAACATCACGATACCAAGCCTCTGAAGTCGTGATATCCCTAAAGGTGTTAAAGTACAAAAATTGAGGTCACTGCAGTGATGTTACGACGCCGAGGAGTGGGTGTCGCAACACCGAGACCCCCGAGGATCCACAAGTTAACTACTATTTTGGGTGTCGTGAAACCGAAGCCTAACGAGGAGGAAATTTACTATAGGGGTATTTTTTGTCCAACACTAACCCCAATCAAAATACAACTTTCAAGGGCACTTTTGTCCAAATTTTAGGTTGTATTCAGATTTAAAAAGACTTTTGGCTGATGACTTTAAAGGGGCTAACTTTATTCCTTACTTTTTTATCATCCTTTTAGCTTAAAGAGTTGTCTTCTTCTCTATTGTTAGGTTTAGTTTTTTTTTTTCTGACTTTAGTTAATTGGGTAGTTAGCTTAGTTTCTACTATAGATTGGTGTTATTTACATTTTGGTACTCAAACTTTCTTTGTAATTTCATTTTAATCCATAGCTTTTAATATAGCTCAGCTCTATTTCCTTTTTCGTAGTTAAAAACATGAACTTTATTGGTATTTTTCACCTCCATTGTTGACACCATCATCTTCACCAAGCAACCAATAATAAATCTCTAAGCTTTCTCTAACCCTATTTTTGTGCTTAATTGAATGTATGATTTGAATGTGTGTTGGGTTGTTGTTTGTATGAAAATGGTGTTAGGTAATTAAATTTATGGTAGTTGATTGATGGAAATGTTGCTTGGTTAGTTTTCGGTACAAGGACTAAATTGTAAAAACTAGGCTAAATCAAATAAACTTTAAAACTTATAATTGATGCCTTTAGGGGAAAATTTATATAAGTGAGACCGAGCAGAGATCCTATTGAGTACCAATTTAGTTGTCCCGAGTTAGTTGAGGTCAAGAGATAAACCTAACTAAATCGTCTAATTTGGTAAAATGGTGACCAAGAGGTAAAATTGAGCCAATTAGAAGTTAAGCTTTTTAGATCCCTAATGCAAAAACTAGTCAAGAACATGGAAGTCAACCGAACACTTTTGATGATTGAATTGTTAATTGCTTAACTTTGATTGTTTTACAATTTGGTCTTTTTTAGTGTTAGGTAGCCAATTAGTGTAATTTAACATCGATTATGAATTATCGTAATATAGTACTTAGCGAGTAGTTAGCTAGACTTTTTAGTTGCATGCTTATTGCTTAAGAATCACTTTGTCCTCGAACTCTCTTGGGTTTGATCCCTGGAACACTCGGGTGTTCTATTGTAACATTATAAATATTACAACTCAACCTATCACACTAGTAGTACACCGCTAGATTATTATTCTTATTTATGTTGATTCATAGTCCCGGTGCACTCGAAATTTTGGAGGGTTTGAGAAAAATATATTAGGTTTGACAAATGGGTTTGGGAAAAAAATTAAGCCTATTTAAACTATGGACCAAGCTTGAACATTCAAGGCCCGAGCTTGGCCAGACTCGACCATTTTTTTAATTTTGTAATGTATTAAATTATGTTATTATATATTATATAATTTATAACAAATAAAAATTGAATCTATATTAATATATAATATTATAATGTTTATTAAAAATGTTAAGTTGCTTATATATAATTTTAATAAATGAAAATATATAAAATTATTAAATATTAAATTAAATTTAATATAAATATTTTTCAAAAAATTAAAAATAATATGAGCGATCTTAAAATAAGCTTGGGTTAGCTATTTAGAAATTTGAGTGGGCTTGAACAAAATTTTAATCCCATATTTCCATCTAAGTTGTGCTTGAGCAAGCATAGAGTGTGTCAATATTATAATTAAGCCTAACACGAAACCAACTCAACTCAACCCATGAACACTTTTACCTGGAATCAAAAATATTATCACTTGAGCTAATGGCCTCCAATCATAAACAAAAAGGTGGTGCAAGAGAAACCAAGAAATGTTATCAAATTTTCAATTGATGAAGGAGTTGATGAGGGTTACGAAGGGTGTTAAATAGTTAAAGAGAGGGCGTTCGAGACCTTACAACTAAGAGCATTAGAAAAGGAAAGAGAGAGAGGGAGTAGAAAGCTCTAGAGAGTTCTCTCATACAGAGAACATAAAAGAAACCTCTAACAAAGGAGGAGAAAGACAATAGAGATTAGTGCTCACAAAGTTGAAACTTTCTCTCCTTGGCGATTGGATTTTAAGAGAGAAGAGAGGGAAAAAACCTAACATTTGTCTATTTTTATTTTTAAGCTCTATTTACCACTACTAAAATGCGCTTTACAACCAAAAGCATGATTCAAATCAAAAGCATTAGTAAAGAAAGACTTTTTCAAACCAAAAACCAAGTTTTTAAACTAGAA
This sequence comes from Gossypium sturtianum, assembly GCA_025698515.1. NCBI lineage: Eukaryota > Viridiplantae > Streptophyta > Magnoliopsida > Malvales > Malvaceae > Gossypium > Gossypium sturtianum. The sequence continues at coordinate 135,057,078 of CM046948.1, read as the reverse complement.
TTTTAATCCAAGTTAAAAGCCTAAGTTTTTAGCTTTCTGCTTTTGCAAAAGTGTTTTAACCAAATTTTCTTCATTAAAAAGTTCAACATATCTTTTATTTTAGAATATTATGTTTAAAATTGAGATTTTCTAAAAGAATTTTTTGATAGCAGTGGTAAACCCGATTAAATTTTTTTGTACTCAATATAAATACAAGTAAATATTATGTGTTATGTATTTTGAATTCTAGCATATGATAATTGATAATTGATTAACATATATGTGAACAGGAAATGTTTATAGAGACGACATCTCTTCGTTAGAACGTGTTATGAGTATTAAACAACTAAATTTATGTAACAACCCAAACCTGGCCTAGACGTTATGACTGAATCTGACGTGTCACATCGAAGTGTCGTCTGAAAATAGGGCTTGTCGACAAAAGTTCGTTACTAAATTTTAAATCCCATTTAATAAATTGTTGTTGAAAACGTTAGTGTTGTAAAATCAAATCATGTTGTCCAATTATAGGTCATATCAATTGTTATAAGTTTATCAATCTGGAATAAAACCGCGGAAGCCTTTCCTAGTTGTAAACTTTAAGATTTGAAAAATGTGATTTTCTTTAGAAACAGTTATCGTTTTAAAAACCCGTGTTTCCTAGTCTAGCAGGTTAAAATAAAAAGAAAACACCAAATAAAAGTTAAAACCTCAAATGGCCTTATTACAAAAATATCAACCCCAAAATGAAATATTAAAAAGGCTAGATATAAATTAAAATACTCGCGACCATGTGGCCACCTCCGAGTGTAACACCCTAAAATTCAAGTATCGATTTATTGCATGTTTTGGTGTTTAGATTATGAAGGAAAATTTTCTTATTTCTTTTTGTGCCTACTATAGTTCGGAAGAAGAGTATAGAATTATTCGGGTATGGAATAATTTTTAGTTTGAGAATTTATTGAAGTGAAGCAAGTGGCATTGACACTTAAGTTAAATGAAGTGTTAAAGAGTAGCATAAGATGAGTAAATGGCAAAGTGGTGTTGGCGCATGGGTTATAGCATGAGGAGAGTGGTTCGAATCCCTTGGATGGCATTTTGACAACTTTTATTTTGCTCTTCTATGGTAAGTGTCGGCCAAGCTTATTTATGGTAAGTGTTGACCTTGTTATTTTGGTTAGTATATCAAAGGAATAAGGTAAGAGTGAATTTTTGGTAGGGAATCAAGAAAATTTGGAAAGATATGGAGACATACGGCAAGTATCAAGGAAAATGTTTTGGAAACAAAATCATGGCCATTTGACCATGCATATGGACTGACAATTTGGTCTAGGGGGAGCCAATTTTGGTGTTAGTTTGGCTAGGATTTGAAGTCTCTTTTTAGTCATTCTTAGCATATGTGCAAAGTTTGCAATCCTTTCTCAACTTTTCTCCCTTGGCCGAATTTGTGCATTTGGTAAAGCCTAATTCTTTTGACCATTTGGTCATTTTCTTTGTTCATCTTTTGAATATTCTCTTGTGCCTCTTCTTAGTGCCGAAAGTGTTAGTACCAAAAAGACCATCTCTCTCTTTTTGTTATCTTTCTCCATTGCCGAATGTACCTTGCTCTCCAATACATCTTTTTTTTTCTTTCTCTTTTCTTCTCTTTGAAAACCGAATCTTCATTATCATCTCTTCTCTCATATTTTATTTCTTTTCACTCATCCTTTTCTCCATTGTTTTTCTCCATGGCCGAATGTTAGTGAGCCATAGCCGAATCATTTTTTTCTCTTTTCTTTGGTTATCATAGCCGAATCCTCCATCACTTAGAGACATCATTTTCAATCCTTTCTTTTCAACCGTGGACAAAAGGGTAAGAATTCTTTTTAGTTTCGTTTAGTTAGAAGTAGTCATGGCCGAATATTGATGGTAGTATGAAGGCTTTCTCAGATCGAAATAAACGTTCCTTCTATTAACGTTTATTTTTGTTATACTTTAGTGCGATAACGAAAGATCGGAAATCAAGTGGTCGTGAGTGACATAGAACGCTTGGATCGATTCTCCTTGTGGAACAAGAATATTTGTGGTAAGGAAATCTCGTTCTTAAAACCTTTAGTCATAATCGATATATATATTATTAGGGCGTGCTAACGATCTTTGTCATTGAAGACAATCAAGATAGGAAGAAACGGGCGTGTATAGTGTTCGGAAGAAGGGTGGTACCGTTAATCCCCTAAGTATAAACAAAGGATCGTTTCAAAGAATCCGGGATTTCCCACCGGGTTGTGGGCGTTCATCCGAGGAGAATCAATTGTTTGAAGTAGTTCGTACTCTCGAACCATTATTTGTTCGTGGATTTGATTACGTTAACGAACCATCAATCGGGAGAAACATGCAAGTGGAAGTAGTTCAAAAATCCGAGGTAAATTTTAGATCGTTATGTTTAGATCGGTTTTATTATTAGATTATAGTGTTCTAATTATCGTGATACGTAGGTGTTGACGAATGGAAAGTCTAGTTCTCACTATAACAGGTGTGTAACTTCACACTTATCTTTCGGGTTAGATACTAAACCGTAAGAAATTTGATAAATCGTTAAAATGGCCAAATCGGAAATGTTGTAGTAATTAGTACTTTTGTGTAAATGCATGAAAACGGATAAACCGAGAAATTTACGAAAAAGCGCTAGATCGATAAATTGGGCCATAAAAAGCGCTAGATCGATAAATTGGGCCATAAAATCGCTAGACCGATAAATTGGGCCATAAAAGCGCTAGATCGATAAATATGGGCCAAAGTTTGCTAGATCGTTAATGGGCCAAAAACCCTCTAGTTCGAGATATGGGCCAAAGTTTAATACTATATTGTTAATAGGCCCAAATGAAAGGTTTTATTAAAGACTCATTTGTGTTATGGGTTACTTGATAAAAATTTTATGATTTAAAGTTTGTTATTCATACATGATTGCATGGGATGGGATTTGATGAAGAGAAGAAAGGCTGTGGCCACGTATCTAGTTTGGTGGCTCTTGCCACAAATTTTGGCTTAATGCCTCTAGTTCGGTGACTATGTCACAATCTAGTTCGATAGTGCACTACAATATTATTAAAAGGCTTAACGCCTACGATTGGTGTGTTTGGCGGGGTGGGTTGACTTGATCCCCACGGGTGTGTTGGTTGAGTGCGGGGTGTTAGCGGATGGAAATTAGGCTTGGTTGGGAAATTCATTTTTACATGCATTATAATTATTTTATCTCATGCTATATTGTTAAAATCAAATTAGGCTCAAGCCCAAATTAATGCCTTGATGGTGCAGCCCAACAATGATGGTAAGTGAGTTACACACTGAGTTCTTTGTAACTCACCCCGTTTATTATCCATCTCGGTAATGGAAATTGATGTGGACTTGGGCCGGGGATGACTTGGTGGAGGCCATACTACGAGCTTGGGTTTTATAAACTATGAACTTTATTTAAGTTACTTATTTTAATTACTATTTTGGGTATGATGTAATAAGGCCTCTAATTATGTTTTTATGGATTGTTTTATGCGTGGATGGATTTAAATTTTATTTTTAGACTCTTAATATAGGCTTATGTTAAATCTATAAAGTTTTCTTAAAAAAAAATATTGTGTTTTATAACAATTTTTGGACACCTAAATTACTTTTCAATCTCTTTCAAATTCTTTTAAAAAAATAAAAACTACGTTAAGGTTTTGACTAATATATATATAAGATTTCAAACAAGTATTTTTCTTAATTCATAATCATTGTACTTAGTTTTTATTAAACCTTATTTCTAAAGGTTTTACATTACTGTCTTACTTAAGTCATTAAAGAATTTTGGATGTTCGTTCGGTGTGGCAAACCAAATCTCGTCTTAACGCATAGACCTGGTTTGGGGTGTTACATTTAATGGTATCAGAGCTAGTTTCAAAACTCGGCTGTGGTTGGGTTCAACAAAGATAATTGTTTGAGAAACAACTCAAATTTCTAGACTTTTGATTTAAAGGTAGTATGGCACCATGAGCATTCAGCGCCAAGTCAAGTAAGTATCTGTATATTGATTGTTTATTATCATTGTGATATGATCATAAGAAACACTCTAGAACTTCTAGTTTTAGGTGTTGAAATCGTAGAGATTGAGACAATAGGATATGGTTGCGAAAACAACTCTATCTCTTTCATATTATAAAATATCGTTAATAAACACCGAAATGGTATACTGATTCATAAAACTCATAACCAGATTAAATCGAATTAGACATTATGAGCTCTAGAGGACGTGGTCGTGGGCGCAGTGATGGCGTGGCCGTGGTAGAGGGCGAGGTGTTAGAGGCGCAACCGAAGTGCCGGATCATATGCCGGAAATGGATGCACCTGCGTCACTCGAAAGTGAGACGGGATCACATAATCATATGAAAGAAGATAATGCGGTGACACGAGCAATCCTGCGAGTCCTTGAAAGGGTTTCTAGAGCTAGAACCGGCCAAGCGGCTCGTGGGTCGATATCGGAACGATTGAAATCAAGTGGTCTTGAGGTTTTCGAGAGGTGTCTCGGTGTAGCTCCAAATGTCGCTTGAATATTGGTTTGAGGCGATGGAGCGAATTATGGACGATCTTGAGTGCACTGTGGAACAAAAACTAAGGAGCGGTGTCCTTGTTAAGGGCGAAGCATACCAATGGTGGCTTCTTGTCGAGAAGGCAAAGTCGCATTAGTTAATTGGGAATTCTTTAAAGTTTCCTTCCAAGGGAAATATGTAGGAACGAGTTATGTTGATGCGGAAGGAAGGAATTCGACTCTGGTCCAAGGGAATAAGATCGTGGCGACATATGAAGGCGAGTTTTTGCGCTTGAGTCGCTATGCTCGAACAATAGTGGCAATGGATCATGAGCGTTGTGTATGCTTTGAGGATGGCTTGAACGATGAATTACGGGTTTTGATAGCCCCACAACAAGTTAGAACTTTTGCCACGCTTGTGGAAAAGGCCAAGATAGCCGAAGAGGCTAAGAACTCTCGAACGTCCGAATCGGGAGCGAGCTAGAGGCAAGAGAGATATGAAGTATTCGGGTTCTTCAAGAAGGTTTGAAGAGGCCTCGGAATGATGAACCACTCAAGGTAGAACACCATGGCGTGTGAATCGAGTCGAGATTGTGCCGATTGTGGAAAAAGGCATTCGGAGAGTCTTTGGAAGAAAACAGTGCTTGCTATAAATGCGGTCGATGGATCATCAATATAGGAATTGCCCTCGTCGAATGGATACAACTCGTAAAGCTTGTAATCTTGATGCACCACCGGTAAGAGGAATTCAAAGAACCACCGAGAGGTCGTGGACCGTGGTCGTGGTGGTAATGGGGCCGGGCGTGGTCAAGGTGCGGGTCGAGTCGAGCAAATGGTCCTAGAGGCAATACGGATGCAAGACGGCCCGAGATTGGTTTATGCGATCGAGGCCGCGCGAGGATGGTAATGCACTGATGTGATAAGCGAATGCGTTCTTCATCTTTGATGTACACATTATTGCTTTGATAGATATTGGTTCTACCCATTCGTATGTTGCTAGCACCATATCTGGAAACTTGAATTTAGACTCAAATTTCCGATAGTGAGATGAAGGTAATCACCTTTAGGGCGATCGGTGATAGTAAATAAACTGTTTAGAGATGTGCTCTTAGAAATTCAAGGAGAAATATTTTTGGCAAATTTGATGGAATTGCCTTTTGGCGAGTTCGATATCATTTTGGGCATGGATTGGTTGGTTAAGCACCGGCGAAATTAGATTGTCTTTGGCGGATGTCAATAAGGACGGTGGTGGATAAAGAAATAATTATGATAGGCGAGCGAAGGAATTACTTGGCAAATGTGGTATCTGCACTTAAGGCAGAAAAGTTGATGCGGAAGGGGTATAGAGCATTTTTAGCATTTATTAGTGCTTTAGATGCCAAAGAGTTGTCAGTGGAAGATGTGAGAACAGTGAAGGAATTTCGAGATGTATTTCCTGAAGAACTTCCCGGTGTACCTCCAGATCGGGAAGTGGAATTTGGTATTGAGCTTTTGCCCGGAACGGCTCCAGTGTCCATTGCTCCTTATAGAATGGCACCGAAGGAGTTGGTGGAGCTTAAAGCTCAAATTCAAGAATTGCTAGATCGAGGCTTTATTCGACCGAGTGTGTCTCCGTGGGGAGCACCGGTTTTGTTTGTTAAGAAGAAAGATGGGTCGATGCGTATGTGTATTGACTACTGAGCAATTAAATAAATTGACGATCAAGAATAGGTACCCTCTGCGAGAATTGGCGACTGTTTGATCAATTGAAGGAGCTTGATTTTCTCAAAATTGATTTGAGATCGGGTTATCATCGACTTAAGGTGAAAGAAGCGGATATTCACAAGACGGCTTTCCGAACTCGTTATGGACATTATGAGTCTTTGGTGATGCCGTTTGAGTTGACCAATGCACCAGTTGCATTTATGGATATGATGAACCGGTCTTTCAACCATATTTAGACCGGTTTGTGGTGGTATTCATAGATGACATTCGGTATATTCAAGGAATGAAGAGGAGCATGACTCGCATTTGCACGAATTGTATTGCGATTACTTGAGATAATCAATCGTATGCCAAATTCGGTAAATGTGAATTCAGTTAAGGAAGTGACTTTCTTGGGTCATGTGGTGTCACCAAGGAATAAGGGTGGATCCTCGGAAGATTGAGGTCAGTATTGGATTGGAAACCACCAAAGTCGAGATCGAGATTCGGAGTTTCTTGGGTTTGGTAGGTTACTATAGGCGCTTTGTTGAGGGTTTTCATTGATTGCTGCACCCTAACTAAGCTATTGGAAGGAGTACCATATATATGGACCGTTAAAAGCGACAAGAAAGTTTCGAGAAATTAAAGAAGATTTTGACTAAGCGCGCGATCTTGATTCATAGGAGGCTGGAAAGGAGTTTATAGTTTATTGTGATGCGTCGCATATACGGACTAGGTTGTGTATTGATGCAAAGTGGAAAAGTGGTGGCTTATGCTTCTCGTCACCGAGACCGCATACGAATTAAACTACCCTACTCATGACACGGAGTTAGCGGCGGTAGTGTTTGCTCTAAAGATTTGGAGGCATTACCTCTACGGTGAAAAGTCTATCATCTATACGGATCACAAGAGTCTTAAGTATCTTCTTACTCGAAAGGAATTAAACTTGAGACAACGAAGATGGGTGGAGTTGTTAAAGGATTATGATTTCTCAATCGAGTATCATCCTGGAAAAGCTAATGTGGTAGCAGAGCGCGTTAAGTCGTAAGGTGGTATCGATTTGAGAGCAATGTTTGCCCATTTGAGTTTGTATGAGGATGGTAGTCCGATAGCGGAACTTGGTGAAGCCTCGTGTGTTAGAGCAAATCAAGGAAAAAGCAGATATCGAGATAAGAAATTGGGATCATTAATTCAACAAGTTGAAAATGGTGGAATAGAGAATTTTAGCATAAGCGCGAAGGTGTGTTATGCTTTACGTGGGAAAATTTGTATGCCTAAGGACTCGGATCGAGACAAATGATTCTACGAGAGGCACATAGTAGCCCTTATGCTATGCACCCCTGGAGGAAATAAGATGTATCGGGATCTTCGTGAACAATATTGGTGGCGGTGGTTGAAGCGTGAGATTTACGAATTTGTGGGAAAATGTTTAACTTCTCGGCAAGTGAAAGCGGAGCATCAATTGCCGTCAGGATTATTACAACCGGTAAAGATTCCTCTTTGGAAATGGGAGCGGATAACAATGGATTTTGTTAGTGGGTTACCTTTAACACCTATTAAGAAAAATTCCGTTTGGGTAATTGTTGATCGTTTGTGAAGACTCATTTTCTACCAGGTTAAATGCACGATTACTCGTTACGAAGTTGGCTAAAGTATGCGTATCCAAATTGTGAGGTTGCATGGGGTACCCGTGTGTCTATTATATCAGATAGGGATCCTAGGTTTACGTCACGGTTTTGGAAAGCTTTGCATGAAGCCTTGGGAACAAAGCTAAACTTCAGTGCGGCTTTTCATCCTCGATCGATGGTCAATCGAAAAGAGTAATTCGGATTCGGAAGACATGTTAAGGGGATGTGTAATCGACTTCAAAGGTAGTTGGGAGGATTTTCTACCGTTGGCGAATTTGCTTACAACAATAGTTATCGATCTAGCATTCGGATGGCACCCTACGAGGCATTATATGGTCGTAGGTGTCGTTCTCCTAGTTGTTGGACTGAATTGGGCGAACGACGGATGTTAGGTCCCGAGCTGATCTCTCAAATGCGAAAGAAAAAGTAAAGCTATTCGAGCACGATTAAAGGAAGCTTGGATAGACAAAAGTCGTATGCAGAATCCGAGCGTAGAAGTATCGAGTATCTTTGTGGGGATCAAGTTTTCTTGAAGGTCTCACCTTGGAAGAATATTTTCGTGTTTGGGAAGAAGGGCAAATTGAGTCCTAGATACATTGGACCATATCGTGTGGTGAAGCGTGTTGGTCCAAGTGGCCTATCGATCGAATTACCTCGGAGTTGAGTCGATTCATAATGTTTTTCATGTTTCCATCTTTGGCGCTATAGATCGGATCCTTCGCACATAGTGCCGGTAGAAGAAGTGGAGTTGAAGTCGGACTTGTCTTTTGAGGAAGAACCAAAGTGGAAATCTTAGACCGAGATGTTAAGGTGCTAAGAAAGAAAACCGTGTACCGTTGGTCAAGGTTTTATGGCGAAATCACGGAGTGGAGGAAGCTACGTGGGAGCACGAAGATGTAATTCGGCAACAATACCCTCACCTTTTTCAACTGTAAATTTCGAGGACGAAATTTTTTTAGGAGGGTAGAGTTGTAACACCCTAAAATTCAAGTATCGATTTATTGCATGTTTTGGTGTTTAGATTATGAAGGAAAATTTTCTTATTTCTTTTGTGCCTACTATAGTTCGGAAGAAGAGTATAGAATTATTCGGGTATGGAATAATTTTTAGTTTGAGAATTTATTGAAGTGAATCAAGTGGCATTGACACTTAAGTTAAATTAAATGTTAAAGAGTAGCATAAGATGAGTAAATGGCAAAGTGGTGTTGGCGCATGGGTTATAGCATGAGGAGAGTGGTTCGAATCCCTTGGATGGCATTTTGACAACTTTTATTTTGCTCTTCTATGGTAAGTGTCGGCCAAGCTTATTTATGGTAAGTGTTGACCTTGTTATTTTGGTTAGTATATCAAAGGAATAAGGTAAGAGTGAATTTTTGGTAGGGAATCAAGAAAATTTGGAAAGATATGGAGACATAGGGCAAGTATCAAGGAAAATGTTTTGGAAACAAAATCATGGCCATTTGACCATGCATGTGGACGGCAATTTGGTCTAGGGGGGGAGCCGAATTTTGGTGTTAGTTTGGCTAGGATTTGAAGTCTCTTTTTGGTCATTCTTAGCATATGTGCAAAGTTTGCAATCCTTTCTCAACTTTTCTCCCTTGGCCGAATTTGTGCATTTGGTAAAGCCTAATTCTTTTGACCATTTGGTCATTTTCTTTGTTCATCTTTTGAATATTCTCTTGTGCCTCTTCTTAGTGCCGAAAGTGTTAGTACCAAAAAGACCATCTCTCTCTTTTGTTATCTTTCTCCATTGCCGAATGTACCTTGCTCTCCAATACATCTTTTTTTCTTTCTCTTTTCTTCTCTTTGAAAACCGAATCTTCATTATCATCTCTTCTCTCATATTTTATTTATTTTCACTCATCCTTTTCTCCATTGTTTTTCTCCATGGCGAATGTTAGTGAGCCATAGCCAATCATTTTTTCTCTTTTCTTTGGTTATCATAGCCGAATCCTCCATCACTTAGAGACATCATTTTCAATCCTTTCTTTTCAACCGTGGACAAAAGGGTAAGAATTCTTTTTAGTTTCGTTTAGTTAGAAGTAGTCATGGCGAATATTGATGGTAGTATGAAGGCTTTCTCGATCGAAATAAACGTTCCTTCTATTAACGTTTATTTTGTTATACTTTAGTGCGATAACGGAAGATCGAAATCAAGTGGTCGTGAGTGACATAGAACGCTTGGATCGATTCTCCTTGTGGAACAAGAATATTTGTGGTAAGGAAATCTCGTTCTTAAAACCTTTAGTCATAATCGATATATATATTATTAGGGCGTGCTAACGATCTTTGTCATTGAAGACAATCAAGATAGGGAAGAAACGGGCCGTGTATAGTGTTCGGAAGAAGGGTGGTACCGTTAATCCCCTAAGTATAAACAAAGGATTGTTTGACGTGAATCCGGGATTTCCACCGGGTTGTGGACGTTCATCCGAGGAGAATCAATTGTTTGAAGTAGTTCGTACTCCCGAACCATTATTTGTTTGTGGATTTGATTCGTTAACGAACCATCAATCGGGAGAAACCGCAAGTGGAAGTAGTTCAAAAATCCGAGGGTAAATTTTAGATCGTTACGTTTAGATCGGTTTTATTATTAGATTATAGTGTTCTAATTATCGTGATACGTATAGGTGTTGACGAGCGGGAAAGTCTAGTTCTCACTATAACCAGGTGTGTAACTTCACACTTATCTTTCGGGTTAGATACTAAACCGTAAGAAATTTGATAAATCGTAAAAATGGCCAAATCGGAAATGTTGTAGTAATTAGTACTTTTGTGTAAATGCATGAAAACGGATAAACCGAGAAATTTACGAAAAACTGCTAGATCAATAAATTGGGCCATAAAACTGCTAGATCGATAAATTGGGCCATAAAACTGCTAGACCGATAAATTGGGCCATAAAACTGTTAGATCGATAAATATGGGCCAAAGTTTGCTAGATCGTTAATGGGCCAAAAACCCTCTAGTTCGAGATATGGGCCAAAGTTTAATACTATATTGTTAATAGGCCCAAATGAAAGGTTTTATTAAAGACTCATTTGTGTTATGGGTTACTTGATAAAATTTTTATGATTTAAAGTTTGTTATTCATACATGATTGCATGGGATGGGATTTGATGAAGAGAAGAAAGGCCTGTGGCCACGTAACTAGTTCGGTGGCTCTGGCACAAATTTTGGCTTAATGCCTCTAGTTCGGTGACTATGTCACAATCTAGTTCAGTGAGTGCACTACAATATTATTAAAAGGCTTAATGCCTACGATTGGTGTGTTTGGCGGGGTGGGTTGACTTGATCCCCACAGTGTGTTGGTTGGTGCGGGGTGTTAGCGGATGGAAATTAGGCTTGGTTGGGAAATTCATTTTTACATGCATTATAATTATTTTATCTCATGCTATATTGTTAAAATCAAAATTGGGCTCAAGCCCAAATTAATGCCTTGATGGTCCAGCCCAACAATGATGGTAAGTGAGTTACACAATGAGTTCTTTGTAACTCACCCGTTTTATTATCCATCTCGGTAATGGAAATTGATGTGGACTTGGGCCGGGGATGACTTGGTGGAGGCCATACTACGAGCTTGGGTTTTATAAACTATGAACTTTATTTAAGTTACTTATTTTAATTACTATTTTGGGTATGATGTAATAAGGCCTCTAATTATGTTTTTATGGATTGTTTTATGCGTGGATGGATTTAAATTTTATTTTTAGACTCTTAATATGGGCTTATGTTAAATCTATAAAGTTTTCTTAAAAAAATATATATATATTGTGTTTTATAACAATTTTTGGACACCTAAATTACTTTTCAATCTCTTTCAAATTCTTTTAAAAAAATAAAAACTACGTTAAGGTTTTGACTAATATATATATAAGATTTCAAACAAGTATTTTTCTTAATTCATAATCATTGTACTTAGTTTTTTATTAAACCTTATTTCTAAAGGTTTTACATTATTGTCTTACTTAAGTCATTAAAGAATTTTGGATGTTCGTTCGGTGTGGCAAACCAAATCTCGTCTTAATGCATAGACCTGGTTTGGGGTGTTACACCGAGTCCCTCGCAGCTCCAAATCATCTAAGGTGAGGATTACATGCGATTAAAGAAAAGGGTGAGTTACGAGAACTCGGTGTGTAATCCCCTATCATGCGATGCTGATGCGGGCCCGAGCCCTATTCATGAATGGATCGATCGGGCTTTAGCCCTATCTGATAACATATAGTGGGTCTAAGCCCAAAGTCATAACAGTGCAGAATAAAGATGCAACCCAACCCAATCCAACCAACACACCACCCGTACCAACCAACACACCATGTGGGGACTAAGTCGACCCACCTAGCCAACACACCAATATCGCAAAGATAATCGCCAATAGTAACTCAAAGAAAGTCGCTAATAATGATAAATGTGGCCAAGCCACTAGAATCAAACTACGTGGCACGACCACTAGAACGATAAACGTGGCGAGCCACTAGTACAAAGATATTTCCTCCAAATCAATCCCAACCCCAATGCGAATGTCGTGTCATAAATATTACATGTATGCGATCGTCATACTCATAATCATCATATAAATATCATACACACATCACTTAAACTACCACTAGGTGTATAATGGTCATTTTGTCGGTTAGGGGTAAAACGGTAATTTCCACCCCTTAGGGGTATTTCGATAATTCTACCATACAAGGATATTTGGGTAATTCTACCCTTTGAGGGTATTTCGGTACAGTTTATGACCTTTCAAAAGGCCTACCGTCGTCTCGAACGACTTGAATAACTTATATGGCCAAAATCATGTAATTGGGCCCAAAGCCCACTATTCGGCCCAAGTGGGCCCACACGATCGGGTGGCCCATTCAGCCCAATTTCAGTCACGGCTATGCGAACTTCGCAGCCCAATCCATCATTTGTCACTATCGTGAATTTTACCCATGTGGGGCCCATGAGCCCATTGGGCCCACATGGCCCATCTCGGCCCAACGAGGCCCATTACGACCTAAGCCCACGAGAACGCTCGTGGTGGCTTCTACAGTCTAGTGCCCATGTTCATGGGCTCATTTTACCACACGCACGATCGCACGCTCGTGTGGCATTGTACGCCATATTTCTGGCTTTTCGGCATTTAGCCGATCTACAGTCTTAGCAGTGTAACCATTACATACTTTCGGCTTTTCAGCCGATTATTGAATGCTGCATACGATTACACACTTGATTGCAACAGCGACGAGTGTGAATAATCTAGAGCTCACAACCTATAACCAACACAACACACGGTTAATGCATACTCTTAATCCCCCACATTTATTTGTTTAAATCACAACCACTCACCTTGCTAGAACTAACAGATAGTAGCGCCTCCCTTGTAACACCCCAAACCCGGTCTATGCGTTAAGGCCAGATTTGGCATGTCACACGAAATAAATGTAGATCTAGCCCCTTAAAGAAAAATTAATTAAAATTTCGAGAAGATTTAAAAGAGTTTGAAAATAAAATTTTAAAGAACATTGTTAAGAGAAAATTCTTCCGAGTTAAATTATTTAATAAAGTTATTATGAAACCCTTTTTGCATATCCATTTGAGAAAAACATTTATTTAAAGTTTTAGAAAAATCCCACTTGAAGTAATTTAAGCAAATTATAAAATCCATCAAACATTAAACAACATTAAAATTTATCCAAAGGCCTTATTACAATTTAACTTAAAATAGCAAAATAATTAAAAGTACTTAAAAGAAATCCAGAATTTAAATAACCACTTATTCGTAGTATGGCCTCCACTGAGACGTCCACGGCCCAAGTCTCCGTCACTGATCATTACCTGAGAAGGGTAAGGAAAACGGGGTGAGTTACTAGAACTCAGTGTGTAACCCACTTACCATTGTCCATGGGCCAAAATCCAATTAAGCATTTATTGGGCCAAAGCCCATTTACAATTATAATACAATAATAACATATATAATATGAATATGATATGCAATTCCCAAACCAAACCTAATTTCCATCCGCTACACACCACCCGTACCAACCAGCACACTTGTGGGGAGCTTTAGTCACCTACCCCGCCAACACACCAAAATAGGCATTAAGCCGTTTATATTAATTTGTGGACAAGCCACCAGATTCATAGAGTTTACATGGCATTGCCATTTTTCAGATTTATGGCAGAGCCACCAGAATTTTGTAGCAAAGCTACCAGAACTTCTCTTCATCAATATCCCATCCCATGCAATCCATGTATATAATGCATATTCATTTACAACAATTCATTCAAATATTTATTACGAACAATAAGGCCCATTATAACAATTATCACAATTTGGACCATATCACAATCCAGCCCATATATCAAATATCACAATTGGCCCATATAACCAATATTTCATTTTGGCCCATATAGCAAATATCACAATTGGCCCATATATCAAATATCACAATTGACCCATATATCAAATATCACAATTGAGCCATTTATCAAATATCACAATTGGCCCATATAACCAATATTTCATTTTGGCCCATATAGCAAATATCACAATTGGCCCATATATCAAATATCACAATTGAGCCATATATCAAATATCACAATTGGCCCATATATCAAATATCACTTTTATCGATTTGACCCATTGAGGGCAATTTCGTAATTTTCACAGTCTTAATACCGATTTCATAGTCTTTACCAACATAGTGATAATTATGCCATTTTACCCGATTTCACTAACATGTGATTTAATCAAGCGATTAACACAATATAATTATCTAACCCATGAAATACGGTGTGAGATTACACACCTGATTACGGTAAGCACTAAACTTTCCTGATCGTCGACACCTAAAAATATTTTTAACGCTCGATTAGATCATGTACACTTATAGTAAATCTACTCTAAGATAAACGGTCTAGGTTTTTACCCTCAGAATCGCGAACAACTACTATTTGCCGGTTCTCCCCGGTGGATAATCCCGAATCGGTAATGCCTCACAATTGCAAACAACCTCGAATAGTTGCTTCTCACCGGATGAGGGTCCACAACCCGGTGGAAAGTCTCAAATCGCCGAAACAGCCCTTTGTTTGAATTTAGGAGTAGGGATCGCTAACCCGCTCCTTTTTCGATCACCAATCACTACCCCTTTTGATTCGATATTGCTTGCCTCCATTGAAAACAAATATTAGTCCAAACTAATATTACGTTGTTATGAATGATAGATCTTAGAAGTGAGGCCTTACCACCACAAAAATCTGTATGATCGCAAGATAATAATTCGAGCGATTACGCACCTAAAAAATATAGTCGATAAATTATCCTTCAATCCGATTAATACAATAACCAAGGGAGTTATTGAAAAAGACTATGAGAGAGCTTCCTTAGCTTGAACAATGAGATTCCTGTTTCTCACGATCTTCCTATTGCTAAGGTCAATTAAACGATGTTGTAGTAATTGGCACTCCACTATACCACTACAAAGAAGAGAATGATCTTCTTTGAGAGAGTATAATAATATGATGGTTTCGGTTCATATGATCCTCCCAAATCAAAACTTATATTCGGCACTAAGAGAAAGAAAACAAGATAAAATGTTGGAAGAACGCTTACCGATTGCTCAAAGATTGAATGTAAGTATGGATGAGAAGAAAGGTAGAAAAGAAATGAGAGTTCGGTTTATAAAGAAAATATAAATTAATATTCGGCTATATGAAATGATCAAACAAAAGTTTGTGATTAAAAGATGGTGTCGGTTTGAGAGAGATAAAGAATTAAAGGAATGGTTAAAAGAAAAGAAGATGGGAGGTTGGATGATTGATAGATGATTCGGTTATCAAGAGGAGATAAACAAGAGATGAAAATCTTGATCAAACAAAAGAGTGAGAAAATGCACAAATGTGCTAAGATAATTCGGCCAAAGTAAAAAGAAAGAAGAAAAAATATGGTCACCAAGGCTAGCAATTTCGGCACAAAGCAAAAGAAAGAATTGGGAGAAAACACCAAATTGCAAAAGTGATTTTTGGCCTAACAACACCAAAATCCTACCAAAAGACTAAGCAAATTTCAAGGCTACCACACTATAGCCCCCAAACCGTCCACATACATGCTCTAAAATTCAAAAACTTTGCCAACCATCCCTTTCCATAACATTTTCCTTGAATTATGCCACATGTTCCCCTTACATGCCATTTTCATTTGATTCCTTTCCTTAACTTCAATCTTTCCTAAATCCTTTAGCCATCTTGCCATAAAAATAAAAGTCCAACTTACCATAATTAGTTCTTGGCCGACACTATAAGGAAGGAAAGCAAAAATAAAAATCACAAATGCACATAAAGGGATTCGAACTCCTTCCCTCAAGGTAATACATATGGCGCCATCTCCTCTTCACTACTAGCTCACTTATGCTAGCTATTTACCAATTTATTTCCTTAAGCTTTAAGGTCACTTACTCCATTTCCTTAAAGTGCTAAATGCCAAAAGTTTTTACTAGATCCAAATAAATCCCGAGCCTTCTCAGGACTACTTAAACACACACAATTGATAGTCTAACAAGCTCAGCACCAAAATAATGCAACATATAATATTCAAATTCTAGGATGTTACAGTCTCGCCTTATTTCTGTGATGAGTTAGGCTTTGATCTTTACCCCTTTCCTATACTCGCAACGTCCACTGACCCTTTGCAAAGTAGAGTCTATTTTCACTTGTTCTACCATCATTAACAAATCGAAAGATAGGCTACAACCTCTGTCATCTTCAAAATCCTTAGATCCCTTAGACCCATACCTCATTCAAAAAGGGAGTCAGTAACAACGTCGCTAATGTCGTTGATATCTGGGTACCTAGGCACGAAGGCAAAGAATCCAAAGAATAAATAATTCTAAGGATGATTTATTTGTATGGTATGGTCGTGAATAAAGAATGAAAGAATATTCTAAAAATAAAAGAATGTACAGTATGAGATGTAAAGAATAAAAATATTTGCTCAAAAATATGCATTTTATTGAAATAAAAACTCTGGACACAAGCCTATTTCACAAAAGAAATCTTATTGCTTCTAGGCTTGAAGCAACAAGTGCATTTTGTACATTACTCTAGGTAGGCTTTAAATACTACAGGAATTTCTTCCGCAGTCCGATTGTCCAAAATCTTCCCAAGTATGTAAGGGCTTGGAAACTTTTATTCCCCGATTCTCTTCGGATATGTCATTAATGTTCAGACTCCTTAATATTCCCTCGGGTCATTGATCTCTTCAATTTATTATCCATCAGGCCTTGCACTAAGGCCCTGATCTCGATTCGATAGACTTTCGCTTCGCCTCCCAGTTCTTTGAAATAATTTTTAATCAATTAGAGTCTTCCTACAAATTTTAATGCATGTGATATGATGTAATGCAAATGCATGAAATACAATACAAATGCATGGAATGAATGCAAAAAAGAAAGAGAGGCGTTGATCATGAATTCAATTCCATTAGAAGAACTTTATTAGAAAACAAAGCTCTTTACATAAAATGGATTACATATGCGGCTTCGTCCTCATAGTCCAGGTGAAGACACCAATCTTTTTCTTCGTATCCGGACGTTATGGTCATGTCTCGTGAACTTTCTCAATAGATGCCTCTTCTAGCTTCTTGTTGCTTGATCCAGGCCGTGACTCTTCACTCACTTATCCTCCGCGATGCTCATAAGCTTCTTTAAGAAAATTGAGACGTGATGACTCTTGCACAGTCTTCGTCAATTTAAATTCTTCGGGCAAGATTTTGCATTCCTCCGTGGACTATCATCCTTCTCTCGTTATTTACCTGGACTATGTTCGAATGACCGTATTATAATCCACTTTATCAAGTAACCCATTTCCTTATGACAAACTCTTCTATTTAGCAATCGAATATGAATCAACACCTCCTTTCTAAGATGATGCGATGCAATGCAATGCAATGCAATGCAAACATAAACAATACAAAACACGTTAGCACAAGAAAAATAAACAACCAAAATAGATTACCTAAATGGGTGACCACTAGGGTTTGGCACGGCTCTACTTAAGGTGGGCTCTTAAGGTTCGCTATATGCAGTTTAGTTCTAAAGTAAGGTACCTAAACCAGCAGATTCCTCAATCCTCACCCATTATAGGCCTATATGGATTGAATTAGATTCAGGGGAATACATTTCCCTACGGCCATGCGGAGATGAAAATCTCACGAAGCACATAGGTACAGATGTATCCCGGAAGCAGTCCACTAGCCCATGCAGAGGTGAAAACCTCACGAAGGCATAGTTTCTCACTCCCACTTAAAAGGTATGACGACAACGGTCATGCAATGCAATGCAAGAGTATTCTATAAGATTTAATCATAGCACCAACAAATGCATCAAAAGAACGTGATTTTTCAAAACGATTTTCCAAATTTTCAATCAAAAGGACAAGAGTTAATCAATCTATGGCCTGACTCTTAATCGGTCCCCAGTGGAGTCGCCATGCTGTTGAAACCATCTTTTAATCGAGTTTGAAAAACGGGGATCGACTTTAAAATATGGATGGAGTCACCACCGATCCTTTGTTCAAGGTGTGATCGGGTCACCTTGAGATGGATTATTTTAATAAAACATTTTAGATTTATTAAAACAATAATTTTGGTCTACGAAATCTAAGAAAATAGGTTCGAATTCGGTTCATGCGTGCGAGGAAGGATTAGCACCTCATAACGCCCAAAATTGGTACCAAATTGATTAATTGATGTCCTAATGTCAAAAATTTGAAATGATTTTAGAATACAATTCCATTTTTAAAAATTTAAATAATTCGAATTGGATATTGAGGTTCTCTTGTTCTGAAGGAATAAAATATCACATCCAGCACGATAGGATATGACGTTTCAAACCCTCGATGCCAAGATCCTCTCATGATTTCCAAAGTTCATGCATTGAGATTTTTATAAGGATATTCAATTATTTGGACAAACGAAAAATTGAAACCCAGCACGATAGGGCACGATCTCTCGAATTTCCAAACACACAAATATTGCCTTATTTTCTGAAAACATGGACAAAGTTTTAAAAAGGATATTTGGTTATTTGGTCGAACGGAAAACCGAAACCCAGCACGATAGGGCACGATTCCTCAAATTTCCAAATACACAAATATTACCTTATTTTGAAAACATGGACTTAATTTTAGAAGGTTATTTGGTTATTTGGTCAAACGAAAAAAATCGAAACCCAACACGATAGGGCACGATTTCTCGAATTTCCAAACACACAAATATTGCCTTATTTTGAAATACGCTATTAAAATTGACTCCAAATGCTTTTTGTTTGGTATACACGTAAATAAAATGAAGCGTTTAATAAAGTCTCGCATACTTTAAAAATTGAGACATAAAACAATAACTAGTAGCACAAGCATATCATTAAGCATGAAATAATATACAAACTCAACATTATAAGGATGAACGTAATTATAGACGTAATTTAACGCACAAATACACAATAACGATAACCGCATGATTAAAACATATTAACAATCAATAATAATTCTACAAGATTTATGATGGCAAGCTAATATAAAACAAAATTTGAATGCTAACAAATGGATTTAAAACAAAGAAAGTGGAGTTTGAAATCTACGAGTTATAAAATCATTTAAAATGGAATAATTTGTAAATGAACTTGTGAAATATATATTTAAAAAAAAAACATAATATGCACATTTGAATGTATACAAAACGTATATAAGCAATAATATAATAAATGTATGAGATAAATTAAAATATACAATAAAATATGATCTTTCAAATTAATAAATTATATATACTAAATTATGAAAGAAAATATATATAATATAAGTAGTTTTTAAAAGAGACTAAGTATGTATATAAATAGACTAAAAAATATATACATGATATGAACTTGATAATGTATGCACAGGACTAAAATAATTTTAATAAAGATTACATATACGTATGTTAGGAAATAGTTTAATTTAAATGGTATATATAAATAATGATGTAAAAAGGTATTTAAGAATATTATAAAAAAAAATTTAATCAAAGAGATATACATAAGCAAATTTTAAAATGAACAAACTACATTAAAATAAGTTTAAAAAGATACAAGTAAAAAAAAAAAGAACAAAAGAAGCTAGACAATTAGTACAATATTCCAAAATAATACGATAAAATAATTAAACAAATATGAATAACAAATTAATAGAATAAAATACACAAACTAAAATATAGAAAGACCTCAATTGGAATGAAAACAAAATTAAAAGAATAATTTTTAAATAAATAAAATTTGAAAACAGGATCAGGGACTTAAATAAAATGCATCTAAATGGCTAGGGACTAGAATAGCAAATATTCGAATGGTCAAAACACAGCGCATTGACAGGACCAATTTGAAATGATGAACCAAATGCTGGGGCTAATTAAAAGACGATCAGAAATGTAAAATCAGCTTAATCAGAAAGCGGTACAACAAAGAGGACTTAATACACAAATAACCCATCACCGCAAGAACGCGCGGATCCTATGGGTGTTGGATTGGGTCAGATCGGGTCAGCCCATACGACACCGTTTCAAGGCTATTGAGATAAACCTAAACGGCGTCGTTTCTCCAAGAATACTAATCCCTTAAAAGCAAAGATAAACTGTCTGCTAACCCTTTCCTAAATCGCAACCCTAGCCCCCATTTTGTTTCGTTCTCAGCCGCAACTTGGAGCCTCTTCGCTTAACCACTAGAACGCCACCATAAACGGTGGGTAATGGTTCAAGAAGGCCTGATTTAAGTGACCCACATCTTCGTCTAGCGCTGATCACGACGGAGAAGACGAGGACCGAATCTTACAAAGGTAACCCCTTTTCTAATTTCGCATACAAAAAGAATAGAAAAAATAGTGCTATAGAACTATTTTCAAAAAGATAAAGAAGAATGAAGTCGAAAAAGAAACCTTTTTTCTCTGTTTCTGGTTTTTTTCTCTATATTCTTTGTATGTGTAATTTTTTTTCCAACCGTTACAATCGTTTTTTGTTCGACTTTTATAGTCGGAAATCTAAAAAGAAAAAAAATCAAAATACAATTTTTTTTGTTTTCCCTTTTTGTTGTCGTCTCTCTGTTATTCGTTTGCAGGTGCGAAAGGGGGCGTGGCTGTGCGGGGGCCGCACGAGTGGACGTGGCGAGCGCGTGAGGGCTCGTTGCGGCGCACCTTAGCTGGCTAGGGTTAAGGGCTCGATCATTGAGGGGTGCGGCGCCAGAATAATCTAGAAACGTCTATGGTTTCCTATGATTTTTGATTTGTTTTGGGCTAGGGTAGGTTGAGTCACATTGGGCTAGCTGTTGGGTTTATAATTGGGTCGGTAAGTTGGGCTCGAGTTTAATGGTTTAGGCTGTACAGTTTTTGTTATCGGGCTTGTAATGTTGGACTGTTTTATTGGACTTTATTTAATATTGATTTTTTTAATTGTGTTTTTAATGGTTAATTGGGCCCCGGGCGAAATGGGCCTTCTACAGCCTCAAGTACCTTCTTACTCAAATAGAGTTAAATCTTAGGCAACGAAGATGGATAGAGTAGCTTAAGGATTATGATTGCTCGATTGAGTACCATCCTGGTAAAGCTAACATAGTAGCTGATGCACTGAGCCGTAGGGTTGTATCTGACCTGAGAGCAATGTTTGCTCATCTCAGCCTATTTGAAGATGGTAGTTTGTTGGCTGAACTCCAAGTGAGACTGTAACACCCCAAACCAGGTCTATGCGTTTAGACGAGATTCGGTTAGTCACACCAATCGAATATTCATTTAATTCTCTATTGATTAAAGTAAAACTTTTCTACCAAAACCTTTAAGAAAATTTAAAAGAACTTGAAAGAATTTTAAAGAGTAATTTAGGTGGTTCAAAATGTTATAAAACGCAATGTTTAAGAAAAACTTTAAAAATTTAGCATAAGCCCATAATGAGAGTCTTAAACAAAAACAAATCCATCCACACATTAAAAAAAATCCATAAAAACATAATTAGAGGCCTTATTACATCATACCCAAAATAGTAAATAAAATGAATAACTTAAATAAAGTTCATAGTTTATAAAAACCCATGCTCGTAGTATGCCCTCCACCAAGTCATCCCCTACCCAAGTCCACATCAATTTCCATTACCCGAAATGGGTAATAAAACGGGTGAGTTACAAAGAACTCAGTGTGTAACCCACTTACCACCGTTGTTGGGCTGCACCATCAAGGCATTAATTTGGGCTTGAGCCCAATTACAAAATTTCAACGATATAAATATGAAATAAATATATAAAATGCATGTAAAAATGAATTTCCCAAACCAAGCCTAATTTTCCATCCGCTACACACCCGCACTCACCAAAGACACCCGTGGGGATCAAGTCAACCCACCCCGCCAAACACACCAATCGTAGGCATTAAGCCTTTTTAATAATATTGTAGTGCACTACATCAACTAGATTGTGACATAGTCACCGAACTAGAGGCATTAAGCCAAATTTGTGGCAGAGCCACCGAACTAGATTCATGGCCACAGGCCTTACTTCTCTTCATCATGTATCCCATCCCATGCAATTATGTATGAATAACAAACTTTAATCATAAATAATTTATCAAGTAACCCATAATACAAATGAGTTTTTAATTAAACTTTTCATTTGGGCCTATTAAACAAAATAGTATTTAGCCCGTAAAGCAATCTAGCTAACTTTGGCCCATATTTCAACTAGAAGGTTTTTGGCCCATTTTATCGATCTAGCGCTTTTTAGGCCCAATTTGTCGAACTCTAGCGCTTTTTCGCCAAATTTATCGACCTAGTAGTTTTTCACCCAATTTAACAATCTAGCGCCTTTTGGCCCAATTTAACAATCTAGCGATCTTTCGCCCAATTTATCGATCTAGCAATATTTCGGCTCAATTTATCGATCTAGCAATATTTCGCTCAATTTATCGATCTAGCAATATTTCGCTCAATTTATCGATCTAGTAATTTTTTCGACTTTAACCGCTTTTATGCATTTACACAAAAGTGTTAATTATCACATAATTTTCGATTTTGCCCTTTTACGATTTATCATAATACTTACTCGCTTAGTATCTAACCCGAAAGATAAGTGTGAAGTTACACACCGGTTATAGTGAGAACTAGACTTTCCCGCGCTCGTCAACACCTATACGTATCACGATAAATTAGAATCACTATATTTTATTAACGAAATCAATCTTAGAAAATAACGATCTAACTTTTACCCTCGGATTTTCGAACTACTTCTACTTGTGGTTTCTCCCCGATTGATGGTTCGTTAACCGATGCAAATCCACGAACAAATAATGGTTCGGGAGTACGAACTACTTCAAACAATTGATTCTCCTCGGATGAACGCCCACAACCCTGGGAAATCCCGATTGTCAAACAAATTCTTCGCTTAAACTTAGGGGAATAACGGAACCACCCCTCTTCCAAACACTATTCACCGCCCTTTTCTTCCCTATTTTGATTGTCTTCAAAGACAAAAGATCGTTAATCTAATCTAATATTACATCAAAATATGACTAAGGGTTTAAGGGTGAAATTCGCTTACCACAAAGATCCTTGTTCCAAAATATGAGAATCGATCAAACGTTCCTTTATCACCTTAAATCGATTCCAACGTTCTAAGATACCCACGAACACTTGATTTCCGATCTTCCGCTATCGCACTATTATCCACGATTGGAAAGAGACGATTGAGAAAGATGTTTATGAATAGAGAAAGATTCGGCTATGATTAACCAAAGAAAAGAGAAAATGGTTCGGCTATGGCTCACTAACATTCGGCCATGAGAAAATTAATGGAGAAGGTATGAGTGAAAAGAAATAAAATATAAAAGAAGAGATGATGATGAGGATTCGATTTTCAAAGAGAATGAAAAGAGAAAGAAAAAGATGTGCTTAGGAGCAAAGTACATTCGGCAATGGAGAAAGAAAACAAAAAGAAAGGAATGGCCTTTTTGGTACTAGCAAATTTCGGCACTATGAAGAGGCACAAAAAGAATACTAAAGTGAAAAGCAAAAATGACCAAATGGTCAAAATAATCAAGGCTTACCAAAAGATCAATTTTGGCCAAGGGAGAAAGGTTGAGAAAGAATTACAAAACTTTGCACAAAAGTTGCTAGGAATGACCAAAACAAACTCCTAATCCTAGCCAACTACTAGCATATTCGGCCAACCCCCCATAGACCACATTGCCGTCCAAATTCATGGTCAAATGGCCATGAATTAGTTTCCAAAACATTTTCCTTGATATATGCCCTATGTCCCCTTATCTTTCCAAATTTTCTTGATTCCATACTATAAGTTAGCTATTTCCTTATTCCTTTAGTCTACTTACCAAAAATGAAAAGTCCAACCTTACCATATCTATTGCTTGGCCGACACTTGCTATACAAGTGGAAAAATAAAAGTTGTCTAAATGCTATACAAGGGATTCGAACCACTCCCCTCATGCAATATCTCATGCGCCAACACCACCTTGCCATTTACTCATCTTATGCTACTTTTTAACACTTAATTTAACTTAAGTGTCAATGCCACTTGCTCCACTTCAATAAATTCTCAAACTAAAAATTATTCCATAACCGAATAATTCTATACTCTTCTTCAGGACTATAATAGGCACGAAAAGAAATAAGAAAATTTTCCTTCATAATCTAAACACCAAAACATGCAATAAATCGATACTTGAATTTTAGGGTGTTACAACTCTACCCTCCTCCTTAAAGAAAATTTCAGTCCTCGAAATTTACCTCGTTGAAAGAGGTGAGGGTATTGTTGCCAAATTGCATCCTCAGGCTCCCACGTAGCTTCCTCCGCTCCGTGATTACGCCATAAAACCTTGACCAACGACACGGTTTTCTTTCTTAGCACCTTAGCATCTCGGTCTAAGATTTCCACTGGTTCCTCCTCAAAAGACAAGTCTGACTTCAACTCCACTTCTTCTACCGGCACTATGTGCAAAGGATCCGATCTATAGCGCCAAAGATGGAAACATGAAAAACATTATGAATTTGGCTCAACTCCGGAGGTAATTCGATCTGATAGGCCACTCGACCAACACGCTTCACCACACGATATGGTCCAATGTATCTAGGACTCAATTTGCCCTTCTTTCCAAACCTCGAAAATCTTCTTCCAAGGTGAGACCTTCAAGAAAACTTGATCCCCACAAAGATACTGATACTTCTACGCTCGGATCCGCATACGACTTTTGTCTATCCAAGCTTCCTTTAATCGTGCTCGAATAGCTTTTACTTTTTCTTCCGCTTTGCAGATCACCAGACCTAACATCCGCCGTTTCGCCCCCAATTCAGTCCCAACAACTAGGGAGAACGACACCTACGACCATATAATGCCTCGTAGGGTGCCATCCGAATGCTAGATCGATAGCTATTGTTGTAAGCAAATTCCGCCAACGGTGAAAATCCTCCCAACTACCTTTGAAGTCGATTACACATCCCCTTAACATGTCTTCCGTAATCTGAATTACTCTTTCTCGATTGACCATCCGATCGAGGATGAAAAGTCAGATCAAGTTTAGCTTTGTTCCCAAAGCTTCATGCAAAGCTTTCCAAAACCGTGACGTAAACCTAGGATCCCTATCTCGATATAATAGACACAAAACCCCATGCAACCTCACAATTTCGGATACGTGCGACTTAGCCAACTTCAGAACGAGTAATCCGCATTTAACCGGTAGAAAATGAGCAGCCTTCACAAACGATCAACAATTACCCAAACGGAATTTTTCTTAGTAGGTGTTAAAGGTAACCCACTAACAAAATCCATTGTTATCCGCTCCTATTTCCAAAGAGGAATCTTTACTGGGTTGTAATAATCCCGACGGCAATTGATGCTCCGCCTTCACTTGCCGACAAGTTAAACATTTTCCCACAAATTCGTAAATCTCACGCTTCAACCCCGCCACTAATATTGTTTACGAAGATCCCGATACATCTTATTTCCTCCGGGTGCATAGCATAAGGGCTACTATGCGCCTCCCGTAGAATCATTTGTCTCGAGATCTCGAGTCCTTAGGCATACAAACTCTCCCACGAAAAACATAACACACCTTCCGCGCTTATGCTAAAATCCTCTATTCCACCATTTTCAACTTGTTGAATTAAAAGTCCCAACTTCTTATCCGATATCCTGTTTTTCCTTGATTTGTTCTAACCACGCAGGCTTCACCGAAGTTCCGCTTATCGGACTACCATCCTCGTACAAACTCAAATGGGCAAACATTGCTCTCAAATCGATACCACCTTACGACTTAACGCTGCCTCGCTACCACATTAGCTTTTCCAGGATGATACTCGATTGAGAAATCATAGTCCTTTAGCAGCTCCACCCATCTTCGTTGTCTCAAGTTTAATTCCTTCGAGTAAGAAGATACTTAAGACTCTTGTGATCCGTATAGATGATAGACTTTTCACCGTAGAGGTAATGCCTCCAAATCTTTAGAGCAAACACTACTACAAATTTAACTCCAAGTCATGAGTAGGGTAGTTTACTTACGTATGCGGTCTCAAAATGACGAGAAGCATAAGCCACCACTTTCCCACTTTGCATCAATACACATCCTAAGCCCGTGTGTGACGATCGCAATAAACTATAAACTCCTTTCCACCTTCAGTTTGAATCAAGATCGCGCGCTTAGTTAAAATCTTCTTCAATTTCTCGAAAATTTCTTGCTGTTTATCGGTCCATATATATGGTACTCCCTTCCGCAATAGCTTAGTTAGGGGTGCAAAGAATCAACGGAAACCCTCAACAAAGCGCCTATAGTAACCACCAAACCCAAGAAACTCCGAATCTCGACTCATCGACTTTGGTGGTTTCCAATCCAATACGACCTCAATCTTCCGAGATCCACCCTTATTCCTTGGTGATACCACATGACCCAAGAAAGTCACTTCCTTTAACTGAAATTCACATTTATCGAATTTGGCATACGCTTGATTATTTCAAGTAATCGCAATACAATTCGCAAATGCGAGTCATGCTCCTCTTCATTCCTTGAATATACCGTAATGTCATCTATGAATACCACCACAAACCGGTCTAAATATGGTTGAAAGACCCGTTCATCATATCCATAAATGCAAATGGTGCATTGGTCAACCCAAACGGCATCACCAAAAACTCATAATGTCCATAATGAGTTCTGGAAAGCCGCCTTGTGAATATCCGCTTCTTTCACCTTAAGCCGGTGATAACCCGATCTCAAATCAATTTTGGAGAAAACAGAAGCTCCCTTCATTTGATCAAACAGTCATCAATTCTTGGCGAGGGTACCTATTCTTGATCGTCAATTTATTTAATTGCACAGTAGTCAATACACATACGCATTGACCCATCTTTCTTCTTAACAAACAAAACCGGTGCTCCCTACGGAGACACACTCGGTCGAATAAAACCCCGATCCAACAATTCTTGAATTTGAGCTTTAAGCTCCGCCAACTCCTTCTGGTGCCACTCTATAAGGAGCAATGGACACCGGAGCTGCTTCCGGCAGAGCTCAATACCAAATTCCACTTCCCGATCCGGAGGTATGCGAGAAGTTCTTCAGAAATACATCCGGAAATTCCTTCACTGCTCTCACATCTTCCACCGACAACTCTTTGGCATCTAAAGCAATAATAAATGCTAAAAATGCTCCATACCCTTTTTGCACCAACTTTTCTCGCTTTAAGTGCGGATACCACATTTGCCAAGTAATTCATTCGCCGCCTATCATAATTATTTCTTTATCCTCCACCGTCCTTATTGACATCCGCTTTTCAAAGACAATCCAATTTTGCCCTTGCTTAACCAACCAATCCATGCCCAAAATGATATCGAACTCGCCAAAAGGCAATTCCATCAAATTCGCCAAAAATATTTCTCCTTGAATTTCTAAGGGCACATCTCTAAATGAGTTTATTTACTAATACCGATCATCCTAAAGGACTAATTACCTTCATCTCACTATCGAAAATTTCAGATTCTAAATTCAAGTTTCTAGATATGGTGCTAGCAACATACGAATGGGTAGAACCAATATCTATCAAAGCAATAACAGTACATCAAAGATGAAGAACGTGCACCGCTTATCACATCGTGTGCATTGCCATCCTCACGCTGCGTCTAATCGCATATACCAATCCTGGTTGTCTTGCATCCGTGTTGCCTCTAGACCATTGCCTCGACCACCGCACCTTGACCACGCCCACCCATTACCACCACGACTGGTCCACGACTTCCTGGGTTGCTTTGAATTCCTCTTGCCGGTGGTGCATCGGTGATACGAGCTTCCCGAGTTGTATCCATTCGACGAGGGCAATTCCTATATTGATGATCCATCGACCGCATTTATAGCAAGCACCCGCTTTCTTCCAAAGACTCTCCGAATGCCGCTTTCCCACATTCAAGACGATCTCGACTGATTAATGACCTTCAGTGTGTTCTACCTTGAGTCGGCTTATCATTCCGAGGCCTCTTCGAAACCTTCTTGAAGAACCCGAATACTTCATATCTCTCTTGCCTCTAGCTTGTTCCCGATTCGGACGTTCGAGTTCTTAGCCTCTTCGGCTATCTTGGCCTTTTCCACAAGCGTGGCAAAAGTTCTAACTTGTTGTGGGGCTATCAAAACCCGCACCATCGTTCAAGCCATCCTCAAAGCGCATACAACGCTCATGATCCGCTGCCACTATTGTTTGAGCATAGCGACTCAAGCGCAAAAACTCGACTTCATATGTCGCCACTGTCTTATTCCTTGGACCAGATTCAGAATTCCTTCCTTCCGCATCAACATAACTCGTTCCTACATATTTCCCTTGGAAGGAAACTTTAAAGAATTCCCAATTAACTAATGCGACTTTAGTGCCTTCTGGACAATAAGCCACCATTGGTATGCTTCGTCCCTTAACAAGGACACCGCTCCCCTTAGTTTTGTTCCACCGCACTCAAGATCGCCCATAATTCGCCCACCGCCTCAAGCCAATATTCAGCGACATTTGGAGCTACACCGAGACACCTCTCAAAACCTCAAAGACCACTTGATTTCAATCGTTCCGATATCGAACCACGAGCCGTTGGCCCGCTTCTAGCTCTAGCGACCCTTTCAAGGACTCGCGACATTGCTCGCGTCACCGCATTATCTTCTTCCATATGATCATGTGATCCCGTCTCACTTTCGAGTGACGCAGTGCATCCATTTCCAAAGATATGATCCGGCGCTTCGGCCGGCGCCTCTAACACCTCGTCCTCTACCACGGCCACGCCTATCGCGCGTCCACGACCACGCCCTCTAGTGCTCATAATGACTAATTTGATTTAACTCGATTAAGAGTTTTATGAATCGAATACTATTTCAATGTTTATTAACGATGTTTTATGATATAAAAGAGATAGAGTTGTTTCATCAATCATATCCTTATTGTCTCAATCTCTACAGCCAAAGACCTAAAACTAGAAGTTCTAGAGTGTTTCTTATGATCATATCACAATGATAATAAATAATCAATATACAGATACTTACTTGACTTGGCGCGGGATGCTCATGGTGCCATACTATCTTTAAATCAAAAAGTCTAGAAATTTGAGTTGTTTCTCAAACAAATATCTTTGTTGAACCCAAACCACAGCCGAGTTTTGAAACTAGCTCTGATACCATTAAATGTAACACCCCAAACCAGGTCTATGCGTTTAGACGAGATTCGGTTAGTCACACCAATCGAATATTCATTTAATTCTCTAGTGGTTAAAGTAAAACTTTTCTACCAAAACCTTTAAGAAATTTTAAAAGAACTTGAAAGAATTTTAAAGAGTAATTTAGGTGGTTCAAAATGTTATAAAACGCAATGTTTAAGAAAAACTTTAAAAATTTAGCATAAGCCCATAATGAGAGTCTTAAACAAAAACAAATCCATCCACACATTAAAAAAAAATCCATAAAAACATAATTAGAGGCCTTATTACATCATACCCAAAATAGTAAATAAAATGAATAACTTAAATAAAGTTCATAGTTTATAAAAACCCATGCTCGTAGTATGGCCTCCACCAAGTCATCCCCGCCCAAGTCCACATCAATTTCCATTACCGAAATGGGTAATAAAACGGGTGAGTTACAAAGAACTCAAGTGTGTAACCCACTTACCACCGTTGTTGGGCCGCACCATCAAGGCATTAATTTGGGCTTGAGCCCAATTACAAAATTTCAACGATATAAATATGAAATAAATATATAAAATGCATGTAAAAATGAATTTCCCAAACCAAGCCTAATTTTCCATCCGCTACACACCCCGCACAACCAAAGACACACCGTGGGGATCAAGTCAACCCACCCCGCCAAACACACCAATCGTAGGCATTAAGCCTTTTAATAATATTGTAGTGCACTACTCAACTAGATTGTGACATAGTCACCGAACTAGAGGCATTAAGCCAAATTTGTGGCAGAGCCACCGAACTAGATTCATGGCCACAGCCTTACTTCTCTTCATCATGTATCCCATCCCATGCAATTATGTATGAATAACAAACTTTAATCATAAATAATTTATCAAGTAACCCATAATACAAATGAGTTTTTAATTAAACTTTTCATTTGGGCCTATTAAACAAAATAGTATTTAGCCCGTAAAGCAATCTAGCTAACTTTGGCCCATATTTCAAACTAGAAGGTTTTTGGCCCATTTTATCGATCTAGCGCTTTTTAGGCCCAACTTGTCGAACTAGCGCTTTTTCGCCAAATTTATCGACCTAGTAGTTTTTCACCCAATTTAACAATCTACCGCTTTTCGCCCAATCTAACAATCTAGCAGTCTTTCGCCCAATTTAATAATCTAGCGATCTTTCGCCCAATTTATCGATCTAGCAATATTTCGCTCAATTTATCGATCTAGCAATATTTCGGCTCAATTTATCGATCTAGCAATATTTCGGCTCAATTTATCGATCTAGTAATTTTTCCGACTTTAACCGTTTTCATGCATTTACACAAAAGTGTTAATTATCACATAATTTTCGATTTTGCCATTTTTACGATTTATCATAATACTTACTGTTTAGTATCTAACCCGAAAGATAAGTGTGAAGTTATACACCTGGTTATAGTGAGAACTAGACTTTCCCGCTCGTTAACACCTATACGTATCACGATAAATTAGAATCCTATATTTTATTAACGAAATCAATCTTAGAAAATAACGATCTAACTTTTACCTTCGGATTTTCGAACTACTTCTACTTGTGGTTTCTCCCTGATTGATGGTTCGTTAACCGATGTAAATACACGAACAAATAATGGTTCGGGAGTACAAACTACTTCAAACAATTGATTCTCCTCGGATGATCGTCCACAACCCGGTGGGAAATCCCGGATTCTTGAAACAAATCCTTCGCTTAAACTTAGGGGAATAATGGAACCACCCTCTTCCTCAACACTATTCACCGCCTTTTCTTCCTTTTTTGATTGTCTTCAAAGACAAAAGATCGTTAATCCAATCTAAGATTACATCGAAATATGACTAAGGGTTTAAGGGTGAAATTCGCTTACCACAAAGATCCTTGTTCCAAAATATGAGAATCGATCAAACGTTCCTTTATCACCTTAAATCGATTCCAACATTCTAAGATACCCACGAACACTTGATTTCCGATCTTCCGCTATCGCACTATTATCCACGATTGGAAAGAGACGATTGAGAAAGATGTTTATGAATAGAGAAAGATTCGGCTATGATTAACCAAAGAAAAGAGAAAATGGTTTGGCTATGGCTCACTAACATTCGGCCATGAGAAAATTAATGGAGAAGGTATGAGTGAAAAGAAATAAAATATAAGAGAAGAGATGATGATGAGGATTCAGTTTTCAAAGAGAAGGAAAGAGAAAGAAAAAGATGTGCTTAGGAGCAAAGTACATTCGGCAATGGAGAAAGAAAACAAAAAGAAAGGAATGGCCTTTTTGGTACTAGCAAATTTCGGCACTATGAAGAGGCACAAAAAGAATACTAAAGTGAAAAGCAAAAATGACCAAATGGTCAAAATAATCAAGGCTTACCAAAAGATCAATTTCGGCCAAGGGAGAAAGGTTGAGAAAGAATTACAAAACTTTGCACAAAAGTTGCTAGGAATGACCAAAACAAACTCCTAATCCTAGCCAACTACTAGCATATTCGGCCAACCCCTAGACCACATTGTTAGTCCAAATTCATGGTCAAATGGCCATGAATTAGTTTCAAAACATTTTCCTTGATATATGCCCTATGTCCCCTTATCTTTCCAAATTTTCTTGATTCCATACTATAAGTTAGCTATTTCCTTATTCCTTTAGTCTACTTACTAAAATGAAAAGTCCAACCTTACCATATCTATTGTTGGCCGACACTTGCTATACAAGTGGAAAAATAAAAGTTGTCTAAATGCTATACAAGGGATTCGAACCACTCCCCTCATGCAATATCTCATGCGCCAACACCACCTTGCCATTTACTCATCTTATGCTACTTTTTAACACTTAATTTAACTTAAGTGTCAATGCCACTTGCTCCACTTCAATAAATTCTCAAACTAAAAATTATTCCATAACCGAATAATTCTATACTCTTCTTCAGGACTATAATAGGCACGAAAAGAAATAAGAA